>CM040120.1:260012250-261511765 GCA_022559845.1 Amorphophallus konjac
TGGCGGGCAAACCAAGGAGTCACCCATATCAATCACTCCTCGCCTGATCAAGTCCTCAGCGAAGTCCTTGAAGGCCTGACAATGATGAATGATGTGGCTTACAATCTCGTGGTATGGGCAATAGCCCTGATGTAATGCGACGCTTGTTGCTTGCTGACTGGGCGATGCCGGGATGTCTAGTAGCCCTTCACGGCGACGCGCGAAGAAGATTTGCAGGGTCTTCTTGCGAGGAAAAGAATATAACTTCTCTGATTCCTCGTCCTCAAATGAGTCGAATGATTCCTCGGAGGGCCAAACCTCCGACCTAAGAGGAGTCCGGGTAGTGGGTGATACACTTGCCTCCCGCATATGTGTTGGAGCGAGTCCCCTGGCAAACGGCCCAGAGGGGAAGGTGGCCAACTGCTCATCGATGTTTTTTAAGAATTGTAGCAGCCGCCGTTGTTCCAGCTGCAGCTGTCAGATCTCCCCTCGAATCTTCTGAATGGTCCTTCGCAGTGCCAGGCATTCGGGTAGTAAGGAAGGAACGACTCCGAGGTCGGCATTGGGTCGTTGACTTGATGGCCCGGCTTTTGGTACATTGGAGCTCGAAGCAGTTGCCACCATGTAGACCACGTTGGCCGACCGGTTCGATCGGCTCTAGACATGATATTGCGGCGGGTCAACCGCATGGCCCAACATATTTATCAGGTTTTTTTGGATGAGCTCTTCTGCTATGTTCTTGAAGACATAATAGTCCCCAACGGTATGACCCAATCTTCGGTGATATACATAATAAATAGGGTCGTCCGTTTTATCTACCTCCGCGGGCTTTCGTGGTTCAGATAGGGTGATGAACTTTTCTTTCATGCATAAATCAAAGAGCATCTTCGTTTGCTCTTTTCTGAAAGAGTAAGACGCCTTCATACGCTCCGCTAACAGAGCCGCATTTGCCTTGGCGTCTTGCTTTTTGCCATTATTCTTTGATTTTACCTCCCCCTTCTCTCCATTTGTCGGGGAAAAGTCCATAGAGTTTACCTTCTTGCTGTTGGCCAGGCGATCATTGGAGGATTTGCCTTTGGCAAAAGCATGTGTCGGGTGATCAACGGAGACCATTTCAATCTCTGTTACCACCCTGTTCAGCTGGTCGAAGCTTCTGATATTTGAGCCCAGAAGCTTTTCACTTCCGCCGATAAACCTCTGCTGCATATGGTGATCGTGTCTTCGGACGTTGGAGCATTATCGCAGCGCATGCTGATGTTCCTACACCGCTTGATGAAGTCCAACACGGTCTCACCCTTTCTCTGCCTGAGGGCACAGAGTTCCGTAAGAGAGACTTTGTGTTCGGCCGTCTGGAAATTGTGGACAAACTTCTTCTGCATATCAGCCCAATCAGCCACTGAATTGGGCTTCAGTCTGGAATACCACTGGAAGGCGGTGCCCGTCGGGGATGTGGCGAAATACCGCAGCAGATATGACTCTTCCAGCGCCAGTTCACCCATGGCCGTCATATAATAGGTCAGGTGTTCATGTGGCGAGCCCTCCCCATTAAACTTCTGGAGTTTTGGGGCTTTTGGGCAATCCGGCGGAAGTTTCTTGAACTGATGGTGAAGGGGATATGGCACATTGTACAGATCAACGGTGACCATGCCCTCACCATGTTGAGCAAACTTCGCCTCCACAATCCGTTCGATCATCTGCCTTTGAGCCATTTGACTTTCTGCAATAGGAATGGCAGACGATCGCACATTGGTCTCATGTTGCGGCCCTTCAAACTCTGCCGCTACTGTTAACTTTGCCGCGATAACTGACGCGTTGGTCATGGCTGGAATGGGAGGCGGCTGTTGTTCCAACCCACTGGGCACCGCTTGAGGTAGAATATGAGCCTCCTTTTCACGTAATAATACTTGCAAGAGGTTCTTGAGTTCTTGATTTTCGTGCCAGAGTTCTTCCAACGTGAGGGTTTGAGCCTCTCTTCCAAGTTCTTCCTTGTGCCCTCGGTTGCTATCCCCATCGACACTATGGACATTCTCCTGGTGCTCCTCTTGTCGCGCTGGCTCGGGTTGAGATGTTCCGACAGCGGGTGTCTGCTGCATCTGTACAAGAACTCAGGAGATGGGCCTTGACTTCCTGAAGGTCTGGAAAGCTGATTTCAACTCTCCCGAGATGTCCTCCAGCTGCTTGTCAGTGGAGGACGTGTAGCAGGTGAACACTTTGACAGTGTCGTTGGTCACCTGAACCACCCGCTTCTTTTTGGGCGGCTGTCTACAAGTTTGGGTGCCATCCTTAGTCTGTCAAAAATAGACACTTGAGACGTAGAAGCTTGTGCCGAGCAATCCTCGTGTGTGTGCGTTGAACTGGCCTACAGAGAGGTTGGCCGGACTTGCTTACGAGCTCCCTGGCGCTTCCACCCTTGCGGGAATTGGGTTTGAGACCTCTGAGAGGTCGGGAGCTTATCTTGATGATGGATTGTCGGGTTTTACACTTGCTGCAGCTCCGACATGTAGACGGGCCTTTCTGACCTTACTCGTTTGATGGCTTGGGCCTCCTCTTTGGTGACTCAGATCTTCTTTATCTGGAGTTGACGCTCCTCAGTCGGATTGTCCCTTGATTTTTATCGGGGAGCTGTCGCCCTAGGTCAAGACGTTTGACCTTGGTTTGTCGCCAGTATGCCGGACTTCTTCAGTCTCGCTCCGTCCTCTCGGACTTGCCGGAGAAGCCCGAAGCGATTGGAAGTGGAGATGGTCGGGACCTGTCGATCCCGAGGTATAATCGGCTCACCTCCGTTGAGCCGAATGCGGATATTTCCAACAATAACAGTCTTGCCGGAACGTGATGTTGCCGCCACAGACTTGGTGCCTTTACAGTTGTATCGCTGTCACCGTTGAGCAAGGGCAGCATCGAAAGTGGCCGCCACAGAGTCAGTGTTATTGCGGCGGCGACGTTTCCCCCGTTGAGCAGGAGCAACACCAATGGCGCCCGCCATAGGTGTGGCGCTGTTGCAACGGCTATGTTGCCCCCGTTGAGCAGGGGCAACACCTCTGAGGGTGGCCGCTGAAGCGTTGGTGCCGTTACGGTGTTGGCGTTGCCCCCGTTGAGCAGGAGCAGTACTAATGGTAATTTGGTTGACCGAGAGAACCCGACCAATTGCTTCGGCAGAAGGCCTGACACCTTCAGCCTTCGGCTGGATGACCGATCTGACTTGGCCACTTGTTGGGGTAGAAGGCCTGACACCTTCGGCCGCTGGCTTGGTGGTCGAGGGAACTCGGCCAGTTGTTGTGACAAAGGGCCTGACACCCTTAGCTGTTGTTGCTGAAGGCCTAACACCTCCAACAGTTGCAGGGTTGGCCGGGGAGACCCAGCCGATTGTTGAGGCGGAAGGCCTGACACCTTCAGCCGTTGGTATGTGGGCCGAGTTGGCTCGGCCAGTAGTTGGGGCCGAGGGCCGGAAGCCCCCGACGGTTGCAGTAGCCGGCGGTTGAACTGGCTTCAGCCACAGTAACAACGCCTAGAAAGAAGGGCGAGCCGACGACTGGTGGAAAGTCGCCGAACACCAAAGGGGTCGCCAGGTATCCGAACCTGGCGTTATTGGCGATGACTTGAGGTCCGTATATGACGGCGGCCATCATCTCCTTGCTGTCGTTGGGTTTGTTGGTGGTGGTGCGTAGCACGAGTGGAGTAACGTGCGAGTGCACAAAGAGCCCTCAAGTGAGCAAAGGGTGTGCCCTTCTTTTCCCGTCCTGTAAAAGGAAGAGGGGAATCAGAACCTTGAAAAGGTTTAGGGATTTCTTTGACATAAAGAAGAAAGGCGGGAAAGGTCCCACCGGACGTGCTAGTATGTTTGCATCACATAATAAGTATATATATATATATATGTTTTGGTCTTTTGAAAAGGACATTATAAGGATTGCACATAGACGGGTTGTATAAATAGCCTGTGCAACCCTTATTCCGTGGGTGCGCATCGTATCAGATGATTTGGGTTCTAATGCTAGACCTTTCCCCACTGACCGTAGTCAATGTTGATTTACATCGGCCTAACGTCTAAACACCTTTGTTTAACTGTCAAAGAAACCTCAAAATCCTCCATAAGGGTCCTGACACCGAGGGAGAGCCTGTTTGCACGGCTCAAGTTAGTTCCCACTCACCACCAAAGTTCTAATGAAATTAGGGTTTCATCAAAAGTCGCTAGGTTGGGTAAGAAACCTTGTGATTTGAGGATATCATTGCGATTTTGCAGAAGCCGTGGGCATTTTTGAAGTGTCGGGAGGTTTCTTAGACTCTGAGGGTCATTTGGTAATTTTGGGTTTCTAGGGGTATATTAATAATTTCACCAGGCTAGGGGCTCTTCAGTAATTTCTAGGTTGAAGAGAGACTACGGTGTGATCTCTGATTTGCAAGGGCACCGAGGCAACTTCCGAAAGGTTTTGAAGGCTCTTAGGCCGTTTCTAAGTCACAGGGGCATTTTGGTAATTTTATCCGCTCCTAGACGAACTTAGGTTTGAGATGACATTTTGGGGGGTTGAGCTGACAAGTTCCTTGAGTGAAAGAGTAACAATAGACTTCATAGAAGACACGCGAGTATTGATGCTCAAAAGAGGGGCATATGCACAATTTCCCGAAAGTCGGGGTTCTCTTATAATTTTCCTTGACCGGCACATAAAGGAGCAGCTGAGTGCATTTATGATCCATATGAGTACAAGGGTTGTCGGCGAGTTGTCGACTGTACATACGAGGTTTTCGCACTGACGCCATGGATGGCAGTTTCGGCTGAAACGTATCGATTTCGGCCCTGGACGATCCGAAACCTACCGGCTGAAATCGGGTGAAACTAGACGTCAACTGTAGGTTAAAAAATAGTATTTTATTTGGTTTCAGGTCGAAGCCGAAACTGATACTGTTTCGGTTTCGGCCCCGGTCGAAACCGAAACCAAAACTGAAATTGCCATCCTTGACTGACGCGAGATATAGGGGCATAGCCCCAATTACATAGAGGTTGCAGGGTAAAACTGCAAATAATAGGACTTTAGATCAACTTGCAATTCCAGGGAGGGTATTTTTGTAATTCTCAGTTATCTGGAGATACTACATAATTGGTCCCCCGCTCGAATGCGTAGCAAATTACAGACATAGTCTTTAGGGGCATAAATACAAGACCCCTCCAGGGGCATAAGTACAAGACCCCAGATACAACATACCCTTCGTGGGCCTAACGACGAACAAAGCTCCTTCTCGCCTTGACTTCTCGATCTTCAGATCTCTCTCTTCTCTCTCTGTGTCTTTTCGTCTGTCTCTTCTTCTGGACCCTCGGGGGTTTATTTAAAGAAGTTGGAGGGCCATCGTGGTTGATTTAACTCGTACAGGGTGGACAGGATGAAAATGACCCTGGGAGGGTCCTTTTTTCTCCTCTTTTTCTTTTTTTTTTCAGCGAGAGAGAGAGAAGGGGCGATGGGGTCAAATGACCCCGGGGACCCCATCCAGGGTCAAATGACCCCGGGCGGCCCCACCGGGGTCGCTTGACCCCCGGTGGGTCCCGCCCGCCGTCGGGCGACTTCGGGGGGGTCTGCCCCAGCCGCGTGCGGGCCGTCCATGGTTGGGCGACCCCGCGCGGGTTTGTTCGATCCCGGATAGGTCCCCCCATCCTCTTCCCTGCATAAACCCTATCTCTTGGGCTTTTTCCAGCAGTCTTGTTCGCAGCACACCGTGTGGAGAAGGGAGAAAACGTGCCTCTTGTTCGTTGTCGTCTTCCCCGCGCCATCGGTGGGAGAAAGGGGATTTGTGCTTGTCCGAGCTATGTGATACGCGTGTATTGGACTTCCCCGGAGGTGTGTATACCCTCTCTTTCTTTGATGCAAGGATTTTCTTTATTCACCCCGAACATCTGAGGGAGAACATTCTCGCCTCTCGGGGCTCGCCTGGAACCACACGACCCTGACAATCGTTGTGGATTTAATCCGGTTCTCAACCGCCTCGTTTGTTGCGAGGGGTTTATAATTGAAGTAACACACGGGCGACAGAGTCCTGACACATGGAAATATTCCACGGAGCGGTGGTACGTCGAATGTTGAACCTTGACCAACTCGAGGGGAGTGTGTCTCGATTCCTTTGAGAAAAATAACGGGCGCAACATGCACATAATAGTGCCATGTTTTGCTTAATTTATGGCAGATTTTCTTAATTTCATCAGCTACTCATGCTGATTTTGTTTTGTATTTTGCCTTTTATGTCTATAAATAAGCAAAGAGGCAAAGCAATTTGACCTTTTCCCTTTAATTTCAATGTTTGCACATCTTAATTTCATTTTGTAGTCACTATTGATTGGCATGTGACAGGAAATTATACAAACTGCGTACGTTTTATCCATATTAATTTCTTTTTCAATCATGAAAAAAGCATTTATTTGTGAACAACATCAAGCCCGTGTTATGTCCCTTATTCATAATTTGTTTAAATCATTATTTTTATGTTCATAACCCATTGTGTATTTAAGTTTTCATTCGGACTTTTATACTAAGTTTTTACCAAGGTTTCTCTTTTAGATTCTTCACTATCTAGGTCTTGACCATGTTGGGCATATTGGTGGACGTAACAGGTAAACCTCAGGATTATCTAACTTTTATTAGTTACTATCTATCTAATATTCTTTTACACTATGAACCTTAACCTGTTTGCTTGCAACAGTGTACTGATGGCCCCAAAATTGAAGGAGATGGATGATGTTATCATGATGGTTGACATGCATGCAGTTATGCATCAAACTGATGTTGATAAACGCACACTTCTGGTTTGTGCTTACTCTTTTGATGTGTACATTACTTATTCCTTTAGTTTGTAAATTTGTGTTTAATTAATAGCAGAGCTTATACAAATATTCCCGCTAATATTGCCAGCTTAAAAGCATCAATTGGGTTTTTGTCATGGGAGGCAATCGTTCTCAAACTCAAATTTGTTCTCCCCCGCCCCCCTCCCCACCCCCCCAAAAAAGCACTACACATTTCTAAGAAGGAATGCTGAGAGAATGAATTTTCATCCTCCTGTCAATTGTGAACATGGTTTGGTAGTACCATCATCCAACTTTTCTGGTGCAAGCACTTGTTCTTTAATGTATCCCTCTGGGATTTCATCGTCCTTCGTGCCTGAAGTAGAGTAGATGCCACAGGTTGAATTATCTTCTGAAGATTGGAAGAGCTATTTTTTCTACTTAGTGTAGATTCCTTCTACTTTCTTTCTTCCCTTTTTAGTGGTTGAAGAACCTCTCCTCACCTCCTCTCATGGTAGTACCTCTGTTTGGTAATAAAATCGGTGGTACAATCCACACCTTTTCTTGAAAAAAAAACCTTTTTGCACAGCCAACAACATATAAACTCTTTACTCTTTAGTAGGCTTAACTTTTTTGTTTGAAAGGAAGGTGGAATGTACCATCAAATTTCTCAGAGTAAATAGAGGAGGTACATTCAAACAGGGGAGAGAGATTCCTACCTCATCAAAGAAAAAATAAAGTAAAGATTAGAAGGATAATAAGTTAATCTTTCCCCTGTATATCAACCAAAATATTTAGAAGAAGCCTGCTCCAAAAATACAAAAAATGAATTGCAGTAGAGCAAATATTCTCATAGCCCCCCTTTGATAGGGAGTTATCCCCCATTTATCCCGGGGATAACTCCCATTTTATTCTTTTTTTGCTTTGGTAGAGGAATAAAGATAATCAGGTTAGAATGAAGGATATCCCTCATCTAACCTGGATAATTTGACCCACCAAAATAGGTGGAATAATATAACTCACTTAGTCATATTACTATTTTACCATTTTCCTCTACATTCTCTCTCTCACTTTATTTCTCTCTATGTGCTCTCTCCTTCTTTACATTTTCTCTCTCTCTCACTCTCATTCATTTATTAAAATAAATTAAATAATAGTCATTTTATTAAAAATATTTATTATTATTATAATTTGATATCTATTTCTCTTTCTCTCTATACTTTCACTCTCTCTACCTTCTCTCTTTCACTCACATTTATTTATTAAAACATTTAAAATAATAATTATGTTATTAAATTAATTAATCTAATAATTATTTATTATTATTATTAAATATATATTTCTCTTTCATTACGTTCTCTCTCTTTCACCACAAGAAAAGGCGGCATTTCCGACGGACAGTTTTCGTCGAAAATTCTGTCGAATTACGACGAAATACCGACGGAAACCGTCCGTCGTGTATTCATTGTCGTGACTTTCCGATAGAATCATTATCATCCGAATTCCGTCGGCATTTTCCGACGGAAAATTAGTAGACGAAAATTCCGTCTGAGAAAAAGCGGCATTTCTGACGGACAGTTTTCGTCGAAAATTCCGTCGGAAACAGTTTTTTCGACGGAATTACGATGGAATACCAACGGAAACCGTCCGTCGGGTATTCATTGTCGTGACTTTTCGACAGAATCGTTATCCATCGGAATTCCGTCGGCATTTTCGACGGAAAATTAGTAGACGGAAATTCGGTCTGAGAAAAAGTGGCATTTCCGACAGACAATTTTTGTCGGAAATTTCGTCGGAAACAGTTTTTACGACGGAATACCAACGGAAACCGTCTGTCGGGTATTCATTGTCGTGACTTTCCGACAAAATCATTATCCATCGGAATTCCGTCGGCATTTTCCGACGGAAAATTAGTAGACGGAAATTCCGTCTAAGAAAAAGCGGCATTTCCGACGGATAGTTTTCGTCGGACATTCCGTCGGAAACAGTTTTTCCGACGGAATTACGACGGAACCGTCCGTCGGGTATTCATTGTCGTGACTTTCCGACAGAATCGTTATCCATCGGATTCCGTCGGCATTTTCCGACGGAAAATTAGTAGACGAAATTTCCGTCTGAGAAAAGCGGCATTTCTGACAGACAATTTTTGTCTGAAATTCCGTCGGAAACAGTTTTTCCGACGGAATACCAACGGAAATCGTCCGCCGGATATTCATTGTCGTGACTTTTCGACAGAATCGTTATCCATCGGAATTCCGTCGGCATTTTTCGACGGAAAATTAGTTAACGGAAATTCCCTCTGTATGATTTTTGCGACGGACGCCGCTTTCCGTCGGAACATATTCCAACGAAAAATTTGTTCGTCGGCAATTCCGTCGCTAAATTTATTTTTTTTAAAAATTACATTCATATATTTTCCGACGGAGAAAATATTTCCGTCGTAATATTTCTCTCATTTATTTATTAACATAAATAAAAATAATAATTATTTTATTAAAAATAATTATTAATATTATTATTTGATATCTATTTTATATCTATTTAGAGTATTATTTATTAAAATAAGATTATAATAAGGTTGGAATTATTGGGGCATTTAAGACAATCTCTAGAGTTAACCCAATTTTTTATCCCTCGATACAACCAAAGCAAGTGGAATTAAAGAGGGGTTAATCTCCTTTTAACTCATTGCCTACCAAAGTAAATGAGACAAAGTGAGAGGACAGATTAATCCTGGAGGGATATCCCTCCATTTGTCTATTCCTCTATCAAAGAGGGGCATGTGAACTGTTGCAGGCATACATTATACTGGCTATGTATAAATTGTACACATTCCATCTATGACTAGTTTCATTCAAGGTTTGCTGTAGTGTACCAAATTGATATGATACGGTGGACTTGCATCAGATCATGAGATCTGAGTCTCGATCCGGGCTGTGTTGGCCAAACCCGCTATAAGTTATTTAAATAATAATATAACATTTAAAAATCTATTTAAAATTTTTCAAAAGTTGAAAAATTATAGTAATGATATAATGGTATAACATTAGTATAAATCTTGCATTTCATCGATGAAGAGCATTAAACTCTATTCTTGAGATTATTGATTTATTGATTAACTAATAATGATATAATATTTAAAAAATAGTTAAAATGAAAACATAGACTAAATAATTCCTACAAATAATCGAAAAATTGCAAGAAGTTTTGATTTTACACAAAAAATTTAAAAAAAGCCTCAAACATGTGACTCAGTTGAGCTAGCCTAGGTCGAGTTGACTTGTACCGGATCCGGCTGGTTCCGAGTCAGCGCATATCACCAAGTTGGTGAAACCTGGTTTCATTATAGACACCTTAACCAAATTGTTACATATAGTCTACATCATTTGCTTATGCTTGCACTTGAGAAATTAATGAGGTAGATGATGTTGAACACATTGGACGATTTGGCATTCGGTAGCCAATGATGATGAGGGGGGGGGAAGGTGTAATATCCCTCAATTAGGAGGATCTACTATAAAATCTTAGAAAGTATATACATAATTGTCTGAACTTTGGACTTAATTTATGAAACTTCAAAATTTTAAGGTACATTTATATTTTCACCAACAAGATTTGGGCCACCCATGTGATGACATGTGGCACCATAGATTACATGCCGCTCATTAATTGGCGGAGTGATGTGACAATCCTTGATTGGTCAGTTTTGATGTGTGCCATTTGCGGATTGGTGATGTGATGAGGTAAGTCATGATTAATTGGGTTTGACAGATGTCACTCATAGATTGGTGGAATAACATGGCAACCTTCATGTCCCCTCTCCTCTTTGTCTTGGTAGCACATATACTTAGTAGGATGTGGCTAAGAGTTGAATTGTTAGATTCAAGGAAGGCAGAATTGAATCAGATCGGATCGCCTGATTCGATCAGATTTTGGGCGGTCCTATCCAATCCCGAGCAGACCTTGTCCGAGCCCAGGTCGGGATTGGCTGGGTCGATTCGGATCGCACTGACTCGGACTGGATCGGGCCCACTCAGCCGATCTGGCACGATCCTCACCCAAGATCGGTCGGGACTCTTCGGTCGGGGCTTCTTCGCGACGTGCTCTTCCTTCTCCTCTGAGAAGAAGAAGAAGAAGAAGAAAAATTGGGGAAGAAGAGAAAAGCCTAAAAAAAAAAAAACTTACCTACTGCCGCCGGTGCCTCCACTTGCCGCTGATGTCGCCATCATGACACCTTACTGCTGTTGACGTCGTCGTCGACCTACTCCTCTTATACCTCTATTCTTCTCCGCCTGCAAGGTAGCTGCGAAGGCTGCGAGGGCTTGTTGCTGCTACTCCGAGTGGGAGAATAGACGCTGCTGCCGCAACACGTGAACAAATGCCGCTACCGTAGCACTGCGAACAAACGTTGCTTTCTCTCCTCCGTCGCCTCCCTGGGATCCTGTGAGAGAAAGAGGGAAAGAAGTAGGGTTTCCCATGGAAATTGCACAAAACCTCTTAAAAATATAACACTTTAAAACTTAAACTATTAAACATATGAAATAGTACCCGATCTGGCTCGCTCGCGGATCAAGCTCGGATCGGTCGGGTGGGTTTTGGGTCCCCGATCTGAGTCCGATCTACGATCCTGCCTTCCTTGGTTAGGTTTGATTAGAGGATTCCATGCTGGGATTGATTGTGCCTACATCACTCATTTGCAGTATGTTGATGACACCATCTTATTTCTAGCGGAGGATGAGAGTCAGTTGTATGTTGCCAGGCTGATACTGGAGCTTCTGGAGGAAGTCAGTGGACTCAATGTGAAATTTAACGAGAGCCACCTAGTGGGAGTGAATATGGAAGATAGATATCTCAAGAGGGCAAAAGTTGACCAGTGGTGGTGGAGGTGGGAGAACGAGGCATGCTTTTCTGTCATATCAGCTACGTACTCATCTCTGATGGAGGGGTGCGCCACTGCTTCACCTCACAGATTTAGACTCCTAAGAATACTCTAAGAGTGAAGTTTCTGATCTGGAGGATCTCACATGTACGGATGTTGGCATGTGATAGACTTGCTCCTTTCCTACAGGACATATCTACCCTCTGCCTCTTTGTGGAGACGAAGAGGAAACCTTCAATCACTTTTTCATAGGCTACTCCTTCTCTTGGGAGATATAAACAAAAGTTACCAGTAGAATTCATTGTCCTATTGGCAGTAAGCATAGTGTGCAACAACTATTTGGGGAGTGACACAAAAAGTGGACTCTTAAGGGGAATAGACTGATCTGGTGGCTTATCCTTCATGCCACCGATGGGGAGAAAGGAACAATAGAACTTTTAGAAGAAAAGCAAGAGCTTTGGATAGGGTTGTGTCTTTCATTTGTGAGAGAGTGAGAGAATGGGCTGAACATCTATGTAAAGTGGATGCACACAAGTCCTTTGTTTTTGTTTTGTTGGGGGAATAGTGTGTCACACCACCTTGGTGTGGACTTTTTGTTGTATAGGGATCTTTTGGGAACACATTGTTATACTTGTACATCCCGTTTTTGACATTTAATACAATTGTGATAACACCCACTTTAAAAAAAAATGGTGGCCTAGGATTAGTGGCTCTTGTATATCCCCAAACCACCCACAAAACCATTAGCTTAAGCCTGCTGAATTGACTCTGCCCCACCTCCTCAAGACTCCTATAAATAGGAGGTGGGTGCCCCGCTCTCCCTCAATTCTGGCTGTTCTGTACGGAAGAGAGAGAGAGAGAGGAGAAAGAGGAGAAGAGAGGGGAAGAGAGAGTTTTCTTGTTTCAGTTATAAACAGTGGAGTTTCAGCATGAGGAAGCTGAACCAGGGGAAGAGAAAGGCAGCTAGGAGGAAGACAAAGCAAGTGCAATTTCCTGAAAATTTCCACGGCGATTTTTGCCCCTCCAACAAATAGCTTCTTGCCCCTCCAACTACTAGCTTCCTTTGCTAAGATGTTACTGCCTTCTCACCTTAAAGTTGAGGAAGGAGGTGGCGTGGAAATTTCCTGCAAACTGCACTTGGTTGGTCTTCTTCCTAATTGCCTTTTTCTTCCCTTGGTTCAGCTTCCTCATGCTGCGATCCTTCTCCCTCTCACTATTTTATGACTGAAACTAGAAGCTCTCACTCTCTCTCTTCCCTTCCCTCCTCTCCTCTTTCTCTTCTCTCTCTCTGCTGCTGTGCAGACCTGCCAGAACTGAGGGAGATCGGGGCACCCACCTCGTCTTCATAGGAGTCTTGAGGAGGTGGTGGAGAGTCAAGTCAGTGGGCTTAAGCTAATGATTTTGTAGGTGGTTTTGGGATATATAAGAGCCACTAATCCTAGGCCGCCAGGTCACTCCACCAATCCATGAGTGACGTGTCAAACCCAACCCGTCATGACTTACCACATGACTTGACCAATCTGTGAATGACACGTGTCAAAACCAATCAAGGACTGCCATGTCAATCCGCCAATTAATGAGTGAAATGTCCTCGATGACGCCACATGTCATCAGATGGGTGACCTAAATCTTGTGCGTGAAAATATAAATATACCCTAGAAAATTAAAGTTTCATAAATTTAGTTTGAACTTTTGAAAATTCTGTATATAATTTCTAACGTTCTATAACCTAGCTCCTCATACTTGAGGGGTGTTACAGAAGGTTAGAGAGAAGGTGGGGGGAGAGAGAATGTTAAATAGCAGAGTGAGGGAGAGAGGGGCATTTTGGTGCCCAAACAGCAATGGCTAGTTTGTTTTTTAATGACCAGTCAAACTAGCTATTGGAGCTTGGATTTAGGTTGACCCATGCTGATCCTTGGCTAGATCAGCCAATCTGGTCCTAAAGGATCAGAAAGGTGGATCAAGATTGGCACAATCCACTAAAAATGATAGGGCTTGACCGATTTGTGCTAATGTTAGCTGATCTTTGAATCCTTGGTGACTCTATTCCACTCATGAGTTGAGGGACATGACTATTGTTGAAGAGTGGCATAAGAGGAAAGGAGATCACATGTCTTAAAATGGTGGATACTCCCGAGCACTGTTAGCACGAAGGACATTAATGTGGCAGTGAAATTGGATATGAACTATTGCAGAACATTCGTGATAAATATGAGAGATCTTTGAATGGTAATAGTAGACCCAGGTAAACAGCAAAAAATCATCACTGAAGTTTACATAATAGTAGAACCCTATCATACAGGGCAAAGGAGCTGGTCCTAAATGAGTGGCCAAAAAGGGTAGTAGAAATACACTTGTGAGGGGAAAATGGAAAGGGTTAGCCAACTCACAGCCAGTGCAAACGACAGGGATGTAAATGAGTGAAGACCTATGTGGTCAAAGGCGAGAGGCGCCCGAGGTGATCATCGCCTAGGCGTTTGAAGTGAGATTTTTTAAATATGTTAAATAAATCAGATATACAATAGATATCATTAAGTATGTCAACAACACATATATAAATAAATCAGATCAGTCAATTCACCCATTTAGATGTGAGAAATAAATTAAGAACCTATCTAATTCACATATACCCGGACTTGCATCATGGATTGGCCTACACGGTCAGGTTGTAGGGGGTCAAAGGGTGGGCAGTGTTCCCCTGGCCAAAATTTCTTATAGGAATGTGTTGGGCCTCCCAAGTGGGCTTGGCCTAAAGGCATCTGCGGCCATAGCAACCTCGCCTAGGTGAGCTGGGCTGAAGCGAGGTGAGTTATGGGTGCCTCGCTTCGCCTCATCGCCTAGGCAAACTCCTCAGGTGCCTTTGATAACATAGGTGAAGACCAAGAATGCTAGATTGCAACGAAGTCTTGCGATGGGTCCCAAAATGCATCTAAGTTTGTGATGCCAAAGATCAGTAGCAGAGAAATCAAAGCCACATGTGGGAGGAGAGGAAATAGCTGATGGAGGTAGATGAAGATGCTTCAAGTAGTATACCCTGCCTATTCTATGATTAATCTCCGTCTTCTAACATGTGCATTGTTTTTGTTAATTGCGTAAGCAGAAATAGCAATATGACTAACTGAAACACGATTCATTGAAAGTTGAGGACGTGGAGCATTGATGGAAGAGTAAAGTGTCTTGAGGGAATGAACTGTAGGATGATATTGTCACATTGTGGGACACAGAGTGTGTGATCAGTAGTGTGGATCTGAAAGTGAGGCGGAAGTTGACTAGCAATCAAGGAGGAGCCATTTTATCATATGGTGATGTGAGACACGGAACAAATCTAAACTTCTTTTATCGTAGATAAAATGTAGATTTTTGTTCTTTTTGAAAAGACACATCCCCCCCATCTGAGTAGAAGGTGATTCCGTGGGGTGCGCATCATATCAGACAATTTGGGTTCGAGTGCTGGACCTTTCCCCACTGACCGAAGTCAGTGTTGATTTACATCGGCCTAACGTCCGAACACCTTTGTTTAACTGTCAAAGAAATTCCAAAATCTTCTATAGGGGTTCTGATGTTGAGGGCAAACTCTCTTAGAGGGCTCATAATGTCCACTCACTCACCACCGACCAACAACAAAAACTAGGTTAGGGTTTTAACTGAGGCCATGTTTGGGCGAAACCCTAGGGTTTGGGAATATGAAGATGATTTGGGGGAAGCCATAGGCATTTTTGAAGTAGAGGAAAATTTTTTGGACTCCGACGGTATTTTGGCAATTTTACCAACCCAGGGGTATTTTGGTAATTTTTCCAGGCCAGTGGTATTTCTAAAATTTCTGTGTTGGAATGGAAGTAGGATCGAGTTCCTGACTTCCCAAGGCATTGAGGCCGTTTCTGGAGTGTTTTGAGGACTCTGGGGCCATTTCTAGGTCGTAAGGGTATTTTGGTAATTTTACCTTGACCTGGACAGACCTAGAGTTGGGGTGACATTTGAGTGCCGGACTGAGCTGACATTGTTCCCAGGGCGAAAGGAGCGACAACCGTTTCATAGAAAACTCATAGGTGTCAAGTTCGCCAAAAGAGGGGTATATGTACAATTTCCACAAGTTGAGGGGTTTTATTATAATTTTCTCCCGATGACATACATAAGACATGCTGAGTGTTTTTATAGCCCGAATGAGTACAAGGGTTGTCGGCGAGTTGTCGACTGTACAAAAGTCCGCATCAAAGCGGGAGGTAGGGACGTAATCCCAATTATAAAAGATCGCAAGATAAAACTGCAAATTACAGGACTTTTGTCTTTTACAGTCCCGGGGAGGACATTTCTGTAATTCCGCCATTGTAGGGATGGAACCATATAAGTTAGTCGTCCCGGGGCATAAAGACTTATAAAACATGGCCCGCTGAGGGGCGTAATTACCAACATGGCCCACTGAGGGGCGTAATTACAAAAATCCCTGTAGGGGCATAAGTACAAGACCCGGGGACTTACCCCTCGCAGGCCAAGACAAACAGAACAAATTCCTTTGGGTGCTCTTCGTACGTCTTCGTAGGTTGTAGCTTGTCGTCTGTAGATGTCTCCACTTGGACCCTTGGGGGTCTATTTATAGAAGGTGGGAGGACCCAGGTTGACAAAACCGTGGAGAAATCCTTCAATTCTGTCAGGGTGGGGTGCAAAAATCCTTATTTCTGTCAAGATGGGGTGGCAAAATGATTTTTTGACCCCTCTGCACCTTTTTTCTTTTTTTTTTTTGAAAAATGGGATCGGGGAGAAGTTGGAGGGGACCCGCGGCCCAAAGGGGTCGCGCGACCCCGCTGGGGTCCACGCGGGGTCGCGCGACCCCGGTGGGTCCCAGCGGGGTCACGTGACCCCGCTGGGTGGCCAGCGGGGTCGGTTGGCCCTTCCGGCCCCGCGGGGTGGCCGCGCCCCCCCTCCTCCGGTCCGATTGCACCCCGAGAGGGGTCATTTGGCCCCCGGGCACACCTTTTGTCCCCTCTTGACGTCGTTTTCGTCCGTTTTTGTCGCCCTGGGTTGGGGAGAAGCCGAGGTGGAGCCTTTCTAGCCTGTGGAGGCCCGTTCCTTGCCGCGTGGCAGCCGTCCATCGGTGGAGACTTGTGCGGGAGCGGCGGAGCGTCCTGTTGTGTTGTTTGTTCGTGCGTTGCCGCGTGGGGAGGAATTTTTGCGTCCGTCTGCGCCGTGTGATACACTTGCTCGGCTTATCTTGACGAGTTCGTACGCGTATTTTTCCTCTTAAATTCCATTGCTGCGACGCCGATGGTGATTGTACGGTCGGGCTGACGGACCCTAAATTGCGGAGATACCCCGCGTTCCGACGATGTCGACGATACGTCGTATTTTTCGTCGGTTATCACATAATTATAAAGACTCTTCTCAAAATATTCTGAGATAATTTCGGGTGCAACAAATGCTCCCCACGGGACGTCCGTCACGGCGGGAGGCGGGGGCGGACGACCCGTGCCCTTCGAAGGGAAATATATTTATGTGTCCCGTGCATAGGCTTCGGGCTTTGTAGTACTGCATTTAATATTCATATTGCTGTCCTGTAATATTCTGATTTGACACTCCTCCCTTTTTCCTCTCCTTTGTACTTTCAGACGTGGCTCGTAGCAGTGGAGATGGGAGCCGGTCGAGGAGGTCGAGAGTCAGGGGTGCTGACGAATGCCGAGTTGAGCGTACGGACCAGTGGATGCCACCTTTCCCTCCCCGTGTCATTGAAGATGGTGACTTCAACCAGCTCGACTTCGGCTATTTATGGGTCGCTGAGGGCTCGACTGAGAGCGCTGGAGAGACAGAGGGCCTTGTGGACGTGTCCTGGATTACGAGGCGGGATGCTCTTTATACATGTGACCGCACGGGGGGCTATCCGTGCCACTACCCCTTGGATCGCCACCTCTACTGCTTTCTCCAGTGTTTTGCACCTATCGGCATGGAAGCCGATGATCCATCGCTTCCTGAGGAGCGCCGCCGCCTTGAGAGGGCTATTTTAGTGGGGAGAGATAGCATGCAGGGATTGTGCTCTCTGACTTATCCGAGCTACTCGGAGGGCTTCACTCGACAGAGACAGTATCCGGATCAGCGGAGTCTGGGCTCTTTTCAGCGGTATGAGAGTCTGACTGTTCGGACTACACCACAATCTCCAGCAACTTGGCACATGCATGGGCAGCACAGGACCATGGATCAGGTTGTGGATGGCCTTTTCTTGACACCGACCGGGGCGAGCTTCGTACAGGAGGAGTACGTCCATGACTGTATGGTTGAGAGAATTTTGTCATTGAACACTCCCAGCTGGTACGGGAGGTGGTCTGTTGTCCCGTCTCACAGCTATCACCGAGGCGCGACAGAGTGGCTCTGGGGTGTTCTGATTGTCTACCGGTCGGTGTTGGATAGGGTAGGGATTCGTCATGCAGTGACAGCTGCCCTATATTCCTACCCCTGTTACACAGGCCTGCTACAGGCATTGGTAGAGAGGTTCAACCGCCGGTGGAACACTTTCGTCACAGCTGGAGGAGAGACCTCTTTGGACCTCTGGGCTTTCCAGAGGATTTCTGGCCTTTCGATCTGCGGGAGGCCATACGAGGAGCTGTCACTAGACGATCTGCACCTCAGCTCCACTGACGGCGTAGGGCGATACACCCTGCCATACTGCTTCAGATTTTTAATGGAGACTTGGAGGGATTTATCCCGAGTTGGCATAGATCGGACTCCTCGCACGCCACGGGTGACTTTGAACGCGTGGGTGGGCCATTTTTATAGTGGCCCTTTTTGCTTCTACGAGGAGTTCACGCAGTCTGGTACCACCTGGGAGGAGTGCAGGGAGGTCAGAGTAGACGTTCCCCCTCATCCTCGCCACTTGCCTGCACCGACGCAAGGATGGAACTCTCGGAAGCTACATCCCATCACATATCTGGCAGCTTACTTGGCCTACTGGTTGGCCAGTTTTGTGATCCCCCATGGGGAGGAGGGGGTTTTGAGGTCGGAGGTGATATACCCGGCTTGTTTGCTTGCTTGTGGACAGCTGCTCGCCATCGCGCCAGCAGCCTTGGCGAATATTTTCCATTCGCTTGGGGCATTGTCTTCCCACTCATCACCGCGGGAGAAGGGCATTCTGTTGCCCACTCATTATTTGAGTGCCTGGGCTGGATTGTTGTTTCCAGAGTTGTCCCGGAGGGCTCCAGTTGAAAATCCGGCGGCGCCGTTGATCTTCTGGTTCATAGGGCAGCCATCACAGGACTCAGTGACTTAGCTTGTGGGGGCCCGGCGGGCCTTGTCTTTTGTTCCGGTAAGGAGAGGAGAGGGCATAGCCCTTGACTACTTCTCCTACCTTCACCGCCCGTATGTGGGGCAGGAGGGAGATGCTGTTGTTAGCCGGGTATCTACCCATGCTTTACTCTCCCCTCAGGGCCCGGTGGAGTGGGTTGTCAGCATCCGTCCCAGTGTCCTTGTGTACCGCCGCTCCAGCACAGCGATACTTGAGCCCTATTACCCGCACCGGTTCGCCAGGAACTTCGGGTATGATCAGGGCATCCCTTCGGGTGCAGAGTTTTGTTTAACTCTCCGGCTATACAGGCACAGAGACGTACATTTAGTAGCAGCAGCCTGGCAGGACTTTCTCAGCCGTGAGGTGGGACAGGGGTACCCCGTCCCAGAGCAGGAGCGCCGGGGCTCTTTTGACATCTACTATGCCCGTTCGTGGTTCAAAGCCAGCAATGTTTTTCGCGAGCACCGCGACGCCATTCGGACAGCTGAGGAGCAACGTTTGAGGAGGGAGGATCTGCCTCCCTTGCTTGTGGTCCCAGCCTTCATCAGGTCCCATTTTTCAGCCGCCGCCCGTGTTGTGAGCGACATTGAGGAGCAATGGCGAGAGAAAGGCTGGACGGCCTCGGTCGACAGAAGCCAATATAATGGGGCGCTGAAGCCCTTGAAAAGCAAGCCAGCAGCAGCTTCGAGAGTCTCTTCTTCTTCCACCACAGGAGCAGCCCCAGGCCCCTCAAAGGCCTATTCTTGGTGGAGGATTTGTAGGTATCTTGTGGGGTGAGGAGGAAGTCCCAGCTGTCCCAGCCGATACCTGATGGAGCGCTCGGAGGCAGCACCTTTGCCGAGTGGAGAGCCCACGTGATCAATGCCATAGGCTGCGCAGGTCCGCTGGAGTACCTTTCTGGCCTTGAGCTGGCGACGACTCCTCTTGCCATATTCGACATAGTAAAGGCAACTACACATGTCCTCCGAGTAAAGCCGGAGCAGATAATATTAAAACCCGTAAAGTCGATAGAGGCTACAGGTAATCATCTTCTTCGCTAGCTTTGATGTGCATATGTGTCATCATATTTCGGAATAAGTATTTTGACATATTCCTTTGACAACTGCAGGTGGGGCTGCTAGGGTAGCCGGTGTTGGGCCTTCAAAGGGTCCTCCCGATGCTGAGATGGGGAGAGATGTTACTGCCTCAAAGAGGCCCCGCACTGAGGGTCCTGGGGAGGGGGATGTGAGGTCATCGTCCCGTCCCCGACTTGAGGAGAATTCCCCAGCGATTGAGGCCGTATCCAGTAAGTGATACATTCAGATACTTGCCATTTTTCAAGCATATATACAGTGTTATAAACACATTTTTGCTCTGTTAAATACAGCTGCTCCAGAAACTAGGGTCGATGCGAGCTTCTCTCCTTCTCCGCCGGGAGATGACATATCGCTGGATGAGTCTGCGCCGAATGTTACCTTCAGCTTTAAAGAATTGATTTCTCCCACAGGCGATTGCACGCCAGTGACGGCTAATTCTCCCTCACCTCTTACAGCAGGGACCATAGATGACCAGGCTCCAGGTAAAATACTTAGCCTTGTCTCTTCTTCATTGATACATGAAGAATTAAGAATCACTAATTCCTTAGTGTTTTCTTGACTATACAGGAGCTTCTGAAGTTATTCCTCTTGTACCGACGACGGGAGGTGATGTCGGCTCTTCTTCCGGGGCCGGATCCACTTCTGGGAGTGGGAGTTCTACGGCCTCAGACCCTCCTTCTAAAGGGAGCTCGAGCTCTACTTCGGGTGCCGGGACCTCGAGTTCTTCTCCAGGCGAGAGTGACTCTCTGGAAGAGGGAGAGCTAGGGGGTGCTGATGGTAAATACAACTGCATCTTGTCTTCCTCAGTCAACTCTATCTTATAAAGATTTGCTCGGCTTACATAGTTCTTTGTCGAGCAGGAGTGGACTTGGCTAGATCCATGGAGGAATTCTCGCAGCTTATGGAGTCTGGCTCATTTATGGATCTTCTGACTGGCGATGCCATGACGGACACAAAGGCCATGGGGCGACGGATGTTGATACCGCGGTGCCGAAAGATCCTCTACCAGGAACCTCTTCTGATGTTGACATTATCGAGGACAGTACGGTTGATCCTCCAGGTAAGGAATCTTGCAGGCTAATAATAGACCTCTCGATTACTTTGCAACTGTCTTCGCCAAGCTGACTTGTGCGTTTGCTATGTGAACAGTGACAGGCCAGGCTGTTGAGAGTGATACATCCCGCCCTGGTGGGGCAACTCCGACAGGGGAAGTTTCCCAGGGCGCGTCAAAGGGCCTTCAAAGTTCAGGGCAGAATACCCCGCCAGCAGACACCCAATCTATAGGTATTCCTTGCATCTGCCAATGAATAACCCAAGTGGTGTCTATATTTTTTTTTGGTACTGACCCTTTTCTCATACTTGACATGCAGCTTCTCCTTCTGTGGAGCCAATGGCTCGAGTCTCCATGCAAGAGAAGTTTCAGGAGGAGCAATCTTGCTCCCAAAAGGCCCCTGATACGGAGTCTGCTCTTCCCAGCATAGCTGAAGGAGGGGATGCTGTTGAGACAGGTATATGGCTTCTCTCTGGAGTCTGACATTGCCTGTGTGCCATTTCATAGATAGGCACTTATATGCTGTTACTTGGTCTGCAGAGGATCGGGCCACAAATGCCCTGCCTGGTGAACCGACATCAGCTTCTGGCAACGATTCCTCCCCGGCCATTGATGAGAGGCCTATACCGGCAGCGACTTCAGGTATACCAGTATACAATGCCTTTCATGTCTGCTTGTGCATATCTCCTTTTTTGTTGGCGACCAAGCACTTATTCTACCCCCTTTTTTTTTACAGCTCTCGAGGAGGAAGCTCCGGGGATGCCTGCAGACTTCCCTGCCCTCAGAGTCGAGTGGCCTGCCGCTCCCGCCCTTAGGGTGGCATTGAATGCCACCATGGTTGACTAGCTTCTGTAGAGTCTTGATCAGTTGATCCAGGTCGACCCGCTGCCCACTGCAGAAGCTTTGAGGGGTGACCTGGAGGTATTCACTGGGAGCTACCACGCGTTGGGCCTTCCTCGAGATGCATGGGCAACGAGGCTGACCACACTATGGAGCAAGTTCGCTCGCCTCTGCGTCGTCCAAGAGCGGAGACGGAGGGCACAGTTGCAGAACCAGGAGCAGGAGGAGCAGCTGCGCGGACTTCGGGCAGCCCAGGTGGAGGTCGGCCTCCAGATCGAGGGCGCTGAGAAGCGCAACCAGAGGGCTTTCCTTCGAGTAGAGGAGCTTCAGAGAGAGCTTCAGGAGGCTGAGGTGGAGTGTCGCAGCACAGAGGCTGAGTTGGCGACCTTCCGCCGTAGACTTGAGGAGCTTCGGGAGGAGGCTTTCCAGGGCGAGACTCGCCTTGCAGAGTTGCGGGGGAGCGAGTCTGGTGCTTGATGAGCTTCAGCACCCTCTTGTACATAGGGCCTCCATACTCCCTTGTTTGTTTGAGTTATTCCCGAGGGCTTGTCTCGGGCTCCATTAATGACATTGATGAATAAAGGACAGAACTTGAGATCTTTGCTTCCATCCTTTGTGCATGCATTTTTTTTTTCACTTTACCAGCCTTACCGCCCTTACGGGTTTTCGCCAGGACTAGCCCCCTTTAGCGTTTTCCGGTGCCCCCTTTCGGGTTTTCACACCGAGGGGTTACCCATTTTTTCCCGAGACGCCCTTTCGGGTTTTCACCTTGATCGGGTCTATGGCCTTTTTGCCCTTAGCCAACCATAGAAGGCCGACTGAGTCCGTCGGGGTATCGGTATTTTTAACCCCACTTTTTTTTTTTGAACCTATAGTGCCAAAAGGCAAGGAGAAAGTGGCACTCCCGTAGGGACGTGTGTGCCGTAGAGGTGGGACAAGGTGGGTGGATTCGACTGCCCTAGTGGGACGCAATTAGCCAAATCCGAAAGCCGAAAGTTAAACGGGTTGGCAACCCGAGAGGGGTGTACATGTGCCAAGCCCGGTTGGGACAACAAAGGAGTAGGTTTAACAGTCCGAAAGGGACATGCGAGTTAAACTTGGCGGCCGATAGGCGGGATGGGTTGGCAGCCCGAGAGAGCATGCATAGGCCAGACCCGAAAAGATGAAAGGAGGGGATTTGACAGCCCGGGTGGGACGTATGAATCAAATCCATGAGTCGATAGGCGAATAGGGTTGGCAGTCTGAGGTGGCATACATAGGCCAAGCCCGTGGAGACAAAAGAATGAACTTGACAATCTCGGTGGGATAGATGAGTCAAGTCTGAAAGCCAAGAGGCGAGATGGGTTGACAGCCCGAAAGGAGCATGCAGAGGCCAGACCCAGAAGAAAAGGGGTGGATTTGACAGCCCTAGTGGGATGTGAGAGTCAGACCCGAAAGTTGATAGGCGAGATGGGTTGGCAGCCTGAGAGCGTGGAAGGCAGTATCGGTTTCGGTACCGGTTTAGGCCGGTTCTGAAACCGATACGTACCGGTTTCGGTTTCGGCCGAAACCGGATGAAACCAGTTAAAAAATTAAAAAAAGTAATAATCCTGTCTGGTTTCGGCCGAAACTGACCGGTTTCGGACCGAAACAAGTCGGTTTCGGACCGAAACAGGTCAGTTTCGGCCGAAATTCTTAATGGTTTCGTCCGAAACCATTTAAATAATATTTTTTTAATTGTTTCGGACCTGCTACAGTGTTTGGGTGTGGTTTCGGATCGGTATCGGCCGAAACTGCCAACAATGCCTGAGAGGGCATGCTGAGGCCAGACCCGATGGGACACGTGCCAGAAGGCATGATGGGTTGGCAGCCCGAGAGGGCATGCTGAGGCCAGACCCGGTGGGACATGTGCCAGAAGGCATGATGGGTTGGTAACCTGAGAGGGCATGCTGACGCCAATCCTAAGAAAGTAAATAGAGCCGAGAGGCATGATGGGTTGGCAGCCCGAAAGAACATACTAAAGCCAATCCCAGAAGAAAAAATGAGCCGAAAGGAGTGACGAGTTGGCAGCCCGAGAGAGCATACTGAGGCCAATCCCAAGAAAGTAAACAGAGCCGAGAGGCGTGATGGGTTGGCAGCCCGAGAGAGCATACTGAGGCCAATCCCAGAAGGTATAATGAGCCGAAAGGCGTGATGAGTTGGCAGCTCGAGAGAGCATATTGAGGCCAAACCCGGTGGGGCAAAAGGGTAAATGGGTTTAACTGTTTGAAAGAGACATATGAGCTAAACCCGGAAGGCGATAGGCGAAAATGGGTCGGTACCCTGAGAGGGGCATGCATAGACCGAACCCAATGGGACATATGAAGGATCGATTGGATAGCCCGGAGAGACACATGATCCGAAATTCAGGGAGTTCAAGGTATGAGTAATCCCGATGGGACAGAGTATGACAGCCTCAGAATGCCGGTGAGACTAGGTGTCTGTGATGACATGTAAGTCATAGCCATAGCATCAATATGATGTTTTGGCCGAAAGAGAATGGAGTCATTGACTTAGAGCCACCCTTAAAATAAGCAGAGAGAGGATTTTTTTCTTTTTTTTTTCACATTACCAACCTCACCGCCCTTTCGGGTTTTCGCCGAGGCTGGCCCCCTTTAACTTTTTCCGGTACGCCCTTTCGGGTTTTCACACCAAGGGGTTGCTCATTTTTGCCCGAGGCGCCCTTTCGGGTTTTCACCTCGACCGGGTCTCTGACATTTTTTGCCCTCAGTCAACCGTTGAAGGCTAACTGAGTCCGCCGGGGTATCAGTATTTTTAACCCTTTTTTTTTTTTGAACCTTCACTGAGGAGAGGTACTGTCCTGTGAGGACTGCTGTAGAAACTCTTGCGGTGGCGCATGGTAGAGCTTCATATGCTTGCCGTTGAGAGGAGGGAAGGGATTGTCCCCCTTGTGGTCAAGGACCGTATATGCCCCTCCTTCGTAGACCTTCTGAATGACATAAGGCCCACGCCAATTAGGCTGGAGTTTGCCGCTGGATCTTCCCGCGAGAACCTCCTTTTCTTTGACCATGACGAGGTCGCCTTTCTTGAATGCCCTTTGCTTGACTAGCTTATCATACGCACGTGTCATGCGGGCTTGGTACACTTGTAAGTGCTTGTAGGCTTTGAGTCTTTCACCTTCAAGGTTGGACAACTCTTCAACCCTCCTTTCTATCTCGGATTGGTCTTGACCTGGTAATCCGACGTGCACAGCAATGCGGTAAGATGCTAATTCGATCTCCACAGGGATCACTGCTTCGGCTCCGTAGACCAAGGAGAATGGGGAACATCCCGTGGGGGTTTTATAAATAGTCCGATAGGCCCATAGGGCTTCGTGGACCTTCTCGCCCCAGTCCCGCTTGCGGCCACCTACTATCTTAGACAACAGCTTACAGAGGGTCTTATTGAAGGCCTCGACCAACCTGTTGGCTTGGGATTGTAGACTGATGACGTCCTCCAGTCAATATGGAATTTGGCCGCCAAAGCATAAACAATCTTGTTCCTGAATGGCGTCCCATTGTCGGATATAATCCGGCTGGGGGTGCCGAATCTATATATGATATAGTGCCTCACAAAGCGGGCAACTATCTCTCCTGTAATTTCCCGTAGCGGGACGGCTTCCGCCCATCTGGAGAAGTAATCAATGGCGGCCAGTATGAACTTGTGGCTTTGAGATGATGGTGGGAATGGTCCCACAATGTCCATGCCCCACTCTGCAAATGGCCAAGTAGGCGTTGTTGGATGGAGCGGGTTGGGCGGCCGCCGAGGGACTCGCCCGAATGCTTGGCATTGATGACACGTACGAGCATATTGGTTGCAATCTTCGTACATGGTGGGCCAATAGAACCCTTTGAGCTGGATGCTATTCTTAATCTTAGCTCCTGCTTGATGCGCGTCGCACAACCCGGAGTGGACCTCGTGCATGACGGTCTTTGCTTCCTTGGATGAAAGGCACCGTAGGAGAACCGATCGGTCCTTTTCATGGACGAGCCTGAAGAGCAGACCGTCAATCAACTGGTAGGATGTCGCCCTGCGTAGCAGTTGCACCCTCTGAACCCGATCAGGAGGGAGCCAGCCGTTCTTTATTTTTATGATCGACTTACGCCAATCTTCTTCTTCGGGAGCATTCTCCTCTTGGATATTGTCGACTTCGTAGAAAGTGAGGCCGGATTCTTCGTCGAGCACACTTGGCATGAGCCTTCGGTGTCTGACAGTAATATTTAATTCTCCCTCAGGCGGGAGTTTTAGGGCCGCTGCCAACTTTGCAAGAGCATCAGCCTGGGAGTTGCTGCCTCTGGGGACATGGCCTATTTCAAATAGGTAGAATTTTTCCTTGAGCCTCATGACGGCTGCATGGTAGGGTATGAGCTCTTTTTTCCGAACGTCATAGACGCCCAACACTTGTCGGATGACGAGCTGAGAATCCTCATATACCTTGATGCACTTGATGTCCATCTCCAGTGCCAGTTGAAGCCCAATGATTAGCGCTACATACTCTGCCTCATTATTAGTCAAAGACTTCATGAGAGCGCAAGAATTATGGAGGATGCCGCCTTGTGGAGACACAAAGACTACCCCCGCGCCTGAGACATAGACTATAAGGCCGCCGGCCCTTTTGATTGTCCGGGAAGCACCGTTAAAATACAACTCCCAGTGTGGGAGGTCGAGGGTGAGGACACCCGGCTCCATCTGTGGTGGGGCTTTTTCAGAATGCTCCCCGGTTTCTTGAGAAGGTACCAGCACCTCTTCATCGGGTAGCTCGAAGTTGAGCGACGAATCTTCTGGCACAGGGTGCGCTGCTAAGAACTCTGCCATTCCTTGTCCCTTGATCGCCTTGCGTGGGACGAAGGTGATATCTAACTCCACGAGGATAAGTGCCCATTTGCCGAGCCTACCAGAGAGGACGGGCTGACTGAGCAGAAACTTGAGTGGGTCACATTTTGAGATGAGCTCCACCCAGTGAGCTAGGAGGTAGTGTCTGAGCTTCTTAATAGCGAACACCAGCGCTAGACACACCTTTTCCATAGGAGCGTACCGATGCTCAGGCCCGATCAACTTTCGGCTGAGGTAGTACAGTGGCTGCTCCTTGCCCTCATCATTGATCTGGGCTAGCAGAGCCCCTAAAGAAGCATCCATGGTAGCAATGTAGAGAATAAGGGGCTTCCCTCTGACAGGTGCCCCTAAGACAGGAGGAGTCAGTAGGTACTCCTTGATTTGCTCGAAGGCGTTCTGGCAACCCTCGTCCCATATGAAGGGCGCTCCTTTCTTCATCAGTTTACCGAAAGGTAGACATCTTCCTGAAAGATTAGAAATGAATCGCCTAATATAGGCGAGTCTTCCTTGAAGAGATCTGAGCTCTGTCAAGTTCTTGGGCGGAGGTAGTCCTCTTATGGCCTTGATTTTGTCAGGGTCGATTTCTATGCCTCGATACCTGACGATGAAGCCCAGGAACTTGCCGCTGGAGACGCAGAAGGCGCACTTCATTGGGTTCATCTTGAGTTGAAATTGTCGGAGCCTTTCAAAGACGCAACGCAGGTCAGCTAAATGATCCTCCCGCTTCTTCGTCTTGACGACCAGATCATCGACATAGCATTCGACAAGGTCATGTAGCATCTCGTCGAAGATCTTGGTCATTGCCCTTTGGTAGGTTGCACCAGCATTCTTCAGGCCGAACGGCATCCTTTTGTAGTTGAAGATCTCCTTAAGAGACCGGAAAGCCGTATGGTCTTTGTCTTTGACGGCCATGCTGATTTGATTATAGCCCGACGACCCGTCCATGAAAGACAAGGCTTCGTGACCAGTGGTCATATCAACCATTGTCTCAGTGATTGGGACATGGAAGTCGTCCTTTGGGCATGCCTTGTTCAAATCCCTGAAGTCGATGCAGACTCGGACTTGGCCGTTCTTCTTCTTGACAGTGACTATGTTGGCGAGCCAGACAGGGTACATGCAAGGCTCTATGCGGTCTACATTGAGCATCTTGTCAACCTTAACATTGACTTTCAGCTCCAGCTCGTGGCGCATACGCCTTTGGGCTTTCTTGACTGTTGAAAGTATTGCCAGCTCATGTTCAGCCACAGAAGGGTCGAGTCCGGGCATTTCTTTATAAGTCCAGGCGAAACAATCTCTGAACTCTTCTAAGAGCTGTCGATACGACTGCCTTTCTTCTTCGCTGAGGAGAGCAATTATGAAGGTGGGACGATGATCTCCTTTGCTTCCGAGATTGATCTCAATCAACTCGTCCACAGTTGCTTGACCATCGTCTTCAAGCTCCGGTGGAGCTGGTTGGAGGTCGACGAAGTCTCCCTCATCGTCAGTGTTTACTTCATAGACTTCAAATTCTTCGGAGCACTCTTGCTCGTGGCTTGAAGTCGAAGGACTTGCTTCGTCTTGCCGAAGGTTAGCAGACTGGGCTGCTCTTCCCTCTAAAGGGTGGTCATGTTGACTTCCGATGAGAATGTTGTTGTCGCTAACGCCTCACCAGACTCCCTTACAGAGTCATCGGTGCTGGGCTGGACTTTAGCTAGCCCGTTAGGAAGAGGCAACAGCCCTATGGCATTGACTGCATAATAGACCTCGAAGTCCTTCTCCTGGTCATAGCCCAGTCCCCGCGTGTCTTTGCAGGAGAAGGGAGGTTGTCCATGGACCTACGGAGGGTTCCACAGCTGATGGAAATATGCCGCTCGTGCGGGGTCCAAGGCCTACAGGATGAGCTGCTATTTACATATTTCCTTGATGTATTTGGGCATATCGTCCATCTTTTGGACTGGCTCTGGCGCCACATCGGCGGGAGTATCCCAGCCGAAGTCATCTTCAGGAGGGCATGGTGGGACTAAATCACCTTTGTAAAAGATGATCGGCTTGTCCCCCTTGCCCTTGTTACGTCTCCTGGTCCACCTTTTGCTTCCTCTTGTTTTTTAAAGGCTCAGGAATTGTTAAAGTGGGCTTCCCAAAATATAGCGAAGCGTCGGCCAGATGGCACTCATTGGGGTGGAACGGGGTCTGATCTGCAAAGACAGTATGTTGCTCCCTTTCCTTGGCATATTTAATGCACTGGTGCAGAGTTGAAGGGACAACCCAGTTTTCATGCAACCACGGCCTTCCAAGCAGCACCTTGTAAGATGTGTCAGAGTTGATAATATAGAATGTCGCTTGGGTGACAAAATCGCCCAAGGCTAGTTTGACCTCAACCCGACCAAGCGCCTCCTCGGAACCCTGATTGAATCCCGAGATCTTGACTGCGGTCACCTTCTGTAGATAAGGTGCCAAGTATAGAGACTTGAAAGTCTTCAGAGGCATGATATTGACGGCTGCTCCGGCGTCGACCAGGATGCGACTCACGTCATGCCCATTGATCGTCCCCCTCATATATAAGGGGCGATTGTGACACGGAGAGGACAACAACATGTCTTTGTCCGTGAAGGAGATGTTGGCTGTGAGTGCCTCATACGCCTGAGCCTGCAGTTCTGCAACATGGGCTTCATAGGCCTTCGGGTCTTGGAGTATCTTGACAAGAGCCTCTTTGAGATCTTTGCTCCAGGCGATGGCTTCCCAAATGGTGACATTTGTAGGAAACCGCTTCATGTGATGAATGATTTTGCGGTCTGCCCTAGCACGGGTCTTGTCAAATGGCGGGATGATCTCCGCCAGAGTCTTCGGCGCCTGGCGAGGCTTCTCTCGCTTAGAAGGCGCTGCTCCTCATGTTGGCCTTCTGCATCTTCTTGGAATAGCGGAGCCAAAGACTCCTCCGGAGGTGGCAAAGGCTCATCATGCTGGTCTTCATTAGAAGGATCGGCCTGGGTCGCGGGCTCGTCCCTGTTGGAGGGGCCGGCCTGCTTTGACGCCTTCTCGCACTTTGGCGACTTGGCTGGCTCCTCTTCTTCATCAGAGGATGTGATTGTAAAAGGGACACCACCTGGCTTAGCAGTTGAGGCGGGGCCTGAACGCTCTGAGGGGCTGAGGATGAAAGGGATTCCCCGAACTTGAGTTTCTGGGACAGGACCCGACTTCTCCCCTCTGAATATTATGACCCGGTCAAGGGCCATGGCACGTCCACGTCCACGTCCTCGGCCACGACCTCGGCCACGTCCCCGGCCATTTCTTGCCGAGCGACGCTGATATGTTGCCATGGGAGCCTTGCCTCCCGTGTCATCAGCCGCGGGAGAATAAATGTTGTCGGGCGGCGAAATCGCCACCATGTTGCAGGAGAGCTCTTGCAGCATTTCCTCGAGCATCTCGACAGTGAGCTCCTCATCTTTGTAGAACAGGGGGAGCTCCTCCGAGATTGGGAAGTCTTCACCTTTTTCAAGACGGTGGGCCATTTCCCGGAGCCATTGCAAAAGGCGGGCTTTTCGCCCAAGCTGGTCTCAGGGAATGTATTCGTCCAGAGTGACGATCCTGGTGGGACGAGGGGGAGTGTACTCCTCCAGCTCATCTATGAGCTTTTGAAGTCTTTGTAAAGGAGTTGGCTCCTTAGGAGCTGTCATAGTTGCTGCTTGCTCAGCTTGCTTCTTCAACCTCCTCTTCAAATTCTTCCTACGATTCTTCTCCTGCTTCTTCTGGCGTGCTGCCTCTTGAGAAGAAAGGGGACTTTGCTGTGAAGGTGGGACTTGTTTGCCCCTAGAATTTTGCTTTCTGCTTCGGGCTGGCTCCTTAGGAGCCTTAGGGCCACGGCTCTTTTTGGAAGTGACCTTAGTCCAGTTGGCCTCATCCGGCTGAGCTTGGAAGGTGGCATTGATTGCCTGAGCAATTATTTCAGGAGGCAGCTCCTAGAACTCTGCCAGTCCACAGTGGGGCCTCTGGGGGCTTTGTAGTTCCACCGACTTTGCTTCGACTGGCAATTTGGTTTGCTTGAGTTGCTGAGGCCTTTCTACGATTGGCGGCCTCATTGGCTCGACAGGAGCTTGGGCAGGAGCTTTGGTCTGAGGCTCCCTCACCTTGGCCTTGCCTTTGCCATCTGGCGGAGGATTTCCCTTTATGACGACGCCGGGTTGACTCGGCTTAGGGCGGGGTTTGGAACCCTCTCCCGTGGCTTGACTTTTTGAGCTCCGGGTCTTAGACCCCTCGCCCCTAGCCTTGCCTTTGGGGTCTTGTTGAGGTTTATCACTCTCCGCAGGTTCACTCGGTCGGGCTAATTTAGAGAAAGTCTCAACCTCTTGCCGAGCTTGTTGGAGAGTCTTCTTGACGGCCTCTTTAAGACGCCGCATTGTCATAGAGTTCCCTTGAGCATCGATCTCCCCTCTCTGAATGAGGATTTCAATGCAGTCTTGGACTTCTGGGCATGGCCGAGTGGGGTGAGACACCCTAGCATGATATTTGCAGTAACGGGGGTGACTCTTGGCCGTCTCATTGTAGTAGGATGGCGGCTCGTGCGTCAGCACCCGACCGTCTTCTGGAAGCTTATCAAAAATCTTCTCAGTGTTTTCCTTGGGGAAAGAACACTGGTGGGAAGGTCGCCACCCCGGATACCAGAGTGTAGACTTAGGTGGCTGGGAACTAGCTCCCTGGGAACTGACTTCCTCTTCCTGCGGCTCGGGGAGCTGGAAAGCTGCTGAAGCATGTATAACATTGACGGAGAAATGCAAATTCTCCTGTACATGCGGCTGAGGTGGATCGACCAGGAATTCACCCAATTTAACCTTTCCTTGCCTGATTAAGTCTTCAGCAATGTCCTTAAACGGCTCACAGTTGTGGATGATATGGCCAACAACCTCATAGTATGGGCAGTAGCCCTGACGAAATGCAGCACCTGGTGCTTGCTCCACGGGTGACGGGCTAATCAGTCCCGCCCGCTGACATGCGAAGAAGATGTTTGGAGTCTTCTCCCAAGGGAAGGAGTATAGCTTTTCTGGGAGCTCGACTTGAAGTGGAGCCTCCTCGCCTTTCGGTGAGTCCTCCTCATCCTCGGATGAATCTGAGGACTCTTCAGAAAGCCAGCCCCTGAGCGGAGCCCGGCCAGTGGGTGATACACCCGCCTCCCGTATGTGAGTTGGAGCTAACCCCCTAGCAAATGGGCCAAAGGGGAAGGTGGACAACTGCTGATCAATGCTCTCTAGGAACTGCAGCAGACGCCTCTGTTCTAGCTGCAACTGCCGGATTTCTCCCTGGATTTTCCGAATAGTCCTCCGTAGTGCTAGGCATTCTGGGAGTGAGGAGGTGGCGGCCCCCGGACCGGTGTGGGACTGCTGATTTGAAGGCCCGGCCTCGGAGGCGTTGGAGCTCGAAACCATCGCCACCATGTGAACCACATTGGCCGATCGATTTGACCGACTCCAAGCATGCGATTGGGGTGGGTCGACTGCATGGCCCAGCATATTTACCAAGTCCTTTTGAATGAGCTCTTCTGCTATATTCTTGAAGACATAGCAATCCCCTATGGTGTGACCCAACCTTCGGTGATACACATAATAGGTGGGGTCCTCTGTCTTATCCACCTCCGCGGGTTTCCGCGGATCCGGCAGGGTGATAAACTGCTCTTTCATGCATAGATCAAAGAGCATTTTAGTATGCTCTTTCCTGAAGGAATAAGGCGTCGTCATGTTTTCCGCCAACCGAGACGCACTTGCTTTGGCATCAGGCTTCTTACCATTGCCTTTGGATTTTCCTTCTCCCTTTTCTCCATTGGTCGGGGAGAAGTCGACAGCATTTACCTCCTTGCCGCTAGTCAGACGGTCTTTGGAGGGCTTGCCTTTTGCAGAGGCTTGTGTAGGATGATCAGCGAAGAACATCTCAATCTCCGCCACCACCGTGTTGAGCTGGTCGAAGCTTCTGATGTTTGAGCCCAGAAACTTCTCACTGACTTCTGCCGAGAGACCCCTGCGGCAGATGGTGATTGCGTCCTCAGGCGTTGGAGGATTATCGCAGCGCATGTTGATGTCCCTCCATCGTTTGATGAAGTCCAGTGCAGTCTCACCTTTCTTCTGCCGGAGGGCACAATGCTCCGCCAGGGAAATTTTGCGTTCGACCATCTGGAAACGGTCGACGAACTTCTTTTGCATGTCAGCCCAATCAGCAACAGAATTGGGCTTTAGCCTGGAATACCACTGGAAAGCGGTGCCAGTCAATGACGTGGCAAAGTACCGCAGCAAGTATGCTTCCTTCAGTGTCAATTCACCCATGGCCGTCATGTAATAGGCCAGGTGTTCATGTGGAGAGCCCTGCCCGTTGAACTTCTGAAGTTTTGGGGCTTTCGGGCAATCAGGCGGAAGCTTCTTGAATTGATGGTGGAGGGGATAAGGCACGCTGTACAAATCAACGGTGGCCACCCCCTCCCCGTGCTGGGCAAACTTTGCCTCCACAATACGCTCGATCATCTGCTTCTGCGCCACGAGGCTTTCTGCAACAGGGGTCACAGACGATCGCGCATTGGCTTCATGTTGCAGCACTTCAAATTCCACTGTCACTGGTAATTTTGCAGCGGTGACGGAGGCGTTGGCCGCAGCTGGAATGGGATGATGCTGTGGTTCCGTCCCAGCAGGTACCGCCGGAGGTGGAGCATGAACCTCCTTTTCACGCAATAATGACTGGAGGAGGTTTTTCAATTCTTGGTTTTCTCGCCGAAGCTCTTCCAGCGTGAGAGTTTGAACCTCTCTCCCAAGATCTTCATGTGCGGGGTTGCTATCCCCGTCGATTCTATGGATATCCTCTTGACGCTCTTGCCGTGCCGGCTCGGGTTGAGATGTCCCAGCAGCCGTCGATTCTATGGATATCCGGGAGACCGGCCTTGACCTCCTCAAATATTGGATAGGTTGGTCAAGCTCTCCCGAGGTGTCCTCGGGCTGTTTGTCGCCGGAGGTGGCGTAACAGGTGAACACTTTGACAGTGTCATTGGTCACCTGGACCACCCGTTTCTTCCTAGGTGGTTGCCGTTCCGGCTTGGGCGGCCTCCCGAGTCTGTCAAAGACAGAGACTCGGGATGTGGAAGCTTGAGAGGAACGATCCTCCTCCGTGTGCGTAGAACTGGCCCACGGGTGGTCGGCCGCACCTTCTTGCCGACTCTTCGGCGCCTTTGCCCTCGTAGGGGCTGAGTTGTAGACCTCGGAGAGGTCGAGGCTTCAGTGCTTGTCGGACTCCGCATGTGTTGCAGATCCGACGAGCGGAAGGGCTCCTCCGCCCTCGCGCGCCTTATGATTCGGGCCTCCTCCTTGGTGACCCAAGTTTTCTTCAACTGGAGGTGGCGTTCCTCCACTGGGTTGCTCGCTGTCTTAGACCTAGGAGCTCGAGGCTTGGGTCGCTGCAATGGACCCTGAGTTGCCGCCGATACAGCGGGCTGTTTCATTTTCGCTCCGTCCTCCCGGACTTGCCGAAGTAGCTCGAAGCGATTGGAGGTGGAGACAGTCGAGACGTGGGTGTCCTGTGGCAAGATCGGCTCGTCTCCATCGAGCCGGATGCGGATGTCTCCGACAATTACAGTTTTGCCGGAACGAGATGCCGCCGCTGTAGGCTTTGTACCTTTACGGCTACGACGTTGCCCCTGTTGAGCGGGGGCGACGTTGGTGACGCCTACCGTAGGCATGGCGTCGTTAGGGCGACGGCGCTGCCCCCGTTGGGCAGGGGCGGTACCTCTAAGGGTGGCCGCAGTGGGTCTGGTGCCGTGACGGCGACGGCGACGGCGCTGCCCCCGTTGAGCAGGAGCGACGCCAGCAGTGACTTGATTGACCTAGAAAACTCGGCCAATTAGGGCAGAAGGCCTGACACCTTCGGCCGTTGACATGGTAGTCGAGCTGGCTCGACTGATTGTAGGGATGAAGGGCTTGACGCCCTTAACAATTGAAGAGTTGACAGGATGGACCCGGCCGGAAGCTGCAGTAGAGGGTTTGACACCCCCGAAGATGGTCTCCTTGACCGGGTGAGCCCGGCCGGTTGATGAAGCAGAGGGCTTGGCACCCTCAATGATTGTCTTCTTGGCCTAGTGAACCCGACCAGTTGATGGGGCCGAGGGCCTGACGCCCCTGCCAGTTGCATTGTTGACCGGGCGAACCCGGCCGACTGCTGAGATTGAGGGCCTTACACGCCCAATGGCAGTCTTGTTGATCGGGCTAACCCGGCCGAGTAATGAAGGAGAGGGCCTGACACCCTCAGTGATTGTCTTGTTGATCGGGCTAACCCGGCCGAGTAATGAAGGAGAGGGTCTGACACCCTCAGTGATTGTCTTCTTGGCCGAGTGAACCCGACCAGTTGACGAGGCCGAGGGCCTGACGCCCTCAATAGTTGACTTATTGGCCGAGTGAACTCGACCAATTGCTGAAGCTGAGGGCCTGACTTCCCCAGTGGTGGCCTTGTTGACCGGACTGACCCGGCCAGTTGCTGGGACCGAGGGACTAGCACCCCCGACAGTTGTCTTCTTGACCGGGCGGACCCGGCCAACTGTTGAGGTTGAGGGCCTGACACCCCCAATGGTGGTCTTGTTGACCGGGCAAACCCGGCCGGCTGCTGCAATGAGGGGGCTGACACCCTCAGGATCTGTCTTGTTGACCGAGGAAACCCGGCCAGTTGTTGAGGCCGAGGGCCTAACACCCCCGACTGTTGCCTTCTTGACTGGGCGGACCCGGCCAGTTGCTGCAGTAGAGGGCCCGACACCCTCAGCGACCGTTGTCACAGCCGTGGCTGAACTGACTTCAACCACGGGCACAACGCCCAGGAAAAAGGGCGAGCCGACGAGCGCTGGGAAGTCGCCGAAAACAAGCGGGGTCGCCAGGTATCCCAACCTGGCGTGGTTGGCGACGATCTCAGGGCCGTAGGTAACGGCGGCCATCGCTGTTGTCGTTGTTGTTGGTAGTGATGGTGCGTAGCACGAAAGGAGTGGCGTGCAGATGCACGAAGAGCTCTCAAACAAGCGGAAAGAAGTGTGCCCTCCTCTTCCCGTCCTGTAAGAGGAAGAGGGGCAATCAGAACCTTGAAGAAGGTTTTTGTGGACTGACTTTGACAGAAGGAAGAAAGGCGGGAAAAGTCCCACTGGGCGTGCCAGTCTGTGAGAGACGGAAAAAATCTAAACTTCCTTTATCGTAGATAAAATGTAGATTTTTGTTCTTTTTGAAAAGACACATCCCCCCCCCCATCTGAGTAGAAGGTGATTCCGTGGAGTGCGCATCATATCAGACAATTTAGATTCGAGTGCTGGACCTTTCCCCACTGACCGAAGTCAGTGTTGATTTACATCGGCCTAACGTCCGAACACCTTTGTTTAACTGTCAAAGAAATTCCAAAACCTTCTATAGGGGTTCTGATGTTGAGGGCAAACTCTCTTAGAGGGTTCATAATGTCCATTCACTCACCACCGACCAATAACAAAAACTAGGTTAGGGTTTTAACTGAGGCCATGTTTGGGCGAAACCTTAGGGTTTGGGAATATGAAGATGATTTGGGAGAAGCCATAGGCATTTTTGAAGTAGAGGAAGATTTTTTGGACCCCGAGGGTATTTTGGTAATTTTACCAACCCCGGGGTATTTTGGTAATTTTTCCAGGCCAGTGGTATTTCTGAAATTTCTGCACTGGAATGGAAGTAGGATCGAGTTCCTGACTTCTCAAGGCATTGAGGCCGTTTCTGGAGTGTTTTGAGGACTCGGGGGCCATTTCTAGGTCGTAAGGGTATTTTGGTAATTTTACCTTAACTTGGACAGACCTAGAGTTGGGGTGACATTTGAGTGTCGGACTGAGCTGACATTGTTCCCAGGGCGAAAGGAGCGACAACCGTTTCATAGAATACTCATAGGTGTCAAGTTCGCCAAAAGAGGGGTATATGTACAATTTTCACAAGTTGAGGGGTTTTCTTGTAATTTTCCCCCGAGGACATACATAAGACATGCTGAGTGTTTTTATAGCCCGAATGAGTACAAGGGTTGTCGGCGAGTTGTCGACTGTACAAAAGTCCGCATCAAAGCGAGAGGTAGGGACGTAATCCCAATTATAAAAGATCGCAGGATAAAACTACAAATTACAGGACTTTTGTCTTTTACAGTCCCGGGGAGGACATTTCTGTAATTCCGCCATTGTAGGGACGGAACCATATAAGTTAGTCGTCTCGGGACATAAAGACTTACAAAACATGGCCCGCTGAGGGACGTAATTACCAACATGGCCCACTGAGGGACGTAATTACAAAAATACCCCGTAGGGGCATAAGTACAAGACCCGGGGACTTACCCCTCGCAGGCTAAGACAAACAGAACAAATTCCTTCGGGTGCTCTTCGTACGTCTTCGTAGGTTGTAGCTTGTCGTCTGTAGATGTCTCCACTTGGACCCTTGGGGGTCTATTTATAGAAGGTGGGAGGACTCAGGTTGACAAAACCGTGGAGAAATCCTTCAATTCTGTCAGGGTGGGGTGCAAAAACCCTTATTTCTGTCAAGGTGGGGTGGCAAAATGATTTTTTGACCCCTCTGCACCTTTTTTTTTTGTTTTTGAAAAATAGGACCGGGGAGAAGTTGGAGGGGACCCGCGGCCCAAAGGGGTCGCGCGACCCCGCTGGCACCCCCGCGGGGTCAAGCGCCCCCGGGCGGGGTCGGTTGACCCCGCTGGGGTCCAGCGGGGTCGCGCGACCCCGCTGGGTCCCCCCGGGGTCACGTGACCCCGCTGGGTGGCCAGCGGGGTCGGCTGGCCCCCCCGGCCCCGCGGGGTGGCCGCGCCCTCCCTCCTCCGGTCCGATTGCACCCCGAGAGGGGTCATTTGACTCCCGGGCACACCTTTTGGCCCCTCTTGACATCGTTTTCGTCCGTTTTTATCACCTTGGGTTGTGGAGAAGCCGAGGTGGAGCCTTTCTAGCCTGTGGAGGCCCGTTGCCGCGTGGCAGCCGTCCATCGGTGGAGACTTGTGCGGGAACGGCGGAGCGTCCTGTTGTGTTGTTTGTTCGTGCGTCGCCGCGTGGGGAGGAATTTTTGCGTCCTTCTGCGCCGTGTGATACACTTGCTCGGCTTATCTTGACGGGTTCGTACGCGTATTTTTCCTCTTAAATTCCATTGCTGCGACGCCGATGGTGATTGTACGGTCGGGCCGACGGACCCTAAATTGCGGAGATATCCCGCGTTCCGACGATGTCGACGATACGTCGTATTTTCCGTCGGTTATCACATAATGATAAAGACTCTTCTCAAAATATTCTGAGATAATTTCGGGTGCAACAGGTGAGAAGCCCCAAATTGTAAAATCCAGGCAGGAATGATCCTCGGTGAAGTAGACATTGTCAGAGGAAGAAGAGTGAGTAAGCAGGCCAGCTGATTGAAGCATTAGCTGATGTTAATGGTGCCAAGGCATGGGCTGAGAGCCTATTGAATGAGTGGTCACATCAAGAATAGTGGGGATAGTAAGTGGAGCTATATGCAGTGGAGGCTTTGGATCTGCTACAATACCTGTGATATATGGAGGGATTGAACTCTGTTTGTGCTGTGAGCTATGCGCAATAACATGTTTTTATTGACAAATTCGCAACATGGATGTTGACTGCTGCAGGAGGAGCTGAATCTGCTAGAAGATGCAATTGGATGGCAGGGTGAAGATATAGCCATGGGTGCAATAGAAGCGAAGCATCCAAGTGGATAAAAGATTCATAAAATCCCTCACATAATGATCCAAATAAAAAAGGTAGACTGTATAAATAGAACCAACATGCTCAAAACCCCCTGATGGGGACAAGGATGGTAGTATCGGTTTCGGTACCGGTTTCGGCCGGTATCGAAACCGATACGTTTCGGTTTCGGTTTCGGTTTCGGCCGAAACCGGTTCAAAACAGTCAAAAAAGGCAAAAAATGTATTGAGCAGGTCCGGTTTCGGCCGAAACCAGACGGTTTCGGTCGGTTTCGGTCCAGTTTCGGTCCGGTTTCGGTATCGGACTTGCTACAGTGACTTGGTGCGTTTCGGTTTCGGTATTGGCCGAAACCGATACGTTTCGGCCGAAACGTATCGGTTTCGGCCGATACTGCCATCCATGGATGGGGATATGCTTAAGTCCAGAAATCAGGCACCAGCATCAGTCTCCTTTGCCTCACAAACACCATGCAGAAGAGGCAAATAGATTGTGCTTATATGATCAACACACCAAAATATCCTAGAAAGGTATGTCCTGTGCCAATGCATGAAACTGGTACCCAGGCAGCAAAGCAGCCCATGAAATGTGCAAACGAGATATGAAGAAATAAATGGTGTGGCTGCAGTCAAATGTCCTCCTGATGTATATATGGTATACCTTAAAGTCTTATTGGATGGACGTTGATGACAGCAGAGTTAATGCTGATATTAGCTGGTTGAAACACTGTTTAATGGCGGATTTGTAGCACTCTGTATAGAATAGTGAACTGTTGTACAAAAGGTGCTAAACTGACGGAAAAGGCAACCTTGAACCATGGATGAATCAGTTTTTGAAATGGATGACTTATGTTAATGGATCCAAGTTAATGGGCTAGATTGAAGAGTCTAGTCCTTTGTGTGATTTGAACCGGGTTTGAGGGAACCCAATATTGCCTCTTCTCCACCTGGGTTTCTGGGAAGCCATAGGACACAATCACAAAGGTGGATGGGTGACTGGCGTTACAGTGGATCTGGTGATGCTGTGTGTGACCCATGGGTTTTGACCATTGCAAATATAGCCATGGGGGCAGTGCCAATAGCAATGTCAGCATAAGGAGAATTGACTCATGATGTGGTTAGCCTCTGAAGACAACAAGATTGTCCAACCAAACATGGTGGAAGACAGATGTCATAGATGTTGATGAAGATGATGTTGATGCTAGACGATGTGAAGAGCAGCAGTGGCTGTTGAAGATGATGCTGGATGGAAAAGGTGGGGAGTGGCTGCAGCTGTGGAATGGGAAGGCCAGGAAATAAGTACAAAGGTCAGGCAGATCAAAAATGATCTTTGATGACAAAAACCAGTGGCCGGATGCCAACAAAATGGCAAAGGACTGAAGCCGCAAGTGGGTGACAACTGTTAGGAACCTTGGCTTGGATGCCATGGTATTGAGTGGACAAACATGCCAATTACCCAGTATATTTACATGCTATCAGGTTGTGTCCCATGGCAGGGACATATTTGCAATAAAACATAAGGGGCAGATGTACAGCCTACAGGAGCATATATGCAACATCTTCTTGACAATATTAAATCTCTTCACTATTGTGGACATAGAATTCTAGTGAGGCACTATGGCACATTATATGAGGATAACAATGATGCAAAATTTGAGCCACAGCAACGATGGTAACCATATTGTTTATGCTGTCGGCATATACTTGTCCATAAACATCAAGGAGATGATTTGAATACAGTATGGCTAGTTGAGGCAGTATTTAAGTATTATTTTCCTTTGGGATTTTTGCATATATACCCCTATAAAGTTCGGTTTTATCAAATATACCCATCATTTGAGCGTAGTATCATGAATATCCTCGAATATGGGTAATGTCACGATTATGCCCTCGCCGTAGCTCCCGTGTGTTTAACCCGAGTTAGGTGTGAGTTAAAGAGTAACATACCTAATCTACCCTTAGTTAACAAAAAATAAAAAAAGAAAAAATAACTCTGGTTATCCTCTCCCTCTCCCCTCTCTCCCTCTCTCTCTCTCTCTCTCTCTCTCTCTCTCACACACACAAAACCCGGGGGGTAGTGTCGCCGGCTACGAGGTGGGGGAGGCGCTGGCAGTGAGGGGGAGAGGGAGATGGGGAGACGACGGGGAGGGGGGGAGGGGGGCCTGCTGCGAGGGGGGAGGGTGCAAGGGGGAGAGGGGGAAACGACGGGGAGGGGGGCGGTAAGGGGAAGGGGGGAGAGGGGGGCTGTGGTGAGGTGGGGGACAGGGGGAGGGGGTGCCGGTGGTGATAGGGGAGGGGGCCCTACTTAGAGATGGGGAGAGGGGGGAGGGGGTGACGGGGAGAGGGCTCTCTCTCTCTCTCTCTCTGTAAGGGTGTTTTAGACATTTCACTACACCTAACGACAGTAGATGGCATATTTCACGGAATATTCGCCTCCCGTTGATAGCAGTAAGCTATAGGGGTATAACCGCAACATTTCTCTCTAAATGAAGGATATTTTTGATAATATGTTCAAATGAGGGGTATATTTGAGAAAACCGAACTTTATAAGGGTATATATGCAAAAATCCCATTTTCTTTTTATGGATAAGACAAAGGCTTCTTGTTTCTGTCCCTCTTTCCCTCAGGTTAATGTTGCTGAACAATGGAAATAAAGTAAGCAAGTTATGCGTATATGCTGACTGGATTTGGAGAGATTCTTATGAGTAGACTCATTTCTCAAGGTCAATCCTGTTCCTCTTCAACTCATGCAAGTCAGCTCAGCTTCCTATTAGTTGACTTTATGTGGATGCAGTTCTTGCTCATCTCTAAACAGGATCCTCAACTTGATGCATGCATTCATCCTATATATTCTGAATCAGTTTGATCTGTCCTGTGTTCCAGGATCCTAAGGTGATATCTGATATTGAATTTTTTAGTAGTAAGCAATGGTACCTTAGACATCAGTTTATCTGCTGGCATATCTATGGTAGATATGCTTGTGAGTCTGTGATTGCTAAGCTAGTTAAGTAGATCAAGCACAGTGAGGCATCGCTTGCGGAAGTGACAGTAATGTATGCAGATCTCTTTTCGCTTCTAAATGTAGAGAAGCTTGAAGGAGGGATTATTCCCTATGAATCATCTTCGATGACCAAGTGCAAACACATATATTTTTGCTCTTATAAAAGTTGTATGCATATGTTTCATATGCAAAGCAGTTTATTTCTCTTGCCTAAACTTGTTTATTAGGACTTATTGTATTATTCTTGGGTAAAATTCTTTCTTAATATCCAAGGAAGATTATCTAGGTTCAAAGTAACCATTGTGCTTGGAGTTCTTTGTTTTCTAATAACTTTTGTGTTTCAAGTAAATTAACATTCTATTCCAGGTGATTATTTTTACCAAATTGCCATATAAACTTTAATTTCCTTCTGCATTAATTTTGATCTTTAGTCACTTTGCATGTCTCTAGGTCAACAACTATAATAAAATGAAAGCGACAAAAAGTTGTAGAACATTGTTGACTTGAAGATCATTTGAATATTATCTAAATAACCAATTGAATTTCTGTATGAACTGCTGATATTCCTTACTACATAAGGATAACAAGTGCAATGAGGCATCATTTGTAGAAGTGACAGTAATGCATCAAGACCTTTTTTCTCTTCCAAATGTAGAGAAGCTTAAAACGGTGTTATTCTCAATGAATCATCCTCGATGGGCCAAGAGTAAATGTGAAAGTCATTAACATCTTCTTTTCTTCATACTTTCACTCTCTTCAGGTGGTAGTCAGTGACCATGGCATGACCGATCGTGGGAATCATGGAGGTTCTTCATATGAAGAAGTAGACAGCTTGGCTCTTTTTGTTGGTCTTCAAGAAAAACCTGCAGATTCTAAGATGGTTACCTATAAGATGGTAAATCAGGTAATAAATCTATTTTTTTGTATATTATCGACAAATGGTCCAATTCTGAGGGTATAACTTGCTGCAATCTTTTCTTCAAGGTGGTAATTTTGTGGTATGCTGGGGACTATTGCCCTTTTGAAGTTCAGTAGCCTATATTAGTCGTCTTTCTTCTCTTCATCTATGCTAATTTTTCCATCATATAATGAAACCTTTGAGGGTTCCTCTTTATGACCCATTACATGTCGTTTTGCATGTACTATGTCCTAGATCTTGAGAAAATAGGGAGAAATAACAATATGACTCTTCTCCATAAATAAAAGGATATATTTATCTATTGGGGTGAGTACCATTCTTTCAAAATAGTATTAAATCACTCTGAAAGGCATTGTGTTTAATGTATACTGTATGTTCCATTAATCTGGCTATCTCTGTTACTGTTGAGACTTTCTCTTACACTTTTATACTTCAGATATATTTATGTGTAATGGTCTAGCTTTAACTATGGTCTGATAATGATGTGAAACACCCTAGGGGTGCAATGGGACAGACCGGATGATCTTCGGACCTAGACTTGCAAGCACATAATCAAGAGAACGAACTCGATGTTGGAGGACCGATCACGCAGCGTAACCCTTTCCCGCGGTGACTATGTGATGGTAGGGTGGGTCCGAGGACCAGAACCCTGCTGGTAAGGGGGCGGTGGCTCAACCAAGTGTGTCCCTCCCGATGTTGGGGTACCCACGACAGTGGGCGGACTTCGTGCCTTGAGGGCACGGGGTTCTCTTCTCACTCTAACCGCGGTGGCCGCTCGTGATAGTGGAGCCACGGGGCCGGGCGCTCTCGGACCTCACCGGCGGAGCAAGAAATGATACTAAAGAAACAGAGCAGTACCAGGGAGGGTTCGGCGAATACCTGATCGGTGTGAAGACACCGATCCCGAGCCGGAGACGAGGGCGAGCGGAGAAGCGTGGGACTCCCCGTACGCTACGTCGATGGAGCTTCCTCTGCTATGAATTTAAATACAACACTACACCTCACGCAGGAGGGGGGAACGACCTCCACGCAGGGAGGGGCGGTCAGCCGGCCAGGCGGGGAGGGGGTCGGCGCGCAGTGCGCAGTCTGCCTGCCCTGTGTTATGCAGGATAGCAAGTCGATGCAGAGGATGCCGACGGCTCTTCCGGTCGCTGTCGAAGACCGGAACACTTGGGAAGTCCTTTGAGGACGTGTCTGAATCTCTGGAACACCTGGTGGGTCGTTGGGATGCTGCTCCGAGCTGCGATCCGAGCGAACAAGACGAATGGCGCAGTTCTGTCCTGAGCAGACCTCGCCAGACAGAGAGCGGCTTCTTCAATCACCACGAGCTCCACAGGTCGGTGCTGATGGCGGGGTTGGTGCCGAATCGTCCACAGCTGAGCCTTATTCGTGCTGTAGCAAGAACAGGTCCGTTCGACGCCGTATGGACCTGGTTTTGGTCGATTGGAGACTGAGCAGACATGATGACTCTGCAGGATCCAACAAATAGACGCAGCGAACCCGGGGAACTACCAGCTCCTCCGATCGCAGAAGGGGGCGGGGCCAGGGTAGAAATGATCGTAGATGGGTCTGCTATGCGCGGTAGAAGGGAGGGCCCAGTTCGAGGTCGGAGGTTGCAGCAATGACCAGAAGAGCAGAGGGTGGTCCAACTTGAACAGGGGGGCGAGCAGTCTGCGCGTGCTGGGGAAAACGATCGTTCCGGGGTGCTTCGGTGGCCAAATGGATCCCTTCTTTCTGGTGCTAGAAGAGAACTCGTTGGGGAACACCTCGGTCGAAGGGCGGGTCCAGAAGCTCGGTGTGGAGGTCGTGGGGGCCTCTGCAACACGTCTCTGGTCGCCTGCCGGAGTCAGCTTGTGCAGTCGGGCCGGAACAGCTCTCCCGGTCAACTCCGACGTCGGATGAGGGTGCTTGAGCCCTCGTTGCGAAGCTGGTTCGGAGAGGAATCCACCGGTGCCAGGCTTGTCGTCAGAAGCTTCACAGGGGAGGTGGGGGCGGCGCTGCAACAGGACGGACAGTCTGCTGCTGTTGCTGCTGTCTGGATAGCAGTGGGAGATAGGGAGTGAAAAGGGGAAGATTAGATGGAGGAAGGGGTGGGAGGGGGATTGGGGGCTTTCCCTGGTGAGAGGGGAGATGGGAAAGGGGGGCTGCGACCATGCTGATGGAGGGAGGAGAGGGCTGGGGCGGTGCTAGCAGGGGGAGAGGAGAGGGGTGCGACCAGGGGGGAATGGAGGAGTGGGGAGGTGAGGGGCACAAGGTGGCTAGGGGAGGGAGATTCTCCCCTTGTTTGAATTTGCTCTAATGGTGGGCAATCAATGGAGGCCTTGGGAATGTGGAGGGATGTGTTGGGCGTGGGAAGGGTGTGTTGGGGAAGAGAAAGGGTGCTTGGGAAGGTGGGGGAGATGTGTTGGGAAGTGAAGGGGTGTCTACGGGGCTGTGGGGTTAATGAGGGTAGTAAATGGGAGTGGGAGGGATTTGAGGGGTCAGGGTGATGTGGCGGATGAGGTGGTAGTTAGGGCTGAGGTGGAAACTGAGGTGGAGGGGAGAGATGGAGGGGCGGCCCTCTCTCTTGGGTAGAGAGAGAGTGGGGGGCGCAAGTTGCTTGGAGGAGAGAGGGGTGGAGAGAGAGAGAGAGAGGTAGGTGGGAGAATCCACTCCCACTAGAGAATCCACCCTAGACTATTGGAATCCACCAATAAAAGGAATAAGAGAAAACTCATTTCTTTTCATTCATTCAACAAAATTGCTTCAAATGGGGGGAGTTGGGTCCTATTTACATGACCTAACTGCTCAGGACTTAGGGATAGCTTTGTTATATGATCGTCGTATGCCTGTGAAACTCAGAGGGAGATTTTATAGAACGGCTGTGAGACCTGCTTTGTTATATGGTACCGAGTGTTGGGCAGTACGAAAGGAACACATCCACAAAATGTGTGTAGCAGAGATGAGGATGTTTAGATGGATGTGTGGCAAGACTAAGAAAGACAAGATTAGGAAAAAGCGTATCCGTAAGGACTTAGGGATAGCTCCAATTGATAGTAAAATGAGAGAAAATAGACTCAGGTGGTTTGGGCATGTGTGTCGTCGCCCTAACTCAGCGCCGGTTAAAAGATGTGACCAAATCTTAGTGGATGCTAGTAAAAGAGCTCGGGGAAGGCCTAAAATGAGATGGTGCGATGTTATTAGGAAGGACATTAGTTTCTTGGGTTTAAATACGAATATTGCACTTGATAGAAATCTTTGGCGGAACAGATTCATGTAGCCGACCCCAATTAATTGGGATAAGGCTCTGATGATGATGATGATGATGATGAACTGCTCAGGACCTTTAAACAAAAGACCAAACATGTCCAGGAGGGGGTGCCCCTGGGCCAGCTTGACTATTGGGCCCAATAGGCTCAATCTGCTACTCTGTTGACCCACTAATCTACTCAACTGACTCAATTAAAGGAAAATTACATAGATAAGGCTCATATGAAGTGGAAAATACATTATACGACTCAAAAAATAAGTTGCTAGTCCAGGCTGAGCACTTCCGGGGTGATGTGACGGGCAGTGGGAACTGGAACTGCTGGTGATGTCCCCATCAAATAAGGTTGGTAATAGTCTAAATAAACCCATTAAGACATGGGTCAACTCAAAGAAGTCTATTACATGATCTGATAATCTGTCTTCAAATAGATGCTAAAGATTCACGTTTTTGTATATACCTTCTCTCTGTCATAAAAAATATTGGAAAAATAAACATATCTCAACACATAAAAAGTTGGCAAATAAATTATTTCACATGAAAAAATATAGTTCATTATTTCTGTTTATTAGATGTTCAAGTTGTGTAGTATTATTTGTCTATTTTGTAAGTATTCGAGATAGATTGATAACAACATTATAATAGATCATAAGTGCTAGATGTGAATATATACTTTCTAGGGTGTCTTTAGTAGACGCTATAGCATCAGTAAGGAGCTATGTTACTTGAATTGCTAATTCATTTGCTAACTATGATTATGATTGGTCTAAAAACAAAATACTTACTCTAAATATAAATTTAAGAAGGGTTTAATTAATAATATTGGATGTCATATGAGAGGTTTTGCCTTGATACTTATAGTGGATTTCCTCAACTATTTTAAAAAATTAAACTTTGTCACCTTGGTTAACTAATAGACCATCAACAGTGAGCCTTTCTACAAAATGGGGTCGGATATTGTTCACCTTCATCAATCCCCATGTGGTGACTCCTTATGGCCCCTCCCCATACGGCATATTAGCGTGGCATTTACTCTGATTAACAATAGGAGGTAAGAGATCTGTTGAACTTGGTCCAAAAAGGAACTGCCCATCCTTTTCTTAAATAAATGAAGTTTTTTTTTTTTATGTAACTGTTGCACCCCAAATTTTCTCGAAATATTTTCGATTTATTCCCTTCATGTTAATCGAGGGGTGGAGCACAGCTTAAACCCGACACCGTCATTTTGTTGAGTATCTTCACGATACCGGGGTCCATTGACCCGATCATGCTCAGTCATGAAATACGTCGCAGCAACAAAAGAGGTGGTAGGTTCATGCACATACCCGTGGAAGGGCCGACAATAGTGTATCACGTGGCTCAGACAGACGCAAGCTTTCTCTCCTCGGCGGATGACGCAAGTGGACACAAACAGTATGGAGAAAACCCCCGTCCTTCTCTCCACGCGTTCCACTGTAAACACATGGCATAAAAGGGGCCATAGTAGAGTTTAAGAGGAGGAACCGGCCAGCGAGAACTCCACTGGGGTAGAAGGGGTCCACTTGACCCTGTTGGGTTCAATGTGGGGTCCACTTGACCCTGTTGGGCCTAACGGGGTCAAATAGGCCCCACTGGGGTCTGTTGATCCCGCCTGGGCCCCACCATAGAAGCCAGTTTTGGCCGAAACCGAAACGTTTCGGTTTCGGACCTGTCCGAAACGACACCAAAGAGTGGGTTTCGGCCGAAACCAAATGTAATCTTTTAAAAAAAATAGTATTAAATTAGTTTTGGACCGAAATCGAAACTGGTTTCGGTTTCGGACCCGGCCGAAACCGAAACCGATACCGGCACAGCCATCCTTGGGCCCCACTGGGTCCAAGTGGGCCCACTGCCCCCTTTTCCCGATCCAAAATTAGCCTTTTTTGTCAAGGTGGGGTCAAAAAACCCCCTCTTTTTTGTCAAGGTGGGTTCCTTTACCTTCTATAAATACCCCCCGGGTCCAAGGACGAGAAGACACGAAGCCATTAAGACGACACACGGACACGGATGAGGCGTGCTTGTTTGTTTGTGAAGGCTACCAAGGGCATATTTTATAAAAATACCCCCGGCCTTACATTTATGCCCTCTAGATAGTTGTTGTGTAATTTTCTATGCTCCTTGGGCGGCAGATGTCTGTAATTTTCTGAATTAATAAAAAATTATGGAAATGTCCTTCCCCTGGTGGCAATAAATTGCAGTTATATCTTGCAACTTTTTGTAATGGTGGCTATGCCCTTATGCTCCGCGTTAGTGCGGAGGCCACTTTTGTACAGTCGACAATCGATCGACAACTCTTTGTATTCACACGAATTATGAAAATGTCATCAATGTTCGTGCGTATTTGTGTGATTGCATACATACTATGCCTGCCAGTAAAATTATGTACACGCCCCTGCTTTGTCAGGGATGACTATGTGTACTTCTTCCAAACCTCGGGCTTGTTCTCACACTCGTGAGTGTTACTTGACTGTGAGTGCACACCGGTGTCGCTGAAACCTTGCCTCTTGGCCTCCGGAGAGAAAATTACTAAAATACCCTTAAAGTCCAAAAGTGGTCAAACAACCTCTAACCCTTCCAGAAATCGCCCGAGTGCCCCTGGAAGTCAGAGAGAATTTCCAGGCACTCACCCAGCCCAAAAATTGTACAATGCCCCTGGCCTGGTCTCAAATTACCGAAATACCCTTGGTACCCACAAAATGACCAAAACATCCCTGGGATCCAGAAACCACCACGACGCCCTAATATGTCTCCGGCCTCCTGTAAATCACACCTGTGCGTTCAAATCCTAGGGTTTTGCGAAATTAAACACGACCTTAGCTGAAACCCTAATTCCTTCAATAGTTGTTGTTGACGTAGGGGGGGTGCATTATGAGCCATGTAAGCTAGTATGCCATCGGCAATGGTTGGCAGTATCGGCCGAAACCGATACGTTTCGGCCGAAACGTATCGATTTCGGCCTATACCGACACCGAAACGAGCCTTTGCACTGTAGCAGGTCCGATACAAAAAAATAATAATTTTTTAATGGTTTCGGACCGAAACCGTCCGATTTCAGACCGAAACCGTCCGGTTTCGGCCGAAACCGGAGTTGATGGCCCCAATTTTGGCCTTTTCTAACTGTTTTGAACCGGTTTCGGCCGAAACCGATACCGATACCGAGTCGTATCGGTTTTGGACCCGGTCGAAACAGAGTCCGAAACCGACACTGCCATCCTTGATTGGCATCAACACCTATGTAAAGCACTGTAAGGACTTTCTTTGACAGTTAATCAAGGGTGTTCGGATGTTATGCCGATGTAAATTAACACTGACTATGGTCAGTGGGGAAACGTCCCGCGTCCGAACCCACATCGTCTGATCAAACCAAACCCATGGAATTAACCACTCACAGGCTATTTAAACCGCCCCGTTGCCCAGCCGCCGCTGTGGGCTCCTGGCCAGTGTCACCGTAGGCAACCGACACCCCTCTCCTCTCCCCGCCCCACCGTTTTTCCTCCCCTGTGTTGCTGCTTCCCTCCCCTGCCTTCCCGCCCCTGCCCTCACCTCCGCCAGGCACTGGCCCTCCCCTCCCTGCTTGCTCAACCAGTGCCGCCACCGCGCCCGGGCGCCTCTCACCCCAAGGCCGGACTGACGCCAGCCAGCCTTCCTCTCCGCCCCGTTACACCTCCTCTCGCTTCCCCCCCACCTCTTGGCCCAGCCACGCCCTCTCTTTCCCTCTTGCTCACAGGCCCAGTCCCACCTGCGTGAGCCAACCTGCAGTCGACGTCTGCCGCCAACCAGCAGAGTAGCTGCCCTGTCAAGTAAGCCTATCCTGGACGTGGGCCGCCCTGGATGAACCATGCCAACGACGAAGGCGCTAAGCCTGGCAATTATTCGTTTAAAATTTGAACCGAATTCGAATTCGTATTCGTTTAATTAGATAATTATCCGAATAAAATATCCGATGGGTAATTTAATTGGATATCGGATATCCAATTATTAATTGGATACGAATTCGGATATTGAGATATCCGTGTCGAATATTATCCGACTGAATATGAACCTTTAGATAAATATCTAATGATACACATATTCTATATATAATTAACTCAAATCTTAATATGTTATTTGATTGCTCTTTTTTATCTTTTTTGTCTCGAAATCTAATTTAAAAATAAGAACTCCACTTACACCCATTTAGTAAGTTATCTCCTATTTTTTAGGATGAAGTCTAATCTTTTGATAACATCTCCCAAAATAAAAATAACTTCCACTCTTTCTTTTTCTTGAGAAAATAACCTACGATGCTTCTATACGGCTCACATGACTCACTTGTAAGTAAGTCTAGCAATTATCCGTTTAAAATTCGAACCGAATTCGAATTCGTATTAATCCGATAATTATCCGAATAAAGTATCCGACGGATAATTCGATTATTATTCGGATACGAATTCGGATATCACACTATCCGCTCCGTATCCGATCCGTTTACAGGTCTAGAAGGCGCCAACGGTTCTGCATGCGTCTACTTGTACTTGCCGTTGTACCCACACGAGTTCGCTCCACCCTGTCGACCGTGAACACTGCCCGGACAACCCCCTCATCGCCTCGAGGTGTCTTCGCCGGGTAGGCCTCTCAAAGACCAGTTGCTCGTCGATTTTGCAGCCCTCTCTCTCTCACCTACCAGCAACGCAACACACCGCCGACCTAAGGTACGCTGCCATCTACGTTGGTGTTCGACTTTGCGTGTGTGTGCCACTTGGAAAACATCAATCCATGGAGAATTGCCACCAATACTCTCTAGTTACATTATTACAACCATAGTTACATTACACTAAAACAGCCCCACAAGAATATTTCCCTCCATGTACATTGCTGTCCTGATTTTGACGTTGTAGAAGACCCTAGTTGGTGGTGCTATCCATCGATCGATCCCCTTGTTGCTTGATTTTGCACTGTTCCATGCTTGCCACTGTGCTAATCTCTCGGTTTTAACTCCCTGCATAATCACAGCGAAATCCGTGTGGAGTTCAATATTCAAATTGCTGAGGATTAAGATCATAAAATACAAAAAAAAAATTAAAGGAAGCATCCTACACGCACAAGTTGCATCAGTCGTCCCCGACTCCAACAGACGTCCTATGGGGGGCATTTGTTGCGTCCATGTATTTTCTCGAAATTATTCGAGGACCAAAGATGGGAATCATTCTCGTACGACTCACAACATGGCATTACGCCGACAACTCCCCGAACCCGCGTCTGGGGCACCCCTGCCGTTGCACAGGGCACACATGTATGAGTTCGTGATGAGCGAACGGGTCCTCCACACTTACGTGGCTTTCTGACTAGGAGAGGAGCAAATCCACAACACTCCGAGGCCATCTGGGCAGCAATTGAAGCAGACAGAGCACACGTGAAGTCAGAAGTCTTCCACGAAGCCGAAGGATGTCAGAAACTACGAAAAAACCAAGTTGGGTCTCCCCTTTATGGGGATTTGCGCCCTCTCCTTCGCCCAGGTCCTAGACATCGGGTGGGACCCTCCCAAGGGACACCTGGACCTGGTGCAGCTCCCAGGGACCCCACCCAGTCTAAGTGGGGCCGCGCCAGAGCCACCGTGTCTGGGTGGGGCTCTCCAGGGAGCCACCCAGACCAGGTGAGTGCCCTAGGGGATGCCACCCGGTCCGGGCGCTCCCCTGGGCGCGTCGACTGGTCCAGGTGCCCCTTGGGCTCTCCTCACCCTGTCCAGGTCCCTTGGGTGCACCCCCAATCGGACCAGGTGGCCCCTCTGGGAGTTGCAATCAGTCTAGGTCCCTTGGACCCCCAACCGGACCACCTAACCCCTGTACTGGGCTCCCAACCGAACTGGGTACCCCCTCCTAGGGCTTCAACCGGTCCAGGTAGCCCCCTAAGGGCTTCACTTGGTTCAAGTACACCTTGCCAAGGACCCAACCGGTCCAGGTACCCCTTGGGCTTTTGGGCCTATAAATCCCCCCTGGGGGAGCCCAAAGGTCATACACATAAGGTGCATACAACACAACAACCCGGAGACGCGACACACATCAAGGTACTTGCAAGCTATTTCTTGGCTCGGTGATCGTTAAGTACACGCCGAGGGTATGTTACACGAACATCCTTCAAACGGCATATAGCCGCATCACGAGTCCCTCGACGGACATCATGTACAATGGCGAAAATACCCGTGTGGTTATGCAAAGACCCAGGAATCTGCAAAAATGACGAAATTATCTCGCGACTTTCGCAAGACTTGTAATCGGGCCCTCAATGCCCCATATGAAGCTTTTTACAGCATATATCAATGAAATCCCTAAGGGAGTTGATTTCCGTCCCAACCGGCAACCAGTCGCGGCGTCGTCCGTCAAGTTGCCATCTGCCTCATAGCTGGGTACACACCCCAATGACGGAATGGACCTCACACCTGAGCCAGCACCTGCCTGCTCCATGCCGAGCCAGTGTCAGTCACTTCACACCCGAGCCAGCATCTGCTTGCTCCATGCCGAGTCAGTGTCAGCCATTCCACACCTAGACGGTGCCTCACTCCCACAACTCGGAATCCGTGTTCTCTCTAGTGCCGAACTGAAACCGGTCTCTCTACCACTTGTTGTTGTGGCTGTTGTTTCGTCGTTGTAGCTCGGGTTAAGCCCTCCCGACATCACGACCTCTAGGGTCCTCAGCCCTCATTTCAGGAGTTAAACAGGGGTGTTCGGATTACTTCCGATGTAAATTAACACCGACGGCGGTCGGTAAGGAAACGTCCTGCACCCGAATCCTACAATCGCATGAGACACCTACACCCGCAGAACTTAACCTGCGCATGCTACCCGATAGCCGTAAACGTGCACCCACACATTAGATCACACACGCACTACATGTCATCCCGACACCGCTTGTTTCCATTCCGTGGGTCATCGTCGAAATTCGACTGGCACGTCCGCATCACAACACAAAAAATATTATTATTATTTATGTTCCGCGTGTGCTCAACAGTTAAGCATACACAACACAAGTAGACAGCAGGGATTAGTAAATATGCAAGTTACAGAGTTCATTTTTTTTAATTGTGAAAGATTATAGGGACTAAAAGCTAGAAAACCCTCGATAACAATTATGTAGTATGTTCATTAGACCTAGAAATCTTAAAAAAATTCAAATTTATAGAGATCAAGTAACTTTGTCATACCATAAGAATGTATAAGTGATATGTCAACACATGTTAGATTGTAGCTTATTTATGAAATATATGTTAATTGAATAAATCAATCGGGTTAGTAAGTTATGCTTTTTAATTATAATTATAGTCTTAGATATATGGGCGTCTTTTTATATATGTAATTTAATTAATAATCTAACCGGTCTTTTAATTTACCAAAATAACTTAATGATTCACATCTTCAAATCATGACTAATCTGACTAATGGATCCAAGTTCAATGATACTTCATGAAATCTTGATGTTATTGGCATATTGCTATTTTTGTCTTGAAATTTCTTGTTTCTTCATGGAACCCCACTGTGGAATCAAACACATGGTGAAAGGGAAATTGCCTCTTTGAAGAAGGATATACAATCTTCTGGAGTTATCACATGACAAAGGTCATGTTCTTTATTGCGGGGGCCTCCATCTATCCTGCTCTGAGTTTCATTGTTGTGGATTAAAAGGAGTGTGGTCTAGTTGGAATATTTTTTGGTTTTTTTGAGAGGAATCTCTCCTCTGTTGTGTTTGATTCTACTGTGTCTGTTTATCTTGAATAAAAGTGGTGTTATAAGCCACATTCTTTTGGAAAAAATAGTTACCATTATTAAGTGTAACTTATTAAATTAATTCGCCACGGACTAACTTGTTGAATGATGAATGTTGACCTGGTGGTCAAACTATGGTGAAGGCTGCCTGGATGCAAATGGGAGTTGAGATCAAGTTTTGGGGTGTACTCTGCAAACTTAATGACTTGTTGAGTCTGATGTTGTTTAATATGCATCTTGCTAAGGATTTTCTCCCAGGAGGGCCTGAAATCAGACAATACTAAGTGGCCATGCATCCTGTCAGGGCATATCCTCTATGGGTGTTGATTAGTGAGTGATTTGTTGAAGATAAGCTAGTATGGCAGGTGTTCAGGCTTGCACTGACTAACGTATTGAAGTATAAGCCAAGCTGATTGTTGAGCAGTTACTTTGTGAATGATGCATCATTACAAGTGGATAGTTCTTGAATTACGTAAAACTTTTCTAGTGCTATGAATTTTATTCTACCTTGAAAGTGTTTTCAATTGCATTATTGGTTTACCTCTCTAAATTACTCAGTTACTCTACTTGTTTCATCATCTTATCCATTTGTTCTACACAACTAAATCTCCTGATATGCCTATTTGTCATTGATACTTGTTCCTTGTTTTTTTTGGTAATCTCAAAACATATCTTATCCCTATCTTGAATTCTGACTTTGAGGGTTCCTTCTGTCACTTGTGCATGTTTGGTCAGTGTTGCAACCGAAAATATCCCTGCAATAATCGGGATGAAAAAAAATAGAAGAAGAAGAAAAAAAACTCATTCCCAACCCAACGCGGATAGTTATTTCCGTGTGATGTGAGGTTGTGAGATCGGCATAGCGCTGTTCCGTGGAGAATATCCACTTTATTAGGGCTCCATAGCCCGATTATTGGTTCAGCCCAATACGCTTTGCAGCAAGGGAGTGAAGTTAACCCAGAATAAATCCATGGAGATCGTCAGAGTCATATGGTTTTGGGTTCTAGCACACACAAAAAATAAATCTTGCGGCAAGGAAAGAAAAAATGTGCTATGCACACCTTTTCCGCAGTCCCAACGGCGCGTACCGCGTCTCTCGGGATCGAAGAAGTCTATCTCCTTCGACGGGCGACGCAAAGAAGACAACGAACGAGCGCGGAGAAGCTCCTCTCTCTTCTACGTGGTTGCAGCGGAGTTCGAGGCAGTAAAAATCCCTTGTGTGCAGGTTTAAAAGAAGAGGGCTGACCCACCCGGGGTGGAGGGACCCACCCGGGGCCACCCTCCCCCGGGCGGGCTCCCCCGCGGCCGCACAGGCCTGCACGGGCGGGGGGGGGGGGGGGGACCCGCCCGGGGGCGGCCGGCCTCGGGCAGGTCCGTCCCGGGTCGGCCGACCCAGGGCAGACCTGTCCGGGGTCCTGCGACCCCGGACAGACCTGCTCGGGGTGTCTCCACCCCGAGCGGGACCCGCCCGGGACCCCCTGATCCCGGGCAGGTCCGCGCGGACCTGCCTGGGGCGGGGCAGCCCCGGGCCGGTCCTGGGGTCTGCGTATGCCCATTAAAAAAAAGAAAGAGAGGGAGAAAAAAGGGACCTGCCTCGGGTGGCTTAGACCCGCCCGGGTTCGGCCCACCCCGGGCCGGTCCCTCACTTCCTATAAATACCCCTACGGGGCTCACTTGAAGGGGGCTGGTTTTTGGAGAGAGAGAGTGAAAGACTTGGAGAGAAGAAGAAGCTCTTGTTCGTGGTCTTGGCTTGTTTGAGGTATGTAACACCCCGGGTCTTGTATTTATGCCCCTGTGTGGGTTTTACGTTTGTACCCCTATGTGGGTTTTGTATTTAGGCCCCTATGTGGGCTTGGTTGTTAACCCTCTTCGCAGGGGAATTTGCACTTACGTCCCTATGCGGACCTTGTAATGACGACCCTCCGGGCCTCGTTCTTCTTATGTCTCTCGGGTGATATGGGGAATTTAAATAGTCATAAAAAGGTGAAATGACTATAATGCCCCTCCCGAGGATATTAGAATTGAACATACGCCCGTCTGAGGGCGGTAACACTGTGTACAGTTGACAACTCGTCGACAATGTCTGTTATTGAATTTATGAAAATTAGCAAGGTTGTGTGATGCTGCCCCCGGCGCGTGCTAGCTAAGAAATTTGCAAATAAATCCTTCTCATAAGGGAAATTGCATAAATGTCCTTTCCTTAGGAGTGAGGGATGTGTGTATGGCCTTTAAGGACTTCCCAGTCCTTCCACACTTGGAAAATGCCTACACGTTATCCTCCGGCCCCAGTGCCTTCCATAAAACCCTCGTGCAGATAACCATACCAAATTACCAAAACGCCCTTCTAACCCTGGTATGCCCGTATAGTTTCCCATGGCTCTTCAAAATAGCCCCAAAACATGCCAAGCTCGCTCCTTGCTTGGCCAGTCACCCCCGAATTATGATAAAATTCTCCAGCGAGGTAATATTACCGTAATACCCTCGGGTGTGATAATTACCAAAGTACCCCTGGTGTCTAGGTTACCAACGGGGCGCCGTAAGGCGTTGTTGCACTTCTTGAGCTTACTATCACCTCCAAATACGGTAGGGTGTCGCCCAGTTCAGCCTGGTCCTAGCTCAACCCTATCTCTCAGACACTGTATGGTTACCCATTGGGAGTGCAAAAGTGTGATGCAGATTCTTTATGCGAATGTGTCTTTGACTAGAACCTGGGAGAGACATTTTAGGCCTTATCGTTGACAATTAAACAAGGGTGTTCGGACGTTATGCCGATGTAAATCAACACTGACTACGGTCAGTGGGGAAAGGTCCAGCACTCGAACCCTCATCGTCTGATACGATGCGCACCCCATGAAATGGACACTGAACTGGCCACTCGTGTAGCCCCATATGTGCACCCTTACCTCCTCAGAGAGAGTCCATTCCATGATCGGAGGAGCCCCCAAGCCCAATACAAAATATTAGACTTTTAGCAAAGTCGCTCGGGTATGGAAGGATGTCAACCTCGTCTAAAATAGACTGGCACGCCCGGTGGGACCTTTCCCGCCTTTCTTCTTCTTGTCAACAGAACGTCTAAAACCTCTCCGAGGTTCTCATTACCCCTCTTCCTCTTACAGGACGAGAAGCGGAGAACACTTCACTTTCGCTGCTTCCAGCACTTACTTGCATCTCGATGGCGACAATGGCGGCGGCGACTTATGGACCGCAGGTTGTTGCTAACCACGCCAGGTTTGGCTACTTGGCGACTCCCAAAGCTTTTGGCGACTTCCCTCCGGTCGTCGGCTCCCCCTTCTTCTTAGGGGTAGTGCCGGTCGCCGGGGGTAATACAGTCGCTCCTACTGCTGTTGGTCGGGTCTCCCCGGCCAAGAAGACATCTGTTGAGGGTGCTAGGCCCTCGGCTCCTGCTGCTAGCCGAGTCCGCCTGGCCAAGAAGACATCTGCTGAGGGTGTCAGGCCCTCCACCTTTGCAACAGGCCGAGTCAGGTCGGCCACAAACTACAACATGTCTGGGGGTGTCAGGTCCTCGACATCAACTACAGGCCTGGATAGGCAGGCCATCAAGAAGCCTATAGCTGGAGGTGTCAGGTCTTCAGCCCACTCAGTTGGCCGGGTGTTCTCGGTCAACCAAATTACTGCCGACGTTTCCCCTCCACCAAGGAGGCAGCGCCGTCGCCGAAATGGAAGCCGTTCCGACACGGCCGCCCCTGCTCAACGGGGGCAACGCCGTGCGCGCAATAAGGCACGCCCAGCGGCTGTCAGCTCACGCTCTGGCAAGACTATACTGGTTGGAGATGTTCGGGTCCGGCTCGATGGAGGCGAGCCAATTGTGCCTCGGGATCGGCAGATCCCCACCATTCCTACCTTCAACCGATTCGAGCTACTCCGGAAGGTCCGGGAGGAGAGGGCGAAGGTAAAGAACTTTGCCGCGCCCCGGCCCAAGGCGGCAGTCCCCAGAGTCATATCCGAAGGCAACTCAATCGAGGAGCGACAGCTCCAGATGAAAAAGATTTGGGTCACCAAGGAGGAGGCCCGAGCCATAAGACGGGCCAGATCAGGAAAGGCCCTCCGCCAGTCTGAGTCGCAGCAAATGCGGACCCGCGCTACTCACGACCAAGGCGAGTCTTCAACCTCTCACGAGGCAAAGGCTCACCGGCAACCAAGGCGGAAGCGCCGTGGAACGGCCAAGCCAGTACGCCCGACTTCCCCCTGGGCAAGCCCGGTGCGCTCGGGTGAGGACTGCTTTGACCAAGAGTCTACGCCCCGAGTGTCTGTTTTTTAAAAGCTAGGGGGAACGCCGAAGCTAAAGCGGCACCCGCCAAGGAGGAAGCGAGTGGCCCAGATGACAGATGACACCGTCAGGGTGTTCACTTGTTATGTCTCTTCCACTGACAAGCAGCCAGAGGGCACTCAGGAAGACCTCAACCAACCCCTGCAAGCCATGAGAAGGTCAAGACAGGTCTCCCGAGTTGTTGCTCAATTGGAGTCAAACCCAATGGTCGGGGCATCTTCGCCCGAGCCAACACGACAAGAGGAGCGTCAAGAGGACGTTCACAGCCTCAGTGGAGATGGCGACCCAGCACATGAAGAGGGTCTTGTCAGGGAGGCCCAAGTCTTCACAATGGAGGAGCTCCGGCGTGAGAACCAAGAGCTAAAAAACCTCTTGCAGACGTTGCTACGTGAAAAGGAGGCCCCTGCCCAACCCTCAGCAGCGCCTGCGGGGGCAGAGCAACAACCTCCTCCCGCTCCAGCCACGGTCAATACATCGGCCGCTGCAACTAGGCCGCCCATTGCTCTAGAGGTTGAGGTGCCGCAGCAAGAGCCTAATATGCGGTCATCCGCCACCCCTGCCGAAAGCCTAATGGCTCAGAGGCAGATGATCGAGTGGATTGTGGAGGTGAAATTCGCACAACATGGCGAAGGTGTGGCCACAGTAGATTTGTACAGTGTGCCATACCCCCTTCACCACCAATTTAAAAAGCTCCCGCCAGATTGCCCAAAGGCTCCAAAGCTGCAGAAATTCAATGGGCAAGGTTCGCCGCATGAGCATTTGGCTTACTATATGACTGCCATGGGCGAATTGGCGTTGGATGAGTCCTATCTTCTGCGATACTTCGCCACTTCCCTGACGGGTACCGCCTTCCAATGGTACTCCCGACTAAAGCCCAATTCAGTATCTGATTGGGCAGACATGCAGAAAAAATTTGTGGACCGGTTCCAAACAGCAGAACACAAGGTTTCTCTTGCGGAACTTTGCGCCCTGAAGCAAAAGAAGGGTGAAACGGCTTTGGACTTCATCAAAAGGTGGAGGGACGTTTGCATGCACTGTGATAACCCTCCCACGTCGGAAGATGCTATTACCATATGCCGTCGAGGTTTGGCCGCCGAGGTTAGTGAGAAGCTCCTGGGTTCTAACATCCGGGGGTTCGACCAACTCAATACCGTGGTGGCGGAGATTGAGATGTTCCTCGCTGATCACCCAACACACCCTGTCGTCAAGGGCAAAACTTCTAAAGATCGCCCGTCTGGCAGCAAAGAAGTGAATTCGGTCGATTTCTCCTCGACAAATGGAAACAAGGGAGAAACCAAGTCGAAGGGTAATGGCAAAAAGCCCGACACCAAGGCAAGTGCTTCTTTGTTAGCGGAGCGCATGAAGACGCCCTATTCTTTCAGAAAAGAGCACACGAAGATGCTCTTTGATTTATGCATGAAAGAGAAACTGGTCGCCTTGCCAGAGCTGCGAAAACCGGCAGAGATAGACAAGACAGATGATCCCAACTATTGTGTGTATCATCGGAGGTTGGGGCATACTATTGCAGATTGCTATGTCTTTAAAGACATAGCCGAAGACCTTGTTCAGAAAGGTCTAATAAATATGTTGGGCCACGCGGTTGAACCTCCACAGCCGCATCCTTGGAGCCGGTCAAACCGGTCAGCCAATGTGATCTACATGGTGGCTACAGTTTCAAGCTCAAATGCTGCCGAAGCTGGGTCGTCTAATCAGCAACCACGAGCTGCCCCTGAACCATTGCGTTGGCCGATGGCGGAATGTCTCGTCATGAGAAGAATCCTCCAGAAGATCCGTAGGGAGATTTACCAGCTGAGACGGGAGTAGCGGGAGCTGTTGCAATTCCTCCAGAATCTGGACGATCAGTTGGCGTTTTTCCTCAAGGGCCGATCAGGTTGCCCATTGCTGCACGCGGGTTGGGGGCAGGAGCTTCACCATCTGCCCCGCTGAGGCCCGGTTCGGGTGGATGGCTTTCAGAAGACTCATCAGGCTCATCTGAAGATTCGGAGCCTGCGAAGTTATATTCCTTTCCCCGCGAGCAGACACTACAAATCTTCTTTGCTTGTTGTCGTGCGGGGTTGTTGAACCCCTCAGCATTACCTAGTCACCAGCGGCCAGGCGCTCCGTTATACCAGGACTACTGCCCCTACCATGAGACAGCAGGCCACATTATCTTTAACTGTCAATCCTTTAAGGACCTCGCAGAAGATTTTATCAAGCGAGGGATAGTTAACGTAGGAGACTCATTGGTGTACCTTCCATAGCCTCATGGGCAGCAAGAGATGACTTTCTCTATCAACGTCATCCACACGCCGTTGGCGTTTCAACTGCCCGAGCCCTCAGGTGAAGAAGGCAGTTCTCAACAATCTGGCCCCGAGTCCGTTCTATGGTACTCGGGGTGGCGACCTTCTCATCATTGCTCCTTTCCCAAGGGAGATACAGAGAAGATTTTTGATAAACTTCTAGAGGATGGTCGGGTATTGACATATGACCCGCCGTCCTATTACAATGAGACAGCTAAGAGTCACCCTCTCTACTGCAAATATCATGCTCGGGTGTCCCATTCAACTGGAGAATGCCTGGAGGTACAAGACTGTATCTAGACCCTTATTCAAAGGGGGGAGATTGATGCTCAAGGTAATTCCGTGACAAGACGTCGGCTAGAGGAGGCTACTGAGATGATCCTCCGGCAGGAGCAGCGAGGTCAGCCCCAGCAACCACCTGCTAAACAGACTTCTTCACAGGTTTGCTTAAAGAAGCCCTCCGGGGGAGAGCCTAAGTTGAGCCCTAAGGGCAAGGCCAAGCATGATAGGCCTATGGCCCAAGGTTCTCGAAGCTCGGTTCTAGGGGGAGTCCCCAGATCCTCTACCCAGTTGGGCCACCACGAGAGGGTTGCTGCTGGACACCCGTAGCCGAAAGATAAAGGTAAAATCAAGGTCACGGAGCCCTAGCTTAAGGTTCAATCCTGTGACAGGCCAGCGGGGTCCACCCTTCCGAAGGGATCTCAACGACTCTCAGGGTCCAAGCCGTCAGTGGAAACGAAGTTAGCGGCACTGCAAAACCTCTTGGGGTTTTACTTCGGTCAGCCAGAATTCCAAGAATTGCCACCGGAGATAGTTACACAAGCAATTAATGCCACTTTTCAGCCACAACCTGCTGAAGGGGGAGTGGACTTGCCTCGCTCCAAGAAAGAGTCGCGGGCTTCAAAATGTCAGGCGACCAGCTCAAGGCGGAAGACAAGTGTCTGGGGGCAGGTCACTACGTCCTGTAAAGCCATCCTCACCTTCTTTAGAGGAGGTCGCTCGCCTTAAGAAGCAAGAAAAAAATCAAAAGAAGAATCTGAAGAGAAGATTGAAAAAGCAGGCGGAGCAGGCGGCTGCTATAGAAGCCTCCAAAGAGCTTACCCCCTTGCAGAGGTTGCAAAAGCTCATAGACGAGCTAGAAGAATATGTGCCTCCTTGCCCTACCAGGGCGGTCACACTCGAAAAATATATTCCCTGGGAAAGGCTTGGGCAGAAAGCCCGACTCCTTGGCTGGCTCCGGGAGACCTTGCGTCGTCTTGAGGAGGGTGAGAATATTCCAATCCCGGAAGAGCTCTCGTTGTTCTACAAAGACGAGGAGCTCACTGTGGAGGCCCTTGAACGAGCACTGCAGGAGTTGTCATGTAACATGGTAGGTATCCCGCCTCCCGACAATATAAATGGCTCCGTTGGGGAGGACAATGTCCCTGTGGCCACATATCAACGCCGATCGGCAAGGAACCGACGAGGCCGTGGTCGAGGACGGGGCCGCAGGCGAGAAAACCCTTTAACCCTCGATCGAGTTATAATATTCAGAGGGGAGCAGCCGGGCCCCATCCCTACACCTCAAGTGTGGGGCATTCCTTTCATACCTGAATCTTCAGAAAATGCAGGCCTTGATTCGGGAGCTCGAAAACCAAGAGGCATCTCTTTCATAATTCATTCTTCCGATGAGGAAAAAACTCCAGTCAGCGCCCCGTCGCCAGCTCCAACCTCGGGGCAAGCAGGCCCTTCAACCAGTGCTGGCGAAAGAGAAGGCCCCTCGGGTCAGTCCGATTTGGACGAGTCTCAGTCTGCTGCGGAGGAGTCTCTGGCACCGCTTTTCCAAGAGGGAGCGGGCATGCAAGATGAAGGGGAGCGCCCTTTCAAGCGGGAGAAACCACATGGATCCCCGAAGACTCTGGAGGAAATCATTCCCCCATTTGACAAGACCCGCGCTAGGGCGGACCGTAAAATCATTCAACACTTGAAGCGGTTCCCAACTAATGTCACCATATGGGAGGCTATTGCTTGGAGCAAGGACTTGAGAGAGGCTCTCATAAAAGTCCTCCAGGACCCCGAGGCCTATGCGGCCCATGTAGTGGAACTGTAGGCCCAAGCATATGAAGCTCTTGCGGCCAATATTATTTTCTCCAACAAAGATTTGCTGTTGGCCTCTACCTGCCATAATCGCCCCCTATACATGAAAGGGACGATCAACGGCCACGAGGTGAACCGAATCTTGGTCGACGCAGGTGCGGCGGTGAATATTATGCCCCTGAAGACTTTTAAGTCTCTCTACTTGGCGCCTTATTTGCAAAAAGTCAGCGCCGTCAAAATCTCGGGGTTCAACCAAGACTCTGAAGAAGCTCTCGGTAGGGTCGAGGTGAAACTGGTCATGGGTGACTTTGCCACTAAAGCGACGTTTTATATTATCAACTCTAACACGTCGTATAAGGTGTTGTTGGGAAGACCCTGGTTGCATGAAAATTGGGTCATTCCTTCGACTCTGCACCAGTGCCTCAAGTATGCTAAAGGGGGAGAGTAACATACCGTCTTTGCAGACCAAGCTCCTTTCCACCCTAATGAATGCCACTTGGCAGATGCCTCTTTGTATTTTGGGGAGTCCACCATAACAATCCCCGACCGAGTCAAGGACAAGGGGAAGCAAAAGGTCGAGGCCGAGCCCGAGGAGGGCCAACTCTTCACTGTTAATCGTGAGCTGTTAAAGCTTCACCAGTTGAGCCTCAAGCCTGGTTCCAAGCCCACCCATCCAGAAAGGCGCAATGTGGACTTTGAAGCCAATCTCATTAGCCGAACCATCGACCAGAGTGTCCCTTTGCCTCCGAAATGCATTCAGCTCCCCTTTTTGAGGGAGGAACACAGTGTGGAGGAATTGAAGACTTTTAGTCTCTTATAGGTGCAAGGATCGGCGCAAGGATAGCAAACAAACCTGGCAGATTGTCTTCTACAAAGGAGACTTAGTCCCATCAGTTCCTCATGAGGACGATTTTGGGTGGGACACCCCTGCTGATAAGGCGCAAGAGCTGGTTCAAGAGATGGATTATATGCCAGATCGGCTTAAGCGCATGTGCATGAAGCAAGGAATTCCTCAGTTCCAGAACCCTACACAGAAGGCGTATTTTTCCCAACTCTGGAATCCCCTGCAAGTCAGGGGGCAACCGCCTTTCTCCCGCAAAGACACTCGGGGGTTGGGTTATGATCAGGAGCCAGATTTCGAAGTCCATTCTGCAGTCAATGCCATAGGGCTTCTACCTCCCCCTTGCGAGGAGGCCCAGAAGGAGCCCATAGCTGACGATCTCTATCATGAGGCAGTGCATGCCTTGGCATCTCCTTTGTCGACGCCCGCTGAGGGGCGGCAGGCAAATCCTGTGGAGTTCGAGGTTTACGAGGCCAGTACTGATGAAGATGAAGACTTCGTCGACCTCCGGCCGGCTCCCCCAGAACTAGAAGATGGTGGTCAGGCAACCGTTGACGAGCTGATTGAGATTAATCTCGGCAGCAAGGACGACTACCGACCCACTTTTGTAAGTGCCCTCCTCAGCGGGGAAGAAAGGCAGGCGTACCGGCAACTCTTGGAAGAATTCAGAGATTGCTTCGCTTGGACATATAAAGAGATGCCGGGGCTTGACCCCTCGGTGGCTGAGCATGAACTGGCTATACTCCCTACAGCTAAGCCAGTCAAGCAAGTCCAAAGGCGTATGCGCCATGAGTTGGAACTCAAAGTCAACGCCGAAATCGACAAGATGTTGGACGTGGACTTTACAGAGCCGTGTATGTATCCGGTGTGGCTCGCCAACATAGTCTCGGTCAAGAAGAAGAACGGCCAAGTCCGGGTCTGCATCGACTTCCGAGATTTGAACAAAGCATGTCCGAAGGATGACTTCCCTGTCCCCATCATAGAGACAATGGTGGATGTAACTACTGGCCACGAAGCCTTGTCTTTTATGGACGGATCGTCAGGTTATAACCAGATCCGCATGTCCATCAAGGATAAAGATCATACGGTCTTCAGGTCCCCTAAGGGAATCTTCAATTACAAGAGGATGCCATTTGGCTTGAAGAATGCTGGCGCCACCTATCAAAGGGCAATGACCAAAATTTTCGACGAGATGCTGCATGACATTGTCGAATGCTACGTCGACGACCTGGTCGTCAAGTCTAAGAGGCGAGACAGCCACCTAGCGGATCTACGTCGGGTCTTTGAGAGACTGCGGCAGTACCAGCTCAAGATGAACCCGATGAAGTGTGCCTTCGGCGTTTCCAGCGGCAAGTTCCTGGGCTTCATCGTCAGGTATCGAGGGCTAGAGATAGATCCTGACAAAATCAAGGCTATCAGGGAACTACCCCCGCCTAAAAATATAATAGAGCTCAGGTCGCTTCAAGGAAGACTCGTCTATATTAGGCGATTCATCTCTAACCTCTCCGGGAGGTGCCTGCCCTTCGGTAAACTAATGAAAAAAGGGGCACCCTTCGTATGGGATGAAGACTGTCAGAAGGCTCTCGAGCATATCAAGGAGTATCTCTTGGCTCCATCGGTTCTTGGGGCGCCTATCAAAGGAAAACCCCTCATTCTTTACATTGCTGCCATGGATGTTTCCCGCGGAGCACTCCTGGCCCAGATCAATGGAGAGGGCAAGGAGCAGCCTCTTTACTATCTCAGCCGGAAGTTGGTCGGCCCCGAGCATCGCTACTCGCCCATGGAGAAGATGTGCCTGGCCTTGGTGTTCGCTGTTAAAAAGTTGAGACACTATCTGTTGGCGCACCGAGTGGAGCTCATTTCAAAGTGGGACCCGCTCAAATTTCTCCTTAGTCAACCTGTCCTGTCTGGAAGGCTGGGAAAATGGGCACTCATCCTCATGGAATTCGACATCACCTTTGTCCCGCGCAAGGCAATTAAGGGACAAGGGATGGCTGAGTTCCTAGCCGCACACCCAGTGCTGGAGGACTCCCTCCTCAATATCGAGCTGCCAGACGAAGAAAGGTTGCTGCAACCACTCGGCGAAGAAAGGTGCAATACAAATGCCCCATCCCCGACCGAACATGATGTGCTATCCCTCAATTCTCGTTTATGGGAATTATATTTTGACAGGGCGTCCAGAACCATTAAGAGACCCGGCGGCCTCACAGACTTTGTGTCAGGCGTTGGCATAGTCTTCATGTCTCCTCAGGGAGGCATACTTCACAACTCCTGTGCCCTCATGAAGTCATTGACCAACAATGAGGCAGAATATGAAGCACTGATCATCGGGCTTCAGCTCGCGCTGGAGATGGAGATCAGATGTATCAAGGTATACGGGGATTCCCAACTCGTCATTCGTCAAGTGCTGGGCGACTATGACGTACGGAAAAAGGAGTTGATTCTCTACCATGAAGCCGTCATTAGGCTCAAAGAGAAGTTCTATCTATTTGAGATAGATCATGTGCCAAGAAGCAGTAACTCCCAGGCAGATGCTCTTGCAAAACTGGCAGCTGCCTTGAAGATCCCGCCAGACGGGGAGCTGAATATAACTGTCAGGCACAGGAGGCTTATGCCTAGCGTGCTCGACGAGGAATCTGGCCTCACTGTGTACGAGGTCAACAATGTTCAACAGGAGAATCCTCTCGAAGAAGAGGATTGGCGCGAGCCAATTATACGAGTAAAGAATGGGCGGCCTCCCCCTGAGCGAGCCCAAAGGGTGCAACTGCTACGCAGGGTTACATCATATCAACTGGTCGATGGCGTTCTTTTCAGGCTTGTCTTGGAAAGGGACCATCCAGTCCTCTTGCGATGCCTCTCGCCCAAAGAAGCTAGAACCGTTATGCAAGAGGTTCATTCTGGCTTATGCGGAGCTCATCAGGCAGGAGCTAAGATGAAGACAAACATCAAGCTCAAGGGATTCTATTGGCCCACCATGTATGAAGACTGCAACTAGTACGCTCGCACATGTCACCAGTGCCAAGCATTTGGTCCGGTCCCTCGAAGGCCTCCTAACCCCCTGCACCTGACGGCCCCAACTTGGCCATTTGCCGAGTGGGGTATGGATATAGTAGGACCATTCCCTCCCTCATCTCAGGGGCATAAATTCATTTTGGCCGCCACAGACTATTTTTCCTGATGGGCTGAAGCTATTCCCCTACGGGAAGTCACTGGCGAAACAGTTGCCCGCTTCGTCAGATATCATATTATATATAGATTCGGCACCCCTAGTCGGATCATTTCTGACAACGGTACGCCCTTCAGGAACAAGACAGTGTATGCACTGGATGCTAAATTTCATATTGATTGGAGGACGTCTTTGGTTTATAACCCTCAGGCCAACGGATTGGCTGAGGCCTTCAACAAGACACTCTGTAAACTACTGGCCAAAATAATAAATGGCCGCAAACGAGATTGGGGAGAGAAGGTCCACGAAGCTCTTTGGGCCTATCAGACCATTTATAAAACCCCTACGGGGTGCTCCCCATTCTCCTTGGTTTACGGGGCTGAAGCAGTTGTTCCTGTAGAAATTGAACTGGCTTCGTACCGGGTGGCGGTTCATGCTGGGCTACCAGGCCAAGATCAATCTGAGATTGAAAGGAGGCTTGAGGAATTATCCTGTCTGGAGGGTAAAAGACTCCGGGCTTACAAACATTTACAAGTCTATCAAGCCCGTATGACGCGTAGGGCGTTCAAAAAGGGTGACTTGGTCATGCTCAAGGAAAAAGAGGTCCTGACGGGAAGATCCAGCGGCAAACTCCAGCCCAACTGGCGTGGACCCTATATCATCCAGAAGGTCTACGAAGGAGGAGCCTATACGGTTGTCGACCACAAGGGAAACAACCCTTTCCCTCCCCACAATGGCAAACATATGAAGCTCTACCATGCGCCACCGCAAGAGTTTCTGCAGCAGTCCTCACAGGACATTACCTCTCCTCAGTGAAGGTTCAAAAAAAAATGGGGTTAAAAATATTGATACTCCGGCGGACTTAGTCGACCTTCAACAGTTGGCTAAGGGCAAAAAGGCCATAGACCCGATCGAGGTGAAAACCCGAAAGGGCGTCTCAGGCAAAAATGGGTAACCTCTCGGTGTGAAAACCCGTATGGGCGCACCGGAAAAAGCTAAAGGGGGTCAGCCTCGGCGAAAACCCAAAAGGGCGGTGAGGTTGGTAATGTGAAAAAAAAAAATTCCTTTGGCTTCGTGTTCTTTGGGTGTCCTTTGGGTTAGTGACCTCACCTTATGAGGGCAAACTGTAATATTCAGTCCTCCCCGGGCGTTATGACTGACGTATCGCTATTATCATTCACTGTCCCGCTGGGGCCCCCAGCTTTTGGGAACCTTATGAGCTTACTTGTACGCCCCATTTGGGCTCCTGAATCTAGCTCCCCTCACTTATTCTTTTAAAAGCTGACCTAAACGTCCTTTGGCATGGCAGCTTCACTCATATTTTCTGAGTCACATCCACTCACTTTTGTCCCACCGGGGATTGGTCTCAGTATACTCTCTCGGGCTGCCAACCCACTTTGCCTTTCGACACATTCTACCTTTTCGGGATTGGTCTCAGTATGCTCTCTCGAGCTGCCAACCCACCACGCCTTTTGGCACATTCTACCTTTTCGGGATTGGTCTCAGTATGCTCTCTCGGGCTGCCAACCCACTTTGCTTTTCGGCACATTCTACCTTTTCAGGATTGGTCTCAGTATGCTCTCTCGAGCTGCCAACCCACCACTCCTTTCGGCACATTCTACCTTTTCGGGATTGGTCTCAGTATGCTCTCTCGGGCTGCCAACCCACCACGCCTTTCGGCACATTCTACCTTTTCGGGATTGGTCTCAGTATGCTCTCTCGAGCTGTCAACCCACCACGTCTTTCGGCGCATTCTACCTTTTCGAGATTAGTCTCAGTATGCTCTCTCGCGCTATCAACCCACTACGCCTTTCGGCACATTCTACCTTTTCGGGTTTGGTCTCAGTATGCTCTCTCGGGCTGCCAACCCACCACGCCTTTCGGCTCGTCCTATCTTCTAGCGATTGGTCTCAGTATGCTCTCGCGAGCTGCCAATCCGTCACGCCTTTCGGCACAGTCTATCTTTTAGGGATTGATCTCAGTATGCTCTCTCGAGCTGCCAATCCGTCACGTCTTTTGGCTCATTTTTACCTTCTAGGGGTTGGCCTCAGTATGCCCTCGCGGGCTGCCAACCCATTTCACCTACCGGTTCCCCGGTTTAACACACATGTCCCTCTGAGACCGCCACACTCCCTCTGCCTTTTGGCACCATAGGTACTCAAAAAAAAAGGGGGGGGGGTTAAAATACTGATATCCCAGCGGACTTGGTTGTTTCCATTAGGGGAGCAATCAAGGGCATAAAAGCTTTAACCTGGCTAAGGTGAAAACCCGAAAGGGCGCCTTAGGCAAAAATGGGTACCCCTCAGTGAGAAAACCCGCAAGGGCGCACTGGAAAAAGTTAAAGGGGGACACTCCTGGCGAAAACCCGAAAGGGCGGTAGGGCTGGTAAGGCGAAAAAAAAAAAGAGATCATACATGCAAGAGAAGGGAAGCTAAGTCAATGAGCTCTGTTCTCTATTTGTTTAACATCAAGCAGAAGAACCCCCCTCGGGGAAGCTGTATAAGGTTGGGCTGAACAAATAGCCCCGTGAAAATAAAACTCAAGGTCAACTCAGAGGCCAGGCTCAACTCGCAAGTCAGTAAGATGAGCCTCCCGCTGCAATATCACTTCCTGTAGCCCAGTGAGCTCACGCTGGAATCCCTCCACTTCAGCCCGTACGTGATTTCTGGCCTCCTCGGCCTCTCGGGCCCGCTGTAGAAGGGCCTCTACCTCTCACGCCAGCTCATCTACCCGCTCAGAAGCCACTTGAAGGCGCCCCTGTGCAGTCGCCACCTGTGCAGACATTTGCTCTTGTTGAGCACGAAGCCTGGATAGCTCCTCCTCCTCCTGCTGAATCATGGTCTGTATCCGCAGCCTCCTCGCCTCAGTAACATGACGACGGGCAAACTCAACCCACAAGGTCTCCAGCCGAGGCATCCAAGTGGTTCGGGGAAATCCGAATGCATGGTACCCTCTCGTGCAAGTCGCCAGGTGGTCCCTCATAACCTCAACAGAGGGCAGGGGATCCATCTGTAGTAGAAGCTGAAGATTCTCAATAAGCTTCGCCTCTACAGTACGATCTCCAGGAGCCACCAGGAACTGCGGCCCCCCTGGCCAGTCTACTCCCAGGGTCGGAAAATCTGCGAGCGCTGGTGGAGCCTCCTCTCTGACACCTGGAGGTAGAGCATGAAGAAACGGCACATAAGCGCCCGAACATTAAAAAAAAACGGCGGGAAGAGGCTTGCCTTTTGCCAAACCTGAAGTGACCCCGGGGGTGACATGATCGTGGGGGGTGCGAGCATTCTCCGTCCTCAGGGACGAATCACCTGCCTGGGTCGCCGGCAATCCTGTCATTTGTGGAGTTGCATCTGTGCCCTTTGAAGCCTCCTTAGACCTCTCTTCCTCCACTAGGGAAGATGGGGCTGGCACGCCTGTGCCTACATAAAATGAGAAACAGGGAGTTTGTCAATATGACAGGATTGCAGGAGGCCAGATGAAAAATTAGGGTTTAAGCCCTAAACAATACCTAATGGCATCGGCTCAGCGGTGTTTGCTCCCATTGCCTGATTTGCACCTTCATCTAAGGGAGTCGGCGGCGCCTCTCGAGGAGAAATCACTTTCTGCCTGGAGTGATCAGTGGGCGAGGGCATTGAGACGTCAACAGCTGCAAAGTCAAGATTGTGGTTAGTGCCATAAGCCGAGCCGATCAGACAAGCAATAAAATACAGGAATGCAAAGCGGGCTAGATGCATACCCGGGACATGTTCTTCATTTCCCTCCATCAAACTACTACTGGGAGGCAACGAACCCGGAGTAAACTCGGACGCACCCGTATGGTAAACCCCGAAGGTAGGGGAAGATCTGCCAGAGGCTCCAGCTGTAACCCCTGGGTCGATGTCATAGGCAGGCAGCTCGAGACCGGTATCAGAGGCAATTAGCTTGGCTAATTCAGCAGTAGAAGCGGCCAACTGGGCGACTGCGGGAGAATTGATATTGGAAGATGAGTAGGTAAAAACATCTACCAACTATATGAAGAGGTCGAGGGATTCTTCGGCTACCTGAGATCGCTCCAGCGCCTACACCATCAGAGGAGCTCAATAAAGGTGTAGATGACCTGCCACCAGAGGTCGTATCTGAGCTACTACTATCCAAGGAGGCGGTGGAACCTCCTTTGCTCGATGACCTTAAGGCAGAAACATCGCCCTCGCGAGGTTGAAACTCGCCCTCTTCTGTATCTGAAGAGGTGGGTTGAATCCTAGGATGGCCTGCTCAAAAAGGGGAAAATAGTCAGTATAACTGTTGTCTTCACCTGGCTTGATAAATAAACAAGAATGGTCATAAACTATGTCTACCTGGGGCTGGAGGAGGTGGAGCCTCTCCTATCTCTGGAGGTGCAAGGGGCGTGTCAGTGGAAAAGAAGTTATCCAGTGGTTGATCCAGGTCCCCCAAATTTAATTCAAAGTCGGAAGATATATCCACTCCCGGCGCGTCCGCTGGGGAGACACCCCCAAGGCCAGGCGAGAAATGCATCTGAACCCTTACTTCAGGAGGAGCTATACACAAAATTACTCTGCAATTAGACAAAGATGTACATGCAGAGATATAATAAAATTTTTGGACTCCCAACTCACTTGGGGGAATCAACCCTAGGACGAGATGAAGGCCGGGTGTCGCCACCTGGATCGCCACTGAAGCGCGTCTTGGTCGCGGTGTTAATGTCAGCAGCAACCGTGCCAGGAGATACCCCTTGTAAGAAGGGGCTATCATCAGTGCCAATTGCTTCTGCAATCGAGATATGCGTACAAACGGTTAGCCACCTCATAAAGAAAGTGGAGGGCAACAAAAAGGAAGGGACAAGAAGGCCATACCAGTCGCCCCCACAGGCATGTGAAGTCTTGTGACTAGCTGGCTGGAGTCTATCCGAAGGGTCCGGGCTGCCCGCTCCACTGCATCCCTAAGGGCCTGAGGGGTAGAGGCTACCTCCAACTCCGAAATGTGGTCTAGTAGACCCGCGCAACCCACTGCATTGACTAGATGTGCCTTTCAAGCAGCAAAAGCTCCTCCAGTAAGTGCTCCCTCTGGGACAGGCTGAGACAACTGCAAATCGTGGCTCAATCCACAGGAAGCCCTCAGGTCCTCCCACCAAGAGTAAGGCAATGTGGAACCAGAAGCACCCTTACGGCATGATCCTGATGAAGAAGTCTCTCCACCAGACACTGGCTTTAAGGGCTTCAAGGCTCCGGTGTATTGGCTTATGTCAATGGGCACTGACTGCCCCTGTTCCCTCCATCTGGCTTCAATGCCCCGAATCACCTGAGCTAGGCTGGAGAAATGGGCTTTGATGAAGTCAGAATCTAGAGAAAGGGGAGGCAAATCCTCCCTCCTGAGACGCTTCTCCTCTGCTGTTCTAATACTGTCTGCTCGCTCTCTGAACACGTTGCTGACTTTAAACCACCGGCGAGCATAATGCACATCGAAGTGGCCCACACGTACCTGTGCTGGAATGGGAAAGTCCTCTCCCACACTCCTGTATAGAAAATCCTACCAGGAAGCAGTAACCAGGTGCACATCTTTCTGTCTGTACTGTCTCGAAGCCAAAGGGTAATCTGCATTGGGCGGAATGTAGCACCCTTTAAAAAAAATGAAAAAAAATATTATTATTATTAATATTTGCCACAAAAAAAAAATTAAATAAACTCTTTAGGAAGTTTATGTAAGAAGTGGAAACGAAGTTATCATATGTAAAGATTAATACCTTAAACCATTTTGAGCAGATTTGAACTGCAGAGTCGACCCTGCCAGTTCACCACGTTGACGCAGTACTGTTCATCGCGTTGACGCGATGAACTGATGAGTCAACCCTGTGAACTGGAAATGAACTGATGAGTCGACCCTGCCAGTTCACCGCGTTGATGCAGTACTGTTCATCGCGTTGACGCAGTACTGTTCACATAAACTGATGAGTCGACCCTGCCAGTTGGAAGGGTTGATGCAGTACTGTTCATATGAACTGATGAGTCGACCCTGCCTGTTGGAAGGGTTGATGCAGTACTGTTCACATGAACTGATGAGTCGACCCTGTCTGTTGGAAGGGTTGACGCAGTACTGTTCACATGAACTGATGAGTCGACCCTGTTATGTTATGTAAAGGTTATTCACTTAACAAGTGGCTTCCTAGTGTAGTTGGTTAAGTGACTTGCCTTCCAACCCAATGACTAGGGTTCAAATCCTAGCATCCACCATGTATCTACCCTTTTTGCCAAATAATTATATGTTATAAGCTAATCTTGCACTTACGAATTGGGCCATGGGTTATATGTCCAAACAATTGTCTCTTATCTCTCCAGCCTATCTCTTATCTCTCCAGCCTGTGCAAGCTGTAAAGACTCATTATTTCAGATCTTGTCCCCTATCCGTTCATACTAGACCCTATAACATCCCCTTTTGCTACCCCATTCCCATTCTAGCTTAGCTAAAGGTTGGGGCAAAGCTCTGCTAGAAGGGGTCTGCTGCTACGAACTTCACAGAGGTAGGTGTTCTCAACTTTTAACTAAATTAGTAGCTAATCTAGGATGATTAGTCTAGGCCTTTAGTATTAGGCTCATTTCCATGCGATGTTTAGTGTTTATAAAGCATGTGTTGGCTTAAATCTAGGATGATTAGCATATATTAACTTCATACCTAAGATAATTAGCATGTATTAACTTTATACCCAGAATAATTAGCAAGTATTAGCAAGTATTAGTGTCATATCTAGGATGATTAACATGTGTTGACTTAAATCTGAAATGATTAGCATGTATTAGCCTTATACCGAAAATAATTAGCAAGTATTAGCAAGCATTAGTCTCATATCTAGAATGATTAACATGTATTGGCTTAAATCTAGGATGATTAGCATATATTAACTTCATACCTAAGATAATTAGCATGTATTAACTTTATACCCAGAAGAATTAGCAAGTATTAGTATCATATCTAGAATGATTAACATATGTTGGCTTAAATCTGAGATGATTAGCATGTAGTAGCTAGTATCTATATTTGATATAGTTCATGCTTTAGTAAAGGGCTGTCATTATGTCAATTTCTGTGAAACTAAAACCTGAAATAGTGAAAGAAGAAATTGTAGTCAAGAGGATGAAAAATGTGGAAAAGAGACCAAGTTGAAAGAGGCCAAGTTGAAAAGAGACCAAGTTGAAAAAGACCAAGAAATTATATTGAAAATAGGGGGGGGTTCTAAGAAGGAGAATAACGAAGAATCTAGAGAGAATGAGAGTACATGATAGAAGAGAAAATCGTAGATTAGAATGTTAGAAAGAAGTTTTATGAAGAGTGCAGAGAGAGAAAATGAGAGGAAGAAGGTGAAAAATGTGAAAAACCGAGATCTATAGGCATATGTGAACAGTTACTGAGTAAAAAAAACAGAACCTTAGAAAATTAATTATAACTTAAAAACTAAGAAGAATTGGAGGTCATGGTAGAAGAATAAAATCTACATCTATAAGAGAAGAAGAACTTTTGTGAAGAACTCAGAGTGAAAAGAGGATTGAAAGAGCATGAAAACTGGGAAACAAAAGAAAGTATCGACCCTGCCAGTTCATCGCGTTGACGCGATGAACTGATGAGTCGACCCTGCCTGTTGACAGGGTCGACGCAGCCTGTTGACAGGGTCGACCCTGTCTGTTCACTACGTTGACGTTGTGAACTAATGGGTTAACGCAGTACTGTTCACATGAACTGATGGGTTAACGCAGTACTGTTCACATGAACTGATGGGTTAACGCAGCACTGTTCACATGAACTGATGAGTCGACCCTGCCAGTTCATCGCGTTGACGCGATGAACTGATGAGTCGACCCTGCCTGTGAAAATGAACTGATGAGTCGACCCTGCCAGTTCATCGCGTTGACGCGATGAACTGATGAGTTGACGCGATGAACTGATGAGTTGACGCGATGGACTATTGAGTCGACCCAGCTAGCTCATTACGTTAACGTGATCATTAGGCTTTCACTTTTGCCATCTCCACTGACAGATGGCAGCCGGAGAGGTGATTTTAACTCCTGACAGGATCCTCTGAACCCTGTATAATTCCCAGGAAGGGCATCCCAAAGTGAGGGTGTCATTTCCAAAATTGTCAGGTGGCCTATAAGGCACCTCTCTTATCTAGTTTTTCCGTGTATCAAACGTTACTGGTTTCCACTCCTAGTTCATCCCTACACATCAATGCGCCCTTGGATTCCATTCCATAATTCCACCTTATATATCATACTGGTCAAACCTTGAAATTCCATATTGGCTATAAATGAGAGTGGATGTCAACATACATGATGAATGCTGTGCATATAGGGTCCGGTCTGGTCCTGGGGGGAGCACCCGAAGGTACTTGTGCCCATGGGAGTTTATTGACCACGGTGTTTGGCATTGCACCGAAGTACTTGCTTGCTAGACTTTAGACATTCCACTCATTCTCATGATATTACTTGATTGATTGACTTGAGACCCGCAAAAGGGTAAAAGTGCTTACTTGAATGCATTATAAATAGTCAATTCCAGTTATACATACTTGAAACTACTTTGCTTACTATTGCTAGCTTGAATAACATGTTTCTACTCAGTTACTAGCTTGAATAACATGTTGCTATTCAGTTATCACTGACTTGACATCATTTACTATCACTTGCCACTGCTGCTTGAAATTGTGAAATCTATACTTTCACTTTCTACTCCCGTCGATTTTACAATTCTTTGATATCTATCTGTCTGCATGCATAGGTTACGTACATTAAATGAATGTGTAATTCACTTAAAGCATGTTAAAATTTGAGATGTAAATCCTACTGAGCGATTCGCTCATCTAGTTGTTTTCTAACCTTTCCAGGAAATTCAGATATCAGCCAGAACTCGGGAGGGAATGAGTCGGAGTGATGAGTGTAAAAATAGAGTTATCTTGTTATCTTGTAAATTGTGCTTGTGTAAATGGTGTTATTGTAATTTCATTTATGTCAGTCATATCAAGTTATGTCAGACGTCAGCTGTATTAGTCCAATAATTGTAATAAGGGCTTGAAGCCTAGTAGTTGGACTTGGATATGTATGTAATTGTCATTGGGTTAGTTGTATCAATTGTCAGCTCATCCTAATTGTATTAACTTCGAGTTAAATCTTAGTTATTTGCGCACTCTGATATTTACAAGATTGACACGATCTATATAGACGCGTCACGCCTCCGGATAATCTTCCGCGCTCGGGGCGTGACACGGAATAGCCTGATCATACCCAAAATTACGGGCAAACCTGTGTGGGTAATATGGTTCGAGGACCACCGTGCCCGAGCGGCGGTAGACTAAAACACTGGGTCGTATGCAAACGACCCACTCACCCAAGGCGTGGGGAGAAACTATGCCCTCAGAGGACACCTTACAAACTGCAGACTCCCCCTGCCCTTCTACGAAAGGGCGATGGAAGCGAGAGCTATGATCAAACTCCAAGCTCTCACCCCATCCAGTGTGAAGAAAATAAAGTGCTCGCCTGACGCTGGCAAGCTGCAGAACAACATCCTGGTCCGGGTGACCAGCAAATGTGAATATAAGTGGCGCCCTAGTATTAGCAACTGGAGATCGTTGAGAAAGCTCTGGCAGTAATAGCCCAGCCCAAGCACTCAAGTAATGTGTGGGCAGCAAGATCTTCTTGTCTCTAGGGCTGGAATATGAGCTCAACGCTCCTAAGGAATGATAAATATTGGCCAGAGCAGCCGGTGCAAGGGCTAACTGGCGTCCACAAGCTAATAAGCAGGCCGGATAAATCACTTCAACTCTAAGGAGTTCTTCTTCATCGTGGGGGAGGACAAAGGTAGCCAACCAGTATGCAAGATACGCCGCTAAATAAGTTAGGGCAGGCAGTCTTCTGGAATTCCAACCTTGTTCAAGAGCCGGTAAATGACGAATTGGAGGCAAATTTTATAACCACTTCTTTGCATTGTTCCCACGTGGTGCCAAATGAGGGAAACTCCTCATAAAAGCAGTACGGGCCACTGTAGAAATACATCACCCAGGCATTAAGTGTCACCCTGGGTGTTCATGCATTCTTCTCTTTGCCCACCAGGGCCAAATCTCTCCAAGTCTTCATAAGATATTTGAAGCAATAAGGCAGAAGATATTGGCCCCCTCCATTCGAGGCATACAAGTGGATGTCATCGAAGCACAGCTCTTCATAGGCCTGACCACTGATTGGCAAGCCCGAAATTCTATGAAAAGCCCACAAGTCTAGGGAGGTCTTTCCCTCAGCAGTAACAAGGGTATTCCAGCGCCGGTTCCATCTTTCCACCAATGCCTGGAGTAACCCTGTATGACATGGGTAGGAGTACAGAGCCGCGGTAACAGCATGACGGATACCTATCTTATCGAGAGTGGCACTGTGCACAGTCAATATCCCTTATAGCCACTCAGTGGCACCTCGGTGAAAACAATGGGAAGAAACAACTGACCATCTCCCATACCAGCTGGGAGTCATCCCCTCTAACATGCAGGGGTGATGATATCCATCATGAGCAAAACTGGTCCCGGAAGGGGTCAGCCTTGTGATGACCGGACAGATGCCAAATGGCAGGCGAGGAAGGTCCCGCTCGCACTATAGAGCCACCAAGCTCCCCGAAGAACCCCAGACTTTTTGCATCGGGAAATTGAGGTTGCCGCACAAACCCCTCAGTGAGGCTAGGGTACGAGAAGAAACAAGTGCCCTTCATGCTGTCCCTGCCTGCCAGGACTGCCCGTTCCACCCGTCGCCGCTCCTCGGGTAGCAAAGGGTCGTCACCGTCCATCCCTAATGGGACAAAGCTCTGAATGAAGGCAATGAGGTGTCGATCCAGCGGATGATGGGGAGGGTATTCCCCAGAGCGGTCATATTTGTAAAGTCCATCTCGACGACTAATCCGAGCAGCATCAACTTCACCCCCTTCGCGGGTGACATTTTCAATCGGGCCTTCAGCGACCCAGGAGAAACCTCGATCAATCGTGTCAGAGCTACCCGAAGCAATGCGACGAGGAGGCATAGGCCGATCGGTCCTTTGTACATAGTGATCGTTCGCCCCGACCACTCTAGGCCCCCCGCGCAGCGCCCTTGCTCCGGCTTTGACGGGCCATATCTGCGAAAACAAAGTGGTAGGAGAAACAATATCAGAAGAGAAATGTGGTTCACACAATGAAACCAACAATTTAATGCAGGAGCTATGTCTCAAATGTAAGCCCCTCAGTGGACACAGCACAAAGATGCATATTAGAGCGCACGGGACATCCGCCCCCGCCTCTGGCAGTCACGGATGTCCCGTGGGGGGCACTTGTTGCAACCGAAACTATCCCTGCAATAATCGGGATGAAAAAAAATAGAAGAAGAAGAAAAAAAACTCATTCCTAACTCAACGCGGATAGTTATTTCCGTGTGATGTGAGGTTGTGAGATCGGCATAGCGCCGCTCCGTGGAGAATATCCACATTATTAGGGCTCCATAGCCCGATTATTGGTTCAGCCCAATACGCTTTGCAGCAAGGGAGTGAAGTTAACCCAGAATAAATCCATGGAGACCGTTAGGGTCATATGGTTTTGGGTTCTAACACACACAAAAAATAAATCTTGCGACAAGGAAAGAAAAAATGTGCTATGCACACCTTTTCCGCAGTCCCAACGGCGCGTACCGCGTCTCTCGAGATCGAAGAAGTCTATCTCCCTCGACGGGCGACGCAAAGAAGACAACGAACGAGCGCGGAGAAGCTCCTCTCTCTTCTACGTGGTTGCAGCGGAGTTCGAGGCAGTAAAAATCCCTTGTGTGCAGGTTTAAAAGAAGAGGGCTGACCCACCCGGGGTGGAGGGACCCACCCGGGGCCACCCTCCCCCGGGCGGGCTCCCCCGCGGCTGCACAGGCCTGCACGGGCGGGGGGGGGGGGGACCCGCCCGGGGTCAGCCGCCCCCGGGCAGGTCCGCCCCTGGTCGGCCCACCCCGGAAACGGGCAGCTCCACCCCGGGCGGGACCCGCCCGGGACCCCCCGACCCCGGGCAGGTCCGCGCGGACTTGCCCGGGGCGGGACAGTCCCGGGCCGGTCCCGGGGTCTGCGTATGCCCATTAAAAAAAAAAAGAAAGAGAGAGGGAGAAAAAAGGGACCTGCCCGTGGTGGCTTAGACCCGCCCGGGTTCGGCCCACCCCGGGCCGGTCCCTCACTTCCTATAAATACCCCTACAGGGCTCACTTGAAGGGGGCTGGTTTTTGGAGAGAGAGAGTGAAAGACTTGGAGAGAAGAAGAAGCTCTTGTTCGTGGTCTTGGCTTGTTTGGGGTATGTAACATCCCGAGTCTTGTATTTATACCCCTATGTGGGTTTTACGTTTGTACCCCTATGTGGGTTTTGTATTGGTCCCTATGTGGGCTTGGTTGTTAACCCTCTACGCAGGGGAATTTGTACTTACGTCCCTATGCGGATCTTGTAATGACGACCCTCCGAGCCTCGTTCTTCTTATGTCTCTCGGATGATATGGGGAATTTAAATAGTCATAAAAAGGTGAAATGACTATAATGCCCCTCCCGAGGATATTAGAATTGAACATACGCCCGTCTGAGGGCGGTAACACTGTGTACAGTTGACAACTCGTCGAAAATGTCTGTAATTGAATTTATGAAAGTTAGCAAGGTTGTGTGATGCTGCCCCCGACGCGTGCCAGCTAATAAATTTGCAAATAAATCCTTCTCATAAGGGAAATTGCATAAATGTCCTTTCCTTAGGAGCGAGGGATGTGTGTATGGCCTTTAAGGACTTCCCAGTCCTTACACACTTGGAAAATGCCTACAAGTTATCCTCCGGCCCCAGTGCCTTCCATAAAACCCTCGTGCAGATAACCATACCAAATTACCAAAACACCCTTCTAACCCTGGTATGCCTGTATAGTTTCCCATGGCTCTTCAAAATAGCACCAAAACATGCCAAGGTCGCTCCTTGCTTGGCCAGTCACCCCCGAATTATGATAAAATTCCCTAGCGAGGTAATATTACCGTAATACCCTCGGGTGTGATAATTACCAAAGTACCCCTGGTGTCCAGGTTACCAACGGGGCGCTGTAAGGCGTTGTTGCACTTCTTGAGCTTACTATCACCTCCAGATACGGTAGGGTGTCGCCCAGTTCAGCCTGGTCCTAGCTCAACCCTATCTCTCAGACACTGTATGGTTACCCTTTGGGAGTGAAAAGTGTGATGCTGATTCTTCATGCGAATGTGTCCTTGACTAGAACCTGGGAGAGACATTTTAGGCCTTATCATTGACAATTAAACAAGGGTGTTCGGACGTTATGCCGATGTAAATCAACACTGACTACGGTCAGTGGGGAAAGGTCCAGCACTCGAACCCTCATCGTCTGATACGATGCGCACCCCATGAAATGGACACTGCGCTGGCCACTCGTGTAGCCCCATATGTGCACCCTTACCTCCTCAGAGAGAGTCCATTCCATGATCGGAGGAGCCCCCAAGCCCGATACAAAATATTAGACTTTTAGCAAAGTCGCTCGGGTATGGAAGGATGTCAACCTCGTCTAAAACAGTCAGAAATTTTTATATTACTATTTTTTAGGACTTGAAATTAGAATTCCATAGCAGAAGCATGCTGGTTGATGGAAAATCAATCTAGGAGAGAACTATATTAGAAAGTCATGTCCAGGTAACCCTTTGGATCTAGGGTTTGACATTATGTTTAGCACAATCAAAACTCAAGTCTTTCTATAGAGAGCCAGTGGGCCCGTGGGTTTGAATGACAGGTTGAAGCATAAAATCTACTGCTTAGGCAATGGCATGGTCCGACTGTGGTACCCACGAAAAGATCCTTGATCTTTCTCCTTTCTATCTTCTCTCTGATCGCTATGCTCACTTATGTGTCCTTACTCCTTTAGCATCCAGTGACAGTTACTGTGCATGAGGTGGGGAGTCTCACAGACACATGCCAGTGGATTCTGATTGAGGGGCTTCCCCACCGCTCATCCCCACTGGTGCCTTGGGAGCACTAGTTACTGCTTTCCTTTCCTAGTTTAGTACCGGTTGGGATTTGTTTGCACTGGAAAAAATGTGTGAAAGTGAGGCTGCATAGTGTGACTTAAGAGAAAATGTGGGCCTGTTGAAATAAATCCAATAGCTGGGTAGGAAATTATGATATACATACTTGACTATGCTAAAAGAATAGAGAACAATCATCTGGTGATGATCTCAGATCTTGTGTTAAATTTTTAGTCAAACATGGGCAAACACCGAAAAAAAATTCAAAGCATGTAAACAGGTCTTGGGTTTATATAGCCGATATGCAAGAAACATGTATACGACTCGCTCGTTTGGACTTTACCATCCTCATGCATATAACTATGCAAAAGGATGACAATTGATTTCTGAGGCTCCGTATTGTCTTGCACCGGAAATGTAATAAATTCATGTCACTAGGATTTTGTTGCCATTTAATGAGTTGAATACATCTCAGCTGGCTCATAGTACTGTCCATTTCCTAGAATAGAGTAGAACTGGAGCCATCTATATGTGTTCTTTTGAACTTGCTCACTCCTTAAAACCAAACTGGAAATTTCAATATTTGCACTTTTATATAAATCTTACAGATAATGCCATAACTAATGTTTTCCCTGCCAACAAGATGCATACTTACATGCTATCTTTTAGTTACATCATTTTATGTCGGAAAATTCTAGACCTTTCAGTTATTGCTGCATTTACTTCTACAACCTCACAGTTCTTTGAACCAATAATTCACATTTAAAGCCTTCCCCATTCTTACATTGTGTTTCAATCATCCAAGGTGATTCCCTTGTCTAAAGTGGCAGCATGCTGAGGTTGGTGGCAGTGGTGGGGTCTCACCTTGTCATCCAACAAAAAAAGAAAAAAACATTCCCATGTAGAAAAGGGGAATAAGTAGGATTTCTAGTTTTTAATTCCTATAATCTTTCATATTACAGATTAGCCTCTTCAATCCCAATATATATTTATAAACCCCCATGATTACACATTTATTTCATAAACACCCTTTTTCAGGGTTTTTTTCATCAACACCTAAGGGGCTTATTAGTAATGATATAGGGTGTTTCACTAAATAACTTGAGATTTTAAGGAGCTAGAGATATATATCTGGATTGGAGGGGATAATTCGTAAATATGAAAGGTTATTGGGGTTGAAAACTAAAATTCCCATTTTTCTAAAGTGTAGAATGCTTTCCTGTTGCATCTAAAATCACTTTGACTTTCCTTTCTAATTTCTGACTCTTTTTCATTGTTCAGGTCGACATTGCACCCACCCTGGCTCTTTTATTTGGTTTGCCTATTCCAAAGAATAATGTTGGTGTCTTAATCAAAGAAGTATTTGACCAAATGACAGGTCTGTGCATATTCCTTTATTTTCATCTTTGCATAACAGTAATGCCACTGCTTAACAAGAACAGGGTTATTTCATCTACCGTTATGTATTCATTTGGATGGAAGAAAATGGCACATTCTGTATAGTCTTGACATCTTTTAAGTATTTCGCTGCATCTATTCCTGTTCATTGCTTCTCTTACTGTCTACGAATCACCCTCGGTAAATTACTTTTTTATTTTTGTTTTTGTTTAATAATGGTCAGATTGTATGACAATGTTGGAGGCAGAAAGAAAATGACACACAAAAAGTAAAAATAATAAATGAATAGGCTATTTATAGGGGTTGCCCGCTTCTATACTCCCCTAGGGGTTTTTTTGGACCGGGTCCACCCCCCAAAGGGGGGTTTGCCTCGGGTCCAACCCCCAAGGGGGGGGGGGGGGTTGCCCCAGTTCCAACCCCCCAAAGGGGGTTTTTGCCCCGGTTCCACCCCTATATGGGGGGTTTGGACCGGGTCCTGTTGTATATCCCTGTGGTTTTGATGATGTCAAACACTATGACTCATCATGAGTCTGCATGAAATTGGAATGATGATGTCATATGTGTTGATGCTGTCATATGTGCTCCATTGGTGCATTGTTTTGATGTTATGAAACTTAATGCAGTTAACTTTGTCATGCTCTTATTATGTGTAGAAGCATATGTTTGTATGCTGAAAAGAACAGGTGTCAGCAGGTAAGTATGTAAGTCAGCATACGTTTTTGTCTTCATATTCATATATGCTAATCAGGTTGATGCATTCATAAATCTTAAGGTTATCAGGTCGATGCATCAAAGTATTTCTTGGTAATCAGGTCGATCCATTTATACATGTTGGAGTAATCAGGTTGACGCATCCACATTATTGAAAATTCATCAGGTCGATGCATTTAGTGCATTTTTCATAAAGAGGTCGAAGCAGCAATGTCCTGCCTTGATGCTTCAAGAGATCTTTATGGTTTTGTGCTGAACATGTCGATGCACTCTGGCGGTGGGTCGACGTTGTTGAACAAGCTACTGCATAGAAAGGTCGATGCACAGTCATGCGTAGGTATAGCAGATCAAATTGTTGCAAGGTCAGGACGATGCATCACAACGGCATGTCGATGCAGCTATTGTTTTGACGTATCAGTTCTCAAGAAATGAGCGATATATCGTTACACTCTGCCTCGACCTGGCGACGCTATGCATCGATGCACCAAGACACAAGCTAGCCTTCGAAGCCAAGGGTTCCATGTTCACTGAATCGACGTATTTGAGGAGTGCATCGACGCACTCAGCTTGGAACCAGAAATGTGAAGCCAACAACGTCGAAGCATCACAGAGCTGCATCGACGCACCAAAGACCAATGCAGACAGGTCGAAGCTATTTGGAGGCTGCGTCGATCTCCTGAAAGCAGTTTCTGATGCTGTTTATTTCGTCCGACCGAAATAGGTTGAACGGTCGACCGATTCCGCAAAAACGTGAGAATCTAAGTGGAACACGGCCAGCTACCTGAAGCTTTTTTGGCGCGCTATCTAGCCCACGTGGCTGAGTCTCTAGAAGATTCAGACTGGCAGAATATTCTTTGCCACCTGGACCAATCAAATATTTCGGCTATGGATCAGCTTTATTCTGGAAGGGGCGATTTCTCTGCTATAAATCAAAGCCAATCAGAACAAGAGCGGCTGCTGCATTCCCTGCGAACTCAAGAGAGAAAAGCTACCTTCGTTGAGAAAATAGAGAGAGCCAAAGAGAAAAATCAGAGAGAAGAATTCAGAGAAAAAGAGAGAAGATTAGAGAGATGATCTGAGAGAGAAGAAGAAGAAGAAAGAGAAAAAGAGTGAGAACAAGAGCAGTTCTAGATTTCCAGTTCAACTTGAGTACAGCCGTAGCTTCCATTGAAGATATGTGTCTTGACTCGTGGATCAAATCCAGTGTCAATCTGCTGCTCGGAGCTATATCATGTTTTTCTTTTATTGTTTCGTTTGTTCTTTTATGTTTTTGTTCCTTGTTTCTCTTTGCTACATTCAGCAAGCTGTGTTGCTCAGCGGCGAGGATTGGTTCCTCGGACAGCAAGCTGTGTTTCTCAGCGGTGAGGATTTGTTCCTTGGTTAAGCAGGCTGTGAGGCTCAGCGGTCTGGGATTAGTTCCCCAAGCTGTGGATCAGTGGTCTGTAGGGATTCATTCCCCGAAGCTGTGGATCAGCGGCTAAGCTGTGTATCAGCAGGAAGCCTCACTCTGGTTTGAGTGAGGGGTGGATGTAGATCTACGAAGCAGATCGAACCACCTAAAAATCTGTGTGTTCTGTGGATTGTTTGTGCTTACATTCCTTATCCTCTATCCCCCTTCGCAGGTCAGTATGTGAGCTAATATTCATTTCTGTTCTGAATTGGATTGACTAGCTAGTGTTCGATAACTGCTCTATTTGAATGAATGCTTAATTGATTTCTGATGGATCACCTCTGTTGTAGTTTGCCATTCCGAGGTTGACTAGCACTGGCATACTGCCAAGTATTTGATATTGGTCCTACTTGAATCATTAACTGTTGGCTTCCATTGTGTTTGACCTTGGGTGTGGCTTCTATATTAGCTTCTGATAGTGAAGTCCCTTATGATATATTAACTACCGCTTTGCTTCACTACACACCAAGTGTTCAAGAGCTGTTCTACATAGAGTGTGAGCTCGGTGCTCTTGTCATTGATCAGATCTTGGTGTGCTGTGAGTCTTTAGCTTTGTTTAGCATAAAACGATCCCAAGTGTCAGCTTCTACTCTATGTGTTTCAAGTGTATTTTATGAGCTCGAGAATTTAATTGATCCATATTTTTATAAAGAGATCTATTCACCCCCCTCTAGATCTCGTCCATTGCACCCCAACAGGTCCAACCCCCATGTGTGGTTTTTGCCTCGGGTCCACCCCCATATGGGGGTTTTGGACCGGGTCTACCCTCATATGGAATTGGCCCGATTCCATCCCTCCCCATGGGGTTTTGGTCCGGTTCCACCCTCCCCACATGGGGTTTGGCCCGGATTCATCCTTTCTATGGGGTTTTGGCCTGAGAACAACTCCTCAACCTGGGAGTTTAGTCCGGATCAAGCCCTAAATCCCCCATTTTGCCCCAGATGGAGGGTGTAACCGTCGGGATTCCCTCGGGACTCTATAAATACGCCAGTGGGGCCCTCATTTGGGAGGAGGAAGAACGCAGAAAGAGAGATAGAGCGCACAGACAGTGCTTGGTGCTTGTGTTTTCTTTTGAAGGCCCATCTTCCCGGGTTTTATGCTTGTGTGGTGATTGTGTTGTGCTGTGAGGGTATGCTATAAAGAGAAAACCCCTCTTAACTCATGTGCATCACCGACCACTATGTGAATTATGCAATCTGTGGATCTCTTTGGGAAAATGAGAACATGCCCTCTCAGAATTCTAACCTCATGGGAAGGCCTTTTCGAGTATTATAATTGTGTGGACAAGGCATGTCTCTCTTGGGCTTCCAACCCATCTCATGCCTATCGGCTTTTGGGTTTGACCCTCATGCCCCTTTTCGGGCTGTCGAATCTATCATTTCCTTCTTCTGGGCTCGGCCTATGCTTGCCCCTTTCGGACTACCAACCCACTTCGCCCATCAGCTTCCGGGTTTAACTCATACGTCCCCTTCGGGCTGTTAAATCCATTAACTTTTCGTCCCACCGGGTCTGGCCTCAGCATGCCCCTTTCGGGCTGCCAACCCATCATGCCTTTCGGCTCATTTTGCCTTCTTGGGTTTGGCCTGAGCATGCCCTCCTTTTGGCTCATTTTCCCATCAGGATTGGCCTCAGTATGCCCTCTCGGGCTGCCAACCCATCATGCCTTTCGGCTCATTTTACCTTTTGTGGGATTGGCCTCAGTACGCCCTCTCGGGTTGCCACCCATCATGCCTTTCGGCTCATTTTATCTTCTTGGGATTGACCTCAGTATGCCCTCTCGAACTGTCAACCCATCATGCCTTTCGGCTCATTTGACCTTCCTGGGTTTGGCCTCAGTATGCCCTCTCGGGCTGTCAACCCATTATGCCTTTCGGCTCATTTTCCCATCAGGATTGGCCTCAGCATACTCTCTTGGGTTGCCAATTCGTCATGCCTTTCGGCTTCCGAGTTTGACTCTCATGTCCCAACAGGGCGGTCAAACCTATCTTTGTCCCACTGGGTGTGGCCTCAGTATGCCCTCTCGGACTGCCAACCCATCTAGCCTTTTGACTCTTTTTCCCTTCTTGGGTTTGGGCCTCAGTATGCCCTCTCGGGCTACCAATCCATCCTGTCTTTCTGCTTATTTTACCTTCTAGTGATTGGCCTCAGTACGCCCTCTCGGGCTGCCAATCTACCTCGCCTTTCGGCTCATTTTACCTTCTAGGGTTTGGTCTCAGTATGCCCTCCCGAGCTGCCAATCCATCTCGCCCATCGGCTTTCGGGTTTGACTCTCACGTCCCATTAGGGCTGTCAAATTCATCATTTCCTTCTTCTGGGTTTGGCCTATGCATGCCCCTTTCGGGCTGTCAACCCATCTCGCCTCTTGGCCTTCAGACTTGACTCGTATATCCCACCGGGATTGTCAAGTTCATTCTTTTGTCCCCACGGGCCTGGCCTCTACATGCCTCCTCAGGCTGCCAGCCCTATTTGCTTACCGGCTTGCGGATTTGATTCACATGTCCCACCCCGGGCTGTCAGCAGCACTCTTGCATCCTACTGGGCTTGGCCTATGTATGTCCCTTTCGGGCTACCAACCCATCTCGCCTATTGGCTTCCAAGTTTAGTACACATGTTCCCTTCGGACCCTTGAACCTACTTATTTGCTGTCCCAACTGGGCCTGGCGCATGCACACCCCTTTCGGGTTGCCAACCCGTTCAACGTTTGGCTCTTGGATTTAGCTAATTGCGTCCCACTAGGGCAGTCGAATCCACCAATCTATCCCACCTATGCAGCACACACATCCCTACGGGAGTGCCACTTTCTCCTTGCCTTTTGGACATTATAGGTTCAAAAAAAAAACGGGGTTAAAAAATATTGATGCCCCAGCGGACTTGGTTGTTTCTATTAGAGGAGCAATCAAGGGCAAAAAGGCTTTTACCCGACTAAGGTGAAAATCCGAAAGGGCGCCTTAGGCAAAAATGGGTACCCCTCAGTGTGAAAACCCGCAAGGACGCACTGGAAAAAGCTAAAGGGGGCCAGCCCTGGCGAAAATCCGAAAGGGCGGTAGGGTTGGTAAAGTGAAAAAAAAAAGGAGAAAAAAGAAAAAAGAGCTTCCTCCTGGAGCCACTCAAGCCTACGGCGAAGAGTCTACATCGGCACGCGCAAGACTGCGCTCCTCGATTTCTCGAACCTCTCGCAAAAGCTCCTGGAGCCCCTCAAGCCTACGACGGAGAATCTACATCAGCATGCGCAAGACTGCATTCCTCCTCGGTCTCCCGAACCCCTTGCAAAAGTTCCTCCACTCTTCGGGAGGTCATCTGCTCGTGCTCGTGAACGGCCTTGACCTGGGCACCCACCTCGGCATGGGCCGCCCGAAGTCTGCAAAGTTGTTGCTCCTCTTGCTAAATGATCAGCTGAGTCCTCCGCCTCCGCTCCTGAATAGCGCGAAGGCGGGCGAACTCCTCCCATAAAGATGCAAGCTCAGTCATCCAGGCGTCCTGAGGGAGACCAAATGCATGCATACGACAACGCTACACCAAGTTGAGGACCATTCGGCCACTCCATCCCAAGGGCCAGGAAACTCTGAAGCAGCTTTGAGGCCTCACTAGCTGAAGCTAAAACAAAGAAAGGAGTTGCCTCAGCCCGTGTACGGCCGACATCTACCCAGACCAACATGCCCTAAGGGTTGGGCTACATCAACCTTGGCTATCACAAGTCAGCGGTTAGCCAACTTCAACCTTCGGCCACACACCTCAGTGGTTAGCCGATGCATCTTTGGCGACACCTCAATAGTTCGCCAGCTTTGACATTCGGCGACATACCTCAGCGGTCAGCCGACACTTCGACATGTTCGGCTACACACCTCAGTGATCAACCGACATATCTTTAGTGATACCTTAGTGGTTGGCCGGCTCAACGACTTTTGGCCAACGCACCCCCAAGGGTCGGCCAATGTTAATTTCTAGCTATCACAGCTCAACAGTCAATCAACGACGACTTAGACGGATGTGTCTCTCCGAGACAGATCTACATCAACTTCGGGCCAACAAGTCTCTTAGAAGCAGGCCCCCATCAACTCTAGGCCAACAAGCCTCTCAGAAGCAGGCCTACATCAACTCCGGGCCAACAAGTCTCTCAGAAGCAGGCCCCCATCAACTTCGGGTCAACAAGTCTCTTAGAAGTAGGCCCCCATCAACTCTAGGCCAACAAGTCTCTAAGAAGCAGGTCTACATCAACTCCGGGCCAACAAGTCTCTCAGAAGTAGGCCCCCATCAACTTCAGGCCAACAAGTCTCTCAGAAGCAGGCCTATATCAACTCCGGCCAACAAGTCTCGTCGAGGCAGGTCCGCATCAACTCTAGGCCAGCAAGCCTCACCGAGGCAGGCCTACATCAACTACAGGCCAGCAAGTCTCTATGAGGCAGGCCTGTATCAACTTCGGATCAATATGCTCTAAGGGCCGGTCCGCATCAGCTTTGGCTAATGCAGCCCCAAAGATTGGCCAGCATCAAATTTTAGGCCAATATGTCCTAGGGGACGTTGCACATTAGCTTTGGCCAGTATACGCTAAGGGGTGCCTCGCCGAGGAGCAAAAAAAGAAGAAGCGACGGCGGAGGGCACAGACCGTCCGCCTTCGGCTTTGACGCACGCTCCGTGGGGGGCATTTGTTGGCAACATTTTTTTGCCAACCTACATGTGCCACTGCAATAGAGCAGCAGCAATGGCAGACCCTTCTGGGGTGGCACAGACCCATCTGGGGTGAAGCAACAACCCAGCAGTAGGGGCGAGACTTGCCCGGGATGGCCCAGACCTCCCCGGGCTGAAGCACAGCAGCATCAGCTCAGACCTCCACCTCCCCGAGGTGAAACCTCCAGCCGGGGTGAAGCAGGAGCAACAGCAGAACCACCTCCCCGGGGTGGCAGCAAGGAAGTAAGTTGGGATTTTTATGAGATGGGGTGTGGTCACCCATTTCTCTCCCCCCCCCGGGGGTTCCGGTCACCTCTTTGGGCTTTGGTGAGCTTAAAAGAATCCTTACCCCCCTCTCTCATTTAATTGGAGCAAAAATTGGCCAGCAAGGAGAAAAAACAGACCCGGGGTCGGGGGGACCCGTCCGGGGTCAATCGACCCCGGGGGACCTGCAGACCGGCCCCCGACCTCCAGTTCTTCATCCAGTGAGAGTGACTCTCAAGAGGAAGGAGAAATATCAGATACCGGAGGTGAATGCAGCGACACACATTTTGTTTAATTGAGTCATTCTTATAAAGATTTGCTTGACTCATATAATTGCTTGTCCCACAGGAGTGGACTTGGTCCGATCCATGGAGGAGTTCTCACAACTTTTGGGATCTGGCTCACTTGTGGACCTTTTGACTGGCGGCAGTGTCTCAACAGGCACAAAGGCCATGGAGGTAGCAGGTGTTGACACCACAGCACCGGGAGATCCTACGTCAGTGGGCTCCTCCGATGTTGATATTGGTGAGGATATCATAGCTGAGGACGGCATAGCTGATCTTTCAGGTAAAAGATGTTAGAGGCTAATGATAGACTTCTTTACCATTTTGCATCTGCTTTTGCCAAGCTGATTAATGCATCTGCTATGTGGGCAGCGTCAGGCCAGGCCATTGAAGAAAGCACATCCCACCCTGGCGAGATAGCTCCAGCAGGGGAAACTTCTCAAGGCGCACCAGAGGGCCTACAGACTCCAGGGGAGAGTGCCTCACTGGCAGACACCCATGCTACAGGTACTGCTCGTTTCTGACAACGAACACAGCAAATGATATATGCATTCTGTTTGTGGTACTGACCCCTCTCCTGTTTTTGCCATGTAGCCTCTCTTTCTGTGGAGCCGATGGTTGAGGCCTCCTCACGAGAGGAGGTTCGAGAGGCAGGGCTGACTTCTGAGATCGAGCAATCTTGCTCCCAAAGGGCTCCTGGTACAGAGTCTGCCTTTCCCAGCATAGCTGAAGAAGGGGCTGTTATTGAGACAGGTACATAGCTGTCTTCTGAACTTTGACATCTTGTACGTGCCACTTTATAGATAAGCACTTACATGCTATTGCTTAACTGCAGAGGGTGGGGACACAAACGTCCTGTCTGGCGGACCAGGCTCAGCTTCTGTCACTGATTCTTCCTCAGCTGCTGAGAAAGGGCAGGAGTCTGCGGCAGCATCAGGTATATGACCGTGTTGTGCCTTTTTGTAGTGATTCGTGCATATCCATTTGGCTATGAACAAGCACTCATTCCACCTCCTTCTTTCTTTGCAGCTTCTGAGGAGAGAGCCTCAGGGGTACCAGTAGACTTCCCAGCTCTTGGAGTTGAGTGGCCTGACGCCCCTACACTCGGGATGGCGCTGCATGCTGCCATGGCTGACCAGCTCCTGCAGGGTCTTGATCAGCTGCTCCAAACTGATCCACTGCCCTCCGTGGAGGCCTTGAGGGCTGATCTGGAGGTGTTCACGAGGAGCTACCACGGACTGAGTCTTCCCCATGATGCATGGGTCACGAAGCTGGAAGGCTTATGGAGCGAGTTCGCTCGCCTCCATCTTGCACAGGAGCAGAGACAGAGAGCCCAGTTACAGATCCAGGAGCAGGAGGAGCGGCTACGTGAGCTTCGAGCGGCCCAGGCAGAGGCCGGTCTTCACCTTGCGAGCTTCGAGGGGGATAGCCGGAGGACCTCTCTCCGAGTGGAGGAGCTGCAGAGAGAGCTCCATGAGGCTGCTGAGGAGCATCGTGTTGTCCAAGCGAGGGTGGAGACCTGCCGTCGCCGATTTGATGAGCTTCGGGAGGAGATCTTCCAGCAGGAGACTCGCCTTGCAGAGTTGCGGAGGGACTAGCACAATGGTTGACGAGCTCTAGCACTTTCTTATACATAGGGCTCTCACGCCCCATTTTTTGTTGGAGTTACTCCCGAGGGATTGTCTCGGGCTCCCTCGATGACATTAATGAATGAAGGACAGAACTTAGCATAGCTGTTTTTTGCCTCTACCCTCTTGCATGTATGTGTCTCTTTTTTTTATCACTTTACCAGCCCTACCGCCCTTTCGGGTTTTCGCCATGACTGGCCCCCTTTAGCTTTTTCCAGTGGGCCCTTTCGGGTTTTCACACTGAGGGGTACCCATTTTTGCCTAAGGCACCCTTTCGGGTTTTCACCTTAGCCGGGTTAAAGCCTTTTTGCCCTTGATTGCTCCCCTAACGGAAACAACCAAGTCCGCTGGGGCATCAATATTTTTAACCCCGTTTTTTTTTTTTTTGACCCTATAATGCCAAAAGGCGAGGAGAAGGTGGCACTCTCGTAGGGACGTGTGTGCCGCAGAGGTGGGACAAGTGGGTAGATTTGATTGTCCAGGTGGGACGAATGAATCAAATCTGTGAGCCGAAAGGCGAAACGGGTTGGTAGCCTGAGAGGGCGTACTGAGACCGCACCCGAGAGGATAGAAACGAGCCGAAAGGCATAATGGGTTGGCAGCCCGAGAGAGCATACTGAGGCCGAACTCGGTGAGACCAAAAGGTGTAATGGGTTGGCAGCCTGAGAGAGCATGCTGAAGCCAAGTCCGGTATGACAAGATGAGTGAATTCGACTGCCCTAATGGGACGTAATTAGCCAAATCCATACCTGAAGGTTGACCGGATTAGCAACCCTAAAAGGGTGTGCATATGTCAAGCCCGGTTGGAACAACAAAGGAGTTGGTTTAACAGTCCAAAAGGGACATGAGGGTTAAACCTGGAGGCCGATAGGCGGGATGGGTTGACAGCCCGTAAGAGCATACATAGGCCAGAACCGAAACGTTGACAGGAAGGGATTTGACAGCCCGGGTGGGACATATAAGTCAAATCCGTGAGCCGATAGGCAAACAGGGTTGGCAGCTTGAGAGGGCACGCTGAGGCCAAGCCCGTGGGGACAAAGGAGTAAACTTGACGATCCCGGGGGGATATATGAGTCAAGTCTAAAGCCAAGAGGCGAGATGGGTTGACAGCCCGAAAGGGGCATGCAGAGGCCAGACCCAGAAGAAGAAAAAGGGTGGACTTGACAGCCCTAGTGGGACCATGGTTGGTAGTATCGGCCGAAACCGATACGTTTCGGCCGAAACGTATCGGTTTCGGCCTATACCGACATCGAAACGGGCCTTTGCACTGTAGCAGGTCCGATACCCAAAAAAAATAATAATTTAATAACATGCTGGCCCCAATTTTGGCCTTTTCTAACTGTTTTGAACCGGTTTCGGCCGAAACCGAAACTGAAACCGATACCGAGTCGTATCGGTTTCGGACCCGGCCGAAACCGAGTCCGAAACCAACACTGCCATCCTTGAGTGGGACGTGAGAGTCAAATCCGAGAGCCGATAGGCGAGATAGGTTGGCAGCCCGAGAGAGCATACTGAGGCCATTCCCGATGGGACAAAGATGGATTCGACCACCCTAGTGGGGCGTGAGAGTCAAGCCTGAGAGCCGATAGGCGAGTAGGTGGGTAGGCAGCCCGAGAGGACATGTTGAGGCCAGACCCGGTGGGACATGTGCCAGAAGGCACGATGGATTGGCAGCCCGAGAGAGCATACTGAGGCCAGATCCCTAGAATGAAAAAGGTGAGCCGAAAGACATGATGGGTTGGCAGCCCGAGAGGGCGTACTGAGACCAATCCCAAAGAGGTTAGATGAGCCGAAAGGCATGAAGGGTTGGCAGCCCGAGAGAGCATACTGAGGCCATTCCCTAGAATGAAAAAGGAGCCGAAAGGCATGAAAAGTTGGCAGCCCGAGAGAGCATACTAAGGCCAGTCCCAGTGGGACAAGTGAGTAAGCGGGTTTAACTGCTCAGAAGAGACACGTAAGCTGAACCCGGAAGCCGATAGGCGGAATGGGCCGGCAGCCCGGAAGCGGTATGCATAGGCCGAGCCCGATGGGACAAAGTATGACACCGTTAGAATGCCAGTGGGACTAGGTGTCATAGGATGACATGTAAGGTGTAGCCCTGACATCAATATGATGTTTTGGTCGAGATGGGGTGGAGTCATTGACTTAGAGCCACCCTTAAAATAGACAGGGAGATGATTTTTTTTTTCACATTACCAACCTCACCGCCCTTTCGGGTTTTCGCCGAGGCTGGCCCCCTTTAGCTTTTTCCAGTGCGCCCTTTCGGGTTTTCACACCGAGGGGTTGCCCATTTTTGCCCGAGACGCCCTTTCGGGTTTTCACCTCGACCGGGTCTGTGGCCTTTTTACCCTCAGCCAACCGTTGAAGGCTGACTAAGTCCGCCGGGGTATCAATATTTTTAACCCCTTTTCTTCTTCTCTTTTTTTTTTGAACCTTCACTGAGGAGAGGTACTGTCCTATGAAGGCGGCTATGGAAACTCCTGCGGTGGTGCATGGTAGAGCTTCATATGCTTGCCGTTGAGAGGAGGGAAGGGATTGTCTCCCTTGTGGTCAAAGGACCGTATAGGCCCCTCCTTCGTAGACCTTCTGGATAACGTAAGGCCCACGCCAATTAGGCTGGAGTTTGCCGCTGGATCTTCCTGCGGATTTTCTTTGACCATGACAAGGTCGCCTTTCTTGAACGCCCGTTGCTTGACCAGCTTATCATAGGCACGTGTCATGCGGGCTTGATACACTTGTAAGTGTTTGTAGGCTTTGAGTCTTTGACCTTTAAGGCTGGACAACTCTTCAAACCTCGTTTCTATCTCGGACTGGTCTTGGCCCGGCAATCCAGCGTGCACAGCAACGCGGTATGATGCCAACTCGATCTCCACAGGGATCACTGTTTCAGCTCCATAGACCAAAGAGAATGGGGAGCAACCCGTGGGGGTTTTGTAAATAGTCCGATAGGCCCATAGGGCTTCGTGGACCTTCTCGCCCCAATCCCGTTTGCGGCCACCTACTATCTTGGACAGCAGCTTGCAGAGGGTTTTGTTGAAGGCCTCGGCTAACCCATTGGCTTGGGGATTGTAGACTGACGATGCTCTCCAGTCAATATGGAACTTGGCCGCCAGAGCATAAACAGTCTTGTTCTTAAACGGCGTGCCATTATCGGATATAATCCGACTGGGGGTGCCGAATCTGTATATGATATAGTGCCGCACAAAACGAGCAACTATCTCCCCTGTAACTTCTCGTAGTGGAACGGCTTCCACCCATCTGGAGAAGTAATCGGTGGCCACCAGTATGAACTTGTGCCCCTGGGACGATGGTGGGAGTGGTCCCACAATATCCATGCCCCCTCTGCAAATGGCCAAGTAGGCGCTGTTGGATGGAGCGGGTTAGGTGGCCGCCGAGGGACTGGGCCGAACGCTTGGCATTGATGACATGTACGAGCGTATTGATTGCAATCTTCGTACATGGTAGGCCAATAGAACCCTTTGAGCTTGATGCTATTTTTCATCTTTAGCTCCTGCCTGGTGAGCTCCACACAATCCGGAGTGGACCTCGTGCATGACGGTCTTTGCTTCCTTGGGCGAAAGGCGCCGCAGGAGGACCGATCGGTCTTTTTCATGGACGAGCCTGAAGAGCAGACCGTCAATCAGCTGGTAGGATGTCGCCCTGCGTAGCAGCTGCACCCTCTGAGCCCGATCAGGAGGGAGCCAGCTGTTCTTTATTTTTATAATTGGCTCGCGCCAATCTTCTTCTTCGGGAGCATTGTCCTCTTGAACATTGTCGACCTCGTGGATAGTGAGGCCGGATTCTTTGTCGAGCACACTTGGCATAAGCCTTCGGTGTCTGACAGTAATATTTAATTCTCCCTCAGGCGGGAGTTTTAGGGCTGCTGCCAGCTTTGCAAGAGCATCAGCCTGGGAGTTGCTGCCTCTAGGGACATGGCCTATTTCAAATAGGTAGAATTTTTCCTTGAGCCTCATGACGGCTACATGGTAGGGGACGAGCTCCTTCTTCAGGACATCGTAGACGCCCAGTACTTGTCGGATGACGAGCTGAGAATCCCCATACACTTTGATGCACTTGATGTCTATCTCCAGTGCCAGTTGAAGCCCAATGATTAGCGCTTCATACTCTGCCTCATTATTTGTCAGCGACTTCATGAGAGCGCAAGAGTTGTGGAGGATGCCGCCTTGTGGAGATACAAAGACTACCCCCGCTCCTGAGACATAGTCTGTAAGGCCACCGGCCCTTTTGATTGTCTGAGAGACACCATCAAAATATAACTCCCAATGTGGGAGATCAAGGGTGAGGACACCCGGCTCCATCTGTGGTGGGACTTTTTCAGAATGCTCCCCAGTGGCTTGAGAAGGCACTAACACCTCTTCGTCGGGCAGCTCGAAGTTGAGTGGCGAATCTTCTGGCACAGGGTGCGCTGCTAAGAACTCCGCCATTCCTTGTCCCTTGATCGCTTTGCGTGGGACGAAGGTGATATCAAACTCCATGAGGATAAGCGCCCATTTGCCGAGTCTACCAGAGAGGACAGGCTGGCTGAGCAGAAACTTGAGTGGGTCACATTTTGAGATGAGCTCCACTCGGTGGACTAGGAGATAGTGCCTTAACTTCTTGACAGCAAACACCAGAGCTAGGCACATCTTTTCCATGGGAGCGTACCGATGCTCAGGTCCGATCAGTTTTCGGCTGAGGTAGTACAGTGGCTGCTCCTTGCCCTCGTCATTGATCTGGGCTAATAGAGCCCCCAAAGAGGCATCCATGACAGCAATGTAGAGGATAAGGGGCTTCCCTCTGACGGGTGCTCCTAGAACGGGAGGAGTTAGTAGATACTCCTTAATCTGCTCGAAGGCCTTCTGACAGTCTTCGTCCCAGATGAAAGGTGCTCCTTTCTTCATCAATTTGCCGAAAGGTAGGCATCTTCCAGAAAGATTAGAAATGAATCGCCTAATATAGGCGAGTCTTCCTTGAAGAGATCTGAGCTCTGTCAAGTTCTTGGGCGGAGGCAGTCCTCTTATGGCCTTGATTTTATCAGGATCGATTTCTATGCCTCGGTACCTGACAATAAAGCCAAGGAACTTGCCGCTGGAGACGCCGAAGGCGCACTTCATTGGGTTCATCTTGAGCTGGTACTGTCGAAGCCTTTCAAAGACGCGACGCAAGTCAGCCAAGTGATCTTCCCGCTTCTTTGTCTTGACGACCAGATCATCGACATAGCATTCGACAAGGTCATGTAGCATCTCGTCAAAGATCTTGGTCATTGCCCTTTGGTAGGTTGCGCCGGCATTCTTGAGACCGAACGACATCCTTTTATAGTTAAAGATCCCCTTAGGAGACCGAAAAGCCGTATGGTCTTTGTCTTTGACGGCCATGCGGATTTGATTATAGCCCGACGATCCGTCCATAAAAGACAAGGCTTCATGACCAGTGGTCATATCAACCATTGTCTCAGTGATTGGGACAGGGAAATCGTCCTTTGGGCATGCTTTATTCAAATCCCTGAAGTCAATGTAGACTCGGACTTGGCCGTTCTTCTTCTTGACAGGGACGATGTTGGCGAGTCATACAGGGTACATGCAAGGCTCTATGAAGTCCACGTTGAGCATTTTGTCAACCTCAGCGTTGACCTTCAACTCCAGCTCGTGGCGCATACGCCTCTGAGTGTGCTTGACTGGCTTGACTGTTGAAAGTATTGCTAGCTCGTGTTCAGCCACGGAAGGGTCGAGCCCAAGCATTTCTTTGTAAGTCCAGGCGAAACAATCCCTGAACTCTTCTAAAAGCTGTCGATACGACTGCCTTTCTTCCTCGCTGAGGAGAGCACTTATGAAGGTGGGACGGTAGTCATGTTTGCTTCCGAGATTGATTTCAATCAACTCGTCCACAGTTGCTTGACCACCGTCTTCAAGCTCTGGTGGAGCTGGTTGGAGGTCGACGAAGTCTCCCTCATCATCAGTGTTGGCTTCATAGACATCAAATTCTTTGAAGTACTCTTGCTCGTGGCTTGAAGCCGAAGAGCTTGCTTTGTCTCGCCGATGGTTAGCAGGCTGAGCTGCTCCTTCCTCTGAGGGGTGGTCGCTGTTGACTCCTAATGAAGGTGATGGTGTGGCAGACACATCACCGGATGCCCTTACAGAGTCATCAATCTTAGGCTCAGCTTCTGCTTGCCCATTAGGGAGAGGTAGCAGTCCTATGGTGTTGACTGCAAAGTGGACCTCGAAGTCCGTCTCCTGGTCATAGCCAAGGCCCCTTGTATCTTTGCGGGAGAAGGGAGGCTGCCCGCGGACTTGCGGAGGGTTCCATAACTGGTGGAAGTACGCTGCTCGCGCTGGGTCCAAAGTTTGCGGGATGTGCTGCTTCTTACACATCTCCTTGATGTACTCTGGCATATCGTCCATCTCCTGGACTGGCTCTGGCACCACATCGGCGGGAGTATCCCAGTCGAAATGATCTTCAGGAGGGCACGGCGGGACTAAATCACCTTTGTAAAAGATGATCGGCTTGTCCCTCTTGCTCTTGTTGCATCTCCTTCTCCGTTGATAGGAGACTGTAAAGGTCTTCAATTGTTCCACCTCCTGTTCTTCCCATCGGGATAAGAGTTGAAGGCACTTAGGCAGTAAGGAGATACTCCCGTCAATGACCCGGCTGATGAGGTTGGCTTCAAAGTCAACACTTCGCCTCTCTGGTTGAGTTGGCTTGGAGGCGGCACTGAGGCTCAGCTTGTGCAGTTTTACCATGTCTTGGTTGACAGTGAAGAGCTGCCCTTCCTCGACTTCAGGGTCCACCTTTTGCTTCCCTTTGTCTTTTAAAGACTCGGGGATCGTTAAAGTGGGTTTCCCGAAATATAGTGAAGCATCGGCCAAATGACACTCATTAGGGTGGGAACGGGGCTTGATCTGCGAAGACCGTATGTTGCTCCCCTTCCTTGGCATACTTAATGCACTGATGGAGAGTTGAAGGAACAACCCAGTTCTCATGAAGCCAGGATCTTCCCAGCAGCATCTTGTAAGATGTGTCGGAGTTGATGATATAGAATGTCGCTTGGGTGACAAAATCGCCCAAGGCAAGCTTGACTACAACCCGATCAAGCGCCTCCTCGGAACCCTGATTGAATCCCGAGATCTTGACATCGGTCACCTTTTGCAAATAAGGTGCCAAGTACAGAGACTTGAAAGTCTTCAAAGGCATGATGTTGACGGCTGCTCCGGCGTCAACAAAAATGCGATTCACGTCATGCCCATTAATCGTCCCCTTCATATATAAGGGGCGATTATGACACGGAGAGGACAGCAACATGTCTTTGTCCGTGAAGGAGATGTTGGCTGTGAGTGCTTCATATGCCTGGGCTTGCAACTCTGCAACATGGGCTTCATATGCCTCTGGATCTTGAAGTATCTTGACCAGAGCCTCTCTGAGGTCTTTGCTCCAGGCAATGGCTTCCCAAATAGTGACATTTGTTGGGAACCACTTCATATGATGAATGATTTTGCGGTCTGCCCGAGCACGGGTCTTATCAAATGGCGGGATAATCTCCGCCAGGGTCTTCGGCGCCTGGCGAGGCTTCTCTCGCTTAAAAGGGCGCTCCTCCGCATTCTGGCCTTCCGCATCTTCTTGGAACAGCGGAGCCAAGGATTCCTCTGGAGGTGGCAAAGGCCCATCATGGTGGTCTTCATTAGAAGGACCTGCTGGGCTTGTAGTCTCGACCCTGTTGGAGGGGCCGGCTTGCTCTGACGCCTCCTCGCGCTCTGGCGACTTGGCTGGCTCCTCTTCTTCATCGGAGGAGGCGATTGTAAAAGGGTCGCCACCCGGCTTAGCCGTTGAGATGGGGCCTGAACCCTCTGAGGGGCTGAGGATGAAAGGGATTCCCCGAACTTGAGTTTCTGGGATAGGACCCGACTTTTCCCCTCTGAACAGTATGACCCGATCAAGAGTCGGGGGACCTTCACGTTCACGCCCTCGGTTACGACCTCGGCCACGTCCCCGGCCATTTCTTGCCGAGCGGCGCTGATATGTCGCCATAGGAGCCTGGCCTCCAGTGCTATCAGCCGTGGGACAGTAAATATTGTCGGGCGGCGGGATCGCCACCATGTTGCAGGAGAGCTCTTGCAGCGGTGACAGAGGCATTGGCTGCTGCTGGAATGGGAGAAGGCTGCTGATCCACTCCGGCCGGTGCCGCCTGAGGCGGGGAAGGAACCTCCTTTTCGCGCAAAAGGGACTGTAAGAGGTTCTTGAGCTCTTGGTTTTCCCGTCGAAGCTCATCCAATGTGGGGGCCCGTGGCTCTTCCCCTAGCTCTTCTTCATGCCGGGAGTGACTGTCCCCATCAACACTGTGGACGTCTTCCTGGCGCACTTCTTGCCGTGCCGGCTCAGGCTGAGATGTACCGGCGGCCGGCGCTTGTTGTGTTTGCGCTAGAATCCGAGAGATCGGCCTTGACCTCCTCAAATATTGGATGGGTTGGTCAAACTCTCCCGAGGTGTTCTCGGGCTGTTTGTCGCCGGAGGTGACGTAACAGGTGAACACTTTGACAGTGTCATCGGTCACCTGGACCACCCGCTTTTTCTTGGGCGGTTGTCGCTCCGGCTTGGGCGGCCTCCCAAGTCTGTCGAAGACAGACACTCGGGATGTGGCTGCTTGAGGTGAGCGATCCTCCTCCGTGTGTGTAGAATTAGCCCACGGGGAGGTCGGTCGCACTTTCTTGCCGGCTCCTCGGCGCTTTTGTCCCCGTAGGGGTTGAGATGTAAATCTCACAGACGTCGAGGCCTCAGTGCTTGGCGGACTCCGCATCCGCTGAAGCTCTGACATGCGGAAGGGCTCCTCCGCCCTCGCGCGCCTTATGATCCGGGCCTCCTCCTTGGTGACCCAGATCTTCTTCAAGTGGAGTTGGCGCTCCTCCACTTGGTTACCCCCTGTCCTTGGACGAGGGGCTAGTGGCTTGGGCCGTTGCAGAGGGCCCTGGGTTGCCGCCGGTACGGCAGACTTCTCCTCCTTCGCTCCTTTCTCCCGGACTTGCCGGAGGGGCTCGAAGCGGTTGGAGGTAGAAATAGTCGGGACGTGACGATCCCGTGGCAGGATCGGCTCGCCTCCATCGAGCCGGATGCGAATATCTCCGACAATTACAGTCTTGCCGGAGCGCGAGACAGCCGCTTCATGCTTTGCACCCTTGCGGCTACGGCGTTGCCCCCGTTGAGCAGGGGCGGCAGTGGTGGCGCCCGCCATAGGCATGGCGTCACCCTGACGACGGCGGCGTTGCCCCCGTTGAGCAAGGGCAGCACCTCTGAGGGTGGCCGCATTGGAGTTGGCGCCATTGCGGCGGCGGCGTTGCCCACGTTGAGTATTGAGCGACGCCAGCAGTGATTTGATTGACCGAGCAGACTCGGCCAACAGTTGGGGCAGAAGGCCTAACACCTTCGGCCGTTGACGGAGCAACCAATGGAGCTCGGCTGGTTGTTAGGATGAAGGGCTTGACACCCTTAACAGTTGGGGAGTTGACCGACTGGACCCGGCCAGATGCCGCAGCAGAGGGTCTGACACCCTTGAGGACGGTCCCCTTGATCAGGCGAGCCCGGCCGGTTGATGCAGTAGAGGGTCTGACACCCTCAGTGATGGATTCCTTGGCCGGGCGAACCCGACCAATCGACGAAGCCAAAGGCCTGACGCCTCCGACAGTTGTCTTCTTAGTCGAGCGGACTCGACCAGCAATTGAGGTTGAGGGCCTGACACCCCCAGTGATGGTCTTGTTGACCGGACTGACCCAGCCAGTTGCTGGAGCCGAAGGCCTGACGCCCCCGACAGTTGTCTTGTTGACCGGGCGGACCCGATCAGCTGAAGCAGAAGGCCTGACGCCTTCAGAAGTCTTCTTGGCCGAATGAAACCGGCCAGTTGTTGGAGCAGAGGGTCTGACACCCTCAGCAACTGTCTTCTTGATCGGGCGGACCCGATCAGTTGATGGGGCCGAGGGCTTGACGCCCCCGACAGTCGTTGCAGGCACGGCTGAACTGGCTTCAGCCACCGGAACCACGCCCAAGAAGAAGGGCGAGCCGACGACCGCTGGGAAGTCGCCGAAAACAAGTGGTGTTGCTAGGAGCCGATCCTGGCATGGTTGGCAACGATCTCGGGGCCGTAGGTGACGGCTGCCATCGCTGCTGCTGGTGTAGGTGGTGGTGGTGGTGGTGGTGGTGCGTAGCACGAAAGGAGTGACGTGCAGATGCACAAAGAGCTCTCAATTGAACAGAGAGATGTGCCCTCCTCTTCCCGTCCTGTAAGAGGAAGAGGGGCAATCAGAACCTTGAAGAAGGTTTAGAGACTTTCTTTGACAGAAAGAAGAAAGGCGGGAAAAGTCCCACCGGGCATGCCAGTCTGTGAGACACGGAAAAAATCTAAATCGACTCTTATCGTGGATAAAAGGTAGATTTTCGTTCTTTTTTGAAAAGGAACATCCCCCCCCCCATCTGAGTAGAGGGTGATTCCGTGTGTGCGCGTCGTATCAGACGATTTGGGTTCGAGTGCAGGACCTTTCCCCACTGACCGGAGTCAGTGTTGATTTACATCGGCCTAACGTCCGAACACCTTTGTTTAATTGTCAAAGAAATCCCCAAAGTCTTTTACAAGGGTTCTGATATTGAAGGCAAACTCTCTCGGAGGGTTCACAATGTCCACTCACTCACCACCGACCAACGAAAACAACTAAATTAGGACTAGGTCTGAGCAAAACCCTAAGATTTAGGCATGGAAGCGCAAATATGCGAAAGCCATAGGCATTTTTGAAGAAAAAGGGAGTTTTCTGGACCCCGAGGGTGTTTCGGTAATTTTACCAACCCAAGGGTATTTTGGTAATTTTTCCAGGCCAGGGGTATTGCTGAAATTCCTGGGCTGGAATGGAAGTAGGATTTGATTCCTGACTTCCCAAGGCATTGATGCCATTTCTGGAGGGTTTCAAGGGCTTTGAGGCCATTTTTAGGTCACAGGGGTATTTTGGTAATTTTACCAGACCCTAGACCTAGGTTTGAGATGATACCCGAGTGCTGGACTGAGCTGACAACACTTCCGGACCGAAGGAATGACAAGGGGCTTCATGGAAGGCACACATCTGTCAATTTGGCCGAAGGAGGGGTATATACACAATTTTGGAAAGCCAAGGGTTTTCATGCAATTTTCCCTCGAGGGTACACATGGAGCATGCTGAGTGCTTTTATAATTCCAGTGAGTACATGAGTTGTCGGCGAGTTGTCGACTGTACAAAAGTCCGCATTAGAGCGGGAGATAGGGATGTAGTCCCAATTACAAAAGATTGCAGGGTATAACTGCAAATTACAGTACTTTGGTCTTTTACGATCCCGGGGAGGATGTTTTTACATTTCCGCCATTGTAAGGACGGAACCACCTGACTTAGTCGTCCCGAGACGTAAAGACTTACAAAACATGGCCCGCTGAGAGGCATAATTACAAACATGGCCCGCTGAGGGGCGTAAATGTAAATATACCCCGTAGGGACATAGATACAAGACCCGGGGACTTATCCTACACGGGTCGAAACAAACGAACAAACTCCTCCGGATGCTTGGTGGCTTCGTAGGTTGTAGATGTCCCTTCTTTTGTTAGATCCTCCTCCACTTGGACCCTTAGGGTCTATTTATAGAAGGCGGGAGGGCCCAGAGGGGTCAAACGAACAAATTTGTCCCGATTCTGTCAAGGTGGGGTGGCAAAAAGCCATTTTGACCCCTTTGGCCACCAAAAAGGGCCAAATGACCCCTCTGAGGGGGTTAAAAATCTTTTTTTTTTAAATTATTTTTTTTGAAGGCCCGGACCCCGGAGGGGGGCGGACCCGGGCGGGGTCGCGCGACCCCGGGACGAGAGCGACCCGGCGGGGTCGCGGCGACCCCGGAGCGGGCGCACCCGGCGGGGTCCGTGACCCCGCGGGTGGGGCCACCCGACGGGGTCGCGCGGCTCCCCGGGCGGACCGGCCGGGTCGCGCGACCCCGGGGCGGACCGGCGGGGTCGCGCGCCCCGCGGCGGACCGGCGGGGTCGCGCGCCCCCGCGGTGGACCGGCGGGGTCGCGTGACCCCGCTGGGTCCCAGCGGGGCCGCGGCCTCCTCTTTTGACCTGGGAGGGGTCGTTTGACCCCCGGGCGTGCTCCTTGGCTCCTCCTCGCGTCGCTTCGCGCCGTTTTCGTCGTCCCAGACTGGAGAAGAACCGTGGTGAAGCTATAAATCCCGGGGAGATCGCTCCTTCGCCGCGTGGCAGCATCGCGTCCGCAGAGGGAGCATTGTTTGTTTGTCTGGTCGCTCGTCGCCGCGTAGGGAGGAAGCTTTGCGCCCGTCTGTGCCGTGTGATACACTTGCTCGGCTACTCGGACCGGTATGCACATGTTTCTTCCTTGTTAACCTTCTTGTTGCGACGTCGACCATGATAATATTGTCGGATCAATAGACCTTAAATCACGGAGATACTCCGTAGTTCGACGGTGTTGAGGATACGCCATCCTTGTCGTCGAACGTTGCGTAGCAACAATTTCTCAAAGTAACTTGAGATAATTTCGAGTGCAACACTCACGGTACCCCCCTGGGCTCAATGAAGTTGACAGTATGTGTCAACAACCCTGGGGCAAATGGTAGTGTTGCTCCGTCAGAAGCCCCCGATTCTGGGAGATTTGTATCAACTATTATCCCAGACTCCACGGCTCTCAGATCGTCATGATAGTCTGGCAAGTCTGTATGTGGGCCGGATTTAATAAGTTTTGAGAGCTCGTTTACAGAGAAGGCTAACTTGGTAGCTGCATAATGAGTGACAAGATAAGCAAAGGGACTACAAACAAAATATGAGGACGATAGACTCCTACATTACTTGGGGTAATCCTCGTCTCCCCGCCATCAGAGGAACTCAATGAGGAGGAAGAAGAGTCCTCACTGGGGGAAGAACTAGAAGTACCTGTACTCGACGAAGTGTTGGAACTTCTCCCACTTGAAGACCCAGAGGATGAAGAGCCCTCCTTGTTGGAAGAGGACTCACCCCCTTCTTCGGTAATAGGGAGAGTGGGTTGGGTCCCGGGATCCCCTACAAGAAATGTTGTATTAACAAACATATACGCCATCTCCCCTGCACGAAAGGAGAAGGGAGGGGATATATAAGAAATCTTTACCTAAAGCCTGGGTAGCAGAGGTCCCCTCCATCTCAGGCAAAGGGGATGCGGTAGTCACTAGCGTGTAATCATCGACGGGATGATCTAAGTCCTTAACATCCAGGCCAACATCAGGGATGGACTCATCAAAGTTCAAGCCCGCCTCTGTGAAGGCATTCCCTGGACGGGGTGAGAAGCTCATTTCAGCTCTGTTTTTGACCCGTTCTCCCGGGGCTCCGGCTTTGTGCTGTCTTCCTAGTCTTCGGGGGACTGGTTTATTTTTTATTTATCTCGATTAATTCGAGAAAAATAATGGGTTCAACAGTTACTTCTGGGCTTCTCCACCCATTAACTTGAGCTTTGAGTGCGCATTTTGCTGGTATGCCTGTTGGGTTTCCCATGTTTAAGTATGTATTTTTTTGGGGAGCGCCATTTGCCATGTGACTCCACCTGGGTTTATTGTAAGGGGGGTCAGTTATGATTCCTGTCCAAGTCTGCTGATGGGCAATATTTCTTTTGATCTATAAGCTTCAGATTTAGGCTGTAGTGAATGAACAGACTGAAAGTCTGTTTGGGCATTTAGGATGAACTCTTGGGTCTCGGGAGACAATTTTGCTTCATCAGTCTAAGCTGCAAAATGATGTTTACGGAGGACCTGATCTCTAGCTCTGTTCAAACAATTTTAGGAGTTATAAAACTGAGATGGAGTTATACTGGATAGCTACAAGTTGGTGCAATATCATAATGTTTTTCACTCTCAAGCTGATAGATACCAAGTTTGCAAAACTTGTCTGACAGGATAGGGGTAATTATTCTAGCAGACACAAATTGGATTAACTACCCGTATATTTTCTCGTCTCAATCTTATGGTTCAAATGCATGTAACGGGAGTGAAAGGATGACTTTCCTATTTCTTTTCCCGACTTGGAACTTTTGACAATATTACTCTGGAATCTAAACATGTTGCTATGATCCTGGAGGAAAGGAATCAGATTTCGAGCATCAACTGAATGGGTGCAGAAGGTTTAATCATTGGTTGCTGTTTTGATTTCTGAGGGATTTGGGACTGCAAATCTGTAAGTTCTGGGAGCTTCATGCTTTCCCTGTTGAAGCTGTTGCCTTTACCTTGTGCATTTGCAGATGGTGTGATGTTGTGTGCGGGCTTCCCTCGAGCAATAAAATTTCTCCTGTAGAATTTAGCAAGTGATTTGAAGACACTCATCTGCATTTAAGTGTCTAGTTTTGATCTCGATCTCTTTACATTCAACCGTTTTGGGGGTATACTATAAGATACAAATATTTATCGTCTCTTGTGGTATGATAGACTGTCACTTTGTTGTCTATCTGTTTTGATTGATAAAAGAGGAACACAGTGGACATAGAACCAATTTTCACCAGAACATGCTAGAATGATGGGAGTGATTAAGTATGATGCCCACCTGATGCCCCAAATTGGCCTTCTATTGCACTTTGTTATACAAATTCATATTTTTGTTGATATGTAATCATTTACTAAACGTAGTGTTTAAGAATGATATTGGCATGGTTTTAGAGTGACAAATCTCAGAAACATGTATTTTAGTGTCTGCATTTTTTGTTGTCCTCTAGCAGAGTTTACATTGTTGATCTTTTGAGTTTTTCATGCTGCAGATGAACAAAGGCTGCGAGCTCTTGAACTGAATTCCTGGCAGCTACTAAGGCTATTGCAAGTGCATTTTCCTGGTTTACTATGTCAAAATTCATGTAATAATAACTTAAATGATGCACAGGGTTTAGGGATCAGTAAATCCACTGGCAGTGTCAGGGAAAACTTATGTTATCATTTTTTAAAAGCAGTGAACTTGCATAATTCCTCGAAGTTTCCTAATGGCTCAGAAATCATGTAAATTTTCTTGCTCTCTTGTGCTTTTGTTTATCTCAAATCTCTTCTTTAAATCTGTGGATTTTCAGTTTTTCAACTGAAGCTTCATTCCGCAGATCTGGCAACAGTGATCACGTGAGGATCACTGTTGAGGCGTATTATGGATTTTTACATGCTGCTAGTGAATGGTTGTCACGTGCTGCCACCAATGTAATATTCTTGACATCTCGTCTTTGTGATACTCCCGTAACTTTTGTTTAGTATCTATGAAAGCATGACAAACAGATTATTTCAACGTGTGCAGAAACCTGTCATTATGATGTTTACAGGAATCTCCATAATGGCCTTTTCATGTATTGTACTCCTGCTTCTTCTATTTATGTTGTTCAAAGAAGACCATCAGAAACGATATCCTTCTCAAATGAAAATCTTTGGCTGTGGATGGAATAGAGACGAGGTTTTTGTTCTGCTTGGAACCTTTATCCATGTATCTAGTCTGGGGTCAAGCTCCTTGGTGGAAGAAGAACAGTATACATGGCATTTTTTAACATCAACACTGTATCTTTTATTTTTATTTATGAGAGTTCAGTCCCTTGAAGTACAGGATTCAAAGATGAACAAGATAACGGGGAAAGAAAATCATGATCTTCAACAACCATTTTGTCATTGTGTAACAACTACTCCAAAGATTACTGGCAGGATGCCATTCATCTTCAAACTTGGACACAACTGTATTTCTATTTGTTCAGTGCTCATAGTGCTTGTTTGTATGAGGGTTTTAAGAAGCTGGCATCAGGGTGGTGTGAACTGGACTCATCTCCCTGATATCTCTAAGTTGCTTGAGGAAGCTGGCACGTATCGCATAAAATCGCTCCACATTGCTTCATTGGTCTCTGTCATAAGTCTTAATTGCCTGGCACTTTTCTTAGCAAGACCCAGGAAAGGTTATCTTGGCATACTGATTGTGAGTCAGTGCGTATCTGCTTTTCTCATCACTCTGCATGTCCTAGATTGTCAAAGGCATGCGCTAATGGCATCAAGTTATAATCTCAATTCATTTTCTCTATTTTATGGGTCTCTAATTGTAAGTTTGATGATCAGCCTAGCATCTCCCTGGTTTTTAGCTTCTTCTCATCAGATTAGACACTGTGAAACCAAACTCCAGGTGAATATTTTGTCAACTGGGATGCAGTTTGAATCTCTTTTTCATGATATTAGAGACTCCACATTCATTGTTGGGGTGACATACACAACTTCCTGGTGCCTTCTTCAATTCCTTCTCCAGCGGCCAATAAATGCAGCCCCCATGCTAGTGGTTTTTTTGCAGATACTTGCCAGCATGATTTATTTCTCTTCTGAGGAGACAAATCATAGTCCGTTGGTTCAGGTAAGTTAAATATTTATCATTTTCCTAAAAAAAATCTCAGTCTTATCCTATGATATTCATAAATCTTCTAATGATTATATAATGGCTCTCAGAATCTTTTTCAATGACAGAGAATGCCCTTACGTTAGTGTTCAAGCTGACAATTTTATGACATCATCAGGAGAACAGGACAAGCCATACAAACTTGGGAAAGCATCTGAAAAGGGTCTCTCTCCACACCATTCATCCTGCCAGAATCCTCCACGTTTCCTTAAGAGAATCTGCCAAGCAAACCACATCCTTTGTGCTTAAGATAGTCTTCCATCTGATAGAAATATTGGACGATGTACAGGATACCATACCCCACATTCTGGTTCTTCTAGAGTATTTCTGCATAATGACCTCTAAACATAACCCCTCTACATGAGTCCCAAACTTCAATACCATTTACACGTCAGAGCCAAATTGAAATGTTAGATATTTCTAATTCCTAAGCCACCTTGCTCCCTACTTTTGCATATTTATCCCAACAAATATTATGCCTCTCTACTTTCCCTGCAAAAAAAAAAACAACATTTAATGGAATCAAGCTTTTGAGGAACAACTTTGGGAATCATGAAAAGGGACAAAATAAATAAGTCCTATGGTGGACAAAACCTCTTTCAAAGAAGTAAAATTCTGTCTCCATAGGATAACAACTTAGCCTTCCAGCTTGTGAATCTATGATCCTTCCTCAGGATGACTCCCACTTAATCGCTAGTCTGAATTGCACCAAAAGAGAATGGGAGTCCAAGATAAGTGAGAGGAAAGTTCCCTGCTATACAACTTAGAATTCTGGCTATCCTAGTAACTTTGTCCAGCTCCATGTTAATCCCTACTCCCTGGTTCTTTCCAAAATTAACTCTCAGACCAGTCACGTCTTCTAGAAATCCTATTAACTGCCTCAGCACTGATAACTGCTCTTCCTTGTTAATTGTGAAAAGGAAAATGTCATCAGTGTAGTGAATATATAGGCCACCTACCCCGGGTTCTTTCCAAACTTAACACTCAGTCCAGTCATCTCCTTCCCAATCGCAAAGAGGATAATGTCATCAGCACACTGAATATACGTCACCTGCTTGCCCTAGCCAAAGTAGAGAAACCTCTAACTAGGCCAACATCCTCAACCCTATCCAGCACCCTTACTCAACACTTGAGTGATTGAAACAATGGCAAAAGTTGAGATGAGATTCCCTCGCCTCTTGCCTCTACCACTGTGGAAGGATGCAGTAGGTTGGCTGTTGACTAACATCTACTAACAGAGGTAATACGATGGTTAAAAGACCAGTCACTCTAGTCTGAAACTAGGTGAACTGGGTTGGAAGCAGACTTACGTAGTCTGATTCACCCAGTTTTGGAGCTAGACTGGACAAAAAAAGAAGAATGTATTATGGTCATTAAAAAAAAAAAATAATAATAAGGCACTAGAACTGGCCAAAAATTGGCTTGAAACTAGCCAAAACTAAATGGTTTCATGGTGAACCTTCCAATTCCTAACCTGGATTTATTTATCACTCATATTTTCTCATTCATTTTATTTTTTAACTGCTATTTATACCAAGGTTTGCCATATTGGATCTCAGCTTTGTCTCAGGGGGGTCGGAGAGAAGATATCTCGGCAAAATCTCGAGAGATCGGTACAATGTAAAAAAAGATGTACACATACATTTATGATAACAATATGCCCAAATTTTAAGGAACATGGACAGATACATACATTCTCAAGCATGAATCACATAAGTTTACATCTATCATACAGAAAAAGTACATAAAAGAAGGTTAATCCATATCTATGACAGAAAGATGAATGGTGTCCATCACTTTGTTCACTCTAATACTGCCCAGAATAATAGTTTTGAACATAAGCACATTATTGTTCCCTCCTTTGTTGATGCATATGGGTGTACTCTCTCACATATCTGTCATACTCTGAAGCAGAAGCATGGACTAAGATTTCAATGTGTGGGTATGGTGGATAAGAATATGCTACTACCAGCACAGCAATTGGTATAGGATATGGTTATGCACATGGAGTGCTATATGATCCATGTCCATAAGGACCATAACCATGAGATGAAGAACTAAAGGACTCCCATAAGGTGCCCAACCATAGGGCAATTTATGCAAAACTTCCCGATACGTACCGTACCGGGTGGGTTCGTACTGATACCTGTCGGGGACGGTATGATTTGGGCACTTTGAACCCGGAACTGGCCTACCACATTAAAAAAAGAAAAAAATCGGAGAGGGACCGTTGGCCGCTGCAGCTGCGTGCTCCTCCCACTGCTGCCGCCACTAGTTGCCCGCCCAACCTCTGGCCACCAAGAGCTCACTAGGCACCGCCACCAATGATCTCCACCACCGCGAAGCAGATCCACAATAGTCGTTCTTCTCCGGGCTCCGGTTCCACCAGCAGCAGTTGCAGGCTGTAGCAAGCCTGCCCGCCACCTTGACGCCGGCGATGGCCGCTAGCCACCGACCCAAGCTGCCGCCGCCAAGCAGATCCAGCTGTAGGCAACCAGAGGGGGTGACCTGATTTTTTTACATTTTCCTTCAATTTTTAAATCCATATATAAATATATACTTATATACAAGGGAACGGGGGCAACCGGTATCATATCGGCCGGTTACGTTGCCATAGGATGAAAGATGATGCCTTTTGAGTTCCTCCATATGTTCCACTAGAAGAAACATTCATCGAACTGAAAGTGTGAGAATGTTCTGCTTCATTATGTTGCAAACTTTGTTGTCTTGATGGAGTTTGATTATGTCTTCTACATCCATATGCTCTTATAGTTGATCCACGAGCAAGCCGAGAAGAATGATCATTATTTCTCACATGACTCATGTCACTCCCATGAATGCCCATTTTCTACAAGTTCTTCATCACCTCCCTCCCCGCCATCATCTCCTTCATTGCCTCCATCATCATCCTGTCCACCATCACTTCCGTCAGTTGATTTATCACCATTGTCATGTGATTCATGCTCAAACAAGTCCATATTAGAAGCAGGATCATCGTGAAGATGAGTAGACTCGGAAGATGATTCAAGAATTTGATGTGCAGCTATATCCACATCAATGCCCCCCTTTTGTGCTGCATTAGAAATCTCTTCTGATGGTCAGCCATCTTCTTCATCCAAAGTATTAGCTAGGGTCCATTCAAGATATGGATTCTCTCGATATCCATGTCATTTTCACCCAACAATGTAAAATAATCAAGTGGGTCATCCTTAATATCTCCTCCACACCCATGTTTAGCCTCCATTCTCTTGAACTTCAAGTTCATGTTATAATGACAATACACTAACTTCTTTAACTTTGAATACCACAACCTATTTCTAGGTTTCATGTGTAACAATGCAAATGTACTCCACTTTCTATTGCAAGGTGAAACCTGATGCTGTTTGTGATAAAACTTAAACTGCAAGTTGTCTTAATATTGGCACATCATTTCCATACATTTTCCACCATTCGCCCAAAAAAACCCACAATTTGATACTTGTAAGTAATAAGTTGCCTATAGAAATAATGACAATAGTCTTTAACTAAAAACTATCGACCTAAAACAGGGAGAGTAACACCCCGAGCAGCATCAAAATCAAAATAGGCTCAGAGGAAATTGAGCAGGGGAGGGAGATGGGAGATGTAGTGGGGAGGTATCCCAGAGGCGGTCTTCGATGTGAACCGGACTCCTTTGGGAGGACCAGAGCTTACCAACAGGCAGGGGCCGAGAGGCAACTCCGGTTTGGCAAATTCGGTCATTTGCGGCGGGTCTGTAACTCCCCGATAGAGGGGAGGTAGCCGGCAGGGTATTAGCGGGGTTCTAGCTTTCGGCGCTCTTATGCGGAGGACCTCAGAAGCTCTTCCGTAGGCAACAGAGCGACGACAACTGGCAGGGGATTCAATGGTTAAATAGATGTGTGTGGGTGGCCTTGGGGAGAGGGGAGGGTGATGGAGGACGGAGTGAGGCAGATGTTGGGGGAAGGAGATGTAAGGGTGGAAGATTGGGTAGTCTCTAAGGTGCTCAGAGGAGGCTTCCTTGCTATTGGTCCTACTGAGGAAGTGGTGGAGGCAGAGATGAGGGCCGACTTCTTAGTGGCCGATGAGATCCTCCTTTGAGTGGCTACATGGTCGGTTCGGAAAGGTCTGTATCTAGACCCTAGGGGCTGCCGTGTCTTGATCCACCTGATTGGAGTCCCTCTAGTGTTGTGCCTGAGGCGAGTGTATCCCTACTCGTCAGGTGGTTTGGCATAGTAGAGCCCAGCTCCGTTTGGATGTGGCTGGAGGGGGACATCAATGTTATGGTGGTGGCTGTCCGAGTTAGCAGTGCGAAGGCAGTCCCGGTGGTCATCTCTGTGGACGTTGACAGAGATGACTAATATAACACCCTCAAATATAGCTAAGTTGTACTCTATATACTGAGGCGTCTTTCGAAGTATTGGCTCAGTTCTTGTAAAGAACTCCGAAGTTAAGCGTACTTAATGGGGAGTAGTATTGGGATGGGTGACCTCTCGGGAAGTCCCCCATTCTGGAGCCGATCACTGTTAGAAAGGGGCAAAACCGTGAGGCCAGTAGGTCAAAGCAGACAATACCTTGACGGTATAGAGTACGAGGTGTGACAGAATGGTATCAGAGCCATACTCCAGTTGGAAGTGTGGCAACTAAGTCCATGCAGGACAAAGTGCTACGCTATGGGAGTCACTTCTTGAACCCGTAATGGGACAAAGTGTTACATAGTGGGAGTCACTTTTTGAGCCTATAGGGGTCATCTCTAGAATCCTACCTGCCTAGGGGTTTGATTGTGTGTTATATGTGCCCAGCGACGAGGACGTCGCCTATATAAGAGGGATGGATTGTAACACCCTCAAATATAGCTAAGTTGTACTTTATATCACCGAGACATCTTTTGAAGTATCAACTCAGTTCTTGTAAAGAACTCCGAAGTTAAGCGTGCTTAATGGGGAGTAGTATTAGGATGGGTGACCTCCTGGGAAGTCCACTATTCTGGAGCCAATCACTGTTAGAAAGGGACAAAACTGTGAGGTCGGAAGGCCAATGCAGATAATACCTCGACGGTATAGAGTACGGGGCGTGACAGCCAAGGCCCAATCTTCTGCTGTAGTCCGGGGGGATGAGCTGGTCATGTTGGAGGGCGGCAGGGTTGCCGATGTCCGCTTAGGTGATGGTGGCGTAGGGGCGACAGGGCGTGACAGCCAAGGCCCAATCTTCTGCTGTAGTCCGGGGGGATGAGCTGGTCATGTTGGAGGGTTGCTGATGTTTGCTTAGGCGATGGTGGCATAGGGGCGACTGAGGGATTCCCTATTTTGTGAGCTGTCGCGGTAATTGGGGAGACTATTTCAGAAGTCAGCGGACACCATCGTACTGGCGGAGCCAGGCGACTTACTGGCGGAGCCAAGCGACTATGGATGGTGATTGTAAAGCCGAGGATGTTGGGGTAGAGTCGGCTTCAGAAAGGGAGGAGGTTATCTTGGAGACTTCGGGAGAAGGAAAAGAGCTGGAAGGGCTGTTAGGCAGGAGAGGCTTGCTTGCCATTTATTGGCTTTCTAGGGTTGTTGCACCCGGGATTTGTTCCAATCAAAATTGGCATGGCTGCCATGTTAACCTCGCATTGGTTGAGGTCTACAAATATTTGGCGTACCGCCTCTTCATGGAATATCTCCACACATGGGTTTAACATGGGGCATATCGCCTCTCCCGTGGAGTACCTCCATACGAGGCTTCATAGCCTATCTATTGCTGCAATTACAGGCCTCTCGTAGCAAAACGGGGTGATCGAGACCCGGATTAAATCCACACGATTGTTAGGATCGCGTGGTTTTGAGGAAATCCTTAAGGGATGAAGTCTCCCTCCTTTGAACGTGTGACTACGGGCAAGGGAAGCAACTACAAAAGTAAAGGAGACACAGAACAAGGTCTACGCACCAAGAATGGAGTCCTCCGCACGTGTACCACGAAGCATGGACAACAACAAGTCTCCTCCTTTACGGCCTACGGCACGAGGAAGACGACAAACGAACAAGGAGGCGCTCCTTCTCTCTTCTCCACGAGGCACGGTGAGAGAACAAAGCTCCAAAGCCCCAAGGCCCTCCTTTTATTGAAACCGGACGAAGAAAAGATCCGTCCGGGGGCGGGGGGGACTTGTACGGGGTCGCCCGCACTCGGGGGGGGGGGGGGGGGTCCGTGCGGCCGCGGCTAGACCCGCGCGGGCTCGGGTGGGACCCGCCCGGGGTCATTCTACCCCGGGCAGCCTCCCTCGGGGCCGCGCGACACCGGGTGGGGCCCGGGGGACCTCCTACCCTGGGGAGGTCCTTTCTCCCGCGCGATCAACTAAAAAAATTTGGAAAAATGACCTCCCCGGGGTCATTTTTACCCCATTCAACCCGTACGGGTTCAAACGACCCCGGGGAGGTTCCTACTTCTATAAATAGACCCCTAGGGTCCGGAAGGGATACACAGAGAGAGAAGCTACAACCTACGGAGCATTGCCTTGGAGCATTTTGTTCGTTTGTTCGTTTGTTCTGGCCCGCGAGGGGTAAGTCCCCGGGTCTCGTGTATATGCCCCTATGAGGGCATTTTTGTAATTATGCCCCTCAGTGGGTTATGTTTGTAAGTTTCTACGTCCCGGGACGACTAAATTAAGTAGTTCCACCCACATAACGGGGAATTACAAAAAATGTCTTCTCCGGAGCCCGAGAAACAAAAATGTCATGTTCTTTGCAGTTCTACCCTGCACTTTTCTGTATTTAGGGCTACATCCCTACTTCCCGCGTTAGTGCAGACTTTTGTACAGTCGACAACTCGCCGGCAATTCTTGTACCCAATTGGGCCTTAAATGAATCCAGTGTACTCCACAAATCTCTTATGTATACCAATCATTAAAATTACAAGAAAACCCTCGGCTTTCCAAAAATTGTGCATATGCCCCTCCTTTGGCGAACTTCACACACGAGTCTTCTATGAAGCTATGGTCACTCCTTCAGCTGAGGAACGTTGTCAGCTCAGTCCGACACCCAGATGTCACCCCAACCCCTGGCCTGGAAAATTACCAAAATACCCCTGCATCGGTAGAATTACTAAAACACCCTCGGGGTCCAGAAAATCTCCCTCTACATCAAAACGTCTATGACTTTCGCATATTTGCGTCTTCACTCCCATGTCTTAGGGTTTCGCTCAGACTTAGCCCTAGTTACCCAAATACCCATGGGTTGGTAAAATTACCGAAATACCCTCGGGGCCCAGAAAACTCTCCTTTACTTCAAAAATACCTATGGCTTCCGCATATTTGCGCTTCTATTCCCAAATCTTAGGGCTTTGTTCAGATCTAGCCGTAACTCAATTGTTTCTGTTTGTCGGTGGTGAGTGAGTAGACATCGTGAGCTCTTCAAGAGAGTCGCCCTCAACATCAGAACCTCCATAGAAGACTTTTAGGATTGCTTTGACAGTCAAACAAAGGTGTTCGGACGTTAGGCCGATGTAAATCAACACTGACTACGGTCAGTGGGGAGAGGTCCAGCACTCGAACCCAAATCGTCTGATACGATGCGCACCCACGGAATCACCCTCTATACTTAGGGGGGGATGTTTCTTTTCAGAAAGAACAAAATCTATACTTTTATCTACGATAAAAACCGATTAGATTTTTCCGTGTCTCACAGACTGGCACGCCCAGTGGGACTTCTCCCGCCTTTCTTCTTTCTGTCAAAGAAAATCTCCAAACCCTTTTCTCAAGGTTCTGATTTCCCTCCTCTTCCTTTTTACAGGACGGGAAGAGGAGGGTATAACTTGCTACTCATTTGAGAGCTTGTCGCGCGCTTGCGCCCTTCTGTGTTCGTGCTACGCACCACCACTAACAACAACAGCAGCGATGACCGCCGTCACCTACGGCCCCGAGATCGTCGCCAACCACGCCAGGTTGGGATACCTGGCGACCCCGCTCGTCTTCGTCGACTTTCCAGCAGTCGTCGGCTCGCCCATCTTCTTGGGCGTCACGCCCGTGACTGAGGCCAGCTCGGTCACGCCTGCAGCAACAACCGTTGAGGGTGTCAGGCCCTCAACCTCAACTATTGGCCGAGTCCGCTCGGCTAATAAGCCAACTGTCGGGGGCGTTAGACCCTCAGCCCCAGCAGCTCACCGGGTTCGTCCGGTCGAGAAGACAACTGTCGGGGGCGTTAGACCCTCGGCCCCAGCAACTGGCCGGGTCAGTCCAGTCAACAATGCCGCCATTGGGGGAGTCAGGCCCTCAGCTTCAGGAATTGGTCCAGTTCGCTCGGCCAATAAGCCAACTGTCAAGGGCGTCAGGCCCTCGGCCTCGTCAACTGGTCGGGTTCGCTCGGCTAAGAAGACGATTACTGAGGGTGTCAGACCCTCCGCTCTATCAACCGGCCGGGTTTGCCCGGTCAACAAGACTACCGTTGGGGGTGTCAGACCCTCAATCTCAGCAACCGACCGTTTTCGCCTGGTCAACAAGACAACTGTCGGGGCCGTCAGGCCCTCGGCCCCATCAACTGGTCGGGTTCACTCGGCCAAGAAAACAATCACTAAGGGTGTCAGACCCTCTGCTTCGTCAACCGGCCGGGCTCGCCCGGTCAAGGAGACCATCCTCGAGGGTGTCAGACCCTCTACTGCAGCAGCCGGCCGGGTTTGTCCGGTCAAATATTCAACTGTTAAGGGTGTCAAGCCCTTCATCCTGACAACCAGCCGTGTTCACTTGGCTGCTATGTCAATGGCCGAAGGTGTCAGGCCTTCTGCCCCAGCTATTGGCCGAGTCTTCTCGGTCAATCAAATCACTGCTGGCGTCGCTCCTGCTCAACGGGGGCAACGCCGCCGCCGCAACGGCACCAAATCTACCGCGGCCACCCTCAGAGGTACTGCCCCTACTCAATGGGGGCAGCACCGCCGCCGTAACGACGCTGTGCCTACGGTAGGCGTCACTAGCGTTGCTCCTGCTCAACGGGGGCAACGTCGTAGCCACAAGGGTACAAAGCCTGCAGCGGCGGCCTCTCGCTCCGGCAAAACTGTAATTGTCGGAGACATCCGCATCTGGCTCGATGGAGGCGAGCCGATCTTGCCACGGGACAGCCACGTCCTGACTGTTTCTACCTCTAACCGCTTCGAGCTTCTTCGGCAAGTCCGGGAGGACGAAGCGAAAAAGAAGAAGCCCGTCGTATCGGTGGCGAACCAGGGCCCGGTAAGACGGCCCGAACCACCCGCTCCCCGACCGCGGTCAGGGGGCAACCCAATTGAGGAGCGTCAGCTCCGCCTGAAGAAAATCTGGGTCACCAAGGAGGAGGCCCGAGTTATAAGGCGCGCGAGGGCGGAGGAGCCCTTCCGCACGTCGGATCTGCAACATATGCGGAGTCCAACAAGCACTGAAGCCTCGGCCTCCCCGAGGTCTACAAATCAGCCCCTACGAGGGCAAAGGCACCGAGGAACCGGCAAGAAGGTGCGGCCGACCTTCCCGTGGGGGGAGGAGGATCGTTCCCCCCAAGCTTCTACATCCCGAGTGTCTGTCTTTGACAGACTTGGGAGGCCGCCCAAGCCGGATCGACAACCACCTAGGAAGAAACGGGTGGTCCAGGTGACCAATGACACTGTCGAAGTGTTCACCTGTTACGCCACTTCTGGCGACAAACAACCCGAGGACACCTCGGGAGAGCTCAACCAGTTTATCCAATATTTGAAGAGGTCAAGGCCGGTTTCTCGGATCCTAGCCTAGACGCAGCAGGCGCCGGCTGTTGGGACATCTCAGCCCAAGCCGGCACGGCAAGAAGAGAGCCAGGAGGATGTCCATAGCATCGATGGGGATAGCAACCCCGCACATGAAGATCTTGGGAGAGAGGTTCAAACTCTCACGCTGGAAGAGCTTCGACGCGAAAACCAAGAGTTGAAAAACCTCCTGCAGTCATTACTGCGTGAAAAGGAGGTTCATGCTCTGCCCCCGGCGGTACCTACTGGGACGGAACCATAGCATCCTCCCATTCCAGCCGCGGCCAACGCCTCCATCACCTGCGGTGAAAGTACCGTTGGCGGTGGAGTTTGAAGTCCCACAGCATGAAGCCAATGCGCGGTCATCTGCTACTCCTGCTACAGAGAGCCTCATGGCGCAGAAGCAGATGATCGAGCGCATTGTGGAGGCGAAGTTTGCTCAGCATGGGGAGGGGGTGGCCACCGTTGATTTGTACAGCGTGCCATATCCTCTCCACCATCAATTCAAAAAGCTTCCACCAGATTGCCCAAAGGCCCATAACTTCAGAAGTTCAACGGGCAGGGCTCCCCACATGAACACCTGGCCTACTACATGACGGCCATGGGTGAATTGGCGCTGGAAGAGGCATGTTTGCTGCGGTACTTTGCCACGTCATTGACTGGCACCGCCTTCCAGTGGTACTCCAGGCTTAAGCCCAACTCTGTAGCTGATTGGGCTGATATGCAAAAGAAGTTTGTCGACCGCTTCCAAATGGTCGAACGCAAAATCTCCCTGGTAGAGCTCTGTGCTCTCCGGCAGAAGAAAGGTGAAACTGCATTGGACTTGATCAAGCGATGGAGGGACGTCAGCATGCGCTGCGATAACCCTCCGACGCCTGAGGACGCAATCACCATCTGCCGCAGGGGTCTCTCAGCAGAAGTCAGTGAAAAGCTTCTGGGCTCAAACATCAGAAGCTTCGACCAGCTCAACACGGTGGTGGCAGAGATTGAGATGTTCTTCGCCGATCACCCTGTCCAAGCTTCTGCAAAAGGCAAATCCTCCAAAGACCGTCTGGCTAGCGGCAAGGAGATAAATGTTGTGGACTTCTCCCCGACAAATGGAGAAAAGGGAGAAGGAAAATCCAAGGGCAATGGCAAGAAGCCTGATGCCAAGGCAAGCGCGTCTCGGTTGGCGGAGAACATGAAGACGCCGTATTCCTTCAGGAAGGAGCACACCAAAATGTTCTTCTATCTCTGCATGAAAGAGCAGCTCATCACCCTGCCGGATCCGCGGAAGCCCGCAGAGGTGGATAAAACAGACGATCCTACCTATTGTGTGTATCACCGAAGGTTGGGTCACACTATCGGAGACTGCTATGTCTTCAAGAATATAGCAGAAGAGCTCATTCAAAAGGGCTTGGTAAATATGCTGTGCCATGCAGGTGACCCACCGCAGCCGCATGCTTGGAGTCGATCGAATCGGTCGGCTAATGTGGTCCACGTGGTGGCGATGGTTTCGAGCTCCAACGCCTCCGAGGCCGGGCCTTCAAATCAGCTGTCCAACACCGGTCCAGGAGCTGCCCCTCCCTCACTCCCTGAGTGTTTGGCATTGCGGAGAACTATTCGGAAGATTCGAGGAGAAATCCGGCAATTGCAACTGGAACAGAGGCGTCTGCTGCAGCTCCTAGAAAGCATTGATCAGCAGTTGTCCACCTTCCCCTTTGGCCCATTCGCCAACGGGTTAGCTCCGGCCCACATACGGGAGACAGGTGTATCACCTACCGGCTGGGCTCCGCTCAGGGGCTGGCTCTCTGAAGAGTCCTCAGATTCATCAGAAGACGAGGAGGACTCATCGGAAGGCGAGGAGGCTCCACTTCAAGTCGAGCTGCCGGAGAAGTTATACTCCTTCCCTTGGGAGAAGACCCCAAATATCTTCTTCGCATGCCAGCGAGCAGGGCTGATCAGCCCGTCGCCCATAGAGCAGACACCAGGTGCTGCATTTCATCAGGGCTATTGTCCATATCATGAAGTTGTTGGCCACATTATCCACAACTGCGAACCATTCAAGGACCTCGCCGAAGACTTAATCAGGCGGGGAAAGGTTAAAATGGGTGAATTCCTGGTCGACCCACCGCAGCCGCATGTACATGAGAGTTTTCATTTCTCCGTCAATGTCATACATGCTGCAACAGCTTTCCAGCTGCCGGAGCCGCAGGAGGAGGGAGTCAGTTCCCAGCCACCACAATCCACATTGTGGTACCCAGGGTGGCGACCCTCCCATCAGTGTTCTTTCCCTAAGGAGGACACTGAGAAGATTTTCGACAAGCTCCTGGAAGATGGTCGGGTGCTGACACATGATCCGCCGTCTTACTACAATGAGACGGCCAAGAGTCATCCCCGCTACTGTAAGTACCATGCCAGGGTGTCTCATCCCACCCGGCAATGCCTGGAAGTCCAAGACTGCATTGAAGTCCTCATTCAAAGAGGGGAGATCGATGCGCAGGGGAACTCTATGACAAGGCGGCGTCTGAAAGAGGCCGCTAAGAAGATTCTCCAGCAAGTTCAACAGAAACGGACTAAGCTGCGTGGGATCAAACCCACCTCTCAGCAAGTCCAACCGGACGGGTCTTCGGGCAGTGGTAATCTGCAGCCAAACCCCAAAGGCAAGGCTAAGTGCGAGGGCCTAAGGCCCGGAGCCCGAAAAGCCAAGCCGAGGGGGGAGGTTCCAAACCTCTCCCCAGGCCGAGTCAGCCTGGCATCGTCATAAGGGGAAACCCTCCGCCAGACGACAAAGGCAAGGCGAAGGTGAGGGAGCCTCTGGTCAAAACTCCGGTCAAGCCAGCAAACCTGCCAATTGTAGAAAGGCCTCAACAGCTCAAGCAAGCCAAGCCACCAGCCCAAGCAAAGTTGGTGGAACTACAACGCCCTCAGGGGCCTCATGGTGGACTGGTAGAGTTCCAGGAGTTGCCTCCTGAAATAATTGCTCAGGCAATCAATGCCACCTTCCAGGCTCAGCCGGAGGAGGCCAATTGGACCAAGGTTGTCCCTAGAAAAAGCCGTGGCACTAAAGCTCCTAAGGAGCCGGCCCGGAGCAATTCTGGGAGCAAACAAGTCCCACCTCCGAAGCGAAGTCCACTTTCTTCTCAAGAGGCGGCACGCCAAAAGAAGCAAGAGAAGAACCGTAGAAAGAATTTGAAGAGGAGGTTGAAGAAGCAAGCTGAGCAAGCAGCTGCTATGGAGGCCCCTAAGGAGCCAACTCCTCTACAAAGATTGCAAAAGCTCATAGATGAGCTGGAGGAGTACACTCCCTCTCGTCCCACCAGGGCCGTCACTCTAGACGAATATATTTCCTGGGATAAGCTTGGGCGCAAGACCCGCCTTCTGCAGTGGCTCCGGGAAATGGCCCACCGTCTTGAAGAAGGTGAAGATTTCCCAATCCCAGAGGAGCTCTCATTATTCTACAAAGATGAGGAGCTCACTGTTGAGATGCTCGAGGAAATGCTGCAAGAGCTCTCCTGTAACATGGTGGCGATTCCGCCGCCCGACAACATTTACTCTCCGCCGGCTGATGGCATTGGGGGCAAGGCCCCCATGGCAACATATCAACGTCGCTCGGCGAGAAGTAGCCGGGGACGTGGCCGAGGACGAGGACGAGGACGTGGACGTGAAGGGCCCTTAACTCTCGACCGGGTTATAATATTCAGAGGGGAGAATCCGGGTCTTGTCCCAGAAACCCAAGTTCGGGGAATCCCTTTTATCCTCAGCCCCTCAGAGGGTTCAGGCCCCATCTCAGTGGCTAAGCCGGGTGGCGTCCCTTTTACAATCACCTCCTCCGATGATGAAGAGGAGCCAGCCAAGTTGCCAGTGTGCGAGAAGGCGTCAGAGCAGGCCGGCCCCTCCAATAGGGTCGAGCCCGCAAGCCTAGTAGGTCCTTCTAATGAAGACCAGCATGATGAGCCTTTGCCACCTCCGGAGGAATCCTTGGCTCCGCTATTCCAAGATGATGCGGAGGGTCAAAATGAGGAGCGCCCTTCTAAATGGGAGAAGCCTCGCCAGGCACCGAAGACTCTGGCGGAGATCATCCCGCCATTGGACAAGACCCATGCTCGGGCGGACCGCAAAATCATCCATCATATGAAGCGGTTCCCAACCAATGTCACCATTTGAGAAGCCATTGCCTGGAGCAAAGACCTCAGGGAGGCTCTTGTCAAGATACTCCAAGACATGTTGCAGAGTTGCAGGCCCAGGCATACGAGGCACTCACAGCCAACATCTCCTCACGGACAAAGACATGTTGCTATCCTCTCCGTGCCACAATCGCCCCTTATATATAAGGGGGAAGATCAATGGGCATGATGTGAGTCGCATCCTGATTGACGCCGGAGCAGCCGTCAACATCATGTCTTTGAAGACTTTCAAGTCTCTATACTTGGCCCCTTACTTACAAAAGGTGACCGCGGTCAAGATCTCGGGATTCAATCAGGGTTCCGAGGAGGCACTTGGTCGGGTTGAGGTCAAACTGACTTTTGGCGACTTTGACACCCGAGCGACATTCTATATTATCAACTCTGACACATCTTACAAGGTGCTGCTTGGAAGGCCGTGGTTGCATGAAAACTGGGTTGTCCCTTCAACTCTGCACCAGTGCATTAAATATGCCAAGGAAGGGGAGCAACATACTGTCTTTGCAGATCAGACCCCGTTCCACCCCAATGAGTGCCATCTGGCCGACGCTTCGCTATATTTTGGGAAGCCCACTTTAACAATTCCCGAGCCTTTAAAAAACAAGGGGAAGCAAAAGGTGGACCATGAAGTTGAGGAAGGGCAGCTCTTCACTGTGAACCAAGACATGGTAAAGCTGCATAGGCTGAGCCTCAATGCCGCCTCCAAGCCAACTCAACCAGAAAGGCGGAGTGTTGACTTGGAAGCCAACCTCATCAGCCAGGTCATTGACTGAAGCATCTCCTTGCCTCCTAAGTGCCTGCAACTCTCGTCCCAACGGAAAGAGTATGAGGTGGAGCAGTTGAAGACCTTCACAGTCTCCTATCAACGGAGAAGGAGACGCAACAAAGGCAAGGGGGACAAGCCGATCATCTTTTACAAAGGTGACTTAGTCCCACCGTGCCCTCCTGAAGATGACTTCGGCTGGGATACTCCCGCCGATGTGGCACCAGAGCCAGTCCAGGAGATGGACGATATGCCAAAATACATCAAGTAGATGTGTAAAAAGCAACACATCTCGCAAACTCTGGACCCCGCACGAGCGGCATATTTCCATCAGCTGTGGAACCCTCCGTAGGTCCGTGGGCAACCTCCCTTCTCCCGCAAAGACACGCGGGGACTCGGCTATGACCAAGAGACGGACTTCGAGGTCTATTATGCAGTTAATGCCATAGCCTTGCTGCCTCTCCCTAACGGGCAAACAGAAGTTGAGCCCGAGATTGATGACTCTGTTGGGGAGTCCGGTGAGGCGCCAGCCACACCATCACCTTCATCGGGAGTCAATAACGACCACCCCTCAGAGGGAAGAGCAGCTCAGCCTGCTAACCATCAGCAAGATGAAGCCAGTCCTTCGACTTCAAGCCACGAGCGAGGGTGCGTCGAAGAATTTGAAGTCTCCGAAGCCAACATGATGATGAGGGAGACTTCGTCGACCTCCAACCAGCTCCCCCGGAGCTTGAAGACGGTGGTCAAGCAACTGTGGACGAGTTGATCGACATCTATCTCGGAAGCAAAGATGACCATCGTCCCACCTTCATAAGTGCTCTCCTCAGCGAGTAAGAAAGGCAGTCGTATCGGTAGCTTTTAGAAGAGTTCAGGGATTGTTTCACCTGGACTTACAAAGAAATGCCCGGGCTCGATCCTTCTGTAGCTGAACACGAGCTGGCAATACTTTCAACAGTTAAGCCAGTCAAGCAAGCTCAAAGGCGTATGCGCCACGAGCTGGAGCTGAAGGTCAATGCTGAGGTTGACAAGATGTTGGGCGTGGACTTCATAGAGCCTCGCATGTACCCTGTGTGGCTCGCCAACATCGTCCCCGTCAAGAAGAAGAATGGCCAAGTCCGAGTCTGCATCGACTTCAGGGATTTGAACAAAGCATGCCCGAAGGACGACTTCCCTATCCCAATTATTGAGACAATGGTTGATATGACCACTGGTCATGAAGCCTTGTCTTTCATGGACGGATCGTTGGGCTATAATCAAATCCGCATGGCCGTCAAAGACCACACAGCCTTCCGGTCTCCTAAGGGGATCTTCAATTATAAGAGGATGCCGTTTGGTCTGAAGAATGCCGGTGCAACCTACCAAAGGGCAATGACCAAGATCTTCGACGAGATGCTACATGACCTTGTCGAATGCTATGTCGATGATCTGGTCGTCAAGACAAAAAGGCGGGAAGATCATCTATCTGATCTGCGTCGAGTCTTTGAAAGGCTCCGACAATATCAACTCATGATGAACCCGATGAAGTGTGCCTTTGGCGTCTCCAGCGGCAAGTTCCTTGGCTTCATCGTCAGGTATCGAGGCATAGAAATCGATCTTGACAAAATCAAGGCCATATGGGGACTGCCTCCGCCTAAGAACTTGACAGAGCTCAGATCTCTTCAAGGAAGACTCGCCTATATTAGGCGATTTATCTCTAATCTCTCGGGAAGATGCCTACCTTTTGGCAAATTGATGAAGAAAGGAGTACCCTTCATATGGGACGAAAACTGTTAGAAGGCCTTCGAGCAAATCAAGGAGTATCTATTGACTCCTCCAGTCTTAGGGGCACCTGTTAGAGGGAAGCCCCTCATCCTCTATATTGCTTCCATGGACGCCTCTTTGGGGGCGCTTCTAGTCCAAATCAACGAAGAGGGCGAGGAACAACCACTATATTACCTCAGCCGGAAGCTGATCGGGCCTGAGCACCGGTACGCGCCCATGGAAATGGTGTGCCTAGTTCTGGTGTTTGCTGTCAAGAAGCTAAGGCACTACCTTCTAGCTCACAGAGTGGATCTCATCTCAAAATGTGATCCACTAAAATTTCTGCTCAGTCAGCCCATCCTCTCCGGTAGGCTCGGCAAATGGGCGCTTATCCTTATGGAGTTCGATATTACCTTCGTCCCAAACAAGGCGATCAAGGGACAGGGAATGGCGGAGTTCTTAGCTGCACACCCTGTGCCGGAAGATTCGCCACTCAACTTCGAGCTGCCCGACGAAGAGGTGTTAGTGCCTTCCTAAGAAGTTGGGGAGCATTCTGAAAAAGTCCCACCACAGATGGAGCCGGGTGTCCTCACCCTTGACCTCCCACACTGGGAGTTATATTTTGATGGTGCCTCCCGGACAATCAAAAGGGCCGGCGGCCTTACAGACTATGTCTCAGGCGCGGGGGTAGTCTTAGTGTCTCCACAAGGTGGCATCCTCAATAATTCTTGCGCTCTCATGAAGTCTTTGACTAATAATGAGGCAGAGTATGAAGCGCTAATCATTGGGCTTCAACTGGCACTGGAGATGGACATTAAGTGCATCAAAGTCTACAGGGATTCTCAGCTCGTCATTCGGCAAGTACTGGGCGTCTATGATGTCCAGAAGAAAGAGCTTATTCCCTACCATGCAGCCGTCATGAGGCTCAAGGAAAAATTCTACCTATTTGAAATAGGCCATGTCCCCAGAGGCAGCAATTCCCAGGCTGATGCTCTTGCAAAGTTGGCATCGGCTCTAAAACTCTCGCCTGAGGGAGAATTAAATATTACTGTCAGACATCGAAGGCTCATGCCAAGTGTGCTCGACGAAGAATCTGGCCTCACTGTTTATGAAGTCGACAACATTCAAGAGGAGAATGCTCCCGAAGAAGAAGATTGGCGTGAGCCAATTATAAAGATAAAGAACGGCTGGCTTTTCTCTGATCGGGCTCAGAGGGTGCAACTGCTACGCAGGGCGACATCCTACCAGTTGATTGACGGCCTACTCTTCAGGCTCGTCCATGAAAGGGACCGATCGGTCGTCCTACGTTGTCTTTCCTCCAAGGAAGCAAAGACCGTGATGCACGAGGTCCACTCCGGGTTGTGCGGCGCGCATCAAGCATGAGCTAAGATGAAGAATAGCATCAAGCTCAAAGGGTTTTATTGCCCCACCATGTACGAAGATTGCAATTAATATGCTCGTACATGTCGCCAATGTCAAGCATTTGGGCCAGTGCCTCGGAGACCGCCTAATCCGCTCCATCCAACAGCGCCTACTTGGCCATTTGCAGAGTGGGGCATGGATATTGTGGGACCATTCCCACCATCATCTCAAGGCCATAAGTTCGTACTGGCTTCCACCGATTACTTCTCCAGATGGGCAGAAGCCGTCCCGCTACAGGAAGTCACAGGAGAAATAGTTGCCCGCTTTGTGAGGCACTATATATATCTGACAACGGCACGCCATTCCGGAACAAAACTGTCTACGCTTTGGCGGCAAAGTTCCATATTGATTGGAGGACATCGTCAGTCTACAATCCCCAAGCCAACGGGTTGGCCGAGACCTTCAACAAAACCCTCTGCAAGCTGCTGTCCAAGATAGTAGGTGGCCGTAAACGGGATTGGGGCGAGAAGGTCCACGAAGCTCTATGGGCCTATCGGACCATTTACAAAACCCCCACGGGTTGCTCCCCATTCTCCTTGGTCTACGGAGCCGAGGCGGTGGTCCCTATGGAGATCGAGCTGTCATCTTATCGCGTTGCCGTGCACGCCGGATTGCCACGGCAAGACTAGTCCGAGATAGAAAGGAGACTTGAAGAGTTGTCCAACCTTGAAGGTGAAAGACTCAGAGCCTATAAGCACTTACAAGTGTACCAAGCCCGCATGACACGTGCGTATGACAAGCTGGTCAAGCAAAGGACATTCAAGAAAGGCGACCTCGTCATGAGTAAAGAAAAGGAGGTTCTCGCGGGAAGATCCAGCGGCAAACTCTAGCCTAATTGGCGGGGACCTTATGGCATCCAGAAAGTCTACGAAGGAGGGGCCTATATCGTCCTTGACCATAAGGGAGACAATCCCTTCCCTCGTCTCAACGGCAAGCATATGAAGCTCTACCATGCGCCACCGCAGGAGTTTCTACAGCAGTCCTCACAGGGCAGTACCTCTCCTCAGTCAAGGTTCAAAAAAAAATGGGGTTAAAAATACTGATACCTCGGCGGACTCAGTTGGCCTTCAACGGTTGGCTGAGGACAAAAATGTCATAGACCCGGTCGAGGTGAAAACCCGAAAGGGCATCTCGGGTAAAAATGGGCAACCCCTCGGTGTGAAAACCCGAAAGGGCGCATCGGAAAAAGCTAAAGGGGGCCAGCCTCGGCGAAAACCCGAAAGGGTGGTGAGGTTGGTAATGTGAAAAAAAAATCCTTTCTCTGCTTATTTTATGGGTGGCTCTAAGCCAATGACTCCACCCCATCATGGCCAAAACATCATATTGAGGCCATGGCTACGCCTTACATGTCATCCTATGACACCTAGTCCCACCGACGTTCTGACGTTGTCATACTCTGTCCCATCGGGATTACTCATGTCTTGAACTTCCTGAGTTCGGATCCCGTGTCTCTCCGGGCTATCCAATCTGTTATTCGTGTGTCATATCGGGTTCGGCCTATGCATGCCCTCTCGGACTGCCAACCCATCATGCCTCTCGGCTCTGTTTACTTTCTTGGGATTGGCATCAGCATGCCCTCTCGGGCTGCCAACCCATCTCACATATCGACTTTCGGGTTTGACTCTTACCTCCCACTAGGGCTGTCAAACCTATCTTTGTCCCATCGGGATTGGCCTCAGTATGCCCTCTCGGACTGCCAACCCATTTCGCCCTTTGGTCTCTAGACTTGACTCATATATCCCACCGGGATCGCTAAGTCTATTCCTTTATCCCCACGGGCTTGGCCCCCTATTTGCCTATCGGCCCACGGATTTGATTCATACATCTCACCTGGGCTGTCAAATCCATCCTTTCATCCTTTCGGGTCTGGCCTATGCATGCTCCCTCGAGCTGTCAACCCATCCCGTCTATCGGCCTCCATGTTTAACCTGTATGTCTCTTTCGGACTGTTAAATCCACTCCTTTGTCGTCTCAACCGGGCTTGGCACATATACACCCCTTTTGGGTTGCCAATCCGTTCAACCTTCGGCTTTGGTTTTGGCTAAATTGTGTCCCACTAGGGCAGCCAAATCCATCCACTTTGTCCCACCTATGCGGCATACATATCCCTACGGGAGTGCCATCTTCTCCTTGCCTTTTGGCTTTATAGGTTCAAAAAAAAATGGGGTTAAAAAAAACTATTGATGCCCCAGCGAACTTGGTTGTTTCTGTTAGAAGAGCAATCAAGGGCAATAAGGCTTTAACCCGGCTAAGGTGAAAATCCGAAAGGGCGCCTTAGGCAAAAATGGGTACCCCTCAGTGTGAAAATCAAAGGACGCACTGGAAAAAGCTAAAGGGGGCCAGTCTTGGCGAAAACCCGAAAGGGCGGTAGGGCTGGTAAAGTGATAAAAAAGAAATAAAAAATATAAAGAAAGGATCATACGTGCAAAAGGATGGAATCAAAAAACCTGCTGAATTCTGTCCTCTATTTATCAATGCTATCCATGGAGCCCGTGACTAGCCCTCGGGGGTAACTCAAAAAGAAAATGGGGCACGAAGGCCCTATTTACAAAAGGGTATCAAACACCAGACTCGCTCCTCCTCAGGTCAGCGAGGCGAGTCTCGCTCTGAAGAGCCTTCTCCTGGAGCTCTCCAAGCCGATGGCGGGACGCCTCCACTACAGCCTGTGCAGCTCAAAGATCCCGCTGCAGCTCCTCAACTCGGAGGCGGATCCTCCGACTGCACTCCTCCTCCCTCTCAACCTGAAGGCTCGCCTTAGCCTGGGCCGCCCGGAGCTCGCTAAGCCGCTCCTCCTGTTGGATCATCAGTCGAACTCGCCGCCTCTGCTCCTGTACTATATGAAGGCGGGCGAATTCACTCTATATGGCTCCCAGCTTCGTGGCCCATATATCCTGCGGAAGACCCATCATGTGATAACCCTGGGTGAAAGCCTCCAAGCTGCTCCTCAAAGCCTCCACCGTCGGCAAGGGGTCGACCTGAACCAGGCGGTCAAGGCCCTGAAGGAGGTGGTCAGCCATGACGGCATCCAACACTGCCACAGGCGCAAGGGTGTCGGGCCACTCCACTCCAAGAACAGGAAAGTCCGCGGGCATCACAGTCGCCTCTCCTGCAGGTCCTGAGTAAAAAAAGCGGAAAACATGTGAGTGTACCACCACAATGAAGCCACCAGGGTAAAAGTCCAAAGTTGCAAATCGCGAGGGATTTTACCTGAGGTAGCTATGCCCATCGGGCTGGGCCTGAGAGAAGATCCCTCCTCCAGAACTGTAGAAGAGTTATCTACAAGCGTCGATCCCTTTTCTATGGGCGGCATGGGTGTAGCTGATCTTTCTGCAAATAAAGCAAAGAATGGAAAGTTTCAATATTCCCGTGACACCAATAATCACAATGTGCACTTTATAGTGACAAAGACATACCAGTCTCTACAGGCAGCTCCTCCTCAGCGGTAGCTGTGTCGACCCCTGTCGTGGGCTCCATAGGAGAGACAGCTGAAAGAGGACACCAACATATAGAATGGTGATCAATATCACAGAGGAAGGAAGTCTTGTTGAATTAATGAGGCAAGTTCCTAATTCAACAACATACCTGGAGCTAGTGGCTCAGTGGAGGCCGCGGCTTGGTCCTCAGTGTCTCGCCCCTCTGTGGGCGTTTGGCCCGAGCCTGCCATCATGTCAACCCCTGTAAGCTGGCGAGAACGCCTCTCCTCAGGAGGATCGCCAGCTGTTCGAAACGGGGGTATTGTACAATGTCAATATGCAGTTGGGCATGGCGGAAGGACTATACAAAATATTTTGTGTATACCTGAAGCCGGCATCTCACCAAACTCCCCAGCATCGGCAGTACATGCTGATAGCCCCTTGGCTAGGGAGGCGGCTCCGCCATCAGGGTCTTCAACCCTGGCAATTGGAGCCCTCACATCCTCGTCAGAAGCTGGCAGGTCAGCGGAGGACCCTGTTTCCATGAACTTGGAGAGCTCATCCAAGGAGGAGGTCGTCTGGGCGGCTATGTAATGAGCAATAAAAAAGGGTCAGAAGGAGAGTTTCATAACTCTATGCATGAAGAAAATCTGGCCTTAAATTACCTGGGCTCATCCTAATCGCTCCTTCCTCGGAAGTACTCGAGGAAGAGGAAGAAGAGCCCTCGCTGGAGGAGGTACTGGAGGTCCCTGTGCCCGATGAAGTACCGGAGCTTCCCCCGCTGGAGGAATCTGATGGCGAAGAAGTCTCCGCACTGCTAGGGGACTTTCCCCCTTCTTCAACGACGGGGAGAGTAGGCTGAGCTCGGACAGTCTCTGTGACGGGCAATATAATATTAGCCAAGGCACATATTTTTCTTTGTTTTGAAAGAGAGGGGAAGAAGGGTTATGCAGTCAAAGCATTTACTTGAATCCTGAATAATGGAGGTCCCTCCCACATCAAGCATGGGAGAGTCGCCGGTCATGGGCGTATAGTCGTCGGCGAGAGGGTCCAACCCCTCAATGTCCACACTAATATCAGGAACGGACTCGTCCACCTCCAACCCCGTCTCTGTGAATGCATTCCCGGGGCGGGGAGAAAAGCTCATAGCATCCCGAGTCTCAGGAGGAGCTGCATCAAAAAAAAAAAAAAAAAGAGGAAAACAGTCAAACTACAACATTACATAGATAGGTTGTAATACTGACTTGGAAATAAATTTCTCTCGCCCTTATTGGAAGCTTCTGCCGGAGCAGGAGATGCCTCCTCAGAACGTAGACGGGAGGTGGGCCGCAGGTCGCCCTCTCGGTCTCCAGCTCGAGGCCTCTTCTCGCGGGCATGAGCCTCTGAACCACTGGTATGCTCTGTAAATGATAAAAGATTGCATGAAGTCAGCGTCTTCAATGGCAGAACAAAAAAAAAAGGCATGGGGCTAGGTAATTCAGCATATACCTAGTTCCCCGATAATCCTCCCGGGTTTCAGCATAATCTGCTCGGATTTCAAGCCAAGAGCCCGAGCAACCTTATTCACAATTGCCAAGATGGTATTGGGGGTGACAGCCACCTCCAAATTTGAAATATATTCCAAAGGACCAGCACAGCCTACGGTATTAATGATGTGGGCCCTCTAGTCAGTGAAGGCACTACCTGCAAGCACCCCCTCTGGAACAGCCTCAGATAGCTGGGACTTGGTCTTTAGACCGCAAGAGGTCTTCAAATCCTCCCACTAGGAATAGGGCGCTGAAGGCCCAGGGGCCCCTCCTCGGCGAGCAGACCTGGAACTACAAGCTGTGGTGGGTGTACCCCTCAAGGGCTTCAAAGCCCCAGTGTACTGGCTCCTGTCGACGGGAACGGGGAGTCCCTGCTCCCTCCAGCGGGTCTCTATCTCATGAATAGCTCTAGCAGCTCCAGAAAAATGAGATCTGACAAACTCCAGGGCTAGTGACAAGGGAGGCAGGTCTTCTTTCCTCAAGCGTTGTTCCTCAGCAGCTCGGATAGTGTCAGCTCGCTGCCGGGAGATGTTGCTGACTTTCAACCACCAGTGCACATAGTGTATATCAAAGAAGCCTCTGCGTGTCTGCTCTGGAACAGGGTAATCCTCTTTCACGCCACGGAAGAGGAAGCTATGCCATGAAGCTGCTACCAGGTGTATGTCCCTCTGTCGGTACTGCCGAAGTGTCAGGGGGAAATCTGCATCTAGGGGTATGGCCTGATCATACCCGAAGTTCCTGGCAAACCTGTGTGGATAGTATGGCTCAAGAACCGCTGTGCTGGAACGGCGATAGACCAGAACTCCGGGCCGTATACATACAACCTAATCGGCCAGTGCATGGAGGGAAGGCAGGGCCCAAGAAGACAACCTGTAGACAATAGTGTCACCCTGCCGCTCCGAGTAGGGACGGTACGAGCGAGAGCTTTGATCAAACTCCAGACTCTCATCCCTCCTAGTGTGGAGGAAAGACAAAGCACGGCGGGCGCTGGCAAGCTGTAAAACTACATCTTGGTCCGGGTGACCCGCAAAAGCAAAAACCAGTGGTGCAGCTGGATTGTCTATCGGCGTCCTCTGTGATAGTTCTGGCAACAACAAGCCGGCCCATGCACTCAGATAATGGGTAGGCATCAAGATGTGCTTGTCTCTGGGTGATGCATGTGAAGTCAGAGCTCCAAAGCAATGGTAGATATTCGCCAGCGCGGCCGGAGCAATAGCAACCCTACGTCCACAAGCCAACAAACACGCCGGGTAGATTACTTCCGCCCGTAGAACTCCCTCCTCTCCATGAGGGATCACAAAGCTGGCTAGCCAATAGGCCAAGTAGGCCGCCAGGTATGTCAACGGCGGCAAATCCCTCGAATTCCACCCCTGCGTCGGAGCAGGCAGGTGGTGAGGATGTGAAGCAAATCGGAGTTCTACCTCTCGGCACTGCTCCCAAGTCATACCCGAGGAAGCAAACTCCTCGTAAAAGCAATAAGGACCACTGTAAAAGTGTGTGACCCAAGCATTCAAAGTCACCCTCGGTGTCCACATAGCTTTCTCTTTGCCCACAAGGGCCAAATCTCTCCAGGTCTTCATCAAGTACCTGAAGCAGTAGGGTAGCAAGTATCGACCTGTGTCGTCTGAAGCACTCAGATGCATGTCGTCCAGGGATAACTCCTCGTATGGCTGTCCGCAGACAGGGAGGTCAGAAATCCTGTGGAAAGCCCACAGGTCTAGGGAAGTCTCTCCCTCTGCCGTCATAAAAGTGTTCCAGTGCCTGTTGAATCTCTCGGCTAAGGCCTGGATCAATCCTGTATGGCAAGGATATGAATACAAAGTTGCTGTCACTACATGGCATATACCTGCCCTGTCAAGTACTGCTCTGTAGACTGTCAGTACACCCCACAACCACTCTATGGCGCCACGACGGTAGCAGTGGGAAGGAGCGACAGACCACCTCCCATACCAGCTGGGGGCCTTCTGTGCCAAAATCCGCGCCAGTAAACAATCATGGTCATTGTCATCATGAGCAAAAGCCGCGCCAGAGGGAGTCAGAAACATCCCGTCGATGGAGACGTCCGCGGCCTTATGATGCCCGGCCAGATGCCAAACGGCTGGTGAAGATGGCACCGCTCGGACGGTGAAACTGTCAAACTCCCTGAAGAAACCCAGACTCCTCTGGTCAGGGTACTGCTCCTGCCGCACAAAGCCCTCCGGGAAGCTGGGATAGGAGAAACTGCAGGTGCCGTGCATGCTGTCCCTGCCAAGCAATATGGCCCGTTCAAGACGGCGCCTCTCTCCCGGCAGTCGGGAGTCGTCGGCCTCTACTCCGGGTGGCACAAAACTCTGGATAAAAGGCAAGAGATGACGATCCAGTGGGAAATGTGATGGATAACCGCCCGAGCGTTCATAAAAATAGCCTCCGTGCTGCAGCGTAATCCGGGAGATGTCAACAGCGCCCTCAGCGGTGGCAGTCTCTCCTATTGGGCCCTCAGCGACCAAAGTAAACCCGCGGTCCAATGCATCGAAACTCTCTGAAGTAATGCTGCGAAGAGGGAATGGTGGCATAGGCCTATCCGTCCTCCGCACATAGTAGTCGTCAGAACCGCTGGCCCTGGACCTCCGGGAGGTGTCTTTGCTCCGGCTAGGGCGAGCCATGTCTGCAAAAGCTGCAAAGCCAATACCGGAAAGACAAAGGTCAGCAATGAAGCTCAGTCAACAGTTAAATCAGTCAAAGGATAGCAATACAATTATTAAGCAGTCCTACAAGACCCTTCGTTCCGTCAGGGAACCCGGAGATAAGCAAAATTCATGGGAGACACGGGCCACCCGCCCCCTTGCCTCCGGCGTTGACGGATGTCCCGTGGGGGGCATTTGTTGCACCCGGGATTTGTTCCAATCAAAATTGGCATGGCTGCCATGTTAACCTCACATTGGTTGAGGTCTACAAATATTTGGCGTACCGCCTCTTCATGGAATATCTCCACACATGGGTTTAACATGGGGCGTATCGCCTCTCCCGTGGAGTACCTCCATACGAGGCTTCATGGCCTATCTATTGCTGCAATTACAGGCCTCTCGTAGCAAAACGGGGTGATCGAGACCCGGATTAAATCCACACGATTGTTAGGATCGCGTGGTTTTGAGGAAATCCTTAAGGGATGAAGTCTCCCTCCTTTGAACGTGTGACTACGGGCAAGGGAAGCAACTAAAAAAGTAAAGGAGACATAGAACAAGGTCTACGTACCAAGAATGGAGTCCTCCGCACGTGTACCACGAAGCACGGACAACAACAAGTCTCCTCCTTTACGGCCTATGGCACGAGGAAGACGGCAAACGAACAAGGAGGCGCTCCTTCTCTCTTCTCCACGAGGCACGGCGAGAGAACAAAGCCCCAAGGCCCTCCCTTTATTGAAACCGGACGAAGAAAAGACCCGTCCGGGGGCGGGGGGACCCGTACGGGGTCGCCCGCACTCGGGGGGCGGGGGGGTCTGCGCGGCCGCGGCCAGACCCGCGCGGGTTCGCGCGGGCCTAGGCGGGACCCGCCTGGGGTCATTCCACCCCGGGCAGGTCCTGCCCGGGGTCGAAGGACCCCGGTGTGAGACACAGAATATTTTCACGTAGGAAAAATAGACAATAAAATGTTCTTTTTGAAAAGAGACATTCCTCTACATAGAGAGGGTTATTCCGTGTGTGCGCATAGTATCAGACGATTTGGGTTCGAGTGCTGGACCTCTCCCAACTGACCGTAGTCAGTGTTCATTTACATCGGCCTAACGTCCGAACACCTTTGTTTAACTATCAAAGAAATCTCAAAGTCTTCTATAGAGGTTCTGATGTGGAGGGCAGGCTCACTCGAGAGACTTTCTATGACCACTCATTTACCACCAACATGTTAATAGAGTTAGGGCGAGGTCTGAACAAAACCCTAAGATTTAAGAATTGAGACGCAAATATGCGTAAGCCGTAGGCATTTTTGAGATGAAGGGAAGTTTTCTAGACTCCGAGGGTTTTTTGGTAATTTTACCAACCCAGGGGGTATTTCGGTAATTAGGGCTGAGTCTGAGCGAAACCCTAAGATTTAGGAGAAAGGATGCAAATATGCGGAAGCCGTAGGCGTTTTTGAAGTAGAGGAAGATTTTCTGGACCCCGAGGGCGTTTTGGTAATTTTACCAACCCAGGGGTATTTTGGTAAATTTCCAGGCCAGGGACACTTCTGAAATTTCTAGGCTGGAACAGAAGTCGGACCGGGTTCCTGATCACCCAAGGCGCTGAGGCTCTTTCTGAAGGGTTTTAGGAGGCTGCTAGGTCATTTTTAGGTCGCAGGGGTATTTTGGTAATTTTACCACCCTACATAGACCTAGGATTAGGGTGGACATCTGAGTGTCGGACTGGGCTGACAATATTTCCGGACCGAAGGAATGACAAAGGGCTTCGTAGAAGACACATAACTGTTAATTTGACCGAAGGAGGGGTATATATGCAATTTTGTGAAAGTCGGGGGTTTTCTTATAATTTTCTCCAGTCAATGTATAAAGAAGACATATGAAGTCATAGATTGTATTTATGGCCCAAATGGGTACAAGGGTTGTCGGCGAGTTGTCGACTGTACAAAGATCCGCACTGACATGGGAGGTAGGGACGTAGTCCCGATTACAAAAGATCGCAGGGTAAAATTGCAAATTACAGGACTTCTGTCTTTTACGGTTTCGGGGAGGACATTTTTGTAATTTCACCATTGTAGGGACAGAACCATATAACTTAGTCGTCCGGGGGGCGTAAAGACTTACAAAACACGGCCCGCTGAGGGGCATAATTACCAACATGGCCCACTGAGGGGCGTAATTACAAAAATACCCCGTAGGGCCATAAATACAAGACCCGGGGACTTACCCGTCACAGGTCAAGACAAACAGAACAAAACACCTCCGGATGCTCTTCGTCTCGTAACTTGTCCGTCTGTAGATGTCTCCACTTGGACCCTTGGGGTATTTATAGAAGGTGGGAGGACCCAGGTTGACCAAACCGTAGAGAAATCCTTCAATTCTGTCAGGGTGGGGTGCAAAAACCCTTATTTTTGTCAAGGTGGGGTGGCAAAAAGCCTTTTTGACCCCTCTACACCTTTTTTTCCTTTTTGGTTTTGGCGCACGGGAGAATAACCCCAGAGGGGTCGACCCCTCTGGCTACTAGAGGAGTCAAATGAGGAAAATTGCCCCTGTTCTGACAGGGTGGGGTGCAAAAACCTTTTTTTCTGTCAAGGTGGGGGTGGCAAAAAGCCTTTTTGACCCCTCTCCTCCTTTTCTTCCTTTTTCTTTCTCTCCCTTTTTTTCTTGCGCACGAACGTGACCGGGAGGGGTCGAACTGTTGGCAGACCCAGCGGGGTCGGCTCGCCCCCGGGGTCGGCTCGCCCCCGGGGTCGGCCATACACCGGCCAGTGAGGTCAAATCCCCGTGGCACCCCTTTTGGCCCCTCTCGGTGCTATTTTTCTGTCGACCTGTGTCAATGAAGAATCGAAACTCATAAACAAGGAGGTGACAATTGCCTTATGCTCACCAATGGCCAAAGAGGTGACCGGAACCCCCAGGGGGGGAGAAGAATGGGGTGACCATATCCCATTGCCTTGTTCACTCCGGAGGCAATCCTTTTTGTCCTGGTCTGCAGGTGTTTCACCCCGGACTGCCTGCTGGGGTTCTCGCAGGATGCTGACCCCGCTGCTGCTACTGCTGGCAGGTTTCAGCCCGGACGTGATGCAGGTCTGCTGTTCCCGTTGGGAGGGATGTGAGGCTGTTGCTTCACCCTGGCTGCTATATGCTCAGAATTAGAGGAAAGATTTGCCTCACTGCTGTAGGGTCTAAGCCACTGCTATTTTATCACACATGCATAAATGTAGGTAGGCAAAAATTACTGCCAACAAATGCCGCCCACGGAGCGTTCGTCAAAGTCAGAGGCGGAGGCGGACGGTCCGTGCCCTTATTTTTGATATCTCCTGAGTCTTCATGACATGGGGAGATTGTTGTAAGACTGCACCTCACTACTTCGTTACTTTCCAGAAAGTTGAGAGTTGCGGCCGGCTCGTCTCGGTGAGATCCACCAGTCTAGAAGTGACGTAAGTCTACCTCGGCGAGACACTTTGACCTGAAGCTGATGTCGACCAACCTTAGGGTATACTGGCCAAAGCTTATGTATGCCGTCCCCTAGGACATATTGGTCTAAAGTCGGATGCTGGCCAATCTTTGGGGGTGCATTAGCCAAAGTTGATGCGGACCGGCCCTTAGGTCATATTGGCCCAATGCTGATGCAGGCCTATCTCGGAGAGGCTTGCTGGCCTGGAGTTGCGGTGGACCTGTCTCGGCGAGACTTGTTAGCCCAAAGTTGATGTAGGCCTGCTTCTGAGAGACTTGTTGACCTAGAGTTGATATAGGCCTACTTTTGAGAGACTTGTTGGCCTAGAGTTGATGTAGGCCTGCTTCTGAGAGACTTGTTGGCCTAGAGTTGATGTGGATCAGCCCTTAGGGCATATTGATCCGAAGTTGATGCGGCTTGCCTCAGTGAGGCTTGTTGGCCTGAAGTTGATGTAGGCCTGTCTCGAAGAGGCGCATCCATCTGAGTTTTTGTTGATTGACCGTTGAGCTGTGATAGCTTGAAATTGACATTGGCCGACCCTTGGGGGTGCGTTGGCCAAAAGTCGTTGTGCCGACTGACCACTGAAGTATCATTGAAGATATGTCGGCTAACCACTAAGGTGTGTAGCTGAATATGTTGATGTGTCGGCTGACCACTGAGGTATGTCGCCGAATATTGAAGCTGGCTAATTGTTGACTTGTGATAGCCAGAGTTGACGTGGACCAGCCCTTAGGGCATGCTGGTCTGGGTTGATGTCGGCCGTACCCGGGCTGAGACAGATACCATCCAGCACAGACTCAAGTGCAGTACCACCCTTCAGCTGGTGAGGCTTCATAGCTGCCTCAGAGTTTCCTAGCCCTTGGGATGGAGTGGCCGAATAGTCCTCAACTTAGTGTAGCATTGCCAGATGCATACATTTGGTCTCCCTCGGGATGCCTGGATGACTGAGCTTGGGTCTTTATGGGAGGAGTTCGCCCACCTTCGCTCTATTTAAGAGCAGAGGCAGAGGACTCAGCTGATTATTCAGGAGGAGGAGGAGCAACTTTGCAGACTTCGGAGAGCCCAGGTTGAGGTGGGCGCCCGAGTCAAGGCCACTTACGAGCGCGAGCAGATGGCCTCTCGAAGAGTGGAGGAACTCTTGCAAGAGGTCCAGGAGACCAAGGAGGAGCGCAGTCTTGCGCGCGCCGATGTAGACTCTTCGCCGTAGGCTTGAGGGGCTCCAGGAGGAAGCTCTTTAGAGTGAGACTCGCCTTACTGAGCTGAGGAGGAGTGAGTCTGATGCTTGATAAGCCTTTTCTTTTTTCTTTTTTTTTTCACTTTACCAGCCCTACCGCCCTTTCGGATTTTCGCCAGGACTGGCCCCCTTTAGCTTTTTCCAGTGCGCCCTTGCAGGTTTTCACACCGAGGGGTTGCCCATTTTTGCCCGAGACGCCCTTTCGGATTTTCACCTCGACCGGGTCTATGGCCTTTTTGCCCTCAGCCAACTGTTGAAGGCCGACTGAGTCCGTCGAGATATCAGTATTTTTAACCCCACTTTTTTTTTGAGCTTATAGTGCCAAAAGGCAAGGAGAAAGTGGCACTCCCGTAGGGACGTGTGTGCCGTAGAGGTGGGACAAGGTGGGTGGATTCGACTGCCCTAGTGGGACGCAATTAGCCAAATGCAAAAGCCGAAGGTTTAACGGGTTGGCAACCCAAAAGGGGTGTGCATGCGCCAAGCCCGGTCGGGGCAGCAAAGGATTAGGTTTAACAGTCCGAAAGGGACATGCGGGTTAAACCTGGAGGCTGATAGGCGACATGGGTTGGCAGTCCGAAAGGGGCATGCATAGGCCAGACCCGAGAGGATGAAAGGAGGGGATTTGACAGCCCAGGTGGGACCTATGAATCAAATCCGTGAGTCGATAGGCAAATAGGGTTGGCAGCCCCGACAAGGGCATGCGGAGGCCAAGCCCGTGGGGATAAAGGAATAGACTTAGCGATCCCGGTGGGATATGTGCCAGAAGGCATGATGAGTTGGTGGCCCGATAGAGCATACTGAGGCCAATCCCAGAAGGAGAAAGGTGCCGAAAGGCGTAATGAGTTGGCAGCCCGAGAGAGCATATTGAGGCCAATCTCAAAAGGAGAAAGGTGCCGAAAGGCGTGATGAGTTGGCGGCCCGAGAGAGCATACTGAGGCCAATCCCAAAAGGAGAAAGGTGCCGAAAGACATGATGGGTTGGCAGCCCGAGAGGGCATACTGAGACCAAATCCAAGGTGGTAAAAAGTGCCGAAAGGCATGATGAGTTGGCAGCCCAAGAGAGCATACTAAGGCCAAAGCCGGGAAAGTAAAAAGAGTCGAAAGACATGATGGGTTGGCAGCTCGAGAGGGCATACTGAGACCAATCATGACGGGAAAATGAGCCGAAAGGCCAGATGGGTTGGTAGCCCGAGAGAGCATACTGAGGCCAAACCCAGGAAGGTAAAATGAGCCTAAAGGCGTGATGGGTTGGCAACCCGAAAGAGCATACTGAGGCCAAACCCAGTGGGACAAAAGAGTAAGTGGGTTTAACTGCTCGGAAGAGACACATAAGCTAAACCCGGAAGCTGATAGGCGGAATGGGTCGGCAGCCCGAAAGGGGCATACATAGGCCGAGCCCGATGGGACTAGAAGGATAGATTGAATAGCCCGGAGGGACATGAGATCTGGACCTCGAGAGGTCCCAAAATATGGGTAATCCCTATGAGACAGAGTAGGACAGCGCCGGGACGCCTTGGTGGGACTAGGTGTCATAGGATGACATGTAAGGCGTAGCCATGGCCTCAATATGATGTTTTGGCCATGATGGGGTGGAGTCATTGACTTAGAGCCACCCATAAAATAAGCAGAGAGAGGATTTTTTTTTCACATTACCAACCTCACCGCCCTTTCGGGTTTTCGCCGAGGCTGGCCCCCTTTAGCTTTTTTCGATGCGCCCTTTCGGGTTTTCACACCGAGGGGTTGCCCATTTTTACCCGAGACGCCCTTTCGGGTTTTCACCTCGACCGGGTCTATGACCTTTTTATCCTCAGCCAACCGTTGAAGGCCAACTGAGTCCGCCGAGGTATCAGTATTTTTAACCCCATTTTTTTTTGAACCTTCACTGAGGAGAGGTACTGCCCTGTGAGGACTGCTGTAGAAACTCCTGCGGTGGCGCATGGTAGAGCTTCATATGCTTGCCGTTGAGACGAGGGAAGGGATTGTCTCCCTTATGGTCAAGGACGATATAGGCCCCTCCTTCGTAGACTTTCTGGATGACATAAGGTCCCCGCCAATTAGGCTGGAGTTTGCTGCTGGATCTTCCCGCGAGAACCTCTTTTTTCTTAACCATGACGAGGTCGCCTTTCTTGAACGTCCTTTACTTGACAAGCTTATCATAGGCACGTGTCATGCGGGCTTGATACACTTGTAAGTGCTTGTAGGCTTTGAGTCGTTCACCTTCAAGGTTGGACAACTCTTCAAACCTTCTTTCTATCTCGGACTGGTCTTGGCCTGGCAATCCGGCGTGCACAGCAACGCGGTAAGACGTTAGCTCGATCTCCACAGGGACCACCACTTCGGCTCCATAGACCAGGGAGAATGGAGAACATCCTGTAGGAGTTTTGTAAATAGTCCGATAGGCCCATAGGGCTTCGTGGACCTTCTCGCCCCAATCCCGCTTGCGACCACCTACTATCTTGGACAGCAGCTTGCAGAGGGTCTTGTTGAAGGCTTCGGCCAACCCATTGGCTTGGGGGTTGTAGACTGATGACGTCCTCCAGTCAATATGGAATTTGGCCGCCAAAGCATAAACAGTCTTGTTCCTGAATGGCATCCCATTATCGGATATAATCCGACTGGGGGTGCCGAATCTATATATAATGTAGTGCCTTACAAAGCGGGCAACTATCTCTCCTATAACTTCTCGTAGGGGAACGACTTCTGTCCATCTGGAGAAGTAATCAGTGGCAGCCAGTATGAACTTGTGACCTTGAGATGATGGCGGGAATGGTCCCACAATGTCCATGCCCCACTCCGCGAATGGCCAAGTAGGCACTGTTGGATGGAGCGGGTTGGGTGGCCTCCGAGGGACTGGCCCGAATGCTTGGCATTGGTGACATGTACGAGCATACTGGTTGCAATCTTCGTACATGGTGGGCCAATAAAACCCCTTGAGCTTGATACTATTCTTCATCTTGGCTCCTGCTTGATGCGCTCCGCACAATCCGGAGTGGACTTCGTGCATGATGGTCTTTGCTTCCTTGGATGAAAGGCAGCGTAGGAGGACCGATCGGTCCTTTTCATGAACGAGCCTGAAGAGCAGGCCGTCAATTAGCTGGTAGGATGTTGCCCTACGTAGCAGTTGCACTCTCTGAGCCCGATCGGGAGGGAGTCAGCCATTCTTTATCTTTATGATTGGCTCGCGCCAATCTTCTTCTTCTGGAGCATTCTCCTCTTGAATGTTGTTGACCTCGTAAACAGTGAGGCTGGATTCTTCGTCGAGCACACTTGGCATGAGCCTTCGGTGTCTGACAGTGATATTTAATTCTCCCTCAGGTGGGAGTTTTAAGGCAGCTGCCAACTTTGCCAAAGCGTCAGCCTGGGAGTTGCTGCCTCTGGGGATATGGCCTATTTCGAATAGGTAGAATTTTCCCTTGAGCCTCATGACGGCTACATGGTAGGGGACGAGCTCCTTTTTCTGGACGTCATAGACGCCTAATACTTGTCGAATGACGAGCTGAGAATCCCCGTACACTTTGATGCATTTGATGTCCATTTCCAATGCCAGTTGAAGCCCAATGATTAGCACTTCATACTCTGCCTCATTATTAGTTAGTGACTTCATGAGAGCGCAAGAGTTGTGGAGGATGCCGCCTTGCGGAGATACAAAGACTACTCCCGCGCCGGAGACATAGTCTGTGAGGCCGCCGGCCCTTTTGATTGTCTGGGAAGCACCATCAAAATACAACTCTCAGTGTGGGAGGTAGAGGGTGAGGACACCCGACTCTATTTGTGGTGGGACTTTTTCAAAATACTCCCCAATTTTTTGAGAAGGTACCAACACCTCTTCATCGGGAAGCTCGAAGTTAAGTGCCGAATCTTCCGGCACAGGGTGCGCTGCTAAGAACTCCGCCATTCCTTGTCCCTTGATCGCTTTGCGTGGGACGAATGTGATGTCAAACTCCATGAGGATAAGTGCCCACTTGCCGAGCCTACCGGAGAGGACGGGCTGGCTGAGCAGAAACTTGAGTGGATCACATTTTGAGATGAGGTCCACCCGGTGAGCTAGGAGGTAGTGCCTGAGCTTCTTGATAGCAAACACCAGAGCTAAGCACACCTTCTCCATAGGAGCGTACCGATGCTCAGGCCCGATCAGTTTTCGGCTGAGGTAGTACAGCGGCTGCTCCTTGCCCTCTTCATTGATCTGGGCTAGCAGAGCCCCCAAAGAGGCATCCAATCAACTCGTCCACAGTTGCCTGACCACCGTCTTCAAGCTCCGTTGGAGCTGGTTGGAGGTCGACGAAGTCTCCCTCGTCATCAATATTTGCTTCATAGACTTCAAATTCTACGAAGCACTCTTGCTCGTGGCTTGAAGCCGAAGGGCTTGTTTTGTCTTGCTGAAGGTTAGCAGGCTGGGCTGCTCTTCCCTTTGAAGGGTGATCATTGTCGACTCCCGATGAAGGTGATGGTGTGGTTGACGTCTCACCGGCCTCCTTTACCGAGTCATCAATCTTGGGCTCAACTTCTGTTTGCCCGTTAGGGAGAGGCAGTAGCTCTATGGCATTAACTGCATAATGGATCTCGAAGTCCGTTTCCTGGTCATAGCCAAGTCCTCTTGTATCTTTGCGGGAGAAAGGAGGTTGTCCACGGACCTGCGGAGGGTTCCACAGCTGATGGAAGTACGCCGCTCGTGCGGGGTCCTGAACTTGTGGGATGTGTTGCTTTTTGCACATTTCCCTGATGTATTTTGGCATATCGTCCATCTCCTGGATTGGCTCTGGTGCAACATTGGCGGGAGTATCCCAGCCGAAGTCATCTTCAGGAGGGCCCGGTGGGACTAAGTCACCTTTGTAAAAGATGATCGGCTTGTCCCCCTTGCCCTTATTGCGTCTCCTTCTCCGTTGATAGGAGACTGTGAAGGTTTTCAACTGCTCTACCTCATACTCTTCCCGTTGGGACGAGAGCTGGAGGCACTTGGGCGGCAAGGAGATACTCCCGTCAATGACCCGGCTGATGAGGTTGGCTTCAAAGTCAACGCTTCGTCTCTCCGGTTGGGTTGGCTTGGAGGCGGCATGGAGGCTTAGCCTATGTAGCTTTACCATGTCTTGATTGACGGTGAACAACTGTCCCTCCTCGACTTCATGGTCCACTTTTTCTTTCCCTTTGTCCTTAATAGGCTTAGTGATTGCCAGAGTGGGCTTCCCAAAATATAAAGAGGCATCGGCCAAATGGCACTCATTGGGGTGGAACGGGGCCTGATCTGCGAAGACCGTATGTTGCTCCCCTTCCTTGACATATTTAATGCACTGGTGCAGAGTTGAAGGAACGACCCAGTTTTCATGCAGCCATGGCCTTCCAAGCAGCATCTTGTATGATGTGTCAGAGTTGATAATATAGAATGTTGCTCGGGTGACAAAATCGCTCAAGGCTAACTTGACCTCAACCCGACCAAGCGCCTCCTTGGAACCCTGATTGAATCCCGTAATCTTGACTGCAGTCACCTTTTGTAAATAAGGTGCCAAATATAGAGATTTGGAAGTCTTCAGAGGCATGATATTGACTGCTGCTCCGGCGTCGACCAGGATGCGACTCACGTCATTCCCATTGATCGTCCCCCTCATATATAAGGGGCGATTGTGGCACGGAGAGGACAGTGTTTACCACGCGGAATTTTCGGACATCCGATTGCGCCGGATGAATATGTCGTATATTTTGACATATTTGTTAATTCCGCGCTTTTGGGGTTTTATCAGACGATTTAGGGTTCGTGTACTGGACTTTTCCCCACCGACCGAAGTCGGTGTTAATTTACATTAGTACAAATCCGAACACCTTTGATTAACTGTCGAAGAACGTCTTTTGCCTCTATTAGTTGTGACATAAATGATCTTGACGATCGCCCATTACGGGTACATACTCTTGCAAAGAAATTTGAAGACTTCATTTCTTGAACATAGATAATTGGGATTACAATCGGTTCTTCAGGATCTTCACATATGATCCCGATTGTATAATCGGGTCTTCAAGGTAACATCGGTTGTAACCAGAGCCTTTGAATTTACTTCAATCTGCATTTGGATATTTGAATTTCCTTTCGTCTTGATTGGGTCATTGAATTTACTTTTGTCCCCTGATCGGACGGTTGAATTCGAATTTCATCACGAGGACCGTTGGATCGCCAAGATGATCACTACCGGTCCGTCGAAGTTGCTTCATGGCCATAATCACTCTTTTGATTGTAATTGAACTCTTAAGTTACCTTGGTGTCCATAAAGGACCTTTCCACCTGAGGCAGGGTATATTTGTGGTTTTTCCTCCATCAGGGTATTTTTGCAGTTTTCCCCAAACTTTGGGATATTCTTGTAGTTCCTTACTTTCTTGGAGATAGCCTCGGGCGCTTCTTGACTTCTTGGACATTCTTGTCTTCATTTCTAACTTTTCACCATATATTTGACATTTCTTGATTTCTCGGAGATAACCCCGTCACTTCTTGACTTCTTAGGCATATCTGTCATTTCTTAGACTTTTCGGGGTTTATTTGCTATTTCATCAATTTCTGAGTTTTCGGACATGATAGCCCTTGGCCATGAAAAAGATACATGGATTTGAACGGTTAGCCATAAACCGAACTCAGGAGAGCGCACACTGCTTCAAGGAAGGGGCGTGGTCCCGCTCCAACAAGTCGTGCAAACGGTGTAAACCAAAATGAAGATGTTTTAGTAATTTTGAGACCCCACAAATAGGGGTATTTATGTAACTTTCCCACAATCAGGGGTATTTCTATAAGTTTTCCTTCATGGGGGAGATTTCTGTAATTTTCCCACTACTGGGGGCATTTCTGTAATTTTTTCGCTATCGGGGGTATTTCTGCAATTTTCCCGCCATTGGGGCTATTTCTAATATTTTTCCGCCATCGGTGGGTATTTCTACAATTTTCTGACCATCGGGGGTATTTCTGCAATTTTCTGACCACCGAGGGTATTTCTGCAATTTTCAGACCCTCGGGGGACATTTCTGTAATTTTCTGACCACCGGAGGTATTTCTGCAATTTTCAGACCCTCCTAGAATATTTCTGTAATTTTCTACCCACTAGGGGTATTTTTGTAATTTTCTACCCACTAGGGGTATTTCTGTAATTTTCTACCCTCGGGGGGTATTTATGCAATTTTTCCGCCCTTGGGGATATTCCTATAATTTCCCCATCTTTCAAGGGTTTGTATGCAATCCGAAGATTTCCATGCAATTGATACTTCAAGATTTCTAAAACATCTCCACATGTTCAAAACCTTGAGCTCTTCTGCAATATTTTCAGAACCTTACTCTCGCAAGATTTAGATTTCTATTTGCAAACCCATTTCGATCTCCATTTGCAGACCAATTTTGTGATTTCAATTTATAAGCCCATTTGATTTGGCCCATATGATTTTCAGTCATAAACTCATTTGATTTGGCCCATTTGATTTCTTAAGGGGCATTTGATTTTTACTTTTGAATGAAGCAAGCCCATTTGAAGAACCTTTGAAGCCCATGATCATTTGCATTTTGATCAGCCCATGAGCATTTTGATCAGCCCCTGAAAGAGGCCCAACCCATTCCATTTCAATGATTTGCAAGTGGTGAGAGGCCTCTTATGATCACCATTCTCAAGGAAGGTGACCGAAACACCCAGGGGGGACTCAACTATGGTGACCACACCACAACCCTTCATCCTTGCAGACCATGTGCTGTGTCTGGGCTGTTGCTGTTTGTTCCTTACGGGAACTGCTGGACTCACAGAACTACTGCTGCTTGGGCCCCTTCCCTGCTGCACTGCTTGCTTCTACTGGCCATCTGATGTGCCTTACTGCATCTTTCTGTTTTATAATGTTGTTGTAACATGACATTTTTGCATCTTTCTGTTCTCAACATCAACATGACACTTATGCATCTTTCTGTTCTGTAATGTGTTGATGGCATTTCTGATCTTGGCATCTCTGTTGATTATTTGTGTTCATGGCATTTCTGAGTATTGCATTTTTGCATCTTTGTTGATTATTTGTGTTGATGGCATTTCTGAGTATTGCATATCTGATGATTATTTGTGAGCATTGCATTTCTGATCTGGCATCATAGCATAAACATAGATTGCATTCTCCCGGGGGGGTGAAAAGTCTCTTAAGTTCACCATTCCTAAAGATGGTGACCAAATCCCCCTAAGCCAAAATTAGAAACAACTCCTCCTGAGCTGCTACTTCTCTCCTCAGGATATGCATGCCTTCGCGGGACTGCAGGGGCCCATGCTAAACATGGCACCTTCCAAAGTTGTCTGCAACCTTCTTGCCGGGGCTGCTGCTCTTGCTGTCTTGCTGTGGTTGTCTTCTTGCTGTTGCTATGTGCCCTTGCTTCATTGTAGCATCAGTTGCATTTTTTTCTTGAATGTATTTGTAATTCATGTCCTGCATGTTTCCTTGCATTTCATTTTATGTCATGCATGTTTCCTTGCATTTCATTTCTTTTTCTTTTACACGTAAGGAGATCTCTGTGCCATGTGACAGTCAATAACACATTGCATTAGGGGGGTGAAGAATCTCTTAGGCACACCACTCTCAAAGAAGGTGACCGGAACACCCAGGGGGGGCTTTTTTGTGGTGACCACACCCCTTCTCCTCTAAAGAAGGCAACTTTCCAAAAGAAAAAGTGCACTGCTATTCTCACGGGAACAACCTCTGCACTGCCGCTGCTTTTTCATCCTCAAGGGAATTGCTATTGCTTCTTCTCTGCGCTGTGCTCTTGTTTCTTCTTGCTGTGTGTTCCTTGCTTCTTGTTCCCGTTGCTTTTTTTTTTTGGCTTCTAGTGGAGTCTTCCTTTTATAATAGCTTGGAGTAAGGGCGGAGGAGGCTTCTTTGTTTTCTTCTCCGGTGGAATCTCAAAAGGTAACCTTTCAACTTCCTCCTCCCTGTCTCTTCTACTTCCATTAACCGCAGCATTTATTTCTCCTTCTTTTTCTTCCTTCTTTTTCTTCTTTTTTTGTTTGTAACCGCATGGGCCATGGGCGGAGAGGACCTCCTCTGGCCTGTGGCAGGGCGGAGGGAGGCCCTCCGGCCTGCACAGGGCGGAGGCAAGCCCTCCGGCCTGCAACAGGACGGAGGGGCCTCCTCCGGCCTGCTGGGCGGAGGGACCTCCGGCCTGTAGCAGGGTGGACCCCCCCTCTCTCCGGCCTGCTGTTGGGCTGGGAGGCCCTCCGGCCTGGGTGTTGGGCAGAGAGGTTTCCCTCCGGCCTAGGTGTCCCCTTCAGTCTATAAAAAGACCCCGTACATTCTTAAAAAATTCACTTCAACACGTGGTGCTCCTTTAACTTTTTTGGCTTGTACAGAAGATCTCTTTTTTGGACTTTTCTTGTGAAAGCATGTGGGTGCTAATATTCACCACAACTTCCACATATGTATTTTTCATGCACTTATTTTTATCTTCTTCATGTTCAAAGAGCTATCGAAGATCATTTTCCTTTTGAGCCTTTTGAACGGTATTGACGAACCTTGGCCATTTTGTCTGCCCTTGTTAAATATATGCATATTTCCTTTTCATAAATTTCTGAAAATCTAAAACTTTATGAAAATATTTTATGGGGTCAACAGACAGCAACATGTCTTTGTCCGTGAAGGAGATGTTGGCTGTGAGTGCTTCATATGCCTGGACCTGCAACTCTGCAACATGAGCTTCATAGGCCTCCGGGTCTTGGAGTATCTTGACAAGAGCCTCCTTGAGATCCTTGCTCCAGACAATGGCTTCCCAAATGGTGACATTTGTTGGGAACCGCTTCATATGATGAATGATTTTGCGGTCCGCCCGAGCACGGGTCTTGTCAAATAGCGGGATGATCTCCGCCAGAGTCTTCGGCGCCTGGCGAGGCTTCTCTCGCTTAGAAGGGCGGTCCTCCGTATTCTGGCCTTCCGCATTTTCTTGGAACAGCGGTGCCAAGGATTCCTCCGGAGGTGGCAAAGGCTCATCATGCTGGTCTTCATTAGAAGGACCGGCCTGGCTTACGGGCTCGACCCTGTTGGAGGGGCCGGCCTGTTCTGACGCCTTCTCGGGCATTGGCGAGCTGGCTGGCTCCTCTTCTTCATCAGAGGAAGTGATTGTAAAAGGGACGCCACCCGGTTTAGCCGTTGGGATGGGGCCTGAACCCTCTGAGGGGTTGAGGATGAAAGGGATTCCCCGAACTCTGGGACAGGACCCGGCTTCTCCCCTCTGAATATTATGACCCGGTCGAGAGTCAAGGTACTTTCACGTCCTCGGCCACGACCTCGGCCACGTCCCCGGCCATTTCTTGCCGAGCGACGCTGATATGTTGCCATAGGTGCCTTGCCTCCGGTGCTATCAGTCGCAGGAGAATAAATGTTGTCGGGCGGCGGAATCGCCACCATGTTGGAGGAGAGCTCTTGCAGCATTTCTTCGAGCATCTCACTCATCTTTGTAGAATAAGGAGAGCTCCTCCGGGATTGGGAAGTCTTCACCTTCTTCAAGACGGTGAGCCATATCTCGGAGCCACTGCAAAAGGCGGGCTTTTCGCCCAAGCTTGTCCCAGGGAATATATTCGTCTAGAGTGACGACCCTGGTGGGACGAGGGGGAGTGTACTCCTCTAGCTCGTCTATGAGCTTTTGAAGTATTTGTAGAGGAGTTGGCTCCTTAGGGGCCTCCATAGCAGCTGCTTGCTCGGCTTGCTTCTTCAATCTCCTCTTCAAATTCTTTCTACGGTTCTTCTCTTTCTTCTTTTGGCGTGCCGCCTCTTGAGAAGAAAGTGGACTTCGCTTCGGAGGTGGGACTTGTTTGCCCCCAGAATTGTTCCGGGCTGGCTCATTAGGAGCTTTAGTGCCACGGCCTTTCCTGGGGACAACCTTGGTCCAATTGGCCTCCTTCGGCTGAGCCTGGAAGGTAGCATTGACTGCCTGAGCAATTATTTCAGGAGGCAACTCCTGGAACTCTGCCAGTCCATAGTGGGGCCTCTGGGGGCTTTGTAGTTCCACCGACTTTGCTTGGGCTAGTGGCTTGGCTTGCTTAAGCTGCTGAGGCCTTTCTACAATTGGCGGGCTTGCTAACTTGACGGGAGCTTTGACTAGAGGCTCCCTCACCTTCGCCTTGCCTTTGTCGTCTGGCGGAGGGTTTCCCCTTATGACGATGTCGGGTTGGCCCGGCCTGGACAAAGGTTTGGAACCCTTCCCTTCGGCTTGGCTTTTTGGACTCCGGGCCCTAGGCCCCTCGTACCTAGCCTTGCCTTTGGGGTTTGGCTGAGGATCACCACTGCCCGAAGACCTGTCCGGTTGGACTTGCTGAGAGGTGGGTTTGATCCCACGCAACTTGGTCTGCTCCTGTCGGACTTGTTGGAGAATCTTCTTAGTGGCCTCTTCAAGACGCCGCCTCGTCATAGAGTTCCCCTGCGCATCGATCTCTCCTCTTTGAATGAGGACTTCAATGTAGTCTTGGACTTCCGGGCATTACCGGGTGGGATGAGACACCCTGGCATGGTACTTGCAGTAGCGGGGGTGGCTCTTGGCCGTCTCATTGTAGTAAGACGGCGGATCATGTGTCAGCACCCGACCATCTTCTGGGAACTTGTCGAAAATCTTCTCAGTGTCCTCCTTAGGGAAAGAACATTGATGAGAGGGTCGCCACCCTGGGTACCACAGTGTGGATTGTGGTGGCTGGGAACTGACTCCCTGGGAACTGACTCCCTCCTCCTGTGGCTCTGGGAATTGAAAAGCTGCTGAGGCATGTATGACATTGACGGAGAAGTGAAGACTCTCTTGCACATGCGACTGAGGTGGATCGACCAGGAATTCACACATTTTAACCCTTCCTTGCCTGATTAAGTCTTCAGCAATGTCCTTGAACGGCTCACAGTTGTGGATGATATGGCCAACAACTTCATGATACGGGCAATAGCCCTGATGAAAAGCAGCACCTGGTGTCTGCTCCATGGGTGACGGGCTTATCAGTCCCGCTCGCTGGCATGCGAAGAAGATGTTTGGAGTCTTCTCGCTAGGGAATGAGTATAACTTTTCTGGCAGCTCGACCTGAAGTGGAGCCTCCTCGCCTTCCGGTGAGTCCTCGTTTTCAGATGAATCTGAGGATTCCTCAGAGAGCCAACCCCTGAGCGGAGCCCGGCCAGTGGGTGATACACCCGTCTCCCGTATGTGGGCGGAGCTAACCCCCTGGTAAATGGGCCAAAGGGGAAGGTGGACAACTGCTGATCGATGCTCTCCAGGAACTGCAACAGACGTCTCTGTTCTAATTGCAATTGCCGGATTTTCCTCGGATTTTTTGAATGGTTCTCCGCAGTGCTAGACATTCAGGGAATGAGGAAGGGGCCGCCCCCGGACCGGTGTGGGACTGCTGATTTGAAGGCCCGGCCTCGGAGGCGTTGGAGCTCGAAACCATCGCCATCATGTGGACCACATTGGCCGACCGATTTGACCGACTCCAAGCATGCGGTTGGGGTGGGTCGACTGCATGGCCCAACATATTTACCAAGCCCTTTTGAATGGGCTCTTCTGCTATATTCTTGAAGACATAGCAGTCCCCGATAGTATGACCCAACCTTCGGTGATACACACAATAGGTAGGATCATCCGTTTTATCTACCTCCGCGGGCTTCTGCGGATCCGACAAGGTGATGAGCTGCTCTTTCATGCACATATCAAAGATCATTTTAGTGTGCTCCTTCCTGAAGGAATACGGCGTCTTCATGTTCTCCGCCAACCGAGACGCGCTTGCCTTGGCATCAGGCTTCTTGCCATTGCCCTTGGATTTTCCTTCTCCCTTTTCTCCATTTGTCGGGGAGAAGTCCACAACATTTATCTCCTTGCCGCTAGCCAGACGGTCTTTGGAGGATTTGCCTTTTGCAGAAGCTTGGACAGGGTGATCGGCGAAGAACATCTCAATCTCTGCCACCACCGTGTTGAGCTGGTCGAAGCTTCTGATGTTTGAGCCCAGAAGCTTTTCACTGACTTCTGCTGAGAGACCCCTGCGGCAGATGGTGATCGCGTCTTCGGACGTCGGAAGATTATCGCAGCGCATGTTGACGTCCCTCCATCGCTTGATGAAGTCCAAAGCCGTCTCACCTTTCTTCTGGCAGAGGGCACAAAGCTCCGCCAGGGAAATTTTGCGTTCGACCATCTGGAAATGGTCGACGAACTTCTTTTGCATGTCAGCCCAATCAGCTACCGAATTGGGCTTCAACCTGGAGTACCACTGGAAGGCGGTGCCGGTCAGAGACGTGGCAAAGTACCGTAGCAAATATGCCTCTTCCAGTGCCAATTCACCCATGGCCGTCATGTAATAGGCCAGGTGTTCATGTGGAGAGCCCTGCCCGTTGAACTTCTGAAGTTTCCGGACTTTTGGACAATCAGGCGGAAGCTTCTTGAATTGATGGTGGAGGGGATAAGGCACGCTGTACAAATCAACGGTGGCCACCCCCTCCCCGTGCTCGGCAAACTTCGCCTCCACAATGCGCTCGATCATTTGCTTCTGCGCCATGAGGCTCTCTGTAGTAGGAGAAGCAGATGACCGCCCATTGGCTTCATGCTGTGGGACTTCAAACTCCACCGCCAACGGTACTTTCGCCGCGGTAACGGAGGCGTTGGCCGCAGTTGGAATGGGAGGATGCTGTGGTTCTGTCCTTGCAGGTACTGCCGGAGGCGGAGCATGAACCTCCTTTTCACGCAGTAATGACTGCAGGAGGTTCTTCAACTCTTGATTTTCGCGCCGAAGCTCTTCCAGCGTGAGAGTTTGAACCTCTCTCCCGAGGTCTTCATGTGCGGGGCTGCTATCCCCGTCGATGCTATGGACGTCCTCCTGACGCTCTTCTTGCCGTGCCAGCTCGGGCTGAGATGTCCCAGCAGCCGGCGCATGCTGCGTCTGTGCTAGAATCCGGGAGACCGGCCTTGACCTCCTCAAGTATTGGAGAGGTTGGTTGAGCTCTCCCGAGATGTCCTCGGGCTGTTTGTCGCCGGAAGTGGCGTAACAGGTGAACACTTTGACAGTGTCATTGGTCACCTGGACCACCCGTTTCTTCCTAGGTGGTTGTCGATCCAGCTTGGGCGGCCTCCCGAGTCTGTCAAAGACAGACACTCGAGATGTAGAGGCTTGATGGGAGCAATCCTCCTCCGTGTGTGTAGAACTGGCCCACGGGGAGGTTGGTCGCACGTTCTTGCCAGCTCTTCGGCGCCCTTGCCCTCGTAGGGGCTGATTCGTCGACCTCGGAGAGGCCGAGGCTTCAGTGCTTGTCGGACTCCGCATAGGTTGCAGATCCGACGTGCGGAAGGGCTCCTCCGCTCTCGCGCGCCTTATAATTCGGGCCTCCTCCTTGGTGACCCAAATTTTCTTCAATTGGAGGTGGCGCTCCTCCACTGGGTTGCCCCCTGACCGGGGTCAGGGAGCTGGTGTCTTGGGCCGCTGAACCGGGCCCGGAGTTGTTGCCGATACGGCGGGCTTCTTCGCCTTCACTCCGTCCTCCCGGACTTGTCGGAGGAGCTAGAAGCGATTGGAGGTAGAGACAGTCGGGACGTGGGTGTCCCGTGGCAAGATTGGCTCGCCTCCGTCGAGCCGAATGCGGAAATCTCCGACAAGCACAGTCTTGCCGGAGCGGGATGCGGCCGCTGTAGGCTTTGCACCTTTGCGGCTACGACGTTGCCCCCGTTGAGCAGGAGCAGCCTTGGTGACGTTCGCCGTAGGCGCGACGTTGTTGTGGCGATGATGCTGCCCCCGTTGAGCAGGAGCAGCGTTGGTGACGTCCGCCGTAGGCGCGACGTTGTTGTGGCGACGACGCTGCCCCCGTTGAGTAGGGGCAGTACCCCTGAGGGTAGCCGCCGTGGGTCTGTTGCCGTTACGGCGACGGCGTTGCCCCCGTTGAGCAGGGGCGACGGCAGCGGTGACTTGATTGACCGAGAAAACTCGGCCAATAGTTAGGGTAGAAGGCCTGACACCTTCGGCCGTCGACGTGGCAGCCGAGTGAACCCGACTGGTTGTCGGGATGAAGGGCTTGACACCCTTAACAATTGAAGAGTCGACCGGATGGACCCGGTCGGGAGCTGCAGTAGAGGGTCTGACACCCCCGAGGATGGTCTCCTTGACCGGGCAAGCCCGGCCAGTTGATGAAGCGGAGGGTCTGACACCCTTAGTGATTGTTTTCTAGGCCGAGTGAACCCGACCAATTGATGGGGTCGAAGGCCTGATGCCCCTGCTAGTTGTTTCGTTGACCGGGCGAACCCGGCCGACAGCTGAGATTGAGGGTCTGACACCCCCAATGGTGGTCTTGTTGACCGGGCAAACCCGGTCGGGTGATAGAGCGGAGGATCTGACACCCTCAGTAATCGTCTTCTTAGCCGAGCGAACCTGACCAGTTGACGAAGCCGAGGGCGTGACGACCTCGATAGCTGGCTTATTGGCCGAGCGAACTCGACCAATTGCTGAAGCTGAGGGCCTGACTCCCCCAGTGGCAGGCTTGTTGACCGGACTGACCCGGCTAGTAGCTGGGGCCGAGGGACTAACATCCCCGACAGTTATCTTCTTGACCGGGCGGACCCGGCCGGCTGCTGAGGTTGGGGATCTGACACCCCCAACGGTGCTCTTGTTGACCAGGCGGACTCGACCAGTTGATGGGGCCGAGGGCCTGACGCCCCGACGATGGTCTTCTTGACTGGGCGAACCTGGCCAGTTATTGGGGCCGAGGGCCTAACACCCCCGACAGTAGTCTTGCTGACCGGGGGAACCTGGCCGGTTGCTGAGGCGGAGGGCCTGACACCCTCGGTAGTTGTCTTCTTGGCTGAGTGAACTCGACCAGCTGATGAGGTCGAGGGCCTGACGCCCCCGACGGCAGCCGCAGGCGTGGCTGAACTGGCTTCAGCCACATGCGTGACGACCAAGAAGAAGGGCGAGTCGACGACTGCTGGGAAGTTGCCGAAGACGAGCGACGTCGCCAAGTATCCGAACTTGGCGTGGTTGGCGATGATCTCGGGGCCGTAGGTGACGGCGGCCATTGCTGTTGTTGTTGGTGATGGTGGTGGTGCGTAGCACGAAAGGAGTGACGTGCGGATGCACGAAGAGCTCTCAAATGGACAGAGAGGTGTATACCCTCCTCTTCCCAGTCCTTTAAAAGGAAGAGGAGGGAGATCAGAACCTTAAAGAAGATTTTTGGGGACTTTCTTTGACAAAAAGAAGAAAGGCGGAAAAAGTCCCACCGGGCGTGTCAGTCTGCGAGACACGGAATATTTTCACGTAGGAAAAATAGACAATAAAATGTTCTTTTTGAAAAGAGACATTCCTCTACATAGAGAGGGTTATTCCGTGTGTGCGCATAGTATCAGACGATTTGGGTTCGAGTGCTGGACCTCTCCCCACTGACCGTAGTCAGTGTTGATTTACATCGGCCTAACGTCCGAACACCTTAGTTTAACTGTCAAAGAAATCCCAAAGTCTTCTATAGAGGTTCTGATGTGGAGGGCAGACTCACTTTATGACCAGTCATTTACCACCAACATGTTAATAGAGTTAGGGTTAGATCTGAACAAAACCCTAAGATTTAGGAATAGAGACGCAAATATGCGGAAGCCGTAGGCATTTTTGAGATGAAGGGAAGTTTTCTAAACTCCGAGGGTATTTTGGTAATTTTACCAACCCAGGGGGTATTTCGGTAATTAGGGTTGAGTCTGAGCGAAACCCTAAGATTTAGGAGAAAGGATGCAAATATGCGGAAGCTGTAGGCGTTTTTGAAGTAGAGGAAGATTTTCAAGACCCCGAGGGCGTTTTGGTAATTTTCTACGCCAGGGGCACTTCTGAAATTTCTGGGCTGGAACAGAAGTAGGACCGGGTTCCTGATCACCCAAGGCGCCGAGGCTCTTTCTGAAGGGTTTTAGGAGGCTGCTAGGCCATTTTTAGGTCGCAGGGGTATTTTGGTAATTTTACCACCCTACATAGACCTAGGATTAGGGTGGACATCTGAGTGTCGGACTGGGCTGACAACATTTCCGGACCAAAGGAATGACAAGGGGCTTCGTAGAAGACACATAACTGTCAATTTGGTCGAAGGAGGGGTATATATGCAATTTTGTGAAAGCCGGGGGTTTTCTTTTAATTTTCTCCAGTCAATATATAAAGAAGACATATGAAGTCATAGATTGCATTTATGGACCAAATGGGTACAAGCGTTGTCGGCGAATTGTCGACTGTACAAAGATTCGCACTAACGCGGGAGGTAGGGACGTAGTCCCGATTACAAAAGATCGCAGGGTAAAACTGCAAATTACAGGACTTCTGTCTTTTACGGTCCCGGGGAGGACATTTTTATAATTCCACCATTGTAGGGACAGAACCATATAATTTAGTCGTCCCGGGGACGTAAAGACTTACAAAACACGGTCTGTTGAGGGGCATAATTACCAACATGGCCCACTGAGGGACGTAATTATAAAAATAGCCCGTAGGGGCATAAGTACAAGACACGGGGACTTACCCCTCACAGGCTAAGACAAACAGAACAAAACACCTCCGGATGCTCTTCGTCTCGTAACTTGTCCGTCTGTAGATGTCTCCACTTGGACCCTTGGGGGTTTATTTATAGAAGGTGGGAGGACCCAGGTTGACAAAACCGTGGAGAAATCCTTCAATCCTTTCAGGGTGGGGTGCAAAAACTCTTATTTTTGTCAAGGTGGGGTGGCAAAAAGTCTTTTTGACCCCTCTGCACTTTTTTTCCTTTTTGGTTTTGGCGCACGGGAGAATAACCCCAGAGGGGTCATTTTGACCCCTCTGGCTACCAGAGGAGTCAAATGAGGAAAATTGCCGCGGTTCTGACAGGGTGGGGTGTAAAAACTCTTTTTTCTGTCAAGGTGAGGTGGCAAAAAGCCTTTTTGACACCTCTCCTCCTTTTCTTCCTTTTTCTCTCTCCCTTTTTTTCTTGCGCACGAGCGGGACCGGGAGGGGTCGAATGACCCCGCTGGCAGACCCAGCGGGGTGGACTGACCCCGCGGGGGTCAGTTCGACCCCGCTGGGGTGTCGACGGGGTGAACTGACCCCGCCGGCTCGCCCCCGGGGTCGGCCATACACCGGCCAGCGGGGTCAAATGACCCCGTGGCACCCCTTTTGGCCCCTCTCGGTGCGTTCAAAAAAACTCATAAACAAGGAGGTGACAATTGCCTTATGCTCACCAATGGCCAAAGAGGTGATCGGAACCCCCGGGGGGGGGGGGGGGGGGGGAGAAAATGGGGTGACCATATCCCATTGCCTTGTTCACTCCGGAGGCAATCCTTTTTGCCCTGGTCTGCAGGTGTTTCGCCCCGGACTGCCTGCTGGGGTTCTCGCAGGATGCTGACCCCGCTGCTGCTACTGCTGGCAGGTTTCACCTCGGACGTGATGTGAGGCTGCTGCTTCACCCTGGCTGCTATATGCTCAGAATTATAGGAAAGATTTGCCTCACTGCTGTAGGGTCTAAGCCACTGCTATTTTATCACACAGGCATAAATGTAGGTTGGCAAAAATTACTGCCAACACTCGGGCAGCCTCCCCCGGGTCCGCACGACCCCGAGGAGGTCCTCCCGGGGCCGCGCGACCCTGGGTGGGGCCCGGGGGACCTCCCACCACGGGGAGGTCCTTTCTCCCGCGCGATCAACTAAAAAAATTTGAAAAAATGACCTCCCCGGGGTCATTTTCACCCCATTCAACCCGTACGGGTTCAAACGACCCCGGGGAGGTTCCCACTTCTATAAATAGACCCCCAGGGTCCAGAAGGGATACACAGAGAGAGAAGCTACAACCTACGGAGCATTGCCTTAGCATTTTGTTCGTTTGTTCTGGTCCGCGAGGGGTAAGTCCCCGGGTCTCGTGTATGTCCCTATGAGGGCATTTTTGTAATTATGCCCCTCAGTAGGCTATGTTTGTAAGTTTGTACGTCTCGGGATGACTAAATTAAGTAGTTCCACCCACATAACGGGGAATTACAAAAAATGTCTTCTCCGGGGCCCGAGAAACAAAAATGTCATATTCTCTGCAGTTCTACCCTGCACTTTTCTGTATTTAGGGCTACGTCCCTACTTCCCGCGTTAGTGTAGACTTTTGTACAGTCGACAACTCGTCGACAATTCTTGTACCCAATTAGGCCTTAAATGAATCCAGTGTACTCCACAAATCTCTTATGTATACCAATCGGGAAAATTACAAGAAAACCCTCGGCTTTCCAAAAATTGTGCATATGCCCCTCCTTTGGCGAACTTCACACACGAGTCTTCTATGAAGCTATGGTCACTCCTTCAGCTGAGGAGCGTTGTCAGCTCAGTCCGACACCCAGATGTCACCCCAACCCCTGGCCTGAAAAATTACCAAAATACTGCATCGGTAGAATTACCAAAACACCCTCGGGGTCCAGAAAATCTCCCTCTACATTAAAACGTCTATGACTTTCGCATATTTGCGTCTTCACTCCCAAGTCTTAGGGTTTCGCTTAGACTTAGCCCTAATTACCCAAATATCCCTGGGTTGGTAAAATTACCGAAATACCCTCGAGGCCTAGAAAACTCTCCTTTACTTCAAAAATACCTATGGCTTCTGCATATTTACGCTTCTATTCCCAAATCTTAGGGCTTTGTTCAGACCTAACCCTAACTCAATTGTTTCTGTTTGTCGGTGGTGAGTGAGTAGACATCGTGAGCTCTTCAAGAGAGTCGCTCTCAACATCAGAACCTCTATAGAAGACTTTTGGGATTGCTTTGACAGTCAAACAAAGGTGTTCGGACGTTAGGCCGATGTAAATCAACACTGACTACGGTCAGTGGGGAGAGGTCCAGCACTCGAACCCAAATCGTCTGAAACGATGCGCACCCACGGAATCACCCTCTATACTTAGGGGGGGATGTTTCTTTTCAAAAAGAACAAAATCTATATTTTTATCTACGATAAAAACCGATTAGATTTTTCCGTGTCTCACAAGGGTCTATTTGCAGTTTCAAGAGTTTCTTGGGCTTATCTGCCATTTCTTGACTTTCTCACGGTTTATTTGTAATTTCAAGATTTCCTTGAGCTTATCTTCCATTTCTTGGCCTTGTAGGGTTTATTTGCAATTTTAGAATTTTCTTGTGTTTATCTGTCATTTCTTGACTTTTCAGGGTTTATTTGCATTTTTTTGCCAGTAGGAGTATTCACGTAATTTTCCTGAGTATCAAGATTCTTGGGTTCGATAGTTCTTGATCAGCCTTAAGCACAATTCGGGAGAGCGCTCATCATTTCAAGGAAGTGTCATGGTCCCACTCTACTGAGTCGTACAGAAGGTGTGACTCTAGACAGAGGTATTTTTAGGAACTTCGGGGCAGAACAAGAGTTCTGTGCATTTTTTGGTCGAGTCAGAGTTTACTTGCAATTTCTAGGAAGCTCAGGGGCATTTTGGTAATTTCTAAACTTTGGGATTATTTTGGTAACTTATGAACTCCAGACGTATTTTGGTAATTTCTAAAAGGTTCAGGGGTATTTTGTAACTTCTGCATGAAACAGGGGTATTTGTGTAATTTTCAAACGAGGGATTTTTACTATACTTCTAGATAGACCAGGACATTTTTATAATTTCTGCACTGAACAAGGAATTTTCTGTAATTTTGGACAGGCTAGGGATATTTTTGTAATATTTAGATTGAACTGGGGCTTTGGTGTAATTTTAACATTAGGCCCAAATCCCTCCTTGGTTGAGGCGCACAAGGCAAAAACACTTAGGCGATTGTTTCTCCTTCTCGGACTCCTATTGGTTGCGGTACCTCTCCGTGCGTCCGTCAGCGCACCGCCGTAAATTGACCTGCGCGGTCAAGTAGCGGGGGTCAAGGGGGCAACGCCCCTTGCGGGGGTTTCCAGTACCAAAAATGGGGCATGGCCACAAGGGCATCTATGCAAACCCGAGGGCATATATGCTCCGCTCTCTAGAAGAAAAATTACAATATGATCTCACTCCAAGAAATGGCACAAAGGGGCATAGCCACAAGGACATTTATACAAACCCAAGGGAATATATGCAACACACCCTTATTGGGCTTCAAAAATAACATGAGGCACAAAAAAATAGGAGATTGCTTCTCCTCCTCCCATTTCCATGGGCTTCCATCCTTTTTTTTTAAAAGATGACCCCTAGGAGCCAAAGATGCTTAATTGGGCCAAGTGATGGTTTTAGGGCTTAATTGGGCTAGATAGGCTTGTTTGGGCTGGGTGGCCTCCTCTAGAGGCCAACCTGGCCCGGACAAGGCGGGGCAGGCCTATCCGGGCTGGGTGGCTTCTCTCGGAGGCCAACCTGGCCTGGACAAGGCCACCCAGGCCTACCCGAGTTAGGTGGCCTCCCGCGAGGTTGTACCCAGACTGGGTAGGCTTCTGCGGGATCCCATATGGCCCGGACAAGCTTTTTGGGTCTAGGTTGGCTCCCGTGGAGCCTTACCCGGGCTGGGTGACCCATATGAGGGCAGATCCCCCCCCCCCCCGAGCTTAACTGGGTCGGGTGACCCATAAGAGGGCAGACCCCCCCCCCCCCCCATTTTTTTATTTTTTCTTTCAAAATTTTTGGGTTCCAACAAGAACCTTCTTCATCTTGTTGTTGAAGAAGTAATTGAGACGAGCTTTCTTCAATGGGAGAAGGTTGGTCAGAAATTGCTGGAGAAGGTAGCATGAGGATTTCTTCTCCCTCCTCTTCTGAGCTGTCAAATTTGGCATCCATCTCTGCCTGGTTATTAGCAGAGGGCAACAACCCCATAGGATTTACTGCACAATAGACTTGCCAGTCTTTATCTGAATCATATTCGAGTCCCCTTGTATCATTTTTGGAAGGAGGAGGTTGCCCCTGGACTTGTGTAGGGTACCAGAGCTGATGGAAGAATTCCCATCGGGCAGGATCTTTCACCCGTGGTATTTTTTGCTTTACGTACATTTCTTGTGTGTACTTTGCCATGCCGTCCAATCCTTGGACAATCATAGGAGCATTATCTGCCGAAGTCTTTCAACCAAAGTCATCTTCGGATGGACCTTAGGGAGCTAGATCTCCTTTATAGAAGACAAAAGGTTTGTACTCCCGCTTATTGTTTCTTCTCTTCCTTCGATAGGTGACTATGAAGGTCTTCAATAGCTCCACCTTATATTCCTCCCTGACTCGGGGGAGTTGCATACATGTGGCTGGCAAGGAGATACTCTTGTCGATTGCTCCACTGATGAGATTGGCTTCAAAATTAAACTCTCGTCTGTCAGGGGAGTTGCATACATATAGTTGGCAAGGAGATACTCTTGTCGATTGCCCCATTGATGAGATGGCTTCAAAATTAAACTTCTGCCTTTCAGGCTGAGTTGGTTTAGCATTGGCTTGAAGAGCCATTCTGTGCAACTTCGCCTTTTCTTCATTGACTACGAAGAGTTCTTCCCCCTCCTTTTCTGGGACCAACTTTTGCTTGCCTTTATCCTTGATCTTCTGAGGGGTGGCCCAGGTGGGATCTCCAAAATACAGAGAAGCATTCATTCGGCCGAAAGAGAGCTTTGTCTGCAAAGACCGTATGTTGTTCCCCATCTTTTATGTTTTTGATACATTGGTGGAGTGTTGAGGGAACGACCCAATTTTCATGTAACCAGGGTTTTCTTAAGAGGGCTTTGTATGAGTTGTTAGCATCAATAATGTAAAATGATACCTTCATTACAAAAGCGCCCATAACGAGCTCCACATCGACTCAACCCAAGACATTTTCTGTGTTCTAATTGAACCATGAGATTTTAACCGCATTCACGTTCTATAAGTATGTCATTAGATACAAGGACCTGAAAGTCTTCAAATACATAATGTTGACAGCCGCCCCGACATCCACCATAATCTGGTTAATTTCATGGATGTTGGTCTTCCCCTGCATATGCAAAGGCGGTTATGGTAAGAAGACAACATGATGTCTCCTAAAAATGTGACATTAGCTGCAAATGCCTCGTAGGCTCGAGTTTGCAGCTCAGCCACATAAGCTTCATATGCTTCTGGTTCCTAGTGTATTTTCACAAGAGCTTTTCTCAATTCTTTGCTCCAGTAGATGGCCTCCCAAATAGTAACAGTTGTAGGAAACCGCTTCATATGCTGGATAATCTTACGGTCCGCTCTGGCATGAGCCTTTTCGAGTGGAGAGAGTATCTCGGCCAAGGCTTTTGACGATGCATTAGACTTTTCTTTTTCAAGAGGTTGCTCTATCTCTTCCGATCAAGGAAGGCAAACTCGAGTATCAGGATTAGATCGGCCGGCCCAAACTCGATCCAGATCGATGGAGTCGATCGATCCCACCTGTTCCCGAAGCGATCCTGGCAAGTCCAACAATTGATGTTAATTGTATGTTCGCAGTTTTGCGGGGGGTTTTATATAAATGTAATCTATTTCACTTTACTCTTTACCTTTTTTCTCTCTACTCTACTTTCAATACTTGACAGCTGAGACTCGAGAGTTCCTTTGTCTCTGCACTTTACCTTTTCCAGGAGAAAAAGGTGGAGGAGGTCAATAGCGATAGGTGGTCGCGATGGTGACATCGATTGCGGAGCTCCTCCCTCCTTCCGGAGCAACAGTAGCAGCAGAGTCCGAAGTAGTCTCCCTTCTTCTGGAGCTTCAGCGGCAGTGGCGACAGCGGAGGAGGAGGAGGAGGTCGATGATGGCGGCAAGTGGAGGCACCACTGGTGTCATCAGTAGGTAAGAACTTTTTTTTTGTTTTTTCTCTTCTTCCTCCTCCTTCGATGACGATCCGATTGCTCTTCTTCTCCTCTCTCTGCTTTTTTTTTTAACAAAACCTAGGATCAGTCCAGATCGACCAATCTTGCATGGGGATCGACCGATCGAGTCCGATGTTTGTCCGATCCCTCCGCTCTCGCCGACTTCCAAGGAAGAATCGAGATCGGAGGGCTCGAGATCGGATCAGTTGGGCCTAAAACTGATTAGATCGGCCGATCTCGGCCGACCCGATCCGATTCTTCCTTCCTTACTTCCGATTCCTTTGCCCCTTAGAACAACGGGGTAAAGGATGATTCTTCTTCTGGTAGTGGTGGCACATCAGGTTGGTCCTTACCAGAAGAGCTAGTCTATTCAATAGGCTCGTTGGGCTCCACTGGGTTTGCAGATTCTTCTCTGCTTAGAAGGATTGAACTTGAAGCTACGACCCTGTATCTCCACTCCCGGGATTGAGCTGGGTTCTTCCCCTTGGAATGCTATGACTCTGTCAAGACTAGTGACATTGACACTCCTGCCAATGGGTAGATTCAGATTTCTTCCTCATCCATGACCTCGTCCTCTACCTTGGTCTCTTTTGTCAGCTGCACGACGCTGATATGTTGCCATGGTAGCCTTGCGTTTGGGACGGCCTGCTGCAGATCCATCCTCTTTCGAAATCGAATTGATGTTATTAGGAGGTGGGATAGCCGTCATGTTACATGAGAAACTTTTGAGCATTTCTTCAAGTTTCTCAGAGGTAATCTCATTGTCTTTATAGAACAATGACAATTCTTCTAGGATGGGAAGTTTCTCTCCCTCCCTCTTTTACCCATTGGTACATTTGACGAAACCAACTATTCAGACGAGTTTTGCTCTCCATTTCTTCCCATGGGATGTATTTATCCAACAACGCAACTTGCGTAGGGCGAAGAAGAATATATTCTTCCAACTCATCAATGAGTTTTTGCAATCTCTGTAAGGGAGTTAACTCCTTGGGAGCTTCCTTGGCGGTGACTTGTTATGCTTGCTTTTTCAATCTTCTTTTGATATTTTTCTTTATATTTCTTTCCTGCATTTTGATTGCTACATCTTGTAGAGAAGGACGAGTAGGTTTTGGGATTGGAGTAGATGTGCCCCCAGAGTTGTATCTTTTGTTCCGAGTTGGGGTTTTGGAGGACTTGGGTCAAGAAATTTTTTTTTTTGATGTAAAGCATTTTCTTCTTACTGTACTTGGAATGTGGCATTGATTGCTTGTTCAATTACCTCGGGCGGCAACTCTTGGTATTCGACCATGCTAGGGTCGAAGCCTTGAAGTCTTTGCAACACCTTAGGCTTCTTCTCTACTTATGGCTTGATTTATTCAGCTCTAGATTGAGAATTAACCTCAGGCTTTGCCACCTTAACCTGGCCTTTTTGGCTTTGCTTGGGATCCTTAGGATTGCCTTGTTGGCTCTGCCTGGAGTTTTCACCCTTAGGCTTGCTTTGCTAGCTTTGTTTGGTTTATTGCTCAATGCTTTTCTCCATGATCTTGTTTTTTTGGCCTCTCATGGTGTGCTGCTTAGGGTGAGACTCCCTACCTCTTCTCGGGAAGGTCATCGGAGCCGTGTCTTGTTGAAGTACCTAACTCGCCTGGATGGATAGGAGGCTTGGACGAGGATTCTTGGCACAAATTTTTAACCAAAGATGTTTGGCTAGGTAACTCCTTGGCGATTTCTCTGAAATAACTTTTAGTCGACGAAGCACTTTTAGCATTAATTTTTCCTTGTTAAACAAGACCCTCGATCCATTCTTGGAGCTCTCGGCCTTCTTTAGTCACATGCGAGGAAGATGGCAGTGGAGAGGACACCCCCTATTCGCCCTGAAATAACTTCTTGGCGGGTCATACACCAAAATTTCTTTCCCGCCCAAAAGGATATTGAGGAGCTTCTTGGTATTATTTTTTGGGAAGGGAAGAGAATCTAAATCTTGCCATGGCCGTCAGTTAGGACGTCACGATGTGGGCTCGTCTTGACTAAAGCTAGCCTCTTCTGCCTCTGACTCAGGGGATGTGCAGGATGTTGATGCGTGTACCACATTCACGGAAAAGCTTGGCCTTTTCCGAGCCTGAGGTTGCAGAGGATTGACTAAGTGAACGCCCATTTCTATCACCCTTTGAGTGATCAGATCTTCTGTGATGTCTTTAAAGACATGCCAATTATGGATGGCATGGCTTATTGACTGGTGGTATAGACAGCAGCCATGTTGATGCATAGTGCTTGTCACCTCATCGCTTTCTGACGTCGGGAGGTCTATCAATCCTTCCCGACAACAAACATGGAAGATCTCTAAAATCTTATGAAGAGGGAAGGAATATGACTTCTGATGTTCCTCGTCAGTACATAAGTCTTATGACTCCTCGGACAATCATCCTCCAGACCTCGGTGGCACTCAGGCACCTGCTAGGCCTTCTGAATTTGAGACATATGCCAGGGCGGGTTCCCTTACTAATGGTGTTAAGGGAAACATTGCCAACTGTTCATCTACATGTTCCAAGAACTGCAATAGCTCATGTTCCTCTTACTGTAGCTACCTGATCTCCCTTTCAATCTTTCGGATACTTCTCTGAATTGTCAGACATTCGTGCATTTAAGGGAGTGTACATCTTGTCTTGGCTTCATGCCACCGGTTTAATGATCCAGCCTTCGATTCATTGGTGCTGCTATGGGTAGCTTGGACAGATGTGTTAGCTATCACTACCCTTGTTTTAGAAATTTTATGGAGCACATTGACAGCGAAATTCTGTACTGTCTTGGGATGGGGCTGAGGTGGCTCCACCTGATGGCCTTGCATATCAATGGTGCCATCTCGAATGAGCTTATCAACTTCATCTTTAAAGACATAATAATCTTCGATAACGTGGCCCATCATGCGGTGATACATACAGTAGTTGGATATGTCCACTTTATCTGGATCCATGGGCTTCCGCGGCTCTAGCAAATTTATAAGCTTCTGCCTTATGCATAAATCAAAGAGGCTTTTGTTGTGTTCCTTCTTGAAGGAATATGGAGTCGTCATACGCTCCACTAGTGTGATGATTGGTGTTTTGTTTTCAGGCTTCTTGTCTGATCTACTAGAGCTTTCTCCCCCATTACTCCCATTTGGTGGGGTGAAGTCCACAGTGTTCACTTCTTTCCTACTAGCATTGCGATCTTTAGTTGCTCTGTTTTGGTAAAGGTATAGTTGTGGTTGTCAGCAAAGAACATTTCAATCTTGGTGACAATTGATTTCAGTTGATCGAAGCCCTTGATGTTCGTGCCGAGGAGTTTCTCGCTGACTTTTACTGCCAAACCCTTATGGCATATGGTAATGGCCTCATGCTAAAGTCTCTCCAGCGTTTGATGAAGTCTAAAGCTGCCTCTGCTTTCCTTTGTCGAAGAGAGCACAACTCAGCTAGAGAGATTTTGCGCTCGGTCGTTTGGAAACAGTCGAGAAATTTCTTCTGCATGTTCCCCCAATCTGCCACCGAGTTGGGCTTTCAACATGAATACCATTGAAAGGCAGTTCTTGTGAGTGAAGTGGCAAAATAGCGGAGGAGATATGACTCTTCTAATGCCAGCTCACCTATAGCAGTCATGTAGTACGCCAAGTGCTAGTAGGTAGAGCCTTGCCCGTTATTTTATTTTATTTTTTTGTAGTTTTGGGGCTTTTGGACAATCTGAGGGTACCTTCTTGAATTGATGATGAAGAGGATGGGGCACACTATATAATTCAACGGTAGTAACACCCTCGCCATGTTGGGCAAACTTGGCCTGTACAATTCTTTCAATTATCTACCTTTGTGCAATCAAGTTTTCCAGCATCTGGGTGTTAAAAGACCGCACATTTGTTTCAACTTGTGCGGATTCAAACTCTACGACTGTCGGAATTTTGATAGCGGTAGCCGAGACATTGGCGATAGCCGGTCTGCTCTGAAGAGGTCGTTCGACTACCTGTGGTATCACTGGAGGCTAGGGCGATACTTCCCTTTCTCGCAAAATTCCTTGCAAGATAGCCTTCAGTTCTTGATTCTCACGCTACAGTTCTTCCAGCATGATGTATTGAACGTTCTCTCTTAGCTCATCTTCTTGCGCCAGATTCTGACTTTCATGGGCATTGTGGATTTCTTCCGAGGTGCCTTCGGCATGCTCTTGCTCCCGTTGAGTTGATGAGGCAACAGTAGCACGATTCAGTTGTACCACACTCTGAGTGACTATATGAGACCTCTTCAGGAGTGACAGTGCCTCATTCAGATCATCATGTGCTTCTTCTGGCTATTTGGTATAACAAGTGAATATCTTGATGGTATCCTTGACCCCTTGTACTACCCTCCTCTTTCTTGGTGGTTGAGCTCCCGAGCGAGCAGGTGTTCCCAACCCGTCGAAGATTGAAACTAGAGATATAGGAGCTTCGACTCGATGCTTGCCTTCCGCCCGGGTTGACCCCAAAGGTGATGAGCATTGGGGCTTTTCGTACCCCTTTGCACTTTTGCCCGAACAGGTGTAAGACTTGTGCTTTATGTCGGTACCTGGACAATTCCCCACTGAGCATAATCGGTGTTTATTAACATCGGCATAAGGTTTGAATACCTTTGATTGACTGCTAAAGAAAATTGTTGATCTTTACGGTATTAGTTCTGACACTTGGGACGCACTCGTAATGGCTGCCAAGCACCCCTTTAGAGGTATGGGATTTATGTAACTTTTAGGAAGGCCAAGGTTATTTGTAAACCTTGTTGGTTTTGTTTGGGATTTTTAAACAAGCCAGGGGCACTTAGGTAATTTATGGATAAGGCAGGGGTATGTGTGCAATTTTTGGATAGGCCAGGGCATTTTTATAATTTTTGGACTAAACAAGGGTATTTGGGTGATTTTTGGAAAGTTTAGAGTTTGTTTGCAATTTGACCTTTTGGCAAGGTTTAATTGCGGCTTAGAATTGGCTTAGGTTTGGTTGTCATTAAATGGCAACTTTTGACTTTGATCCTCGATCCGATCGTCAGATTAGGGTAAAATCGAAGTTTATCTTCAGTCAATCGTTAGATCGGCATCATTGAGTTGATTTCAAACTTCATCATCATTTGATTGAACCAGAAGTTGAATTCACACGTGTCTCTGTTGAATAAGGACAGATCCATAATGGGGTAGACTTTTGAGAGGACATTTATGCAAGTTCTAAAGATCCATGGTATTTTTGTTAAACCCTGAGCGTTTTCCATAAACTCTTCAAAAAAGTACGAGACATTTCTGTAACATTTGCAATTACAAGACTTTGTTGACAAATTTTGAACTTTACAAGGCTTCTCTACAACTATGCAGGACTTGTACACAATTCCTGGACATTTTAGGGACTTTTGTGCCATCACAGAAATTTGAGGGACTCATTAGGGGTGTTTTTGTAATTTCTTATTATTTCAGAAAATTATATTACTTCTCCCCATAAAATTACAAAGGAATTCCATTAACAAAAACACTGGGACATATGTGCAAACCCGGGGGAGTATGTATGCAACATACCCTCGTTTCGAGTCATCCAAGCACAAACAAGAACAAGTACAAATCTTCAAAAACTCTGAGGCTGCTTCTCCCAATTGTCTTGGCATGGGCTCACTGGGGGGTATGTATAGAACTCTGGGGGCGGTCAGACCCCATGAGGCCCATCTAGACCGGATAAGTCCTCAGTGTGGCCTATTGGCCCCAGATAAACTGCGGGGGGTCCCCGGATCTGGATAATGTCTCGAGAGGGACTCTCACGTCCAGATAGGCCCTTTAGGGGTTTTATGTAGTGCGGGAGGCCCCTCTAGGGGTTTTATCTAGCCTTGAAGTCCCCTTTAGGACTTTATCCAATCCGGGAAGCCCCCTTGGGGGCTTTATCCAGTCCTGAAGGCCCCTTTGGGGCTTTATCCGGTATGAGAGGCCCCTGTGAAGGCTTTATCTGGTCCAAAATGGCCAAGTGAGGGATAGAGGGGCCAGCCCCTATAAAATCCCATTTTTGATGTTTTCCTTGTTTTTTTTTCTTTGGCCACGTGGGAGAGGAGAAAATGATGTTTCTCTTGTGCTTTGTGCCTTTGTTTCTTGGCTTTTTGCGCTGCTTGCTGCGTGGGAAGGCTCCGGTCTTCTAAGATTTTTTCCAAATCGAGCTCGAGCACCTCGTAAGTTGTGAGGGAATTTTTCCTCAAATGTTTGCTTGGTGTAATGGTTTTCTTCCTTTCATGTTGTCCATCCGACAGGGGTTCCTGGGACTCATGTTTGACTCGTTGTCGGGACGACACGTACTTTGTCTCATTTTGTGACCGTCATCTGAAAATTTAATTTTCAAATATCAATTTAATTTTCCAATATCTCGATTAATTTGAGAAAAATAACGGGTCCAACGGTAGCACTCTTTATATTGAGAGTACCTCACTTAGATCACTTTCTCTTATTTTTTAGTGGTCTCCTTACGTCCACCATATGTCTTTAGATGACTGGAGGAGGGTTGTTCATTTGGGATAGTGTAATCCCTCCCTTGCATTTTTATTCTTTTTAATCAGAGGTTAAGGAACCTCTTGTCACCTCTGCCATTGTATTGCTTCTGTTTAGCAATAAAATTGGTAGTGCAATCTAGACTTTTCTCAAAAAAATAAAAGGTGACAGGCAAGTGAGGCGTCCAGGGGCTCATCCCAGTCTTAAATGCCTAGGTGTTTGAGGCTATAATTTTCTTCCTAAATTAAAATGAAGGAAGAAATGGTAGTAGTTCGAAAATAAAGAAAACATCGAAGATAGTAAGATATAAGGGTTTGAAAATTGTAGAAGATGATACCCAGACCATATGGATGTTTTTTATGAGTTCAAGCCCATGGCTGGACCCATCATTTATGGGTCCAGTCACTTTCTCTTGTGCTTGGTGTGTTAAATATGTAGGTTCATTATCGGACCCATTAGATGGGATCTGTTTAACTTAAACCTGTGTTAAATTTGTAGGTTCATTAGCAAACCCATTAGATGGGATCCGTTAACTTAAACCTGGTTGTTTTTATCTTCCTTTAACACCCCTGGGTGATATGAGCTGTAACAGGGGTTGTTTGATAAATGCGTGATTAGGTTTTCTTAATAAATGCTCTTTGGGGTGTGTGGCCAGAAAATATAGCCGCAACACACTGCAATTCCTTTTTCTTCTTCTCTTCTTCTCATCTTCTCCCTCGTCATCTGCTGCACCGAAATCATGTGATCATAAAATTCTTCATGGTATCAGAGCAAAGCTCCTACCAAGGGACTTGTTGAAGCATGCTTGTCTGTAGTGGGTTGATGGCTAGAAGTCAGGGTGCTCCCCTCTACCACAGCACCATGTGCGCAGCCCTGTTGGAGCATCCAAATGCTCCTACCCTGTACCAAGTCTTAGCGCAGTTTTGGACCCTCAAAGCCTTGGAGTTCAAGGCCGGTCCTCGTGTTGGTGGGTTTGGTTCTCTTATCCAGTGGACCCATTGTTGTCTACCATCCTTTGTGGCTAGTTCGCCACCTAGGTTGGGGTTCTCCTCCGCGATTGTTAGTTGGTGTCAACGGCAAGTATATCCACGATGTCGAATTCTACACAGTCTGAGGCTGCCTCCAGGTCTTCTAGAGCTGCTGATCCCTCTCGTATCAGCCTGGGTAACGAGAAATTTTCTCTCCAGATTACGCCTGTGAAGTTAAATGAGCATAACTATATCTTGTGGTCAGTCGCAGCTGAGATATATATTGCTGGTCGAGGGAAAAGTGGCTACATTAATGGAAGACTCAAGAAACCTAGTGAGGATGGCCCTGGATATGACAAATGGCATATGGAAAACAGTGTTGTAATGACTTGGATTATCAACTCTGTGGGAGCTGAAATCCAGTAGATGATTCTCCGGAAAAAATCTGCAAGAGAGATGTGGGATCTTGTTGAAGAGATGTATGGTCAGAAGCAAGACATGGCTCGTGTTTATCAACTGACTAATGAGTTACATGAGCTGAAACAAGGGAGCTTGTCGGTGACGAGCTATTTTGCTACTCTGCGGAGGTAAGTGGGAAGAGCTTGACTATTATGCCATTGATGATTGGGCTTGTGCGGAGGATCAGAAAAAGCATCTCAAATATGTCCAACATAATAGAGTCTTCAAATTTTTGGCTGGTCTCAACCCATAATTTGAGAATCTACGTGGACAAATTCTGAGTATGGAGCCTTTCCCTTCTCTAGAACAAGTGTAGTACAAGGTACTAAATGAAGATGGTTGACGGAGAGCCATGAATGGTCCACAGTCAATGGACAGTGTAGGGGGGTTTTCAGCCTTAGCAAGTGCAGGTTAGAAATCAGCAAAGAGAGGCTCTGGTCAGAACAATGATAAATCTAAAAGTGGGAGGACTTGTAGCCACTGCTGCCGAGAAAACCATCAAGCTGAAGATTGTTGGGACTTACATCCAGAAAAGAAGCCCCTGAAGTTCAGAACAGGGAAGAAAGGGCAGCAAGCTAAAGGTCATGTGGCCGCCTCCAACCTTATGGGTGGTCAGCCTGCTCCTTCACCAGAAAGTGGGTCAACTAGTTCTTCTAGAAGTGCTCTTCTGGGCATGTCTTCACAGGACATTGCTCAACTCCAGAAACTCCTATCGCAACTTAGATCTCAAACCTCTACTCTTTCCTCCACCTAGTCAGGTACAACTAGTGTTGCACTGAGTGCCTCCACCAACAAGCACCCTCTCCCTTGGGTCATAGATTCTGGTGCTACAGATCATATGATCGGTATTTCAACCTTTTTTTCTTCATACTCTCTTGCTTCTGGTCAAGACAAAGTGACTATTGCAGATGGGTCCCGAGCCACCGTTGCTGGTCGTGGTAACATCAAGTTGAATAGTCACCTTGTCTTGTCCTCTGCTCTTCATGTTCCAAAATTGTCTATGAATCTCATGTCTGTTAGCAGTATCACAAAATGTTTGAATTGTGCAGTGACTTTTTTTTCCTGATCACTGCATCTTTCAGGACTTGAGGACCAAGCAACGGATTGGGACTGGGTGTGAAGATGGTGGTCTCTATCTCTTGGAGCTAAGAGATAGTGTTGCTCTTCATACACAAGCTAGTGGGGACTTAAACCAGCGGATTTCAGAGATCCAGTTGTGGCATTCTCATCTTGGTCATTTGTCTTTTAGGTCTTTGAGGGTCTTATTTCCTTACTTATTTCATGGAATAAATTTGGCATCTCTTACTTGTCATATCTGTCATCTCACCAAATCTTGTCGTACTTAATTTCCAAATTCCATAAATAAAAGTTCAGCCCATTTTGAACTTGTGCACTCTAATATCTGGGGGCCTTCCCCTATGTCGTCATTAGATGGTTTTCGATACTTTGTAAGCTTTATTAATGACTATAGTCATTGTACATGGATCTACTTGTTGAAATCAAGAGTTGAAGTTCCTCGAGTGATTGAGGTTTTTTGCAAGATGGTTGAAATCAGTTCGAGAAAAAAATAAAAGTGTTCCGCTCTGATAATGCAAAAGATTTTTTTGAGAAGAATCTGAATATATTTATTGAGAATGAGGGAATTATACATGAGTCGTCATGTGCCTACACCCCCCAACAAAATGGGGTGTCTGAAAGGAAAATCGGCACCTCTTAGAAACTACTCGAGCTCTTCTTTTTTAGCAAGGCCTCCCTAAGAAGTTCTGGGGTGAGGCGGTTCTTACTGCTGCTTATGTCATAAATCGAATGCCATCGCGTATTCTTGGACACAGGGTGCCAGCCTCCCTTTTGTACCCCAACCACCCATTATTTGCTCTTCCTCCACGAGTCTTTAGTTGTTTGTGCTTCATTCATTGTCTTCAGTCCGGTCATTCAAAACTTGATCCTCGGGCTATCCTAGGTCTCTTCCTTGGTTATTCTCCTACTCAGAAGGGGTATAAATGTTTTGACCCCAAAACTGGAAAAAAAATATGTTCTTAAGGATGTCACCTTCAATGGGTCTCAATCCTACTTCTCTTCCCCACCTTATTCACAGGGGGAGATGTGTTTTTCTCCCACAAGTCATGAGTTATTTTTTCGTACTCCCTTTCCTGAGGTATCTCAGGATCCTCTTCTTCCTACAAACACCACAACAGGCTCAACTTCTGAACCTGGAAATACCCACCTGGTTGATGCACTGAACAAGGAGTTAATCACATACTCCAGGCGGCCCAAGCAGGTAGTTGATCCTCCGATGGACTGTCCTTCCTATGAAGTTGCTGAATCTCCAGGTCATTCACCTCTAGAGAAGTCTGATCTTGATCTTCCAATTGCTGTCTGGAAAGGCAGGAGAGGGTGTACTCAACATTCCATTTCACAATTTGTTTCTTATTCTCGTCTTTCCCCTTCTTATCAGACCTTTGTTTCTACCTTGTTCCTTGTTTCCTTACCACAGTCATTTAGAGATGCAAAAAAAGATCCAAATTGGGTGCATGCCATGAATGAGGAGATGAGCGGTCTCCAAAAGAACGACACCTGGGAACTAGTTGATCCAGCAAAGGGGAAGAAGTTGGTTGGCTCCAAATGGGTTTTCACTATCAAGGTCAAGCCAGATGGGTCTATTGACAGATTCAAAGCTAGGTTGGTTGCCAAAGGTTTCACTCAGACATATGGTGTTGATTATAGGAAACATTTGCTCCGGTTGCCAAGCTAAAGTTTGTTTGCTTTATCATCTCTCTTGCAGCACAATTTTCTTGGAAGTTGTTTCAGCTAGATGTAAAAAATGCTTTCCTTAATGGTGATTTGCAGGAAGAGGTGTATATGTAGCCTCCGCCAGGGTGTTCTACTAATGGGAAAGTATGCCGGTTAAAAAAAAGCCTTGTATGGACTAAAATAGTACCCTCATGCTTGGTTTGATCGTTTTCGGATTGCTATGCTCCGTTTTGGCTATGTGCAATGCAATGCTGATCATACTTTATTTGTTAAGTGGCAAGACAAAAAGTAGCTATCCTTATTGTTTATGTTGATGATATGGTGATTACCGGGGATCACACTGAGGAAATACAAAATCTGAAAGCAAATATGGCCAGGGAGTTTGAAATAAAGGATTTAGGACTGCTCCAATACTTCCTTGGGTTGGAGGTTGCTTACTCCAGTGAAGGTGTTTATGTTTCCCAACAAAAATATGCTCTTGACTTGTTGACAGAGACGGGAAAATTGGGATGTCGTCTTGCTGGAACCCCTATTGAAGTTAACCATCACATGACCTGCACTGATGGTGAACTTCTCTCTGAAGTTGAGAAAGGGGGCTATCAACGCCTGGTTGGGCGACTATTGTACTTGACGCTCACACGGCATGATGTTTCATATGTTGTTAGCATTGTTAGTCAGTTCATGCATGCTCCTCGAGTGCCACATATGCAGGCTATAGATCGGATTCTTCGGTATGTTAAAACCAGTCCGAGCAAAGGGATCTTATTTACAACATCCCCTCGTTTAGATATTGTTGGATTTATTGATGCTGATTGGGATGGTTCTAGGGATGATAGACATTCTACCATTGGTTACTGTGTTTACCTTGGTAAGAACTTGGTTACATGGCGGAGCAAAAAATAGACAGCATGTGCACTGTCTAGTGTTGAAGCAGAATACAGAGCCATGGCGCATGGTCTTGCTGAACTGTTGTGGCTAAAAATTTTGTTGCAGGATGTTGGTATCGTTTCCGATCTTCCGCTGCGATTGTACTGTGATAACAAGGCAGCCATCAATATCGTCAATACTCCTATCCAGCAGGATCGAACTAAGCATATTTAACTTGATCGGCACTTCATTCGTGAACGGCTTGATAGTGGGGAGTTGTGCCTACCCTACATTCGTTCTGCTGATCAAGTAGCTGATGTCTTCACCAAGGGAGTTACCAAAGCACAATTACAGTCAGTCCTGGGCAAGCTGTGCATGCGAGATATCTATGCTCAGCTTGGGGGGGGTGTAGAAGATGATACCCAGACCCTATGGATGTTTTTTATGAGTTCCAAGCCCGTGACTGGACCCATCATTTATGGGTCCGGTCACTTTCTCTTGTGCTTGGTGTTAAATATGTAGGTTCATTACCGGACCCATTAGATGGGATCCGTTTGACTTAAACTTGTGTTAAATTCGTAGGTTCATTAGCAGACCCATTAGATGGGATCCGTTAACTTAGACCTGGTTGTTTTTATCTTCCTTTAACACCCTGGTTGATATGAGCTGTAACAGGGGTTGTTTGGTAAATGTGTGATTAGGTTTCTTAATAAAAGCTCTTTGGGGGTGTGTGGCCAGAAAATACAGCCGCAACACACCGTGCAATTCCTTTATCTTTTTCTCTTCTTCTCTCATCTTCTCCCTCTTCAACTGCTCCACCGAAATCATGTGACCATGAAATTCTTCATAAACATTGATCATGTCGGATATAGAAAAACCAATTTGTATAAAGCACTCTTTATACTGGATGGTCTTAGGAATCCTCAATCATAAGAAAAATGGGGTAGTAAGAGAAGAAAGGAGCAAGGTGTCATGATTTAGTTGGTTATCACGTCAGTCTAACACTAAGGTCCGATTTGAGTCTGGGTGATGCCACAATTGAATTTTTAGAATTATGCTCTTTCTCAGCGCTCTCTCTCTCTCTCTCTCTCTCAAAACATGATGCGAATAGGTTAAGGCATCACGGCTGGAAAAAATGAGGGAGAAAGCAAGAATGAAGGGGACACTGGTGACCGGCCACACCACGACACAGGGAGAGGGGACATTGTCCCTTGATGGGATCTGCAGGCTACTAGAGGCCGGGTTTTGCAAGACTGGAGGTCGGAACTGTGATCCAATCTCTGTTTTAGGTGCCTTGGCAAGGGGCACTATGCTTCTAGTTGTAGCAAGGTGGCAGCCTGCTGGCACTATAAGAAGGAAGTGCACCGAAGTTTTCGGTGCAAGACTGAGATGCATCAACCATTGGAACCTAAGGCAGTCGAGGAATCAGGGGTGATTGCAGAACCCAATCAGTTTGTTATTGTAGAAGCGCTGTGGTCTCCTTCCTTTGACTGTAACGCGCCGGTTCTGCGATGTGCTTATTGGGCATTGTCCAGGACGGCCTTGTCAAACATGATGTTGTTGTGCAGTCTATGAGTAAGCATTGGAGGGATGAGTCAAAGTGGCCAGTCGTTATTCTGTCACCGAATAGCTTTTTGTATTTGTTTAATGATTTGGAGACAAAAGAGCAAGTTCTTAAGTTTGTCTTGCTTCTGGTCAAAAACACTGTGTTAGTGTGGTCCAATTGGCAGGAAGGGAGAGGTATGAAGGTGGCATCTGAAAGTCCTGTTTGAAGGTGTTATGTGTCCGGGGCTCTGCTGCCTTTGTGGAGCATGGTCTTCACTAGTTTGGTGTATTCATTTGTTTTTTTTTTGTTGGTGTTGATAATAATACAATGTTGTGATAGTTCTTGCAAATTGCTTGTGTTCTGATAGAGGCCAATCCGATTCCACAAATCCCACAGTTTTTGAAGCTTCGATGGCTGAATACTTATTATTGGGTGGTTGTTGATGTTGAAATCAGTCCTCTGACCAACAGTAACAGCCAGTAGGGCAGACGGTCTTACAAAGAGATTGTAGTGGTATCTAAAGATGTTGGGGTTGGTGGCAATGGGGTAGTTGAAGGTTCAGGGTTGAAGAGGCCCGAGTGAACTGGGTTGCCATGGTGTAACCATCAATTGAGAATTGGCCACCAATTCATCCCACTCAATTGAAAGATAGGAAGAATTCAAATGAAATGGTGCCTTCTTTTCTGTTAGTGTCCATTCCAAAAACCTGTATGGGGCATACAGAATCACACGAACTAATTGCAACTGTTGGCTAAGCTTTAGTTCAGGGTAATCGATCTCTTCAAAATTCAGATGCAAGTGAGGCAAAAGCAGAATTAAAGGAATGCCAAGGTGTTGGTAAGTCTTTCCAGTCTGGGGAATTGGCTTGGAGGCAAGCAATTTCCCAGCTGGCATCTGAAATCATATCTGGCTTCAGAGAGAAGATACATTATGTAAAAAGTGGGTAACTCTCCAAGTGTGTCGTCATTGGCAGGTTGTGAAGTTTATATCAGATAAGTCTCCATGCTGTGAAGATCGTGAATTTGTAGCTGGCTTCCCTATCAATATGCATGTTGATTTGGTGGGAGATCTGAAGGCTCGAATGTTGCAGGGAGGGACAGTCCTGTCACAGGAGGATTGCCTTTGTTTGGAGGCATATGAGTCTGGGATCATTCATTGGGCGAGTGACAAGATTCTATCCTAATTCCAAGGTGTGGTCTCACCCTTTCTTGGGTCATTGGGGGGGAAGTCTCAATCACTGGTGGATGCCAGTTGTTCTTCCAAGGCCAAAGCAGAGGTAGTTGTGGAGGATAGAGTAAGTGATTCAGACCTGAACCCTGAAACTCATTCATCACATCAAGAGCTTGGGAAACCGTTTAGTGCAGATCTTCTCTCAACATGAAACCGTGGTAAGTTTGGTTCAATGTGGATAGTATCCCATAAGATGACCATGCCGCCTTTGAGTACATCTGCAGGTGGGTTTATATATATAGGGAAGCTGTAAACAGAGGGGAGATAATATTGCTGATTGGAATCAAAATAATCACTTCGACAAATATAAGAAATGCCCAAGGACTATATATATATTTGAATCTGTATTCAAAACTTAAGGTAAGAATACATATATCTTCCAATTTAATTAACTGTTTGTTTGTTTTATTAGCTATTTTAGTTGGAACTAAGATCTTTTACGGCAATGGATAAAGTAGGGTTGATCCCTCTCCCATGGCCAAAATGTCGCTGCCACCGTCCATCACTTGTATCCCACCATCACTAGTGGAATCCCCTTGCTTGTCCCTGGCCACAACCCTGTCACCCTCCGTGTGAGACAATGGATGGTGGGGGTTGGATCAATCTTACAATAGGTAATGGAAGAAAGTTACTTGTAGGAAAGAGTTAACTTTGTTTAGGGGTGAAAACATGACAATTTAAAGCCCCTACAGCATGAATCTGCCACTATGTCTGGGGGTTGGGGTAGGAAGGAATCGAATTTTCCCATAAATTATGGGAACTTTCTGTGCTATATATGGGAAGTTTGGATCCATAAATTGTGAGGTCCCTTTTGGAGATAAAACTATATGAGCTGGAGTAAAGTGTTTAATACCTGACAAGAGTTGGGTTGGGTCACAACAGTAGCCCACATATTGTATATATTGAGGTCATTTGATTTAGACCTTTGTCACTATGGGTTTTCCTTATTTTTCCCTTTTTCCAATTTACATTATCATGACTGTCTGGAAGTTATTTCATGAGATTTTAAAGCATTGACTTTTTGCATTATGAAGCCTCCATTTGTGCTCAGATTTTCACTTGGAGGAAACTTTAGTACTAATGAAAGTTCATCCATGGGGCTCATCCTTTGAGTATTGCTTCATTCACTACAATTATTGTACTGAGTCATAGTGATAGAAAATATTGTAGCTGTGAGACACTGTTGTTATCTTGTACCTTTATGTTCTACTTTATTTTGACCTTTTCTTAGGCCATGCTTTTGGCAACAGTTATTTTATCTAACCTAAGGTACCTGCTATACAGCTTGCGGCCCTGTATTTCATGGGAACAGCTGGCCATTTTGGTTTGGGTAATAACAACAGTCTTGCAGGCATTGATGTTGCTGGAGCATTTAAAGTAATTTTCTTTACTGACAACAATTGGTTTTTATTGCTTAATTTTGACTTTCTTCTCCAAGATTTTTTAGTTGATAGTCGGAGTTCCATTAATTTCTTTTTCACTACATTGATTATAATTGACTAATGGGGTGTGCTTTTCATTATTTTATTGTTGTTTATCAGGGAACCTCTAGTCAGTCAACAGTGCTTGCAGGAATCATGATGTTTATTATTACATATGCATCACCATTGTTACATTTACTCAGTATCATACTGTGGATATCTCTGAAGGATATAAATCATCTACTGGGACAACAAGTACTAAATTTAAGTGGCATTCTTCAGAAGATTCTTGGCTTTCCTTGTTTGCTTTTCTTGGGTCTGAATTCTGTGTCATTGACTGGTTTCACCATTATATTGCTTACCATGAGGGACCACTTGTTTGTTTGGAGTGTATTTTCACCAAAGTGAGTAATGCAATTTGGATTTATTGGTGTTTTTATTTTATCATCATTTTGTTCTCTGGATACTTCTTTTAACTGTGCTTACAGAAGCAATCTCTCCAAATGGGCGTTGGTCTTTGATGATTCTTTCACAGAACCGCTTGAGTGTTGTATCTCTGTGTGCATGTGTTTGTTGGGGGTGGTTAGGGTTGAGAGTGATTGTGAATGTGGGTGTGGGGTGGTGGATGGACGGCGGTTTGTTTGATGAAAGTACGATTGTGGTTCTGGGCATAGAAGCCATCTCTGAAAGAGATAGACATGAGGTTATATGGGTGGTTGGGAGTGACAGTGGATGTGGGCAAGGATGGCAGTTTCGGTTTCGGCCGGGTCCGAAACTGAAACAGTATCGGTTTCGGCCCGAAATCAAATAAAATACTTTTTTTTTTGCCCTGCAGTTGACGTCCGGTTTCGCCCGATTTCGGCCAGTTGGTTTCGGATCGGTTAGGTCCGAAACCGATACGTTTCGGCCGAAACGTATCGGTTTGGGCCGAAACTGCCAACCATGGATGTGGGGATGGAAGAGAGAGAATTGGTTCTTTGGTAAGAGTGTGTGGGTGTCATTGTCAGAGCATGGTAGTAATATTGGCATCTCCAAATGGGAACTGATTGTGCTTGCATAGAACAATTCGTGTATGTCATGCTTGCATTTGCATATGAGTGCACAGTGGGCAGCTGGCCAGGATGGGGTGGTAGGCAGGTGGGTGCATGTGGACCTCATGTTAATGGAATTCTTATAGTACGTGAGATCTTGGACACCATGTTAGTGCCATTCTTAATTTGTAATTCTACAAAGAATTTCACCTCTCCCGCTATTCATTTCTCTGGGTAAAACCATCTTACTCGAATGCTCCATTGTTGTTATTTTCAAGTGGCATTTTACTCGAGGGAGAAAGTATTCCTCAGAATTAGACAGGAAGGCAATGCATAGGTAATAGTGTACATGTAAGTTTCAGAGTACATGTCTTGTCTAAGTCTAACAATGCTAAGCTTTCTTTCATTTGCTCCTGTGAGGTATAACTTTCTTGCCTTTTTCATGTCACCCTGCCATGTGAATGGAATGTAAATTCTTCCAAAGTTAAGGTCTTTGGTTTTCTTCCTCGTAAAATACAGGATAAGTAAAAAGAGAGGATGAATTCATTTATCCATATACGTTAAGATTCCTGAACTTTCAAACTGGTTGAAGCATCATAGTGCTTTCACTATAGGCCTTTCAAGTCTTGCCACATCATTTGACAAGTTGCCATTTTTTAATCTTGTGTGTGGAGTCTATTGAACCGCAAACAATAATGTCATTTACTTTACCTTCCAAAAGCAACTAATGGGGTTTACTTGATACTTTATCAGTTTATATTGTGGAGATCACACAAGGATCAGTTTAAAGTGCTTGCTGTGTGGTTCAACTTCAAAGTAATTTGGTTTGTCATTCATATTTTCTTGTAATAATTAAAATGAGGATAAGCACAGGTATAAACATCGAAGGGTGTGCATAGATGTGGTAAATATTTGTCATTTTTGTTTTTGAAAATTGGAATTCTAACAACAAACAAAGTGATCTTTTGTCTCAGATCATACTTTTTTGTGACATTTACTAGCATTGCATTACTAAATACTATGTTAAATTGATGCTTTGTTTCAATTCTTAATGCCAACAGGTACCTGTATGTTTGTGCTGCAACTGTGTGTGTCAACATTGGGTTACTTCTGGTAGCTGCTACTGTATTGCATATTTGTGCAATAATATTCTATGGGACAAGAAACATTCAGCTCCAAGTGATCAATACTTGAAGCCACCCCTCTGCTACAAGATTCTGCTGTGCCGAATAGAAATGCTTCAAAATGTGAACTATTTACCTTGCATCTGTTTTAGAGGATGTCAGGTATAATCCCCCTGAGATGTTCACAAGGAAAATACTAAAAAATGGCAGTGTGGCTGGGGTATTTTGGAATTATACAAGAACGTGCAGTATATTGATCCACACACTTCCCCTACCAGAGTTTTCATTTCTGGGGAATGATTTCCCTTTCGTTTATATTTGATTTTCTTGAAAGGTCACTTTATCGGGCCAGGCATCAATAGTTATTTTATCCTACTTAGAATTTCCCCTCCTAATGAATCTGTGCATTCTTTATATCTGTACACCATGTAAAAGAACTGAACGGACTAGTGAGATGAGCAATTTAGGAATGCAATCTGCAACACCAGTGGTTAGGCATAAATAACCAATTTGGCCTTGGTAATGGAAGATTAAGCCTTATTCTTTCATTCCAGTGTTGTTTTGGGAATTTTAATGAAGTTGGTGGTAGGTTGGCTAGTTGATACCAACGTCTCAGTTCTGCCAAATAACTAACACACAGGAACTGTGGCTGATGGATGAGTCTTAAAGACAGAAATGTTAGCGTTCTCTCTCTTTCATCACAGAGTTCCGTTTTTCAGGTTTGGGTCTCCCGCTTGCAAATCCTGTTGGTGATAAGTTGTTGATAAGTACGGTGTCAGGGCAGCTCTTGATAGATCAGTTGCTATACTGGTCATTGATATATATATATATATATATATATATATATGTGAATCTAAGAATTCTTTGAATTTGTACACATGTTGTAAAAAGAACTATGCAGACTAGTGAGATGGGCATTTGAGAATGCAACCTGCAACATCAGCGGTCAGGCAAAAATCATCCATTTGATATTGGTAATGGAAGGTGAGGCTTTATTCTGTCATATTCCAGTGTTTCCGTCGGACATGGAATGGTACTGAAAATTTTAACCAAGTTTCTTGTCAGGTTGCCGAGGTGATGCCAGCATCCTATTTGTTCTGCCAAATGTCTGACACGGATGAATTGTGGTTGGTGGATTAGACATTTCATTTTATCGTCACATGATCACTTACTGTCAGGTTTGCGTTAACCCCATTGCAAATCTCATTGGCCACAAGTTGATGAAATATGGTATCGCAACAGCTCTTGATAGATCAGTTGCTGTACTGGTCATTGCTACGTGTGACGTTCTCGCTTTCGCTTCGTCCGCAGAAGTGCTGTGCCATTTGCATCCCATCTTCGTATCTAAGTTACAACCTCATCTCCCTCCCACCTCCAACTCTGATCTGGGGGCATCCGACATCTATGTCGAGCATTGCGGCAATGTCAGTAGCAAGGACACTCTAAACACCTTGTTGCAACCCCCTTGTTAGATGGGGATTGGATGCTTCTGTGACCCTATGAAGGCAATGGCTTGTGGGGCTGAGCATATCGACAATTATATCGGCGGGTCGACTGTCGATCTTAACCCTCGAACACCTCAAAACCCTTAGAACTCCCTCAACTTCTCACGGTGTATAGGGGGGGGGGGGGGAGGGCTACGTCCTTTGCCTTTGGCTTCTCCATTTTGGGGCATCGTTCTCATCCTTCAATTTATGTTCCTCCTCACCTTTTGCCTCATCTCTCTCTCTCTCTCTCCAGCCACTCCCCCATCAGTCCCTCCCGCCCATGTCCTCATTCCGTTCGACACCCCAACCTAATGATAGTCAGAAATATGATTGACCTATTTTATCATGTTTGCATGTCTATCAATCACCTTACCTCCATGCAGGTCCGAAGCTAAAAGTCACACACGGCATTCAGGATGATGATGGCACGTTAAATCTTATGGCCAGTAACTTTAAAAACTCCGCGTATGGTGGCCGACTTTCCCCCGTGTGTATATATTGGGGAGATAGCTGCTGGTTGTCAGTCAGCACACCACTATTGGTTGGTTTTCACAGCAATTCAGTCCCCCCGGTCACTCCCTGTGCTTGACGTTTCACGAAACTTGGACACCATCCATACTTCCTGTCTTCTAATAAGCATTTGTTTTAATATCAGAAATGCGGTTTCTCATTCAGTTTCCTTCCAACGACATTAAATGAGACTCACCTCGGTTCTGTTTTATGGAGGAACAATATACATTTTTGCCCCATAGTCCGGGGTCTATGGATCTAACGATCAGGGTTGAAGGCAATGATCACATCTGTTGTCACTGGCCACTTAAAGGCCCACCACACTATCGATGAGTCTATAGAAGATCTAATGGTCAATGATCAGGGTTACTAAAATCCCTTGTCTACCAAACAGTCGAGGATTTGATTTTTTTTTTTTAATTGGTGATAGGCATTATCTTACCACGTCACTAGAGAATGGTAATCTATCGTGTCAAAGTGTCAACAACACGGATAACAGGTACTTAAACCCCCCCCTCTCAACTATATGTTTCCCTCGACTCCACAGATTTGTTAAGTAAGATAAACACATTTTGCTTAAATTAGAAGACATCTAAGGGACTCAAATATTATTTTTGATGTCTTACGTTTTTTTTAAGTTAAAATGTATTTAATTTAGAGAATGAAAAAATTAAAGTTAACTTGGTGTCGCTGATGCGTGTATCTTTGCATGGAAAAGCCTTTCTTTCATTAATTTGACAACCTTTATGTCATTTTATATACTACACTAGAGAAGCCTACAGACTACAGATGTAAATGGATACTTGAAAATTCAATCTATCTGGCCATGTATATAATATAGGTTTTGAACTCTGTCATATTATCATTGTAAATTTTTTTTTTTAGAAAAAAAATTCAAAGTAAACTCACGCGCACACGACGCGCGCCTTTGATTAGTATCAGTTCAAATCCATACAATATTGCTCACAATCAATGATGTTGTACCCCCTTCAACTAATAATATGTCTAATTCAGCCCATCCAAGTTTTTTCCCCCCTGATGGTTTGTGCCTCCAAAAGAACGTGGGCAACTTCGACCATACCATCCCAATAGCGTCGTGAGGAAGGTCAGGCACCACACAGAGAGCATGGTGCCCCTACCCTTCCGGCTGTGGCTCCTCTTCATCTTGTCCAATTTTACAACGGGTAGAGTTGTTACACGAGAGGCAATTTCGACCTTACCATCTTAGTAGTGGGGTTGAGGAGAGTGCCTGCCCACCATGAAGGGCCTGCCACCGTCCTTGGCAAACTTGTCATAGCCATGTCTCTTCCAGAGGTGGGTAATTTTATGATGCACAGTGGTAGGAGGCCCACAAGTTGGAAGGTCACCTGGGGGGGTTCCCAACTCAACAAAGATGCCAAACATCCACTGACAAGGGATATTGGTGATGACTGCACTAGGGAGGCAGCACTTACGGAGGATCCAACCGTGGGAAGTCCGAAGGATGCTCCAAACTCGGGGACAATTTAGCTTTTCTCTCTCTCTCTCTCACTTTTCAAGAAAGTTTTACATTTCAATCCTTTTAATCTAATCTAATTCCAAACATAGCCTCATAACCTCAATATTACTAAATAAGTCCATAGAATCTATTATTGTTCTAAAGTAAGTCCATGCTACTCGCTCTTTTAACGGTGAAGTAAGAGATTACTAACCCTAGGGGCTAATTTTAGAATAAGAATAGATTCTAAGGACTTAGGTTGCATTTTGATAACGCGTAAGTCTATTATTTAATGGTTTGAATTCATGCCTCATCTCTTAAATGAGTTGCAAGAAAAATCGAAGAATGATTTTAAAGATGATGTTTGATAAATGTTCTGGATAAGTATCTAATAAAATATAATTTAACAATAATAATATTTGAAAGAAGTGTATTGCCTACAAGTCAATCGCTTTAGAAGTGAATGTGTCATTTTTTTTTGGTATGTTCTCGTTCAGATTTATAATATTATGACAAAATCTTTATTACGTCTCATTTAATTTATACGTATTTTGGTTTGACATAGTGAAGTCCTTAAATGCATATAATGAAGGTTGGATCGTAATGAATGTTGGATCGTAATGAGATCATGATAATATTGAACTCATTTATTTTTTTAAATTAATCAAGAAAAATAAAAATTAGAATAATCTGATGATGGTCACAAGACATAAAATCCGTGACATCGTGACGTCGGGTCAAACATAAGTCCCGAGAACTCTATCGGGCATTCTGAGCAACAAAAAATGTCCTCGCAACAAGCGGATCATGCAAGAAAAGATTCTTTATAATTTACGAGGTGTCTGAGTTTGGTCGGGAAGAAATCTTAAAAGATCAGAGTCTCCTCACACAACAAGCGGTGTAAGAAACAACCAAACCAAAGTATACAGTGTCAAGGAGTCGTCGTTTTCTCCTCTCCACATGGCCAAGCACCAAAACCAAGGCAAAAGGGGGTCCTTTTATAGGGGGTGCACCCCCTGTTCCCCACCTCTCGGCCTAATGGGACCGGGTAGGTCCCACAGGGGACCTGCCCAGTCCAGATAGTGCCCGTAGGCTTATCCGGGCCAGGAAAAAAAAAGAGAAAAGGGGGGCGAGGCCATTTGATCTAGGATAGGTCCCTTTGGTCCCCAAAGGGGCCTATTTGGTCCCAAGTGAATCCTAAAGTCTATAAATATCCCCCATGGGCCTCATATGATCTATAAATACCCTTGAGGTTTGTACTTATGCCCCTAGGGATTCTGCGATGTAATTTTCTATATAATTTGACAGTAGAAATATTATAATTTTTTGAATTAATCAGAGGTTACGAAAATATCCTAAAATTACAAGAAGATCCCTCAATTATTGTAATTGTAGAAATATCTTGTAAATTTAAAAAATTGTAGACATGTCTTGTATTTTTTGTGGAAAAAATCTATAAAATCTACGATTTGTGGACAAGGTCGTGTATTTACAAGACAACCTTGTACTTATGCAAATATCCTTTGTTTCTTTCAAGAAATTGCAAAAAAAACCCTGGCTTCTAGCTAATTGTGTGAATGTCACTCTTTGACGTGAAATGTTTGCACATGTACCCCTCCTATTTCTCAAATTATCTTCACACCCATAATGAATACCAAATTGCATAAATACCCTTGTTCTGTTCAAACATTATCAAAATGCCCTTGGCATGTCTTGAATTACCCAAATGCCCCAAATGCCTTTGTTTAGTCAAGATATTACGAAAATATTCATGGTTGTCCAAAGTTATAGAAAAGTCCCTATTTAGTCTAGAAATTACAAAAATGTCCTAGTCTATTTATAAACTATAGAAAAATCTCTATGTTATCTAAAAATTACACAAATACCTTTGTGTTATTCAGAAATTATCAAAATATCTTCGAACCTTCCAGAAGTTATCAAAATATCCCTGAGTTTAAAACTTATTAAAATATCTGGGGAATTTAAGAGTTATCAAAATATCTCTGAGCTTCCAAAAATTGCAAACATACTATTACCCCTACCAAGTTTTATTTAATCCCTAAACGACACTAAATTGTGACATAGTCCTTGATCCCTACCCAAATCCTAGTATAAATTTCCAACCTCCCCCTATTCTTATAGGCTTCTGTTGGGTCCCGTAGTGCAGGAAGATGGATCTAGTGGGGGGGGTGAATAGATCCCTCTAAAAAATTAAGTCCAGTTTAAAACACAAGTGTCACACAACGGAAATGTAGCAACTTGAAATTTTATATATGCATTTATATGCAAAAAATAATAATAATGAAAGATACAAATAAAATAAATGATAAATATTTTTTTATGACTTTAAAGTGTAGAATATATAAACGTGAATCCTATCTCACGTGTTAACACGAACGGCGAGATTCGCGACACGATTCTGAGAAGGTGAAGACGTTGGTACTGTAACAGTATTGTAGCATCCGATTTAAGAGAGAATTATTAGCTCTAATTAAATCTTAATTAGTGGATGATGTAATTTCTTACATAATTGAATAAATGAGGTCATAGATTATGTCATAAAGGGGGATTTATTTCAATATTTACATGTTGAAAATTAATGTCAACATAAGTTGGTGTAACAGTAACATGAGTCAGTGAAATAGGAAAATTAGGTGAAAATTGACTTAGAATTAAATTAGTAATAAAACATCATTGAATAAATGAGATAATTGATTATGTCATAAATTGAGATTTATTTCAACATCCACATGTTGAAAATTATTGCCAACATAAGTTGGTGTAATAGTAACATAGGTGGGTGACATAGGGAATTAGGTGGAAGATGGAATTAAATTAGCAATAAAATAATTATGAGACTTGGCCTATAAATAGGGTTGTGATTTTCCCTACTCAAAGTACAAATCCATTGGGGAAGTGCTGGTTGTAGAGAGGAGAAAATCTTGAAGTTTGGAGGAGTGTTCGAAATATTCTTCATTCTTATTGTTCTTCCTCTTCGATATTCCACTAGGTAGGTATTCTCTCGGGCTAAACTCAAATTGATGCATGAATTAGATGTAGATGCATGTCTACTTTGATTCTATATCATTTTTCTCAATTTTTATTGAGTATTAAGAATGTTGTCCATACAATTGGACATAAGATTCTAACCGAGATTTTTCACCGCCGGAAGATTCGTCTCGAATCACGGTGTCTTTCTAAGACCGTATTCCGGATGCGCGATCTCCGCCCCAATCGTGATGTCTTCAGGTTCTAATTGAACCAATATATCATCTAGCATGTTAAATATGTTATGATAAGTTGCATATCATTCAAATTTACACACGATTAAGTTAAGGATATGGAAGATAATAATTCTATTCCATGAGCTTATATTTCCGTCATAGTTCCTGTTACCTTCATGATATCTTTGGTCTCCATGACTATATTATCTTTCTGACATGTTAAATGGAATAGATATTATCTGTTAAAATTACATGGGCTTAGTTGCATGATCATGATCAATACGAGTTTAATTATTTCCATGTTATCACGTTACCGTGTTTTCGACAAGTCGCGTAGTTCGCTAGATTTCTAAAGAAGAACGGTGTCTAAGGAAAGAGGTCCACGGGCAAATACTTTAAGTGGATAAGTGGTTACTTAATTAGGACCCCGTGAATACGAGGGGAGCCTCCCACTATCCCACCTCTTACCTGGCCGTGATTCTTCGATTTTTCAGTTAAGCTCCGACTGCGAAAAATGAGATAAAAATTTTCGCAAGAATTGTTTCTCAGTTCCCACAAGTCGTGTAAATAGCTAGATTTCCAAGGAAAAACGGTGTGTAAGGAAAGAGGTCTACGGGCAAACGCTTTAAGTGGATAAGTGGTTTATTAATTAGGACCTCACGAATGCGAGGAGAGCATCCCACTGTCCCACCTCTTACCTGGCCGTAATTCCTCGATTTTCTAACTAAACACCTGACTGTGAAAAACTTGATCTAAATTCGTTTTACGAGATTTTTCACAAGGGTTGATTGTGTCATGCCCCGAACAAGGCGGAATTATCAAGACGTGAATAATTATACGGGCAGGTCGATCAAGAGACTAAGCTGATCAGTATGAACAACAAATGGATAAAATCACATCTTTATTTTATAATCTGACATTTCCAACAAATATCCTTCAAGGACTTATAATACTATTCAAACTCGATATAATCATTTAGAAGTATATAGACTGGGAAAAGAAATTTATTAAAAACTATCATCACTCTCATCACTCCAGCCCATTCCCGTCATCTTCAGGATTTATTGAAAATTAACAACAATATATAGGGTGAGCTAGAAAGCTCAGTAGGACTTATATCTCTTTACCATGTCACTTTAAGTAATTAACATGTTGAATCATCTATATGCCCTTGAATAAAACAAGTAGTAAAACAAATGACAAATAGAGAATAAGATCAGGAAATCAAGAATTTCAAGAATAGATATTGTAGAACTCAAGTGTAAGCATGAAGATATATTAATAACAAGTATAGAATTATAAATATGGCCATGTAACAAGGATATTAACCCTTCCGGTCAAACATGTCATGTACAGGAAGTCAAGCATGTAATAAGTGAATTGTCTAGTTCAACCTTGCATGTCAGTTGGTGCAATGCCGCTCCTGATCATTCAACTCCCTCGGGCACAAGTACTTTTAGACTTTACTCGCCTAGGACCAGATCAGGGTCCCCATGTTTACCAGACATTGAGTATCGAGTGGACAAAAATTCCCATGTAATTTTTAGAATAATTCATTTATAATTATGGCCAATCCGAGTTTCAAGAAAAGCTTAAGAAGCGTAGTATAGCGCATAACTAGTCATTTAGTTATGGAGGACTCTAGAGGTGGCCCCTACAAGCTCAAGAGGTGGCTCCCATTATGTAACACTTTGCGCCATTCCGGTCTCAAGAGGTGGCTCCCATAACGTAGCATTTTACCATGCATGACATTTAGCTCCTACACTCCCAAATGGTAGTTTATGACTAAAGTACAGATCTAGCAAAATTTTTATTTACAAGGACATGTAGTATGAAGAAAGGGAATGTAGTATGAAGAATAAATGAAGTTTATAAGAGAAGTTCAAGGATGATTTAAGGCATCATGTTTAACGACATTAAGATAATAAAGAGAATGAATTGCCGGTCAAGGCGCGATCAACTCTCGCGAAAAATCTTGTAAAATAAGTTTAGATCAAGTTTTTTTTTCTCAGTCGAGTAATTAGCAGAAAATCAAAGAAAACACCGTCAGGTAAGAGGTGGGACAGTGGGAGGCTCCCCTCGTATTCATGAGGTCCTAATTAAGTAACCACTTGTCCACTTAAAGCGTTTGCTCGTGGACCTCTAGCCTTAGACATCGGTTCTTCTTGGTGAACTTACTAGCTACACGATTAGTCGGAAATACAGAAAAACGTAAATCGAATGAAAATCATTCTTACATATTCTAACATGTTCATTTGTTAATGAATTTCAATGAAGGAAAATATATTGAAAAAAGATGTCAAGCTATCAATTGCATAATATGTTCTTGTATAAAGAATATTTGAAAGAAGATGTCAAACTTTCAGATAGAGCTTAGATCAAATAGGTAGAGTCAATCATGTATAGAAATTCTATGAAAATTAGAGCATAGTTGTTTGAATAATTAACGATAGCTTTACGAGTTCATTCACCTAGTCATTTCTTTGTTAATAGTATTCTTAAGACAAGAACATGATTTTAAAATTTAAAATTTAAGTTTTAAAATAACGCACATAAACGAGATAAATCGGGTGTGGTTACCGTATTCAAATCATGGTCCATATGTGATCCACATTATTGAAACACGTTATGATAATAAAAACTCTCATTTTTGAACTTTAAATCTTAAAATAAGTCATAAATACATGATCATGAAAAATTTACATAGAATTAAAATACTCATACAAAAATATATATATGGAGATCTAATTAAGTTTTCGCCTAAGAGAAAACCTACTTAGTTGAAGATCAAAGAAGAAGAAGTTTAAGAACGAAGAACGCTTTCGAACACTCCTCCAACTTCGAGCTTTCTCCCTCTCTCCAACCAGTAATTCATCCCAATAGATTTGTGCTTTGAGTAGGGAAGATCTCAGCCCTATATATAGGCCAAAATCCCTCATTCTTATATTACCCATTCCACCTAATTTTCCTATTTCACCAACCTTATTACTGTTACACCAACTTTGTTACTATTACACTAAATTAATTCCAACTTGTGAATGTTGAAATAAATCTCCCCTCTATGACATAATCAATGACCTCATTTATTCAATGATGTAAGAATGACCTCAACCATTAATTAGGATTAGATTATTGTGAATAATTTTCTCTTAAATCAGATGCTACAGTAATACTACAGTACCGACGTCTTTACCTTCTCAGAATCGTGCCGTGAATCTCGTCGTTCATGTTAACAAGTGGGATATGATTCATGTTTATGTATTCTATATTTGTAAAGACATAACGGAAAATATTTATAATTTATTTTATTTTCATCTTTCATTATTTCTTTTTACATATAAATGTATATAAAAAAGTTCGAGTTGCTACATCCTCCCCCACTTAAAAAGAATTTGGTCCTCCAAATTCACATGATTAATTACAAAATAAGAGAAGTTTTAACAATACTAACCTGAAAACAATTCTGGATATTTCTTCTTAATCGCATCCTCCAATTCCCAAGTGGCTTCCTCCTATCCACGACGGCTCCATTAGATTTTAACCATTGGTATTGCTCTATTCCTTAGTTGATGTAATTTTTGGTCTAGTATCTTGATGGGTTTCTCTTCATAAGTTAAATCATTTTACAATACCAGATCATCATGTTGGATCACATGTGAAAGATCATAGACATACCTCCTCAGCATTGACATATGAAAACTATCATGTACTCCTGCTAACTTCGGGGGTAAAGCCAGTTTGTATGCTACTTCTCCAACTCTATCAAGGATCTCAAAAGGACCAATAAATCTCAGACTTAACTTTCCTTTGACTCTGAATCTTTGGATTCTTCGAGTAGGTGATACCTTCAAGAAGACATGGTCACCGATTTGAAATTCTAAATCTCTTCTTCTATTATCAGCATAACTCTTTTGTTGAGATTGGATAATTTTTAGTCGATCCTTAATCATCTAGATATTTCGTGTAGCACCCTGTCTTTTTCTACTATAATATTTTCACAATTAATTATTTATTGGCTCAACTTCTAAAGAAATTATTAAAATTCTGGAAAATATGAAACTAGTGTAAAATTGAATTTGTAATAACTTTGTCTTCAGGTAAGAGACCAAAATAAAATTCGTGTAAGCCCAATTTCACATTTTTAGGAGTTTTTCGTGGGTTAGAAGACCTAGTTTAGCCATCTCAATTTGGGCCCAATTCTAGCCCAATTGTGATCCAATTTGAGCCAAACCCTAGCCCATTGATAGGTCTTTGCTTTCTCTTCAAAAACCCCAACTCTAGATGCTTCTACCGACGGCGACGGCGGTGGATTAGAACCTTATCCGAAGTTTTCACCAGAATTTCTTCATAGGACTCTTCAACCAAATTCGATCTCTAGGAGTCCCTATAGGTTCTATTTATAGAGGGCTTTCGACACCTTAGAACCTTATTTGCACCAGCAATAGGCGGCGGGACCGATCGTGATCGGACGAGGGAGAATTTGGGCGTTCTAGGAGCGGTACCTAGGGTTCCGGCGACCCCTCTTCTTTATCCTTCTTTCCTTCAAGCAAAGGTAGGTGTCTCTCAGGCCAAACAGAAATATAATAATACCGTATTGTGCGTCTCCATGAGCTCTTTCTTTTGATACCTAATTGCCCAATTCTCGTTCATCATGCTGTTCGAATTTCACGTTTTTCTCTGAGGTGTATAAAAAGGGCAACTTTCATGATTATTAGTTAAAGATTGAATCATGTGGTGTTAGATCTAAATCAAAGCATGCTATTTCATACGAATTTTTACGCTCTTTCGAATGGTAGCAGTTTCCCTAATTTTTATTCATTCTATCATAAGCAATCGAAGTTTTAGTGTAAAATGTCGAAGTTCATCGTCGGCGGGTTCCAGGTCATGTGACGCATCTTCCAGAGGCCGTTACAGCCTGACGACCGCACGACAGACCGTCACATGAGCCTGACGGTCCCACGATAGACCGTCACATGCCCCTGTGTTTTAAAATTTTAAAATTTTAATCTATTTATTTTCTGGTACGTAACGCACCTACTATAGAGCGTTACATGCTTGTAACGCCCCTTCCTTAGACCGTCACGTTCTCCTGAGAGTATTTTTTTTAAAACTATTGCTTATGCATTTTTAAAACCAGAAACTTGCTATGTTAGTATGATATCTTGATCTATAAGTAAGGTAGAACGTGATGTTAATATTGTATTATGATCATAAACATAAAATTTTCATTGTTCTACATGAAAGATGTTAGAAAATCCTAAGTTGAATGATCATGAAGAATTTGATAAAAACCCTTAGTTAAACTTGTATAAATTTTGATTTATGTAAGATATATATTTGATCTTAGCTTTATTGTTTGACAGTCATGCCACTCCGGTGGGATTGACTGACCGCACCACTTTGGTTTCCGTGTTTATTAGCCTCAATTCTTGTAATAGATGGGACTCTCCGCCGGATATTCCTTCCATCGGACTATGACCACTATTATGAGACCTCCGTAAGACCCCGTGAGCCTGGGATTCCCACCAGGACGCCGGGCAGGTTGTACCCTAAAGACCTGAACCCATGAATGTGGTTTGAATCGTATTTTTGGACCAGCTCAAATTAAGTTGGTCTGTGTCCTATAACGGCTCAAGATTGGACCGTCACAGCAACGTAACGGCCCTGTGTACGACCGTCACATTCCTGTAACGGCCCTGTTATAGACCGTCACAGATAAGGTAGTAATAAGGTTTTTCTTGTTTTATCATCATGAAGCAGTTATCAAGGTTGGCCTTGAACTGTGAGATTATGTGCAATCTTTGTTTACATCCTTGTTACCTAAAGACTCATAGTCTTTCTACTTGATGTCATTCCAATTTTGTTGGAATTTCTCTTGATCTTAGAAGTAAGTTCGTGAGCTTAACCTTGGAACTCTTGGCCATTAATGTGATGAATGTCTAGACTAGGATCATTGACCCAAACCTTCAATGACAACGCATCATAAAGGGCCCGGTCTGGTCCTGGGAAGAGCGCTCGAAAGTACTTATGCCCCGGGGAGTTTGTAATGACAAGGTGTGGTATTGCACCGAAGTGCATGACTAGCGTGATTGGTCTATGATATTTCCACTTTTACTCAATTACTTGAAATGCGTGCTTGATATGGCCAATTCCATTTATCATTTCATGACATGAAAAGTTCTTGTTATACTTGTGTTTACTCTTTACTTGAAAGCTCATGTTCTTTTCCCTATCTATCTCTTGTTATTTATTTATCATCGCTTTTGTTACAACGTTATTCATAAATGGTTAATCACTTTAATTATGTCTGATGATAGAGATATAAAATCCTACTGAGCTTTGCTCACCCCTACTTTCCAATCCTTTTCAGGTAGCTCGGATGAGGACGGGCGTTCCGATGGGGACGGGAGCGAATGATTCCAGGAGCGAGCCATTTAGAGTTTCTGTTCAAGTCAAGTTTGGATCAGTTGTTATCTAGAGTTGATGTTTTTTCCATTAATGAGATAGAAGTCCACAAGGAGTCGGGTGTAATTGAATACTTTCTCTTATGATTATTATCAATAAAGTTGGGTTAATTGTTTCTTTATTATTAGCCTGGTGGTTAGTCTCTTGTGGCAATGTATGCTCTGATTGACATGATTGATATAAACTGCTACGTTCCGATTTTCTACGTCAGGGCGTGACAGTTTTTATGGTATCAGAGCCTAGGTTTTCTTTAGACCCTAGATTGCTAGTAGTGTTATAGAACCTTTAAACCTTAGTAAAGTCAGAATTTGACCTAGTGAGTTGGATAGAGACTTGGGCTAAGATTAGTTAATTAATTAACTAGCTATAAGAAGATAGATCCAATAGAACGTTCTTAATTACTTCTTTTATGTTGTAGGAATTTTCGTGATGGCGGTAGAACGCGCTCAATGGCGAGACATGCAACGTACAGTGTAGGGCCTGACTCAGGCCTTACAGCAAGTAGCCCATGGCGGCGGACAGCAAGGAGCAGGCAATCTACATCGAAACTTTTAGGGCTTGAATCCCCCGCGTTTCAGTGGATCTTCGGACCCGGATGAGGCTGAGAACTGGCTGAAGGAGACGGAAAGAATCTTTAGGGTTATGAAATGTGGAGATCAGGATCGCGTCTTACTAGCGACTTTCCAATTAGAACGCGATGCTTGTGCTTGGTGGGAAGCTGTGGAAGCCACACTTGGGAATAGGCGTGCCACGTGGGATGAGTTCAAGGAGTTTTTCAATAGCAAGTACTTCTCAGATCGGGTGCAGGAGAAGAAGGCGGCCGAGTTTGCTGCTTTGAAATAAAGAAACTTGTCGGTTGCGGAATATGAAGTGTAATTTTCCAGATTATGTAAGTATGCCCCACACTTGGTGTCCACTGAGAAATTGAAGGCTAAAAGATTTTTGAATGGTTTGAAGCTTCAGTACATCAATCAATTGGCACCCTTGGAAATCCATATCTATGCTGAGATAGTAAGGAAAGCATAAGTTTTGGAGGATACGATGGAAATGACTGACCGGATCAGAGGTCGGGATAAGAAGAAGGAACATACTGCCAGTTTCGGGAACTTCAGACCTGGTAATGGTCAGAAGAGGCCCAATGGTGGGCCGAGTTTTTCTAAAAATAAGAAACCCAAGGAAGGCGAGAAGAAGGTTGGACCAGTTGTGCCGTCTAAGGCAGTTTGCAAGTATTGTGATCGTCCAGGTCACAAGATGGAAGAGTGTTGGCGCAAGTTAGGCGCTTGCTTAAGGTGTGGTAGCATGGACCACCGAATTCCAGAATGTCCCCTTATTAATGAACCGGCAGCATTTGATAAGTCGCAAGGAAGTTACAAGCGGCAAGGCAGGCTCCAAGCCCTCCAAGAGGTAGAGACCGAGAACCAGACTACCGAGGAAGGAGGCATTGTCGAAGGTACTCTTACTATTCTTTCCAAGCCAGCATTCGTACTTTTCGACACTGGAGCCACTCATTCTTTTATATCTCTGAAATTTGCTAAGACTTTATCTGTGGAACCGGTGTTGTTGGATTCACACCTAATGATATCCACCCTATTGGTTCGGGATCCAAGATTAAATATTATTATCCTTCTAGTGAAATTTTGATCAATGGTTGTAATTTATCTGCTGATCTAGTATGCATGAAGATGAAATATTATGATGTAATCTTAGGGGCTGATTGGTTATCTAAGCATGGTGCTAGTGTTCATTGTAAGTCAAGAGTAGTGTCTTTCCCTGGACGTTCAGAGCTTTCTTTCTCTGGCTCTAGGCTATCCAAGACGGTGCCACTCATTTCGGCACTTCGGGTAGATAAGTTGTTAAGAAAGGGGTGTCCAGCATTCTTGGCTTTAATTTCTTTAACTGATAAGAAGGAAGTGGAGTTGAAGGATATCCTTGTTATTCAAGATTTTTTGGAGGTATTTCCAGATGAATTGCCAGGTCTTCCCCCTGAAAGGGAGGTGGTTTTCTCTATTGACCTGATTTTTGGCGCCTCGCCTATTTCGAGAGCTCCCTACTGTATGTCCCCGACTGAGTTAAGAGAACGAAAGATACAGTTGTTAGACTTGCTAGAAAGAGGGTTCATTTGTCCGAGTACTTCCCCGTGGGGTGCTCCTGTTCTTTTTGTAAGGAAGAAAGGTGGTTCTTTAAGGCTGTGTATCGATTATCGTCAGTTGAATCAGCTCACCGTGAAGAACAAGTACCCATTACTAAGGATTGATGAATTATTTGATCAGATATCAGGAGCCCAGTATTTCTCAAAGATCGATCTCAAATCTAGGTATCATCAGTTGAGGATAAAAGATGAAGATATTTTTAAGACGGCATTCCGTAGCAGGTATGGGCATTTTGAATTTTTGGTGATGCCATTTGGACTAACAAATGCTCTTGCAGCTTTTATGCAGCTAATGAATAGTGTGTTTCGACCCTACTTGGATCAGTGGGTCGTGGTATTTATCAATGATATTCTGATATATTCAAGGAGCAAGGAGGAGCATGAACAACACTTAAGAATGGCGTTGCAAATATTAAAAGAGCATCAGCTATACGCCAAGTTTAGTAAATGTGAGTTCTGGTTGCAAGAGGTATCTTTTCTGAGCCACATTATTTCTAAAGAGGGAATCGCAGTAGACCCTTCTAAAGTTGAGGCTGTACGTAATTGGGAAAGACCTATGAATGTAACTGAGATCAGAAGCTTCTTAGGCTTGGCAGGCTATTATCGAAGGTTCATCAAGGATTTTTCCAAGATTGTAGTGCCCTTGACAAGGTTAACTCGTAAGGAGAATTATTTTGAATGGACGGATGGTTGTGAAAAGAGTTTTTAGACTTTGAAGGAGTGTTTGACCACTGCCCCAGTTTTGGCCTTACCCTTAGGTGAAGGAGGTTTTGAAGTTTATACCGATGCTTCAGGAACCGGTTTAGGTTGCGTATTGATGCAACGAGGGAAGGTGATAGCTTATTCCTCTAGGCAGTTGAGAAAACATGAAGAGAATTACCCTGTGCATGATCTGGAGTTAGCAGCGGTTGTATTTGCTCTTAAGATATGGAGGCATTATCTTTATGGAGAAACTTTCATCGTGTACTCAGACCATAAGAGCTTAAAATACTTATTTTCTCAGAAGGAGTTGAATATGAGACAGAGAAGGTGGTTAGAGTACTTAAAGGATTTCGACTTCTCCATTGAATATCATCCTGGAAAGGGGAATGTTGTAGCAGATGCTTTAAGCAGGAAGCCAACAGCTAGGCTAGCCAGTTTGATGATTCAAGAGTGGAAGTTGTTAGAACAGTTTGCCAATTTAGATATTACAGAAAAGGAAGATCGGATCTTGGTGGCTCATGTCCAGCTTCGTTCAGAATTGCTAGCAAAAATTAAGCAGTTGCATGATAATGACCCTGTGCTCGTTGGAATTAAAGAACAGATGGCTAATCAACCAGATTTTATGTTAGCTGATGATGGGAGATTGTTGTTTCGAGGGAGAACATATGTCCCTGATTTCATAGAAATAAAGAAGAAGATTCTTGAAGAAGCGCACAGATCTAAGTATACTATACACCCAGAAGCTACAAAGATGTACAGAGATTTGAAGAGGACTATTTGGTGGCCGAACATGAAGAGGGAAGTGGCTGATTTTGTGAGCAGGTGTTTAGTATGTCAACAAGTTAAAGCAGAGCATTTCAGACCTGATGGGAAGTTAAAACCTCTCGAAATACCACAATGGAAGTGGGAAAGTGTTGGTATGGATTTTATTATGGGTTTACCCCGAACACGAGGAGGCCTTGATGGAATTTGGGTGATCATTGATCGACTGACAAAGTCTGCACACTTTTTACCTATTAAGTCAAGGTGGACCGTGGATATTTTGGCTGCCCTGTATATAAAGGAAGTAATAAGATTGCATGGAGTGCTTGTGTCCATCATATCTAACAGAGACCCCATGTTTACATCTCACTTTTGGAAAGGACTGCAAGCATCATTAGGCACTCGTTTGAACTTCAGTACATCTTTTCACCCTCAAATTGACGGACAGACTGAGAGAGCAAACCAGATTGTTGAAGACATGTTGAGAGCATGTATAATTGATTTTGGAGGCAGTTGGCATGAACATTTACCTTTGATTGAATTTGCATACAATAATAGTTACCAATCCAGCATTAAGATGGCACCGTTTGAGACCTTGTATGGCAGGAGTTGTAGATCTCCTCTTTGTTGGGATGAAATTGGTGAGAAGCAATGGCTCGGACCAGATCTTATCTCAGAATCGTCAAAGAACATCCAAATTATCAGAGACCATTTGAAGGTCGCCCAGTCCCGACAAAAGAGCCATGCAGATAATAGAAGAAGGGAGCTAGAATTTCAGATTGGGGACCATGTATTTCTGAAAGTGTCACCATCAAGAGGAATTAGAAGATTCAGAATTCGAGGCAAGTTAAGCCCAAGGTTTGTTGGCCCATTTGAGATCTTAGAGAGGGTAGGCGAAGTTGCCTATAGATTAGCCCTACCACCACAGTTAGCTGGTATTCACGATGTGTTCCATGTATCTATGCTTCGGAAGTATGTATATGACCCTTCGCACATTATCCAACATGCTGATTTAGAATTGAAGAAGGACTTATCTTATGAAGAGAAGCCTATGTGGACGCGGGATTTATTTCTCTCATTCTTTTTTTTTATTATTTTTGAAGATTGAAGATTTCTCCTATTTGTATTTATTGATTATTAGGCGTGCCAGTCACATGTGTGACGATTTCATTGTGCGCTCGACTTGACTTGGTCAGTCGATTGTGAAGTCCGAGTCGGGACCAAAAGTCCGCCATACCATAAAGGCTATGACGTTAATTACGCCCTTCCTAAGAAGGACAACCCTTGATTAAACGCCAAAATAGGAGGCCACTCGGGGCGGTAATAAAAGAAAAATAACAGTGTGTGATATTAAAGCTCTTGTTATTCTGGGAAGATAATTTAGTGCACAGCAGATTATTACACCGACATGACCACCTCTTATGTGGGTCGTGCCGGGTAGGAATAGGACACCGTCCACGCAGTGGCGGGACGGGGTCCGGACCATCATCGGGGAGATGTCCCCTTTCATATTTCTCATCCAGCCAAGGGCCTTGCAGCATTCATATTCCCCGGAAGATTGAGCCGGACGAGGGGCGTGTGATGTGCACCTCCCGGGACTTATCGGGGTTAAAACATCGATCGACATTTCGGCAGCACCTCCCCATAATCTGAATTATGCCCAGGGGAGAATAGGTTATCACCCACGGAGTGCCGGGATGAAAGCTGAGAAAAGGAGGGAGCGAACCTCCCACATTGCACATGTATGCCCTGGGGCAATGTTTGACTCTTCCCTTATAGGAGCCGGTGACACTCATGCAGTGGCAGAGCTCACCTTAGCTAAAGGGGTTGCTTATAAACCCGGTACGGATCAGTGGAACGTAAGGGAGTCTGACTCCCTTTAATTTTATCCTCGGGACAGTTCTGGTGACTCATGGACATCCCTAGGTGGGTTTGATAGAGGTGTCGGAGGCTTGATGGGTGGCGGAGTAGGCTCTCGGCGCACCTTGGGCTGGCCTGGAGGTTCCCGGCGCCAAGGTAAGGAACAGAAGGGGGTTCCCGGCGCGCCCAGGAGATATGTTCTCGGCGCAAGGGCCAAATGGCCAAGGGAGGTTGTCGGCTCCAGGGCCAAATGACCAAGGGTGTGGGCTTCTCGGCGCAAGGGTAAAGAGGCCAGGTTCCCGGCGCGCTGAAGAGAAGACCAGGGAGTTCCCAGCGCTGGCTTCCCGGCGCGAGGAGGAATTGCTCAAAGGGGGGTTCCCGGCGTGCAGGGGAGAAGGCCAGAGGATGGGCTTCCCGGCGCGATGGCAAAGCAGCCAGGGGGGGTTCTCGGTGCGGCCAAGATAAAAAGGTTCCCGGTGCGAAGGTAAGAAGGCCAGGGGTGGGGTTCTCGGCGCCAGAAGCCTTGCGCCGAGGACTATTCACCCCTTTCACTGTGTGCGGGGCCGAGATGGGTGAGGGCGTCGGGAGGAGAAACAGAGTTTTATAGTACCCTGTTTTTGGGTTTGTTGATGAATCAGGGGTTTTCCTGGTGATTCAGGCCAAGATAGACGGGCCTTGAGAAGTCAAAAGAGATCAATTCATCAGGCTGCAACTGATCTTGGCTTGGGTTTCAAAGGGGAAGGCCAGAAGCGGAGAGTGATTTGGGGGAAACATGGTTTAGGGTATCTCTGTCATCAGCGTTCATAATAATCCCTGAGGATGATTTTGATATACCCTTCATCATCTGGGGGCCAAGAGATGGCTGTCTCTGGCCCCGGGGATGACTTCAGCAGAGCCGATGAGCATGAATATAACATCTAAAACTGAGCAGCGGTTGCTATACATCTATACTTCGCTTCAGAGGCCAAGGGATAGTCTGTCCCTGGCTCGGAAGAAAGCACGAGCAGCGTTCGAGAACCAGGCGAATAAGCAGGCGATCAATCGAACTGGGGAGGGGGATAGCATGCTACTGAATCTAAGAAGAGACAGAAAACATGGGGAGATAGCAATAGGGTTTCGGAGAAATAGACAGCAGGCGTCAACTGCAGCCTGTAGTGTTCATTCATTCGAATATCACGATTACATTCGCACATCGGAGGCAATACATAAAAGAAGGTACAGGGAGACTATGCTTTGCCCTAGTGGAGTAAAACCGGCTGTGATATCACATCATACATCAAAAGGGGGAAGAGGTAGAAGCAATCGAAATTAAATGAATGAACTACAGAAAATGGGGAGGGGAGGGTGGAGCATTGACTCCTCTCCCTCCATGTTGCCCACCTTCGATCAGGCTTCGAACTCTTTTCTTCTTTTGCCCTTCTGCTTCTTCCTCTCTCGGATCAGATTGCAGGCTCCACTCTCTTCTCCTTTTGTGGCTATCTATTCTTCTTCTCCGCCCTCTTTTTTTCTTTCTCTTCGAATGAGGGGGTTTTATATCCCTCCTTGGTATCCTATCGGCCGGCCTGTCCCGACGCGCCTCAATCGTAGGCAGACCTCCCGGCTCGTGGGACTTCAACTTCTCGGCGCCGCTTTTGGGCTTCGACAAGGGGATCCCGGCGCCACTTTTATAGGCCCATTTAGGGCTTTTTAGACCTCACATACACCTCGGCCTTTATTGGTCCTTCAAATGTATCAGAACCTGAGAAGGCCCTCCACTGGTGACATAGTTTCTATTGAGATGATTCATAGATTTTCATCAGTCGGTAGACTGGGGTTTCATCAGCATTGCCATCTGAATGATGACAAAGTCGGACATCATCTCATCGGTATCGTCACCTGAACGGTGACAAGACCGGATATCAGCTTTAGCCTGAAAAGACTTCAGCCAGGTGACTGCTATTTCATCAGTGATGTCGTCTAACTGACAATGGCATCGGAAATCAGCTTGGCCGGAAAAAGGCTTCGGCCGGGTAGATGGTTGACGAACTTCGTCATTGATCTTTCACTATTGGTCTGATCTTCTTTTCAATTCTGTTCCCGCCCTTGCTCATTTTCCAGGCGTCAACAAATGCCCCCCACCTGCGGGCGACGTAAGCGCAGAATAAGTGGCACGGGGTCTACAGGTGCCCTTCATCATTTGAGGGTATCCTTCTCAATCTCTCCTTTGTTGTACCCCTGTGGTTTTGATGATGGTTTTGATGATTGGTTGTTGATGTGAGTTAATCAAATGTTCAGTCATCTTGCTGCTCAGTTTAGATTAACATATTTGATGTTCAGTCATGCTACATGTTAAACTGATGCATAAAGCATTCATTGCTGTGGTTTTGATGATTGATTTGGTTTTTGATGATTGGTGTTTGTTGTTAATCACTGTGAGTCATTTTGTTGTGTAAGTTATTGCATTTGAAGTTCAGACTGTTATCTGCTGCATAAAGTATTCATATGCATTTATAGAGTCTATACATTGTTTGGCAGTAAGTCTGTACATTGAGCGTCTCTTAGAAGTCCATATAGTGCATTGCATTGGCTAAGTGTATACACTGTCATGCTCATCTAGCGTCTAAGACAAAGTCTGTACAGCGCATCACTCACGTTGGAAGTCTATACATTGGCATGAAGCATCTCTTGATGTATGTACATTCTTCAATGAACCTTGAAGTCTATACACTGATTCAATGTTCATCGCCTTTGGGCATCAGAGTCTGTACATCGCCTTCAATCTTCAAGTCTATACACTGGCTTATTCCTCAAGTCTGTACAGCCGTTAGCATTGGACTTCATGTCTAGACATTGCACTGTAGCATCCATCGTCTTCGTGTTGATCTGACTTCGTGGCGTTTTCCCTCTTGTGTCTCGTTTCCCAGTGAACCCCGTGTCGTTTCACCTCGTGCTGTTCTCACTTAACTTCGTGTCGTGTTTCTGAAATAGCTCGAATAGTTCTGATGAACTTCGAGTCGTTTCCCTGTAGACCTCGTGTCATTCCTGTTTAGTAACCACACTTCGTGTCGGTTACTGTTGTTTCTGTGTCCTCGTGTCGTTTTTGTTCCACTGTGTGCAGAACATTGCAGCACCTCGTGTTGCTTTCTGTGCCACTTCGTGTTGGTTTCTGTTTTTGTCCTCGTGTCATTCTCTTTGATATTCGTTATGTCGAGTTGCTCTTTACCTCGTGTCGTTCTCTGTGTAGTGTGTGTTTTTGTCACCACTATACTTCGTGTCGTTGCTCTTTACTTCGTGCTGTTTTCATCATCTTCGTGTTGGTCTTTCTCATCAGACCTCGTGTCCTTCTCACCTTGACCTCACTTCGTGTTGATTCCTGTTTTCATCTTCGTGCTGTCTTCAATTCGTGTCGGTTTCTGTTTGTGTCTTCGTGTCTCCGTGTTGTTTTTGTCTTCGTGTCTTCGTGTTGTTTTCTTTCTACCTCGTGTCGTTTTCTTCTCACCTCGTGCCGTTCTTATCTGACCTCGTGTCATCTTCCTTATTGTATTAGCCTTGGTACCTCGTATCGTTCTCTTTTCTATCTCGTGCTGTTTTCTGTACCACCCCGTGTTACCCTTAGGTCTTTGTTTTCATTTGTATTCATGTCTTCGTGTTTCTCTTGTGTTTATGTCCGCGTGTTGTTTCCTTCTAACTTCGTACTGTTCTCATATGAACCTCGTGTTGTTCTCTTGTAATGTTTACCTTTGTCACCGCTGTATTTCGTGTCGTCCTCAGTGCAGTGCACCTCTTGTTGTTTCTATATACCTCATGCAGCTCTATTGTTAATGACCATACAGCGTATTAATAGTTTTAATCTCATTACAGGTCCGAGGAAGAACATTCCACACTCCTGGGCTGCACGTGATCCGAGACAAGAGGAACCAATCTGATAAGGACACGTGGCAGGAAGATTCTGGAAATGTGGGAGGCACACGCGTTTTGTGCCCTATCCACCTGCTGCTGCTGCTGCTATATAATGCAGCCTTCGTCCACATATGAACGCTGATCGGGTTGGCGTGAGGAAAAGAACAGAGAGCCACGATCCAGATCGAAGCAGAAAGCCTGAAGAGTAGAAAGCCCTTCGATCCAGAAAAGGAAGAAAAGAAAGAAAAGAAGAGAGCAGAGAAGAGAGTGAGAGCAGAAGAAGAAAAAGAGAGAGAGATAGTGCTCATGTGTAAAGAAAAGAAAGAGTGAAGAAGAAGAAGAGCAGAAGGAGAAGAAGAGAAAGAGAGAGATAGAAGTGTGAGCCGAAGAGAATAGGGGAGCAGAGATCGAGAGAGTGAAAGAGAAGAAGAAGAAGAGAAGAGAAGAGAAGAGGAAGAAAAACTTACCTGAAGATCTATCTACTGGACCGTGGATCAAATCCAGGCCAGTTAGCTCCGTTGAGAGCCACATTGTGCATTTCGTTTCTCAGCTTTCTATTTTGCTGAAGTTATTTTCGTTTAGTGTTTTTCCTTTGTTTTTTGGTTTACTGTATTTCCGATACTCTGTAGAGAGGTCGGGGTTCCTCCTGTTTGTTCAGGAGAAGGGAGATTGCTATCTCCGGTTGCAAGTAGCTGGGTGCTACTTGTGGGTTCCCTCCGGTTTGGAGGAAGGGAGATCTGATCTCCGGTTCTGGGCTTGTGGATTCAAGTCCATGGGTTCCCTCCGGGTCTGGAGGAAGAGAGACCGTGTGTCTCTGGTTTGCTAGTGACTGGTGTCACTAGTGGTTCCCTCCGTTTGGGAGGAAGAGGGGAGGCTGTTCCCCTGGTCAAGCTGTGTGGCAGCACCTGTTGCAGACTGAGTCTGCGGTTTCTAGCGTGAGCTAGTTGTGAGTGACGTCACGCGGTTCGGGGAAGAGCGGAGAAGACACGGAGCGCGCGCGGGCTCCTTCTTTTTTTTGTTTTGTTTGCTGCAACACAGAAATAAGAGAAGAGAGAGAAGGGGCCACCACGGGAGATTGCTCCGGCGGGGCGAGCGGGACAAGTGTGATATAGCAAAATATGGGGGTTAAACGGCCATAGCGGGAAGTGACTCGCCGCGGCCTCGGGGGGACGGGAATGGTGCAGAAATTAAATAACAAGAATTGAAACGGCCATTGGGGAAGCGACTCGCCGCGGCCTTGAGAATATGAGCAAATAATAAGATGACAGAATATAAAGAGAATACAAAGAGCGGGAATTTAAACGGCCATTGGGGAAGTGACTCGCCGCGGCCTCGAAAACATAAACAGATAAGAATATAACGTATAAGAACGTGAATTTAAACGGCCATTGGGGAAGTGACTCGCCGCGGCCTCGAGAACACGAACAAATAAGAATATAGCATATAAGAACATGAATTTAAACGGTCATTGGGGAAGTGACTCGCCGCGGCCTCGAGAATATGAGCAGAATATAACAGAGTATAAAGAGAATATAAGAACGGAAATTTAAACGGCCATTGGGGAAGTGACTCGCCGCGGCCTCGAAAACAAGATGTGATCGCCAGGGGCCGAAAGACCCCAAAATAAGAAAGTGATCGCGCCTACCTCAAGGGCGAGAGATGACGGGTTGCTTCTTCCTCTCCCTCCGACCGGCCGACGGAGAGGGCTTTCCTCGGCTACCCTTGCAAAACAACGACAAACAAATGACAAGTGGATTAGAAAGATGGAGGTGTAGTATTCAAATCCTTGCGATAAAAATAATGAAATGATGGCAAGACACACACCTGGTTGGTGTTATCTTTTAAACCCCTCTCGGACTCGAGTAGGAGGAAAATGAGATGATGGATGTAAGAAGTGTATAAGAAAAGGCGCCCTTATAAAGGGGGATAGGGGATGCAAGATGATGAATGCAAAAGAACTATGAAGAAAAGGAAAGAATTGGCTTATTGGATGTGCCGATGGTGAAATCCGGCGGAGCTCCGGCAGCGTGGGGATGACGTGGAAGCGCGGTGGATGAAGACGACCTTCCTCTCGCGAGCGTGAGCACCCGAGAAGCCGGCAGAACCTCCACCTACAAAAGAATCCACGGGTTAGAAAATGACTCTGTAGCCTCTGGGCTCCGGCAGCCTATCGGATCACTTCTAAGCCCCTCCAGAACTGAGGGGGTGGGCATCTATTTATAGAGCTCCGGAGGGTGGAGGCGTCCAGGACCCTGGACACGTCCATCAGGGCCGAATTAATATTTTATTCTATTTTTATATATTTTTTTGGAATACTTTTGTGGAGGCGTCCAGGGCTCCGGACGCCTCAAACAGGTCCACCGAAAACCGACGACGGGCGCACGCGGTTTGGCACAACGCGTGATTTTGTGAGCGGCGCCTCGTGATTCAGAAATGGGCGCGTCCTGCTGACTGGACGTCTCTATAATTTGGATTTTTTCACACCCGACAAACCGTCGTTCGGTGAGCGGCGCCCGTGAGAGAGTTGATGGAGGCGTCCAGGGGCCTGGACGCCTCCAAAATATATATTATTTTTTATTTTTCTTTTGTCTTTTATGCCAAAGCTGGCATTTTGATTTTTTTATAATTATTTTTATGGAGGCGTCCAGGGGCCTGGACGCCTCCATTAATATATATATATATATTTATTTTTTTGTTTTTATGCCAACTGGCATTTTACACATATTTTTTATTTTTGTTTTTATGGAGGCGTCCAGGGGCCTGGACGCCTCCATTAATATATATATATTTTTATTTGGTTTGGGCCCTGAGAAAATAAAATAAATTAAATTAAAAACATGGGGGCGTCCAGGGGCCTGGACGCCCCCATTAAGACCCACCCGGGTCCTCAAATCAGGCGTCGGCGGCCGCCCGTCAGACACCCTTCCTGATTCCGGAACCTCCTGATGCGTCTGACTGGTGTTGACGCTGTCCGAATGCCGTGACAGGACGATTCCGAATGCCGAAAAAGGTAGAAGAAGACCCAAGAAAAGGAAGCACTCGAGTGATTCGAAATGCGTAAGCCGTTGCGGGGCGTTGTATACTAATATGAGACTTTCTCAGGAGACGTCAAGAATGGCGTGTCTACAGCTGCCCCGCCTTGGCGTCTGCTTTGCAAGGGAGCGACACGTAGTGGAATGGTATCGAAGTGGAGTGAAATGAAGTGGGAGCGGACTGATAAGTTGATGCCAAGGTGTGATGAGACACGCTTTTGACGTTACTGTTTGGAATCTTTCTTGGAGTTTCAATGAGGCGACCTTGAAGAAGGTCTTTCAAATATAGACGATTGTTCGGACGGAGATCAAATAAGGGAGGGTGAGATGTGTGCTCAGACACGAAAAAAAAAAAAAAAAGAGACCAACTTCTCGGTGTGGAAGTACCTGGGTCATAAACCTGCAGGTTTCACCTTTGGGGAGCGGTTACCAGCCAATGTGGAAGTGCTGCGGCCAAGGTGGGTCAAACAAGGTCAAAAGTAAAGGAATATCTGAGGGTCTGTCCAAACAAGGGTCTCCTTTGGAAGAGCAGCGTAGGGCTGTCTCAAGGAAACTTGGTATTTCATTCGGAGTGGAATATCTCATATTTGTGAGAATTGAAACACAACGGCTTTCACAATCGAATCACTTGAATGATCTTCCGCAATAAATCAAAGTCCTATATGAATGCATGCTGGGTTTAAAGAAAAATTTAAAACAAACTAAAATAGAAAATAGCCAAGGATAATATTGTCAACTTGTTAAGAACGGGTCAGGATACCGATCCGGTGAGCCGACACTGGGCTGGGGCCCGTTTATCCACGCATCAACTCACTGAATGGAACCGTCGTCCCCATGCTACCACAAATTAACGGTCTATCCGTACAACCCAAATTCTCCCGGGATCATCACTGTTTTTGTTGAAGGGGAACTCAAATCCCAGATTTGTTCGGGTCGCAAGGTCCTTGACATGTTCTAGTAGCGTAGGTATAATATACTACGATGCATGACATGGTGGGACCAACCATTGAAAGGTGGGACAGGAGACTGGACAACGATGTCCGTTAGTAAAACCTGCACAGGCCAGCATGGATTAATGACATCAGAAAGTAGCAGATTTATAACAGAATCACACCACAATGGAAAGGAAATCTAGCCAAAATCCTGACACTGACTGCTGATGTGACATGTTCCGTCCTGTAGCGATCTTCCCTTCCTATAAGAACTCCCCTTAGGCTAGTTCATTCAAATGCACCAAGGTGGGTTTTGGAAGCTCAGGAGAGGAAAGAGAGGAGAATCTAGAGATTTCAGGATGGAAGGAGAGTCTTCCCGCGTTATGAAGAGGAGCAGGCCTAGCAGCGAGATCGGGCGACTCTCCGACCTCGAGGGTCATCTGAGTGGGATGATCTTGTCACATGTGGTAAGCTGATTCATTTCAAATTTTTCATGTGAACCTTCTTCTTACTTCCTTCATTTCTTCTTTCTTTCCTCTTCCAGCCATATCCACTCTTCCCAGGCCCGAGGAAGTTTTCCAAACTGCCATGGCTTTCAAAGCTAACTTCCAATATCTCCATTGGTATGAGGGCTATACTCTCGAAGTGGCATCTGCAGGGGCTCCTTATTCACGCCAAGCATTACGAGAAGATTCGTATGGACTGGGCGGCTATGGGCGCACTAGTGGAGATCTGGCATCCCTAGACCCACACTTTTATCTTCCCGACCTTCGAGGTGACCATCCTCCTCGAGGAGGTGGAACTTCTGCTCGGATTGAAGAAATTCAAGAGTGACGGGAAGGTGAAGGCTATGCGGATGCTGACACGGGGTACTTCTGAAAGCGTTCTTGGAAGCTTCATGCCGCCCGATGCAGCCAGAAAGGTCCGTACTCAAAAGGGGATCGATCTCCAAAAGCTTGCGGAGTGGGTTATGGACGCCCTGAGAGGGTCACCAGACGATGACTATTTGGAGGGAATCATGAAGGGGTTCACCATTTGTCTGGCGGGTGCTCTCTTGTTTCCTTATACCGACAACATAGTGGAGGAAGACCAACTGAGTGCTATCTGTGGGATCTGGCGTGGAAAGAGGGTGGGACCCGCCGTCCTTGCCTATCTTTACAGCGGCCTTACTGCCTCGAGCATGGGTAAGCCTCCTTTTGGTTGCGCACTTGTCTAAAATTGTTGGCTTGATCTGCACTTCAAATTCGACCACCGCGAGGGAATGCCAACTGCTTCGAAGCTTTTCCAACAAAGCCCGCTTCACCACATAGCCGACGTGTTAGGCTTCGGTGGTACTGTAGTGAACCGCGTTCCATGGCTGAAGAAACGTGAAGATTGGCGGTCTCACTTCGGCACCGTGACACAAGGCTTCTTCACTTGCGCACCGGCATGTTTGCTTTCGCTTGATCTCCTCATGAGGCCTTCTCCCGAAGTTGATCTTCAACTGATCGGTGCGACCGAGTTCGTCCTTTATAATGCGCATCGGTGCTGCCTCCAGATTGGCATCCCACGCCATTCGTTCCCGTCACCGACTGGCATCGTTCCTTTGAAGAAAAGGGAGTTGGGCACTGAAGCGGACGCGAAGGAAGCGAAGGCCATTAAAGCTCCCTGGAAGACAAGTGTTGCGGGAAAGGCCTTAGCGCACGTGGTGGAAGAATGCGAGCCGTGGAGGGCTTATGTAACTGAACTGGGGAAGTTAAGGCCTAAGGCGCCTAAACCCCTGATGTAGCTCATTCTGCTTTTCTGATGGAATAAAATCTGGCATTTGGCAGTTTTGGACCAGTTCCCTTATTATTATTTTTTTCTTGGTTTTTCTTTTCTTTGTATTTTTTTTTGGATTATATACATACTCTTATCTTTTTTACTTTATATATACTTTTTTTGAAAATTTTTTATTATGGGGGCGTCCAGGGGACTGGACGCCCCTAATTTTTTTATTTTTAATTTTTTAAGTTTTTGTCTTGGGGGCGTCCAGGGGTCTGGACGCTCCTATTTTTTTATTTTTGATTTTTTTGAATTTTTGATTTGGGGGCATCCAGGGTCCTGGACGCCCCAACATTTTATTTTTTTAGTTTTTAGTTTTTTTTGTTTTGGGGGCGTCCAGGCGCCTGGACGCCCCAAATTTTTTGAATTTTGAAAAAAAGAAAAAATAAAAAAGATGGGGGCGTCCAGGCGCCTGGACGCCCCAAAGAGGCTGGATTCTATATATATGGGGGGGGGGCCTCCCCCCCTTTGCTCAATTACTGTTCATTCAAACCGCCCAGTCAATCCAGACGACCCATTCTTCGTCCCAATGGAGCGAGGAGGATCGAGCCAGGGTCCACAGAAGCGGAAGCAACGGGCTCGTCGTCCGAGGAGGCTGAGGGATGATGCCGAGGAGGCTGCTGCGGCGGAGGAGATTGCCGCGGGTGAGGAGGCTCTTCCTTTGGCCTTGGAGGCTGCAGTGGATGCTGGCGACGCGGTAGAGGACGAGCACGATCCGGTAAGCCCCTCGGAACTCTCACTCTGTGGTTCAATAGGCTAAATGGACGGGTGAGAGGCTGTGAGAGAAGGCCGGGGAGTGAGGGAAAGGAGGCGTCCAGGGCCCTGGACGCCTCCACATTTTCTTTTTCTTTTTTTATTTTTTATTTATTTACGAAAATAATAAAAATATAATTAAAAATAAGGAGGCGTCCAGGGCCTGGGACGCCTCCATGATAATATATATATTATTAATATATTTTTTGTTTTGGTTTTGGGGTTTTTATAAAAAAAGAAAATAAAGGAAAAGGAAAGGAGGCGTCCAGGGGCCTGGACGCCTCCAATATATATATATATATATATAAATATTTTAAAAAAAAGAAAAAAAAGTAAAATGAATAAGTAGTATATACAGTGTTATTGTTTATTATTATTCATGATGCTGATGTGTTCTCTGTTGGTTTTGTGGTGTGCAGGGCGTGATGAAGGGCTGGATCAGCTGGTCCCTGGTGGTGGCAGCATACCGCGGACTGCCGGACTTCCAGAGGGCGCGTGTGGATGCCATGGGCTTTGGAGCTTTCCTTAGGATCGAGCCCTTCCGGCTCGACCTTCCTCTTATCCAGGCACTGAGAGAGCGGTGGCACGCACCGAGCCGGGCGTTTCTGATGCCCTGGGGGCACATGGTGCCGACACTAGAGGACGTGGCTCGGATTACCGGGCTACGAGTTGACGGAGAGGCAGTCAGCGGGGTCACCTACCCCGACTACCGAGAGAGTGCCCTGGACCTGCTGTGGTTAGAGACGAGCGTGACTGATAGAGACAGCAGGGTAGTTGGCCGAGTGGAGATCATGGAGGCGCTCGGATTCGTCGACCCGCGCCAGCGGGTTAGCGAGACTGGAGCGGAGTTCTTGGCTCGACTGGAGGGGGATGCTCGTGCAGCCTTCACCCAGGATCCGAGCGAGAGGGAGCTGGTGGATCTAGACCTTCGGAGGTTTCTTTTCTTCTTCCTGGGCCGCCTTCTGCTGGGGACGAAGGGGGACGGCATCCACTGCCGCTTCCTCGGGATTCTGGCGGACCTTGACAGAGTGGGGCACTACGCGTGGGGAGCGGCTCTGCTTGCCCATTTGATTGCTGATCTCTCCCAGACTTGGATTATATACATACTCTTATCTTTTTTACTTTATATATACTTTTTTTGAAAATTTTTTATTATGGGGGCGTCCAGGGGACTGGACGCCCCTAATTTTTTTATTTTTAATTTTTTAAGTTTTTGTCTTGGGGGCGTCCAGGGGTCTGGACGCTCCTATTTTTTTATTTTTGATTTTTTTGAATTTTTGATTTGGGGGCATCCAGGGTCCTGGACGCCCCAACATTTTATTTTTTTAGTTTTTAGTTTTTTTTGTTTTGGGGGCGTCCAGGCGCCTGGACGCCCCAAATTTTTTGAATTTTGAAAAAAAGAAAAAATAAAAAAGATGGGGGCGTCCAGGCGCCTGGACGCCCCAAAGAGGCTGGATTCTATATATATGGGGGGGGGGCCTCCCCCCCTTTGCTCAATTACTGTTCATTCAAACCGCCCAGTCAATCCAGACGACCCATTCTTCGTCCCAATGGAGCGAGGAGGATCGAGCCAGGGTCCACAGAAGCGGAAGCAACGGGCTCGTCGTCCGAGGAGGCTGAGGGATGATGCCGAGGAGGCTGCTGCGGCGGAGGAGATTGCCGCGGGTGAGGAGGCTCTTCCTTTGGCCTTGGAGGCTGCAGTGGATGCTGGCGACGCGGTAGAGGACGAGCACGATCCGGTAAGCCCCTCGGAACTCTCACTCTGTGGTTCAATAGGCTAAATGGACGGGTGAGAGGCTGTGAGAGAAGGCCGGGGAGTGAGGGAAAGGAGGCGTCCAGGGCCCTGGACGCCTCCACATTTTCTTTTTCTTTTTTTATTTTTTATTTATTTACGAAAATAATAGAAATATAATTAAAAATAAGGAGGCGTCCAGGGCCTGGGACGCCTCCATGATAATATATATATTATTAATATATTTTTTGTTTTGGTTTTGGGGTTTTTATAAAAAAAGAAAATAAAGGAAAAGGAAAGGAGGCGTCCAGGGGCCTGGACGCCTCCAATATATATATATATATATATATATATATATATATATATATATATAAATATTTTAAAAAAAAGAAATAAAAAGTAAAATGAATAAGTAGTATATACAGTGTTATTGTTTATTATTATTCATGATGCTGATGTGTTCTCTGTTGGTTTTGTGGTGTGCAGGGCGTGATGAAGGGCTGGATCAGCTGGTCCCTGGTGGTGGCAGCATACCGCGGACTGCCGGACTTCCAGAGGGCGCGTGTGGATGCCATGGGCTTTGGAGCTTTCCTTAGGATCGAGCCCTTCCGGCTCGACCTTCCTCTTATCCAGGCACTGAGAGAGCGGTGGCACGCACCGAGCCGGGCGTTTCTGATGCCCTGGGGGCACATGGTGCCGACACTAGAGGACGTGGCTCGGATTACCGGGCTACGAGTTGACGGAGAGGCAGTCAGCGGGGTCACCTACCCCGACTACCGAGAGAGTGCCCTGGACCTGCTGTGGTTAGAGACGAGCGTGACTGATAGAGACAGCAGGGTAGTTGGCCGAGTGGAGATCATGGAGGCGCTCGGATTCGTCGACCCGCGCCAGCGGGTTAGCGAGACTGGAGCGGAGTTCTTGGCTCGACTGGAGGGGGATGCTCGTGCAGCCTTCACCCAGGATCCGAGCGAGAGGGAGCTGGTGGATCTAGACCTTCGGAGGTTTCTTTTCTTCTTCCTGGGCCGCCTTCTGCTGGGGACGAAGGGGGACGGCATCCACTGCCGCTTCCTCGGGATTCTGGCGGACCTTGACAGAGTGGGGCACTACGCGTGGGGAGCGGCTCTGCTTGCCCATTTGATTGCTGATCTCTCCCAGACTTCGGAGAAGGAGACGACAGTCAGCGGCTTCGCACCTTTTCTCCAGGTAAACATTTTATTTATGCATTCCCACAGTTGAATATGCAATTATTGTACTAATGATGTATGATGGATGCAGGTGTGGAGCTATTACTATTTCCCGATGGGGAGGGCTAGGCATGGGAACAGGAGGGTCGTGCCTCTGGCGCGGCGGTGGAGGCCGGTCGTGGTTGCAGCACCCCACGGCTACCAGCTGGCATCACTTCGTCGGGAGCTGAGCGAGTATCCCGAGGCCATGGTATGATGCGTATGATTTTTTTGTGTTTATGCATGTGACTGAATGGTAACTAACATGATGTATGTATGGTAATGCAGGTGGTGTGGAGACCCTACCTGGGCATGGGTGACGCTGTCCAGCCTTGGGTTGTAGCGGGTCTTCCTCGTTTCAGGCGGGACGTGTGGGTCCATTGCCTGAACGAGATCGAGCCGCTTCGGCTGAGGCTGGTTATGAGGACGTTGGGGCTGGCCCAGGAGTGGGTTGATGTAGAAGAGCCGGCCCGCATTGGGCGGAAGACCAAGGGGAAGGCGAAGGTTGTGGACTGGCGTACGCACTTTCCAGCACAGTACCAGGACTGGCAGCAGGGCAGGGTCCCAGTGGTGTCCCACGTACAGGACAGTACTGATTACCTGAGACGGTACCGGGCTACGTATGGGGACCGCCTCTTCCTTGGTGGTATGGCAGGGGTAAGTGAAATGAGAATGCTTCACTCTTTCTATATGTATATGCATGTGGTACTAACTTACGTGCAATGCAGGATGCTCGTGATACCATGATCGCCGACTTGCGGGCCCAGTTGGCGGACGCCAGGCGGCAGTTGGTGGCCATCCGACAGGAGTTGGAGATCCTGGTGAGTTTATGTGATGTATTTTTTGTGACCTGGATTTTTGATGCTTAGCCTTTGACTGACGTTTGCCACGTGTTTCAGCGGGCCCACCAGACAGCGGCAGCCGGGACGGCTGGTGGAGCGGGTTCCAGTTCGCGGGGCCCTCCTCCGGAGGTTTCTGCCCTCCAGGAGCAGCTGGCGTATGCGGTGGCTCAGGCTGAGGAGGCCAAGCGTGACCGCGAGGCTCGAGTGAGTGCTTGCCTGACCTCGACTCTTCTTCTGGCTGCCCTCCTTCTATCACTGTTCTCTTATGGTGCATGCGTGCTTTGACAGGTGGCCGAGATTCGGGAGGCCCTGGCACGTGCTGTTCGTGCCGAGCAGGAGCGCGACGCTCGGGTGGCGGAGCGTGACACCCGGATTGCGGAGCGTGATGCCCGGATTGTGGAGCTGGAGGAGGAGCGTCGACGGGAGGCTGAGGAGCTCCCTCGTGACGTGCTGGATCTGCGGATCGCCCTCGAGCTGTGTTGACACCCGGAAAATGATCAGGGGTGGAAGCATGATTGAAAAGAAGATCTGACCAACAGCGAAAGACTGAGGTTGATGTCCGAGCTCGTCGCCATTCCAGTGACGATATTGATAAGATAGAACCCTGTCTACGGACTGATAAATCCCTGTCTACGGACTGATAGAACCCTGTCTACGGACTGATAGAACCCTATCTGCGGATCGATGAAAATTGCAATCGTGACGTCAATACAAGATATTTCAGAAATGATAGACCATTTGGGATGATGATACATTCGAAGAAACTCTAAGTGGGCCTATATGAAGACGGCGCCCAAAGCCCATGTCGAAGCCCAGATATGGCGTCGAGAAATCAAGGTTGAGCGCGCCGTGAAGATCCCTGCCGAGAAGGAAGAGGAAAGGGGCTATAAAAACCCCTCCCTTCGATAGAGATAAGGGGGGATAACATCGGAGAAAAAAAGATCAGAGGGCTCCGGGATCGATCGACTGGAGAGAAAAAAAAAGCTGAAGAAAAAAAAAAGAGAGAAAGCCAGATAGAAAAAGGGGATCGTTCTGAGAGAAAGAGCCACCCCTCCCCTTTCGATCAACAGAGAGGAAATAGAAGAGAAGAAGAAGGAGAGCTCAAGGTGGGCACTGGGGAGGGAGAGGAGTCAATGCTCCTCCCTCCCCTCCATGTTTTCTTTCTTTCTTTATCTGATGTAATATGGCGAGTTCCATCTCGATCTAGCAACTGTAGCCGGAGTTCCGGCCTTGATTTTAGATTTCTGCTTTACATGTTGTCTTCCATGGTCGGTGTAATCTCTTTTATATGCAATGCAATGAAGCATCAAGATGACCCGTCTGGGTATTGATGGATCAACATACCGATCTACGTCTGTCTGTCTCTCAATGTATACGGCCCTCGTCTGAGAAGAGCACAGATTATTTTCTTTGGGTTTAGAAGCCGATCGCCTGGGTTCGTTCCTTGAAGGGGGACGAGGGCAAGACTCCTAACCCCATCCAATGGGTTACTGAGTCTTGTTCTCTCTTTCCCCCTCCGATCTCGATACCCCTTTTTTTTTTTTTTTATATATACATCTATGATCTGGGTTTTCTGAGGAGCCCTCCCCTTTGGCGGTTCAGGAGCCAGAGATATCAGTTTTCTGGTTTCCTGGGCTACCCATCTCTCATGAATAACGATCTGATCTCAGGCTCTCCATCCTAAACGTTGGATGCTTAGGGTCTGAAGTTATATGGTTGACAGCCCTTCATTCTCCATGGGTTTAATGTCACTGGATTCTTCTGGAGGGGTCGGAGGGCAGTCATCCCCCGATTCCCCCAAATGACCTGCAACAGAGGGCAAAATCCTCAACAGGATCAGGTGGTAGTCTGATCTCCTCCGTTTGATTCATTCAGCCAAAACCCTTGGCACTCTTCTGATAGAAGTCCCCATGAAGTTCCTCCCTTGCACCTCTGGCCCAGCATTTGATTCGAGCCTGAAAATCCCCAAAAAATACCAGAACAGAGCATCATTCCTGAGCTCTGGAAACCCTGAGATTCTCCTGCGTTTCACCCCCTCGGCGTGCTAGCTTCCCCGCCGAGAACCATAAGGCCGAGACGCTTTCCCCGTCTTTTAGCTAAACGACAACCCAGTTGGTTATCAAACGCTTTCCTCGTGAGGCTATGCATGCAAGGCTCCAGGCGTACAGACTCCCGGCGTGGCCAGGAGCACGTCGGGAAGCCCTCTGCCGAGAGCCAGTTCGTCTTCATAACTACCCACACCTTTTGCCCAATATTGAAGCTGCCCCTCTCGGTGCCCCCCCCTTCCCGGCGCGCCCGTGAGCCCGCCGAGAAGCCCCAGGCCGAGAGGCCTTATCTCCCTTTGGCCAGCCCAAACGACCAGGCCGAGAACCCCCTTTGCCTATAGCCCGTTCACCCCTTTTGCCCAAGCCTGCTGCCCCTCTCGGCGCCCCCCCCTTCTCGGCGCGCTCAGGTGCCGGCCGAGGGCCTCCACGCCGAGAGGGTCTTCCCCCCTTTCTTTTGGCCGCCGAGAGCTCTTGGCCGAGAGCCTTCCCTCGGCCGCCGAAAACCTCTTTGGCCAGCCCAAACCGCCAGGCCGAGAGCCCCTCTCCATCCATCAAATGCCAGGCCGAGAGCCCCATTTTGTCCAAACCAAAGGCCAAGCCGAGATCCCTTCTTCAGTCAGATGAAGCCCACTCAGAGGCCCACCTCTGCACCATTCTTCTATAAACTTCTTAAGCTCCCCTACATCCGTTTAAGGAGATACTCATAGACCATCACTCGTGTCTTAATGAGATACAATAAATGGGGAAGATCTCCCCTACAGCTTTCGTCCCGAACCTGGATTTCACCGATGCCTTATGAACCTAAAGAACCATGTCATTATATGTGTTCTGATGGGTTCCAAGGGAATATTGATCAATAATATGACGGCAAGAGATGTCCCCGGGCCCGGTGCCCATCTTTGTTCGGTCGTCGTCCCGGCTCTCCGTGGATGATGACCTATTCTCCCCTGGCATAATCCAGATGGAGGGAACATGCTGCCGAAATTCATATAGTCCCACCAATTGAGCACGGTATTCTCCTATAACCCCGCTGGCCCACAGAGTTATGCCCTTGTGCGATCTCTGATGGCCCTCCAAAGGGGGATATTAATAAGATATCGCACTCGTACCGGGTGTGTTACATCAGGACCGGTCCCCATCCGGATTCCGGGTTATGTCTATATATACATATACCCGATCTTTTGTGGAATCTACCCTGCCGCTGCATGGGTGGTTTCCCATTCCCCACTTGGCATCATCCAAGATGGTGGGAATACGCCGGCGGGTCCCCCCCGTAATTAATAAACCCCTGTTCTGTTCAAATACGTTTAAACGTCTTGTAAACAGATGAACTTTGTCTCCTTTGAGCATACGGTTTTACCGCTGTCTTCCTCCTACCTCTAGCGTTTAATCAAGGGTTGTCCTCCTTAGGGAGGACGTAATTAACGTCATAGCGTTCAGGGTATGACGGACTACTAGTCCAGACACGATCACTCACAATCGACTGACCAAGTCAGATCGAGCGCACAATAAGAATCGTCACCACGGTGACTGGCACGCCAATAAACCAATAATTAAACGACATAACGAGATAAAAAAGATAATAATATAAACATAAAGATTTCACGTCAAACAAGTCTGGCACGCTCGGTGGGACTTAGTCTCCCTTCATCTTTACGCTAAGGTAGGAGGCCCAGCGGGCCTCCCCCCTCTCAATTTCTGATTCTATGTGCTTTCCTTATTTCCAGGAATCTACAATGACAGCCGGAATCATGTCCGTTTGCTTCGGCCAGCAGCCGATCGACATGCACGTGCGAGAAGGCTACCTGGCGGTACCCCTCGCGTTCGGATCAATGCCGCCCGCCGTCGGGCTGCCCAACTGTCTGGGCCTTATCTTCACCGACCTGCTGCAGGTCGACAACAACAAACAAGGCGCCGCTGCAAGTGCCCCGATAAGGGCTGCTGATGAGAAGGCTAGCTTATCGGAGAAGACGGCCTCGACAGCCGTCGCCTGCTATGTGCACCATGTTCAAAGGAGGGACGTGGTCTCCACTGCTGCCCAGAAAGGAAAAAGAACCAACCGGAGGAGCCGGTATGCTGCTGCTGACCGTCGTCTTTCAAATTCTGGGAAGACAATGATGATGGGCGATGTTAGGGTGAACCTCGACGGTCGCCCCCGAAAAGTCCGGCCGGACAGGATTGTCCCGACCATCCAGATTGACAACAAGTTCCAAGTTCTGGCCACCAGGAAGGCCAACTGGGAAGCTGATGGGAGGAAGCCACTGGCGCCCAAGCCAACAAGATATAAGCAGGTATGGCAACCGAAGAAGATGCAGAGCTGGGCTCTGGCTCAAGATGAGGAAAAGGCTACCAATGATGCTGTTGCCCACTTCAGGGCGGGAAGCCGAAGAAGAAAAGGAAAAGGAATAGGAAATACTATTGCTGCTCACCCCAGAGCCTGGGGTAGGAGAGATGAAAGAAATGATGGAGAAAGAAAACTGACTGCTGCTCGCCCCATGATGAGGGGTAGAAGACCTGAAAAGAAAGAAGACCTTGCTGTCACCCACCCCAGGGCCGGGGGCAGAAGATGGCAGAGAAAGAACCATGATGCTGTTGCCAACTGCTGCCAGAATGGCGATGCGGGAATGTGTGAACCAGCCATGGTTGCCGTCCCAAGAAGATCGAGGGCCTGCGCCAGACAGGCCGACATCTTCAGATATTCCAAGACCGAGCATTTGAATGCTCAGATAACAAGACTGGCCTGCCAGCAAAGAAGCCAGGAAAGACTGACGTTCCAACCTGAGCCGCAGAGGCACAACTCTGAAGAGATGAAGCAAGTGGTCCAGGACTACTTCCACTACCTTGGGAACTCCGCCCTCGGCCAACAAAGATTATCCCGTGCCTTGGGTACCGTGGATGAAGGAGAAGAAGATATCCCTCAAGAAATGATATACGGAGTCTCTTCCTCCGATTCAAATGATTATGAAGAAGGCCTCAGGGCCGGACATGAGAAGACCTGCACGGGAAAGAAGCCAAAGAAAGAATATCGGTCTTTGACCGGCTCAGATATCCTAGCCAAATAAAAAGAAAGGTCTGCAGGCAGAAAGGAAAGATGCAAATCTTCACCTGCAATATGGTTGGACTGGCCAGGGGGCAAGATATATTACCAACTCAGCCAGATGAATTGCTCAGGCTGGCAACTAGACCTGGTCCTATCACCAGAAGAGGCCAGGCAGCAAAAGATAAAATCAAAACTGATGATGAAGCCCGCAGGGTTACCACTATGACAGTTAATGTGGTGACAGCGGAAGATGGAGATAACCCCTTCGTTGATGATGCTGAAGGGACTTCTGAAGATATACAAATTCCATCGACCATGGATCCCATGATCTAGATGATGTTCAGAAGATACCAACAGGAGATCAATGCTCTCCGAAGACAGCTCAATGAGAGACAGGAAGCTACATCAGTCTCGAAACAAGCTGAACCTGCGGGGCAGACATCCAGCTCCACAGAAACAACTATCCTGGCTAATCCTCTCTTAGCTGATAAGGGCAAAGCACCAAGCCAACCTGTTCCACAGCAAACAGTAGCTCAGCCCTCTGTGTCTCAGACGCAGCCTACCGCGCCCATCTTGCGCGCCACTGTGATGACAACTCCTCACAGCCAGCAACAAGCTCACTTCTTCCCAGAAGAGATAGATCCGGCTGTAGCCCACAAGCAGATGATTGAAAGAATTGTGGAAATGAAGCTATCAGAGAAGACCGGAGACGATACTAGTGCCTATGATGTGTACAAGGTACCATATCCTCCCCAGTATGCTGCCAAAAGGCTGCCTCCAGGCGTCAGCAAGCCGCCAAAGTTTGAGAAATTCAATGGCCAGGGCTCCCCCAGGGAGCATATAGCCTACTATACTACAATCATGGGCGACCTAGCAGTCGATGAAGCCTATCTGCTCAAGTTCTTTGGCTCGTCCCTCACTGGGTTAGCCTTTGAATGGTATTCAAGCTTGTCAGCAGGATCAGTGGTTGATTGGCCCGATATGCAGAGAAAATTCCGCGACAGGTTTCATGTCACGGAAAGGGAAATCACAATAGCAGAACTGTATGCTACCAGGCAGAAACAGGATGAAACTGCGCTGGAGTACATCAAAAGATGGAGAATTTAGCCATGAGATGCAGGAGACCTCCTCATCAGGAGGATGCAGTGCAGATATGCAAGCAGAACCTCAGGAGGGAGGTACTGGAAAAAATGATCGGTGCAGATGTCAAAACATTTGACCGACTGAACAATATAGTGGCGGAGGTCGAGACGTTCTTGTCCAAACGTCCGACCGCCAATGCTCCCGCCATACCAAAAGGGAAATCCAATGATCGGCGGCCGGCACACTCTGAGGCCAACACCGTCGATTTCAGAACCTTTGAACAACAAAAAGGGAAGAAAGGGGCAGATGAAGCTCCCCCGATGGCAGATACAGCAGAAAGAAGAGACAAAGTCTCTCTAAGGGACAGGATGAGAAGGGCTTACTCTTTTCCCAAGGATAAGACTGCAGCATTATTTAACTGGGCATATAAGTTCAATAAGGTAACATTGCCTGAACCAAAGAAGCCCGAAGATGCAGAAAAGAAAGATGATCCGATGTTCTGTCCATTTCACCGGGTGTTGGGGCACCCAATTGAGGACTGTTATGTCTTCCAGGATATCATGGAAGGAATGGTCAAGAAGGGTGAACTGCAGCTGGGAGATTACCAGGTGAAGCCGCCTCGGCCACATGAGCTTCTGCCCTGCAGGGTGGCCGCCAATATGATCTCAATCTATCAACAGCTGCCTAAGGGAGCCGCTGAAGAATGCACCAGGCACACCTATGAAGCCTGCCTCCTCACCCCATTAAGAGATCAGGAAGGATGGCAGATGGTACCCACAAAAAATAGAAAGAAGACTCCCGCAGTCAAAACCAACGGAGCAGTTATCCGGGGTATCACCCCAAGGCCTGAGTCGCCTCCAATAAAGCCAATATGGCCTACAGTTGAGACCGGACCAGTCATCCGGATCCATACTCGCAACCGGAGGAGACAAACTCCCCTCCCTGCGCATAAAGAAGAAAGTCTTGCAACCAGGCGTCTGCAGCAATATATTGATGAGCTTGATGAGTATGAGCAGAGAGAGCCGAAACACCTGTTGGTGAAAGACTGTATACTCTGGGAGCAGCTCGAAGAATTGAAAATCGAAGAGCAGCCGGAGGCAGAACAAAGAAAAGATGAGACTGAGCCCTTCTGGGGATAGGAACTAACAAAGCCCAATTCCCAGAAAAAGAAGAGACGGCCTAAGGCCAAAAAGGGAAAGAAGGCCGCGACAGTACAATGCAATACTCTGTCGGTACTCTTCTCCCTGCCCGGGGAGGATGATGAACAAGAAGCATCAGATGTCCAGCTGGAAGCCAATCATGCTGAGGCCTCTACCTCAGCCCATGCAACACGTTCTGGGAGAAAATGGGGGCGTCCGCCACCAGCCAACCATAATATTATGTTCAGAGGGGAGCAACCCTATTAGATCCCGAAACCAGAGGTGCGCGGTGTCCAGGTTCCTCCCCCTGCCAGCTTGTACCAAGGAAAAGATAAAGCAGAAGGAGCCCCTTCATTCCTGGAGTTCTGTCCAGCTTAGAAGACGAGCAGCCGTCTCATACTGCTCCAGCTAAAAGCAATAAATGCCAGCAGACAGTAAATGGAAAGCAGAAGCAGCATAAAGAAAATGAAGAAAATAGCCCTCTAGCAAAGACAGGGGCAGTCATTACAGAAGAAGCCCTCCGGGCGACCGATGAAGAAAATGAAACTGGGACCGGGCAGCAAAGGCCGCAGGCACCACATGAACCTCCAAGACCCCGGTGGGCAGAGGAGATGAGGCTGTCTAATGTTCGGGTTGGCAGTCGAATCATGAAAATGATGAAGAAGCTCCCCACCAGATTCTCCATCTGGGAGATACTCTCTCTGAGTGAAGAGGCCCGCCAAGCAATTGTGGATGCCCTGCAGTCGCCGGCACAATATGAAGCACTCTTAACGGAAGTGAATTCAGGGCCATCAGTCACGTTCACAGAAGATGATATGCTGATACCAAATGCCAGTCACAACAGGCCGTTGTATATGAGGGGCTCCCTGAACTGTCAGTCGCTGAGCAGGATACTGATAGATCCCGGGGCTGCTGTAAATATTCTCCCGTATCGCATCTATCAGAAATACTACTTTGATCTGCAGCTTACCAAGGTCAGAGACATGAAGATTGCTGGGTTTAACCAGAAATGTGAAACACCTCTCGGGGTGGCTGATTTCAACCTCACATTGGGCGACCTCACTACCGTGGTACGATTCTATGTAATCGACTCCAACACCACGTATAAGGCCCTGTTGGGGAGACCGTGGCTGCATGAATATCAAATAGTGCCATCCACGCTACACCAATGCATAAAATACTGCCATGAAGGAAAGGAAGAAAGGGTGTTTGCAGACCTACATCCTTTCGAAGTGTTCGAATGCCATATGCTCGATGCCTCCTACTACACTGAGGTGTCACAAAAAGATGAAAAGAAAGAGGCTGTGATCAGCCAAAAGAAGCCGGCGATGAAGACAAAAGCTTGGTCTCCACCGCCACCCAGGGGCTATGTTGAAAAGCATGAAGTAGCTCACGTCTCTTATGCTGATGATTTTGCTCGGATCACCCCTCCTGGCATCCATCTAGATAGCACTGATCAAGAAATGAAAGAAAGGTGAATACAGGTAAAGGTCCCACGAGGTTTAATCAAACCCGTCGCCAGCCTAGAATACCAAACAGTGTTGCCACTGAAGACTATGGAAATCCCTCGCTTCTGCGAGCCACCTACCATATTCTACACCGGGGAGGCAGTCGAAGAAGATGATCAAGACTGCATGGTCCCTGAAGAAGCCGCAAACCAGATGGTGCCGATTACAGGCCTGGAGTATACTACCCAGCAGGTTTCGCAGATGTTCTCCAAGATGCAAATGCCATCACTACAATCTGCAGCCCAGAAGAAAGCATTCAGGGAGCTATGGGATCCGCCTCGAGATAATAAGGAACTGAGGAAGATAACACAGCATCCGGGATTGGGTTATACCCTTCAAGAATATTATGAAGCCGAGGTGGATGTCATCTCTACCTTCTACCAGCATGGAGACTCCCCTGGGATAGGATATGATCAATATCCCTTTGAGGATGAAGAGATTATGTATCAAACCATAACAGACAATGAAGCCCAAGATGACCAGCCAGAAGCAGGGATGTCTGATAAAACTGAGAGGGGTAGGTGCTGGAAGGACCCGTCCTGCAAGGAGGATCTGTTCCAGGCCGAAGCACAATTTGATACGGGAACCCCGGATGAAGACCAGATGAACAAAGAACTGAGAGAATGCCTGGAATTTGAGCGCATTCTGGAAGAAGTCCGGGCTCTACAAGAAGATGACCTTTCAAGGGAACCTGCAACAGAAAGATCCTTAAGAGCGGAAGATTCCACTTTTGAATTCTCTTCTGAACCAGTCTCGTCCTCGGGGCAGACTGAACAGAATCCGATGGTATCGGCCCTATATGATAAGCCGACACCCGCTGATGAGCAGGATGACGATGCAGAAGAACATGAAACTGAAGAGAATTATATCCCGGGAGGCTTCATTGATTTGCAAGAAGCCCCACCCGAAGTTGAGGACGGAGGCCAGGCCACCGTCGATGAGCTGATAGAAGTGAATCTGGGGTCAGCAGATGAGCCGAGACCGACGTTCCTCAGTGCACTGCTAGAACCAGCTGCCAGAGAACAGTACATACAGTTTCTAAAAGAGTTTCGAGACTGCTTTGCATGGACATATGATGAGATGCCGGGACTGAGCTCTGATGTGGCACAGCACCGATTGGCGATAAACCCAGAGGCTAGCCCTGTAAAGCAGCCTTCAAGGAGAATGCGTCCTGAACTGATAAATCAGATCAACAAAGAAGTCAACAAGCTGATTGATGTGGGCTTTGCTGAAGAAAACCAGTATACTACATGGCTGGCCAATATAGTGCCCGTGAAGAAGAAAAATGGGCAGATCAGAATATGTGTAGACTTCAGGGACCTGAATAAGGCTTGCCCGAAGGATGATTTCCCAGTGCCAATCACTGAAGTAATGATCGATGCAACCACCGGCCATGAAGCCCTGTCATTCATGGATGGGTCATCTGGATATAACCAGATCTGGATTGCTAAAGAGGACAGAGTGCACACCGCATTCCGCACCCCGAAGGGGATATTTCATTATAAAAGAATGCCGTTCGGCCTCAAGAATGCCGGCGCTACCTATCAAAGAGCTATGACAAAAATCTTTGATGATTTGCTCTTCAAAAAAGTAGAGTGCTATATTGATGACCTGATGGTGAAAACCAGCAGAAAAGAAGACCATTTGCAGGATCTGAGAGTAGTATTCCAGAGGCTGCGCAAATATGAGCTCAAAATGAACCCTATGAAATGTGCCTTCGGCGTATCCAGTGGAAAATTCCTTGGGTTCATCGTCCGTCACAGGGGCATTGAGATTGACCCATCCAAGATTAAAGCCATCCAGGAGCTCCCTCCACCAAGGAATCTCCACGAGCTGAGATCTTTACAAGGGCGTTTGGCCTACATCCGACGGTTCATATCAAATCTGTCGGGAAAATGCCACCCTTTTCACAGGCTCATGATGAAAGATGTGCCGTTCCTCTGGGACGATGGCTGTCAGGAAGCCTTTGAGAAGCTGAAAGAATATCTCAAGACCCCTCCAGTGCTGGGGGCACCTATTAAGGGCAAACCCCTGATACTATACATTGCAGCCACACACTGTTCCCTGGGGGCAATGCTGGCACAGATAAATGAAGAGGGCAAAGAGCAGGCTCTATACTACTTGAGTAGGAGGCTGATCAGAACCGAAGAAAGCTACAACTATATAGAAAAGACATGCTTGGCACTAGTCTTTGCCGTTAAAAAGCTCCGGCACTACATGCTGTCACATGAAATCAGATTGATATCTGCGGCAGATCCACTTAAATACATACTGACTCAACCAGTACTGAAAGGCCGGTTGGGCAAATGGGCAGTAATTCTGATGGAATTCGATATCACATATATACCCCAGAGGGCAATAAAAGGACAGGCTGTGGCCGATTTCTTCGCAGAACATCCTGTGCCAGAGAATGATATGTTGGGGACTGAGTTACCCGACGATGAGACACTAGAAGCCTGTCAAGCTCAGTCAGCTATGTGGCAGCTATTCTTTGATGGAGCATCTAGAACGGAGACGGATTCCGATGGAAAGACCAGAATACGGGCCGGAGCCGGTATTGTGCTGAAATCGCCAGAAAGGGAGGTTGTGCACACTTCCTGTTCTATAAACAAGCCCTGCACTAATAATGAAGCCGAGTATGAAGCTCTGATAATCGGACTACATATAAGCCTCAACATGGGTATCCAGATGCTTCAGGTATTCGGGGATTCAATGTTGATAATAAAACAAATCCAAGGGGAGTTCGAAGTGCGGAAGCCGGAGTTAAACCCCTACCACCAAAAAGCTGTGCGCCTCATGGCGAAATTCTATCATATTGAACTCAAACATGTGGGCCGTGCACATAATGCCCAGGCTGATGCATTGGCAAAACTAGCCAGCTCAATAGCAGTCCCACCATATGAAACACTGAACATTGTTGTTATAAATCGGCGGCAGGTCCCCAGCATGCTAGAAAGCTGCCCCGAAGAAAATGAAGTTGCCACGATCAGTACAGAACATGCGTCTGATTGGAGACAACACCTGCTACAGTGGTTTTTACATCAACAGCTGCCGCAGAAAAGAGAAGAAAAGATGAAACTTCTAAGGATCAAAGATTCTTATGAATTCAAAAATGGAACCCTGTTCCGAAGAATGGCAGATGCGCGCAAGAAGATTCTGCTCCGCTGCCTGTCCACTGAGGAAGCTTGGCAAGCGATGAAAGAAGTACATGCTGGGACAGCAGGTGCCCACCAGGCTGGCCCCAAGATGAAGATAGAAATCAAGAAATTGGGCTACTATTGGCCCACTATGTTTGAAGACTGCTGCACATTTGCAAAGTCATGCCAGAAGTGTCAGGAACATGCTGTTGTGCCTAGAAGGCCACCTACGATTCTGCACCCTACAGTCCCTAGCTGGCCGTTTGCACAATGGGGGACTGATGTAGTCGGCCCACTACCGACTTCCTCGGCCGGGCATAAGTATATACTGGCCATAACAGATTACTTCTCCCGATGGGCAGAGGCTATAGCACTAAGAGAAGTCACTGGTGAGCTGGTCGCCAGATTCATCAAGCGAAACATCATCTTCCGGTTTGGGATCCCCAGCCGAATAATATCTGACAATGGGAGTCATTTCAGAAATCAGAAAGTCTATCGGCTTGCCGAGAAATATAAGATCGGATGGAGGACTTCCACTCCTTACAATCCACAGGCAAATGGATTGGCAGAAGCTTTCAATAAGACTTTGTGCACCCTGCTGGCCAAGGTCGTCAGCGCCAATAAGAAGGACTGGTAAGAAAAGATGTATGAAGCTCTGTGGGCGTACCGCACCGTCTTCAAAACACCTACAGGGTGCTCACCATACTCCTTGGTATACGGCTCAGAGGCAGTAGTCCCACTAGAGCTGGAAGTCCCGTCGCTCAGAGTGGCAGTCCAATACGACCTAGCCCATGGCGAACAAACCAATGCAGAAAGAAGATTAGAAGAATTGGCTGAATTGGAAGGGAAACGCCTCCAAGCTCAGAAGAATATCCAAATGTATCAGGTCCGCATGGCCACTGCATTTAACAAACTCGTAAAAGGACGAGAATTTAAGAAAGGTGACCTTGTCATGGTCAAGAAAAAAGAAGTCATGGCGTCCAACCCAAAGGGAAAGCTAAATCCCAATTGGGAAGGTCCATATGTGATACAGAGGGTCTACGAAGGAGGGGCCTACATAGTTGTTAATCATCGAGGGGAGATCCAATTCTCACCACTCAACGGTAAACACCTGAAGCTGTATCATGCTGCACAGCTGATATTCCCCGAGTAATCGGGCAAGAGATACCCTTTTCTTGGCCTAGCGGCGCTCCACCCTAGCCGAACTACCCTTCCTTGGTCTAGTAGCACTCCGCCCTAGCCGAGATATTCTTTCCTTGGTATAGTGACACTCCGTCCTAACCAGGCTACCACTTATCGTGACCTTGTGTCGTCACGATCTGAACACCCTCTAAACAGGAAGGGGGGGATTAAAAAAAAAGAGAGGAAATAAAAATGGGGTTAAAAAAAATAGAGATACCCTGCCAGCCTTGTTCAGACATTCTGAACAGGGGCAAAAATGGCCAAAACCCAGATGTGGTGAAAACCCGAAAGGGCACTACAGGCAAAATCGGGTACCCCGCCGTGTGAAAACCCGAAAGGGCGCATGGGCAAAAGCAAGAGGGGGCTGGCTCTGGTGAAAACCCGAAAGGGCGCTTGGGTCAGTAATGTGGTAACCACGAAGAAACCCGCACATCTCTTTACGTCCCGCCATGATAAAACCCATCCAGTTTGGGCCTTACGTCTATCCTGGCGAAATTTATATAAAAATCCTTGCATTGGTATAGACCCAATACCAACGATGAAACTCATTGCGGATTGATTGGCGCTTCGCCCAATCAGCGATGAAACCCGTCCGGTTTAGACCTTACGTCTATCCTGATGAAACCTATAAAAATCCTTGCATTGGTATAAACCCAATACCGATGATGAAACCCATTGCTGACTGATCGGCGCGTTGCCCGATCAGCGATGAAATCTGTCCAGTTTAGGCCTTACGTCTATCCTGGTGAAATTTATATAAAAATCCTTGCATTGGTATAGACCCAATGCCAACGATGAAACTCATTGCGGATTGATTGGCGCTTTGCCCAATCAGCGATGAAACCCGTCCAGTTTAGACCTTACGTCTATCCTGATGAGACCTATAAAAATCCTTGCATTGATGTTAGCACCCACGTCAATGATGATATATGCACAAGCTGCGCCTATCAGTTATAGAATCAAAGTTTCAATATAAAAAAAAAAAAGAAGAAGAAGAGACAAAATGGGGTTAAAAATAGAGACACCCCGCCAGTCTTGTTCAGGCATTCTGAACGAGGGCAAAAATGGCCAAAAGCCCAGCTGTGGTGAAAACCCGAAAGGGCACTACAGGCAAAATCGGGTACCCCGCCACGTGAAAATCCGAAAGGACGCGTGGGCAAAAGCAAGAGGGGGCTGGCTCTGGTGAAAACCCGAAAGGGCACTTGGGTCAGTAATATGGTAATTAAAAAAAAGGTCCCGTGCCAACCGGCACGATACCTTCATCTGCCTTTGTTGGTAAAATCTTCCGTCGGTCATACGGCTCCATGCCCCACCGATGATAAAGCCTTTCTGGGACAGACCTTACGTTTGCCCTGGTGAAATCCACATACCCCCTTTCGCATGTCCCACCTGCAATAAACCCTACTCAGTTTAGACCTTTCGTCTATTCGGAGGAAACTTATAAATCATTCTTACATCGGTATAAACCCAATGTCGATGATGAAATCAACTGTTGGTCGATTGGCACCTCGCCCGACCAATGATAAACCCTACTCAGTTTAGACCTTTCGTCTATTCGGAGGAAACTTATAAATCCTTCTTACATCGATATAAACCCAATATCGATGATGAAATCAACTGTTGATCGGTTGGCACCTCGCCCGATCAATGATAAAACCCTACTCAGTTTAGACCTTTCGTCTATTCTAAGGAAATTTATGAACTCTTCTTACATCGATATAAACCCAATATCGATGATGAAATCAACTGTTGATCGATTGGCACCTCGCCCGATCAATGATAAACCCTACTCAGTTTAGACCTTTCGTCTATTCTGAGGAAACTTATGAAAATCCTTGCATCGGTATAAATCCAATATCGATGATAAAATCAACTGTTGATCGGTTGGCACCTCGCCCGATCAATGATAAAACCCTACTCAGTTTAGACCTTTCGTCTATTCTGAGGAAATTTATGAACTCTTCTTACATCGATATAAACCCAATATCGATGATGAAATCAACTGTTGATCGATTGGCACCTCGCCCGATCAATGATAAACCCTACTCAGTTTAGACCTTTCGTCTATTCTGAGGAAACTTATAAATCATTCTTACATCGATATAAACCCAATATCGATGATGAAACCAACTGTTGATCGATTGGCACCTTGCCCGATCAATGATAAACCCTACTCAGTTTAGACCTTTCGTCTATTCCGAGGAAACTTATAAATCCTTCTTGCATCGATATAAACCCAATATCGATGATGAAATCAACTGTTGATCGATTGGCACCTCGTCCGATCAATGATAAAACCCTACTCAGTCTAGACCTTTCGTCTATTCTGAGGAAACTTATGAAAATCCTTGCATCGGTATAAATCCAATATCGATGATAAAATCAACTGTTGATCGATTGGCACCTCGCCCGATCAATGATAAAACCCTACTCAGTTTAGACCTTTCGTCTATTCTGAGGAAATTTATGAACTCTTCTTACATCGATATAAACCCAATATCGATGATAAAACCAGCTGTTGATCGACTGGCATTTTCGCCCGATCAATGATGAAACCCTATTCAGTCCAGACCTTACGTCTGTCTTGATGAAAACCACATAGCCTATAATCATCCCACCTGTTATAACCTCTACCCAGTCTAGACTTTTCGTCTATTCTGATAAGGCCCTTTCTTTCACATTTCCTGCAAATTGTCTCCCTCACAGCACATATTGCCAAGAGGGACGTTTGCCGCTACTAACAGAATCCGGTTTAAGCACCTCTTCGGATGCCGTCACGCGGTGGAGCGAGTTCCCCATCCTTTCTCTGAAGGGGTGGACGCTCTCCTACCAGATACGCGCCATTCGCATGAGGGCTTGCCAAAACTAATACCCCACTTCCCTGAAGTGATAAAACCACATGGAAAAGAAGGTGGATACACATAAGGCAAAATTTTTCCTTTCATTAAGAAGTGGGTACATAAAGGGCCCCGAGGGGACATTGTATCACAAAAGAGCAAAAAAAAGGAGAGAAGAAAAGAAAAAGAAAATGATTCATGGCTGCCGGAAGATATCCTCGAATGCCAGAAGACCCACAGAAGGGGCAGCTCCTAGTTCATGAAGCCGAGCCTCCTCTTCCTGCAGTCGAACAGACTGGTCTCGAAAGGATGCCACCTGCCCCTCTAATAAAGTTGCTTCTTCCTCGAGTTGCGGTCGAGAAGTTGTCAGCTGTGGCAGCTCAGCTTGGAGATCAGACAGTTCAGCTTCCAGGATAGTTATCCGGTCGCGCACGAAATGCTCCCGCTCCGCCAAAGACTGCATTTGACGCTGTCGCTCCTGAAAGATAGAGTTCACCTTTGCCAGCTCGGACTTGCACTCCATTCTTTGCAACTTCAAGGCTGCCAATCTATCCGACATGATATGTGTCAAGAAATCCCGGCGATGAACAAATTTTAACAGCAAAAGAACCCGCTGGGCCCATATTTCTGTGGGACATCCCATCGCCTGTAAACCAGCGGTGAAGCGCCCGGCTATCTCTTTCAACTGTAAATAAGTTAGTCCAGGTTGGGACTCCACCAGTTGACGCAGCATGCCCAGATGTTGCCAAACAAAACTCTCAGGGGAGACGAAGCCAGGCGAAGGAAGGGGAGCTACTTCAAAAGTTACCTCGCTGTCTATATCCGCCCATAGGGTGATATCCGGCTGCGAAGAAGAAGACGGCAGGTCTGCCGAAGCCACCAACTGACCACCACCCATAGCCTCTGAGGTGGTCGGGAAATCTTCCACCTCCATCTCCTCGGAGGCGGCCGTTGAGATACTCCCGGACGCAACTTCAGGCATCTCCCCCTCAGATTCTGAAGATACGGAAGCAGATTCCGTGGTCATTATAGGCGATACTCCCAGTTCTCCAACAGATACCTCTCCTTCTTCCATTTCGGTGCCCGCCCCCTGCAATGTCAAGGCGGCGGGGGCCACGGTCTGAAGAGGCACAGGTTCGCTCTCCATGACTGATACTGTGGGAACTGTTGATTCCGGAGCAATGGTCATCACTGCAGCTGGTATAAAGGCAGAACCCCTGGCTGGGTCCATTTCAGCTCTAAAATCCAAAGCTCTGATGAGAGCCGGGCCTTCCCCTGCATTCCGCAGGTCCAATGATGCTAAGTCTGTGGAGGACTGCACCCTCACCGGCACAGGGCGAATTATCTCAAGAATGGCTGCCGAAGCAGGAACAATAGCCAAGGTGCCAGATAAAGTGGCTTCAACGGCTGCACTCGTGGCCGGGAGGGCAACAATGGGTTCTTGTGAACGAATCAATGCGGCGTCAAGCAGCAGATAAAGATGGGGAAAAGGAAACCATAAAGGGAAGAGACTCACTTCTAAAGTGATGCCAATATCCTCAAAAGATTGCAGAGAAGAGGAAAGCTCCGCTGATGGGACCACAAAAGGGGGAGTTATGTCTGCCTCGGTATCCAGAGCGGCGAACTCTTCCGATAATTCTTCTCTAGAAGATGGCACCAGCAGCTTAGGGGGTGTAAATGATAAAACAATGGCGGTACACACGGATGGGGCCTCTGGTCTGGAGGCATCCTCCGTGTCGCTCCCGCTGAAATCTGTTTCTTCTCCACCTATCTCAGAAGCGGCCGCAGAGCTACCGGAGGAGATCTCTACTCTGTCCATGGGCGGGGCCATCAATGTTAACATCTGCTTGGAGGAGGACCGAGTAACTATGCGCCTTCCGGGAGCGGGGCCCCATTTCACCTGGGTCGTATAAACCTCCCGCGGCTGAGTAATATCGCCAGCCGCTCCTGTAGTCTCAGTCTCCTCCCCGGCCATCACTGTAAAGAAAAGCCTGTGAGAGGGACGATGAAAGATAATTGAAACAAACATAAAAAGAGGAAAGGGGTATGCTTACCCTCCGCCTCACTAGTCGGCGTGGGAGAGGGCAACCTGGTCTCCACCTCGGAGGGCGCCGCAACTGGTTCTTGGGCTATGTAAAAAGGGGTGGTCAGATTTAAACACTCCTCTGAAATCCAGCAAGAGAGAATGAAGAACGCAATGTCAGAATATTGATGTTACCCTGAACTGATGCCTGAGCGGCTTCCCTCTGAGTTTCAAACTCATCAAATGAGGGAATGTCAGGGAGAGGGGTCCCGGTGTCCATCACTACCGAAGCCGATTGTTGAGCCTGAGCTTTCTTGGCCTTCCTGGCCTTCCCAACTGCAGCCTTGACTGCAGAAGCCTTCCTCTTCCTGCCAGGAGGCAGGGGAGTAGTGGTCGGTGCTGCAGCAGGAATTTCAAAATAAGTGGGCTTCTCAGCCTGCGCAATAATCTTCCTGTAGAGCCCCTGCCGCTTTATGTCGGGCCGGTCTGTTAAGAACGACAGAAATATGATGGGATCAATAGATACAAAATTCATATGCTAAACAGAAAAACATTGCAGTCAGAAAGGAAAAGATTATACCTGCTGGTCCATCGTAAAATACAGAGAGCGGCCAGTACAGATAAGCTACCTCCTTGGAGCGGGAGGCAGCCTCCTTGATGAGCCAGCACACATCACCAAATAGCTGGCACTTCTCTACCAAAGCTGCCAAATCATTATGGCCATGAAGGTCGAGGCAGCGAAACAAGTCGAGATGGTCCATGCCCCAGCCATCGACATAATGAAATGATATAAATAACGGCTTGTTCAAAATGCCAGCTATCGGGCTCTCTGCAGATAACCCATGCAAATTCAGCAGAATGAACAGCCAGGACGTTTGCTTATAGTACGTCTGAGTTCTATCCTCTCGACGTACAAACGTCCTATATGGATGAAATTTATCAACTGGACCCCTCCAATGAGCTACTGCCGGGAGTGGCTCTTCAACGGGGAATGGATACTGCTGCTCCTCCAAGCGAGCGCCCCCTATATGGCTCAGATGTCTCAGGCTCTGCATAAAGGTGTCCTCGTTGATGGCAGCAAAGACAGGAGCGAGCGGCTCGGAATTCTTTTCCTTCAGAGCTCGGCGCTGGGACAGATAGTTCTCTGCCTCCCTCGGGTTCTGCGAATAAAGCTTTCTCAGATGGGCCTCGAAATTTCAAACACCGGCCCAGGCTGCTGTTTTAGGAAGGAGCGCTCTGCAACGTCCCAGAAGGTGCCTCTGCCGTCTCTATAAAAGCCGGTCCGGATATTCCACCATTTGATATATTCTGATGTTACCCGGGGAACACGGTTAGAAACAACGGGCACCCTGAAGATTGCATCGTCATGACGATGATAGAAATCCCACCACAACCGGCCCTCGCCAACAATGAGGGACCCGTGCTTGGCCCGGCTATCTAGGGGGAACTGGGCAGCCGAAGTGGGAATATGCTGATCATAGCCGAAGTTTCGCCCAAAGCGGAACGGATAATACGGCTCCAACAGAAGCAGGCCACCCTTCCTATAAACCAAAACACTGGGCCGAATTGCCATGGCCCATCTCACCAGCTCCGGTTCCAGGATAGGCCGAGCAATGTTGACCCCGGAGATGGGGTGGATATATGTTTCTACCTCCTCCAGCTTGCATTCTCTCTGAGGATCAATCAAAGGAGCCGAACCTGCTGCCAAGCTCCAAAAATGTATGCTACCAGGAGCGTCCATCGGTACCTTTATCAGTCGGCCCCTGATTTTAAATAGCTGATCATAGAAGGGACCAGGCTCAGCGCTGGCAAATTCAATCATCCTGGGCGACACTGTATCCGCCTGCAAGGTTCTCGGAGCTAATTCGGGGAATATGCTGCAGACCCAGGCATTGAAGAAATGAAAAGGACCCACGGTCCTCAAAGAACGGGGAGTCCGATGTCTGTACAGGTCCCCCAAGGATTTGTATATCAAACACAGGGCCACTGGGCAGAGCGACAGCCTCATCCCCCATGCCATCTGACAAGCTGGATATATGACCTCTGGTCGAATGACTGTCTCGTCCCCTTGTGGAAGAGCAAAAGTGCACAGCCAGAATGTGAGATAGGCTGCACAGTGTGTGATAGGATCTACCCCTGCCGGGTTGGGACCACCTTTGCCCGCATGGCGCAATGAAGATGGCAATGCCGATTTATAGCGGGGAGCTCTTATCTGCTTGCTCGCGACAGGACCCATGGAGGGGAAATCTGCATATTTCAGGGGACCGGCGAAGAAATACTGAAGCCACTGCCCGATCCGGACCCTCAGCTTGCTACCTTTCTCTCGAGGATGATAGCCTTTGGAGGATCCTCTACTGTATGCTAGACAGATGGAGCGATAAACCTTCATCAAATATCGGTAAGAGAAGCCGAGGGAATACTTGCCTTCTCCATCAGAGCTGTCTTTCTCGGAGTCCGCCAAACAGACTTCTTCATACGGCTCGCCATCAATGGGCAGGCCGGAAAGCTGTGATAAGCTCCAAAGATCCAGAGATGTTTCCCCCTCCGCCGTATAGAAAGTGTTGAACAAAGGGCAGAACACCTCAAACATCCCACAGCACAGCCCCCGGGATATGGGATACCGGAATCTGGAAGCAAAGACACTGTGATACACTCCTGCTCTGATTAGCAGGGGGGCATACTCTAGCAGAACAAACTCTGTAAATTCCACTGCCCCCACTCGGAATAGGTGAGCGTCAGTGATCTTGCAGTCTCCAAACCAGCCGGCCGCCAGAAGATATTTAAACTGAATGACCGAGCAATTTAGCACGAAGGGCTCCTCGCGATATCCCCACTTTATAGGTGCCAAGAACATGCCGTAGCCGGGCTTCTCCCTATGAACTCGGCCGCTGACATTATCCCACCGGGCTGGTGTGAATTCAGGTGCCCGGATCAGCATTTTCTTCTCGGGTTCTAGCTCCGATATTCCAAGGACTGCACCCCAGTCCCGCTTCTCTCCGGGAAGATAAATGGCCTGGCCACGATATACTGAGTCCTTCAGGCTATCCCGCTCAGCAAGAATGGCAGCTTCGACTGCACGAGCTATCCGGTAGTCTCGCATGCCGCCCACTATAAAGGTCCGTATGAACGGCATCAGATGTCGGTCCTTCGGAAAGTCTGGCCGATAGTTACTATCCCGCCTGAAGCATGTCTCGGTCACCGTGGAATATACTCGGGCCGTCTGCACTGTGTCAGTTTCAGAATCAGATGATTCGTCAACTGAAGCTATTTTATCATATCCATAATCCAAGCTGTGCACGTTCAACCAATTCACTCTTGCCCGAGATATGTCTGGCTGGGCCATTGAGCTAGCTCCAACAGCTCCAGAGGATGTAGCAGCAGAGGCAGAAGCCATGGCTATGTCTGTAAACAAAGAAGAAATGTGGATTAAAAAGGCAGTCTTATAAGGATTGCAACATGATATTCTATGGAAATTTCGACAGCATATCCCCTTATTCGGGATCTGCCCAAAAAGAATAGGGAGTCACCAACCAAGAGGGGGTGATCCCGGAAGCAAAGGGATCGAATCCCAAAAATACGTCACCCAGACGGAAGACTCGCGGCGACGGCCGAGAGGGCGAAGGCTACTCGCGCCGAAGAAAGGAAATGAGAGAAAGAAACTGAAGAGAGAGAGAGACAGGTGGAGAATGAAGGAAAAATGGGCGATCGGCGCCCTAAATAGGGCCCAGGCGACAGAGGTCTCGGCGCGGCAAAATGCGCGCCGAGAACCTCTCGGCCGAGAGCCCCCCGGCGGCCATAAGGCGCGCCGACAAGCCCCAGGCCGAGAGGCCCCCGCGCCGAGAAGCCCCCAGGCCGAGACCCTCTTGCCAGAGCGCGCCGATAAGGCCCCCGCGCCGAGAAGCCCCCGCGCCGAGAAGCCCCCAGGCCGATGACACCCCAGGCCGAGACCCTCTTGCCAGGGCGCGCCGAGAAGGGCCAGGCCGAGAGCCCAGCCCCCAGGCCGATGACACCCCGCGCCGAGAAGCCCCCCAGGCCGATAACATCCCAGGCCGAGATACCCGCGCCGAGAAGCTTCGCGCCGGGAGGTACTGCAGGCCGAAAAGCCCCAAATGCTGAAAATGATGACAGAAGTTATGAAGAAGAGAAACATCGATGTGCAGAATACTGTTACAGCAAGATGATAAGGTCTAAGGACTGAATTGAAGACAAATTGAGGAAGATACCCTCGAATAGTGAAGGACACCTGCAACCCCCGTGGCGCTTATTCTGCGCTTACGCCGCCCGCAGGTGGGGGGCATTTGTTGACACCCGGAAAATGATCAGGGGTGGAAGCATGATTGAAAAGAAGATCTGACCAACAGCGAAAGACTGAGGTTGATGTCCGAGCTCGTCGCCATTCGAGTGACGATATTGATAAGATAGAACCCTGTCTACGGACTGATAAATCCATGTCTACGGACTGATAGAACCCTGTCTACGGACTGATAGAACCCTGTCTGCGGATCGATGAAAATTGCAATCGTGACGTCAATACAAGATATTTCGGAAATGATAGACCATTTGGGATGATGATACATTCGAAGAAACTCTAAGTGGGCCTATATGAAGACGGCGCCCAAAGCCCATGTCGAAGCCCAGATATGGCGTCGAGAAATCAAGGTTGAGCGCGCCGTGAAGATCCCTGCCGAGAAGGAAGAGGAAAGGGGCTATAAAAACCCCTCCCTTCGATAGAGATAAGGGGGGATAACATCGGAGAAAAAAAGATCAGAGGGCTCCGGGATCGATCGACTGGAGAGAAAAAAAAAGCTGAAGAAAAAAAAAAGAGAGAAAGCCAGATAGAAAAAGGGGATCGTTCTGAGAGAAAGAGCCACCCCTCCCCTTTCGATCAACAGAGAGGAAATAGAAGAGAAGAAGAAGGAGAGCTCAAGGTGGGCACCGGGGAGGGAGAGGAGTCAATGCTCCTCCCTCCCCTCCATGTTTTCTTTCTTTCTTTATCTGATGTAATATGGCGAGTTCCATCTCGATCTAGCAACTGTAGCTGGAGTTCCGGCCTTGATTTTAGATTTCTGCTTTACATGTTGTCTTCCATGGTCGGTGTAATCTCTTTTATATGCAATGCAATGAAGCATCAAGATGACCCGTCTGGGTATTGATGGATCAACATACCGATCTACGTCTGTCTGTCTCTCAATGTATACGGCCCTCGTCTGAGAAGAGCACAGATTATTTTCTTTGGGTTTAGAAGCCGATCGCCTGGGTTCGTTCCTTGAAGGGGGACGAGGGCAAGACTCCTAACCCCATCCAATGGGTTACTGAGTCTTGTTCTCTCTTTCCCCCTCCGATCTCGATACCCCTTTTTTTTATATATACATCTATGATCTGGGTTTTCTGAGGAGCCCTCCCCTTTGGCGGTTCAGGAGCCAGAGATATCAGTTTTCTGGTTTCCTGGGCTGCCCATCTCTCATGAATAACGATCTGATCTCAGGCTCTCCATCCTAAACGTTGGATGCTTAGGGTCTGAAGTTATATGGTTGACAGCCCTTCATTCTCCATGGGTTTAATGTCACTGGATTCTTCTGGAGGGGTCGGAGGGCAGTCATCCCCCGATTCCCCCAAATGACCTGCAACAGAGGGCAAAATCCTCAACAGGATCAGGTGGTAGTCTGATCTCCTCCGTTTGATTCATTCAGCCAAAACCCTTGGCACTCTTCTGATAGAAGTCCCCATGAAGTTCCTCCCTTGCACCTCTGGCCCAGCATTTGATTCGAGCCTGAAAATCCCCAGAAAATACCAGAACAGAGCATCGTTCCTGAGCTCTGGAAACCCTGAGATTCTCCTGCGTTTCACCCCCTCGGCGTGCTAGCTTCCCCGCCGAGAACCATAAGGCCGAGACGCTTTCCCCGTCTTTTAGCTAAACGACAACCCAGTTGGTTATCAAACGCTTTCCTCGTGAGGCTACGCATGCAAGGCTCCAGGCGTACAGACTCCCGGCGTGGCCAGGAGCACGCCGGGAAGCCCTCTGCCGAGAGCCAGTCCGTCTTCATAACTACCCACACCTTTTGCCCAATATTGAAGCTGCCCCTCTCGGCGCCCCCCCCTTCCCGGCGCGCCCGTGAGCCCGCCGAGAAGCCCCAGGCCGAGAGGCCTTATCTCCCTTTGGCCAGCCCAAACGACCAGGCCGAGAACCCCCTTTGCCTATAGCCCGTTCACCCCTTTTGCCCAAGCTTGCTGCCCCTCTCGGCGCCCCCCCCCTTCTCGGCGCGCTCAAGTGCCAGCCGAGGGCCTCCACGCCGAGAGGGTCTTCCCCCCTTTCTTTTGGCCGCCGAGAGCTCTTGGCCGAGAGCCTTCCCTCGGCCGCCGAAAACCTCTTTGGCCAGCCCAAACCGCCAGGCCGAGAGCCCCTCTCCATCCATCAAATGCCAGGCCGAGAGCCCCATTTTGTCCAAACCAAAGGCCAAGCCGAGATCCCTTCTTCAGTCAGATGAAGCCCACTCAGAGGCCCACCTCTGCACCATTCTTCTATAAACTTCTTAAGCTCCCCTACATCCGTTTAAGGAGATACTCATAGACCATCACTCGTGTCTTAATGAGATACAATAAATGGGGAAGATCTCCCCTATAGCTTTCGTCCCGAACCCGGATTTCACCGATGCCTTATGAACCTAAAGAACCATGTCATTATATGTGTTCTGATGGGTTCCAAGGGAATATTGATCAATAATATGACGGCAAGAGATGTCCCCGGGCCCGGTGCCCATCTTTGTTCGGTCGTCGTCCCGGCTCTCCGTGGATGATGACCTATTCTCCCCTGGCATAATCCAGATGGAGGGAACATGCTGCCGAAATTCATATAGTCCCACCAATTGAGCACGGTATTCTCCTATAACCCCGCTGGCCCACAGAGTTATGCCCTTGTGCGATCTCTGATGGCCCTCCAAAGGGGGATATTAATAAGATATCGCACTCGTACCGGGTGTGTTACATCAGGACCGGTCCCCATCCGGATTCTGGGTTATGTCTATATATACATATACCCGATCTTTTGCGGAATCTACCCTGCCGCTGCATGGGTGGTTTCCCATTCCCCACTTGGCATCATCCAAGATGGTGGGAATACGCCGGCGGGTTCCCCCCCCGTAATTAATAAACCCCTGTTCTGTTCAAATACGTTTAAACGTCTTGTAAACAGATGAACTTTGTCTCCTTTGAGCATACGGTTTTACCGCTGTCTTCCTCCTACCTCTAGCGTTTAATCAAGGGTTGTCCTCCTTAGGGAGGACGTAATTAACGTCATAGCGTTCAGGGTATGACGGACTACTAGTCCAGACACGATCACTCACAATCGACTGACCAAGTCAGATCGAGTGCACAATAAGAATCGTCACCACGGTGACTGGCACGCCAATAAACCAATAATTAAACGACATAACGAGATAAAAAAGATAATAATATAAACATAAAGATTTCGCGTCAAACAAGCTGTCGAGGAGGGAGGCGATGAGAGAGAGGGAGGAGCGACAGCGGGATCAGACCGAGAGGAGGGCTCTAGAGGCCCAGCTGCTGGAGCTTCGACTGAGTCTCGACACGGCGGAGGGGAGGCTTCGGAAGAGCGAGGAGCGGTACCAGAGGGCGAAGGAACGCGGGGCGCGACTTCGTCAGTCTGGTTCTTTTTCCATGGGCAGCTATCTGGTCTCTTCGGCCGAGGAGCGTCGTCGCGCCTTTGAGGCTGGAGTGCCACCGCAGGGCGAGGTGAGCACGGCTTCTCAGGGTTCGCAGAGGCCCCCTAGGGATCCCCGGCAGAGGAGGGAGGAGAGAGATGACCAGGAGGGTGATGGTGAGAGTTAGAGAGTTACTTGTACACGTCACCCTTCTCGCTGTATGATGTACTTTCGGCTATTATATGAAATGAAAATGGCTTTCTTATGTTGTGTGTACTTCTCTCTCTCCCACACTTTCTTCTTTGCACTGAGTTGTCCTTCGAGGCACGCTCCACGAGACCTTGCCCTGAACAGCGGGGAACTACGCTTTGCACGGGGGGATTCTGTTTCCTTTCTCCCCCTTTTGGGCGCGTCCAGGCGCGAGGACGCGTCTTAGTCCTTGAATTCAAATTTAAAGCGTCGGGTGGCCTTTCTTCTCCCGTGCCTTACCCGCAAACGAGCCCGCCTTCTACCGAAACTCGCTTGCCCCCTTTTCGTCTTCCTCCTCTTTTGATCGATGGAGTTCGGTGGGCTCGATCATGGTGAAGGTAGAGAGGGACGAGGAACTTCTCGCCTGAGGAGGGACGCGCCCGAACACGGAACGGCGTCCATGGAGGAGAAGGGCCGCTTCGGGCCCCCGAGGGACCCGAGGGGCCCGATGGCGCGGGAGGAGGTGAACACGGCTCGGTGAGTGCTTGGTTTTCCCCCTCTTTGATCCATTTTAAGTTTTGAAGCAAGCCATGCGAAGGGGGAAAGGGTTCGGCGAGTGTTGCACTCAAATGATGGACGCGTCCTAGACAGGGGACGCATTCTTTTTGACTGATGTGGGACCCCTTTCTTGGTGCAGGACATGGCAAGGACCCTGGGCCTGGCCGATGAGTGGGCGAGTGCGGACGAGCCGAGCCGCGTCAGGAGGGAGAGTCGCGGCAAGGTGAGGCTCGAGGACTGGCCCGTACGTCTCCCTGGACAGCAAGGGGGTGTACTGGTGCAGGACAGTGCCGACTTCCTGCGGCGGTAGAGAGAGAGTTACGCGGGGCTTCCCCAAGCTGGGGACACGCGTGGCATCGGCGGCTCGCGCGCCCAACTGTCAGAGACTAGGCGGCAGCTGGCCGTCGCTCAACATGAGCTGTCGCTCCTGGTAAGTTACGTGCCGCACTTTTATCTTCAGATTTTGGAGTTTCACTGACGGCCGTTATTTATTTTGTTCCAGCGTGCCCAGCAGACAGCGACGGTGGGAGTGGCTGGTGGATCTTCCAGTTCCTCGGCCCCTTTTCTCGAGATTGCCTCCCTCCGGGAGCAACTTGCCGGTGCGGTGGCCCGCGCGACCCGGGCGGAAGAGGAGCGTGACGCCTGGGTGGCGACTGTAGCGGAGCTGCGGCATCGTGGTGAGGAGAGACCTTCTCCAGACATCCTGGAGTTAAGGGTTCTTCTGCAGATGATGAGGAGAGAGGCAGAGAGAGAGAAAGCCGAGAGAAGGTCCGAGCGACAGCGGGATCTGACCGAGAGGAGGGCCTTGGAGGCCCAAGTGAGGGAGCTCCAGCTGGGCCTTCAGGCCATCGTGCAGAGGCTAGGAGGGATGGAGACGCGCTACGAGAGAGCGCGAGAGTTCGGGGAGCGACTCCGCCAGTCCGGTCGCTTTGCCACTAGTGGCTTCTTCGCCACGCCTGGGGAGGAGCAACGAATCACTGCTGCGGAGCAGGCGCCAAGAGGCGAGGCAGGTGCTACTGCACGAGGATCCAGGAGGCTTCTGAGGGACCCGCACCTCAGGGGCGAGGAGGAGAGTGCCCAGAGAGATGAGTGATGGTGAGGATTGGCGAGCTAGTGGACCCGCCACCTCTCTATGATTGTAGTGTTTGTGACAGCTTATGTAGAATTATGAATGGAGTGATTTAATTTTCTGCTATTTATTTATTCTTTTGTGCGTTCCTTCTTCCCTACACTTCTTCTCCTTTGCACTGTTCTCATGTGATGGGTCTGCCGAGACTCCGCCTCAAGCGGAGAATCGCGTCTTGTTGTGACCATTTTCGACGGGAATCTGCCGTCGAAATCAATAATGACGGCCCTAGTTTCTTTTCCCGAATGCTGTGTCAAATTTTGCGGACGTCCTCCAAATCATGATAGGGTATCCCTAGACAATCATAGGGGCTATTCGTCCTATTCTTCGTCCAGTCAATCACCCTGTGCGAGCGGTGAAGCGACACATGGGACCGCTTGGCCAGTGCCTCATTGCGAGGGCTATCATTAACAGGTGATGGAGACAATCTTAGCCCGCACTCCTTCCGTTTCTATAAATTCTTGTCCCTTTTATTTTCCCAGGTATATCGAGGACTAACTCGAGGAGCACAAGTTCTCACGGGAGAGGAGGAGTTCAAAATTCTGAGAGTTGGATGGAGGGTGAATCTTCCCATTCCTCGAAGAGAAGCAGGTCCAGTGGTAGTAGTTCCAGGAGGCTTTCAGACCTTGAAGGGCACTTCAGCGAAAGGGCCCAATCACAACTCGTAAGCCAAGTTTTCTTGCCCCTTTTTCATTCTTTCTTCCTTTCTTCTGACCAAACCTCACCCCCATTCCTTGTATGTGTAGGTTGTGATGAAATCACAAATCTTATGGGAGTTGGTAGTAGCAGCGTACAGGGGCCTCCCAGATTTTCAGAAGGCGAGGCTAGACGTGATGGGATTTGGTACCTTCCTTCGGATCGAGCTGATCCAGCTCGACCTGGTCCTGATCCAAGCCTTGTGTGAGAGATGGGACCCAGTGAGTCGGGCATTCCTGATGCCGTGGGGGCACATGGTGCCCAGCTTGGAGGATGTGGTCCGGATCACAAGCCTGAAGGTAGAGGGCGAGGCAGTGACCGGAGTCACTTACGCGGACTACAGAGAAGGTGCCCAGAAGTTACTGGGTTTGGACCTAGATGGTCGGAAAAATAGGTCGGTAGCTAGGGCGTCCCTGATAGATGCATTAGGGCTCACCGACACTCGTCGGCGGGATGATGAATCCTCAGAAGAATTCATGGAAAGGATGGAAATAGGATGCCGTGCCGTGTACTGCACAGATTTCGGCAACTGGGAAAGATGCAACATAGATTTGAGGAGATTTCTCCTCTTCCTTTTGGAGAGATTGGTACTGAGCTCGAAAGGGGACGGTATCCAATGTTACTTCCTGGAGCTGCTGTCAGACCTTGAAAGAGTAGGGTATTATGCCTGGGGAGCCGCCATGTTGGCACACTTGTTTGCAGGCCTATTCCAAGAAATGGATCGTGAGATGACTGTGAGTGGTTTCACACCATTCATCCAGGTATTTTTTTGGTTTTGCTTATTTTGTATTTTTTTTGTGTTTTTGCAAAGTACTGATGACTTGCGCCGAGCAGCTGTGGAGCTATTGTTACCTCCCTATGGGGAGAGCTCGGCATTGGCGACCCGTGATGGTGCCGTTAGCCAGGCGGTGGGAACCCATCATGAGTGCGGCACCCCTAACCTACCAACTGATGGTGCTAAGGCGGGAGCTACAGGAGTTCCCTGCAGCGATGGTAAACTGGAGACCCTACTCAGATATGGTCGATGCCGACCAGCCGTGGGTTCTAGCAAGTCGTGCCCGGTTCGGACGGGAACTGTGGATGCACTGCCTGAATGAAATCGAGCCGCTTCGGCTACGATTAGTTATGAGGACTTTAGGACTGGCTCAAGAATGGGTGGATTCAGCGGCGCCACCTCGTGTCGGGAGAAAGACGCGGGGACCAGCGACCTGTATTGACTGGCGCGTGCGATTCCCCGAACAGTACGAGGACTGGCAACGGGGTGGCACGATTGTAGAATCACAGGCGCGGGATAGAGAGGACTACTTACGTCTATATAGGATAAAGTACGCAGAACGGTTCCAACCCCGGGGACTTGTGAAGGTAGGTTTCCCCTTTTCTCTTCTTTTCTTTCTCATTTTCTTGGTTTTCTGGTGAAAATGCTGACTTGTAAGGCTGCAGGATGTCCGGGATGCCATGATAGTGAATTTACGAACTCGCTTGGCAGAGATGGAACAACAGTCGGGCGATGCCCGCGGAGCTACGAGCGCCTTTGTAGGTGTACAGTACGTTCCTAATTAAAACCCCAGATTCCAGACGTTGGCTGTTAATTCACGCGGTCGTAGCATGCCCAGATTGGCGCGGCTTCCCCAGTGATGGGAGTGGGTGGTGCCTCTTCCAGCTTGTGGATTCCCACCTCAGAACTTAACTTGCTTCATGAGCAACTTGCTCACGCCACGCAGCGTGCTGCGGAGGCAGAAGGGATGCTCTCTATACAGGTAAGAGTCTCAGTGTTGAGTTCTCCTTGTTTATGCCTTATCGTGTATTTGAGATGGTACACTCGGCAGGAAAAGGAGATGGACGAAGCCCTTGGCCAAGCCATGCAGAAGGAGGCTAGGATAGCAGAACTGGAGAGGAAACTGCGGCGTCATCCTGATGACGACTCCTCTAGGGATGCCGTGGAACTGAGGATCACTCTCCAGTTGGAGAGGGAAGACCGCGAGAGAGAACGTGCAGAGAGAGAAAGAGACGCAGAGAGAGAAAGAGCCAACAGATTGACTGAAAGGGAGGAACGAAGGGCCATGGAGGCCCAACTATTCGAACTCCGAATCAGCCTTGGTCTTGCTGAACAGTGGCTGAGAGATGGTGAGGAGCGCTACCGAAGAGCACGAGAGCGTGACTTTCGTGTTGGTAGCTTCTCTGCTGCTTCCGTGGATCAACGCCGGGATGTGGGAATAGGAAGGGGAGTACAGAGCGGTAGGAGTACCGCTTTTCGTAGTTGGGTAGCACCTTTAAGAGCGTTTTACCCGGAGAGTAGTGGGACGAGTAATGCAGAGAGAGACGGCGGAACTTGATGTAATTTTTTTTGGTTTTTTGGAATAAAATATAAGGTTCGGTTTGTTTGTTTTTCACCTTTGCTTCAGTTGCCTGAATCCCTGCATATATCACTGAAACAAATAAATCAGAATTTCTGTTCTGACTTGGTCCCTTGCTCAATAAGCAAATGGTCACTGTGACTGTCCTTGATGACTGGTCAAGGGGCCAAGCCTTTATTTTAACGAAGGCAAGGGAAAGAAGTGGTGATGATAAATGCGACATGCAAGCACACGAATGCAAGCGGTATTAAAGTGAGATGCTGCACGTAAATGCAATCATGCAAAATTGATTTGTTTTCTTTTCTTATATTTGGCATTTTTTGTTTTATCATAAAAAAGATTTTTTTGTTTACAAATATGTACATTTTCTCTTTTCTCTTTTCCATTTTTTTTTGCTTTTATTATAAAATTTTTTTATTGCTAACTCCCGGCAAGCACCCAAATGGCACCTAACTTTCGTGAGAACAGGGGTTTCTTACTAACCTCCCAGGTATCCTAAGTGCACATCTAGGTTGATTTTGGCCTCTAGACCCCTCGAATGATGATCCCGCCGGCTAAGACTTACCCTGACGATAATACCGTCATGCCATGCTTAGGCTCCCAGTTGCTTCCGACCACAGGGATTCACCCAAAAGGTGTTCGAGGTAAATGATTTGCCCGACCCGGGTCTGTTTCCTCACAACTCTAGATGGTATATGATGGAACACCCTGGAACCCTAACGACCAACCGCGCGACGCTGACCCGGAATCAGACGCCGTCGCACCCATAGGTGACGCGCTTGTATTGGCCTAAGCCCGAGGTTAAACAAGAAGACATCAAGGTGGTAAACAGGGGTCTTGACTAGCCAGAAATACAGAGACTCCTTCGCAGCGATAGCTTTTGCTTTTCAAAGTAGGCAACCAAATGTGTATATTAAAATAAGGTCGCAGACCCTGGGCAGTTTTCACCTTTCAGAAACTCCATCGAACCTTCATCTTTAGAGGGAGAAGGAAGAGCGTAGGGGATAAACCTCCTGAGAGGACCGGCAAAGCCGTTAACCCGGCGAGCGAATAAGGGCCCATTAACTCTTTCCTTTCAGACAACTTCGGACCAAATCTCGAGCATTTACATTCCACGGCCCCTTTTGTGGATTCAGACTTTTGCTTTGAGGGGTTCCGTTTATCGTAACAGGCACGGTCACGACCAGGCTTTTCTCTTGATTTTGATTTTGTATTTCTTTTTGTGAGGGAGATATAGTCGTTTGACGTTTGTGGGCTCCCTTTTCGTATGCCTGCGGGGACACTGCCCTCTTCTCGTGCTCTGATCGATGCTCGAGGAAATGGATCCTACTCTTGCCTTTGGGGTTTGAGTTTCGGTTTCTCATGCTCAGCGTTTTAAGGGCGCCGACTGTCTCATTTGGTCGAAGGGAAAAGAATAAAGATTACAGCTTCCGGAGATCTTCTGGGTGACGCTCCACCGTAGGTGATGCTACCGACCCTTTTTCTTGAATAAAATACATAAGTGAGCACATGTTGGCTTCCTTCGAGCGAGCATAGGCCGATGTGGTCGGACAGGGATCTCCACGGTTCTGGTAAACCAAGACCCGGTGCCTACCAAGCCTTAATGGGCCCTATCCTAACATGAAGGTTAAATGCAGGGACTTAACTATATGGTGACTGCCGGGCATCGGCATTTTGAATTTTCCATATTTTTAGTGGTTTTCAATATTTCTTTATTTTTGATGTTTTTATCTTTTCATCACTTTTTTTTGTTTGTGCTAAGGGTAGTATTTCTTAAGATAAAGCCCATTCCAAGGGTGGGATAACTCGGTCCCTTCGGCGTTGACTAGCTTGTAGGCGTTGCCAGGATACACGGCTTGAATTACAAATGGTCCTTCCCAATTGGGTTGGAGCTTAGAACGCGGACCTCCAGGTTTGACAAAAATTCTTTTTACGACCATCTCACCGACTTTGAATTTTCTCTCAACGACTTTCTTTTGGTAAAAGCGAGCGAGTCTATTTTGGTACACACGCGCGTGTTCGGCAGCGGCCAGTCGCTTCTCATCCAAGAGTTCCAACTGGGCGAGGAGTGAATCACGACGATCGTCGAGGGGAAATTTCTCATCCAATTATACCCTGAGAGAAGGGATCAGAGTCTCGTACGGGACTACCGCTTCCATACCATAAGTAAGGGCAAATGGAGTCTGCCCGGTGGGGGTACGGATTGAAGTGCGATAGGCCCATAGAGCTTCGATAAGCTTTTCTGGCCAGTCTAAAAACTTACTAGACTCGCAGGTTTTTTTGATGATTTTGAGCAATGTTTTATTGGTGGCCTCCGCTTGGCCGTTACCTTGTGGGTAATAAGGCGATGAATGATGCAATGCAATTGCGTACCTTTTGCAGAGGTCCTGTAGGTCCTGAGAAATGAACTGTGGCCCATTGTCGGTGACGATCGTGCTTGGGACGCCGAATCTGGCGAGGATGTTCTTCATGATGAATTTGCAGACTGTTGACGCCTTGATTTCCGCGTAAACTTCAGCTTCGGCCCATTTGGTGAAGTATTCCGTCGCAGTAAGGATGAAAGATTTCTGCTTGGTGAGGGAATTGGGATCACCTAGGGGACCAATGATGTCGAATGCCCACATGGAGAAAGGCCATGGGGAGGATATTGGATGAAGTGAGGAAGATGGTGAATGGATTTTATCGGCGTGAAGTTGACACTTGACACACCTACGGACATAGACATCACAATCTTCTTCCATAGTGGGCCAGTAAAAGCCTTGCCGAATGATCTTTTTGGCGAGCATCTGACTATTCACGTGGCCACCGCACACACCCGAGTGCGTCTCTTCTACACATTTCCTAACCTCATCGTCACCAAGACATCTTAACAGAATACCAGTAAGGCTCCTCCTATAGAGTAGACCTCCAACCAAAGTATATTTCTGAGCCACCCTTCTTATGGCTTTCTTGTCCTCTGTGGTGGCCCCTTCAGGATAAGACTGCTCTTGACAGTATTTGACAATTTCATAGAACCATGGTTTCTCTTCATCAGCCAGTTCTTCTTCGGCCTCTGCCAACATGATTTCCCTCTTCTCACGGATATCTTCCTGTAGGATCTTCCTTGCTATCCTGTCTTTGATATTTACGTAGGAAGCATCATCGATTGCAGGGGCGTGAAGTTTATAGATGGAAATGGACTTAAACCATCTTCCTAGAGGGAACCTTATGGATGATGCCAACGAGGCGAGGGCATCGGCGAGAATATTCTGATGACGAGGGACATGAACAAAGATCAGTTTGGTGAATAGTTTGGCAAAGGCAGCAGTGAGTTCTTGGTATGGCTTGAGTTTGGGATCGCGAGTGCGATACTTAGTGAGCACCTGGCGAAGGATGAGTTGACTATCACCTACGACTCGCAACTCAGTGATACGAAAAGAATGAGCGAGTTCTAGGTCAGCTAGAAGGGCTTCATATTCAGCTATATTGTTGGTGACTGGAAATTTGAGTTGGTATGCCAATGGGAATGTGAGGCCTTCAGGCGACAGGAGGGCGATGCCGATTCCTCTCCCTTGAGAATTCAGAGCTCCATCAAAATATAGCGTCCACATTGGCTCATCTGATTGGTTGATGGACATTAGTTCCTCATCTGGAAACTCTGATTGGACGGGATCGAACTTGGGAAGAGGATGGTGAGCGAGATGCTCGGCTATGGCATAGCCTTTAATCGCCTTTTGCTGGACGTAGACGATGTCAAACTGAGAGAGAAAACTTTGCCAGCGTGCTAATCTATCCGTAAGGACAGATTTCTCCAGAAGGAATTTGATAGGATTCATTCGAGCAATCAAGTGGACCTCGTGAGCCAAGAAGTAGTGCTTCAATTTCTGCACTACCCAAACGAGGGCAGCACAGGTTTTCTCCATGCCGGTGTACTTTTGCTCACAGGGATTGAGAAGTTTGGATAAGTAATAGGTTGCCCGTTCCTTGCCTTCTTCATCAGCTTGTGCGAGGACGGCTCCTACGGAGTCATCCAAGACTGAGACGTAAAGGATCAGAGGTTTTTCCGGTTTGGGTGGAATGAGAACGGGTGGACTAGCCAGATATTCCTTTAACCCTTCAAAAGCTTTCTGACATTTAGAATTCCAGTGGAATTCTACTCCTGGCTTGGTCAGCTCGTAGAGAGGTCTACACCTTTGTGAATGTTGGGACACAAACTGACGAATAAACTGCAACCTCCCGATTAAACCTCGGACTTCCCTCAAATTCTTGGGAGGCGGCATATCCCTGATAGCCTTAGCTTTGTCAGGATCTATCTCGATCCCTCTTTTGCTCACAATGAACCCCAGCAATTTACCTGACGACACACCAAACACACACTTCTTCGGGTTCATTTTCAGTTGGAACTCCCTTGACCTCTGCAAGACCTTAGCCAAAACTTCTGGATGTTCCATCCTGGTCCTTGATTTTACCAATAAGTCATCCACATACACTTCCAGATATATGTGCATCATGTCATGAAATATGGCCATCATCGCTCTTTGGTAAGTAGCTCCAGCATTCTTTAATCCAAACGGCATGACTACGTAACAATATGTTCCCCAAGGGGTAGTGAATGACGTCTTTTCCTGATCCTCTTCTGCCAAACGAATTTGATTGTATCCTGAAAATCCATCCATGAAAGAGAGGGTTTCGTATCCTGCCGTGTTATCAATTAGCACATCAATGTGAGGTAAGGGAAAATCATCCTTTGGACACGCGCGGTTAAGGTCCCGGAAGTCGATGCAAATCCTGACTTTCTCATCTTTCTTCATGACCGGGACAATGTTCGCCACCCATTGAGGATAAAGAACGACTCTAATGAACCTGGCTTTGTGGAGCTTATCGACCTCTTCTTTCATTTTCAAAGCCATCTGAGGATGGAAACGCCTTAACCTTTGTTTTACCGAGATAGACCCCGGTTTTAGGGTTAAACGGTGTTCGACCAAGGTTGAATCCAGACCCGGCATATCCTCGTAGCTCCATGCAAACGTGTCCTTATATTCCTTGAGAACCTCAATTAATGCCTCTTCTTCAGAGGGTGGTAGGTTGTCACTTATGAGGATGATCCTAGGGTCTTCCTCAGTTCCCAAGTTGACTTCTTTGGTGGATTCTTCTACGGCGGTTGACGGCTCGTCGAATCTCCTCATTCCACTAGCGTATGCGCCCGCCGCATCCTCATATTCTTCACCCTCATCTTCAGTGGGGCATTCTTCATCCGTGATCTCGTAGACTCCATGCCCTTCATCAGATGCACAGTCGCCCTCGCATTCTATTTCGGGTAGCTGGATGGGATTTTCTAACAACTGGGGGATGGCAAGAAGGGCCTGACACCTGGCGGCCAAATCCAGAAGGAATCGACGAGGGATCTGCCTACCCTTGGATTTCTTCCTAGGTACTACCCTTGGCCTATCATTCCTAGATTGACTGACAATATTTACAGAAGAAGAGGAAGACGAAGAGGATGGTGTAGAATGTACAAGAGAAGACCCCTCAGAGGAGGGGTAGAAAAGGTCGCTCATCGGACCTTGGACGGGTGGTCCGCAAGGCGGTACGCACCCGTGGGAGATGTAGGAGGTTTCCTCAACGAAGATGTGTTGTTGGGGAGTTTGAAAATTGACGTTTTTTTTTCGTTTTCATTTTTAATGACAAAGCAGTGAAAAGAGATTGGAGGAGAGAGGAAAGTGGTTATGGCTAGAGGATTGTGAGGCTCATAGAGCAGATCATGGTTGAAGACCTGGTGCAGGTTGAAAAGCCCGCGTAGGTATGTAAGCAAAGAAGGGGACCTGGGAAGATCATCAGACAATTGTCTGACCCAGGAAGAAGATATCAGCAAAGGCTGAGACGAGTGGATGGAGAGGATGGCGGCTAATGAGCCGTCGACGGCAATGTTGAGGACGGATGAAGATCCGTCGATGACAGAGTCCTTCTAGTGAGGACGAGGATAGTTTGGAACCTTGGCAAGAGTGGTAATATTCTCTGGTATTTCGGAGATCCATGGTGGTCCTTCAAGCTGCGGAGATGAGAACATCCTTTCTAGTGCAACGGAAATGTCCCGTATGTCGAACCATTTGTCCCACTCGCATTCCAGATCTTTGATCTTGCCTCTTTTGGTGATCCTCGGACATTTTTTGGCCAGATATACAACATGTGATCCCCCATATGCTTCTCGTGGGTGATCTCCCATCTGAATAACGGGCCCTCTGTTGAAGTGGTTTGATAGAGTCCACGTGAGGGGCTTCCAATCTGCCTTGAACGGTCCTTTGAAGCCTAGGCCAAACCTGCGGTTCGGCCTAATTTCCTTTGGCGGTTTGAGCATACCCTGTAACTGTGCGCCCAGACCTTTTCCTTGTTGATAGCCGATGTTCCTCATAATCTCCCAACCTTTGGAGTGAAAAGGGAGACATGATGTTGTGGTTGCCCTGACCGGCTCCTTTGGTGCTAGTGGAACATAAGATGGATCACGTACGTCCAGTAGTGACAATATGGGCCGATGAGACGACCAAACAGAAGGCAGAGAGGTGTTGATAGCATCCACTGTGTGAAGGACAGGTGTACTGACCACTTTAATAATTCTCCCATTGTAAGGAAACTTCAGGCACTGATGGTTGGTGGAAGGCACAGCGTCCATGGCTTCGATGTAAGGGCGACCCAGTATAGCCTTAAATGTGGGGTCCATGTCGAGGACATGGAATTCCGTGGGAATTGCCATGGGGCCTAGTTCTGCCTTTAGAATAATCATCCCCTGCGGCGGTCTTTTGCTATTGTCATAAGCCGTGACCGTGATCGAGGAAGGTCTTATTCGTTCCTCGTTGACCCCACACAACTGAAGAGTGCTCATGGAGATCACATTTATGGATGCACCCGTGTCCACAAGACACGGGTTTATGGATACCCCATTAATTTTTATTGAAATGCACAATGCATATTTCCGAGCTTCCTTGGGAGCGAGCTCGTAGTTGTGAAACATGATGGCTGGTTGTGTGTCTGTTGGGGTCAGGACGGTCGAAATCTTCTCCACGGGGAGGTCTTCATTAACCATGACCTTTTGAAGATATTCCATCAAGGCCGCCTGGTGGGATGTGGATCTTTGAAGTAGCTCTAGGATGGAGATCCGGGCAGGTGTCTTGTCCAAGTGTTTCAATAGATCATATTGTGTTCCAGGGATAGTTCTTTCTGGTTGTTCTGCATCATCCTTCTCTGGCTGAGATTGCTCGGGATTCTGACTGTTGTGGGGGAAAACCCTGTGGAAAATCCTTCCACTCCGGAGCACCATTGCCTGCGGCTTTTGTACCTCTGTGGGGGGTAGCAGTGGGTTTTAACAGGGGTTTGAGGGGTAGTAGTGGAGGAATGGTTGATGAAGCAGGGGTGATGACGGGAGCAGAGATTCTGATGAGGGGTTTGTTAGGTGGCGGCATGGTGGAGGTAGAGGGGATATTGCGCGGATTATGAAGGATAAGGGGTCTAGAAGGTGGCGGTGGAGACGAAGTAGAAGTAGGTAGGACTTGAAGTGGGCAATGATTTTGAGGTGGGTGATGGTTAATGAGTGGTTTTGAAGGCATTAGTGGTGATACGGTGGAGAAAGACGGGGTTATGTATGGTTGACGGATGATAAGGGGTTTAGAAGGCGTAGGGGTAAATGTGGTAGAGGTGGATGGTAAAGTGGGGGAGTGAAAGAAGATAAGAGGGTGTGAAGGCGTAGTGGAGAGTGTCGTTTGATAGGAGGTCGGGGTGCGGATGAGAGGGCGTAATGGTAGTGGAAATGGTGATGGTGATACCGACGCGGGTTGATGAGAGAGAGGTGCTACCCGGGCAAGGTGAGGGGGTTGCATGACGATAGGGTTGGAGGTAGAAAGAATGGAGGTACTTTCCTGGTGCCACACCTGCTCTCTCCCGACTTCCGGGAAGGAGGAGATGGGGTTAACCTGATGATTGGGCTGTTGGTGCTCCGGTAATGGATTCTGGATTATGCCCATGTCGGGCTGTTGTTGTGGGGCCTGCTGAGCCTGCTGTTGTTGTTGTGGTTGCTGTTGCTGTTGCTGTTGTAACTGCTGCTGTGGCCTATGAGGGGGTCTCCTAGCCTTGAGAGCCGCGACGTATCGTCTCATCTCATCCCAATCTATTTGATGTTCATTATTCATATCATGGATGTAATCTTTGAAATGGAAGTAGTAATCTACTGTGTGTCCCGGCTGCCTGTGGTAGACACAGTATTTGGAGGTATCAACATTGGGTGGCCACGCGGGCCTTTCTCTGGGTAGGGCGAGTTGGTTTGATGCCATGAGGGCATTAAAAATGTCTGCTAAGGTTTTCGGCAATGGTGGATAGTAGGCTCTCTTGGGACCGAGCGGCCTCCTTTGTTGCTGTTGGGGACCATAGTTCCCCGGGGGTGGAACTTGGTTGTACTGAAGTGGTGGTTGTTGTTGCTGAGGTTGTGGTTGTTGTTGCTGGGGTTGGCGTAATGGAGGCATATTATCCTGGGGTGGATTATTTTGGGGTGGAGGATGAAGAGGGAAAGGACCTGGTTGGGGTGGAAGTCGGGGCATTTGTGGAGGCCTTGGGTTGACTGCATAGTTGGCATTGTTGACCGCACTGACTTGCTCATTTATCACGACCCCTTCTGTGGCTCCGCCCGGGACACCAGCGCCTGTCTTTCTGACCACTTTGGGTTTCGGCGACTCAAACATGTTCATGATGGGGGAGTCTTTTAGCTGGGTTTGGATGTACCGGGCCCTTTCATAGAGTTCCTCCATTGTAGTAAGTTTATTCATGGCCAGGACATGTCTGAACTGTGGGGTTACATTAGACACAATCATCTTCACTTGTTCGGGCTCGGAGAGGGTATCCCTTATTCTTTCCGCCAGAGACCTCCATCTATCAGCATATCGGACAAAATCCTCGTCGGGTTTCATCTTTTCGGCCACTAGGTCGGTAATGGAGAGTGAGGGACCGACCCTGTCCCTATATTTCTGCAAGAACCTTCTCTGGACTATTTCAAAATTCTCGGCCTCGCGGGGCTCCAGAGAATAGAACCACTCAAGCGCAGGACCATCCAATGATCTCCGAAAGAGGTATGCCAGGGACCTTTGATCATTTTGCCAATAGGAGGACTCATACATGAAGTCCTTGAGGTGAATGAAGGGGTTGCCGGTACCATTGTATCTGCGGTACGTGGGCATTTCGGAGGGAGGAAGATGAATGACGGGAAGGATTGGCAAAGCAACCTCCGGGGTGGCTTTCACGTCCACCATTCTTCTTAGATTTTGAAACTGCTCGTCCATGCGATTGAACCTATTGAGGAGCGATTGGGCGAGCTCCTCTGGAGGTGAAGGTGGCACTTGCCACTGGGGGAGAAACTGTCTCCCGGAGACTTGAGGGGGAAACCCCGAATGAGAGGGAGCTGTCGGACCACCGACAGTTGGCCCTGGCTGAAGCGGTGTGTGGGGAACAACGGGAGTTTGAGATTGTGACGGGAATTGGAATGAGGGTGGTTGTTGGCTCGCTTGACCTTGAAGCGAGGGAGACTGGATGGCTTGCGCCAATGAGGGAGATGGAATGGCCTGCACGGACTCTTGGAGAGGTGCGATGATCGGAGTTGATTCCTGGGGCGTGGGGGAAACAGATTTCCCCTTTAGAATGGCCTGGAAGGCCCAGAGCTGTTCAGAGGTAAGCTCCGTGTTGGCGAGGACGCCCAGTAAAGAAGAGATATCCTGTGGTGGGGACGTGTCCCCGGCAATAACCTGCACCTCATGCGAGGGGTCATGAGAAGGACCCGAGTCCATAGCATAGACTCACGGGTCGGCTGACAAACCACGGCTAGGGTGGTTCTCCTCAAAAGACTCGTGAGACATGCTCACAGTTTTCCCAGAACGTAAAAACATACACTAGCAAGTAGGTAGCAGAGATTATCAAACAAGTGGATGCCTTTACGCCCTTTTTTTGTGTTTTGATTTTGATGATTTTTTGTATTTTTTAGCGAGATCCGAAGTTCACACAAAATGGGGACCTTAGTTTATTTTTGTTTCACTGCCGTGTCAGCTAGGGTCTCTCGTCTCACCACGAATGAAATGACTAACTCCGGGGAACTTCAATGGTACAACCAGCCCAGTGAACGAAGAGGAGATTCTTCGATGTCGGGGACTTACGGAGGTCCCAGTGTAGGAGATTCTAGTCCGTTGAGAGGAATTCCCAAACGGAGAGTCCTTCCTTCACTGGGAAAGGGTGATCCTCAAAAAAATGAAAAAAGGATAGAAAAGAGGAATGGATGTATGCAATGGAATGCTGACAGATATATAGAGTAAGAAAACAACAGAAATAACAGACATATAATAAACAAACAACCAATCACAACTGATAGTGCTGCCGTGAGCACAACGGGGGCGTGCGCGGGCGCGAAGGTGGAGAGGCACGGGTGGTGCCGAACTTGCAAGGGTAGCCGAAAGGAAGCAGTAGAGGTCCCACCGTGATCGCCAATCTGTGAGCGACGTCACGCGGTTCGGGGAAGAGCGGAGAAGACGCGGAGTGCGCGCGGGCTCCTTCTTTTTTTTGTTTTGTTTGCTGCAACACAGAAATAAGAGAAGAGAGAGAAGGGGCCACCACGGGAGATTGCTCCGGCGGGGCGAGCGGGACAAGTGTGATATAGTAAAATATGGGGGTTAAACGGCCATAGCGGGAAGTGACTCGCCGCGGCCTCAGGGGGACGGGAATGGTGCAGAAATTAAATAACAAGAATTGAAACGGCCATTGGGGATGTGACTCGCCGCGGCCTCGAGAATATGAGCAAATAATAAGATGACAGAATATAAAGAGAATATAAAGAGCGGGAATTTAAACGGCCATTGGGGAAGTGACTCACCGCGGCCTCGAGAACATAAACAGATAAGAATATAACGTATAAGAACGTGAATTTAAACGGCCATTGGGGACGTGACTCGCCGCGGCCTCGAGAACACGAACAGATAAGAATATAGCATATAAGAACAGGAATTTAAACGGCCATTGGGGAAGTGACTCGCCGCGGCCTCGAGAATATGAGCAGAATATAACAGAGTATAAAGAGAATATAAGAACAGAAATTTAAACGGCCATTGGGGAAGTGACTCGCCGCGGCCTCGAAAACAAGATGTGATCGCCAGGGGCCGAAAGACCCCAAAATAAGAAAGTGATCGCGCCTACCTCAAGGGCGAGAGATGGCGGGTTGCTTCTTCCTCTCCCTCCGGCCGGCCGACGGAGAGGGCTTTCTTCGGCTACCCTTGCAAAACAACGACAAACAAATGACAAGTGGATTAGAAAGATGGAGGTGTAGTATTCAAATCCTTGCGATAAAAATAATGAAATGATGGCAAGACACACACCTGGTTGGTGTTATCTTTTAAACCCCTCTCGGACTCGAGTAGGAGGAAAATGAGATGATGGATGTAAGAAGTGTATAAGAAAAGGCGCCCTTATAAAGGGGGATAGGGGATGCAAGATGATGAATGCAAAAGAACTACGAAGAAAAGGAAAGAATTGGCTTATTGGATGTGCCGATGGTGAAATTCGGCGGAGCTCCGGCAGCGTGGGGACGACGTGGAAGCGCGGTGGATGAAGACGACCTTCCTCTCGCGAGCGTGAGCACCCGAGAAGCCGACAGAACCTCCACCTACAAAAGAACCCACGGGTTAGAAAATGACTCCGTAGCCTCTGGGCTCCGGCAGCCTATCGGATCACTTCTAAGCCCCTCCAGAACTGAGGGGGTGGGCATCTATTTATAGAGCTCCGGAGGGTGGAGGCGTCCAGGACCCTGGACACGTCCATCAGGGCCGAATTAATATTTTATTCTATTTTATATATATTTTTTGGAATACTTTTGTGGAGGCGTCCAGGGCTCCGGACGCCTCAAACAGGTCCACCGAAAACCGACGACGGGCGCACGCGGTTTGGCACAACGCGTGGTTTTGTGAGCGGCGTCTCGTGATTCAGAAATGGGCGTGTCCTGCTGACTGGACGTCTCTATAATTTGGATTTTTTCACACCCGACAAACCGTCGTTCGGTGAGCGGCGCCCGTGAGAGAGTTGATGGAGGCGTCCAGGGGCCTGGACGCCTCCAAAATATATATTATTTTTTATTTTTCTTTTGTCTTTTATGCCAAAGCTGGCATTTTGATTTTTTTATAATTGTTTTTATGGAGGCGTCCAGGGGCCTGGACGCCTCCATTAATATATATATATATATATTTTATTTTTTTTGTTTTTTATGCCAACTGGCATTTTACACATATTTTTTATTTTTGTTTTTATGGAGGCGTCCAGGGGCCTGGACGCCTCCATTAATATATATATTTTTTATTTGGTTTGGGGCCTGAGAAAATAAAATAAATTAAATTAAAAATATGGGGGCGTCCAGGGGCCTGGACGCCCCCATTAAGACCCACCCGGGTCCTCAAATCAGGCGTCGGCGGCCGCCCGTCAGACACCCTTCCTGATTCCGGAACCTCCTGATGCGTCTGACTGGTGTTGACGCTGTCCGAATGCCGTGACGGGACGATTCCGAATGCCGAAAAAGGCAGAAGAAGACCCAAGAAAAGGAAGCACTCGAGTGATTCGAAATGCGTAAGCCGTTGCGGGGCGTTGTATACTAATATGAGACTTTCTCAGGAGACGTCAAGAATGGCGTGTCTACACTAGTGGAAGCCACACTCGGGTTGAGTGTGGGGTGGATGTAGGTCTGCTGGACCGAACCACCTAAAAATCTATTGTGCAGTGGTGTGATTGTCTTTTTGTGCTTCCGCTAGGTGATTGCATAGGGGCGCTCCTTGTGTTTGCCTTCTGGTTGAGCAGAAGAGTTAATTAGTTTTCAGATTGAGTAAATCTGTCTGGTTAGCCCCCTAGTGACCTCACTTTGTGTTTGGTTGTTTCACTACTGCCAATTTGCCTTCAAGTATATTTGGTTTGCGAACGAGCATTTTTAGTAAGCGAAATTTTAACTGGGCGAAAATGTTTTTTTTAAGAGGAAATATTCATTCACCCCCCCCTCTGAATACTTGCACCGATCCTAACAGTTGGTATCAGAGCGGTTCCCTAGCTCAACAGATCCAACGATCTGAAGGGGATCCTGCCATCTTGTGAGGTGTTCTTCTGCTCGACTGTTACTTGGATTTTTAATCGAACGCTTACTGATCGCTTGATCAAATGGCTCCATCCGTGATATTTGATGGTTCTAATTTCTATGATTGGCTAGGCGGCCTTGTTGTCTACTTAGATTCCATTGATCCAAATCTATGGAATCTTGTGTCTAGAGGCCCACATAAATTGTCTCACGATCAGACTAAATGGTCCAAGAAGGACAGACTGAAGAACCGTGAGAATCTCATGGCTCTTAATATTTTGACAGCGGCAGTCGATACTGACCTATTTCCATTTGTCTTCGAGTGCACATCTGGAGTGGAAATTTTTAACAAAGTGGCTGCCGTTCATGAAGAGCAAAATGATCAGTGTTTGGTGGCCAACCGAAGCAATCACAGTGAAGATCAAAGGGATGACTCATCATCTCAAGTAAGCTCCGAACCTGAAGATTTATCTTATGATGAGCTATCAGATTCTTATGATGTCTGCATGATAGACGTTAACAATGTTAAAGAACAAAATGTTGCTTTAAAAGTTGAGAATCAAAACTATCTAAACAAGATTATTGAATTAAAAGACAATCTGAATGAGAAAGATATTGATCTCCTTAAGAGCATGCAAGATGTAACTGTGCTTAAATCCATAATGGATAATCTGAAACGTGACAGTGCTGAATGTCGAAAAGAAAATGGAAGATGAAAAGATGAAAATAAAAAACTGATGGTCTTGAACACAGTGATGGGACAGCAATGGTTAACCATTGAAAAAGAAAAAGGCATTCAGAAGGAAGACTCATGCAATCAATGTACAATCTTAGAGGATCTGGTTAAGGAAATCAAATTTGATGATAATTTTCAAAAGAATACAATCAGATCCTTAAGAGAAACGAATGAGTCATTAAAAAATTTGAATGATGCCCTACAAAAATAGATTGTCATATGTGAGGAAGAGTTAACAAAATCTGAATTGAAATATCCTCCATACAATTTGAAATAGCCTCTCTATCAAAAACTGTGAAAGGGAAAGAGAAAATGAATGTCACCCTGAATGATAAAAAATCAAATCAGAATTCTGTGTGTTCATGCTCAACTTCATCCATGAATATCTCTGCTGAAACTGTGCATGACAATCATAGCCTTCATTCATATTCACATGCACATATCTTTAAAGGATTGCTTGCTGAAAATTCTCAGGTCAAGAATTTTTCTGATAAAAGGAAAAGTGTTAAATGCTTTTACTGTCATAGAATTGGTCATGTTATGCATAAATGTGATTTAATGAGACAAGATGACATAAAAGCCAAAAATTCTCATGCTAACAATCATGCTCATCTGAATAAAAGAACTAATTGCCTTGAATGTGGTAAAGTAGGTCATACTGCTGCACAATGCTGGTGTGCTAAAAGTAAGAAAACATCACAGTCTTATCATGTTGATTTGAATGCTAAAATAAGAAATTCAATTGTCTGCTCTCACTGCTGGAGGCATGGCCATACAGTAGGAAACTGTTGGCATGTAAAGGGAAAGGATTTTCATTCCAAATCTGTAAAATTCCCTGCTCCCCATGTTGCTGCTAGAAATGACTATGGCTTTAAAAGAAAAACACTTCCATGTCTTAACTATGGAAAGCCAGGTCATAAAGCTAATCAAGGATGGTTGGCTGGAAATAAAAGACAAAATGTTCATATGGATAACAAAAACCTTCATGTGAATAGATTTCATGATCATATTAACATGCATGCTCAAAGGAACAAAAACTCTGTTGTCTCTTGCTATTATTGTGGTCAGTGTGGACATTCCATGTCCAACTGCAAATTAATGACATCTGATGACCTTCATGCACAAAGTTTGTTTAGAACACATGTTGGGGGTAATACAGGACCCGAGGCAGCTTGGGTTCCTGCTGGATCAAAATAACCCAGTTAATGCAGGTGTGCCTTGGAAAGAAATAAACAAGAAGGGGTAAATAAACCAAGGCACTCAAGTGAGAAGACCCCGGGTTACTACTTTGAAGGTCAGTTCTGAAAAATTGTAATTAAAGTCTGCTCTATAATTTGCACTGCTATTATGATTGGATATCATGTTTAAATCTGATCAATTAGGAGCTTGTATCAGATTCTGTCACTTGCACTGTTAAACCTGTCTTTTGAGCTGCTCATGCACACACTCCCATAATGAATATCAATTGCATTCTCCTGCTCACTCATAAAAGTTCAATTGCTGAAATTGTATGGGTGCTACACTGTCATGCATGATCACCATAGATTAATTTGCCAAGTGTACATGGAACTGGTTAAGGGGGAGCTGAACAAACTGTCTGAAGATCTTGGAACTATTAGTACTGAATTGATCTGTTCAGTCCTAGTCAACCTGATGTTAGGTCTGCTCTTGAAAAATCTGAAATGCACATGGAAATAATTGTAGTTTACCTCTGAATGCATTACATATCAATGCCATGATGAATGATATGTCAAACTTCTTGTATGTTGAATTGCATATCATGCACTCTGAAATTTCTAAAAATCTGAACTGAATGTGAATGCTGTTTGAAAACTGTATGTTGCATAATTCATTGAAAACCTGAATTGCATATAGGACTGTTGAGTTTACCTTGTTATTTATGACCTCTATGGTATATCAAATGGTAAGCTACCAAAAGGCAGGGAAATCTGTCCGGAGGTCCTTACTATGTGAGAGCTGGTCTTTTAGACCAAGTGCTCCGCCTAGTACCATGGGTCACCTTGCTGATAAGGACAGTCTGATTGTGCATGAATCATTTGGTATCATATGTTTAGTTTTCAGTGCAAACATTGCATGTTTTCAGGGGGAGTTAGTTGCATATCCTTGCATAGCAATTCAATGTCGAGTCTTTGCATGTCCCTGCATACATATAGTGCATTGCATTTCCTTACATTGAAAATGCCAAAAAGGGAGTTTGAATGCATATTGTGAGGGGGAGTCATTGCATTGCATATAGGTTATCAAATGCATATATGGGTCAGAACTCATTGCATATCCTCTCTTACTGATTTTGCTGACAAACCTTAATCATATTCTGAAAACTTTGAGCTTCACAATCTCTCTTAACAATTGGTACTTCTACTATCAATTTGGTGTCATTTGGCTTCAGAATTCTATCAGTCTTTCATGAAGATTTCAATGGGCTATCTCGATCATAAATCTGAAAAACTTTTGAACTAGAAATCTTCTATTATACGTTTTTATGAATGACTGAAATAACTCATGTGGTTTAAGTTTAATGTATTCAATGAGTTTGGCTTTAAAATCTCTTAAAAATATCTGAAGCATGGTTAATAAACCTTAACCATCTGTTTCATGCTATGTCTTGTAAAATCTTCTGAAATCTGCACTTTTGAATATATGACTTCAACTGATTAAGTACATGAAACTATTATTGATTTGAAGCAAACGAATTTTTCTGAAATGTCTAAAGGGTAATATCTGTCAGAGCAATGACATTGGTCACTGAGAAACACATGTCCGAAAGACTGTGTCATGAGGTGCCTTAGTTAACTCTGATTAAGAATTCATTGAAATTCAGGCAAAGCAATGGCATGCACACTGAGAAATACAACTCACTCATCAAGAAATGATTTGGAGTGTGTCATGATGTGTAAATGCTATCTCTGTTCATATATAGCATGACAGTTAGTCACACTAAGTGCTTAGGGACATTGGCCTCTGATCAAGGTATATCCTCTAGCTACAAGGTGTGAACTGAACTAGAGTGCTCGTAAAAATTGTAGCAAGAAAATTATTCAAAAGATTGAAATATCTGAATATTGATGCTAAAATCAAATTGCTACAACCCTAGACAAAATTATATGACTTCAAAATTGCTTGACTTCAATACTGATGCATGTAATTCCGAAAGAAGTCAATAAATTTGATTGTGTAAGAGAAAGGGAGATTTATCAAGATAAATATGAGGGCTTGGTTCATTCTTATTAAAATATGATTTTAGATATCAATACAGAATTTTATTGATAAACTCTACATACATCATGATTAAACCATGCTGTTCAATAAATGTCATTCATAAGCCCTTATGTTAGAAGACTTTGAAAACTTATGCTTTAGATTTATGAGATTGATATCTCTTTGAAAATCTGACTAAATTCCTTGTATTTGGAGCATCCTTGAAAAATCTGTTAATTGAAATTCTTCTGCTCATGTTATTGGTTCACTGAACTGAACTTCTCCTTGTTTGCCCCTGTGGTCTCCTTCTCATTCATCTCATAAGATTCCACTTATTGAGGGGGAGATTCCATGTCTTGCATCAATTTCATATCAATTGGCATCTATTCAGGGGGAGCATTCCTTGTCACACTGAATCATGTTCATATCATTTGTGACCTTGCATTCATATACTCAGGGGAAAGTATTGCATTTCTTGCTGCATCTGCATCTACCATGGTTTATCTTGATTATACCAAAGGGGGAGATTGTTTGCCAAAAAGGCAGAATCATGTTCTTGCAAGGGGGAGAAATTGACTGAACTTTTACACCTGCTTTAATTTCTCAAATTATTTTCTTTTTGATGAAGTCAAAGGGGGAGAATAATTTGAGTCTTCAGATTGCCTCACATCATCAGAATGACTCATTGTATTGAAAGTGTTGCCATCAAAAAGGGGGAGATTGTTGTACCCCTGTGGTTTTGATGATGGTTTTGATGATTGGTTATTGATGTGAGTTAATCAAATGTTCAGTCATCTTGCTGCTCAGTTTAGATTAACATATTTGATGTTCAGTCATGCTACATGTTAAACTGATGCATAAAGCATTCATTGCTGTGGTTTTGATGATTGATTTGGTTTTTGATGATTGGTGTTTGTTGTTAATCACTGTGAGTCATTTTATTGTGTAAGTCATTGCATTTGAAGTTCAGACTGTTATCTGCTGCATAAAGCATTCATATGCATTTACAGAGTCTATACATTATTTGGCAGTAAGTCTGTACATTGAGCGTCACTTAGAAGTCCATACAGTGCATTGCATTGGCTAAGTGTATACACTGTCATGCTCATCTAGCGTCTAAGACAAAGTCTGTACAGCGCATCACTCACGTTGGAAGTCTATACATTGGCATGAAGCATCTCTTGATGTATGTACATTCTTCAATGAACCTTGAAGTCTATACACTGATTCACTGTTCATCGCCTTTGGGCATCAGAGTCTGTACATCGCCTTCAATCTTCAAGTCTATACACTGGCTTATTCCTCAAGTCTGTACAGCCGTTAGCATTGGACTTCATGTCTAGACATTGCACTGTAGCATCCATCATCTTCGTGTTGATCTGACTTCGTGTCGTTTTCCCTCTTGTGTCTCGTTTCCCAGTGAACCCCGTGTCGTTTCACCTCGTACTGTTCTCACTTAACTTCGTGTCGTGTTTCTGAAACAGCTCGAATAGTTCTGATGAACTTCGAGTCGTTTCCCTGTAGACCTCGTGTCGTTCCTGTTTAGTAACCACACTTCGTGTCGGTTACTGTTGTTTCTGTGTCCTCGTGTCATTTTTGTTTCACTGTGTGCAGAACATTGCAGCACCTCGTGTTGCTTTCTGTGCCACTTCGTGTTGGTTTCTGTTTTTGTCCTCGTGTCGTTCTCTTTGATATTCGTTATGTCGAGTTGCTCTTTACCTCGTGTCGTTCTCTGTGTAGTGTGTGTTTTTGTCACCACTATACTTCGTGTCGTTGCTCTTTACTTCGTGCTGTTTTCATCGTCTTCGTGTTGGTCTTTCTCATCAGACCTTGTGTCCTTCTCGCCTTGACCTCACTTCGTGTTGATTCCTGTTTTCATCTTCGTGCTGTCTTCAATTCGTGTCGATTTCTGTTTGTGTCTTCGTGTCTCCGTGTTGTTTTTGTCTTCGTGTCTTCGTGTTGTTTTCTTTCTACCTCGTGTCGTTTTCTTCTCACCTCGTGCCGTTCTTATCTGACCTCGTGTCATCTTCCTTATTGTATTAGCCTTGGTACCTCGTATCGTTCTCTTTTCTATCTCGTGCTATTTTCTGTACCACCCCGTGTTACCCTTAGGTCTTTGTTTTCATTTGTATTCATGTCTTCGTGTTTCTCTTGTGTTTATGTCCGCGTGTTGTTTCCTTCTAACTTCGTACTGTTCTCATATGAACCTCGTGTTGTTCTCTTGTAATGTTTACCTTTGTCACCGCTGTATTTCGTGTCGTCCTCAGTGCAGTGCACCTCTTGTTGTTTCTATATACCTCATGCAGCTCTATTGTTAATGACCATACATCGTATTAATAGTTTTAATCTCATTACAGGTCCGAGGAAGAACATTCCACACTCCTGGGCTGCACGTGATCCGAGACAAGAGGAACCAATCTGATAAGGACACATGGCAGGAAGATTCTGGAAATGTGGGAGGCACACGTGTTTTGTGCCCTATCCACCTGCTGCTGCTGCTATATAATGTAGCCTTCGTCCACAGATGAACGCTGATCGGGTTGGCGTGAGGAAAAGAACAGAGAGCCACGATCCAGATCGAAGCAGAAAGCCTGAAGAGTAGAAAGCCCTTCGATCCAGAAAAGGAAGAAAAGAAAGAAAAGAAGAGAGCAGAGAAGAGAGTGAGAGCAGAAGAAGAAAAAGAGAGAGAGATAGTGCTCGTGTGTAAAGAAAAGAAAGAGTGAAGAAGAAGAAGAGCAGAAGGAGAAGAAGAGAAAGAGAGAGATAGAAGTGTGAGCCGAAGAGAATAGGGGAGCAGAGATCGAGAGAGTGAAAGAGAAGAAGAAGAAGAGAAGAGAAGAGGAAGAAAAACTTACCTGAAGATCTATCTACTGGACCGTGGATCAAATCCAGGCCAGTCAGCTCCGTTGAGAGCCACATTGTGCATTTCCTTTCTCAGCTTTCTGTTTTGCTGAAGTTATTTTCGTTTAGTGTTTTTCCTTTGTTTTTTGGTTTGCTGTATTTCCGATACTCTGTAGAGAGGTCGGGGTTCCTCCTGTTTGTTCAGGAGAAGGGAGATTGCTATCTCCGGTTGCAAGTAGCTGGGTGCTACTTGTGGGTTCCCTCCGGTTTGGAGGAAGGGAGATCTGATCTCCGGTTCTGGGCTTGTGGATTCAAGTCCATGGGTTCCCTCCGGGTCTGGAGGAAGAGAGACCGTGTGTCTCTGGTTTGCTAGTGACTGGTGTCACTAGTGGTTCCCTCCGTTTGGGAGGAAGAGGGGAGGCTGTTCCCCTGGTCAAGCTGTGTGGCAGCACCTGTTGCAGACTGAGTCTGCGGTTTCTAGCGTGAGCTAGTGGAAGCCACACTCGGGTTGAGTGTGGGGTGGATGTAGGTCTGCTGGACCGAACCACCTAAAAATCTATTGTGCAGTGGTGTGATTGTCTTTTTGTGCTTCCGCTAGGTGATTGCATAGGGGCGCTCCTTGTGTTTGCCTTCTGGTTGAGCAGAAGAGTTAATTAGTTTTCAGATTGAGTAAATCTGTCTGGTTAGCCCCCTAGTGACCTCACTTTGTGTTTGGTTGTTTCACTACTGCCAATTTGCCTTCAAGTATATTTGGTTTGCGAACGAGCATTTTTAGTAAGCGAAATTTTAACTGGGCGAAAAGGTTTTTTTTAAGAGGAAATATTCATTCACCCCCCCTCTGAATACTTGCACCGATCCTAACATCCTTGACATTGTCCTTCGGCTTGATCATGTTGCTGTAGCAATATTATGCACATGTATCTTTCATTTTCATGTTTTTCATCTCCATATTTTCTGATTTTATTGTCAGCACTTTGGAGCCTTTTTGGCCTTGCCTTGGGCTTCTCGGCGCGAGGTAGGACTCTTCTCGGCGCGACCGCTTCTCGGCGCGGCCACTGGTCTTCAACCTTCTCGGCGCGCATTTTCTTTCTGTCGAAGGGGGGGTTCTCGGCGCGCATTGCTTCGCGCCGAGAAGTCCCTCCTTCTTCTCCTTTTTAACCCCCCCGAGAGGGTTTTTACCTCATTTCTTACCTCTCCCTTCTCTCTCTTCATCTCGGCGGCAGCGGTGAGCTCCCCCCCTCCGAGAGCCTTATTGCATCCCCCCCTTTTTGACCCATTCATTCTCGGGTAGGTTCATCATACGGGATTGAGTCCCATTGTATGTTCGGGATCACTCCCTCTTGGTGGGTGACTCCCTATTTTTCTTGGGCAGACCTCGGACAAGAGGAGATGCTGCCGAAATTTAACTGGAATTATTTATTTAATCATCACATGCCCATTCATCTTCCCGATGCTTATTTTTCATCTTTTCTTGATTGCAGGCACTGACATGGCTTCCGACTCTTCTGTTGCGGCTTCCATGACTGTGGGAGCGAGTTCATTGGCTCAGCCGGACATATCTCGGGCTTCAGTCAATTGGATGAATGTGAGCAGCCTGAGCTTTGGCTATAACCAGATCGCCACTGTCGACGAGTCCTCTGATTCCGAGACTGACACAGTGCCGTCTTCCGGAGTCTATTCTTCCATAGAAGGTATTGATTTCAGAAGGGCTGCTGACTACCGTCCGGACCTACCGAAGGATCGTCATCTGTTGCCATTTATCCGGACCTTCACCATAGGCGGAATGAGGGATTTTCTGCTTGCTCAGTCTATGGAAGCGGCAATACTTGCTGACAGAGACAGCATGAAGGGTTCTGTTTATCGCGCCCGAGCTATATATCTCCCAGGTGAGCAGAGGGACTGGAATGCCGTGCTGGGCATTTCTGAATTAGAGCCGGAGAAGAAGATGCTAACCCAGGCTCCAGAGTTTACCCCGGCAAGGTGGGACCATGCAGCCGGTCGCGTCCATCGAGAGAAGACCCACTTCGGACTCTTCTTAGCACCTGCGAAGTGGGGTTACAGGGACGAGCCATTTGTTCTCAATTGTCTGTCCGTTCAATTTAAATATCAGCTGGCCGCTGGCTGGTTTGGGGATGCTAAGTTGACATACGCCCATCTCTTCAGGGTAGGAGCAGTGGAGTTTACAGAATTTGTCTTGAAGGAATACGCCCCTCTACTGATTAGAGCTGGGGTATATCATAGTGTATTTGCCTCCAGGTTTCGCTATCCCATCTCTCGGGGATTATGTTGCGGCATGCTTGAAGTATTCTGCCCACAGTTTAATACGTTCTATACAGCAGAAGGTGAGACTTCTCTCGATCTTTGGAGTCTTGCGCAGCTTTCAGGCCTGCCTATAGATGGAGAGCCATACGAGGAGGTCTGTCTAGACGACTCTGTAAAGGACGCCCCTCATGGAGAGGGCAGATATTCTTTCGGCTATGCGTACCGGTATCTGATGAAAGCCTATCGGACCATTTGTCTGGCCTATAGCAGGGGATCTTCCAAAGGATATCAACCCCGGGAAAAGAGCAGCAGATTGAGAGTCCATGTAGGACAGTGGATACAGTACTTCTTCGGGGGTCCCTTGAAGTATACAGACTTTCCTTTCGTGGGACCGACTCCCGATAAGCAGATCAGGGTCCCACGTTACAAATCAGCATTGCCAGCTTCACTGCGCCGAGTAGGTGTAGACGGCCCGAACCCAGTAGGGGTTGACCCCATCACTCATTGTGCAGCTTATCTGACCTTCTGGCTGTGCACTTTCGCTCTCCCGCAATGGGACGAGACGACTATCAGGCCGGAGGCTATATATCCGGCCTGTCAAATGGCCTGGGGGATGAGACTGTCTCTGTGCCCGGTGGCTTTGTGTTTAGTTTACAAATCGTTGGGAGATTTGCATAGACATCGGGTTCCCCGTTCCTTAAGGACTGTAGGTCCGTTTCATTTCTTCAATGCTTGGGTTTGCAGCATTTTCCCCGAACTGGCCCCGAGAACTTTGCAGTCAGACACATTGCTCCCTCGGATGATTGAGTTTGCTAGCGCCGAACCCGGTCTTTTCTCAGAGTAGCTGTTTAAGATAAGGGGCAGGTTGACAAAAGTGCATGTGGATGCTCCTGGCAGCATTCATTTTTGGAGCTTGGCAGCAGGTTCGGCTCTTTTAGTAGACCCTCAGAGGGAATGCAAAATGGAGGAGGTAGAAGCTTATGTCCATCCTGTTTCGGGGGCCAATGCCACCCGACCCATATTAGAACCAGAACTGGTAAGGTGGGCTATGGCTATCCGACCCAGTGTATTGGTCTTCAGGAAGGGAGGCTTGCTCATTTTGGAGCCCTATTACCCATCCCGTTTTAGCAGAAACTTTGGTTATGATCAGCATATTCCTCCATCAGTTGCTCAGTTTCCTTTGGACAGCCGGGCCAAGCATGGGTCCACCATTGCCAGTGACGGTCGAACATGGTGGGATTTCTTTCATCGCCGAGAGGGCGTAACTTTCAGGGTCCCGACCGTTTCTAATCGTATACCCCGTGTCACATCGGAATACATTAAGTGGTGGAATACCCGCACCAATTTCTATAAAGATGGCAGAGGCGCCTTTTGGGATGTGGCCGAGCGCTCTTTCTTAAAGCGGCAATCAGGGCCTGTGTTTGAAATTGATGAGGTTCATCTGAAAAGGCTCTATTCACAGCATCCAAAGGAGGCGAAAACATATATTGCCAAGCGTCGGTCTTTGAAAGAGGAAGGTTCTGAAATACCCACTCCTGTCTTTTTGAGATTAATGAAGACGCTTTTACAAAGGATCTAAGGCAGTTGGGCCATATAGGGGGTGTTCCTTTGGATGTACAATATCCGTTCCCCCCGGAGGAGCCTCTCCCGACAGCAGCCCCCTGGAGGGGTCCGGTGGACAGATTTCACCCTTATAGGACGTTTGTGTGGAGGGAAGACCGCACCCAGACATATTATCAGCACACTTCTTGGCTTTTTGTACTGCTGAATGTTCATGGGCTATCAGTAGAGAACCCGATAACTGGCATTCTGAATAAGCCACTTTTTGTTTCTTTTCATTATGTCGACGGCTGGTGTATGGATTATCTTGGCCTGTTTCATTACCTCGACTTCCACGGGCACAAAGACTTGGCTGCCTTGACAGAGAAGTGCCAGACCATTGGTGACATATGCTGGCTCGTGAAGGAGGCTGCTTCCCGATCGAAGGAGGTAGCTTATCTGTATTGGCCGCTTTCCACATTTTATGATGGCCCAGCAGGTATGACCCTTCCTGTGTGCTCATGGCATCTTTCTTTTATTGTTATGTTCTTGATGTGACACCAGATGTAGCAATAGATTTGATCCCTAGGACTTGATTCGCAATCACAACCACAAGATTGGGAGCAACTTGAGAGTCGCCGTCACACCGCGCGCACACGTTTCCCGGGGTGACTCGGTGATGCCGAGTCGAGATTGTGGAGAAAGCCCTTGGCTGGCTAGAGGACCAGCACCGCTAAGGTTGTCCCTCCCGAGGATATGAAGCCCACAAACAAGGGCGGCTGGGTGCCTTGGGGGCACTAGGTCACTCGCTCACTATCATCCACGGTGACCACACAAGGGTTGGTGGCTCCGGGATCGGGCACTCTCTCACCGACCAGCAGATAAGTTTCACAGATATGAAATGAACAGGAGTAAATGAGCAAGGGTAGAGGCTCACCTGGCTGGTTTGAGGAAACCAACCCCGGTCGGAGACGAGGGTGAGCGGGGAAGTGTGGGTCCCCGCACACTGCGCCGATGAAGCTTCAACCTGTTCAACTTAATACAACCACTACACCTCGCGCAGGAGGGTGACCTCGGGGAAGGGATGATCAAATACAATCAAACACTACCTCCACGCAGGGAGGGGCGGTAAGCCGGCCAGGCGGGGACGGGAGAATCGTCGGAGAACGGAAGAGGGAAGCCGAGGCTGTTTCCACGTGCAGGCTGTGATGGCTGACTGCCAGACGGTCCCGGGGCTGTAGATTGCGTTCCAGAATTTTTCCAGAGGCGAGACCAGGTGGGGATCTTCGTATCTGGTACGTGGATGACCCAGAATTTTCACGATTTCTTCTGCTGCAGCTGCTGGTCCGGGTCGAGCTTTGAACAGGGTGGCAGATTCTGGCTGCAGGAACTACCTGATACGAACAGCGACTTGCAGAAGCTACCCCGGTCGCTCCCGAACTCTGAATCATGAGCTGCTGGAGTTTCTGGAACCGTGGTTGAGCCCTCTTCGCAGAAAAATTGACGGGGAAGCCGTCTGATGTGGGTGAGGACGGGGAGGCTCAGAAGAGTGGGGGAAGGTCGCTTCAGACTGTGGCAGGCAGACCCGACCTGCCGAGGGAGAAAAATGAGAACTCTGGCCTCCGGACCCCGAACGCAATTCTACTTCTTGATCCTGATAGAGGACTTGAGGAAGGAGAACTTTTTAGAAGAGCTCGTAGTCTGAATCCTTCGCCGTTTGTCGTGGTACAGCTTCTAACCGGGTTCACGTACTCTGCAGAGGGAGTCCAGCGCAGTCAGGGGAGAATGGCTCTCCCGGACAGCCCCGAACTCGGAATGGGATGAGACCACCTCGCCTGCAAAGCCGACTGGTCTACCTTTCCAGCAATGTATGGTACATCTTCAGAGGTTGCCGTATGACTCCGTGACAGCTTCTGCAAGACAGCCCTTTCTCTGCCACCTGCAGACTGATCAAAGGGGAAGAGAGGGGTGGAAGAACTTGGTTGGGGTAGGTGGGGGTTAGCAATGGAGGTGGAGAGGTGTGGATGGTGGGTGGGGTGGGATGCTTCTAGGGTGATGAGAGGGGTTGAGCAGGGGGGAGAAGAGAGATCCAAGAGGGAGGGGGTGAGATGGCCGCAGCTGGTAGGTGGAGGGGAGGGGAGAGGGGTGCGGCCAAGGATGGGGGTGGGGGCGCAAATGGTCTAGGGGAGTGGGGATGTTGCCTTTGGATTTGGAGTGGTGGGTTAATGGAGGGTTAATGGTAGTCTAGGGAATGGGAAGGGGCTACCTTGGGGATGTGGAGAGATGCTTGGGAAGTGGGGATTCCTCTTGGGAAGATGGAAGGTTGTATGGGGAAGGGGAAGGGTTGCTTGGGGAGTGGTGGGAGTAAATGGGGTATTAAGTGGCCTAGGGGAGGTGAAGGGGTGGAGGGTGAGGTGACAGCTGAGGTGGCAGGGGGAGGGGAAGGTGAAGGGGCTAGTTCGCTCAAGGGAGGGGGAGAGAGAGAGAGTGGGGTTCGCCCCCTAGAGAGAGAGGAAGAGAGAGAGCTAGTGAGAGAGAGAGAAGAGCACTTAAGTGGCAATTTTCAACAATACTTCATTAACCTTCAAAAGAGGGATTGGGGTCCTATTTATAGGAAACCTACTTTTACATATAAGACCCTGACTTTTAACATACTAACAGATAACCAAGGACGGGGGGGTGCGCCCATGGGCCTAGCCCAAAGAAATAGGCCCAATAGCAAGCTCCATAGCCTAATGAGACTCGAACTTAGGGAAATGACTGGATAACCTAGGTACAAGACTCAAATAAAAGGCAAATTACATGATTATGACTCAAGAAAAAAGGAGAAATCAACAAGATGACCAAATGGTAAGCACTCAGGTCCAATCCAGAAGAAGGGCTGCTTCCTAGCTGCCTCAGGGAGGGAGAGAGGTGCCAAGCCAGAGGGAATCGTGAGTGATGCCATCATCAGTTCTGCATCTGTCGACTATGACTGCCTTTCTTGTGTCTTGCACAGATAGACCAGACATAAAGCGGCAGGGACTTTACATGAAGATTATTGCTCAAGCTGAGAAGCCTGCTTACTTTGAAATTCCTGCAGCGGCACCTATGACCACTCCCTTGCCTTCGGGCAAGAAGAGGAAGCCTTCTACGGTGAAAGCTGCAGTTGTCAAGGCCAAGAGGGCCAAGGTTGTTCGGGTCCAGCAATCAACTCCAGTTGCGACGGATGCCGGAACCCCTCTTCCAGACATCCCCTCTTTTGACGAGTTCAGGTCTCAGAGGGAGGCCGCTCAGGAACCTACCGAGAGTGGCGGTAAATAACTTGCAGATGCAATCTTCATTGTCTTCTTGACTGATCTTTTAAGGCGTCCTTCGAGACTGAGCTTCTCTTTATTTGATATAGCCCCGGAGCAAGTTGCAGTGCCTGTGGAAAGGGACACGAGGCTGCCTTCTCCTACCCTGACTGGCGAGGAGGAGGGTAAATGTGCTTTCTTATCTTTTTTCTTTATACTTTCGTTGTTGTTCTTTTCCATTATATCCCTCAGAGTTCCCCTTTTGTTGAGGTGGCAGTCAGGGAGCAGACTGAGGCCATGATAGCAGCGGGAGAGTCGCCTCAGCCACAGGAAAGTGAAAGGACTCAAACAAAACGGAGCCCTATTCCGGCCAGACGCATAATCACCCGGTCTGCATCCCGACACGCTCTAGAGGTGACCTCGCAGCATATAGCTAGAGTGGAGATATCCTCGGGCAGCTCCGAGACCGTCCCTGATAATGAGGAGGAAGTGACTTTCAGCGGCAGTGAGGAGGAAATCCTAAAATCAGAAGCCTTGCCCATATTTGCAAAAGGCCTTCCGCCTTTTCTGCCTCCTAAGCTGCTGATGCTATCTTCTGAGGAGGAATTGCAAGAGGAGTTTGCCGGGCTCGACACTGAGGTTGACATAACCCCTCCATTTGTTGCTTCAACTACGGAGCTTTCTCCCCTTTTGTCTCATTTCGAGGATATAGACCCCACTTTAAAGGTACGCTTCTTCTTTTTTGTTTGCTGTTCTATTTATTTTCTTTCACTCATTGCTGAAGATCATTCTGCTTTGTCCTCAGGACCCTGTCATCACCAGCTCAGACGCGGCCGCAGTTTCTATGGATGTTTCATCTGCAGACTTGGTCATCATCCCTGCTTTACCTTTAACTTGCATGAGAATTTCTGAGGTTATTCGCCATGTGCCAGTAAGAATACAATCTTCAACTGACTTAACATCACTGGACTTGGGATCATCAGGAGAGATTTTCGTCCCTGTCAGGGCCTCAGAGTTTAGAGCCGAAGCAGACCCAGCCAGAAGCTCCGCTTTTATACCGGCCGCCGTAATGTCAATTGCGCCCGAGTCAGTAGTCCCTGCCACAGTGGCTATAGAGACTGGATTTCTGCCTCTATAGACTAGGGACCTTTCGTCCCCATTATCAGAAAGAGCAGCTGAAGATGAAGCCCTTATTCAGAAGACTCATGAAGAGATAGCTCCATCATTTATTGGTTCTCCCTCCGCGGATGTTCAAGCCATAGCTCCCGAGACAGCGGTACAGGAGGAATCTTCAGCTCAATAGGAGAGCACAGAGAGGGACTGGCCAGCTCTTCCAGCAGATCTGCCGTCTTCGTCCTCTCAGCCGGATGTTGCACTATGGGCAGACATTGACGGCGAGGTGACTTTTGAGGTCGTCCCATCTGCCTCCTTTGGCTTTGCTTCTTCTGACAGCTTTGTCTGGCAGCATTTGGACATGCTACGCCAGCTGGTAGAATCCCAGCCTGGCTTGACATATCTGCAACTGAAGGAAATTACCAATCGCTTCACCGCTGGCCTGCAAGCCATGGGCTGCCCTCTGGACATATGGGCTCAGCGGGTCTTGCTTTTGCTGAAATTCGTGCATTGGAGAGACTTCCTAGCACGGACCATGGCCGACAAGCTGATGGCACTGAGGTTGCAGAGGTCAGAATATAAATCTGAGCTGGGGCAGCTGACGCTCGCACTTGATGAATGCCGAGCTGAGCTACAGCGTGCTGTTCAGTGGGAGGAAGCTGTCCAGGACCGGATAGCCATTCTGGAAGCGGAGCTCACCGGACTCCGAGCCGAGCTGCAACAATTATCCTCTATTCGACCGCAGTCCATCGAGGAGGTGGCCTCGTTGGAGGGACGAGTGATGTCTCTCCAAGACATGTCTGTGAGGCTTCAGGAGGAGGAGGCGCGCCTTCATGAGCTAGGAGCTGCTCCCTATGTGGGTCTTCTGGCCTTCGAAGATATATTTCGGCGGCCATGAATTATCTTTTCTTTCTTTTTCTTCTGCCCTCTTTTGTGATACAGTGTCCCCTCGGGGCTCTTTATGTACTCCTCTTTTAATGAAAAGGAATCTTCGGCTTCATGTGTGTCCATTGTCTTTTCCATGTGGTTTCATCACTTTGGGAAGTGGGGTAATGGTTCTAGCAGTCCCTCATGCGAATGGCTCGTACCTGGCAGGAGAGCGTCCACCCCTTCAGAGAAAGGATGGGGAACTCGCTCCACCGCGTGACGGCCTCCGGGGGGGGGGGGGGGTGCTTAAACCGAATTCTGTTGGTGGTAGCAAACGTCCTTCTTGACCGTACGTGCCGCAAGGGAGACGGTTTGCAGGAATGTGAACGAAGAGGCTCAGAGCATTATCCGGAACGGGCGAATGGTCCATCCCGGGCAGGTTTCAAAGCTAGTCGGGGCAATGTGCCAATCGACCAGTATATGATTTCATCATCGATATTGGGTTTATATCGATGCAAAGGAGTTTTATAGTTTCATCAGAGTAGACGTAAGGTCTAGACTGGGTAGAGGTTATCGCGGGTGGGACATTGAAGGGTGCGTGATTTTCATCAGGACAGACGTAGGTCTGAACTGGATAGGATTTCATCATTGATCGGGCGAGGTGCCGGTCGATCAATAGCTAGTTTCATCATCGATATTGGGTTCATATCGATGCAAAGAAAGTGTTATAAGTTTCATCAGAATAGACAAAAGGTCTAAACTGGCAGGGTTTTAATTGGACATGGTTTCATCACTGATCAGGCGAGGTGCCAGTCGATCAGTGGTTGGTTTCATCATCGATATGGGGCTTATATCGACGCAAAGAGTTTCATAGGTTTCATCAGTATAGACGTAAGGTCTAAACCGGACAGAGGATTTTATCATTGATCGGGCGAGGTGCCGGTCGATCAACGGTGGGACGTATGTAGAGGTGTAGGTCTCGTCAGGGCAGACGTAAGGTCTATTCCAACAGGTTTTATCGTGGGTGGGACTTTGCCAAGAAATACGTAGGTTTCATCAGGATAGGCGTAGGGTCTATCCTGGTAGGGTTTCATCGTTGACCGGGCAAGGAGCCGATCGATCAAGGGAAGGTTTGGGAGTTTGATCAGGACAGACGTAAGGTCTGAACTGGCCAGGTTTTATCAGAATGGTGACGTGTTTTATTGTTGGTGGGACATGTGAAAAGAGGGTATGTAGATTTCATCAGGGTAGACGTAAGATCTATCCCGGAAAGGCTTTATCATCGGTGGGGCATAGAGCCAGATGACCGACGGAAGGCTTCATCAGTGAAGGGGAGGTGAAGGCAACGTGCCGGTTGGCATGGAACTTCTGAATTACCACATTACCGACCCAAGCGCCCTTTCGGATTTTCGCCGGAGCCAGCCCCCTCTTGCTTTTGCCCACACGTCCTTTTGGATTTTCACGGGGTACCCGATTTTGCCTGCAGTGCCCTTTCAGGTTTTCACCACAGCTGGGTTTTAGCCATTTTTGCCCTTGTCCAGAATGCCTGAACAAGTCTGGCGGGGTATCTCTATTTTCAACCCCATTTTTTTATATATAGACTTTTTTGTCGTTTTCTTTCTCTTTTCCTTTTTCATTGTCTTTTCTGGGACCAGAACTTTCATCTTATGGACCATGGCGCCATATGTTTACTGTGGATACACGATCATTGATGTGGGTGTCGACATCAATGCAAAGAGAAATATGGTTTCATGACCTATTCAGGCGAAAGGTCTGAATAGCTAGCAGCTCGGGCACGGAGCCATTTGCCAGAAATGTGAGTTTCATTGTTAATGTAGGGTCTGACATTACCGCAAAGGAATAGAGTTTCATGATCTATCCAGACGGAGGGTCTGAATCGATTCAAAGAGCAGTGTTGTGCTATGTCAGAGCGGACAGAAGGTCTACCCTGGATGGGTTTCAGCGTCGATCAGGTAGTGTGCCAACCGATCGATAGCAGGCTTCATCATTGGTATTGGCTCATATCAATGCAAAGATTTCATATGTTTCATCAGGATAGACGTAGGGTCTAAACTGGATAGGGTTTTATCATTGATATTGGGCGAGGTGCCGATCGATCAATGGCGGGTTTCATCATCGGTATTGGATTTATACCAATGCAAGGATTTCATGGGTTTCATTAGGATAGACGGAAGGTCTAAACTGGATAGGTTTCATCATAGATCGGGCAGACATTGACGGCGAGGTGCCGATCGATCAATGGCGGGTTTCATCACGGCGGGACGTAAAGAGACATGTAGATCTAGTCGAGATAGACGTAAGGTCTAAACCGGACAAAGTTTTATCGCTGATCGAGCAGTGTGCCGTTCGATCAGTAGCTGGTCTCGTGGTGGTGGGCTTATTATCAAGGGAATTTTTATTGAGCAATGCATGAAGGCTTCAACAGAATTGACGTAAGGTCCATTCCGGATGGGTTTAATCGCTAATCGGGCAAGGCGCCGGTCGATTGACGAGGAGTTTTATTGTGGGAGGTGTGGCTTTCTTTGGAATCACCACATTACTGACCCAAGCGCCCTTTCGGGTTTTCGCCGGAGCCAGCCCCCTCTTGCTTTTGTCCACGCGCCCTTTCGGGTTTTCACGTGGCGGGGTACCCGATTTTGCCTGCAGTGCACTTTCGGATTTTCACCACAGCTGGGTTTTAGCCATTTTTGCCCTTGCTCAGAACGCCTGAACAAGTCTGGCGGGGCATCTCTATTTTTAGCCCCTATTTTGTCATCTTCTATTCTCTCTTCCTCTCTATTTTTTTTTTAGAGGGTGACAGGTCGAAATGCCATTAGATCAAGATAAGGGGTGGCTTGGTTAGGGCGGAGTGCCGCTAGACCAAGAGATGGGTAGCTCGGCTAGGGCGGAGTGCCGCTAGACCAAGGAAAGGGTAGCTCGGTTAGGGCGGAGTGCCACTAGACCAAGAAAAGGGTAGCTCGGTTAGGGCGGAGTGCCGCTAGACCAAAAAAAAAAGGGTAGCTCGGCTAGGGCGGAGTGCCGCTAGACCGGGAAAAGGGTGTAGCTTGGCTAGGGTGGAGTGCCGCTATACCAAGAAAAGGGTAGCTCGGTTAGGGCGGAGTGCCGCTAGACCAAGGAAAGGGTAGCTCGGTTAGGGCGGAGTGCCGCTAGACTGGGAAAAGGGTGTAGCTTGGTTAGGGCGGAGTGTCGCTAGACCAAGAAAAGAGTGTAGCTTGGCTAGGGCGGAGTGCCGCTATACCAAGAAAAGGGTAGCTCGGTTAGGGCGGAGTGTCGCTAGACCAAGGAAAGGGTAGCTCGGTTAGGGCGGAGTGCCGCTAGACCGGGAAAAGGGTGTAGCTTGGTTAGGGCGGAGTGCCGCTAGACCAAGAAAAAGGTGTAGCTTGGCTAGGGCGGAGTGCCGCTAGACCAAGAAATGGGTAGCTCGGCTAGGGCGGAGTGCCGCTAGACCGGGAAAAGGGTGTAGCTTGGCTAGGGCGGAGTGCCGCTATACCAAGAAAAGGGTAGCTCGGTTAGGGCGGAGTGCCGCTAGACCAAGAAAGGGTAGCTCGGTTAGGGCGGAGTGCCGCTAGAAGGGTAGCCCGGTAGGGCGGAGTGCCGCTAGACCAAGGAAAGGGTAGCTCGGTTAAGGCGGAGTGCTGCTAGACCAAGAAAAGGGTGTAGCTTGGCTAGGGCGGAGTGCCGCTATACCAAGAAAAGGGTAGCTCGGCTAGGGCGGGGTGCCGCTAGACCAAGAAAGGGTAGATTTTGCCCGATTACTCGGGGAATGTTGGTTGTGCTGTATGATACAGCTTCAGATGTCTTCCGTTGAGTGGCGAGAATTGGATTTCCCCTCGATGGTTAACAACCACGTAGGCCCCTCCTTCGTAGACCCTCTGTATCACATAAGGACCTTCCCAATTAGCATTCAGCTTTCCTTTTGGGTTGGACGCCTTGACTTCTTTTTTCTTGACCATGACGAGGTCACCTTTCTTGAATTCTCGTCCTCTTACGAGTTTGTTGAATGCAGTGGCCATGCGGGCCTGATACATTTAGATACTCTTCTGAGCTCGAGGTGCTTCCCTTCCAATTCAGCCAGTTCTTCTAGTCTTCTTTCTGTATTGGTCTGTTCGCCACGGGCCAGGCCATATTGGACTGCCACTCTGAGTGACGGGACTTCCAGCTCTAGCGGAACCACTGCCTCTGAGCCGTATACCAGCGAGTATGGTGAGCACCCTGTAGGTGTCTTGAAGACAGTGCGGTATGCCCATAGAGCTTCATACATTTTCTCCTCCCAGTCCTTCTTATTAGAACTGACGACCTTGGCCAGCAAGGTGCAGAGAGTCTTGTTAAAAGCTTCTGCCAATCCGTTTGCCTGTGGATTGTAAGGAGTGGAGGTCCTCCATTCGATCTTATACTTCTCAGTAAGCTGATAGACCTTCTGATTTCTGAAATGACTTCCATTGTCGGACATTATTCGGCTGGGGATCCCGAACCGGAAGATAATGTTCTGCTTGATGAATCTGGCGACCAGTTCACCAGTCACTTCTCTTAATGCTACAGCCTCCGCCCATCGGGAGAAGTAATCTGTTATGGCCAGTATGTACTTATGTCCGGCCGAGGAAGTCGGCAGTGGCCCGACTACATCAGTTCCCCATTGTGCAAACGGCCAACTGGGAACTGTAGGGTGCAGAGTCGTAGGAGGCCTTCTAGGCACAGTAGCATGCTCCTGGCATTTCTGGCATGATTTTGCAAATTTACAGCAGTCTTCAAACATGGTGGGCCAATAGTAGCCCAGCTTCTTGATTTCTATCTTCATCTTGGGACCAGCCTGGTGGGCACCTGCTGTCCCAGCATGTGTTTCTTTCATCGCTTGCCAGGCTTCCTCAGTGGATAGACAGCGGAGTAGAATCTTCTTGCGTGCATCTGCCATTCTTCAGAACAAAATTCCATTCCTGAGTTCATAAGAATCTTTGATTCTTAGGAGTTTCATCTTTTCTTCTCTTATCTGCGGCAGTTGTTGGTGTAGAAACCACTGCAACATGTGTTGTCTCCAATCAGACGCTTGTTCTGTGCTGATGGTGGCAACTTCGTCTTCTTCGGGGCACCCTTCTAGCATACTGGGGACTTGCCGCCGGTTCATAACGACAATGTTCAGTGTCTTATTTGGTGGGACTGCTAGTGAGCTGGCCAGCTTTGCCAGTGCATCAGCCTGGGCATTATGTCCACGGCCCACATGCTTGAGCTTAATATGGTAGAATTTCGCCATGAGGCGCACAGCTTTTTGATGGGGACATCACCACCATGCCCACGTTCACAGCTCGTCTCCACGCCCCGGTTGCATCCGGCATGATCTAGTCATTTAATTCTGAGTCCTATGTAATTTTTATTTGAGTCATTTGATGTAATTTACATTTTATTTGAGTCATGTTCCTAGGTCTAGCATTTATTTTCCTATGTTTGAGTGTCATTAGAATGTGTAATGTGCTAATTGGGCCCATTTCTTCGGGCTTGGCCCAATGAGCTCCCCTACCCCTTCGGTTATTTGTCAATGAGTCCTTTGTCAGGGTCTTTTGTAGAAATGTGGGTTTCCTATATATAGGACCCCATTTCCCCCCATCTGAAGTTAACGAATGAATGAATGAATAAGTTAAAATTGCCATTTGAGTTCAAATTGGAGTGATTCCTCTAGTTTTTTGGGTGAGAGACCCTAGGGGAGAGATTCCCCACCTATTCCCCTCTTAATCTCTCTATTTCACCCCTCTTTCTCTCTCCTCCAACCCCAATTTCAAATTTTCTTCTCTCTCCTCCCCTCCCCAACCACCTCCACTAGCTACCCACCTCATTCAATACCCCTCCACTTCCCCAAGTTGCCATTACTCCACTCCCATTGTCCCAAGGAGGCATCTCCCACTTTCCAACACAATCCCACCCATTCCCACACAATCTCCCCTAGTTCCCACACAATCCCCCACTCCCAAGACCATTTCAAATTGGAATCCACCATTCCCTCCATGATTTGGCCGCCCCCCCCTCTCCCTTCTAGCTAGGGTCGCCCCTCCCATCTCCCTCCATTCACCTCCATTGCCTCCACCTTCCCCTACCTCCAGCTGAGGACCTGCCCCCACTGCCCCCTCCCATCCCCTTCCTATCTCCAGTAGCATTCCCCATCCCTCCATACACACTACTTCTTCCACCCCATCACCCCTTTCATACATACACCTCCCCCATCTCCTTCTTTAGAAGCCAACACAAGAGCTGCAGGTTGCTGTCCACAGGTTGCAGACGAACCAGTCTCTTGCAGCGGCCACCACGATGCCATCCAGATGAGTTTGAAGACACAAGAGCCATCGTTGGAAGCTTCTCCGGGTCTTCTTTGCAACAGAAGTGATCTCACCCCCATCCGAGTTTGGTGCGGCCCGGGAGGTCCAATCTACCCCGACTGCGCAGATCTGCCCCAACAGAAGACCTGATCTGGAATAGAAGCTCTGTCCCGACAAACCACGAAAGAATCAGCTCTCAAGTTCTTCTTCAAAGTCCTACCTCGGCCTGTCTACTTTCAGAATCAAAAAGCGGAAGTCCATTCAGCATCTGGGAGCAGAAGTTAAAAATTTTCTTCCACGATTGCGCGGCTCTGGTTCCCACTGTCTGCATCAACCCCTCTTCACTCTTCTGGTTCCACAGGTAGACTCCGACATTGGTTAGCATCCCCATCAGTTTTTCTGCAAAGAAGATTCATCCACGGTTTCAAAGACTCTGTTGGTGCCTGATTCCGATGACGGGAGCGGCCAGGGTACCCTCTGCATCCTGCTGTTAGAAGCCAATTCCTGTTAGTCCGAGAAATAGAGGCCCTGTTCAAGCTCCTGCCCTGACCAGCAACGGTTCCAAAAGAAATTGAGGAAATTCTGAGGCATCCCCCTCCCTGTTACAAAGCTTTCGCCGCCAGTCTTGCTATCAGCAAAATTTGTGAGTGGGATCTACAGCAGCAACATTGACCCCCTGTCCCTGTTTGCAGACAACCGGCAGATTCGGCATCCACACTTAGTCGTCGTTCTCTGCATTAATTTCCCCACCCCGCTTGGCCGGCTGAAGGTCCCTCCCTGCGTGGAGGTAGTATTGATGTAATCCCATTAACCCCCACCCCAAGATCCCCCTCCTGCGAGAGGTGTAGTGGTGTAACTTGTTTGGGCAGGTCAAGCGACACTGCCGCGGCGTGTGGGGATCCACTCGCCTCCCCGCTCGCCCTCGTCTCCGACCGGGACCGGTTTCTTCAAACCGGTCGAGTAAGTGCTCTAACCTTCTCTCCAATTAGTGCTTGTCATTCAATATTAGTTCTTAATTCCGCTGGTTATGTGAGTGAGAGCCCGATCCTCAAGCCCCACAAACTTGAGTGATCACCGTGGGAAATTGCAACCGGTGCCTTTGGCACTTCGTCGGCCACATTGAATTGGGCTTTCAAATCTATTGGGAATTAAATCTTGGCCTTGCTGGCCCTCTACCAGCAAGGGCCCAACCCCTCAACCTCACCTTGGCATTGCCAAGTCACCCCGGGCTTGGGTGAGCGACGAGAGAGCGGCGGCCCAATTCGGCCCATTTGAATGCGATTGTGCTTGCTTGCATTAGGTCCGAGGTCATGTCACATCAATTGGTATCAGAGCAAGTCATTGACTTGTCTCTATCAAGTCAAGTCCTAGGGCATGCTTGCATTGGAGTCATCATCAATCCGACCCTTGCATTGATTTCCCCGATCATCATGGCCACCTACTTAGCCTACTCACCACCCATGGACTTCATCCTAGATAGGGATATTACCTTTAACGGATCGCATTCTAGTGACTATCTTAGGTGGGAGACTACCATAGAAAAGTACTTTGAAAAGACTTGGGTATATGGATCCGCGAGAGTCCGAAAGGCCAAGGGACGACTTCGAGGTCAAGCCAAAAGTAAGTGGGAAGACATAGTGGGCTTAAGGAGGGTTAGGAGGCAAGGGCCCATTTCCTCATGGGATGATATGAAGGTTGAACTTAGAAAGATCTACATCCCCAAATATTCTCATCCCCTCTACTCAAACACCCCTAGCCCGAGGTGCACTACCACTCCCCCATCCCCACCCGACCAACTTGATACCACCTTTAGGCCTCCTCCCCCACCACTCCCAACAAATCACTTCTCAACCATCATAACTTCACTTCGCAACGAAATCCTCTCCCTTCAGGCCCAAATAAACCAAACATCCACCTCTCCACCGAATCCCCTAAGGGTCCCCACACTCCAACCAAAACCCCCTTCTGCAAACCTCGCTATCCAACCCCAAGTGGACCCCATTCCCATCCCTCCACTTAGAATCACGTCGACCACCATGACCCAACCCAAATCCCATCACCCAACCCACCTTCCACTTCCAACTCCAATCATATCCCAACCTAAGCCTCCAATACTTCCACTCCCAAACTCCACACTACCAATCCCAAACCAAGTTTCCCTTTACCCTCCACCCCGGGAGTACCACACACCAACCCTCATCACCCCAAAAGACCCTCTCACCTCCTTGGTAGAAGAACTCATACCCAATTCAATAGTTGAGGACACTCCAAACCCACTCCCCACCTTGGAGGAAACCCAAGTCCAAGTTGAGGAAGAAACATCACACGATGGCCCTCACCTTACATCACCCTCACTAGTTGGGACCAAGCTCATTTTAGAAGAACCTATTGTTAGTTGGCTAAAGGAGAGCCCAATTAGAGAGATCTCGGCCCATGTTTTTCCTCCCATAGAAAAAGACCTTCCCATAGTGCCCTTCTTCTCCTATCACACCATAATCCAAACATCCTATCAAGTGGAGACCTTAGAGGACCTTCTCAAAGGCATAGCATGGCAATTAGAGATGACTAGCATGTTGACCCCTATGATCGAACAACCTAGGAGCCTTAGCCTCCTACACCTATGCATAGGGTCTATCACCTCGGTTTGCACCATTGGTTGCTACACTAGCGACCTCCTTCTCTTCCTCCCTACACCCGATGAGCCCAACCTTCTCCTCGATTTAGAGCTTCTTATCTCGGGTAGAAAGCCAAGCCCCCCACTCATGGATGACCCACTTGCCAAGAACATTGGCCCAACTATCATGAAGAAGGATGACTTAGCACCTTTTAAGGATCTTGAGGACATGGAGTTCCTCCCCCTAGGTAACCCCTTTCATGATCCATATGATCCATTCCAATGGAGTCAAGAGACTCGTGTGACCCAAACACTTTATCCACCACCCACCTTTCCCTACACCAACTCACCATGTTTGACCCAATCCACTCCATCTTAGACCCGGGTTACACCTTGGAAACCATGACCTCAGGCCACATATCCCTAGGTAATAAGGTTGTGCCCCACCCCATGATGACCACCTTCTTAGATCCATTCGATCCGTTCCAATGGGAATTCAAAGGTTGTCCCACACCTATACACATAGAAGTCACTTTTGGGAAAAGTATGCATGTGTCTAGGCTTTCCACACCCCTTGGCATGAACACTATGTTGGGTCCATTCATTCATATCACCCACATGTCAAGTAGAAAGCATGAGTGGTCCAAATTTGGATGTAGTGGTCCACCTTCATTCATCATGGGTCTTAAGCATATCAAAGGCATCTACGGATGTCCGGGTCCCCCGACATGCATCACCACTTTGCATGATAGATTCACATATGGTTGCCCCGGTCCACCTAAGCCCACCAAAGTCTACATGACAACATTGCATGATAAGTCCACATATGGTTGCCCCGGCCCATCAAGGCTCATCAAGGTCCATATGGCATCATGGCATGAACGGTCTATATATGGTTGTCCAGGTCCACCCATAACCACTAGAAGGTCAGCACTCACAAAATTGCATGATAACCTTTGCAAGCACAGTAGCAAGAAGAATGAGGCTTATAAAAGGCTGGCCGACTCTCATCGGCGTCACCAAGAATTCCATGTGGGTGACTTTATGATGGTAAGGACGAAGAGGCTCTCCCCGGGAGCCGACTCTAAACTGAGGCCACGTGGGGCTGGTCCCTTCCAGGTCTTGAGACGCATAGGTGCAAATGCCTACGAGTTAGATCTCCCTAAGGAGTATGGAATAAGTCCCACATTCAATGTTACCGACCTAGTGTCATATAAGGGACCCACGGTGGTACCTAGTAAGGAGATTGAGCCTACTTCGTCCCTTGAGAGAGCACCCACCCATGTTAATAAACCACCAGCCAAGAGAGCCCAGCGTGAAAAAATTGAACAAATATTGAATGAACAAGTCACTACCACTCGGAGCAAGGTATATGAGCGCTATCTCGGCCGGTGGATGGAACGGTCTCGTTCGGAAGACTTGAGGACAGTACCACTTCTACACCCTCCAAGGAGGGAAGGACACTTACTCGACAGAGTCGAGTTCTCCGCACCCCGGGAGTATGATGGGGACATCACCACCATGCCCACATTCACAGCTCGTCTCCACGCCCCGGTTGCATCCGGCATGATCTAGTCATTTAATTCTGAGTCCTATGTAATTTTTATTTGAGTCATTTGATGTAATTTACATTTTATTTGAGTCATGTTCCTAGGTCTAGCATTTATTTTCCTATGTTTGAGTGTCATTAGAATGTGTAATGTGCTAATTGGGCCCATTTCTTCGGGCTTGGCCCAATGAGCTCCCCTACCCCTTCGGTTATTTGTCAATGAGTCCTTTGTCAGGGTCTTTTGTAGAAATGTGGGTTTCCTATATATAGGACCCCATTTCCCCCCATCTGAAGTTAATGAATGAATGAATGAATGAGTTAAAATTGCCATTTGAGTTCAAATTAGAGTGATTCCTCTAGTTTTTTGGGTGAGAGACCCTAGGGGAGAGATTCCCCACCTATTCCCCTCTTAATCTCTCTATTTCACCCCTCTTTCTCTCTCCTCCAACCCCAATTTCAAATTTTCTTCTCTCTCCTCCCCTCCCCAACCACCTCCACTAGCTACCCACCTCATTCAATACCCCTCCACTTCCCCAAGTTGCCATTACTCCACTCCCATTGTCCCAAGGAGGCATCTCCCACTTTCCAACACAATCCCACCCATTCCCACACAATCTCCCCTAGTTCCCACACAATCCCCCACTCCCAAGACCATTTCAAATTTGAATCCACCATTCCCTCCATGATTTGGCCGCCCCCCCCTCTCCCTTCTAGCTAGGGTCGCCCCTCCCATCTCCCTCCATTCACCTCCATTGCCTCCACCTTCCCCTACCTCCAGCTGAGGACCTGCCCCCACTGCCCCCTCCCATCCCCTTCCTATCTCCAGTAGCATTCCCCATCCCTCCATACACACTACTTCTTCCACCCCATCACCCCTTTCATACATACACCTCCCCCATCTCCTTCTTTAGAAGCCAACACAAGAGCTGCAGGTTGCTGTCCACAGGTTGCAGACGAACCAGTCTCTTGCAGCGGCCACCACGATGCCATCCAGACGAGTTTGAAGACACAAGGCCATCGTTGGAAGCTTCTCCGGGTCTTCTTTGCAACAGAAGTGATCTCACCCCCATCCGAGTTTGGTGCGGCCCGGGAGGTCCAATCTACCCCGACTGCGCAGATCTGCCCCAACAGAAGACCTGATCTGGAATAGAAGCTCTGTCTCGACAAACCACGAAAGAATCAGCTCTCAAGTTCTTCTTCAAAGTCCTACCTCGGCCTGTCTACTTTCAGAATCAAAAAGTGGAAGTCCATTCAGCATCTGGGAGCAGAAGTTACAAATTTTCTTCCACGATTGCGCGGCTCTGGTTCCCACTGTCTGCATCAACCCCTCTTCACTCTTCTGGTTCCACAGGTAGACTCCGACATCGGTTAGCATCCCCGTCATTTTTGCTGCGAAGAAGATTCATCCACGGTTTCAACGACTCTGTTGGTGCCTGATTCCGACGACGGGAGCGGCCAGGGTACCCTCTGCATCCTGCTGTTAGAAGCCAGTTCCTGTTAGTCCGAGAAACAGAGGCCCTGTTCAAGCTCCTGCCCCGACCAGCAACGGTTCCATAAGAAATTGAGGAAATTCTGAGGCATCCCCCTCCCTGTTACAAAGCTTTTGCCGCCGGTCTTGCTATCAGCAAAATTCGTGAGTGGGATCTACAGCAGCAACACTGACCCCCTGTCCCTGTTTGCAGACAACCGGCAGATTCGGCATCCACACTTAGTCGTCGTTCTTTGCATTAATTTCCCCACCCCGCTTGGCCGGCTGAAGGCCCCTCCCTGCGTGGAGGTAGTATTGATGTAATCCCATTAACCCCCACCCCAAGATCCCCCTCCTGCGAGAGGTGTAGTGGTGTAACTTGTTTGGGCAGGTCAAGCGACACCGCCGCGGCGTGTGGGGATCCACTCGCCTCCCCGCTCGCCCTCGTCTCCGACCGGGACCGGTTTCTTCAAACCGGTCGAGTAAGTGCTCAAACCTTCTCTCCAATTAGTGCTTGTCATTCAATATTAGTTCTTAATTCCGCTGGTTATGCGAGTGAGAGCCCGATCCTCAAGTCCCACAAACTTGAGTGATCACCGTGGGAAATTGCAACCGGTGCCTTTGGCACTTCGTCGGCCACATTGAATTGGGCTTTCAAATCTATTGGGAATTAAATATTGGCCTTTCTGGCCCTCTACCAGCAAGGGCCCAACCCCTCAACCTCACCTTGGCATTACCAAGTCACCCCGGGCTTGGGTGAGCGACGAGAGAGCGGCGGCCCAATTCGGCCCATTTGAATGCGATTGTGCTTGCTTGCATTAGGTCCGAGGTCGTGTCACATCACTTTTTGGTGGTAGGGATTCAGTTCTGGCTTCCGCACTTCAAACTCCCCTTGGATCTGTTTTATTATCAACATCGAATCCCCGAATACTTGAAGCATTTGGATACCCATGTTGAGGCTGATATATGGCCCGATTATCAGAGCTTCATACTCGGCCTCATTATTGGTGCATGGCTTGTTTATAGAACAGGAAGTATGCACGACCTCCCCTTCTGGTGATTTCAGTACAATACCGGCTCCAGCCCGTATTCTGGTCTTTCCATCGGAGTCTGTCTCTGTTCTAGATGCTCCATCAAAGAATAGTTGCCACATAACTGACTGGGTCTGGCAGGCCTCGAGTGTCTCATCACCGGGTAACTCAGTCCCTAGCATATCATTTTCCGGCACAGGATGCTCTGCGAAGAAATTAGCCACGGCCTGTCCTTTTATCGCCCTCTGGGGTGTATAGGTAATATCGAATTCCATCAGGATCACTGCCCATTTGCCCAACCGGCCCTTCAGTACTGGCTGAGTCAATATGTATTTGAGCGGATCTGCTGCAGATATCAATCTGACTTCATGTGACAACATATAGTGTCGGAGCTTCTTGACAGCAAAGACTAGTGCCAAGCAGGTCTTTTCTATGTAGCTGTAGCTTTCTTCAGTTCTAATCAGCCCCCTACTCAGGTAGTACAAGGCTTGTTCTTTGCCTTCTTCAGTTATCTGTGCCAGCATTGCCCCCAGGGAACAGTATGTGGCTGTGATGTATAGTATTAAGGGCCTGCCCTTAATTGGTGCCCCCAGCACTGGAGGGGTCTTGAGATATTCTTTCAGCCTCTCAAAGGCTTCCTGACAGCCATCGTCCCAGAGGAACGGCACATCTTTCATCATGAGCTTGTGAAAGGGGTGGCATCTTCCCGACAGATTTGACATAAATCGTCGGATATAGGCCAGACGCCCTTGCAGAGATCTCAGCTCGGGCATATTCCTTGGTGGAGGGAGCTCCTGGATAGCCTTAATCTTGGATGGGTCGATTTCAATGCCCCTATGCCGGATAATAAACCCGAGGAATTTTCCACTGGACACGCCGAAGGCACATTTCATGGGATTCATCTTGAGTTCATATTTGCGCAGCCTCTGGAATACTACCCTCAGGTCTTGCAAATGGTCTTCTCTTCTTTTAGTTTTTACTACCAAATCATCAATGTAGCACTCTACTTTCTTGAAGAGCAAATCATCAAAGATCTTGGTCATAGCTCTTTGGTAGGTAGCGCCGGCATTCTTGAGGCCGAACGACATCCTTTTGTAGTGGAATATCCCCTTCGGAGCGCGGAACACAGTGTGCACTCTGTCTTCTTCAGCAATCCAGATCTGGTTATATCCGGATGACCCATCCATAAATGACAGGGCTTCATGACCAGTAGTCGCATCGATCATCACTTCAGTGATTGGCACTGGGAAATCATCTTTCGGGCAGGCCTTATTAAGGTCCCGGAAATCAACACATATTCTGATCTGCCCATTTTTCTTTTTTACAGGCACTATGTTGGCTAACCATGTAGTATACTGATTTTCTTCAACAAAGCCTATATCAATCAGCTTGTCAACCTCTTTGTTAATCTGATTTATTAATTCAGGGCGCATTCTCCTGGAAGGCTGCTTTACAGGGCTAGCCTCTGGGTTTATTGCCAACCGATGCTGTGCCACATCAGAACTCAGTCCCGGCATTTCATCATATGTCCACGCAAAGCAGTCTCGGAATTCTTTCAAGAACTGTATATACTGTTCCCTGGCAGCTGGCTCCAGCAGTGCACTGAGGAATGTCGGCCTTGGCTCATCTGCGGTCCCCAGATTTATTTCCACAAGCTCATCGACGGTGGCCTGACCTCCATCTTCGACCTCGGGCGGGGCTTCTTGCAAGTCAATGAAGCCTCCCGGGATATAATCTTCTTCAGTTTCATGATTCTCTGTTTCATCATACTGATCATCAGCGGGTGCTGGCTCATCATATACGGCCAATATTGTTGGATTCTGTTTAGTCTGCCCCGAGGACGTGACTGGTTCAGAAGGGAACTCAAAAATGGAGTCTTCCGCCCCCAGAGGTTCTTCTGATGCAGGCTTTGCCGAGGGATCATCATTCTGTAGGGCCCGGACTTCTTCCAGGATGCGCTCAAACTCCAGGCATTCCCTCAGCTCTTTAGCTATTTGGTCTTCATCCGGGGTTCCCGTATCAAACTTTGCTTCAGCATGGAACAGATCCTCTTTGCAAGGTAGGTCTTCCCAGCACCAATCTTTCTTTATTTCATCAGATGTCCCCGTCTCCGGCTAACTGTCTGGGGCTTCATTGTTCATTACGGATTGATAAATGATTTCTTCATCTTCCGAGGGGTACTTGTCATATCCCACCTCGGGAGGGTCTTCATGCTGGTAGGAAACAGAGATGACGTCCACCTCGGCTTCATAGAATTCTTGAAGGGTATAACCCAATCACGGGTGCTGAGTGATCTTCCTCAGTTCTTTATTATCCCGGGGCGGATCCCATTGCTCCTGGAATGCCTTCTTTTGGGCAACAGGTTGTAGTGATGGCATCTGCATCTTAGAGAACATCTGCGAAACCCGTTGGGTAGTATAGTCCAAGCCCGTGATCGGCACCATCCGGTTTGCAGATTCTTCAGGGACCATGCAGTCTTGATCATCGTCTTCGATTGACTCCCCGGTGTAGAATATGATAGGAGGCTCGCAGAAGCGAGGGACTTCCATGGTCTTTAATGGTAGCACCGTCTGGTATTCTATGCTGGCAATGGGCTTGACTAAACCCTGCGGAACCCCCACTTGTATGTACTTTTCTTTCATTTCTTCGTCAGTATCATCTGGGTGGATGCTAGGAGGGGTGATCCGAGCAAAGTCACCAACCTAAGAAATGTGAGATACTTCATGTTTCTTAATATAGCCCCTTGGTGGCGGTGGAGACCAATTTCTTGCCTTTGTCACCGACTTCTTCTGGTTGACCCCAGCCTCTTTCTCTTCGCCCTTTTGCGACACCTCCGTGTAGTAGGATGCATCGAGCATATGGCACTCGAATACTTCGAAGGGATGCAGATCCGCAAACACCCTTTCTTCTTTTCCTTTGTGGCAGTATTTAATGCATTGATGTAGCGTGGACGGCACTATCTGATATTCATGCAGCCACGGTCTCCCCAGCAGGGCCTTATACGTGGTGTTGGAGTCGATTACATAAAATCGCACCACGGTAGTGAGGTCCCCCAATGTGAGGTTGAAATCGGCCACCCCAAGGGGCGTCTCACATTTCTAGTTGAATCTCGCAATTTTCATGTCTCTGACCTTGGTAAGCTGAAGATCAAAGTAATATTTTTGGTAGATGCGGTATGGGAGAATGTTCACGGCAGCCCCGGGATCTATCAGTATCCTGCTCAGTGGCTGACAGTTCAGGGAGCCCCTCATATATAGCGGTCTGTTATGGCCAGAATTCGGAATCAGCATGTCGTCTTCTGTGAATGTGACTGACGGCCCAGAATTCACTTCTGTCAAGAGTGCTTCATATTGTGCCGGCGACTGCAAGGCATCAACAATTGCTTGGTGAGCCTCTTCACTCAGAGAGAGAATCTCCCAGATGGAGAATCTGGTAGGGAGCTTCTTTAGCATTTTCATGATCCGGCTGCCCACCCTGACATTAGACAGTCTCATTTCTTCCGCCCATCGGGGTATTGGAGGTTCATGTGGTGCCCGTGGCCTCAGCTGCCCTGTGCTGGTTTCATCCTCTGGACTGATTTCTTGGGGGGCTTCTTCTATAGCAACGGCCCCTGGTGCCGTCAGAGAGTTATCCCCTTCTTTCTCATTCTGCTTGTAGGCTACAGACGCCGATTGCTGAGGTCTGTTGCCTTTATCTGGCCCAGCCTGTATCGACTGCCCATTTTCCAGACTGGACAGAAATTCCAGAAATGTTGGAGTTTGACCTCCTTTCTTCTTTTCTTGGTACAAGCTGGCAGGGGGAGGAACCTGGACACCTCGTACCTCTGGTTCAGGAATCTGGTAGGGTTGTTCCCCTCTGAACATAATGTTATGATTGGCTGGTGGTGGGCGCCCCCACCTTCTTCCGGAGCGTGTTGCATGTGCTGAGGTTGAGGCCTCGGCATGGTTGGCTTCTAGCGGGGCATTTGATGTTTCATCCTCATCGTTCTCCCCGGGCGAGGTAAAGAGTGCTGACAGGGTGTTGCATTGTACTGTCACGACTCCCTTTTCCTTTTTGCATTTAGACCATCTCTTCTTTTTCTGGGAATTTAGATTCTTTGGTTCTTTCCCCCAGAAAGGGTTAGCCTCATCTTTTCCCTGTTCTGTCCCCGGTTGCTCTTTAATTTTCAATTCTTCGAGCTGTTCCCAGAGTATACAGTCTTTCACCAGCAGGTGCCCGGGCTTTTTCTATTCATATTCATCGAGCCCATTAATATACTGCTGTAAACGCCTGGCTGCAGGACTTACTTCCTTATGTGCAGGTAGGGGGACTTGTCTTCTCCGGTTATGAGTGGGGATCCGGACGACTGGCCCTGTTTCAGCCGTGTGCCATACTGGCTTTACTGGAGGTGGTTCGGGCCTTGGTGTGACACCGCGAATAACTGCTCCACTGATACTGGCTGCGGGAGTTTTCTTTCTATTCTTTATTGGCTTTATCTGCCACCCTTCTTGATCCTTCAGTGGGGTGAGGAAGCAAGCTTCATAAGTATGCCTGGTGCATTCCTCGGCGGCTTCCTTAAGCAGCAGTTGGTAGATTGAAATCATATTGGCAGCCATTTTTAATGCCGGAGGCTCATGTGGACGAGGTGGCTCTACCTGGTAATCTCCCAGCTGTAGCTCGCCCTTTTTGACCATGCCTTCCATAATATCTTTGAAGACGTAACAATCTTCAATTGCGTGCCCCAGCGCACGGTGATATGGACAGAACAGTGGATCACCTTTCTTTGCCGCGTCCTCGGGTCTCTTTGGCTCAGGCAATGTTACCTTGTTGAACATGTATGCCCAGTTGAATAGTGCGGCTGTCTTATCTTTCGGGAAAGAGTACGGCTTTCTCATTTTGTTTCTCAGAGAGACCTTATCTTTTCTTTCTGCTGTGTCTGCTGACGGGGGAGCTTCATCTGCCCCCTTCTTCCCTTTCTGTTGCTCGAAGGTTCTGAAATCGATGGTGTTAGCCTCAGAGTGTGATGGTCATCATCATTAGATTTCCCTTTCGGCACAGTTGGAGCATTGGCCGTCGGACGCTTGACAGGAACGTCTCGACCTCCGCCACTATATTGTTCAGCTGGTCAAATGTTCTGACATCTGCACCAATCATCTTTTCCAGTACCTCTCTCCTGAGGCTCTGCTTACATATTTGCACTGCATCTTCTTGATGAGGAGATCTTCTGCATCTCATATCTAAGTTCCTCCACCTTTTGATGTAGTCCAGTGCTGTTTCATCTTGCTTTTGCTTGGTTGCATATAGTTCTGCTATTGTAATTTCTCTTTCCGTGATGTGAAATCTGTCGCGGAACTTTCTTTGCATATCAGGCCAATCGGCCACTGACCCAGTCGGCAGGCTTGAATACCATTCAAAGGCTATCCCGGTGAGGGATGAGCCGAAGAACTTAAGCAGATAAGCTTCATCAGCTGCCAAGTCACCCATAATTGTGGTATAGTAAGCTATGTGCTCCCTGGGAGAGCCCTGGCCATTAAATTTCTCAAACTTTGGCGGCTTACTGACGCCTGGCGGTAGTCTCTTAGCAGCATACTGGGGAGGATACGGTACCCTGTACACATCGTAGGTACTAGCATCATCACCAGTCTTTTCAGACAGCTTCATCTCCACAATCTTTTCAATCATCAGCTTCTGGGCTATGGCTGGATCTACGTTTTTCGGGAAGAAGTGAGCTTGTTGCTGACTGTAAGGAGTTGTCATCACAGTTGCGCACAAGGCCAGCGCGGTAGGCTGCGTCTGAGATACAGAGGGCTGAGCTACCGTCTGCTGCAGAACGGGTTGGCTCGGTGCTTTACCCTTATCAGCCGGGAGAGGATTAGCTGGGATAGCCATTTCTGTTGAGCTGGCAGTCTGCCCCACAGGCTCGGCTTGCTTGGAGACCGGTGTAGCTTCATGCCTCTCATTTAGCTGTCTTCTGAGAACATTGATCTCTTGTTGATATCTTCTAAACATCATCTGGATCATGGGATCCAGGGTTGACGAGATCTGTAGATCTTCTGAAGTCCCTTCAGCATCATCGACGAAGGGATTATCTTCATCTTCTGCTGTCACCACATTAACTGTCATAGTGGTGATCTTGCGGATTTCATCATCAGTCTTTATTTTTTCTTTGGCCGCCTGACTTCTGCTTGTGACGGGACCTGGTCTGGTTGCCAGTCTGAGCAGTTCATCTGGCTGTGTTGGCAACATATCCTGCCCTTTGACAAGCCCGGCCATATTGCAGGCAAAGATCTGCATCTTTTCCCTCTGCATGTAGACTTTCCTTCTCACCTGATCGGGGTATTTGAGCCGGTCAAAGACTGATATTCTTTCTCTAGCTTCTTCCCTGTGCAGGTCTTCTTTCCCATACCCGGCTCTGTGGCCTTCTTCATAATCATTGGAATCGGAGGAGGAGACTCCGAGCATTACTTCTTGAAGGGTTTCTTCTTCTTCTTCATCCATGGTGCCCAAGGCACGGGATAATCTTTGCTGCCCGAGGGCGGAGTTCCCCAGGTAGTGAAAGTAGTCTTGAGCCACTTGTTTCATCTCCTCTTGATTGTGCCTTCGTGGCTCTGGTTGGAGCATCAATCTTTCCTGGCTCTTCTACTGATAAGCCAGTCTCTCCACCTGAGCAGTCAAGTGCTCGGCTTTGCAGTATTTGAATATATCGGCCTGTCTGGCACAGGCTCTTGGTCTTCTTAGAGTGGCAGCAGCGACTGGTTCGCTTATTCTCATTTCCTCTTCCTCTCTGAACCTTCTACTCCCATCCTGGCAGCGGTTGGCAGCAGCAGCATAATTCTTCCTTTCCCATCTTTTGCCCCCAGCCATGGGGTGGGTGACCGTGAGGTCTTCCTTCTGCTCATATCTTCTGCCCCTCATCCTGGGGTGAATAGTAGTCAGATTTCTTCTTTCATTCTCTTTCTCATCTCTCCTACCCCGAGCCCTGGGGTGAACAGCAATAGCATTTCTTATGTCTTTTCCTTCTCCTCTTCTGCTTCCTGCCCTGAAGCGGGCAACAGTGGTATCAGCAATGTTCTCTTCCTCTTGAGCTGGGACCCATCTCTTGATTTTCCTCGGCCACCACATCTGCCTGAACTTGGGCGGCTTTGGTGCCAGTGGCTTTCTATCCTCCTCTTTCATGTCGACCCTCCTGGCAGCTAGTACCTGGAACCTGTTGGTAGTAGGCACCATCGGGACGATCACATCCGGCTTGACCGCCCTTGGGCAACCACTGAGGTTTACCCGGACATCTCCAATCAGCATTGTCTTTCCTGAGTTGGATATCCGACGACCCGCAGCAGTGGGTCGGGCTCTCCTGTCGGATCTCCTCCTTCTTCCAGCAGCAGAGGATGTGCCCCTTTTCGCCTCGTGATGGATGAAGCAGGACACGACCTCAGGAGTATCCTGCATCACCTGGCTCATCTTGGGGCTGGTAGCTTGCGTCAATGTCTCGACAACAGTCCTTTGCTCCTGGTTGTCAATTTTGAGCAAGTCAGTGAAGATGAGGCCCAGGCAGTTGGGCATCCCGACAGCAGGCGGCATCGATCCGAACGAAAGAGGTAGCGCTAGGTAGCCCTCTCGAACATGCACATCAACCGCTTGTTGATCAAAGCATACAGACATGATTCCAGCCGTCATCGTAGCTTCCTAAAAATAGAGAAAGCACACAAAATCAGAAATTTGAGGGGGGGGGGGGGGCGCTGGGCCTCCTATTTTGGCATAGAGATGAAGGGAGACTCGGTCCCACCGGGTGTGCCAGACTTGTGGACGCGGGATTTATTTCTCTCATTCTTTTTTTATTATTATTTTTGAAGATTGAAGATTTCTCCTATTTGTATTTATTGATTATTAGGCGTGCCAGTCACATGTGTGACGATTTCATTGTGCGCTCGACTTGACTTGGTCAGTCGATTGTGAAGTCCGAGTCGGGACCAAAAGTCCGCCATACCATAAAGGCTATGACGTTAATTACGCCCTTCCTAAGAAGGACAACCCTTGATTAAACGCCAAAATAGGAGGCCACTCGGGGCGGTAATAAAAGAAAAATAACAGTGTGTGATATTAAAGCTCTTGTTATTCTGGGAAGATAATTTAGTGCACAGCAGATTATTACACCGACATGACCACCTCTTATGTGGGTCGTGCCGGGTAGGAATAGGACACCGTCCACGCAGTGGCGGGACGGGGTCCGAACCATCATCGGGGAGATGTCCCCTTTCATATTTCTCATCCAACCAAGGGCCTTGTAGCATTCATATTCCCCGGAAGATTGAGCCGGACGAGGGGCGTGTGATGTGCACCTCCCGGGACTTATCGGGGTTAAAACATCGATCGACATTTCGGCAGCACCTCCCCATAATCTGGATTATGCCCAGGGGAGAATAGACTATCACCCACGGAGTGCCGGGATGAAAGCCGAGAAAAGGAGGGAGCGAACCTCCCACATTGCACATGTATGCCCTGGGGCAATGTTTGACTCTTCCCTTATAGGAGCCGGTGACACTCATGCAGTGGCAGAGCTCACCTTAGCTAAAGGGGTTGCTCATAAACCCGGTACGGATCAGTGGAACATAAGGGAGTCTGACTCCCTTTAATTTTATCCTCGGGACAGTTCTGGTGACTCATGGACATCCCTAGGTGGGTTTGATAGAGGTGTCGGAGGCTTGATGGGTGGCGGAGTAGGCTCTCAGCGCACCTTGGACTGGCCTAGAGGTTCCCGGCGCCAAAGCAAGGAACAGAAGGGGGTTCCCGGCGCGCCCAGGAGATATGTTCTCGGCGCAAGGGCCAAATGGCCAAGCGAGGTTGTCGGCGCCAGGGCCAAATGACCAAGGGTGTGGGCTTCTCGGCGCCAGGGCAAAGAGGCCAGGTTCCCGGCGCGCTGAAGAGAAGGCCAGGGAGTTCCCGGCGTTGGCTTCCCGGCGCGAGGAGGAATTGCTCAAAAGGGGGGTTCTCGACGCCTGAAGGATCGCGCCGAGAACTATTCATCTGTTTTACTGTTTGCGGGACCGAGATGTATGAGGGTGCCGGGATGAGAAACAGAGCTTTACGGCACTCTGTTCTTGGGTCTGTTGAGGATTCAGGGGTTTTCCTGGTGATTCAGGCCAAGATAGACGGGCCTTGAGAAGTCAAAAGAGATCAATTCATCAGGATGCAACTGATCTTGGCTTGGGTTTCAAAGGGGAAGGCCAGAAGCGGAGAGTGATTTGGGGGAAACATGGTTTAGGGTATCTCTGCCACCAGCGTCCATAATAATCCCTGAGGATGATTTTGATATACCCTTCATCATCTGGGGGCCAAGAGATGGCTGTCTCTGGCCCCGGGGATGACTTCAGCAGAGCCAATGAGCATGAATATAACATCTAAAACCGAGCAGCGGTTGCTATACATCTATACTTCACTTCAGAGGCCAAGGGATAGTCTGTCCCTGGCTCGGAAGAAAGCACGAGCAGCGTTCGAGAACCAGGCGAATAAGCAGGCGATCAATCGAACTGGGGAGGGGGATAGCATGCTACTGAATCTAAGAAGAGACAGAAAACATGGGGAGATAGCAATAGGATTTCGGAGAAATAGACAGCAGGCGTCAACTGCAGCCTGTAGTGTTCATTCATTCGAATATCACGATTACATTCGCACATCGGAGGCAATACATAAAAGAAGGTACAGGGAGACTATGCTTTGCCCTAGCGGAGTAAAACTGGCTGTGATATCGCAGCATACATCAAAAGGGGGAAGAGGTAGAAGCAATCGAAATTAAAAGAATGAACTACAGAAAATGGGGAGGGGAGGGCGGAGCATTGACTCCTCTCCCTCCCCGTTGCCCACCTTCGATCAGGCTTCGAACTCTTCTCTTCTTTTGCCCTTCTGCTTCTTCCTCTCTTGGATCAGATTGCAGGCTCCACTCTCTTCTCCTTTTGTGGCTATCTATTCTTCTTCTCCGCCCTCTTTTTTTCTTTCTCTTCGAATGAGGGGGTTTTATATCCCTCCTTGGTATCCTATCGGCCGGCCTGTCCCGGCGCGCCTCAATCGTAGGCAGACCTCCCGGCGCGTGGGTTTGGGCTTCGACAAGGGGATCCCGGCGCCACTTTTATAGGTCCATTTAGGGCTTTTTAGACCTCACATATACCTCGGCCTTTATTGGTCCTTCAAATGTATCAGAACCTGAGAAGGCCCTCCACTGGTGACACAGTTTCTATTGAGATCATTCATAGATTTTCATCAGTCGGTAGACTGGGGTTTAATAGACATTGCCATCTGAATGATGACAAAGTCGGACATCATCTCATCGATATCGTCACCTGAACGGTGACAAGGCCGGACATCAGCTTTAGCCTGAAAAGACTTCAGCCAGGTGACTGCTATTTCATCAGTGCCGTCGTCTAACTGACAATGGCATCGGACATCAGCTTGGCCGGGAAAAGGCTTCGGCCGGGTAGATGGTTGACGAACTTCGTCATTGATCTTTCACTATTGGTCTGATCTTCTTTTCAATTCTGTTCCCGCCCTTGCTCGTTTTCCAGGCGTCAACAGCCTATCAAGATATTGGACTTCAAGCAACAGCAACTCCAGAATCGATCCATTTTGATGGTCAAGGTCCAGTGGAGTCGGCGTGGAGCTGAGGAAGCAACATGGGAATCTGAGGATGTGACCAGGAAATTATATCCTGAATTGTTTTAAGGTTGGTTGTTGGCAGATTCGCTGAATTTGGGGACCAAATTCCTTAAGTGGGGGAGGGTGTAGCACCCTGTCTTTTTCTACTATAATATTTTCATAATTAATTATTTATTGGCTCAACTTCTAAAGAAATTATTAAAATTCTGAAAAAATGAAACTAGTGTAACATTGAATTTGTAATAACTTTGTCTTCAGTTAAGAGCCCAAAATAAAATTCGTGTAGGCCCAATTTTGCGTTTTTAGGAGTTTTTCGTGGGTTAGAAGACCTAGTTTAGCCATCACAATTTGGGCCCAATTCTAGCCCAATTGTGATCCAATTCGAGCCAAACCCTAGCTCATTGATAGGTCTTTACTTTCTCTTCAAAAACCCTAACTCTAGATGCTTCTACCGGCGGCGGCGGAGGCAGTGGATTAGAACCTTATCCGAAGTTTTCACCGGAAATTCTTCATAGGACTCTTCAACCAAATTCAATCTCTAGGAGTCCCTATAGGTTCTATTTATAGAGGGCTTTCGACACCTTAGAACCCTATTTGCACCAGCAACAGGCAGCGGGACCGATCGTGATCGGACGAGGGAGAATTTGGGCATTCTAGGAGCGGTACCTAGGGTTCCGGTGACCCCGCTTCTTCATCCTTCTTTCCTTCAAGCAAAGGTAGGTGTCTCTCAGGCCAAACAGAAATATAATAATACCATATTGTGCGTCTCCATGAGCTCTTTCTTTTGATACCTAATTGCCCAATTCTCGTTCATCATGCTGTTCGAATTTCACGTTTTTCTCCGAGGTGTATAAAAAGGGCAACTTTCATGATTATTAGTTAAAGATTGAATCTTGTGGTGTTAGATCTAAATCAAAGCATGCTATTTCATACGAATTTTTACGCTCTTTCGAATGGTAGCATTTTCCCTAATTTTTATTCATTCTATCATAAGCAATCGAAGTTTTAGTGTAAAATGTCGAAGTTCATCGTCGGCAGGTTCCAGGTCATGTGACGCATCTTCCAGAGGCCGTTACAGCCTGACGGCCGCACGACAGACCGTCACATGAGCCTGACGGTCCCACGATAGACCGTCACATGCCCCTGTGTTTTAAAATTTTGAAATTTTAATCTATTTATTTTCTGGTACGTAACACACCTACTATAGAGCGTTACATGCTTGTAATGCCCCTTCCTTAGACCGTCACGTTCTCCTGACAGTATTTTTTTTAAAACTATTGCTTATGCATTTTTAAAACCAGAAACTTGCTATGTTAGTATGATATCTTGATCTATAAGTAAGGCAGAACGTGATGTTAATATTGTATTATGATCATAAACATAAAATTTTCATTGTTCTACATGAAAGATGTTAGAAAATCCTAAGTTGAATGATCATGAAGAATTTGATAAAAACCCTTAGTTAAACTTGTATAAATTTTGATTTATGTAAGATATATATTTGATCTTAGCTTTATTGTTTGACAGTCATGCCACTCCGGTGGGATTGACTGACCGCACCGCTTTGGTTTCCGTGTTTATTAGCCTCAATTCTTGTAATAGATGGGACTCTCCGCCGGATATTCCTTCCGTCGGACTATGACCACTATTATGAGACCTCCGTAAGACCCCGTGAGCCTGGGATTCCCACCAGGACGCCGGGCAGGTTGTACCCTAAAGACCTGAACCCATGAACGTGGTTTGAATCATGTTTTTGGACCAGCTCAAATTAAACTGGTCTGTGTCCTGTAACGGCTCAAGATTGGACCGTCATAGCAACGTAACGGCCCTGTGTACGACCGTCACGTTCCTGTAACGGCACTGTTATAGACCGTCACAGATAAGATAGTAATAAGGTTTTTCTTGTTTTATTATCATGAAGCAGTTATCAAGGTTGGCCTTGAACTGTGAGATTATGTGCGATCCTTGTTTACATCCTTGTTACCTAAAGACTCATAGTCTTTCTACTTGATGTCATTCCAATTTTGTTGGAATTTCTCTTGATCTTAGAAGTAAGTTCGTGAGCTTAACCTTGGAACTCTTGGCCATTAATGTGATGAATGTCTAGACTAGGATCATTGATCTAAACCTTCAATGCCAACGCATCATAAAGGGCCCGGTTTGGTCCTGGGAGGAGCGCCCGAAAGTACTTGTGCCTCGGGGAGTTTGTAATGACAAGGTGTGACATTGCACCGAAGTGCATGACTAGCGTGATTGGTCTATGACATTTCCACTTTTACTCAATTACTTGAAATGCGTGCTTGATATGACCAATTCCATTTATCATTTCATGACATGAAAAGTTCTTGTTATACTTGTGTTTACTCTTTACTTGAAAGCTCATGTTCTTTTCCCTATCTATCTCTTGTCATTTATTTATCATCGCTTTTGTTACAACGTTATTCATAAATGGTTAATCACTTTAATTATGCCTGATGATAGAGATATAAAATCCTACTGAGCTTTGCTCACCCCTACTTTCCAATCCTTTTCAGGTAGCTCGGATGAGGACGGGCGTTCCGATGGGGACGAGAGCGAGTGATTCCAGGAGCGAGCCATTTAGAGTTTATGTTCAAGTCAAGTTTGGATTAGTTGTTATCTAGAGTTGATGTATTTTCCATTAATGAGATAGAAGTCCACAAGGAGTCGGGTGTAATTGAATACTTTCTCTTATGATTATTATCAATAAAGTTGGGTTAATTGTTTCTTTATTATTAGCCTGGTGGTTAGTCTCTTATGGCAATGTATGCTCTGATTGACATGATTGATATAAACTGCTACGTTCTTATTTTTCGCGTCGGGGCGTGACATTTCGAGTGGTATCTTGAATCATATTAGGACCTACTAACTGCTTCTCCCCAATCTCATCCCAGCATATGGGTGATCTTCAATTTCTACCATATAAAGCTTCAAAAGGTGCCATTTGAATTCTTGATTAGTAGCTATTCTTGTAGGAGAACTCAATCAATGGTAAATGTTCATGCCAAGTACCAACAAAATCTATCATGCACGCTCTAAGCATGTCCTCTATGATTTGATTTGTTATTTCTGTCTGACCATCTATTTGAGGGTGAAAAGTTGTACTAAAATTTAATCTTGTTCCCAGTGAAGATTGCATTCCCTTCCAAAAGTGAGAAGTAAATCTAGGATCTCTATCAGAAATTATAGATGAAGGAATGCCATGCAATCTTACCACTTCCTTGATGTGTAAAGCTGCCAGTATATCCACCGTCCACTTACTTTTGATGGGTAGAAAGTGAGCAAACTTGGTTAATCGGTCCACTATTACCCAGATTGCGTCAAGTCCTCCTCTAGTTTTGGGCAATCCCATAATGAATCTATAGCAATAGTTTTCCACTTCCACTCCGGTATTTCCAGAAGTTTCAATTTACCAGCAAGTCTGAGATGTTCTGCCTTTACTTGTTGACATGTCAAGCAACAGCTCACAAACTCAGCCACTTCTCTTTTCATATTTGGCCACCAAAAATTTCTTTTCAAATCTTGGTACATTTTAGTGGCTCTTGGGTGAATAGTATACCTGGATTGGTGTGCTTCTTCCAATATCTTCTTCTTGATTTTGTCACCATTAGGCACACAAGTTCTTCCTCTAAATAATTGTAACGACCCGAGAATCCGATTACCGGGAAGGCCCGATAATCCGAGACTCGAACCGCCGCCCACGAGCCGGGAGGGCTCGGAAGGGCTAAAAGGAGTGTGGAGGCATAAAGAAATAGGAAATAAAGCAGGACACTTCAACAATTAACAGAAATAAATAAACAACTACAGCTACAACAGAGTCCAGTCCAACAGAAAGTACAGTCTAAATCAGTAAAACGTACCACATGCCAAGTGAACACTCGGCCCGACAAGCTGGCAACTGAGAACCTCTGCTCTGCACCTCGAACCTCGAGGAAGAACCGCCACACCTGAAAAGCAGGGAATGAGTCTCCAAAATAGAGACTCAGCAGGGATCCCGCGGAACCCCAATCGGAAACAACGGCGGTACCGGAAAGGAAGGCTGCGAGAGCAACAGCAACAGCAGGAACAGTAAACCCGGTGGCCGGTCGAAACACGGCACTACAACTACTCCTACTGTACCAGAAACACATCTTGACCTCGCGGTCGAGCCTATCGAACTACACTAGTACCGCTTACCGAAGTAAAAGCACACGACAACCACGCCGTAGAGGCCTGTCCCCCGGACACAGCCAACCTGGACACGCTGTCCAAGGTGCAACCGCGACCATCCGATCGCGGGTGCCGCACAACAAGACGCAACCTCGGTAAAGTCACTAGCACTAGTCTCACGGTGCGAAAACTGACACACACGCCACGGTGAGACAACCGAACTCAACGGTCAACACGACCGAAAACCCGAAGGTCAAAGTCACGGAAACTAACAGTCTGTCACTCCCAGCTCGACAGGAGTACCTCCCACTAGAAGCACAGCCAGTAGTGTCCCCTGACGTCTTACACCGCGCCGCAGGTGAACCGCCTCGCGTGGTAGCTCCTACCAAATGCGTGAACACCGTACAAGTAACCACAAACAAGTGACTAGCTGGGGTCACGCTCGTCGACATGGGTCCAACCGCCCCCAACCACGTGTGCACACACAGACCACGCGTCCTAGGTCTGGCCCTCTGACTGGTTTTCCCCTGGCACTGGACTCTGATTAGACGAGGGGCCCGACGGAAAGCAGTCTAAAACCATCCTCAGGGTAAGCCCGTACACCACTCCCTGGTGCGACCAGCACATGCGTACTGGTAGGCTACGACTAGTGGAGGGTCACTGAAGGAGTAGACTCTCAAGTCAACGGAAAATAACATCCGAATCCGAAGACGTACGGGGACCATCCCACGTACCAGCACCGTCGCACGGCGACCACAGTCGGAGAAGAAACATGACTCCCAGTCCACGGCCACGCACGCACCCTGCGCGAGAGTTGAGAAAACTCAAGTGGCGCTAAGCCACTGGGCTCTGGACAATCCTCTAGACGCACTACACCCAACGGTCCTTGAGTCACAAGACTCGGGGTCAAGACCATTGTACGCAATAGCACAAGGCCGTCAATCTAGTCCGATCTCTCGATCTAAAACCATGGTAGCACGAGTACCGAGACAACTCACGAGCCGTCGAGACCACTCCCTCGGGAAGGGAACGCAAGGGACTAAGGCCACCCACACGGGCCACACGGAAAACATAGAAGCACGATTCCCAGGGCAGCACACAAGTCGCCTTGTCGATTTCCCACCCCAGGGCAAGCGGGAAACCTCCAGCCCCAGGCCGGATAACTGGACTCGCAGTCCAAGGCCAAACACATGGCCCACATGGGAATCGCCTTCCAAAGAAACCCACGACATGCGGGGGAGACCCCACCGCACACACACCGATACACGGTGACTCGATCGAGCGTAACACGAAAGCCCGGAACACATGAGGTCACCCGGACCCACCATACCTACGGGCACGCTAATCGAGATAACACAGCACCTCCTGACATCCCAGAAACACGGACACAGACCCCACGCGGTGTCCGGGACACTCACGAGACCTAAAGTCAACCACTGGGTCACAACCGGGTCGACCGGAGGTCAAAACCACGCAGACCGGAACCAAAACGTAGTCACGGTCACCTGGGGACTGCGACCACAGTCACGGTCGATTGGGGACCGCAACCATACAGTAGTGGTCGACCGAGGACCGCGACTACGCAGTCACGGTCACCTCACGACCGCAACTAGCCACGCGCAAACCCGATGGTAGCGGTCGCCCAAGAACCGCGATCACACAGTCACGGTCGCCTTACGACCGCGACTAGACCAAAGTGGTCTATCGCACGTCCGCGACGCTTGCCGACGCTCTTGGGAAATCGTAGTTCTCCCAATACCGCGACTAATGAATGCGGTTACTGGTAGACCGCGACCATTTCGGAAAACCGAGAACGGCGGGAAAACCCAAAAAATCCGCGCCACGCCCCCAAACATTCACGGATGAGGGGGGAAACAAAGGGGAAGCTCCCAGTAGCCCCTAGCATGCATTTATGCCCTCGGATCGGCCTAAAATGCAACGAAACGCTAGATCGGGCGATCACTCCCCCAAAACATGATTTTCCCCAAAACGCCCCAAACGACCCGTTCGGCTCACCACGACCTACAAAACTCGCGGGAATTGAAGCGCACGAGCTGGGGGTCCATCTCCCTACCTCCACCGAAGATTTCGCGCACCGTGGACGCCGATCCATGAAGAAACGCCTCTGAAACCCCGCTGGTGCCTCCACGCCCGCGAACCGGCTCGCCACGTGCCACCACCTCATTCCTCGACCCGTCCTCGCCGTCCCTCATCCCACGGGCCTCGTCACCTCACCCCCATCCGCCTCCGTCGGCCGCCGGAGAAGAGAGGGAGAGAAGAGAGCGTGAGAAGGGAGAGAGTGAGGAAGAGAGAATGAGGGGAAGAGAGAGAGTGGGGGGTTTATATAGGAAAATCCAGAAAATCAAAAAAATACCAAAAAATAGAAAATCACGTTTCCGCGATCCTCGGAACGCACCATCGCAACGGTACCACACTCGCCTAGGTGAACGGCCCGATTCACCTGCAACGAGGTTCCGAAGGGATTACCGAAACACACATCGGGAATCGGAAAACACACGCAGGAAAACCGCGGAACTCTTCCGGGCCTCCGAAACGACTCCGGATCGCGCCGATCCGAACACGAAAGATGTCCGAAACGAAATTTCAGACACAACAGAGTTGGACACTCTGAGAAACCAGATCCTAGACCCACGAACAAGTATCCGAAAAACCCGGGGCATTATAATAGTAATCTCCCATCATTAACCAATTGAAAATCAGGCCTTTGGCTCAAATTTCCAATAATTTCAACTAATAAAGGATCGTTACCTTGTTGCTCTTTTGTTTCAGAGAACATATCAGGCTGTATCCTTATACTGGCAATCAAGACTCGTTCCTCCTTTGGTTCCAAATTTAAATTTAATCTTGTAAATTGCTCCAGCAATCGTCATTCATTAATCATCAAAATTGATAATAGAGCCCTCGATTTTCTACTAAGAGCATCAACCACAACATTACCTTTTTCAAGATGGTATTGAATAGAAAAGTCAAAATCTTTCAAATATTCTAACCATCTTCTTTGTCTCATGTTGAGCTCCTTCTACGAAAATAGATATTTTAAACTCTTATGGTCAGAATAGCTAATGAACTGCTCACCATATAAATAATGCCTCCATATCTTAAGAGCAAAGCCTACTGCAGCTAATTCTAGATCATGCACAAGGTAATTAACTTCGTGGGTCTTCAGTTGCCTAGATGCATAATCTATCACCTTGCCTTGTTGCATTAAAACACAACCTAGGCCAATTTTCGAAGCATCAACATATACCTCAAATCCTCCTCCCGTAATAGGCAGAGTAAGAACATGTGCAATTGTGAAGCACTCCTTTAGAGTTTGAAAACTCTTCTCACATTCCTCAGCCCATACATAAGAATTTTCCTTCCTTATTAGTCTAGTCAATGGCACGACAATTTTAGAGAAGTCTTTGATGAATCTCCTATAGTAACCTGCCAATCCTAGAAAACTTTGAATTTCGGTCACATTTGTAGGCCTTTCCCAGTTATTGACAGCTTCTACCTTTGAAGGGTCAACAGAAATACCTTTCTTAGAGATCACATGACCGAGAAATGAAACTTCTTCTAACCAGAACTCACATTTGCTCAATTTAGCATATAATTGATTCTCTTTTAATATCTGTAAGGCAATCCTCACATGTGCTTCATGTTCTTCCTTGGTTTTGAAGTAGATCAATATATCATCAATAAATACCACCACAAATTGATCTAAATAAGGTCGAAACACACTATTCATAAGTTGCATAAAGACTACAGGTGCATTAGTCAGCCCAAAAGACATGACAATAAATTCATAGTGTCCATATCTACTCCTGAATGTTGTCTTATAAATATCTTCTTCCTTGATTCTCAGTTGATGATAACCCGACTTGAGGTCAATCTTAGAGAAATAATGAGCTCCAGAGATTTGATCAAATAGTTTATCAATTCCTGGCAGGGGGTACTTATTCTTGATAGTCAATTGGTTCAACTGCCTATAGTCAATGCATAACCTCATAGATCCATCTTTCTTCTCCACAAAAAGAACAGGTGCTCCCCAAGGTGACGTACTGGGTCTGATGAATCCCTTCTCTAATAATCCCATCAGTTGCTCTTTTAGTTCCTTCAGCTCAGCAGGTGATATTCTATAAGGAGTTTTGGATACAGGGATTGCTCCTGGTATCAAATCGATTGAGAATGAAACTTCTCTCTCAAGCGGTATGCCAAGTAATTCCTCAAGAAATACATCAGGATATTCCCTAACAACAGAAATTTCTTTCAGAATGGGTTTCATGGGTTCGATTATAAGGACAGAAGCAAAAAATGCAACACATCCTTTCTTCATCATTTTTTGAGCTTGCAGGGCAGAGATGAGAAGAGGGTGTCTAGGATGGCTATTTCTAGAGAAAGATAATTCAAGATATCCCGGTTCACCAAAGGTTACACTTCATTGCTTGTAATCTACCTTAGCATTATACTTGGCCAACCAGTCAGCACCTAAGATTACATCATAACCCTCCATGTTCATGCATATCAAATCAGTGGATAAGTTGTGACCACTAATCAACACTTCACTATAGATAAAATAATGTTTAAGCTTAGTGCTTGCTCCTAAAGGTGTGGAAATAACAAGTTTAGTTTTCAAAGGAACATGTTTTTCATGTAAGGTGGTAGCAAAATCCTGGGCTATGAATGAATGGGTAGCTCCAGTATCAAATAGAACAAAATAAGTTCTAGAATTGATGGTGAGAGCACCTTCCACCACTCCTCCTTCTTCAGTAGGTGTAGGTTCTATCAGAGCTTGGAGTCTTCCTTGACGCCTTGGTCCTTCTTGAGTTTTCTTCTCCGATGGAGATTCCTTCATAAGGGGACAATCAGAAATACGATGATCCCCACTTCCACAACGCAAGCATACTCCCTTCTTTCTCCAGCACTCTTCAGTCTTGTGACCAGCCTTGTCACAATACTTGCAGATATCTTTTGAAGATGTAGTAGGGATGGCTTGCCTATTTCCATCTCGAGGCCTTTTGTCTTGTTGAGGGGTTCTTCCTTCATTTGGCCTCTTCTTTCCAAATGTTGGTTTAAAGTTTTCGGCGCCAATGATTTGTTCTTTCACGACTCTTCCCTTGATTCTATCCACCATCTCCATGGCATCTTCTAGCAGTTGGGCCTTCTGGACCACCTCGACATATGTTTGGATGTCCATAGGCACCAGTTGGGGAATGTATTGGGGCCTTAGCCCATTCATGAATCGCTTGACCTTCATTCTCTCTGTATTAATGAGGTGTGGAGCATAACGGGCTAGTCGATAAAATTGGGCCTCGTATTCAGCTACATAGAGACTTCTTTGTTTAAGGGTGGAAAATTCTACTGTCTTCTTTTCTTGGACTCTCTCCGAGAAATACTTTCTGTTGAAATATTCGAGAAATTCCTCCCAAGTGATCTGGGGATCGGGCATGGTCGTCTCCATGGATTCCCACCAAGCTCTTGCATCCCTTTCCAGTTGGAAAGTTGCAAGGAAACTCTATCTTGATCCGAGCATTGCATGACTCGAAATATTCTTTCTATCTCCTTGACCCAATGTTCGGTTTCATCCGGGTCAGTGGAACCGTTGAATCTCGGGGGATTCATGTTCCTAAAGTTACGGTGCAGGTCTCCCGCACCATAGAGATTAACTCCTCCTTGAGCCAATTATTATAGTGCTTGAGTTAGCCCTTGGACGGTCCTTTGCATTTCTCTCCATTGAGCACGCTCAACGGCCATTTTCAACAGCTAAGAATTTCTGCAAAACAAGCTATGGGGATTAAATGTCTTATCAATACATATCTTAATATCTAGCCCAAGCCTCTACCCAATCTCACGAGTCAAGATAGCTATCCATTATCCTATAGTGTGAAGAACCTAGGGTTTTCAATAACTAAGTCTTGATGTCCTAGACTCTTTTTAACCATAGGCTCTGATACCAACTAAACTGTCACGCCCCGAACAAGGCAGAATTATCAAGGCGTGAACAGTTATAGGGGCAGGTCGATCAAGAGACTCAGATGATGAGTATGAACAACAAATGGACAAAATCACATCTTTATTTCATAATCTGACATTTCCAACAAATATCCTTTAAGGACTTACAATACTATTCAAACTCGATACAATCATTTATAAGTAGACAAACTGGGAAAAGAAATTTATTAAAAACTATCATCACTCTCATCACTCCAGCCCATTCCTATCATCTTCGAGATTTCCTGAAAATTAACAACAATACATAGGGTGAGCTAGAAAGCTCAGTAGGACTTATGTCTCTTTACCATGTCACTTTAAGTAACTAGCATTTTGAATCATCTATATGCCCTTGAATAAAATAAGTAGTAAAACAAATGACAAATAGAGAACAAGATCAGGAAATCAAGAATTTCAAGAATAGATATTGTAGAACTCAAGTGTAAGCATGAAGATCAATAACAAGTATAGAATTATAAATATGGCCATGTAACAAGGATATTAACCCTTCCGGTCAAACATGTCATGTATAGAAAGTCAAGCATGTAATAAGTGAATTGTCTAGTTCAATCTTGCATGTCAGTTGGTGCAATGTCACACTTGATCATTCAACTCTCTCGGGCACAAGTACTTTCAGGCTTTACTCGCCTAGGACCAGATCAGGGCCCCCATGTTTGCCAGACATTGAGTATCGGGTGGACCAAAACTTTCATGTAATTTTTAGAATAATTCATTTATAATTATGGCCAATCCGAGTTTCAAGAAAAGCTTAAGAAGCGTAGTATAACGCATAACTAGTCATTTAGTTATGGAGGACTCTAGAGGTGGCCCCTACAAGCTCAAGAGGTGGCTCCCATTATGTAGCACTTTGTGCCATTCCGGCCTCAAGAGGTGGCTCCCATAACGTAGCACTTTACCCTACATGGCACTTAGCTCCTACACTCCCAAATGATAGTTTATGGCTAAAGTACAGATCTAGCAAAATTTCCATTTCCAAGGACATGTAGTATGAAGAAAGAGCATGTAGTATGAAGAATAAATGAAGTTTATAAGAGAAGTTCAAGGATGATTTAAGGCATCATGTTTAACGACATTAAGATAATAAAGAGAATGAATTGTCGGTCAAGGCGCGATCAACTCTCGTGGAAAATCTTGTAAAATAAGTTTAGATCAAGTTTTTTTTTCTTAATCGGGTAATTAGCAGAAAACCAAAGAAAACATAGCCAGGTAAGAGGTGGGACAGTGGGAGGCTCCCCTCGTATTCACGAGGTCCTAATTAAGTAACCACTTATCCACTTAAAGCGTTTGCCCGTGGACCTATAGCCTTAGACACCGGTTCTTCTTGATGAACTTACTAGCTACACGATTAGTCGAAAATACAGAAAAACGTAAATCGAATGGAAATCATTCTTGCATATTCTAACATGTTCATTTGTTAATAAATTTCAATGAAGGAAAAGATATTGAAAAAAGATGTCAAGCTATCAATTGCATAATATGTTCTTGTATAAAGAAAATTTGAAAGAAGATGTCAAGCTTTCAGATAGAGCTTAGATCAAATAGATAGGGTCAATCATGTATAGAAATTCTACGAAAATTAGAGCATAGTTGTTAGAACAATTAACGATAGTGAAGAGGCGAAATCTCGCGCTGGTTCCTGAGCTGGCTGGTAATCACCAAGATAATGAACTGCAAGACAGGGAAACGGGTCAGAGGGCCCAGGGGGATTCCCTGGGGTAAAACCCTCCGACGCTCAAGTCAGTAGAGCAATGGTGGGAGCAGCGATAGGGAGGAGAAGGTGAGGGCGCGAGATCCCTCTCCACCAATGGGGTGAAGTGATCCTTGCTCAGGAGTTGGGGGTGGAACAATACCCTTCTTGACTTACCTTTCGCCGGAGGGTATCCCAGATTTTTATAGTGCGCCGCCTTCTGGAGTCCTGCAGGCTGAGAGGTCTCCGGTGGAGGTTACGTCCTCGTCGTGGGCTTTGATGGCCTCATCGTGGGGGCGTTATCCTCGCGGGGAAACCGGAGCTCCTAGACTTCTTAGTGTTTGGCCCGCTGTGGACTCTAACGGCTGCAATGATGAACATTTCATCGGTCGTCCCGAGCTTAAGGGGGCCGGCCCTATCGGGCGATAGGCCTAGCTCGGTGAGGAGATGGGTCGGATAGATCGGCTAGCGCTTCCCCCCTTCGGGCGGAGGGGTAGCTCGTGCGCGGGTCTTCCTGTGACCTGACCAAGGCTCGGGCTCTCCGAGCCTTGGGGCCTCCTAGGAGAGTTGTTTCCTCGAGCATTGTTTTATTGGGCTTTTCCGAGTGGGCCCTGCGGGCTGTCACTTGGGCGAGCTTGCCTCGTTGGGCCTTGTTGGGCCTAGTTGGGTCTGCTCTTTGAGTGCGCTGCAGGAATCCCCCTCTCCATTTGTCCCCCTCCTACTCCCGAGCCAAGGAGGCTCGGTTGAGTAGTTTTTTGAGGCTTTGGACCGGCGTGGCTCGGGTGGGTGGAATCCTATTGGCGTGATGATGCCACGTGTAGCGGTCGCCTGGGCCCATAGTAATAATGATCCTGACGGATTTTGAAATGAAGGGGCCCCCTTTTCCTCGGAGGTTGAAACGGCGCGCCGCCTCCCGCGAGGGTTTATAGGCGTAGGGCGCTGCTCGTTCCTCCCAGTCTTTTCAGGGTTATCGGCCTTTCCTCCATTTCTCTGCTTCTGGGGCTCCTTGATGCGCTGTGAAGATACAGCGGGGGAGCAAGCTCTTGCGGCGGCATTTGAGGAGCTGACGCGTGTAACCGCGGAGGCGATCCGGCGGCTTCCTTCTCCTCCGGAGTCTTCGGGCTCTAGTGAAGGTTCTTCTTCCAGCTCGATGGCAGATCTGCGCTCGAAAATCGAGCAGGTGAGGCGGGAGCCCGTCCCCAATCGCAGCGAGTTGGGGGAGGCTGACGTGAAGAAATTGGAGCATCAGTTTCGCCTGCCTCTCCGGTATAGCTTTGTAGCTGCTGCCCCATACGAGATGAGCTTGGACAGTCGTACGGGCCATATTTGTACTTTTCTTCTGGCGTGGAAGAGCGAATTCTGCCTCCCCTTCGAGCCTTTCATCTTGAAGCTTCTCAATTTTTTCGTGTTGGCGCCTGTTCAGCTGGTGGCCAACTCGTATCTCCTGCTTTCTACCTTTCGGATCCTCTGCCGCCTGCAGGGGGTTCCCCCGTCGCTGGATCTCTTTCATTATTTCTTCGAGCTGAAGGCACATCCGTCGGCGGGGAAAGGCTTATATTTTATCTAGGCGAGCAGGAATCGGAGTTGTATTCCGCTGGCGGTGAAGGATTCTTCGCACAAAGGGTGGAAGAGGCAGTTTTTCTGGGTGAACGCGGAAGCAGTGGACGAGTCCTGGAGGTGCCAGGTTATGCCCAACTTCCATCCGAATCTTCCCCCGCACCAGGAGAAGTTCCCCGCTGACGTGGAAGAGTACGCCGCTCTCCTGTTGACAAATCGCCGGTCGACTGAGGAGCTGGTGACGCTGGAGAACGTGGAGCGGTATCTGCTTACACAGCTCAAGCTATCAGGTGCCATTCTTTGGATTCTGCTGCGGGGTCGGAGGGTCGCCTTTTCATTTTCTAACCGAATCCTCTTCTTCATTGCAGACATCCGGCGGGAGCCCTTGGAAGGGGTCACCGAGGTCGTCGATCTTGGGGATGATTCGGCGGCCGATGAGCCTGTTGCTCCCGCGGGTCGTTCCCAAGCCCGGGATAAGGGCAAGGGGGCGGCCTCCGAGAGATCTTCACGGTCAAGCGGGGCGAAGCGCAAGGATCCCCTGGAGGGGAGATTGCGGGAAGCCGCAAAGGCCAAGGAACGGGCCAAGAAGGCCGACCATCCTACCGCCGCCGGGGGTGATTCAGGCTCGGCGGCGCTCCCCTCTCGGGGGCAAGATGGAGCCGACCCTTCAGGGCCAGCTCCCCCACCTACCAGGCGAGAGGGGGCCGAGGAGACCAGGGGCCCCTCAGAGGGTGGAGATAGGTCGGTTCTCCCCTCCCCGGGGATGGAGGGGACCGGTGCTGAAGTAGCCGACGTCAAGACCGGGAGACCGGTCGAGGTCGGCGATGTCTCGGGCGGCGAGGCGCGGGCTGAGACAGATAGGGATGGGGGTTCGCCCGCCAGGGCGTCCCTGCCCCAAGTGCTCAAAGTTCTCGGTGCGGTTGATCCTGCGGCGTCGGTCGAGGTTGGGGGTTCACCCGGGGAGGCGTCGCAACCCCAACCGACCGCGGTGTGCGGGGCGGTCGGCCCCGTTGCTCGAGCCGAACCTTCTGGCGGGGCGTCCGGTGGGGAGCGGATCTCCATGTCGGAGGCCTTGGAAAGGCTCGGTGTTTCGGGCGACCTGTATCAGGTTTGCCGAGAGGTTGCCACAAAGACGAGGGGGGGAGACAAGCGCTACTCCCCCTCCAGAGTCCTCGACGTCCTCATGGAGGGCGGCCTAGTCGTGGCTCGGACGGCGGCCTTGATGGCGGAGACGTACGCTCGGGTGGAGGCGGAGCGGTCGAATCTCGCCTGGGCCCTCGGGGGGTGCGAGAGGAAACTGGCCCGCCTCAGCGAGGAACATGAGGGGCTCCGACGGGAATTCTCCGCGATCAGGGACTCTGCACGGGCGAGCCGGCTAGAAGCCGAGGCGCTGACTGAGCAGTTGGCTAAGGCCCGGGAGTCGCTCGAGAGGAAAAGCAAACTCTTGGAAGAGGAGCGTCTGCGTCACCTCGAGCTGGACAGTTGCTGGGAGCTCGAACGGGCCGAGTTACTGGACCGGGCGGAGGTAGCGGAGCGCCTCCGTTCTGTGGCCGAGGCGGACCGAGTCCGGGCGGAGAGGCGGTCGCGCGAGGCCGAACGAGGGATGGTCGCGGCAGAGGAATGCCTGGCGGGAGCGGAGGAGCGTGCGGCTGAGGCGGAGCAGGCTCGAGTCGAGCTCATTGGAAGGATAGAGCAGATCGAGGCAGAGGCAGTCGAGCGATATAAAAGCTCGGACGCTTACTCAGCCGACCTGGAGAGAGCCGCCCTACCATATTACAAGGTAGCGCTTCGCCGTGGCGCCCGAAAGGGGTTTAAGCAGGGTTATCGCCGGGCGGTGGACTACGCCTTCGATCGAGACTCCGGGATCGAGTTCCCTTTGGGCCAGGCTTATGACTCGGATGAGTCGGTTTCTAGCTCCTTTGCGTTGAGCGGGGAAGATCCAGAGGGGTCTCCTTCGGCGGGGTCACCAACTTCGGACGCCTCGGGAGGGCTCGCGACCGAGACAGCTCTCGCACAGGCGAGGTCAGTGCCCGGGTCGGCCGTCACCGAAGGTGCTGGGGGTGACGCGCCTACTTCCGTTACTTCCGAGCTTCAAAGTGGGCCCGAGGCCTGATGTATTTTGCCTTATTTTTCCCCTTTCTCTTGTTTGTCTCTCTTTCCTCCTTTAGGGAGTTTCCTCTTTATGAGATAATAAATGACTTACTTGTTTGATCGCCATCCTTGCCGTGATTTGGTTGGCGTATCTGAAGTAGTTGGAAAGTGCCGATATGTCCTGCGTGATTTTCGCATGCTGATTTGCTAGGCTTCTGACGGGGCATCCTTCCGTTCCCTCATGCTTTGAATGTCAGGCCGCTTCGTGAATCCCGCTAGGGCGGGAAACGAGGAGTTGGAGGTGACTGTTCAGGGGAGAAATCCTTTGGCGTGTTTTCGAGGGGGGGGGGTCATTTAAGGCGTGTAGCCTCCTTTGGCCTATAAGAAGGACCGAAAGGTGCCATTTCCTCTTTACCGCTTGGGATTTTCTCTAACAGTCTTTCCTCACTCCTTCTTCTTCACTCTGCGTTGTGCCGTTGCATTCGGAGCATGGAGGATCCTTCGGAGGGCGACGCCGCCGACGACGGGGAGCAGAGGGCTCTTGCCGTCCCGGCTTGTTGGACGGGTCCCACGGTGGCCGCGCGGATTTGAGACGGGTCCGACGGTCGCCGGGCGGATCTGGAGAGGGCTTCGACGTGTGAGGGCACGGCTCTTGCCCTTTCTCAGTTCTGGCGTGGCTTCGGGCGGGCGTCGAGGCGGAGGACGGATGGGGGTATTAGGGAGGCCTGCCGCCACTCCCCCTCTGCATGGGGGGGGAGGCGCATCAAGTTCCCTCCTCACCGAAGCCTTCCTCCGTCTGCAGCCTCTTTTTCCCTCTTCTGCTCTTCATTTCTTTCACTCTTCGGAGGCTGCTTGCTCTCTGTTCCCTTCCAAGGAGTTGGCAGGTTGGAAAAAAAGGGATCTTCATGGTGCTCCTTCTCCCTAGCCTCCATCAACTTGGAAGGTAGCCTTCTCTGACTTTAGAAGGTCGCTACCTTCTCTGCAGTCCCTCTGTCACCTTTGGGGGTCGTCTGAGCCAACCGGATCGGCCCCCTCTTGTCCGAGCCAGTTTCTACGTGAGGCAGAGTCAGTGGCTGGACGCGAGGAGATCGAGATCGAGTCAACCGAGCGATGCCCCCTTGCAGCGGTGTTAGACGGATTTTCTTGCTTTTTGTCATGCAATGTACTGGCCTTTGCCTTTCTGATGTATCAATAGTTTGGAATGAAAATAAAAGGGATTTATTTCATCCATCTTGCTGTACAATTTCAAAAATAGAATTTGCGTAGTGCGGCTGCGTTCCATGTCCGAGGAATGGGTTCCCCTTCCATTGTTGCTAACCTGTATGCACCTTTCCCGAGCGTCTCGACCACTCGGTAGGGGCCTTCCCAGTTAGGGGACAGCTTGCCCGCCGCCTCTAGTGGTCGAGAGGCTTCGGCTTTTCTGAGGACGAAGTCTCCCGGTCGGAAGTGTCTGCTTCGGACTCTGGCGTTGTAGTATCGAGTGAGGCGTCGCTAGTATTCCGTCGCTCGGATGCTAGCAGTATCCCGGAGTTCATCGGCTAGGTCGAGGTTCTCGAGTAACTTTTGGTTGTTTTCCTCGGTCGAGTAGCGGATGACTCGGAGAGACGGGTTGGCGATCTCCAATGGAATGACGGCCTCAGTGCCGTACACCAACTGAAAAGGACTTTCACCGGTTGCCATCCTGGGAGTCGTTCGGTGTGACCACAGTATGCTAGGCAATTCCTCGAGCCAACCACCCTTGGCTTTGCCGAGTCTGGTCTTTATGCCTTTCAAGATAGTCTTATTGGCATTTTCGACCAGCCCGTTGGCCTGAGGGTGGGCGACTGAAGTGAAGTGGTTGCGGATGTTTAGGTCGGTGCATCTGTCTCGGAAATATCGAGAATCGAATTGCCGACCGTTATCGCTCACTATCACTCGGGGGATGCCGAAGTGACAAATGATCGATTTCTAGATGAAACTCCAGACGACTGTCTCGGTGATCCTTGCAGTGGCTTCGGCCTCGATCCATTTAGTGAAGTAGTCGATGGCGACGATGATGAACTTTTTCTGGGACTGAGCCGTGGGGAATGGTCCGAGAATGTCGATCCCCCACCGAGCGAAGGGATAAGGCTCGGCGAGGGTGACGAGTTCTGTGGCCGGCCGATGGACCAAGTGGTCGAACCGCTGGCATCGGTCGCACTGTTGAGCATAGGCCGAGCGGTCGCGCTGCATGGTGGGCCACAGTACCCCTGTCGTAACAGGATTCTGGCCAGTGACCTTGCCCCTGAGTGCGCTCCGCACAGGCCTTCATGAACCTCTCGAATGGCTCGGCTGGCGTCGTCGGGGCCGAGGCACTTCAGGAGAGGGCCGGCGAAAGACCTTCGGTAGAGTGTGTCGTCTAGGACGACGAAGCGCCGGGCTTGGTACTTCATTCGGCGTGCTTCCCGAGGGTCGGAGGGCTCTTGGGAGTCTCGAAGCCACGACAGGTAGGGGGTGCGCCAGTCACTCGGGACGGTCGAGTCAACAGCGAGGAGCTCCGAGTCAATGCTCGGGCGCTCTAGCTCTTCGAGGAGGACCGATCGGGTACCTTCTGGGTCTAGGGAGGAGGCCAATCAAGAGAGGGCGTCCGCTCGGGAGTTTTCTTCCCGGGCTATTCGGACTACCTCGAATCCCTCGAATCGTTGGGCCAAGCTCCTGACCAGCTGGAGGTATTTGATCATGGGTGCCTCTCGAGCTTCGTACTCGCCGTTGACCTGGCTCGCGACCAGCTGAGAGTCGGTGTGGATCTTGACTCGCTCAGCCCCCAACCGCCGGGCCATGCGTGCTCCCGATATAAGGGCCTCGTACTCGGAAGCGTTGTTGGACGCCTGGAAGTTGAATTTCAAGGCGTACTGCAGCTCCACTCCTTCGGGGGATCTTAGGAGAATCCCAGCACCGCTACCGACCGAGTTGGAAGAACCGTCGACGTACAGTTCCCAGGTTGGCCCGGGCATGGTCAGTAGCCTCCCTTCAGTCGGGATGGTGCTTTCGGCGATGAAGTCGGCGAGCGCTTGACCTTTTATAGCTGAGCGCGGGCGATACGAGATGTCGTAGGCCCCAAGCATAAGGGCCCATTTGACGAGTCGCCCCGAGGCCTCGGGGTGGGCCAAAATCTTCTTCAACGGCTCGCCGGTTAGCACGGTGATGGGGTGCCCCTGGAAGTAGGGTCGGAGGCGTTTCACGGAGGTAACCAGTGCTAGCACGAGCTTCTCAGTTGCGGGGTACCTCCTCTCGGCCTCGCTAAGCACCTTGCTGGTATAGTAGACTGGTCTTTCGATTCCCGAGTCATTTCTGACCAGGACCGAGCTGACCATTGATGGCATCGCCGAGAGATAGAGTAGCAAAGCTTCGCCCGGCATAGGCTTGGAGAGCACCGGGGGTGAAGCCAGGAACTCCTTAAGCTCAGCGAACGCTTTCTGGCATTCCTCATCCCATGCGAACGTAGCAGATGCCCACTTGGGCCCCTTTAACAGTTTAAAAAAGGGCAAGCATCGTTCGGCCGCACGGGACAGAAAATGACTGAGAGCGGCGATACGCCCTGTCAGACGCTGGACGTCCTTGATGCAGGCGGGCGGGCGCATGTCCAGGATGGCCTGGACCTTGTCGGGGTTAGCTTCGATCCCACGCTGAGTGACCAAGAAACCCAGGAACTTCCTGGATCTTACTCCGAAGGTGCACTTGGCGGGATTGAGCTTCATGTTGTACTTCAGGAGGACGCTGAAGGCTTCGGCGAGGTCGGTGAAGTGGTCCTGGGCCCTGGGGGTCTTGACGAGCATGTCGTCAATGTAGGCCTCGACGTTCCGACCTAGCTGCTCCTCGAACATGTGGTTGACCAGTCTTTGGTATGTGGCTCCGGCGTTCTTCAACCCGAAAGGCATCCGGGTATAGCAGTACACGCCGTAGTCGGTGATGAAGGCGGTCTTCTCGATGTCTTCAGAATTCATCCTGATCTGATGGTAACCTGAATAGGCATCCAGGAAGCTGAGCATCTCGTTGCCCGATGTCGAGTCGACCAGTTGGTCGATGCTGGGCAAGGGATAGCAGTCTTTAGGGGTCGCCTTATTCAAGTCGGTGAAGTCCACGTACATCCGCCACTCGCCGGAAGCCTTTGGTACCAGGACGACGTTGGCTAGCCACGTCGGGTACAGGACCGGTCTAAAAAGACCAGTCTCTTGCCCCTTGGTGACCTGTGCCTTGATGATCGTCTGTTTCTCTGGTGCGTGCTTCCTTCGGCGCTGCTGCACGGGCTTCATGGTGGGGTTGAGGTTGAGTCGGTGCAGCACAGTCTCCTATGGCATCCCAGGGAGCTGATCGTCGGACCAAGCGAAGACTCGGATGTACTCAGAAAGGAAATTCTTATATTGCTGCTGTTCCTCGGGTGGTAGGTCGGCTTCGATCCTTACTCCTAGGGTCGGGTCGTCGTTTAGGAAGATTGTCAGCAACTCGCCACCTGGCTTAGTAGCTGCGGATTTTTCCTCGACTTCCCGGGGGCCCTTATTATTCCCGTCCGGCCGCGTGGCCTCCACCGAGATGTTGTAGCACCTTCGGGCCGTGGCCTGGTTACCTCGGATCTCCCCTACTCCGTTCTTGGTGGGGAACTTCATTTTTTGGTGATAGGTAGATGGTACTGCCTTGATCCGGCTGAGGATTCCCAGGCCGAAAATGGCGTTGTACGCTATCATCCCTTTGATCACTATGAAGTCTACCATGACCGTAACGGTTTTGGGTGGGGTGCCGAGGGTTACCGGCAGGCTTAGGGCTCCCTCGGGGAGAGTGGCTAGGCCATTGAACCCACAGAGGGGCGTCCGGATCGGGAGGAGTTTGGATGGACCCTCTCCCATATTGAGGAAACAGTCATAAGACAACACATCAGGGGCACTTCCATTGTCCACAAGAATCCGATCTACATTACAATGGTTTATAGTGGCCGAGATTACGAGGGCGTCATCGTGCAGGGTGCTCAGCCCCTCCAGGTCTTTATCGAAAAGACTATGACCTGGGGCGGGGCCTTGGGTGGCTCTGGGGCTCGACTCACCCGCTCGGCATGACGCTTCCTTCCACGGCTGTTGTTGCCTCCTGATGCTATTCCTCCAGAGATGACGTTGATGTGGACCCCTCGGGGGGCGTTGTCAATCTCCTCTGCAGCGCCTTGATCTTCTCTGCGCTCGGCAGTGAACCAAGCCAGGTGCCCCAGGCGGACGAGGCGCTCGATTTCATCTTGGAGCTGGTGGCAATCACCGGTGTGATGCCCGTGATCGCCGTGGAATAGACAATGTTTGTCTTGCTTGCGGTTCTTCGACCTCATCGACTCGGGCCGACGGAGAAGTCCCGAGTCTTTGACGTCTTCATAGATTTCATAGACCGGGACGGTTAACGGGGTGTACCGCTCGTACTTCTGCTTGCGCTCTCCATCTCGATCTCGCTTCTTTCCCGAGCTAGGATTTGGATCGGGGCCCCGCTTCTTGTCCCCCTCCCGACCCGAGCCGATTACGTCTCGGCAAGCGCTGAGCACTTCTTCGCACTCGGCTTGGCGTAGAGCCAGAGTCACTAGCTCGGCAAGGGTCGAGGGAGGGTGGAGGACGAGTTCGCGGCGGAGGTTCTCATCCCGGGTACCCCTGGTCAGTGCGGTTGTGGCCGAGGCCACATCCAGGCGGGGGATTCGAAGGGCTTCCGATTTAAACCGGTGGACGTAAGCCCGGAGCCTTTCCCCTTGCGCCTGTTTGAGGGCCAAGAGCCTCGCTACCGACCTTGGGGGGGCACTCCCGGCGAAGCTCTCCTTGAAGACTCGCCCGAACTGCTTGAAGTCTCGGATGGATCCGGGGGCGAGAGCCCGGAACCACGCTTGAGCGCCCTGGACTAGAGTGGTCACGAAGGCTCGGCACTTGATGGGGTCCGATGCTCCGCGTAGAGTCATCAGGGCGTCGAAGCTATCGTAATGGTCGGCCGGGTCACCTTGGCCGTCGTAAAGCTTGAAGGTTGGTATGGGGGCTCTGGGAGATACCTCCGCCTTCAATATATACTCGGAGAACGGGGATTTCTCCTCGTCTTCCGGGGAAGAGGCTTTCTGCAGGGCGCGAAGGGCGCGCTCCTACTCAGCGAAGCGCCTTTCGAAATCTCGCAGCCGGAGGGATAACTCCGGTTGCTGTCGTGCCGCGAGGCTAGGGGGGGTGCCTTGGCGGTCTCTGGGAACGTCGGCTTCCGGATCTGGCCGTTGCGCCCCCCGCCTTTCTTTCCTCGGCATGGAGGAGGCTTCTTGCTCCGGAGGTGGAGCTTGCGAGGGTCCTCCGACCCTGTTACGGATGAGCTGCTGGCCGCGGAGGGTGAAGCGGCCCCCAGCTGTGTGCTGGGACGTACTCCTGCGGGGGGGGCTCCCTGACGGGGCACGGGACCTTGCATCCCTGGCCGCCTGGGTCTTCATGAGATCCACGAGGACATCCAGTTTGGCGTTGAGGGCCTGGAAGGCTTCGGCGCCACCGTAGGGGGGTAGCCCCGCCGCCGCGGGGGGGGGGGGGGGGGTGGTGGTGGTCCGTCGGTGGGGATGCTGGCATTGGAGGGAGGGTTCTGTGAGGCCATAGAAGGGCCATCCCCTGCTGCTACCCTGGCCTTACCCCTTTCGCCGGTGGACCTCCTCCCTGAGCTCCTTCTCACCATGTTGCCTCTTCGTCCGTTTCCCACAGACGGCGCCAGATGAAGAGGCGAAATCTCGCGCTGGTTCCTGAGCTGGCTGGTAATCACCAAGATAATGAACTGCAAGATAGGGAAACGGGTCAGAGGGCCCAGGGGGATTCCCTGGGGTAAAACCCTCCGACGCTCAAGTTAGTAGAGCAATGGTGGGAGCAGCGATAAGGAGGAGAAGGTGAGGGCACGAGATCCCTCTCCACCAATGGGGTGAAGTGATCCTTGCTCAAGAGTTGGGGGTGGAACAATACCCTTCTTGACTTACCTTTCACCGGAGGGTATCCCAGGTTTTTATAGTGCGCCGCCTTCTGGAGTTCTGCAGGCTGAGAGGTCTCCGGTGGAGGTTATGTCCTCGTCGTGGGCTTTGATGGCCTCATCGTGGGGGCGTTATCCTCGCGGGGAAACTGGAGCTCCTGGACTTCTTAGCGTTTGGCCCGCTGTGGACTCTAACGGCTATAATGATGAACATTTCATCGGTCGTCCCGAGCTTAAGGGGGCCGGTCCTATCGGGCGATAGGCCTAGCTCGGTGAGGAGATGGGTCGGATAGATCGGCTAGCGCTTCCCCCCTTCGGGCAGAGGGGTAGCTCGTGCGCGGGTCTTCCTGTGACCTGACCGAGGCTCGGGCTCTCGAGCCTTGGGGCCGCCTAGGAGAGTTGTTTCCTCGAGCATTTTTTTATTGGGCTTTTCCGAGTGGGCCCTGCGGGCTGTCACTTGGGCGAGCTTGCCTCGTTGGGCCTTGTTGGGCCTAGTTGGGTCTGCTCTTTGAGTGGGCTGCAGGAATCCCCCTCTCCAGATAGCTTTACGAGTTCATTCACCTAGTCATTTCTTTGTTGATAGTATTCTTAAGACAAGAACATAATTTTAAAAATCAAAATTTAAGTTTTAAAGTAACACACATAAACGAGGTAAATCGGGCGTGGTTACCGTATTCAAATCATGGTCCATATGTGATCCACGTTATTGAAACACGTTATGATAATGAAAACTCTCATTTTTGAACTTTAAATCTTAAACTAAGCCATAAATACATGATCATGAAAAATTTACATAGAATCAAAATACTCATGCAAAGAAACATATATGGAGATCTAATTAAGTTTTCGCCTGAGAGAAAACCTACTTAGTTGAAGATCAAAGAAGAAGAAGTTTAAGAACGAAGAACGCTTTTGAACACTCCTCCAACTTCGATCTTTCTCCCTCTCTCCAACCAGTAATTCTTCTCAATAGATTTATGCTTTGAGTAGGGAGGATCCCAGCCCTATATATAGGCCAAAATCCTCCATTATTATATTACCCATGCCACCTAATTTTTCTATTTCACCAACCTTATTACTATTACACCAACTTTGTTACTATTACACTAACTTTATTACTATTACACCAACTTTGTTACTATTACACTAAATTAATTCCAACATGTAAATGTTGAAATAAATCCCCCCTCTATGACATAATCAATGACCTCATTTATTAAATGATGTAAGAATGACCTCAACCATTAATTAGGATTAGATTAATGTTAATAATTTTCTCTTAAATCGGATGCTACAGTAATACTACAGTACCGACATGTTCGCTTTCTCAGAATCGTGCCGTGAATCTCGTCGTTCGTGTTAACAAATGGGATAGGGTTCATGTTTATGTATTCTATACTTTTAAAGACATAATGGAAAATATTCATAATTTATTTTATTATCATATTTCATTATTTCTTTTTGCATATAAATGCATATAAAAAAGTTCGAGTTGCTACAGATTGTGCCTTGTCCGACAATCCAATCTTTTATTGACTTAATGTTGTTAAACATGATGCCTTAAATCCTTTTCGAACTCCTCTTTCAACTACTTGTAATTCTTGTACTACTCATACCTCGAATGATAAATTTTGCTAGATATGTACACCTTTACCTTGAAATTCTTTGGCCATACATATTATGTGGATGTCTAAATATACTTGGGATCTTTGATCCATAACCCCAATGCCTGGCGTTAATGGGACCCGATCTGGTCCTGGAGGGAGCGCCCGAAAGTACTTGTGCCCATGGGAGTTGAATGACCTGATGTGGCATTGCACCGAAGTGTGTGACTTGCTAGATTGATTTATGACATTCCATAATTCGTGAATTACTTGACTTGCTTGAATACATGAAGTACTTGAGTTACGTGAAATACTTGACTTGTACAAACTTGCATGAAATGGCCAATTCCATAGTAGTACTTTCTACATGATCGTCATCTTCTTGAACTTTACTCTTGATATCTTGTCTACTTGCGATTCCATTCTTTACTCTCTCTCCTATTCATGTTCCATATTTTATTTACATTTCTCAACATAGCACAGTAACTTTATCAAAAATGTTAATTACTTTAAGTTGCCTAGTATATAGATATGAATCCTACTGAGCGTTTCGCTCACCCTACGTTTTCGGTTAACATTGCAGGTAGTTCCGACGATGAACCCCAAACACATGGGGATGGGCAAGCGTGAAATGAGGGATCAAGTTCATCTTAGTTACCTAGGTTTATGAGTGTTTCTCTTGCTAGAGTTATGTACTTGGAAGTTGTATTATGCCTCTTAAGGCTTAAGAATGTTGTAAGAGTTTATTTCGATGAAATAAAAGTATCCTTTTCCTCTTGTGTTCCATTATGGTTGGACCCTATTATACATGCTCTTGATCGTCATGAATGTTTACGACTCATCGTGCCTCGATATTCTGCATTGGGACATGACAGGAAACCTAGCAAACGCTTAATATCTGATATGTATATTCAGATTAACATTAGACCGTGTTAAGTGTATGTAGAGATATTCACTCAAACGGTAGATATATAGACAGACTGAACTAAACAGTCTGTGTGTGAGAAACTGAGATCGAAGTGAAGCACAATAATCAAACCATCCTATGAATTAGGGTTGCAGATATGGAGCAATCACACAAGCATTCACAATGACACAAAGACTTTTAAGGTGGTTCGGGACCACACCGGGCTCCCTACGTCCATCCCTCACTCAACTGAGTGAGGCTTCACTGCTAAAAAATCAGCACGGGGATAAATTCCCACACACACACGAAGCCAAGCTCCAATACACACACGCAGGGCGACGCCTGCACAAACACACGGGAGTAAACTCCTAACTACACACGGGGAACAATCCCCAAATCACACATGGATATCCACCGCACAAAACGACACACAAGCGTCAACACAAACACTCAAAGAATCCACTCTCCGAACACCCACACAAGATATTCCTTCAGAAATTTATGAAATGTTCACGGATGAATACAATAAGCCCAAGATATGATCTAAAGACTGAAATAAAGAAGATCTCTCAAGTATAATGCTCCCCCTTTTCTAGAAGATATGGTTCTCCTTGGTTCATTGACAGATGATCACGAAGTCGCCATCATCTTACTTGTTGGGGTGTATGGGTGCAAGGTCCGAATTCTGAGGGGGGTGAATGAATCTCCCTTATAAAAATTGCCAATTAAAACTATAACTGGAGAGTAGTTGCGGAACTTAAACTCAGATGGATTAAGTGAATAAATTGCTCTCTAGAAACAAATAGAAGATCAGATAGACCTTGCTCCTGATCAACTCTATGAAAGCTGGAGAGATGACTCAGATCACGTATTCAAAATAACTCTCTCAAGGCCAGCATTCAATGAAAGGCGTCTAGGCAAAATTCTCACTAGACAGAAAGATCAGACTTATATGAACAATCCTAAGCATGCATCTAGCGGAATCAAAGTAGATAATTAAACCACAGCACACAAAGGATTTTTTAGGTGGTTTGGTCCTCTAGACCTACATCCACCCCACACTCAACACGAGTGTGGATTCCTGTTGATACACAGCTTAACTAGCTGGGCATCACAGCTTGCCTACAACCGCTGAGCATCACAGCTTGCTTCCGCTGGGCAATACAGCTTAGCCATCCACTGCCTAACAGCTTGACCTGCTGGGCAATACAACTTAGCCGACCAGAGGAATCCTCCTCTGCAACGCTGAGCAACACAGCTTGCTCCGCTGACTCACAGCTTGAAACAAAGGTTTAAAAGAAAAACAAAAGATAGAAAATCACAGCACCGGAAAGCTGGAAATGAAACACAAAATGTAGCTCTCGCAGGAGTAGGTCTGGCTTGAATCTGATCCAAATGCCAGGAGGACAGATCTTCAATGAAGGCTTCAATTTCCTCTCCTCGAGCTCTCTCTTCCTCTCACTATTTCTTTCGAACTCTCAATCTCTTCTTTTACTTCTCACTGCTGCATTTTCTCTTACAGACTTCTTCTGATCTCTCTCTTTTTCTCTCTAGTTCTGCTCTTCTGCTTTTCTTCTCTCTTCTTATCAGATTCTGGCTCACTCTTCTTTTCTCTGCTGCTCACTCTCTGATTCTGCTTCTTTCTCTTCTCTTCGTTCTTCTTCTTCTTATGGCTCTCTTTTCTTTTCTTCTGGCGCCCTCTTTTTTCCACACTCTTCTTCAAAGGGTTGGGTATTCTTATATAGGAGCAGGGGCTCTGTAAGGATGAGGCAAAAGAACCCTACTGAAATTCCATTGGTTCACATGTTAGGGAATAGAAGCTTCCTTTCCTCAGATCACGTGCCTATCATTTGCCCCCTTTATCAACGAGCCAGCCTTCTGCCATTTCAGCCTCTTCTACGACCTGATTGTTCCCTGCATAAGACAAAGTATCGTTTATGATCACTTGCAGCAAATTAGAATTCACCACGTGGAAGAGCAGACATTGCACAGACCTTAGGTTTAATTAAACCAGATGTGCACTGACCGTGAAATGCACGTTTACAAGGAATGCATGGACCTAATGTCCGGGTGACAATAACGTGCACAGACTTTAGACGCTCGAATGACAAACAATTGCACCGACTTGGTTATGCAGTTGACCGAATGTGCACAGACTTATGTGTATGCGACCTTGTATGTAGACAATTGGAAATGTGCACCGAGTTGAATGTTGCACGGACCCTCATTCCTGTGCTACAAGGATTAGCACGGACCTTGGTATGCTTAGAGCTGAAATGTGCAGAGATGTTATCTGCCCAGTGCAAAGTATGCATCGACTTGGTGGTGAGACATATGCCTACGCTTAACCAAAAGTTACACCGACCTTGTGCGAACCAAAACTAGCACTGACCTGACGCGCTCACAGCAAGGAATATGCACTAGCAAAACTTGCACCGAGGCAAGGAATGCACAGACTATAAAGTCTTGTGACTACCGCGTGCACATACCTTATGTGCAAGAGAACAGATGTGCACCGAGTTGAATGAATGGACTAACCTTAGTATGGCTAGCATAGAGACGTGCATACACAGGAACATGCACTGACCTACCATTTGCACCGACCTTATATTCGAAATCCACTTATTTGAATTTTTTTTCTCTCATGATAATTATTCTTGTGCTGGTTTCCATTGATAATCTGGCTGCTTCTGAATCATTTCTTGATCCTTCTGAATTTCAAGAAGATTTCAATTTGCGTACCTCATTCATAAATCTGGAAATCTTGTCAATAAGGAATCTTCTATTATAAAGAATTATGAATGTCTAAAAGACCTTGTTGGTTTAAGTTTAATGTATTCATTGAGTTTGTCTTTGAATATCTTGAAAAATATCTGAATCATGTTTTAATAAACTTTAACCAACCGTTTCATGTTACATTTTGAAAAATCTTCTGTAATCTGCATTTTTGAAATCATGACCTATTTGGTTGAAATGCATGAAATTTGTATTATTTTTAAACAAGTCTTTCTTTAAAAAACCTTATGGGTAGCTGTATCTAAATGTTAATTCAGTTATGCAATGGCAGAGCAATGGCCAAATGCGCTGAGAAACTAGGATCCTTGTCAAAAACAATGGACCCAATGTCATGATGCTTCTTGGCTAACTCTGTTCAGAAAGTTAACAAAGGTTAGTTTCACTGAGTAACTAGGGATACCTGCGTCTGGTAAACGTTTACCCTTACGCAAAAAGGTGACATCTATACTTGAAACAGAATGGTACATTCTGCTGAATAAGCTAGGGGTACTGGCATCTAATCAGTGTCTACCTTTACGATGAAAGGCATGAATTATTCTTGACTGTTCTGAAAATTAAAAAGAAATGAAAATTCTGCTGAACCCAAAAGGTCAAAATTCAGAAGTGTCAAATTGTTTAACCTCAACACTCATGACTATTTTTCCTAAAGAAGTCATTGAAATAGATTGTGTAAGATGTATGGAGGTTAATCAAGATGTAAATATGAGGGCTTGGTTCACTCTTATTAAAATTGATTTTAGATATGAGTATGGAACTTTATTGGCAAACTGTGTATACATCATGGTTAAACCATATAGTTCAATAACGTTCATTCATAAGCCCTTATCATGGAAGACTCCGAAATACTCTTACTATTTGATTTATGAATTTGGTATCTCTTTGAAAATCTTATTGAATTACTTATGTGATTGAAGCTCATTCTACATTCTTCTGCTCACTGGCATTTGATCATTGATAACATTCATTCTGACCAGAACTTATCTTTGATTGTCCCTTTATTTTTGCTGATCGATGCTTATCACCTCTTCCACTCTAATACCTCTGCTTTATCAGAGAGGGAAATTGTCACATCAGCATATTTTTGGCATTAAGGGGGAGATTAATTTCTTGACCCTCCTTCTTGGCTGTCCTTCATCATACCTTATTCTTACTTCAATTCTTTTCACCTCATATTTTCAGGGGGAGTAGGGTCACATGTTGTGCATGTTCTTATCTGGCTGTTTAGGCTCTTTTGGTATGGGGGAGCATAGCTTATCAAACTATTTTCTTTTTGATGAAGTCAAAGGGGGGGAATAGTTTGTCTGTCATCATCTTGCTTTATCTTCATGACTCATAGTGTTGCCATCATCAAAAAGAGGGAGATTGTTGTGTCCCTTTGGTTTTGATGATAGCAAACACTATAAGTCATCATGTGTTTTCATGAAGTTTTATAGATTGAATGATATTTGCAATATGCATCTGATTATGCATTCAATTATTGCACTGTGCATTAATGAGGTTTGATTGCTGTGCATTTTTTGTTGATAAGAATGTCGACTCTAAGATGTTGTGGAGCAAGGCCCGGATTCAGAGGGGGGGTGAATGAATCCCTCTAAAAACTTTGCTCAATTAAAATCTTAAATCAACATGATATGCGGAATTAAAGCAAGCAGCTGCAGGGCTGAGAGCCCACATAGAACATCAACTAGAGTAAATCAAATGTATACGATCGGTGCTCAGGTAAACCAAATACCCACTAGATGGGAAATATAGGTCGAGCCTAAGCATACATCTAGCGAATCAGACAGAGCAATCAAACCACGATGGACGAAAGTTTTTAGGTGGTTCGGCCAGACCCACAGTCTGCCTACGTCCACCCCTCACTCCAAACCAGAGTGAGGCTTCCCTTGCAATAGCAAGAACCGCAGACTCAGTCTGCAAACAGACGCTGCCTAACAGCTTGACAAACCGAGGGAGACAAATCCCTCACACCAAGTTCTGCAACTCACAGAAGCTTGGCACCTGGACTTGCTACCCACAAGACTAGAACCGGAGACAATCCTCCCTGACTCCAAATCGAAGGGTAACCCAGAAATAGCACACCACTACTTGCAAATCGGAGAACACTTCTCCCTTCTCCTGAGTCCACAGGAGGAACCCGAACTCAAAACAGAGTGTCGGAAGCACACGAAAAAAATGCGAAAAGGGGCAACCAAAAGAAAAATCAAAAGGAAAAAGACAATAACAGTAATCTCCAGTAAGCACGGTCGTTCTGGATTTGATCTACGAACAGACTAGACAGATCTTCAGAATGAGTAACTGCACTTTCTCTTTCTCTCTTTTTGCTTCCACAATCTCTTCCTCTAGGCTCTCTCTTCTCACTTCTCAGCTCTCTCACTCTCTGGCAACTCCTTCTTCTCGTTCTTTTTCTTCAGCTGTTAGCTCTCTTTTCTTTTCTTCTAGAGGCCTCTTCTTCCTGCACCACCACTGTTTTCTATCTTAGCCTCTTTTTTTCTTCGAAGGGTATATAGCTTCTTATAGGAACAGGGGCTCGGTAAGAATGAACCAAAAGAATTCTACGGAGACTCCCATTCATCCACGTGTTCAGGAATGAGGCTTATTTTCCCTAGATCACGTGCCTATCATTTCTCCCCTTCCTTTCTTTTTCATGGGTCAGCCTTGTGCCTTTTAAGAGCTCAGGTGACTCTCTTGCGAAGGAAATTGTTCCCTGTAAAAGACAGAGTATTGTTTAGGTTCACTTGCAGAAATTTAGAGTTCATCACGTGGATGCGAACCTTGCACAACCTTAGGCTTATTCAAACCAGATATACACTGACAGGGAAATGCGCAAGCAGACATATCCATAGACCTAACCCAAGTGCTATAATGCTTTGCACCGAGTTGTAGTGTACGGACAGGAAGCGACAAACATGCAAGGCTGTACTGACTTCTGAAAGCAAAATGCGAGATATGCACTGAGACTAGTATAATGATGAAATGTCATACACATAGAACGGACATGCACACATATGCACGAACTTTGTATGGAAGATGCACCGAGGTAAAGATTGCATAGACTCTAAGCCACGTAGGACGTAACGTGATACATGGGATATGCACAACGTTTAAGACATATGAGATGCAAGGTTAGATGGACACAAGCACTGACTTTGACTAACCAAGAGATGCACGGAGTAAAAGTTATTCAGAAGGGAAAGTGATGGGGACATCGAGGCAAGACCGTCAGCATTTTTTTTGCATTTATGTCCTTTCATATTTGTATGTATACCCTTGTGTTATATGGGCACGCAATTGTAAGTCTTAGTGGGTTTATATGTAAAATTCCAGTAGGCCCAAGCAAGGGGGCCCTCACCCCTTTCCCATTGATCCACCTAGACCATGTGGGGCTGGTCAACCATCCTAGGTGGCCATCTAGAAGGTTGGAATACCAATTGACCACATGGGAGACAAGTGGATTAAAAATTCAAAGGTAGGCTACCTACCTCACCTACCTTGTCCCCCCATTAGAATTAATTAGGAATTTCATTTTTTTTATTTTATTTGGATCAAATATGAAGTCCCTTAAATGCCCCTCCAGATCCTAGACCTAAGGGTATTCATGGTCTTTTTTATTTATTATATAAGTCATGTATTTCTATTATTCTAGAATTAATGAAAGTGAAAAAAGTATTGTGCAAGAGCCCCCCTTGTGAGAATTTCGACCTCCCCTCTCTCTCCCTCTGGTTTTCTTCATCCCCAACCCCCAATTCTAGAGTGAAACCCCTTTATCTCCTCCCCCTCAATCTCTGAGTTCATCGGTGCAGCCGCCACCGCTGTTCGTGCCGCCATCGAGCCGCCGCGAAGCCATCTTCGGTAATCTGTCCATCCAGGATAGAGGAAACTTCCACGAATTTCTGCTCCCACCTCCCTCCTCCTCTGGAGCTAAAATTTTCAGGAGTGGTTCTTCTCTCGAACCCTTATCTTCACAAAAAATTTCAAGTCATATTTCCTTCATTTGGTATTTTTCCATTTTTGTTCAAGCTGTCATTCTAGTTCTGCCAGATCTCTGTCTATAGTGATAGTTTCCCTGAGTTTTCCATTTCCTGACCACCTTTTGATTTTTCTTGGAGCCCCCAATTTTACTGGGAGTTCTGTCCACCCTCCTCAACCCCTCCAAATTTTCGTGGAATTTAGAAAGTTCGTTTCATATTTTTATAAATTCCTTTCCCAACTCATCTACAGTTCTATCTGCATCAATCCAGATCCGACCACAGTCCAGTGTAAACTCTCTAGAAAATCCAGACCACCATATTTTCCAGATCTAAAAATAGTCCTAATTTTCTATTTTTTATTTCCTACAACTTTTTTGAAGAACCCAACTTCAGATTCGGACGTCTACCTCACGGTCAAAGGCAATCCACAGGAAAGTTCCCTGTTGATCTGAGGGTTCGGGTACTATACAACAGCAGCTTCAAAAATAGTTAAGGCCCAGATCCGTGAAGATCCAGCATCTTTCTCCTGTCCTATCTTGAAGTATTTCGAGTTAGCTTTCCAACGGCGCCAGTTTCGTGTAGATCCGACATTGGGGCTGATCGCAACGTCCATTCTCGCCGGAGCGCGCGCTGAAAAATAGAACCGGCAGATCCGTGGCCGGTTATTCCGTTCGGTGCCGATCAGAGCCGCCCGGCCCCAGCCGGCGAACCAGCGTGCCGCCACCCCCGGGAGTGCTTCCCCAAGCATCCCCACTACAGCGGTGCCACTGGGTCCCACACGGCCCCTCCGGACAGCACGTGGGCCCCACGGTCGCGAGTACGTGTGCTGCCGAAGCTACGCGAGAAGCCGCCTGTCAACCCGAAATCGGTCCTCCCGGACCCACTTGTGTAGCCCTTTACCTCCCTGCGTGGAGTGGGTGATATTTCATTGCTGTCATTATTGTGTAATATTTGTCCGGGAGTACGAGATCGGCCGGGTCCGTCTTCCCCACTCCCGATAGCGTGGAGGTATCGTTTCCGCTCCCTTCTCGGCATTTGCTTTCTTTGGTATATATATCTTTATGCCGCTACTAGAGAGCATGTGTAGGGATATCTAGCTTGCTATATGATGTTTATTACCGCTGCTGCGAGAGAGAGAGTGACCGTCCTGTGACCCGATCCGGGCACAAAAGTGAGCCGATCACCCTAGATCATTGCCGGTTTCTCAACCGCGCACGTCCGACGCTTCCCTCGTTAAGGGACAATCGCGAGCTTGTCGTGTCCGTGGTCCGTCCAGCATCAGTTTGGTATCAGAGCCTCCGGTTTGAGTCTAGGGTGTCTAAAATAAAAAAAAAGTGTCATTTAAGTCTAAGTCAGTCTTGGTGTCTCAAGTCTAAGTCGGTCCTAGGTGTTACATTTGCATACCATTGTTCGGTATATCAAAAGGTGTTGTCCGAACGTTAGGCTACGCCTATCGGAAAGGCCGCACACTTGCGCGAGTGATCTTCGGATCGATTAACTCCGCCACGTACCGAGTCTTGATTTAAGTCTAGGGTCCATAGTGTGCCTTAGTTAGTGCATTCCAACTTTACATTAGTTTGCATTTGCTTAAACAAAACAAAAAAAATGGTCTTGCATATCCATTCCTAGGGATCCAATCCCATCCTTTTGGAAACTATGGCCAACCCATGTCGACTCGTCCAAGGCGATAGGTCCGTGTCCGAGTACATTTGGGACTATGATAAGTACCGGATGGAATATGGAGTTGGAGAGGATAGCATCACGATTGCCTTTGAGTTCCGGAGAGGTTTACGGTTTCATTTCCAAATTGAATGTCTTGTCCGCGACGCGTTCTCACTGGCGCAATCTTATAAGGTCGCTCTAGAGGTCGAGCCCTTGGAGTCTCATTTTTCTCGCTCTAGAGGTCGAACCCTTTGGCAAACATCTACCTCCCAACCGAGTCCCGAGCCGATCGGACTGCCTACCCCATTGCCTTCACCACCCATGAGAGCTCCAATGCCACCACCCTCTACTTCCGAACTTTATTCGGAACCATCATGCTTGGAGTCACCTCATCCCGAGCCACCCGTGTTTCTTACGAGAACGCTATACATAGCCAAGCCGCTTCTTAGTTGGCTCAAGGATGGCTTGGTCCCACGTCTCTACCCTTCCATGGACCCTACACTACCTCTCATGCCAAACAACTCATTTCACACCACCTTCCGGTCTAGTCACTATGTGGACACATTGGACGACCTTCTTAAAGGGTTAGACCGGCAGTTGGCATTTACGCACTTGTTGGCCCCAGGCATCGACCGACCCACCGGTCGTAGATTCACCCATCCATCCTTAGGGTCCATTACCTCCGTGTACACCGTGGGTCATGTTACCACGGAGGTTCTTCTACTCCTCCCGCTACCGGTCGAGCCTGACTTCACTCCTTTTATCCCAAGGGAGGAGCCATATCTCCTATACACTGTCCCATATACCACGATAGATGGAGGTGATCATCCCCTTCATGAATTTTATCCATGGCACTATGTATTAGAGGAACCGAGGGGTCACACCTTCTTTGACCCATTCGACCCCTACAGTGGACCTCGTGATCCATCACTTCCTTCATACCTTATCGGGGATGTCCACTTTTACAACCCTTTCCCACAGGCCGGGTCATCTATGCCCACTAAGCCCATCCACGATACACCAACATCCGAATCTTCTAGCCCTCTAATGTTCCCCAAATCCAAAGGGCCGTCCATGCATGATTGGGTCATACTTGGACGTTTAGGTGTTCCCTATGCCACTCATCTCCGATTGCATAAGATGCATGCATGGCACATATTCGGGTGTCCTGGTCCGCCGTCACACACGTACGGGTTGGACTAACATTAGGTGTCTAGGGTCTTGTGTGTCTGTGCATACGTCGAGTCGCGTCGATTTTGTATGCTCGCGTTGTTAGTCCCTTTTGAGTTCGAGACTTGTCGGACTTTTGGGATCGGTTCTCCTTCATATCGGATCTAGTCACCTAAGGGACAAGCGGTGATTCCTAGTGAGTCTTCGAGCCGCCTTCCTTCCTTTGAGAGTGACCCCACCCCAGAGTGTCAACCTCTAGCCTCATTCCCATGGCAGCGTGTGCATATCGAATCTATACGGGATGAGCATGTGTCGATTACTTGGAGTGGAGCGTACTCCGCGCTTTCAGGTTCGGTGACGGATCCGCCGGAGCTACTCGAGCAGCCGCACCCCTTACTCGACGGGGTCGAGTTCCTCCCACCCGGGGAGAGTTGATGAGAATTGACGCCAAGCATTGACATTTATATATTACATTTGTGTCCTTTAGTTTACTTTTATATCCTTGGGAAAGTATATGTACAATTGTAAGGCTTTGCAAGCCAATGTGTCATTCCCTAGGATTGTGTGGGTTTCTATGTAATTTGCCAGTAGGTCCAGCAAGGGGCCCCCCAGCCCTTTCCCATTGGTCCACCTAAGCCATGTGGGGCTGGTCAACCATCCTAGGTGGCCATCTAGAAGGTTTGAATGTCAAATTGACACATAGGGGACAAAGGGTGAAAAATGTCAAAGGGAGGCCACCTACCTTACCTACCTAGTCAATGGAGTGCCCCCTCCATATGTAATTTATTTATTTTAGATTTTTGACCACATGGGGGAAGAAAATGGCCTCTTTCCCACAAAATTCTCAGCCCCCCACCCCTTGTCATTCTCTATATAAGTCTATGTATAGTGTCATTAGAGAATTAATGAAGAATTAAGCATTTTTGCCAAGAGCAAGCTCAAGGGCACCCCTGGTGTCTCTCCTCCCCTCTTGCAGATGGATTTCTGCCATTCTAGGGTGTGAAGCCCTTATCTTGGTGTGACTCCAAGATCTTCAACCTCTGCTGGATGCGACTTCCGGCCGCCGCCTTCCGTTTGCACCGCCGTCCCGCCGCCGCCACCGCCACCGGAGTTCTATCTCCATCAGGACAGAACCCCACCTCCGTGGATCTACCTTTCTGTGTGTTTGTCTGATCGAGCTGAAATTTTTAGAGCTTGTTCCTCTCTTTGTTAGCTTTCCATCCATATATCTTATGCCTCATTCTGAGTTCGTTTGGTATTTTTTGCCGCAATTTCTAGTCCACCCCTGTCAATCTGTCATTCTGTAGATCTACAGTACAGAGTCGTCTTGTTCTATTTTTGTCACCCCCTTATCTATTTTTAGAAACTCCCAAAAAATTACTGAGTGTTCCCCACGTATATCCCCTTCCACCATAATTTTATTAGAGTCTACAACAATCGTTTACCCCTCAGTCAAGGGTATGTTTCAGGCAGATTGTTTGCTGCCCTGTGTGTCTGTCAGTCCGGGTCAGATAAAAAAGTCAGCTTGCAGAGGTTTTCATTTTCAATCCGTGTGGTGGATGAATCTGAAAAAATAATATGTTGTAGATCGCTGAGTTCTCTTTCCATCAATACCAGCGACGCCTCGATCGGCCTTCGGATCTGAGCGTAGTGATTTTCGCCGCCGCGGCCTGCAGATCTGTTCTGTGTGCAGGTCCGAAAATTCAGTTCGGGGGAAAATCAAAAGTAAATATCAAAATTCAACTTCGGGTGCCGCCCCTTCCGGGAGTCGATCCGGACATCCCGCCATCATCCCAGCCAAGTGGCGCCTCCAGAAGACATCAGGAAGGCGACGTTCCTTTGGAACGGATTGCTTGCTGTCCACCGAGTCAGCCACCGAGTTGGCGCAGCACCGAGTTGCAATAGTGCCGAGTCGGACCAGCAGGTCGAGTTCGTGCTGAGTTCGCCTCCAGATTGCTGCCCGTCAACCCAGGATCAGTCCTCCCGGGCCCCACTGTAGCCCTTTACCTCCCTGCGTGGAGTGGGCAATAGAATTATTGCTGTAATTAAGTTTTTAACTGTTGTTAACCGGGAGTTACCGTAACTGACCGGGAACATCTTCCCCACGCCCAGAGCGTGGACGTAAACTCACTACCTCTCTCTTATCGCATTTTTCTCAATTCGTATACTTTTGAATGCCGCTGCGAGTGTAGGATTATTAGCCCGTTATCATTTCATCACCGCTGCGAGAGAGTGAGTTTGAGTGTTACCGTCCCGTGACTCGATCCGAGTCTACACGGAAAGCCGATACCCGTGACTCACGGCCGGTTTCTTAACCGTGCCCGGTCCCACGTCTTCCCTCGCTAAGGGACAATTGCGAGCTTGTCTAGAGTCCAAGGATCGCATTCCGAATTCGAGTCGAGTCCGTGGTCCGTCCCGCATCAGAAAGTATGCACCAGTCGGGATATCCAGTCCAAGCAGGAACTGCACCGAGCTGATAAAGAGAAGTACAAGACAAAGCTTGCACCGAGTTGTGTTTGCACTGAGATGAAGAGACTAGGTTGGGCTGACCAAGCAAGATCTGCACCGAGATGCTGGTCAGAGATGAGCTTAATCAGAGAGAGAGATACACGGCAAAGCTCGCACCGAGTCAAGAGAGGCATGATGCATTAGGATGCACCGAGAAGGAGGCTTATCGACAGTATGTGAGCATGAGCAGAGCTTGCACCGAGAAGCACTTATGTGTGAGGTGCACAAAGTTGCATCGAAGGATTATGAACGAGACACTGCATGCACTGACTATGACATAGCATGGACCACATGGACCATACTCAACAGATGAAATTGGAGAATTAAAGCACCAATAGCTAAGCATGATTCATCACAAAGTCATTATCAAGACTAGGGTTTCCAGACATGAGTAATCCATCATGCAAACAGTTCACAAGGATTAATGAGATATTCTAATTAGATGCACTGACCACAATTCTATCATACATGACTCAGAAATTGTCATTATCAAAACCAGGGTTCCAACAATCTCCCCCTTTTTGATGATGACAACCTAAGGAGTCATGTACGATAATTCACATAATAAATTGAGTGAAAACAATTTCTGTCATGCATATAACAACCATTGTTTCAGCACAACAAGCAATATGAATCAGGTGTTAAACAGTTACCATCAGAACTCTAAGATTCATCAAAAACTTAAAGACATCCATAGGGAAGGTTTAAAGTTATCCACAAACAAAAAGTTTTAAGTTTTCTAAAAGGAATTTTTTAAAGTCAACGTCATCCAAGATTAAAAAAAATCATCAGCAAAAAAAGGTCATCAGCCTAGGATCAAAAAATAGATCACAGCTACTCAGCAGATCAGATCACATGACGATTCCTCTCCCCCTTTGTCATTATCAAAAACCATGAGAGCTTCTGGGGTCTCTCGGATCTCTGGGAGGAGCAGAACTTGAGCTTCCTCGTTGAGGGTGTCTGTCCAGGATGGAATGCTGAAGAGACTGCAAGGAGTTGGACAGTTGCTCAAAGTAGTAGAAAATTGTGCCGCTAATACTGGTCGAGAGAGAGGACATATCCGCTTGCTCTGTGAAGAATTTTTCAAGTCTGGCTACAACGGCAGCAACTTCAGATTGAGCTTGGTCCAATGCTGTATGGATCTCCTGTTGACCAGTTAGGAAGGGATGATCCAGAGTCCTCATCTTCGCAAGCTCAATGTTGATATCGTAGGTCTTGTCGAGGATAGTGACAAGAGTCTTGTAAGAATTGGTCTGAGTGTTCTGAACACTTCTAACTGCCTCCCCGATTCCATCAATCAGACCTAAGAGCTTTCCTAAGAACTCTTGCATTGTATCATCTACCCTCCGTTTTTCAGCCACAAATTGTGTCCACTGCGTATTCACTCTGAGCTCTAGAAGATGTAGTCTTGTGCTCATTTTATTCAGATAAAGATTTGTGTACAGAAGCTGGGAAGACACCATCTTACTCTGATTTTGAACCAAGGTTGACAAATTGTTGGGAAAATCAAAGATATTCGGCTCACTATTGGCTTCAGTAGAACTTGCAGACATAGTGCTTGAATCAGGATGCTCGACATGGTAAACCGGATGATCTTCCTCAAGGATTTGTGTATATTCGGAAAAAGGTTCAGCTGGATCCTTAGACACTTTGCTTCCAGAAGATTCCCCCACTAGCTCTTTTCCTTTTCTTTTCTTTCCTTTTGGAACTTCTTTGCTTTTCTCGGCCTTTGTTTCTTCGAGATGGACGAGTTCATCGACCTTCCTTTTTCCTTGGGCATCTCTAGAAGACCCTTCCTCGCTCTTCTCAGAGACATTTTCTCTTTCGGTCATGCTGGTGTCTTGAGTTGGCGGCAGATGCTCCTCAGACACCTTTAATTGCCCCTTGCCCTTCATTGACGGAGAAGACATCACAGAAGATGGCGATGGAGATGAGAGCGACCCCTTTCTGGAAGGGTGAATGTAGATGTCGAAGAAAGGTGAAGAGAATGTGAAGAGGCGAGTAGCAGAACAACGGAGAGGGAAAAGAAAGAACTGGAGAGGCGCTCACGGCGGAAAGTCGTGAGAGTGGGAATGAATGACTGGGCATTTATAGGGAAACTTGAGCGACACTATAGGGTAAAATAATATATAAAATATATTATCGCTTTTACCCGGTGCACTTTTTGTACCCAAACTACCCTTCTCCTGTATATGATATTTTTCTTCACCTCTTTTATGGTCTTGGGCGTATTTAGCTTATATCTTATACGTTTGTTGCTCAAAGAGTTCATCTTTTATTGTACAGCCAATGGAGATGAACATACTCCCTTTTTACACAGAACAATGTCCAGTTAATACGATTCATCAAAATTATTCATCATTTTCATAGAATAAGTCTGGTTTACAAAAGTATGTCTTATATATCATTTAAGTCCTGTTTCAGCTTCTGAAGAAGGACCAGAGTCAACCATTACCATGCATTCTTTTTCTTTTCCTCTATTTTTTTAAAGAAAAATGAGCATTCCGGTAGGACTGGTCTTTTTACACAAGGAGACATGTTTATCAGACACAAGAGTCCCTGGTTACTCAGCACAATCTACCTTTATGCCATCTTTTATGAACATAGATAGCTCATTTCTTCATGACATAGTTTTTAGATTTCTTTAATCTAGATAACCAGTTTCTTAGAAATTTTACCATTGCTCTGCCATTTCAGTTATATTACTTAAGGGCGTATTCCCTGGTCTACATTCATATTAGCTTGAAGACATGATTTAAAAGCACTCTATAAGACAACCTATTCTACCAGTTTATCTCAATACTCATGATTTTCAGATTGATGAATTCATTTAGTTGGACACTTCCAGATATAGAGATGTTTCAGCTCCATTGAAATACTTTCAAGAGTCCTCTTGAACAAGTTACTATAGGATATAATCTTTATAGGCCGAAGATCACTTAGCAGGAAAGATCAACATTTTTATACACTACTAGGAGTGGTGATGATAGAAATAATGCACCATGGACAAAGATAATAATGTTCCATACATTGCTCCCCCTAAGTGTCAGCCCAAGGGAAAGGAATTTAGATGAGAGGAGATGGATCATTTGATGATAAAGATGAAAGATGAAGAAGTGAGCTTTCCAACGACATTGGAGTAGAGGTCGAAATTGGTGTAGGGTTGCAGACAGCTTCAATCCAAGGACATCCTTAGTTAACTCTTGACCCAACCACTTCTGACTAGACCTGACAAATTCAGCTCATCAACTCATCTTGAATACTTCTAGTTTTCAAACACACAATGTGCACCAACTACTTCATTCCACTTAGAAAAGTTCAGCTCCTTTTTGCTGAGTGCCAAGATCCCAATCAAGCATCACTTTGTTTTTCTTACAGATACACAGAAGTGTATTCATGTTTTATTTCTTGACGCCTATGCAAGCATTCAATTGACTCCTTTTAGATTTTCATACCAGTGAACTGTGTAATGAACTAACATGTAGGGAGTGTGATAATTCATGTGACATTCCATAGTTTTGCAACAGCTTCAATCATTTGCATGCATTCATCTAGATTGTAGCGCAGAGTAATGGAACAGAGTTTGGAAGACTAACCTGAAATGTGCAGACCTGGGGTTTTCTTCTTCAAATGCCTTGGTTCATTTACCCCTTTTTATTTCTTGACCAAGGTATATCTGCAACAATTTGGTCAGTTTATTCCAGCAGGAACCCAAGCAACCTTGGGTCCTGTATTAACCCTAACAGGTGTTCTGAACAATTTTTTAGCCGCATTGTCATCAAGTTTCATCAAATAGCAAGTAGTCATAGAATGTCCAAATTTTCCACAATATCTACATGCACCAATAGAGTTTTTAATATTATGATGCACATTGACAGAGCCACGAACTCTAGGTGCATTTTCACGGAGGTATCTATTTCTATCATGGAGGCTGTTCCTATTTATTTTGCTAAGCTTGTTTTCCTCAACAGTGTAGATCGTGATAAATCCACACATGAACATGGGGAGTTTTAAATAAGAGAAAAAATATATGTGGAGATGATGATATGAAGATAAAGAAGCAAATAAGCACGTGGTGCTATGGAGGAGGGTGATCGCCAGAGGGGTTACCTCAATAACAAATAAAGAAGATCGCGAATACCTGGTGGAAAATCGAATGCGGGATAGATTGTGAATTCCTTCCTCCGCCTTCAATCGGCCGGCCGATGAAGGGGGTTTTTCCTTATTGATTATCCTTGCAAAAATAAGACAAAATAAACAAGAAGGAGATCAACCAAGTGCACGTAGTATCAATCCAAAGATGACATGAAGATAAAAAAAGGACAAAACATGCGCACCTTATTTTTTTGGTTTTTTTTAAAACCCCTAAAGAGGAATTAGGGAAAAGAAGAGATATGTGATGAAGCTAATGCAAACGTAAAAGAAGAAGAGATAATGATGATGATGGAACTAATGCAAACGCAAAAAGGATGAACCCAGTGGTGATCGATTGATGAAGACGAAGCAACACAGAAAAAATAAAAGAAAACCCTGCTGTCCCTGACGACAGTAAAGGGAAACAAGGTGGACGCGGCCGGCTAGATGCAGAGGAAGCAGAGGAAGCAGAGCCCCTTCAAACAATCGCACAGGAGGAAGACGGAGCTCTGTAACCTGTAAACTGTAAACCTCTGTTTGATTTGAATTCTCTGACCCGTCTAACCTCTTAACCTGTGAACTCTTCAACCTCTTGAACCTCTGCCTCGATCGACCAGAGCATCCTTTTATAGGATTTCAATCGAAGATAAGCTCAAATTTGGGAAGATAAGGATAGGCAATGATCAAAGAAGGCAGGACTCTAGCTCCAATTCGAGCAAGGAGACCATTGGAGGCAGGGAACTCTTCGGGAAAGAGGAGTTAAAGCAGGACACGAAACGGAAAACACGACCTTGCGAAAGGCGTCAAATCCCAAATTGACGACCTTCATAAAGACGTTATTCAAAACACGACCTCCATCAAGGGCGTCACTTCTTGGATTTAATTTTGGCAATAAAACTTACTTTATATGAAAATTATGAGAACACGCCTATGATGAAGGCGTTAATTGAAAACACGCCCTGAGGAAGGACGTTAATCAATAATTTAAATTAATTTTGAATTTATTTTGGAACCGGATAATACCAGGAATTGACGCCCTGACATTTAGTCCTCCTTTCTTGAGAAAACGCCCTAGATAAGGTCGCTAGTTAAAACATGCCCCTCTTCAGGTCGCGAATCACAAAATGCAAGAACAAATCAAAACCACACACAAAAGATAGAAAAAAACTTCATATTATGAATATATTGAAGTTCACTTTGGGGCGTCATCATAGTGATATGAGATTTGATCAACATAGCGTCAATTTTGGCGTGTCTACAGCTGCCCCGCCTTGGCGTCTGCTTTGCAAGGGAGTGAGATGAAATGAAGGTGAAAAGTGCAACGAGCGGAATGAAGTGGAGTGAACTAATAAGGAGACGCCAAGGTGTGATGTGACACGCCTCAGACACTAAGCATTGGAAACCTTTCCAAGATTCTGAGTGAAACAACTCTGAGTGATTCCAAGGAAGCATCAATTTGCTGGATAAAGGAGATTAAACTAAACAAGTAAAATGTAAGGTAAAAGGTGTGCGCGCGGGCACGATAAGGAAAGACCATTGGAGAGCGGTTACCAGCCAATGTGGACGTGCTACAACCAAGGTAGATTTGCAGAAAAATAAAGAGAATTGAGATGGAGATCCAAAAAAGAGACATTTTCAAGGAATCAGCCTGAGCGGCTTCAGATAGAATAGAGTACTCAATTTGGAATGGAATATCTCATGTCAACTCAATCAAGAGCGAGTGACCTTCATTACAACCATAATATGAAAATTTTCAGCACGAAGCTCAAAGTCCTACATGATGCATGCTGGGCTAAAAGAAAAAGATAAAACAAACTAAAAATAGAAAATAATCAAGGATAATATTGTTAAGCCATCTAGATTTGGTCAAGAATCTAGATCTCTAAGCTGACACTAAGCCGAAGCCCGTTTGTCCGCGCATCAACTCAGAAAGTGGAACCATCATCCCAGACCTTTAACGACTCAACGGCCTATCCGTGCGATCAAGATTCTCCTGGAATTATCACTATTTTTGATGAAGGGGAACTCAAATTCCAGGTTCATCAGAACCACAAGGTCCTTGATATACTATAATAGCGTAGATACCATATAGTAAAAATGCTTACAGGAAAGAAATACAAGATGATGAGCGCGATGTTACTTCCACGAGCAACCCTAGCGTCTCGAAACCTACACTCTGCTGCACTTGAAACTCATTAGTCCTCACATGATTAAAAATAATCCTCAATTTCAAAAAATGATCATAAGTGCTTAATTAAAACAATTTCAATAAAATAAAAGCACTTAAGTTCATCAGATCACATTCAGAGAACCAAATTTATACACTCATAAAAGCATGCCTGTCTATAACGGCGTCAAAATCATGAAAGGCGCCTTATTATGAGGGCGTCAAAAAAAGAAACACGCCCTTCACTAAGGCGTGAAATTCATCGATAGTTCAAGAAGGAAACGACCCACTAAAGGGCGTTACACAAATCACGACCTATGCAAGGTCGTCAATTCAAGAATTGACGCCCTAACAGAAGGCGTTAATTAACCTCATACTTCCGTTTCCAAATCGAAAGCCAAACCCAGTCCTAATAGCCCTCAACCTCTAACTCCGAACAGCCTTAAGATCTCCCAGACCTCTATAAAGGGAAGGCAATTCCAATCAATCAAAGCAATCCTTCTACCTCTGTTCTACTGCTTCTTCTTCCGTCTGTTCTTCTGCAGGCACCGCAACCTGGAAACCGAAGATGGAGAGGGCGATTAAGAGGTCCAAGTCCTCCACTCCCAGGTTAACCGATATCAATGGGCATATAAGCAGCAGGATCTTTATGAACCAAGTAATATATCTTCTGTTCTTCTCTTACTTAACTTCCCCGAACCAAAAGATGTTTTCAACTGTTCTGCTGTTCCTGCATGCTCACTTGTTCTTCTGTCCATGCATTCTTTTTTGTTCATTATTTTCCACAGGACTATCCATTGGTGCCAGGAGCTAGGAGATTTACAAAAAACAAGTGGCTCCCCCTTATCCTTTCCAAGCTTTCTTCAGACATGAGAATTTATCTTGCAAGATGGCACCTTTTGGGCCTAGTCACCCATGCCAAACATCATGACCAAATCCATTTAGATTGGGCAGCCATAGGAGCTCTACTTGAAATATAGCACCCTTCCACTCATACCTTTCTCTTTTCAACTTTTGAAGCCACTATCTTATTAGAGGAATTAGAGATCATCTTGGGTTTGAAGAGAATGAAGCAAGGAGATGAAGAAAAGATGGCCATCATGCCAAAACCAATCTCTTCCCAAGAACTGTTAACAAGCTTAATTCCTAGCTCAAACTTAGTGAACCAAATCAAAGCTACCAAAGGCATCAACCTTCTAAAGCTCGCTTCATGGGTGTACAAGAGAGCAGACCAAGCCAAAGAAGATGAGGAGATAGAGCGGGTAGCAAAAGCCTTCGTGGTGTGCTTAGCAGGAGTGATCTTATTCCCATCCACGGAGGACTTTCTAGAAGAGGCCCAATTAAGCGCCATAGTGAGCTTATGGGAAGGAGATAGAGTTGGACCGGCTATTCTAGCCTATCTCTATAGCGGGCTCACCTCGGCGGCGATAGGAAGGCCCATCTACGGATGCATGCTAGCACTCTCTAGTTGGGTTGATCTTCACTTCAAGTTCGATCCATGTGATGAGGCCCAACAACCCTCAAGAATCTTTTCAACAAGCCCACTCTCTTATATGACCGGTTCACTTGGAATAAGCAGTAGAGTGATGAACCGAATTCCTCAAATCAAAAAGAGAGTGGAATGGAGAGAGCACCTCAAGATAATGCCAAAGAATCTCTTCACTTGCGCGCCTGGAATACTCAAGACTCAAGATCTTCGTGCAAGATTTTCCCCCGGTACGGACCTTCATCTCATAGGTGCTTCAGACTTCGTACTATATAATTCACACCGGTGCCTCCCTCAACTCGGGCTTCCACGACAAATCCTCGAAGATCCCTCTCATCTTCCTCCAATCAAGACACGGGATCTAGGCGGCAATGAGGATGGTGAATAATGCACAACAGTTCAAGCTTTGTGGAAAATTAATAATACACATCAACCTGTAGAAAGCTTGGAAGAAGACAGGGAACAGTGGAAGACATATGTAATAGCTCTGAGAAAATTGAGGCCCAAGGTGGCTCATTAAGCATTGTAATCTTTCTTTCAAATAAACCATGTTATTTTCTTACTGAGCCATCTTACTATTTTTCTGATTGATCTCTTCCAACGTTGTGTGATTCTGTTGCAAATAACGCCTCTCGCAATGTCGTTAATTCTATAGACGACGCCTCAGACAATGTCGCTTTCAGCATTCCAGTTCACACATTTGACGCCTTCACCAATAGGCGTTAACTAAAAAAAATGACTTAGAACAGGGCGTTAATTGATTCAAATTTCCCAAAAGTATTCGTTGAAATTCCAAAAGTAACGCCCTTAGCAAAGCCACGTTTCAACAAGGTAACGCCTCAAGCTCAGGCGTTAATCAAAATCGTAATAATTGCTTCAATCACATCAATCAACGCCCATTGAATACGTCTGACGACGGTTATCATTCCCCATGCAAATAAAATTGAAGCCTCAAGATACGTCGTCATCCTTCTAAAAATGCCCACTTTTACAGTCGCGACTTCAACAAAACACGCCCCTCCTCAGGGCGTCGCTTATTTTCGAATGCTAAAAAGGGGCTTTTTCCCCCTTTCTTCTTCCCCACTCCGTTCATTTGCCCCCTTCCTTCTGCAAACCCTAACCGAAACCTCCCCCTCCATTCTCTCATCCTCTCTCTCTGCTCTCCCTAACCCAAGCCATGGCCGACGGTGGTTCAGTCAAACGGCAGAGGGTGGCCGCCCCCATGGTGGTGGATTTGGAGGGCGAGCACGCCCAAGCCGAGGAAGAGGCCCCTCTCGCGGTGGCCGAAGAAGACCCAATGGCGGTGGCCGCCGGTGAGAACGAACATGGCGACGAGGCCGTGGGAGCAGAAGATGAGGAGGGTGAAGACGATGCTGGTGAAGCAAGAATAGAAGAAGAAGAAGAAGAAGAAGTGGGTGAGGAACACGGTGGAGAAGAAGAAGGAGAAATATGTGGTGATGAACCACCGCCCGCGGCGGCGCCCCCTCCCCGTGCCGGCCAACTTCGACGGCTACGGCAGCCACGTCCATGACCACAGGAACCGAAGCATAAGAAGGTAGGCCCCCAACCCAATTTCCATTTTTTTAATTTTAATTTCATTTTTATGCAATTTCCATAGCCCTCGGGATATAAACCCTGCAACCCAGAAAGAAGGCGCCCTTAGGGGCGTCACGTTTTAAAATGACACGCCCAACCCAAGGGCGTTAATTAAATTATTTTCCTAAAAAATAATTAACCCCATGAGAACACGCCCTAAAGCATGTCGCCCATTTAAATTCATATCATGCTGTTAATTTTCGCATACTGTTATTTTTATTTTTATTTCATGAAAAATTTGGAAACCACGCCCCACACCAGGGCGTTAATTCAAAAACAGACGACCAAACCAGCGGTCGCCCATTCATTAATTCTTGATTAATTAACGAACCCAATTTGGAAAACGCCCCACCCAAGGGCGTGAATTGATAAAACCTTTAAGATTTTAGAAATTAACCACAGACACACGCCCAACTCAGAGGCGTTTCATAGATGAAGAACGACCTAGGGTAGGTCGTTATCTTAAAGCACAAAAAGAACCACGCCCTTAAGGGCGCGAATTCAACGAAAAACGACCTGAGGAAGGTCGTTAATTCTAATAACATCAAAATTCAACCTGGGGCAATCAAGATGAAGTAAGCATGAACAATTAAGCCAAAAATTCTCATTTTTATGCATGCAGGGGCTGATGAGAACACGCATCTCCTGGGTCATGGTCCGGGCAGCGTACTACGGCCTCCCCGAGTTCCAGAGAGAGAGGGTAGATGCTATGGGGTTCGGGGCCTTCCTTAGCATAGAGCCAGTTAGACCCGACCTACCACTCATTCAGGTTCTACGGGAGAGATGGGATAGGTCTAGCCGGGCATTCCTGATGCCTTGGGGACACATGATTCCTACCCTGGAGGACGTGGCTAGGATTACGGGGTTGAGGGTAGATGGAGAGGCTGTGAGTGGGATCACCTACCCAGACTACACCGAGTTCGCCGAGAGGTTGCTAGGATTGGAGATGGTTTATGAGACGCCTAGCAAGTGTAGGACGATCTTCCGCACCGACCTTACTACAGTGATGGGTTTAGGGAATGCTAGGCACAGGTCAGGGGAGACCCTAGAGCAGTTCTCACAGAGGTTGATAGACGGGGCTAGGGCAGTCTATTGCCAGGACCCAGCAGACAGGGAGAGAGCGGACCGAGACTTGAGGAGGTTCCTACTATTGCTGCTCGGGAGGCTATTGCTCGAGACAAAGGGCGACGTCATCAACTATCGATTTCTAGGGATACTCGAGGACCTGGAGGCAGTTGGCAGCTACGCCTGGGGAGCGGCTCTGCTGGCGCATATGATGGCCGACCTGTCCACGGGGACAGGGCGAGAGACGACCGTCAGTGGCTTCTCACCTTTTCTTCAGGTATGCATTTTTTCATTTTTTTTCTTTTATTTTTTTTATGCATGTGAATGCCTTCCTAATGCAATGCATGGATGCAGGTTTGGAGCCATCTCTACATGCCGATGGGGCGCGTTGACCCACGGCCTGGAGGTGAGGGAGCCTTTCCCACTAGCACGGCGCTGGGTGCCGATCGTCTTCGGCACCCCACTCGGCTACGAGTTGTGGGTTTTACGGAGACAGTTCCGTGACTTCCCTCCCTCGCAGGTATGTATGAATGTTATGCATCTTTATTTTGCATTTATTATGATGATGATGAAATGATGACATGTATGTTTATGAATGCAGGTGCAGTGGAGACCCTATGAGGGGATGACAGACGAGGGCCAGCCGTGGGTCATAACGGGCCGTCCTCGCTTTGAGCGTGAGCTTTGGGTTCACTGCTTGAGCGAGATCGAGCCGTTACGGCTTAGGTTGGTGATGAGGACACTGGGCCTCCACCAGGAGTGGGTAGAGGTAGGCGAGCCGCGGGGCATTGGGAAGAAGACGCGCGGTCGTACGAAGGTGATCGACTGGAGGGTACGGTTCGAGGAGCAGTACGCCGACTGGCAGCGTGGCGGGACCAGAGTCACGTCTCGCGTGACTGACAGCTCCGAGTACCTCCGGCGCTACTGGGAGGTATACGCCGACCGACCCCAGATGAGGGTCTTAGGGGTATGTATGAAATGCACTTATTTCTAAATTGAATGTAGATGCTTATGTGACTATCATGTGACTAACATGCAATAGATGCAGGATGCGCGGGACATAGCGGCGATAGATGCCCAGGCCCACCTACACAGCCTGGAGGACCAGCTAGCCGCCACATGGGCAGACCTAGAAACCCTGGTGAGTGTTTAAATTATTTCTATATGCAAATGTATATATTTTTGTTGAATTATTGATGATTAGCCACTGACGATCTCAATGAATGCAGTGTGCCCAGCAGGGAGCAGTGAGGAGAGACCCAGGGGAGGCCTATAGCTCGAGAGAGCCCAGTGCAGAGGTGACTGCACTAGCAGAGCAGCTAGCGGGGGCGGTGGCACGAGCTGAGGCAGCAGAGCGCGACCTCGCTTCACGGGTAAATTCCAAAACACAAATCCTCATTCAAATATTGATTATATAATTGTGCACTGATGAAAATTCTTTTTACAGACTGAGGAGCTTCGAGCCGCTCTTACCTGCGTTGATGAGGGCTTCCGTGCGACGAGCACACAGGTGAGTGGTTCAATCATATATTGCTTGAATTGAATCATTGCATTAATTGTGGAATTGATGATTTGTTTACCTGCTTGCAGGCGACTCAGCTTCAGGCGGTACGTACCGAGTTGGCGATCTGTGATCAACGGATCTCAAAGCTTGAGAGGTCCCTGAGGTGACGAGAGGAGCTTCCTCAGGACGTGGCCGAGCTACGGGTGGCTCTTGAGCTGGAGAGACGGGAGCAACCCCGGGAGCGCGAGGAGCGTGCTCGTGAGCGGGAGGAGCACCAGGCGGAGCGTGCCCGGTACCAGGAGCAGGTGGCAGCACGTGAGCGAGAGCTGGCAGATTTGAGGACCCAGTTGATCCTTTCTCAGGAGCGGCTACGAGTGTCCGAGGAGCGTCTCCAACGAGGACGTGAGCGAGCACGGGCTACGGGGTACTCCTTCACCAGCTCCACCTTCGTGGCGGGCTCCTCCCTCCGGGGGAGGAGCGAGGCAGGGGGGCACGCTCGGGTTCCTGCTTCTTCACGGGGGCCCATGCCTCCTCCACCAGCGCCAGCTCGGGACGGCGAGGAGGAGGTTGAGAGTAGGAGAGAGGAGGGTGGAGGTGAGAGCTGAGGGATTTACTTGTGCTCCTCCACCCTCACACCTGTACTTAGATATTCATGATGTATATATATATGAGATTGAGATTTCTTTGTTACCTGAGCACTTTGTGTGGTTGTGGCCTTGTGTTTGTGTACTTTCCTCTTTCCACGTTCTTCATGTTCGCTTTACTGTGCCATGTTTCTACAGCTGCTGTTCACACTTGAATAAACATGTTAATTCATCTGTTTGACTTGGCCCCTTGCCCGATAAGCAAGGGGTAGCAATATTTTGACCTTAATGATGGGTCAAGGGGCCAAGCCTTTAATCAAATAAGGTAAATAAAATGACTGATAACGGGGAGATGCATCATGCAAGCACGCATATGCAAACTATAAATAAAAGATGCCCATGCAAGAGAATGCAAGCATACATTGTGAAGGAATAAAATTTTTTTTTTCACTCATTTATATTTTTTTTCGTTATTTTTCTTATAAACGCGCCTTAGAGTAGGTCGTGGTTCGCATGAAGACGCCTTAGAAGACGGCGTGAATTTGAAAAGGAATTTGATTTTTAAAAAGAAACGACCTGCTAAGAGACGTTATTCTGAAAAAGACGACCTAATCTAGGACGTTAATTCTATAAAAGGCGCCTTAGCCGAAGGCGTTAATTGAGTTATTCTGCAAAAAGTTGTCAAGGCTATCAAGACCACAGGTCTTACACGGTCACCATCTAAAATTCATTAACCTTTCTTGAGTAATTAAAAGGGGGTTGACGTGATCATAGTTGGCTTGTATTCGAGATCTCGCACAGTGCAATTTCTTAAGTCCGTCTTGACCATCCTGCCAGTTCGTGACTTACCACATAGAAAGGACGGAAGAAAATATAAGGGAAGCCCATAAGGGATTCTGAGATGCTCAAGGCAAAGTTACCTCCCCTACCCTATGCCTGTTGGGGTTCGGTCTTTGGCGTAGGAAAATTTGTTGCCTTTTTGCCTCTTTTATATTGCACGCATACGCCCAAGGTTTTCCTTGCGGGGACTTTGCCCTCTTGACATGCTTTTCTTTTCACAATTTGACTTTCACTTTGGAATTGATTTGCATTGACGAAAATAAACCTAATTGTACTTGGGCTTTTGTGGCATTTGCTCCCTTTTGGGCCCTGACTTCCACCTACTAGGGCGGCGGATAGGCTTGGCGTGTCTACCCCGAGGTCTCCCTTCCTCCCTTATGGGCCGAAGAAGAAAAGAACGGGTATTGTCTTTCACTTCTAGTCAGGTTTTGACTTTCTATTGGATTTTGCACTGCTTGAGTTCAAGAATAAAGCGTGTAGTGTGTGCGGGAATCAACCCCCTTTTAAATTAGCAAGACTGATGAATGAATTCTGAATTTTGACCTTTCGGACCTTGATCCTTCGTATGCCACGGCACCAATTTTGAAGAATCTCTATTTTTATTTTTGAAGAATTTCTATATTTTTTTGGGTTTTTGAATCAATTTTCAACATTTTTTTTTGGATTTTGAAGATATATATTTTTGGATTTTTTTGTTGAATCAAGGGTAGTATTTCTTAAGATATAAACCATTCCAAGGGTGAGTTAACTCTTCCCCTTCAGTATTACTCAGTTTATAAGCATTACTAGGATAAACTTCTTTTATGATAAACAGTCCTTCCCAATTGGGTTGGAGTTTGGAGCGGGGGCCACCCGGCTTTACGAAAATTCTTTTAATTACCATCTCACCGATTTTGAATTTTCTCTCAATTACTTTCTTTTGATAAAAACGTGAGAGCCTGTTTTGATAAACGCGCGCATGCTCAGCGGCGACCAGACGCTTCTCATCTAGGAGTTCCAATTGGGCCAGGAGTGACTCACGACGTTCATCAATAGAAAATTCCTTATCCAATTGTACTCGCAGAGAGGGAATAAGAATCTCATAAGGGACTACCGCCTCCATTCCATAAGTAAGGGCGAAAGGGGTTTGCCCAGTAGGGGTTCGAATGGAAGTGCGATAGGCCCAGAGAGCTTCAACTAGCTTGTCTGGCCAATCCGAAAATTTATTAGCCTCACACGTCTTTTTGACAATTTTTATCAAAGTTTTGTTAGTTGCCTCTGCTTGGCCATTGCCCTGCGGATAATAGGGAGAAGAATAATGCAATGCAATGTTATACCTGTTGCAGAGATCCTTGATTTCTTGAGAGATAAATTGAGGTCCATTGTCGGTGACGATGGTGCTTGGGATGCCGAACCTCGTGATGATGTTCTTCATTATGAATTTGTAGACGGTTGACGCTTTAATTTCCACGTAAGCTTCCGCTTCCGCCCACTTGGTGAAGTACTCCGTTGCCATGAGGATGAATGATTTTTGCTTGGTCAGGAGGTTTGAATCACCAAGAGGTCCAATGATATCAAAAGCCCACATGGAGAAAGGCCACGGGGAGGACGTAGGATGAAGTGAAGAAGCAGGAGAATGAATTTTGTCGGCGTGCAGTTGGCACTTAACACACCTTCGAACATAGATGGAACAATCCTCTTCTAGAGTTGGCCAATAGAAACCTAGCCTAAGGATCTTCTTAGCTAGCATCTGGCTGTTCACATGACCACCACACACTCCAGAATGCGCCTCTTCCACGACTTTCCATGATTCATCATCATCGAGGCATCTTAACAAAACACCGGTGAGCCCTCTCCTATAGAGCACACCTCCAACCAAAACATATCGTTGAGCCACTCTTCTAATTGCTTTCTTTTCTTCAGCAGTGGCTTCCTCGGGATAGGACTGATCATTGCAATACCTGGCAATCTCATAATACCAAGGCTTTTCTTCGTCAGCCAATTCTTCTTCCCAGTCTAAAAGCATGACCTCTTTGCCTTTAAGAGATTCCCTCTGCTTAACCTTTTCAAGCACCTTATCCCTAATATCGAGGAATGCGCGATCCTTAATAGCTGGCGTGTCGCGCTGATGAATTAGAGGAACATGAAAATCACGCTCAGGGGGGAAGACTAGAGCAGAGGCCAAAGAGGCAAGGGCGTCGGCTAAGATGTTCTGGCTGCGAGGAACATGGACAAAAAATTAATTTGGTGAAAAGCTTGGCATAAGCTGAAGCAAGTTCCTGGTAGGGTTTGAGCTTAGGATTGATAGTGCGGCACTTGACAAGCACCTGGCGCAGAATAAGCTGACTATCACCCACAATCCTCAAATGGGTGACACCATATCGATGAGCGGGTTGAAGACCGGCCAAAAGAGCTTCATACTCAGCTATATTATTGGTGGCGGAAAAAATGAGCCGAGGAGCAAATGGGATGGTGACCCCTTCTGGTGTTAAAAGAACCATGCCGATCCCTCTTCCTTGGGAATTTAGAGCTCCATCAAAATGTAATGTCCACATAGGATCGTGAGGTTGATTAATGGACATTAGTTCTTCATCTGGAAACTTCGAATTGACAGGATCAAAACGAGGTAGAGGGTGATGAGCAAGATGTTCAGCAATGGCGTAACCTTTGATAGCTTTCTGTTGAATGTAAGTGATATCAAACTGAGGGAGGAAGCTTTGCCAGCGTGCTAATCGATCAGTGAGGACAGATTTTTCAAGGAGGAATTTAATCGGATTCATGCGAGCAATGAGGTGAATCTCGTGAGCTAGGAAATAATACTTTAACTTCTGAACTACCCAGACTAAAGCAGCGCAAGTTTTCTCCATGGCTGAATACCTCTGTTCACAGGGGTTAAGAAGTTTAGACAAATAGTATGCTGCCCTCTCCTTACCTTCTTCATCCACTTGAGCTAAGACAGCACCTACAGAGTCATCCAGGACAGAAACATAGAGAATGAGTGGTTTGCCTGGAATCGGCGGCCTCAGGACAGGAGGATTGGCCAGATAATCCTTCAATCCGTCAAAGGCTGCCTGACACTTGTCATCCCAATTAAACTTGACTCCCGGCTTAGTAAGCTCGTAAAATGGCCTACATCTTTGCGAATGCTGGGAGACGAAGCGGCGAATGAATTGTAACCTCCCGATTAATCCTCGAACTTCCTTCAAATTCTTGGGAGGAGGCATATCTCTAATGGCCCTTGCCTTGTTGGGATCAACTTCAATTCCCCTCTTGCTGACAATAAATCCAAGCAATTTCCCTGAAGAGACGCCAAATACGCACTTCTTGGGGTTCATCTTCAACTGATACTCTCGTGATCTTTGCAAGACTTTAGCTAGAACCCCAGGATGTTCAATCCTTGTTCTTGATTTCACAACCAGGTCATCCACATACACCTCAATATAAATATGAATCATGTCATGAAAAATCACCATCATAGCCCTCTGATAGGTGGCTCCAGCATTCTTAAGTCCAAAAGGCATGACCACATAGCAATAAGTACCCCATGGTGTAGTGAATGATGTTTTCTCTTGATCTTCCTCAGCCAGACGAATTTGATTGTAACCTGAAAAGCCATCCATGAAAGAGAGAGTCTCAAATCCTGCCGTGTTATCAATCAGAACGTCAATATGAGGGAGGGGGAAGTCATCTTTAGGACACGCACGGTTGAGGTCCCGGAAGTCTATACAAATCCAAACTTTTCCATCTTTCTTCATAACCGGGACGATGTTAGCCACCCAATTGGGGTAGAGGACAACTCTAACAAATCTAGCCTTATGGAGCTTGTCGACCTCTTCTTTCATCTTTAAAGCCATATTAGGGTGGAAACGCCTCAACCGTTGTTTGACCGGGACAGACCCTGGCTTAAGTGTAAGGCAGTGTTCAACGAGCGCAGGGTCTAATCCAGGCATATCTTCATAACTCCATGCAAACATGTCCTTGTATTCTTGCAGGACCAAAATGAGCGCCTTCTCTTCGGAGGGCGGTAAATTCTTGCTTATGAGGACAATCCTAGGGTCTTCCTCGGTACCCAAATTAATTTCTTTGGTAGGCTCTTCTACGGAGGCTGACGGTTCGCCAAATCGTCTTATGCCACTAGCAAAAGCATCACCCTCGTCCTCATATTCTTCATAGCTTTCTTCCCCCTCTTCAATAGGGTCTTCATCATTCATAATTTCATAGACACCCAAACCCTCATAAGAAATAACAGCATTCTCATATTCCAGCTCTGGCAGGATGATTGGATTCTCTATAAATTCAGGAAGGGCTAAACAAGCCTGGCATCTGATAGCTAACTCCAACAGAAACCTATGGGGAATCTGCTTACCCTTGGACTTCTTATGTGAATCTACCCCTTGAATTTTAGCGTTAGCGGAAGAAGAGGAGGAGCAACTAGCTTGATTAGAAGAAGGGAAGGAAGGAGGTGAAAAAGTGGATACAGGAGGTGATACAGATGAGGGCCCCTCACCGGAGGGGGAGAAAAGATCTAGCAATGAATCTTGAAGGAGCGGCCCCTGGGTCGGGACACACTCGGGAAAGAGATAAGAAGTCTCCTCAACGGAGATGGAGGATTGGAAAGTTGGAAATTTGACCTTTTTTTTTCATTTTTATCTTTTTCTTTATTTTTCTTTTCTTTTTCAAGAAGAAAGCAATGTGTGGGGAGAATAGCGGGAGGAGTGGAAATTGCAAGATCGGAGAAAGATTTAATCAGTGACGGCCCGCGCGGGGGCGTGATGGAGAGTTCAGAAAATCGCTCGAGGAGCGAGGGAGGGATTATGAGAGCAACTTAGAATGAATCTGGAGACAAATTGATTATAATCGGAGGCGGTCTTGGGACGTGACCGAACCAATGAAAATATAGAGAAGTAAGCACAGATGGATGCATGGAAGTGAGAGAAAAGAGGCCGGCCCACAGCCTGTCCACAGTAAAACCTTCTTCAAACGGAACATCCGGCTCTCTAGTATCAGTGTAGTCACTCAGCAGCTGCCTCTTGTCTGTAATTGCAGTTGGCATTTCAATCAATTGGTGTATTAATGGCGGCCATTCTGGATCAGTCGGCATGAAAAGGCGGCTCAAGGAAATAGTGATATCATTCATGTCAAACCACCTATACCAGTCACATTCTGAATCATCCATCTTCCTTCTCTTGTTAGGCCTTAAAGACTCCAGAGCTTTATATGTAGCCAGCGGGGCAATATGACGAGCAAACTGTCTAGCATGAACATCTTGACAGTCTAATATGGAAGTAATTATGGTAGTTTGCTCATTATTTTGAAAGCCACCTGTGACAAAATGTGTCTTCAGTGTCCAAGTAAGCGACTGGCGATTTGTCTTCAGAGTGGATGTCATAAATGCCCATGGTTCATCTTCATTTTTGCATGGCCCTTTATAACCTAGGCCGCCTCGTGCAATCAGCTTCTGAGGTTTAACGGGCCTTGTCCTGCCTTGGAGTTTGATACCCAGGCCTTTGCCACTTTGATACCCCATTTTCATTAAAATGTTCCAGCCGGACGTATTCATCATATTTTTCTTCTTTTTCCCCTTGGAAGGCAGGGGTGTCATAGCAACTGTTGTGACAGTTTCAGATGGCGTTGGCTGTGGACAAGGGACGTCCAGCACAGATAATAGTGGCTTATTGGCAGGCCATATAGAAGGAACTGATGAAGCTACGTGAATATCCTCTTCTGGCAAAATTGGCATACTGGTGACTTTAATAATGCGGCCCTTGTGTGGAAATTTAAGGCATTGGTGATTTGTCGAGGGCACCGCATCGAGCTGTTGAATGTAGGGGCGTCCCAAAATGCCATTAAATGTTGGATCCATGTCCAGAATGTGGAAATCTGCTGTAATGGCGGCAGGACCCAAACTCACCTTTAAAGTAATCATGCCTAGAGGAGGCTTCTTCGTGTTATCATATGCAGTGACTGTGATGGTGGACGGCCGAATTTGACTCTCTGGAATACCACACAATTTCAGAGTGCTAGGTGGCAAGACATTGATGGATGCCCCAGTGTCCACCAGACATTGCTTGACAGCCACCTTGTTGATATCAACTGTGATGCACAGAGCATATTTTCTTGCTGGGAGTGGTGCCAACTCATGTTCATGAAAAGTAATCGCCGGCTGGCTGCTAGCGGGCGTCAAAACCGTGACTATCTGCTCAACTGGAATGTCCTCATTGACCATCACTTTCTGCAGATACTCTTTCAATGCTAGCTGATGAGTGGTGGACCGTTTGATCAACTCCAGGATTGAAATTCTTGCTGGAGTCCGGTCCAAATGCTTTAACAAATCATATTCGGTGCCGGGCACGGACCCTTGCTCTTGTTCTTGCTCTTGCGGCCCCTGCACGGGCTCTAGCTCTCTTTGTGGAAAAATACGGTGGAAAATCCGTCCACTGCGGAGCGGTGCCACGCCTTGTAGCGCCTCTGTCGGGGCAAGTATGGGAGGAGTACTGGAAGAAGAAGAAGGTGTGTTGGCGTTAAGAAGTGGTGGAGGGGTGTTTGAAGAAGGAGCCCCCACGGGGGGTGTTGATGAAGAATTCAATGGAGATGCCCCTGTAGGAGGCGTAGGAGTAGAAAGGGATACCCGAATGCGGGGGGAATTGGTGGGGGGTGGAATAAGAAGAGACCGAGGCACAAAAGGTGGTGGTACTGAGGGTGGAGGGATCCTTGCCGGCAAAGGAGTAGTGATGGCGGGTGCAGTGGGCGTTGGTGATGGGCGGGTAAGGAGTGGCCTAGATGGCAATGGTGAAGGGTTGGTGGTGGATGGGTTTTGTGGTGGCGTAGGCTGTGGAGATGGTATACGTGTAAGAAGGGGGCGGACCGGCAAGGTCGGAGAATAGGCGGAGGTAGGTGGGTTAACGGTGCGCAGAAGGGATCGGCCCGATTGAGGGGTAGGAGAAGGAGTAGGGGTGCGCAAGAGGCGCGGAGGTTGGTTTTGATTGTGGTTAAATGCCCCGACAGAGGCGTTCTCTTCGTGCCATCCCTGCCCTCTCTCCACTTCGTAGAGAGACGTGACAGGGTTCACGTGCTGGTTCGGCGGGTGCTCCGGCAGTGGGTTGTGGACGATGCCCATATCGTGCTGAGGTGCTGGAGCTTGTTGCTGCTGCTGTGGAGCTGGTTGCTGTGGCTGCTGAGCTTGTTGCTGCCGAGGAGCCCTTCTTTCTTTCATGGTGGCGATGAATTGTCTCATCTCATCCCAATTGATGTCACCCTGGTCATTTAGATCATAAATGTAATCTCTGAAGTGGAAGCAACGATCAAGGTTGTGACCAGGTGCGCGATGGAAAGCGCAGTAACGGGATGTGTCAACATTAGCGGGCCACGCTGTTCTTTCCCTTGGTAATATGAGCAAATTGGCGGCCATTAAAGCGTTGAAAATATCCGGGAGACTTTCTGGTAATGGAGGATAGTGGTCCCTTTTGGGGCCAAGTGGTGGTCTCCGTTGTTGTTGTTGGCCATAGTTGGCAGGGGGTGGTACCTGGTGGTACTGTTGCGGGGTTGGAGGGTTAGCGCGGGGCGCTTGGTTTGGCGGTGAAGCAAAGGAATGTTGGGGTGCGAATTGGCGTTGTGGAGGGGAGTTGAAATGGGGGTTTTGTGGTGGAAGTGGGTTCGGTCGTGGGTTAGCTTGGTGGTGTGGGTGGCCAACTACACCAACCTGCTCATTTGCAATGGTGCCCTCAGTCGTGGGCCCGCTGTTGTTGACATTGGTGGCTTTCTTGAATAGCCGTGGCTTCGGCTCAAACATGCCCATAATGGGCGAGTCCTTCATCTGTGTCTGAATATAGCGAGCCCTTTCATAGAGCTCCTCCATGGTGGTTAACCGGTTCATGGCCAGTATGTGCCGGAACTGAGGAGTGGCATTGGAGATAATCATCTTGACTTGTTCCGGTTCGGACAGTGTATCTTTCAACTTTTCGGCCATAGACCGCCATCTATCAGCAAACATTATGAAGTCCTCCTCGGGCTTCATCTTTTCCGCGACCAGATCTGTGAGCGAAAGGGATGGTCCGACCCGGTCTCTGTATTTTTGCAAGAACTTCCTTTGAACAACATCGAAGTCGCCGGCATCAGCGGAATCCAGTGAATAAAACCATTCAAGGGCTGGCCCCTCCAGAGATCTCCTGAATAAATAGGCCAAAGAGGCCTTGTTGTCTTGCCAGAAGGAGGTCTCGTACATAAAATCCTTTAGATGAATAAAAGGATTACCAGTCCCATTATATCGCCGGAAGTTCGGCATTTCAGATGGTGGTAAGTGGAAGACGGGCAATGTAGGGAGTGAAATTTCTAGGGCATTCTTAGCCGTGGTGACCTTCTTTAGTTGCTCCTCCATGCTGGCCAACTTCTGAAGCAATAGAACATTAGTGTCGGACTCGACTGGGGCCGGATTTTGAATAAAAGAATGCGGTATAGGCGTCCGTAAAATTCGGGGAGGTTGGAGAAATTGGTGCCTAACCGCAGAATGACTCGCCTGTTGGGCCGGCATGGCCGCACCGGGCGTTGGTGGACGGGAAGGAGGTTTATGCAAGACCGCCTGGTCATTAGTGAGGTGGTGGCCACTCTCGGCCGGGGCGGGATTGGAGGATGAAGAGGGAACATACTTCCCTTTCAAAGCGGCCTGAATAGCCTGCCGCTGGGAATCGTCTAACTGAGATAAAGCATTAATTAAATCTGTGACATTGAGGGATGGAGGAGAATTCCCTGAGGTGTTGGAGGGTAAAGTTTGAGAAGAGGGCACACCCTCTTGAGGAGTGGTATCAACCACATGGATTTGAGGATGATGGGACTGAGGAGGAGGGTAATTTCCCTCATAATAGATGGAATCCTGGAGGGGGGTCTCATATTGACCAAAAACATTCTCATCCTCATCATCATAAGAATACCCGTAGCCTGCCATGTTGACGATCTTACCTGAACGGAGTTTCATGTTTAAGAGGAGAGACAGCTTTATAAAGGCACTATCAAACAAACAACCACTCAATCCAAACGAGTCAAATCAACCCAAACAAGTTTATGCAACCAAGTTGAGATGAACGCAAGGTTTTAGTGTTATGCTTGAGATTAGAGTGGATTAAATTGTTGAATAGTTCACTTCTGTTTGTAATGTGAAACCTAGTTGATCCAAGTGTAACCTCCGGGTCAACTAGATTCTTTCTCTCTCCTCACTAACGATAGGTTCTCTATACTCCGGGTACTTCAAGGGTACAACCAGCCCGGCGTCCGTGAGGGAATCCACGGGTGCGGGGACTTAAGGAGGTCTTGGAAAAGGGATTTCCGGTCCAAAGAGACGGAATGCTCAATGGAGGGTCGTCCCGATTCCAAGAGAGGTGTGTGGAGTCCTAGTGTAGAGAGAGGTCTCTCAACCAAATGTCACAATATGCAAAATAAGATGATAAGATCACAGCAATATAGGCAAGCAATGTAATAACCAAACAAACTATCACAGACAGCAACAGGAAGCAGGATTCTGTAAAACGCAGTAAAGAGACGACCTGGGGCAGGTCGCTATCAATCAAAGCAACGACAGTGTCACTATCGTGAATCACTGCGTGAGGCTATGAGCCGACAGCGAGAAACAAAGAAACGCCTCTGATTGAGGCGCGAAATCTGAAAAGGACGCCTCTGAGTGAGGGCGTCAAATCTGAAAAAGCGCCTTGAGGTGAGGCGCTATGCAATAAAAGAACGCCCTGGGGCAGGGCGTGAATTCACAGGCAGCGTGATAAAAGCAGTAAAATGATGAAAGACGTCTTGACAGAAGACGTAACACAGTAATAAAACGCCCTGGATGAAGGCGCTAACAGAAAAGGCGCCTCTGGCTGAGGCGTGAATTCAGGAAATATGCAATCACAAACTGGCTGATCCTGGGGAGTGTGCAGGGTGCACAAGGAAGGGTGCCCGTGGGGCACAAAGGAGGGGTACCGTAGGTACCAAAGGGAAAGGTCACACGTGGGTGCCTAAGGGGAAAGGGCACACGTGGGTGCCGATGGGGAAAGGGCACACGTGGGTGCCAAAGGGAAAGGAATAATCAATAGAAAAATAGTGGAAGTCCCACCGTGATCGCCAATTTGTAGATCGTGATAAATCCACACATGAACATGGGGAGTTTTAAATAAGAGAAAAAATATATGTGGAGATGATGATATGAAGATAAAGAAGCAAATAAGCACGTGGTGCTATGGAGGAGGGTGATCGCCAGAGGGGTTACCTCAATAACAAATAAAAAAGATCGCGAATACCTGGTGGAAAATCGAATGCGGGATAGATTGTGAATTCCTTCCTCCGCCTTCAATCGGCCGGCCGATGAAGGGGGTTTTTCCTTATTGATTATCCTTGCAAAAATAAGACAAAATAAACAAGAAGGAGATCAGCCAAGTGCACGTAGTATCAATCCAAAGATGACATGAAGATAAAAAAAGGACAAAACATGCACACCTTATTTTTTTGGTTTTTTTTTAAAACCCCTAAAGAGGAATTAGGGAAAAGAAGAGATATGTGATGAAGCTAATGCAAACGTAAAAGAAGAAGAGACAATGATGATGATGGAACTAATGCAAACGCAAAAAGGAAGAACCCAGTGGTGATCGGTTGATGAAGACGAAGCAACACAGAAAAAATAAAAGAAAACCCTGCTGTCCCTGACGACAGTAAAGGGAAACAAGGTGGACGCGGCCGGTTAGATGTAGAGGAAGCATAGGAAGCAGAGCCCCTTCAAACAATCGCACAGGAGGAAGACGGAGCTCTGTAACCTGTAAACTGTAAACCTCTGTTTGATTTGAATTCTCTGACCCGTCTAACCTCTTAACCTGTGAACTCTTCAACCTCTTGAACCTCTACCTCGATCGACCAGAGCATCCTTTTATAGGATTTCAATCGAAGATAAGCTCAAATTTGGGAAGATAAGGATAGGCAATGATCAAAGAAGGCAGGACTCTAGCTCCAATTCGAGCAAGGAGACCATTGGAGGCAGGGAACTCTTCGGGAAAGAGGAGTTAAAGCAGGACACGAAACGGAAAACACGACCTTGCGAAAGGGGTCAAATCACAAATTGACGACCTTCATAAAGACGTTATTCAAAACACGACCTCCATCAAGGGCGTCACTTCTTGGATTTAATTTTGGCAATAAAACTTACTTTATATGAAAATTATGAGAACACGCCTATGATGAAGGCGTTAATTGAAAACACGCCCTGAGGAAGGACGTTAATCAATAATTTAAATTAATTTTGAATTTATTTTGGAACCAGATAATACCAGGAATTGACGCCCTGGCATTTAGTCGTCCTTTCTTGAGAAAACGCCCTAGATAAGGTCGCTATTTAAAACACGCCCCTCTTCAGGTCGCGAATCACAAAATGTAAGAACAAATCAAAACCACACACAAAAGATAGAAAAAACTTCATATTATGAATATATTGAAGTTCACTTTGGGGCGTCATCATAGTGATATGAGATTTGATCAACATAACGTCAATTTTGGCGTGTCTACAAACAGGATGTCTAGCATTTTTGAAATTTGCCCGCCAATTTTGAAGGTGCCAACAGTCTTTGACTGTATGGCCATGCTTTCTACAGTGAGAGCATTTGAGAGAATTTCGTCTGAGCGAGCCTGACCAGCACTCAGTGGCCTTGTGGCCAATCTTGTTACAGTTAAAGCAAGTGATGTGTTGGTTCATTGAAACAAGTTTTCTCTTAAAACCATGTTGGCTTGCAGGGAATTTAACATGATATGAATGAGGTCTTTTCTTACCATCTCCAAACCAACAATGAGCAGCAGCGTGTCCTACTTTACCACAATTAGAACATGTGACACTCTTTTTTTGAGTGACAGGGAACATGGCCTGAAGATCCCTATCATGCATTTTTCTAGCATTCAGATCATCTGATTCCATTAAGTTGCATTCATGCATCAAGTGACCAATCTTGTTACAGTAATAGTATTTCATGAGTTCTCTTTTATGTGCATGTCTAAGTGTATTAGTGTGTTTTACGGCATGCACATTTTCAATATGAGTGTGATTCAATCCTTTCTTCACATGACTGGCCTTTTCCATTTTTCCAGTTTGTTTCTGATTTTTCTGAACATTAGGTTGTTCATTTCCTGAGGTAGTGGCTACATTTGATGCTTTGATAAAGTTTGTCATTATCTTGTTTTTGAAAGCCTTTTTGTTGACATTGTTGTAGCCTAACCCTTCCTTTTGAGCATTCACCTTAACTCCTTGCAGCCTGTCTAGATTTTCTTTTCCATCAACAAATTTAGACAAAACTTTGTTCAAATCATGAATTTTGTTTTCAAGAGATGCAATGTGTATTTCATAACTAGCAATCTCTTGATCGCTGCAATTGACAGCTTCATTCAACACTTTGTTGGCATTTTTGTATTCTTCGATCTCCTTTCTCAGCTCATCAATTTTTTCAGTTTCATTTGTATAGATGATTTTTCCTTTTTCCAAAGTAAGAAGTCTTTCAGACATGGCATTGTTCAACAGTTTTAATTTTTAATTTCTTCTTTAAGCTTATCATTTTGAACTAATTCATTTATTAAATATTGATCATCTGAATTGGCTTCCTCTCTCCCTTTAAATTTAGAAGTTTCCTTCAGATCTTTTTGAAGATTTTCAATATTTTTCTACAACTCCATGTTTATAGATTTGATGGCTTCAATTTTTTCAGCTAACAAATTCTTCTCTTGCTCAAGTTTTCCACATTTTTCTTGGTTTTCTTTAACAGATTTTCTAAGGGAATCATTTTCAGATTTTACCTTGTTTAATTCTGAATTAACTTGTTCAAGATCCTTCAGAAGTTTCAGCAAATTTTGATTATCAGACTTACACGCATCATGCGATTGTTCCAGCTCCGAATAATTTTCATCTGTGAGATCAGAGATATTCTGACTAGTTTTCTTTTTCAATCTTTTGTATTGTTTTCTAAGTTTTTCATGACTCTAGCAGATCACCATATGCATTCTGCCAATCATTCAGAGTATAACTCTCGAAGGGGTTTACCTGATCATCATCCTCGTCTCCATCTTGGTTGCTACTTTCACAGCTTCCATTAGCCATCATGCAGCTGTCCTCCCTTTTTCTATGAGCTACTTTTAGTTTCTCCAGAACGTCCTTTGCAGACCTGCAGTTAAGAAGAGAAGGATGTAAGACCTTGTCAATAGCTGCTTTCATCAGATTCAAGACTTTCTGATTTTCCTTGTGCTTTAATCTGTGACTGTCGGTCCACTTGGACATTTTATTTGGTAATCTGTGAGGACCTTGTGAAATTAATTTACATAGATCAGGATCAGTTGTGATTACACTTCTGCGCAGACTTGCGAACCACGAATCAAAATTCAAACCGTTGAAAATCGGCAGATGAGCCATGGATCTAAGACAACAACCGGATACGTACCACACAGACACAAGATCCACTTAGAATCGATAAATCTGGGCAGTAAGAACCTGCTCTGATACAAATTGTTGTGGAGCAAGGGCCGGATTCAGAGGGGGGGGTGAATGAATCCCTCTAAAATCTTTGCTCAATTAAAATCTTAAATCAACCTGATATGCGGAATTAAAGCAAGCAGCTGCAGGGCTGAGAGCCCACACAGAACATCAACTAGAGTAAATCAAATGTATACGATCGGTGCTCAGGTAAACCAAATATCCACTAGACGAGAAATATAGGTTGAGCCTAAGCATACATCTAGCGAATCAGACAGAGCAATCAAACCACGATGGACGGAAAGTTTTAGGTGGTTCGGCCAGACCCACAGTCTGTCTACGTCCACCCCCCACTCCAAACCAGAGTGAGGCTTCCCTTGCAATAGCAAGAACCGCAGACTCAGTCTGCAAACAGACGCTGCCTAACAGCTTGACAAACCGAGGGAGACAAATCCCTCACACCAAGTTCTGCAACTCACAGAAGCTTGGCACCTAGACTTGCTACTCACAAGACCAGAACCGGAGACAATCCTCCCTTCCTCCAAACCGGAGGGTAACCCACAAATAGCACACCACTACTTGCAAACTGGAGAACACTTCTCTCTTCTCCTGAGTCCACAGGAGGAACCCGAACTCAAAACAGAGTGTCGGAAGCACACGAAGAAAATGCGAAAAGGGGCAACCAAAAGAAAAATCAAAAGGAAAAAGACAATAACAGTAATCTCCAGTAAGCACGGTCGTTCTGGATTTGATCCACGAACAGACTAGACAGATCTTCAGAATGAGTAACTGCACTTTCTCTTTCTCTCTTTTTGCTTCCACAATCTCTTCCTCTAGGCTCTCTCTTCTCACTTCTCAGCTCTCTCACTCTCTGGCAACTCCTTCTTCTCGTTCATTTTCTTCAGCTGCTAGCTCTCTTTTCTTTTCTTCTAGAGGCCTCTACTTCCTGCACCACCACTATTTTCTATCTTAGCCTCTTTTTTTCTTCGAAGGGTATATAGCTTCTTATAGGAACAGGGGCTCGGTAAGAATGAACCAAAAGAATTCTACGGAGACTCCCATTCGTCCATGTGTTAGGAATGAGGCTTCTTTTCCCTAGATCACGTGCCTATCATTTCTCCCCTTCCTTTCTTTTTCATGTGTCAGCCTTGTGCCTTTTAAGAGCTCAGGTGACTCTCTTGCGAAGGAAATTCTCCCTTGAATCGAGAGTTGAACACTTTATTAAAAATCCATTTGTTAAGCGCAAAAGAACCTTAAAAATTTCCCTAATCATCACAACTTGTTTGACGGTTCATTTGGATCATTTACTTGAAGTGTTTATTCTTCCATTATATCTTGCTTTCTGCATTGATTTCTCATCGTAATCATGAGACTTCGTTCAGGTATAATTGTTCGAATCGCCGATCAAGAGTACTCTTATGATTATGAGGATGGTCAATATGACCAAGAGACTCCCCCTAGTGAATTTGTCTAGTTTCTCTGTAAAAGACAGAGTATTGTTTAGGTTCACTTGCAGAAATTTAGAGTTCATCACGTGGATGCAAACCTTGCACAACCTTAGGCTTATTCGAACCAGATATACACTGATAGGGAAATGCGCAAGCAGACATATCCATAGACCTAACCCAAGTGCTATAATGCTTTGCACCGAGTTGTAGTGTACGGACAAGAAGCGACAAACATGCAAGGCTGTACTGACTTCTGAAAGCAAAATGCGAGATATGCACTGAGACTAGTATAATGACGAAATGTCATACACATAGAACGGACATGCACACATATGCACGAACTTTGTATGGAAGATGCACCGAGGTAAAGATTGCACAGACTCTAAGCCACGTAGGACTCAACGTGAGACATGGGATATGCACAAAGTTTAAGACATATGAGATGCAAGGTTAGATGGACACAAGCACTGACTTTGACTAACCAAGAGATGCACGGAGTTAATGTTATTCAGAAGGGAAAGTATGCACCAGTCAGGATATGCAGTCCAAGCAGGAACTGCACCGAGCTGATAAAGAGAAGTACAAGACAAAGCTTGCACCGAGTTATGTTTGCACTGAGATGAAGAGACTAGGTTGGGCTGACCAAGCAAGATCTGCACCGAGATGCTGGTCAGAGATGATCTTAATCACAGAGAGAGATACACGACAAAGCTCACACCGAGTCAAGAGAGGCATGATGCATTAGGATGCACCGAGAAGGAGGCTTATCGACAGTATGTGAGCATGAGCAGAGCTTGCACCGAGAAGCACTTATGTGTGAGGTGCATGAAGTTGCATCGAAGGATTATGAATGAGACACTGCATGCACTGACTATGACATAGCATGGACCACATGGACCATACTCAATAGATGAAATTGGAGAATTAAAGCACCAATAGCTAAGCATGATTCATCACAAAGTCATTATCAAGACTAGGGTTTCCAGACATGAGTAATCCATCATGCAAACAGTTCACAAGGATTAATCAGATATTCTAATCAGATGTACTGGCCACAATTCTATCATACATGACTCAGAAATTGTCATTATCAAAATCAGGGTTCCAACATAAGAGTCGACACTGGGTCGGTGCATTTCATGATCATACACATATAGGTCCGAGCATGCCAAGTCCAAGCATACCATGTCCGAGCAGGTTTGTGTCCTAAGTCCTTGCATGTTCTGTCTTAGGCTTTGCATCATGATCTGTGCACTTCTGTTGAAGTCGGTGCAGTTCTAGTTGATTGCATACTCATCTCAGTGCACACTTAAGTCCATGCTAGCTTTGCACTTGGTAAACAAAGGTCCATGACAGTCTGCACATGCATTGCCTATTGTTGTTGAAGACGGTGCACGTTTGTGTCTCAGTGTTGTGACTGTATAAAGTCAGTGTATGCGTCTCATGCACACCTAGGGTCCGTGCACATTTGTGTTTCATATTTGCGTCTCATATTGCGTCTCATGTGCATATGTGTCTCAATGCATGCCTGCGTCTCATGATTCATCTAAGGCATATATTAAGGTCGGTGCAGGTTGTGTCTAAAGCAAACACACGGTCGGTGCATGTCTACGTCTAAGGCATATACATAGTCGGTGCATGTTTTACATGCACGCATATAGGGTCAGTGCAGGTTTACTGCTAGCATACTCAAGTCAGTGCATACCACTGTTCCTATGCATATAAAGGTCTGAGCATCTTTTGTCTCATGCACTTGCGTCTCATGTTGCGTCTCTCGCACATACTAGGTTGCATGCATTCATTCGGTCAGTGCAATGCCTTCTATAGCACAAGCACGGTCGGTGCAAGCTTTGCCTTGTGCGTATTCTCTCAAGGTCAGAGGAGGTTTTGAGTCTGTGCATGTTTCTGGCTAAGACCCATACAAGGTCTGTGCCTTTCATGCCTGAGCATATAGCTAGTCGGTGCCTTCTTCGTGGTACACTACTTAAGGTCTGTGCATACTGTGTTGTTGCACGCATGCATATAGGGTCGGTGCAGTCTTTGTTGCAAGTGAGCACAAGTCGGTGAACATTGTATGCTACGAACATTAGGTCAGTGCAAGCTTTGGCTCACATGGGTCGGTGCTAGTTGCACTCTGTGCATACTAACATCGGTGCACATTCTGCCGCTTGCACACTGAGGTCTGTACATTTTTCTTGCTATGCACTATAAGTCAGTGCATGCTTTACTACTACACTATATAAGTCTGTGCAAGTTCTTTCCTCCATTACATTTCAAGTCGATGCACATGTGTTAGCAATGCACTTCATGTCTATGCATCTTTGGCTTACGCAAGTCAAGGTCTTTGCACATTAGTAATTCAGTCTTCCATACAAGTGTTTGACAAAATGCCACTTGACTGTTTGTGTTAACAGGAACTTAATTACAGTGCAAGCACGTGGGCTCTAAGTAAGGCAGGTGCTGGGCACGTGATCCTAGAAGACTGATATTCTGACACGTGGATTCCTTGGAAAAGGGGGCACAAGCCCTACACACGCCCAAGGCGTGAGCTCGTGGGAGTCTAGGTCTGAAGCCCTATAAAAAGACATCTTCTGGGATCAAAGGACCCTAACGAAGGAATGAAGAACTAGAGAAAAGGATAAGGAGTGCCGCCAGAGAAAAGAAGAAAAGAAGAAAGAGAGTGAGAGCTGAGAAAGAAGAAGAAGAAGGACCAGTGAGTGAGCAACAAGAAAGAAAGAGAAAGGAAAAGAGAGCCAGAGACTGAGAAGAGAAGAGGAGAGGAGAGAGCTTTCCCTGAAGATCTGTTTAGTCTGTTCATGGATCAAATCCAGAATGACTATGCTCATTGGAGCTTACTATTTTTGCTTTTTCTTTTGATTTTTTCGGTTGGCCTTTTTGCATTTCCTTCATGTTCTTCCGATACTCTGTTGTGGGTTCGGGTTCCTCCTGTGGTCTCAGGAGAAGGGAGACGTAGTCTTCGGTTGCAAGTAGTGGTGTGCTACTTGTGGGTTTCCCTCCGGTTTGGAGGAAGGGAGGATTGGTCCTCCGGTTTGCAAGTGGCTAGGTGTCACTTGTGAGTTTCCCTCCGATTTGGAGGAAGGGAGGATTGGTCCTCCGGTTTGCAAGTGGCGGGGTGTCACTTGTGGTTTCCCTCTGGGTTTCAGAGGAAGGGAGACTTGGGTCTCTGGTTGTGAGTGGCTGGGTGTCACTCACGGTTTTCCCTCTAGTTTGGAGGAAGGGAAACTGTGTCTCCGGTTGCTAGTGACGGGGTGTCACTAGTGGTTCCCCTTCGATTTGGAGGAAGGGAGATTCATCTCCGGTTCTGGTCTTGTGGGTAGCAAGCCCAGGTGTCAAGCTTCTGTGGGTTGTAGAGCTTGGTTTGAGGGATTTGTCTCCCTCGGTTTGTCAAGCTGTTAGGCAGCGTATGTTTGCAGACTGAGTCTGCTTGTTCTTGCTTTTGCAAGGGATGCCTCACTCCGGTTTGGGGTGAGGGGTGGATGTAGGCAGACTGGTGTCTGGCCGAACCACCTAAAAAATCTAGCGTGCAGTGGTTTGCCTGTGGTGTGCTTTTCCCTATCTTCTGCCCCCTTCACAGGTTATTCTAATTTCATGGATGATGGGTTTATGTTCGTTATTTGGCATTGTTTGTGTATGGTGAATGTTGACTTGAGCAGAGACTTCACCTTTAATGTTGATTCAGTTTGCTAATTAGTGTGGATCTCGTTAAGAATCCATGTGATTGAAGTTTGCCATATGTTCAAGTGTGAGTCTATTTAGATTGAGTTCTCTGGTCTTATTTCCGCACGAGTCCTTCGGAGATAGTTCTGAATCGAGGCGAAAGTTTTATTTCACTATAGTTTTTTGAAGGAGATTCATTCACCTCCCCTCTGAATCTATGCCTAGCACCCTATCATTGCTCCTCTCCTCGATCCGCTCATCTTTTTCTTCTACCACGAGCTTCAAGGATGCCTGGATGTAGATGATGTCCCCTTCCCAAGTTCTCCTTTTCTCCTCCTTGGCCTTCTTCTCCTGCAAGATAGACAATAAGCACATTAGGGCTCTTATCTCTCAAATTCGGAGTTGAGGTATATATGCAAGTTAGAGTGGCCAAAAGACTCATAAAACCCACACTCATATGTTTAGGAACCTTTTGGGGGTATTATGGTAAAGTTTCAAAAGGGTTTCAATGGGTTTTAATAACTTTCGCAAGACCCGTTCCGGAAAGGGTCGACCCCTGAGAAAATTGGCTCAGAATACAGGCAGATAGCAAGCTGGACAGGGGGGGTCGACCCTGTGGGTCGACCCATACAAAGGGGGTCGACCCATAGGGTCGACCCCTATGCATTCTGTGCATAGGTTGGCCAAGACAACAACTTGGACACTAGGGGTCGACCCTATCGGTCGACCCCTGCCAAATTGCGTTTGAAAAAGGCTTTTCCAGCCTATCAAAAGCCCATTTTTCATAACTAAAAAAATAAAAGTATATTACCATGCATCCATGTGATATTCAAATTGACTACCATCAATATCTATCTTGCAAAAATAAGATGGATCATTAGATGTAAAAACAAGATGGATCATTAGATCTACATAGATATCAAAATCAAGGGCTTCTTACATTTAAACTTGATGCTTCTTCAAAAAAAAACACAACTTCACAACTATCAAAAAGTGAACTTGTTGATCCTTGTATCTACCATATCTCCAACATCCAAATTGTAAACATTCATGCCTCATGAAAGTTCATAACATCCTAACCATTCAAATACACATTGCACCAAGAGATGTTGCTATGCTTGATTTGAGGAATGTAGAAATACTTTGCCAAACCAATTTGAGTCATGGTAGCATATTGCAGAAATGATGCTATAGAACATGGCCTTTATGTCAGTCACCTTCACTTGAGACTCTTACCGACTTTCCTCTTGTTTTGCATATCTTGAATGAGAAAACACAAGCTCACTATATCAAACTATACATTAGCATGCAATTGAAGCTTGAGCACTATCATCCACATTCATATGCCATTAACTCAAGGATGAAGATTTGAGTTCAAGAACATATAAGACTTGCACAATACAAATCTATCAAATTAGCAATTCAAACACACCACCCACATTGGTTTAGCATTAAAACCAATAACTTCAATCCTTATGAACCATGAGTTTTCATCTTAAGATAACCACACTTTTCAATCTCCACAACCATGTATCAATTCCAAACTCTATGGCAAGAAGATAAGGAGGTTCAAGCCCTTGTAAACCTGAAATACCATTCAAACACAACCACCCTTGGAGTTATATGCATGATGAAACAAACTCTTAACTCTCATTCGTGAAAACCCAATCAAGCTATTTTCACACAATCCATCATCCATCAAATCTTTCACTCATATCAAATGAAGCTTAACAAGGTATACTGATTTCATGATGAAGCTCATAAGCAACTTGACATGATTACATAGATCAAATGCAGCCTTCTTGGAATTTAAGATGAGTCGTCCATGAGACTCATGCATCACTTACCCACATGCAACTATGCATTTTTGCAAGCATGTTTCCTCAAACATAATCAATGATAAATGCACCACTAAGAAATCTTTGACAAACAGTAAACAAACATTTTATAATCATCAAAATCACACACTCAACAATATCCCCCATTTGATGATGACAAAATGTTATGCATTATTTCTCTCTCCCCCTTTGGCATAATCAGAAATGGGGATCATTTTGGGGAATTCATGATGGGAGCAAAACCATATGACATGAGACAAAACTAAAAGGAAAACCACAAGCACAAGAGCAAAGCATATCAAAATCAGACTTTCAAACTGCAACAATGTAGATCCAATGGTCATGTAAGGACTATGCAACAAAACTTCAAAGCTATGCAGTGCAGAATACGAAGTGTAAATGCAAGGACTATTCACAAGGACTATGCACATGGAAAATGCAAAATGCTATGCTCGTGATAGAATTGTATGAACATTCAAGAATTGCTCACTGAGTGTCAAATGCACCTATGCACAATCACTGCCTCTCCCCCTATCATAGAAATTATGCACACTAACCTGCTAAATGCAAGGGGAATGATCATGGTCAGATATGACAAAGCTACAATTGGATGTCCAAACCATAAAGCACATGAAATTGAATCAAAATAGTTGCAACAATCAAAGCATGCATGCAGATCTAAACATTCTGATTATACAGATGTGAAAGTGTGCAGATTAAAGACTTCCAGATCAAGTGAACTTCAATGCCGAAAGCCCATTTAGGAAAAGAGAACAATCAGAGCAAATTATTATGAAACCATGGATTTGAATTTTCTTTGTGTTTCAGATTTTTAGTTTTCTATTAAGAATGCCTGAACTAGATGCACATGGATGAAATGCAAATATGAACAATATGGACATGCAGCGTGCAAATGGAATTATCATATTGGTCGACCAGTGAGATGATTCGGTCAATCGAATCCATATGTGATTGACCCAAGTAGATAAATGTGCATACAAGCAATATAGCTCTCCCGTTTTATTTAAAGGTATGGGATATGTGTACGAAAAGTGCAGATGAGTCAGTGTAACCAGGATGCTCATGTGTACACCTAGGAGACTGTGCAGATATATATAGAAGAATCAAGCAAAAGCCAATGCAGTCAATCAATTTTCTGAATACATATTAAATCAAATTACCAAGTGTGTAAGTGAATAACATGAAAATAGATTTTAGCCATATGGATATTCAGATTTTTAGTTCAACACAATGAGAGACTACACATACTGCACTCCATTTTAGGAGAACAGTGTATTGGAGGCTACGCTCTGCCCCACTAAATTTTCACATCATGATTTTACATCTCAAAAGTTTTCATAATTTTCATAAGGACAATCTGAATTTTTCTCAGAGTGATTAGGTTCAAATTAACCCTTTTTACGCGAGGAGACACATGGAGCACATGCCAGACTCCCCGGTTACTCAGAATATTGACCATTTCACCTCATTTTGAGTAGAGGTACTTTAGTATAACACTTTTCAGAAATGAACCACATCACGTCTCAGGTGACGTGCATCCAAATTACTCAGTAAGACTGAGCATTGCTCTACCTTTCATTTCCTTTTCAGATCCTTTCTTACAATAGAGGTAGGCAGCTTTTTCCTCAACTGCCTCTTCAACATTCATGCAGCAAGTTTAATTTCTCTAGAGTGTTGAAAAGAAATTTCTATATCCTTATGTTTAAAACTCATTTTCACATTTAAGTGCATGATGGTGTGCGAATTTGATTTAGCATGTATACCAAAATTTTAATTCAAAAACATGACAATGCGGCTCCCCCTATATAGGTGCACTTTATCAAAAGATTCCTCCCCCAGAGTGAGTGACATGAGGCACACTAGTTGAGACTCAGATGTAACATTAATTACGAAGAAGAAGAAGTATAAGGTCATAAAAATTCCAAGGATTGGGGTGAATAGCATATGTTAACATGCAACACACAATGGGAAAGTATGCAATATGCAGTGCAGAATGCAACATGTGAATCTCATGCAATATAAGTGCAAAATGCAAGTGTTCAGATTTCACATGAATGTTCTAAATGTGCCTATTGCATGAACTCTAATGCTGTCCTAAATGCATGGCTAAAATGCACTTTACAGACTTGTCTAACCTTGGTGTCATAAAAATTGCACAGATGAAAACTCAAGGGTTTGGACAAGCAAAATCAAAAACCATAAGACAACACCATGACTCATGTGGGTCGACCCTTGGGGTCGACACATTCAATGCAGACATGTGACAGAAATTGACAATTCCATTACAGAAATTTGACATTTTCAATGATCAATTTTTAGAGAATACTAAGCAATTCATCTTGGGTAATAAGCATAAGATGTGCTTTAATAAAAATTGAGTTCATGCCACAATTGCAAGTCATTCAGTCAAAAACTCCCCCTTACTAGATGCATCAAATGACATTTTGACTGAAAAACACATTGTAAGCTTCAATTTGAAAACGGCTTTCAAAGGTCACCCTCAATAGGCAACAAATAGTCAGCAGTACACAAAATCACACGGATCATCAAATTTAGCACCACTTGAACATGCATTTCATCTATGTACAAGGCAGACTATTGTAAAGATTCCAAGCAAAATTTGAAGCAACCTCTTCCTGAATACATGCATGACTTAGATTAATTTGAAACTAAGATGATCAAGGCATTCAATAAAAAATTGGAGGTTCTGAAATCATGATCAAGCTGATAATCCAGATGAGCAAGTTGGCGAGGGTCAACCCTTCCTTGGTGGGGGGTTGACCCCTTTTGAAAGCATTTCTATTTTGCCCTGAAGGCAGAGAAGCACATGGATAAAAATCACATAACTGTTATTAATTTCAGATGATTGATCTAAAAGAAATTTTGTACACAGAACATGCAGCCACAGAATAACATCAACATCCATAAGAAATGGAATAGCATCAATTTCAGATTGTTTAACTAGCAACTCCCTCTAACTGTGTGCATGAATTTCACAATTGATACTTTGATAGAAAATCATGCATCCTATGACTTATATGAACAAGTGACTCATAGTACCAGGCGGAGGCACATTCTCACGCATGGTGATAAATTTCAGACATGAATAACCTACTTTTCCTTAGGTCACCATTTAATATACCATGAAGTCATGCAATGATGATCAGATAAATGTAGTGCAATCTTATAAGAAAAATAGATTTTCCATGATCTCATAGATGGATTTTCAGTTAAAGCAAATTTTAGTTATTCAAAGAGAGCTCAAAATTTTATTTTCAAACCTGTGCCTTGAGTAGTCATTATTTTCCAACCCTTCCACTTGGCCTCAAGGCATTCCTGCAGCAAGGTTCTCATTTGCAAGATTTAGGTACCCAAGTCTTCTTGGGTCCTAGATGGTTAGTTACACCTCTAGTGGGTGCTCTCCACATTTTCTAGGCATGCATATCATCATAATTCATTAAAGCACAGTCATGCATGGTATGCCCAATCTTCCCATAGTAATGACAATAAATTGAAGACTTCTGATTCTTCTTATAAAAGTGAGCATGGAATTTCTGTGGGTTAGCAGGAATTTTCCCATCTCTTTTTCTATTTGAAAATTTTCTTGAGTTTTTAAACTCATTCATTCTATTGCATGCATCCATTTCATCAAATTTCATCCAATTACAATTATCTATGAAGTGACCAAATTCACTACAATAATGACAACGAGCATGTTGACTCATTTTCTTTATATGAGCAAGAGTGGTGAATTTCTATGTATAGACCGGAGGTTTACCATTTTGAGCATGAACTTTGTTTTTCCCTTTCAACAACCAACAATCTTTCAACATGTGACCAAATTTTTCACAGTGATAACAAGAATAAGATTTTCTAGTTGAAGACTATTTTCATCTACTTGGGGTAATAGTTCTTTTGCATGATTCTAAATCATCCTTTTTCATAACAAAATAGTCATTCATCATATGTCCAGTCTGTCCACAGTAAAAATAACTCAACTTTTAAAATTTTGGTACATGAGCATGCTTCATGTGACTTTTGTGAGAATCAAATCTATTGGTCCTAGGTTGAGTCTGAGAATTAGACTTTGGTTTCTCAACAGAAGAGCCATTTGAGATGTTGGAGGAACATGATGCATGCACAAAAGATGTTTACATTTTTAGACCAAAGGCTTTCTTTTTAGTGGGTTCATACCCTAGTCCTTCCCGTTAGAAATTCACCTTGGTCCCCAAGATTTTATTAAGATTATCTTTCCCTTTGACAAATGTAGACAGAGATTCATTCAATTCACTGATTTCATTTTCAAGCGATGCAACATGAAGTTCATGACTGGTAATTTCTTGTTCACATCAAACAACACTTTCATTTAACACTCTATTGGTAGTTTTATAATTCTCAATCTCTTGTTTCAACACATGTAATTTTTTAGATTCAACATTGATAGCAATGGATTTTCTTTTTTCTAAAGTGAGCAATCTTTTAGACATGGCGTTGTTCAATTGTTTCAAACTTTCATTTTATTTTGCAAGTTTATCATTCATAATCAATTCATTGTAAAGATCATGATCGAGAGAGTCTGATTTCATTTTGTTTCTTAGCTCATTTTCAATTTTCTCCATTTGATCAATTTTATTCTTGAGAGAAACATTTTCATTTCTTAAGCATGCAATCATTTCTTTGTGTTTCAACATCAAACATGCAAGACTCACTCAATTCCACAAGATGTGAACATTTTTCACAAGAAGAGTTGCATACATTGTCTTTAACTTTCTTTTTCAGTTCTTTATTTTCTGACTTGATTTTATTATATTACTTTTCCCGTTCATCATAAGCATCAATGAGTTCATCAAGAGTAAGGTCTTCAGAATCAGAATTTACCTCTTCGGCATCTTTGTCATTGTATTGATCAATATCGTCGACCATGAGATATTTTTGTTCTTCCTTCTCTTGAGCTTTGATCAACATTCCCATAAGGTCCTTTGCCGTCCTACAAGAAGAGATAAATGGAAACATGCTGGTATTCAAAAAAGTTTTTAATAAACTTAAGACAGTAACATTTTCATGGTTCTTCAATTTATCCTGATTAGACCACTTGATCTTATCTAGAGGCAATATGTGAGGACCATCATAAATCAACTTCCAAAGGTTAGGATTAACAGAATTAATCATCCCACACATTTTGCCTAAACATGAAGAAAAATTAGATCCATTAAAAATAGGTATGCAATTCATCGAGATATGTTCAACAGAAAAATTCATGATAGTAAGATGCACTGGGATCACTCTGTAGATCGCTAGATCTAGGGACAACAGAGCCTTGCTCTGATACCAATTGTTGGGTCCTGTAGTGCAAGAAGACGGATCTAGAGGGGGGGTGAATAGATCCCTCTAAAAATTTAAGTCCAGTTTAAAACACAAGCGTCACACAACAGAAACTTAGCAAACACTTAATATCTGATGATGTATATTCAGATTAACATTAGACCGTGTTAAGTGTATGTAGAAATACTCACTCAAACGGTAGATAGACAGACTGAACTAAACGGTGTGTGTGTGTGAAACTGAGATTGAAGTGAAGCACAATAATCAAACCATCCTGTGAATGAGGGTAGAAGATATGGATCAATCACACAAGCATTAACAATGACACAAAGACTTTTAAGGTGGTTGGGGACCACACCGGGCTCCCTACGTCCACCCCCCACTCAACTGAGTGAGGCTTCACTACTGGAAAACCAACACGGGGATAAATCCCCACACACACACAGAGCCAAGCTCCAACACACACACAGGGCGACGCCTGCACAAACACATAGGAGTAAACTCTTAACCACACACGAGGAATAATCCCCAAATCACATGCGGATATCCACTGCACAAAACGACGCACAAGCGTCAATACAAACACTCGGAGAATCCACTCTCCGATCACCCACACAAGATATTCGTTCAGAAATTTATGAAATGTTCATGGATGAATACAATAAGCCCAAGATATGATCTAAAGACTGAAATAAAGAAGATCTCTCAAGTACAAAGCTCCCCCTTCTCTAGAAGATATGGTTCTCCCTGATTCGTTGATGGATGATCATGAAGTCGCCATCATCTTGCTCCTCTCGTCGATCCACTCATCTTTTTCTTCTACGACGAGCTTCAAGGATGCATGGATGTAGATGATATCCCCTTCCCAAGTTCTCCTTTTCTCCTCCTTGGCCTTCTTATCCTGCAAGATAGACAATAAGCACATTAGGGCTCTTATCTCTCAAATTCGGAGTTGAGGTATATATGCAAGTTAGAGTGGCCAAAAGACTCATAAAACCCCCCTAGAACATGTTAGAAACACCATCATATGTCTAGGAACCTTTTGGGGGTATTATGGTAAAGTTTCAAAAGGGTTTCAATGGGTTTTAATAACTTTCACAAGACCTATTCCGGAAAGGGTCAACCCGTAGGGTCGACCCCTGAGAAAACTGGCTCAGAATACAGGCAGACAGCAAGTTGGACAGGGGGGGTCGACCCCTGTGCATTCTATGCACAGGTTGGCCAAGACAGCAGCTTGGACACTGGGGGTCGACCCCTGCCAGATTGGGTTAGAAGAAGGCTTTTCCAGCCTATCAAAAGTCCATTTTTTATAACTAAAAAATAGAAGGATATTACCATGCATCCAAGTGATATTCAAATTGACTACCATCAAAATCTATCCTGCAAAAATAAGATGGATCATTAGATCTACATGGATATCAAAATCAAGGGCTTCTTACATTTAAACTTGATGCTTCAAAAACAAAAACACAACTTCACAACTATCAAAAAGTGAACTTGTTGATCCTTGTATCTACCATATCTCCAACATCCAAATTGCAAACATTCATGCCTCATGAAAGTTCATAGCATCCTAACCATTCAAATACACATTGCACCAAGAGATGTTATTATGCTTGATTTGAGGAATGTAGAAATACTTTGCCAAACCAATTTGAATCATGGTAGCATATTGCAAAAATGATGCTATAGAACATGGCCTTTATGTCAGTCACCTTCACTTGAGACTCTTACTGACTTTCCTCTTGTTTTGCATATCTTGAATGAGAAAACACAAGCTCACTATATCAAACTATACATTAGCATGCAATTGAAGCTTGAGCACTATCATCCACATTCACATGCCATTAACTCAAGGATGAAGATTTGAGTTCAAGAACATATAAGACTTGCACAGTACAAATCTATCAAATTAGCAATTCAAACACACCACCCACACTGGTTTAGCATTAAAATCAATAACTTCAATCCTTATTAACCATGAGTTTTCATCTTAAGATAACCACACTTTTCAATCTCCATAATCATGTATCATTTCCAAACTCCATGGCAAGAAGACAAGGAGGTTCAAGCACTTGTAAACCTGAAATACCATTCAAACACAACCACCCTTGGAGTTATATGCATGATGAAACAAACTCTTAACTCTCATTCGTGAAAACCCATTCAAGCTATTTTCACACAATCCATCATCCATCAAATCTTTCACTCATATCAAATGAAGCTTAACAAGGTATACTGATTTCATGATGAAGCTCATAAGCAACTTGACATGATTACATAGATCAAATGCAACCTTCTTGGAATTTAAGATGAGTAGTCCATGTGACTCATGCATCACTTACCCACATGCAACTATTGTAAGACCCCGAATTATTTTATTAGATTTAATATATTTATTTAGCTCTTGTTAATTAAGAATTTGCATTTTTATGGATTTAATAATTGAAATTCGGATTTATTAATATTTAATTCCTTAGAAATAGAATAATGATAATTTCGACCACTCTATAAAAATTCAGAAAAATAGTAAACAGGTTAAGGTCGATGTAGATTACAATTTTATCTTCTGGCTTTGGGTCATTATAAATCCGTGGTGGGATCTATTTAGAGATTAAGCCCTTAATTGCACACTTTTTGACCCAAACCTAACCTTGGATTAAAACACGAAATTAAGGCTCAATTCTCGACCAAATGAGCTCAAACCAGAGCCAAATGAACGGTGAGGATCTAAGGATCAAAAGCCCCCAATAAATTTAGCGAAAACCTAACCCTAGGCGGCGCTCTCGGCCGCGTTTGCTCAAGTCAACAATCACGGTGCCGTTTCTAACACGTCTCTTCCACGGCCGAATACTCCCAGCACAGAACTCTCCAGAAGGCCTATGAGCTATACATAGAAAGCTCTACGAGTCCTCTTTCTTTTGGTTGCTGTGGTGTCGACAGAGGATCCAGATCTGGGGAGAATTCCGGCGATCTTTGTAGGTGTGTCGGCAGGCCGTCGACTTCCATCTTCCTCCCTTGTTTCTTCAATTAAGGTAGGCATTCTTAACCAAAACTCGATCATGAGTATAGGAAATTGATCCTCTCGACGAGATCTATCCATTGGGACTGAAAGCCCCAATTTTTATCAGGTGTGTAGAGAGCAGTCGAGGCTTTTCTGAAGGGTATTCTAGTTCGTTCTTCATTTCTAGCCCCGTTTTCAATCTTCGATTCAGGTAGGTGTAACAGACCAAACTTAAATTAACTTATATGATATGATAAGCATGATCTTAGCTTTCATTTAACGTAGAAAGCCCTATGTTTAATGAAGCATGTGTAGAGAATTTCTAGTTATAGTAACAGCATGTTTTAGACCTAGTTTGATGTGTTCATCCGAATTGATTTATGCTTTCGAAGTATTAATCTTAATCCTCATGAACCATATCTTATATGGTTTGATTCACCATCGAAGTAGCTTTCATTTGAGCCAAGAATCCCCAAATTTCATTCTGTATGTAGAGAGAATTTAACGTTTTAGTCACAGCATGTCAGAATTAGGGTTTCTTGTGTTCCTGCCTTAATAGATCTCGATTCCAGTAATTGATCATGAAATTGACCTTGCAGATAGGTAGAGTTTTGTATTAGCTTTCCATTGATACCAAAATCCCCTTATTTGGAGTCCAATTGCATTAGTTATGATCATTTTAGTGTAACCCTATCCAAACCCTAGCTCCCGGTGTTCACCGGACGCGGCAGGGATGACCGGCGTAGACCCAGAGATGGGCGGTCTTACGATAGACCGTCCAACTCCAGCCCACCTTTTGACCAATTTTGACCCTAGCATGCCCTTATATAAACGGTTTTTCAAGAACCACTCATCCCAGGTTGAACGGTTCCTAAGGAACCACATATCTGGATATACGGTCCAGAATGGACCACATATACATATACGGCCCTTTACTGGCCGCACAACCCAGGGATGGGCGGCCCTGCCAGGACCGCCCAACCCCTTGGGCGGCCCAGATAGAGCCGCCCAACTACTTGGGCGGCCCAGGGAGAGCCGCCCAACTCCCTGAGGCCAGTTTGAACCCCGTTCAGCCCCCGTTTAGCCCCCGTTAAGCCTGATAGTTGTGCGGTTCACCGAGAACCGTTTATCTACCCAGTAATTGACTTAGTAATTATTATGATGCATCCATTTTAGTTTCAAATGACAGTTTATAATTAGAAACCCATGGACGGCCCCTGAGGAACCGTCCATCTCCCTGTGTCACAGAGTGACCCCTGTTCGGCCCCGGAATGCCCAGTAAGTTGTACGGTCCATATAGAACCGTTTATCCCCACAGAGAGTGACTTAATTTATGTTCTAATGCATTCATTTGCATGTCATTAAGGGTAATTAGTGAAATAGAAACCCATTTAATAACTGTTTAAATATGCAACTAAATTTCTGATTATTGCTTGTCATTCGTGCCTACGCGACTTACGCGAACTCGTTATCATCTTAAATTATTTTCTTGGCATCTTGGATTAATATATAACCTAATCCCTGATAAATTAGCTTGGCATTAGGATTAATATGACTGTTAACTTGCTGTTTAGCTGCTGTACTACAGTAGAACAGCATGTTTAACTTTCCCACTTTATGCGAAGCCGATTGGCCGATTAGCGTACTAGTCTCGGTTTTACCCCCGGAAACTCTATCCGGCGGTCTTACCGTCATCTTGGAACATCATTATAATCATGATTAGAACCTGGTTAACACCAGCATACCCTGTTTTGTGAGCTTAAACCGCTGGTTTAAGTCTTGGATCAATAGAGGCATGCGCGGTTATCATGTGACCGCATAACCTCTTAGGCGGGCCGATCGTGACCGCATATCTTATACGGCCCAGTATGGACCGTATATTTCGTTCTTGGGCCTTAATGTCTTCTGGACATGAGCGGCCTATATTGCACTATTCTTACCTTAGGGCGGCCTGCTGTCAGCCGTTCGTTTCTTGCCCTCACGGGTTGAGTTTCAGCCCAGTTCTTGTATGTACGGTCCTGTATGAACCGTAGATATCCTTCAAGCGGTTCTGTTACGACCGCACATCTCTTGGAGATGAGTTTGACCGTGTTTTGTACTCTTGAATCCAAGGACAAGGTTAGTCCTTTAAATCTGAACTTATGGCAGAAATTCCTCTGATTAATTGGCCATTAAAATTGATTGAATGTCTGGACGGATGGGACGTTGGGCCCAGTAAATCAATGCCATCGCATCATAAGGGCCCGGTCTGGTCCTGGGGAGAGCGCCCGAAAGTTAGTGAGCCCATGGGATGTTAATGACAAGGTGGGGCATTGCACCGAAGTACTTGCCTGAGTGTTGGCGTCTACGACAAAAATATCTTGTACTTGTTACTTGTTACTTGATCATACTTGGTTAGATGTTTAAAATACTTGCTTGTTGGCCAATTCCTTACTCATATCTCATTGTTATATCTCCTGTAGTAAATTCTTGTATCTGTTATCCTTGATAATCATTATCAATTGTATTTCTTGACCTTGCAAGATCTTGTTATTACCGTTGTTTATTGCATTATCGTTTGTAGCATGATATTTTGAAAATGTAATTAAACTGTTAATCACTTATACATGTCTGTTATTTCCTACTGAGCGTTAGCTCACACCCCGTTGTTTCCCCCTTTCCAGGCTTCTCAGGTGACGCGCTTACCGACGGGGAAGGGCAGGAGTGATGTCTTGAGTGTATCAGTTCTAGTGTGTTAGCGGTGTACTTATTGTTTGTTGTGTTTGGAGATCATTTAGTTTCAGTTGTTGTTGAGTCTTAGTGGTTGTTATTCCAAGTTGTATTAAGTTGCATTTGAGATTATTGTATCAGTTTGGTTGTTTAATGATCATTTAGTATTTCCTTTCCATAGCACTTGTGTATTTAGATTAGTTCTCTCTCTTTCCTGCTTGCCTCTGACTGTACGTCCCGATATTTCCGCCTTGTTCGGGGCGTGACAGTTAAGTTGGTATCAGAGCCTAGGTTTCACATTCCTAGGTTTTCTTAAGTTCTTAAGTTCTAGATTTTCTAAGTTCTTGCATGGCATCCCAATAACCCGGTATATCAAAAGATGTTGTCCGAACGTTAGGCTACGCCTATCGGAAGGTCGCATACTTGCGCGAGTGGTCTTCGGATCGGTTATCTCCGCCAGGTACCGAGTTTTGGTTGTGTCTAGGTGCATTAGACCCCTAATCTTGTTAAAGTCTAGGACCTGACCTGGTGAGAATGGGTAGAAACTTGGGTTAAGTTCGTTTCTTAATCGTGTAATTATCCATCTTGATTAAACCTAAGTAATCTATTTCTCGTGTAGATGGCAGCTGATCGCGCCGAATGGAGGAACCTGCAGCGCACGGTTCAAGGCCTTACCCAGGCCCTTCAGCAAGTGGCTCAGGCAGGAGCGGCACCACATGGCACCGGTGATCTATACCGGAACTTCCGCGGAATGAATCCGCCTAGATTCGCGGGTTCGACCGACCCCGACCAAGCCGAGCACTGGCTAGATGAGATGGCGAGAATATTTGAAGTTATGCAATGCACCAACCAGGAGCGTGTCCTTCTCTCGACATTTCAATTGGAGCGTGATGCACGTACTTGGTGGGATTCTATCAAGGCGACTCTCGGTGATCATCAGGTTACGTGGGAGGAGTTCGAGGAATTTTTCAACGGCAAGTATTTTTCTGACCGAGTGCAAGAGAAGAAAGCGGCAGAGTTCGCAGCTTTGAAGCAACGAGGTTTGTCCGTGGCGGAGTATGAGGCTCAATTTGCACGGCTTTCTCGATATGCTATACACCTTATTTCCACCGAGAAAATGAAGGCGAAGCGTTTTCTCAACGGACTGAAGCTGCATTATATCAACCAACTGGCACCAATGGAGATTTCCACTTATTCCGAGATGGTGAGAAAGGCTCAAGTTTTGGAAGATACCCTCGAAATGACGGAGAGAATCCGTGGAAGCGGTGCGAAGAAGGAGCAACCTACGGGTTCCCGGATTATCAAACCCGGGTATATTAAGAAGAGGCCTGTTAGTGGACCCAGTTCGTGGAGCGGGTCCGGATCGTGGAAAGGCAAGATGCCGAAGTATGAAGATAAGAAGCCTGGCCCTATTGTTCCGTTTAAGGGCGTATGCAGGTATTGTGATCGTCCAGGTCATAAGGTGGAGGAATGCTGGCGCAAGCTGGGCGCCTGTTTGCGATGTGGAAGCAAAGAGCACCGTATCCCCAACTGTCCTTTGATAGCGGAGCAAACAACACCGGCAAAACCGCAAGTCTTCAAGAAGCCGCAAGGGAAGCTCCAAGCTCTGTATGCAGAAGAAGCGGAAACAGCCGAAGATGGTGGACTCGTCGAAGGTACTCTTATTATACTCGACAAGCCAGCATTTGTTCTTTTTGATACTGGTGCAACACATTCCTTTATTTCTCAGAGTTTTGCTAAGTCATTATCTATGGAACCGGTTATGATGGATACTCCGTTAGTGATTTCAACCCCTATTGGCACTAGAACAGCAATCCAACATTTCTATCCTTCTAGTAAGGTTTTGATTGGTGAGCAGAACTTTCCAGCTGATTTAATTTGCATGGATATGAAGGATTATGATGTAATCCTAGGAGCAGATTGGTTGGCTCGACATGAGGTTGACGTTCATTGTAGTTCTAGCTCTGTGTCTTTTACTAGACACCCTGGACTTTCTTTTGTGGGAGTTAAGCACCATAACTCCGTACCGCTTATTTCGGCTCTTCGAGCTGATAAGCTGGTGAGGCGAGGATGTGAGGCTTTTCTAGCCTTTATCTGTGCAACCCCTGAGCAGCAGATTGAGATCAAGGACATTCCTATTGTCCGAGATTTTTCTGATGTCTTTCCAGAGGAATTACCAGGACTTCCTCCTGAGCGGGAAGTTATCTTCTCTATTGACCTCTTTCCGGGCACATCTCCTATTTCCAAGGCTCCTTACCGTATGTCTCCTGCGGAACTGAGAGAGTTGAAGCAACAGTTGATGGAGTTACTTGAGAAGGGCTTTATTCGTCCTAGTACGTCTCCGTGGGGAGCCCCTGTATTGTTTGTTCGGAAGAAAGATGGCTCGATGAGATTATGCATCGATTATCGGCAGTTAAACCAGTTGACTGTCAAGAACAAATATCCACTGCCGAGGATTGATGAGTTGTTTGACCAGATAGCGGGAGCTCAATATTTCTCTAAGATCGATCTTCGATCTGGATATCACCAGTTGCGGATTAAGGAGGAGGATATCCATAAATCAGCTTTTCGCAGCAGGTATGGTCATTTTGAATTTGTCGTTATGCCTTTTGGTCTAACGAATGCTCCGGCAGCTTTCATGCAGTTGATGAACAATATATTTCGGCCCTACCTTGATCAATGGGTTGTGGTATTTATTGATGACATCTTGATCTATTCCAAGAGTGAAGTGGAGCATGCTGAACATCTGATGATGGCATTGCAGTTATTGAGAGATCATCAACTTTATGCCAAGTTTAGTAAGTGTGAATTCTGGTTGCAAGAAGTGTCCTTTCTCGGACATATTATCACCAATGAAGGTATTTCTGTGGATCCTTCGAAGGTTGAGGCAGTGAAGAATTGGGAGCAGCCTACCAGTGTGACGGAAGTTAGAAGTTTTCTTGGCCTGGCAGGTTATTATCGAAGGTTTATCCAGGATTTCTCTAAGATTGCGGTACCTATGACAAGGTTAACCCGCAAGGAGAACAAGTTTGATTGGTCAGACGATTGCCAGCGAAGCTTTCAGACTCTAAAGGATTGTTTGACTACTGCACCTATATTGGCTTTACCTTCTGGTGAAGGAGGATTTGTCGTTTATACTGATGCTTCAGGAATTGGCTTAGGCTGTGTACTTATGCAGCATGGGAAGGTGATTGCCTACTCTTCTAGGCAGTTGAAGAAGCACGAGGAGAATTATCCTGTTCATGATTTGGAACTTGCAGCAGTCGTCTTTGCTTTGAAGATATGGAGGCACTACCTGTATGGAGAATCTTTTACGGTATTTTCAGACCATAAGAGTTTGAAGTATTTGTTCTCTCAGAAGGAACTCAATATGCGGCAGCGCAGATGGTTGGAGTATTTGAAGGACTTCGACTTTTCTATTGAGTATCATCCTGGCAAAGGCAATGTTGTGGCAGACGCATTAAGCCGGAGGCCAGTAGCTAGATTGTCAAGTCTCATGTTGCAAGAATGGAAGTTACTGGAACAGTTATCTAGTCTGGATCTTAATATTGACAATGATCGGGTTTTGATTGCTCAGATTCAACTTAAACCTGAATTATTGATGAAGATCAAGTCCTTGCAAGATAATGATCCCGAGCTGGTACAGATCAAGGGAAGCTTGAGCAGCAGACCTGATTTCGGGTTGGCTGATGATGGTAGATTATTATTTAAAGGCAGAACTTGTGTACCTGATGAAGCTACAGTAAAGAACAAGATTCTTGAGGAAGCTCATAGATCCAGATACACCATTCATCCCGGAGGCACTAAGATGTACAGAGATTTGAAGCGATCCTTTTGGTGGATGAATATGAAGAGGGAAATCGCTGACTTCGTAAGTAAATGCTTAGTTTGCCAACAAGTTAAAGCTGAGCACTTCAGACCAGCAGGGAAATTGAAACCACTCGACATACCCCAATGGAAGTGGGAGAGTATTGGCATGGATTTCATCATGGGTATGCCTAGAACTCGTGGTGGATTTGATGCAATTTGGGTGATTGTTGACCGACTGACAAAGTCAGCCCATTTCTTGTCCATTAAATCTAAATGGACAGTTGATGTTCTAGCAGCTTTGTATTTGAAGGAAGTGGTGAGGTTGCATGGTATTCCAGTGAATATAGTATCTGATCGAGACCCTAGATTCACTTCTCATTTCTGGAAGGGACTACAAGAGTCTTTGGGTACTCGTCTGAATTTCAGCACGGCATTCCATCCGCAGACAGATGGGCAGACGGAGAGAACCAATCAGATAGTGGAAGATATGCTGCGGGCATGTATGATTGACTTTGGTGGTACTTGGAATGAGCATTTGGCACTAATTGAATTCGCCTACAATAACAGCTATCAGTCTAGTATCCAGATGGCTCCATTTGAAGCCTTGTATGGCAGAAGTTGTCGTTCCCCGTTGTGTTGGGACGAGGTAGGTGAGAAACAGTGGCTTGGACCGGATCTTGTCTCAGAATCTTCACAGAACATCCGCATTATCCGGGACCGGTTACAAGTGGCTCAATCAAGACAGAAGAGCTATGCCGACAACAGGAGGAGAGCATTGGAATTTCAGGTTGGCGAGCATGTATTCTTAAAGGTCTCTCCGACGAGAGGGATCCGAAGATTTGGCATTCATGGCAAGCTGAGTCCGAGATACATTGGTCCGTTCGAGATTCTAGATAGAGTGGGAGAGGTGGCATACAGGCTGGCCTTACCGCCTCAATTGTCTGGCGTGCACAACGTCTTCCATATTTCTATGTTACGGAAGTATGTGTACGACCCCACTCATGTTATACATCATGTGGATTTCGAGCTGAAGGAGGATCTGACCTACGAGGAAAGACCGATAAAGGTTCTGGACCGGAAGCAACAGCAACTCCGGAATCGTTCAATACCGATGGTCAAGATTCAGTGGAGTCGGCGTGGGACCGAAGAAGCTACGTGGGAGTCTGAAGAGACTATGCGGAAGCGGTATCCCGACTTATTCTAGGTGAGCGATCTCTATCCCTACTCGCAGTGTTAGTGCAGTGAATTTGGAGGACCAAATTCCTTTAAGTAGGGGAGGGTGTAAGACCCCGAATTATTTTATTAGATTTAATATATTTATTTAGCTCTTGTTAATTAAGAATTTGCATTTTTATGGATTTAATAATTGAAATTCGGATTTATTAATATTTAATTCCTTAGAAATAGAATAATGATAATTTCGACCACTCTATAAAAATTCAGAAAAATAGTAAACAGGTTAAGGTCGATGTAGATTACAATTTTATCTTCTGGCTTTGGGTCATTATAAATCCGTGGTGGGATCTATTTAGAGATTAAGCCCTTAATTGCACACTTTTTGACCCAAACCTAACCTTGGATTAAAACACGAAATTAAGGCTCAATTCTCGACCAAATGAGCTCAAACCAGAGCCAAATGAACGGTGAGGATCTAAGGATCAAAAGCCCCCAATAAATTTAGCGAAAACCTAACCCTAGGCGGCGCTCTCGGCCGCGTTTGCTCAAGTCAACAATCACGGTGCCGTTTCTAACACGTCTCTTCCACGGCCGAATACTCCCAGCACAGAACTCTCCAGAAGGCCTATGAGCTATACATAGAAAGCTCTACGAGTCCTCTTTCTTTTGGTTGCTGTGGTGTCGACAGAGGATCCAGATCTGGGGAGAATTCCGGCGATCTTTGTAGGTGTGTCGGCAGGCCGTCGACTTCCATCTTCCTCCCTTGTTTCTTCAATTAAGGTAGGCATTCTTAACCAAAACTCGATCATGAGTATAGGAAATTGATCCTCTCGACGAGATCTATCCATTGGGACTGAAAGCCCCAATTTTTATCAGGTGTGTAGAGAGCAGTCGAGGCTTTTCTGAAGGGTATTCTAGTTCGTTCTTCATTTCTAGCCCCGTTTTCAATCTTCGATTCAGGTAGGTGTAACAGACCAAACTTAAATTAACTTATATGATATGATAAGCATGATCTTAGCTTTCATTTAACGTAGAAAGCCCTATGTTTAATGAAGCATGTGTAGAGAATTTCTAGTTATAGTAACAGCATGTTTTAGACCTAGTTTGATGTGTTCATCCGAATTGATTTATGCTTTCGAAGTATTAATCTTAATCCTCATGAACCATATCTTATATGGTTTGATTCACCATCGAAGTAGCTTTCATTTGAGCCAAGAATCCCCAAATTTCATTCTGTATGTAGAGAGAATTTAACGTTTTAGTCACAGCATGTCAGAATTAGGGTTTCTTGTGTTCCTGCCTTAATAGATCTCGATTCCAGTAATTGATCATGAAATTGACCTTGCAGATAGGTAGAGTTTTGTATTAGCTTTCCATTGATACCAAAATCCCCTTATTTGGAGTCCAATTGCATTAGTTATGATCATTTTAGTGTAACCCTATCCAAACCCTAGCTCCCGGTGTTCACCGGACGCGGCAGGGATGACCGGCGTAGACCCAGAGATGGGCGGTCTTACGATAGACCGTCCAACTCCAGCCCACCTTTTGACCAATTTTGACCCTAGCATGCCCTTATATAAACGGTTTTTCAAGAACCACTCATCCCAGGTTGAACGGTTCCTAAGGAACCACATATCTGGATATACGGTCCAGAATGGACCACATATACATATACGGCCCTTTACTGGCCGCACAACCCAGGGATGGGCGGCCCTGCCAGGACCGCCCAACCCCTTGGGCGGCCCAGATAGAGCCGCCCAACTACTTGGGCGGCCCAGGGAGAGCCGCCCAACTCCCTGAGGCCAGTTTGAACCCCGTTCAGCCCCCGTTTAGCCCCCGTTAAGCCTGATAGTTGTGCGGTTCACCGAGAACCGTTTATCTACCCAGTAATTGACTTAGTAATTATTATGATGCATCCATTTTAGTTTCAAATGACAGTTTATAATTAGAAACCCATGGACGGCCCCTGAGGAACCGTCCATCTCCCTGTGTCACAGAGTGACCCCTGTTCGGCCCCGGAATGCCCAGTAAGTTGTACGGTCCATATAGAACCGTTTATCCCCACAGAGAGTGACTTAATTTATGTTCTAATGCATTCATTTGCATGTCATTAAGGGTAATTAGTGAAATAGAAACCCATTTAATAACTGTTTAAATATGCAACTAAATTTCTGATTATTGCTTGTCATTCGTGCCTACGCGACTTACGCGAACTCGTTATCATCTTAAATTATTTTCTTGGCATCTTGGATTAATATATAACCTAATCCCTGATAAATTAGCTTGGCATTAGGATTAATATGACTGTTAACTTGCTGTTTAGCTGCTGTACTACAGTAGAACAGCATGTTTAACTTTCCCACTTTATGCGAAGCCGATTGGCCGATTAGCGTACTAGTCTCGGTTTTACCCCCGGAAACTCTATCCGGCGGTCTTACCGTCATCTTGGAACATCATTATAATCATGATTAGAACCTGGTTAACACCAGCATACCCTGTTTTGTGAGCTTAAACCGCTGGTTTAAGTCTTGGATCAATAGAGGCATGCGCGGTTATCATGTGACCGCATAACCTCTTAGGCGGGCCGATCGTGACCGCATATCTTATACGGCCCAGTATGGACCGTATATTTCGTTCTTGGGCCTTAATGTCTTCTGGACATGAGCGGCCTATATTGCACTATTCTTACCTTAGGGCGGCCTGCTGTCAGCCGTTCGTTTCTTGCCCTCACGGGTTGAGTTTCAGCCCAGTTCTTGTATGTACGGTCCTGTATGAACCGTAGATATCCTTCAAGCGGTTCTGTTACGACCGCACATCTCTTGGAGATGAGTTTGACCGTGTTTTGTACTCTTGAATCCAAGGACAAGGTTAGTCCTTTAAATCTGAACTTATGGCAGAAATTCCTCTGATTAATTGGCCATTAAAATTGATTGAATGTCTGGACGGATGGGACGTTGGGCCCAGTAAATCAATGCCATCGCATCATAAGGGCCCGGTCTGGTCCTGGGGAGAGCGCCCGAAAGTTAGTGAGCCCATGGGATGTTAATGACAAGGTGGGGCATTGCACCGAAGTACTTGCCTGAGTGTTGGCGTCTACGACAAAAATATCTTGTACTTGTTACTTGTTACTTGATCATACTTGGTTAGATGTTTAAAATACTTGCTTGTTGGCCAATTCCTTACTCATATCTCATTGTTATATCTCCTGTAGTAAATTCTTGTATCTGTTATCCTTGATAATCATTATCAATTGTATTTCTTGACCTTGCAAGATCTTGTTATTACCGTTGTTTATTGCATTATCGTTTGTAGCATGATATTTTGAAAATGTAATTAAACTGTTAATCACTTATACATGTCTGTTATTTCCTACTGAGCGTTAGCTCACACCCCGTTGTTTCCCCCTTTCCAGGCTTCTCAGGTGACGCGCTTACCGACGGGGAAGGGCAGGAGTGATGTCTTGAGTGTATCAGTTCTAGTGTGTTAGCGGTGTACTTATTGTTTGTTGTGTTTGGAGATCATTTAGTTTCAGTTGTTGTTGAGTCTTAGTGGTTGTTATTCCAAGTTGTATTAAGTTGCATTTGAGATTATTGTATCAGTTTGGTTGTTTAATGATCATTTAGTATTTCCTTTCCATAGCACTTGTGTATTTAGATTAGTTCTCTCTCTTTCCTGCTTGCCTCTGACTGTACGTCCCGATATTTCCGCCTTGTTCGGGGCGTGACAACTATGCATTCTTACAATCATGTTTCCTCAAACATAATCCAATGATAAATGCACCACTAAGAAATCTTTGACAAACAGTAAAGAAACATTTTGTAATCATCAAAATCACACACTCAACAGCTTCTAAGCTTGTCGTGTCTTGAATCAAATTACACTTATATACTTGCCACTATATATGAATCCTTATCTTTTCTTTAAGGGAGCTTATTGTTGTCGTGGTAACTATAATGCCATGGATCCTTATTGGATTCTGATTAGATCTTTCGGGTCCTTTTCAGAGAGTTTCAGATCGCTTTCGTGGGTCTTGAGTTGAGTTTTACGATCCACGTGAGTTTTTCTCTCGTACTAGTTACGGAACCCTATGGTGAGTTTGTTGTTCAGTTCATCATCTCATGGACGTCGCATTTGCGATGCACTCGTCGAGAGGATCGTTTCGACTATTTTTACGTATTTTTCTGAATTAGTGCATTTTCAAGCTAATAATTGAATTTTCAAAAATTAGGAAAATTTCCTAATTTCCTTTCTATTTATTCCTTCCACCTCTCTCCTCCCTCATTTCTCTCATCTTTCTCTCTCTCGTTCTCTCTCGTCTCTGGGTCTCTCGGCACGGGGTGCACACCGTTGCTGAGCTGGCCGAGGCGGGGGCGCGATGGAGTGATCGGGACGCGGGATGGGGCGACGGTTTGAGCGTGGCGTGGCCCGATCCCTCGGTGGATTCCGAGATCGGTGCAGTTCGTGATTTGGTGTTTTCAGCACGGATTGGTCACTTCGGCGCACGGTTTCTTCGGTGGAGGTAGGGAGACAGATCACCACTTCCTCCTGCACAGTTTCCCTGCCATTGCACGTTGTTTGGTGCAGAAACGACCGAGTTTGGGCTCGTTTAGCCTGAATTGGGGTTTCGTAGGGTTCGTCAGAAAATGGCAATGGTTTTTAGATCAGTTACTGTCAATGGACTCTCTGGAACGTCAACGTTCCATAGTCACTGATTTCGTCTCGATTGGTGGTCCCGTTTGACCGGTAGGGCTCCGGGAAGTCCGAAAACCCTTTTTGGGTGATTTCATTAAAATCACCTGTTTCTTGCGATTCATACATCATTTTGACTTCGATCGGAGTTTATGTGATTTCCAGTAGGTCCATGGCTATATCCCCTTCGTCTCGGAACGAACGGGGCGTGGAAAGGCCTCCGTCGGGCCGATCCCACGATTTGCTCGCCGTGACGCATGAACGGTTGAACCAAAGACCGTTCATGGTAGGAGCGGCTGGTTTTGGACCTTTCATCCTGTCCCGGGTTGAGGTTGAGTGGTCGTTCGATAGACCACTTATCCCCCTTGAGCGGTCCATCCTGGACCGTTCATCTTCCCGTTGGGTTCAGTGGTCAGATTTGGACCGTTTATCCCCGTTGACCTCTGGTCAATAGTTTTGTGTCGGTCGCGTTGAGCGGCATGGTCAAAACTGTTCTAACCGACACTGTAGTAGGTCGGTTGGCTTGAGCGGCTATCCATTAACCGCTCAACGCCATGGGCGGTCTGGCCCTAACCGCCCATCCCCCGTTAGTGTTTTGGGTCTGTTTCGTTGAGTGGTCCAGTTCGGACTGTTCATCCCATTGAGTGGTCCAGTTCGGACCATTCATCCCTTTGAGTGGTACCTTTGTGACCGCCCATCCCTGTTTGGTTGAGTGGTCCTGTCCGGACCGTTCATCCCGTTGAGTTGTCCCTGTGTGACCGCCCAACTAGTTGAGTCCGTCGCCCTGTCTGTTGGCCGTGATGGCTATCCCGTGTCTGTTTGTTAGGTTGTTTAGGGCGGTGTCTGGGTGTCGGTAGTTCTCCAGATGAGTCGGTTCAGGGTCGACTGAGTGCAGTCTACTCTCTGACTGCCACAGTTCCCTAACGACTTCATCTGTGACCGCCATTGTCCTTGTCTCTGTGTGCGTAGCATGTTCCTCCTTGACTGCTGGGTTTGCCTGGTGGCCGAGTGATGGATCGCCTATGCCCAGAGTGTCATTTCCCACTGTTCCGATTTCTGTATGTCTTGGCTTGACCTTGTGGTCTGCCCGTTATCCCGTGGATGTCTCTTGGCATCCTATGAGGGCTAAGACTACGTTATGATGTAGCTAGGAATCTTCTTGCTTGTAGTAGGATTCTCCTTCCTACTGTAGAATCGTCATTGTCTGGTTCCGGTCAACCCGGGGTGACCTAGTGGTTGACAGGCGACCTTCTGTGTCTCGGTGGTTCCGTCCAATACGAGACTTGGTTCTGGACGCCATGAGGTATCGTCTCACCTCAGTTTACGTGTCCAGATGTGTTGAGGGTCTTGTTAATCCCTCAGATCTCCGTGCGTCATTTTCTACGGTTGTTTCCTCTGGCTTAGGAATAGACCGATTGGCGGCTTGTTCTGCTTTGTACGATGATCGTGACTCCGGGTCGTGAGACTCAAAGATCATTGTGTTTTCAGATCTAGTTACCTTGTCCTGAGTCTGTTGGCAATTGTCATGCTACCTTGGTACTTCGTAGTACGTGTGACAGTGCTTCCTTGCCTGTCTGTACTATAGCACTCTTGTTTCAGAGTTCTGTGTCTAGTGAGCCTCCACTAGTCGTAGCCTGGTGACACGTTACGACGTGTCAACCCACCCAGGAGTGGTGGCGTGGCAGTTCCCGATATACGGTTTGTAAGCTAGTTTCCGTGGGCCCCCGCTGTACAGTGGCGTCCTGCTGGGTGGGGAAAACTAGCTAGAGGCCTGGCTCTCCAGCAAGAGTCGGTGTGTGCACACGTGGTCAGGGGCTTTGGACTGACGCCGACGGGCGTTCCCCTGTCTAGTCACTCGTTACTGTAGTTCCTGTTCTGGTTCAGTGTCTTAGTCTATGTCATGGTTTGGGCGGCATAGTAGACGAGACACTTGTAGGCGCAGCATAAGACGTCAGTGGATGCAGCTGGCTGTTCTTCTAGTGAGGAGGTACTTCCGTCACGTGACACGTGGCTCTCGTGTTTCTCGTGCGTCGTGACCTTTCCAGGCTAGCCCTCTCGTGGTCTTGCCCGAGGTCAGTGTTGTGTCTTGTGCATGACGTTCTAGTCGTTTGTGTGTGGTCGTATCTAGAAGAGCGTGCACAGTAATCGAGTCGTGTATGCTTTAGGCCGTCTGTGTCTATCTAGATCTTTTTCTAGACTTGTTGTCTGGTCTCGTGGGCCTTCATCTTGGGCCTCGTGCTTACCGATAGATCGGCAAACTCCTGACTTCATCAGATCAGAGTTCGCCTTCCTGTCGCTGCCTGGGGTAGTTTGGGGAGCTGAGGTTAGTTCGGCAGCCGTGTTTTGTTCGGTATGGCTTTTCCCTTTTCTTTTAGCTGTTCCTACTCCTTCCGTTCCGGTCTTCTTTTACAGCTTTCTAGCGGTAGTTTTCCTGCTTTGCTACTACTGCTGTTTTGTTGTTCTGTGTTATTGCGTTATTTTTCAGTGGGGATCCGCATGACCCCTACTGGGCCAGTGACACGAGGCTCTCCCTTACTTTTCAGGTGGGTGGCGTTGTTCTGCTTCTGCGGTTCCTGGTAGGCGAGTTCGTAGCTGCCAGCTGATACCTGCGTCGGGCTTCCCCCGACTTTCAGGGTATGTCTTTCTTTTCTGTCGACTGTACTTGTCTTTCTATTGGACTTGACTCTGGTGTTAGTTAATTGTTAAATTTAAACGGTTAATTAAAAGTAATTTTATTTCTGCTACTTTAGTAAACCGATCTAATAAAATTTAATTGCTTACTTTACTATCTCTGTGGCTTCAATGTACTACACGATAATCCTTTTATCCCTTCGGAGCTTTACCGCTCTTGGGAGGCCTCGCGGGTTCCAAGTGGTATCGGGTCTACTCGGTAGTCCTATCGGGTATATCCGGTATCCGGGATCTGGGTCGTCACAGTAACTCTGCCCTTGGCATCATAATCAATATTGTAGAGGATTGTAGCTCTTCTTTGACAGTTAAACAACGATGTTTGGACTTTATGCCAATGTAAATTAACACTTATTTAGGTTAGCGGAGAAAGGTCTAGCACTCGAACCTAAATCATCTGATAAACTAAATCAATAGAATCAGTAATTCACATGCTATTTAAGTGGATAACAAATGTGCATTTATGTTCAACAAGTGAACATAATAACCATAATGAAAACTTTTCATGTTCAATAGACTGGCATGCGCTATGGGACCTATCCCACCTTTCTTCTTTCTGCCAAAGAAAATCTAAACATGTACTAAGGTTTTGATGCCCCCTTTTACTTTTAAGAGATGGGAAGAGCAGGGCGCTCAAGTTGCACTAAGCTACAAATAGCGAATAAATAGCAACCAACAATAGGACAATGGTAGCGGTTACATATGGACCCCATGTCATTGCCAATCATGCCAGGTTCAGATACCTGGCAACTCCCATAATGTTTGGTGACTTTTCAACTATCGTCGGCTTGCTTACTTCTTTGGCGTTGTGCTGGTGGTTGAGGACGAACCAATCACCCCCACCCTTGCCGAGGGCACTAAGTCTTTGGTATCAACTATTGACCAGGTTTTCTCTGTCTACCATATCAGCTTGGATGCCGCTCCTGTTCAATGAGGGCAACGTCATAGCCACAAGGGTAGGAAGCCTACAACGGCCATATCTTACTCCTGTAAGATTGTGATTGTTGGAAATCTCTGTATCAAGCTTGATGAAGGTGAGCTAATCATGCCTTGGGACAATCATATCTCAACAATTCTCACTTCCAACCACTTTGAGCTTCTTCGACGAGCTTGGGAAGACAAGATGGAGCCAAAGAAATCCAGTGCACCGGTAGTAAACTGGGGGCAAATGCGTCAGCTTAAATCCAAAGCTCCCAAATCCAAGTCAGGGGGCAACCCAATAGAGGAGCTTCAACTCCATGTGAAGAAGATCTAGGTCACTAAGGAGGGGGCCATACTATCAGGTGGGCTAGGTTAGGAAGGCCTATCCGCATGGTGGACCTGCAACATGCTCGAAGGTTGACAAGTCGGCACCAAGCCGTGGCCTCGACGCCTCTAGACACCAGAGTCACACATTTGTATGGGCATAAGTGTAAAGGGCTCTACAAGTAGACCGACCTCACTTTTTCGTTCGTTGAATCAGTCCAAATGGAAGAGGCATACTATACTCAAACTCATACATCTCGACTATTTTTTTTAACATATCAAGGGCCTCTCCTCAACCCAGAAAGTAACCACCCAAGAAAAAGAGGATGGTTCAAGTGACAAATGACACTGTCAAAGTGTTCATCTGTTACACTTCCTTTGTCGATAAACTACCGGAAGAAATTCTAGAGGATTTGGATGATCGAACCGCTTTAGGCCCCGAGAAAATCTAGGCCTATTTCCCGAGCTTTGGCTTAAATGAATCGAATAGTTGTTGCTGTCAGGACGTCTCAACTAGGATAAGGACAATCAGTTGAAGATAAAGATGAGGTCCATAGTGTCCAAGGTGATGATGATCTAGGACATGATGATGAGCTTAGAGATAATGTCCAAGCTACCACGTTGGAGGATCTTTAGTGTGAAAATCAAGAATTAAGGAATATCCTGTAGGGACTCTTACGGGAGAGGGAGGTTGAGGTTCAACCACCGCCTCCGACGGCACCCATAGTAGTTAAGCGGCCACCCCAGGTCACTTTTACTACTGTCAACATTTCAGCTACTGTATCAAAAGCTCCAGCCATAGTGAAGTTCAGAGGTCCACATAATGAAACAAATGTGTCATCATCGGCCATGACAGTAGCAAGAAGCTTAATGGCTCAAAGGCAGATGATCAAAAGTATTATGGAAGTGAAGTTCACCCAACATGGTGAGGATGCGACCACCAATGATTTATATAGTGTGCCATATCTTCTACATCACCAGTTCAAGAAGCTTCTGCCAGATTACCCCAAGGCCCCAAAATTGTAAAATTTCAACGGGTAAGGTTCTCCTCATGAACACTTGACCTATTATGTAACATCTATGGGAGAGTAGGCATTAGAGTAATCATATATCCTTTGTTATTTTGCCACATCTCTAATGGGTACCACTTTCCAGTGGTATTCCAGACTGAAGCCTAATTCGGTGACCGATTGGGCCGACATGCTAAAAAAATTCCTTGACCAGTTTCAGACAGTTGAGCGCAAAGTGTCCCTGGTGGAACTTTGCTCCCTTAAACAGAAGAAATGTGAAACATCATTAGACTTCATCAAACAATGGAGAGATTTAAGTATGAGGTATGATAACCCTCCAGCTCCTGAAGATGCAATCACTATGTACCACAAGGGCTTAGTGATGGAAGTCAGTGAGAAGCTTTTGGGGTCGAACATCAGAGGCTTTGATCAGTTAAACACTATGGTAGTGAAGATCAAAATGTTCTTTGTTGATCATCCCACCTACACGCCTACTAAAGATAAGTCCTCCAAGGATTGCAAAGCCAACAATAAAGAGGTGAATACAATAGACTTTTCCCTAGCAAATGAAAATTAGGTAGAAGGAAAATCAAAGGGTGGTGGCAAAAGGCTTGAGGTCAAGACTCCTTCTACTCCATTGGTAGAGCATATGAAGATGTCCTACTCTTTCAGAAAGGAACATACGAAGAAGCTCTTCGAGCTTTGCATGAAATAAAAGCTTATAACTTTGCTAGAGCCACAGAAGCCCATAGAGGCCGAAAAGTCAGACGACCCTAACTATTGTGTTTATCATCGAATGTTAGGTCATACCATTGAAGACTGTCACATTTTCAAAAATGTAGTAGAGAGGCTGATCCAAGGTGGCCTGATTAACATGTTAGGCCATCTGGTCAACCCTCTCCAGTCTCATGCCTAGAATCGACTGAACCAATCAGTCAATGTGATTCATTTGGCAACAACCACCTTGAATCTCAAGGCATCGAAGGCCAGGCCATTAAATCAACAACCGAAGGCTAACTCAGGATCTATTCTTCCTCATATGCCTAAATGTTTGGCGTTTCAGAGTAGTAGCTGAAAGATGATGTTGACAGTCAAAATATCACTATACAGCAAACACGCCCAACAGCTAGGGGAATTGCTGGCCAAGCGTGAAGAAGTTAAAGGAAGCCTGAAGAAGGGTCCTCTCGAACTACTGAAGCCCTAGGTCACCTGATGAAGCATCAGGGACACCATAATTCATCGTCTCGGGACGTATAAAGAAGTTTACAACAAACTGGCAATGCTATACGGCAAGCCGAAATCAACAAACCCAACAAACCGGCATTGACTCGTTCGTGTCGAACAAACCCCGTATCTCATCCGATAAGAGCAAAAATACACCTGGTGGTCCGCCACCTGATAAGGAAGCTTCCCGAGGTGAAGAAATAGCTATGGTCCCCCAAAATATGGTGCTGAAGGCAATATCAGCAAAAAACCTGAGTGACCCGATTTGGGTACATGTCATGCCGGAAAGGCCTATAAGTGACCGAAAAGCCGCCCAATTAGGGTGAAAATACTTCGAGTGATAGTCCACTCGATGAAGATTCCCCACAGATCCAAAGAATAGGTCTGGTAGCACAAATCATAGTGCCGAGGGTTGAATTAGGATAAAACCCGAGTGATTTGACAAGGGTTCGACACGTGTCAGAAGCTACTCGGAACTGCAAATCAGAATTTGGAGACTTCGAGATTTACATTCCAGAAGCACCGCATCAAACCCGAAGCTATATCAGACGACGAGCTTCTATTTTGGTCAGTTCGGGGTTAACTGGGTAGCAAAGATGAAAAATTTACCAAAATGGCCTCAAGGCCTGAAGTGAATCACCCCCTACCCGGCCTAATGAATCGGCTTGCCTCGTTCCTTGGTATGGTGAATCGGCGCGCGGTACTTGGCCTGATGAAGCGGCGCCCCCTGCTCTGCTTGATGAACCAACGCAGGGTGGCTTTAATCGGTGCACCTCCCCTTTTGCCTACTGAGCCGGCGCAAGCGGCCATGCCTGTTGAATCGGCATAAACAAATTCAATCGACGTGCTCCCACCGTAATAGGTGGGCCGGTGAGTCGGCACAGGCCCATTCGTCCCATCCCTCATCCAATGCCCTACTTTGGCTTATAAAACCCCCGATTCGATCGCCGCAGAAAAAGAAGGAGAAGAGAGGAATCATCAGGAGGAGAAGGGAGGAATCATCAAAGGAAAAGAAGGGGAACGAGTGGAGAGAAGAATTGAAGAAAAGGCAAGCCTGAGAGGGAGAGGTGATATCAGAGAGTGCATCATCATTTCTTGTCCGGGCCTTCCCCTTGTCAAAGCCTCGATAGCAGAGTGACCCTTTGCTGAGCGTTTAGGTGGGTTCTCCTTGTAATAAGGCCCAGAGTGACTAATTCTTGGTTTTATGTTCGTTTTCTTTTTGTGAATCTCCTTCCCCGCCTGCAATTATGTAATGCTCATTCGTTCTTCGCTCTGTAATGATACGGTACTTGTAGTGCCTTCATTTCGAATGAATAAAAGCTCCACAAAGCCCCTTAGGGCATCGTATGCCCCTCCTCTTCTTATTCTTTGCTGTTCCAAGTCAAGGTTGCCGGAGATGGTTGCAGATGTCAGAAGTTTTCTTTCAATGCAAGTGCTCGATGTTTTCAATTGATACATTGCTGTTTATCTTGACTTCCCCCCCTTTCATAGCTTTTGTGCTCGCTTTTGATTCTTTTCTTTTTGGATACCCCCGGGTGAGAGGAGGCCCTATAAGGGCTATATGCTTACGACCCGATGATTGCCCGGGGTAATCCCAGTTTCAATGTTCTAGGCCACTGATTGCATGGTTAACAGCCATGCCCTTAGGGGCGACAATAAGCTCACCCCTCCCCGGGGCTAAGTATGGGTCTGAACCGTTTGACTCCGCTCACATGTACGGTGTTATTCTCAGATGGTTACTATGTATATACGTATGTAATACTTTAATATCTGATTGACGAATATGCTACTTTTCTATCCACGGAGGAGTTTGCCATTTGCCCTTTTCACCTGCACTCTTAGGTTGTAGGGGCAACTGCGTACTCCCAAATTTCAATGAGGTTTCTGTTTCATCTATTACGCTGTTCATTTATCAACCACCATCTAGCCTTAATAATTGTTGTGCATACTTCTCCCTGGTGTTCGACAGATTGCTCATGGGGGCATTGCTTCTTTGAAACTCTTACCTCTACTCACTCGAGCTCCTCCACGCGGGGCCAATAGCCCACTCTGAGCAACTATATACATATCATTTCTTATTATGGTTTTCCTATTTCAACCCCCTCTATCAGAGTGAAGGCTTTCAAACTTTCTCCCGTGCCAATGGCTTACGAGCACTAGTCCACAATGGGGGTACAGATCTGTTGACCTCAATAGCATGACCTGAACCTTCCCCTGTTTGGGACAAGACTATGATTCCTCCGTTGTTTTCGTCGCTTTCGGATACATGTGTAAACCTGTCACCGGGGAGGGGGTACATTCCCCCATTCAATGTTTCTTCGTTCAGAGTTTCCAAATCACTTTGGGTTTCCAGGGACTTACCCGTCCATGGTATGGTCCCCTGGGAACCCCTCTTCTAGGGTTAAAATTAACAGCAACCTGGTTGGCTACACATGACATCCATGTTTCAAAACTTGGGATATTATTGACCTTGGATCGTCGGGGCTCCTAGTAGGCTAGTCCTCGGGGCTTTCACATCTAATTTGGGTCATGAGATCGCCGTTTTTGGCCTCTCAGCAATTGCGATTTCACTCCGGAACTTTCCGTGTGTGGATCTCAATTTCTCCTCCTACAATTCTTAGGTTAAGGGGAGATGCTGCCAAAATCTTCTCGGGATTCTCTTTGACCTCTCTTTTGTTTAATTCAAGCCCTTTACTCCAATTGGAACTAAAACCAATATTGACAATAAATTGCGATGGCATTGCATGAATGGTGTGGGCAAATCATTTCCAAAATTCTTGCTGTGGCATGGTGCGTGAGCCCACTACAGATTTCACCAACTTGTGCTTGAGTATGAACCTCGCACAAGGACTGAGCAGTTGAATTTGTATCATGCGAATGCAGGAGTGTGGGGCGAGCAAGATTGATATTTATTGATGGGCATGCACCCCACGCCCCCTTTTGGCCCATATCTCTCCTAAACAAACAGAGCGATGGTAAACATGGAGCTGACAAATGCATGGCAAACTCAATTCTAAAATACCCAGGCTTAAAATGAATCGAATTCATTAAGGAAGGGTTGCTCCTGACAAGTAGGGAGAGTCGACTCTCAAACCCCGATGTAAACCTATTTTTTTCTTCTTTCTTTGAAAATAGCCTCCTACGTCGACTCCGGAGTCTTCTGGAGCCCTCTATGAGTTTAGCCTCCCACTGTCCAGCATCTCAATGTCGACTCTATGCCTTTCGGAGTTGACTCCGCCCTCTTCACAAGCGATCCGACGCCAACCCTCGCCAAGAGAAGTGAAACGACGCAAAGGGAAATCCCATATCCGTCGATTCACCCTCTCCATCTCCTCACGTCCACTCCTTCTTGTGCCGATCCAATACCCTAGCCACCCCTTTGTGCACCGGTTCATCAGGTCATGTGCCGATTCACCCCACCTTGCTGAGCCGCTACCCTCTTGTCTGCGCCGGTTCACTTCCTTGCTACGCCCTTTCTCTTATCTTTTCATGTGCCGACTCATTGACATTCTCTTACTTCACTCACATTCTGCGCCGATTCATCACCACACCTGCTAGGTCAACTTCTGTAAGCCCAAGTCGACTTCTACTCCCGTCAACCAGTTGATCGTCCTTCTTTTTGCCTAACCCATGGTCATCATGTGAATAAATAATAAGAATAATGATAAAATCAACAATGAACCCATCTGGGGTTTGTTCTCTTCATGCATACACATATGCATATATATATATATATATATATATATATATATACAAATATGCACGGTTATTTCTACTATGTGCCTGCCTATTCCGATTTCCTGATATATCAAATGGTGATTTGCGGAAGGTCAGGGCATGTCTGATTAGAAACTCTCACTAAGTGTGAGGTGATCTTCGGATCTAAGCTCTCCGTCATGTATCGGGAATCGATCTAATAATAGGATAAGCTATCGCTATGATGTATGCTTGCATGTATCTTCAGAGCCAATATCGCATGACGTGCACTGTTCAATCCATGCATTCACTCACGTTCATTTAGCCCCGGTGAACCTATATCTTGGCGATTAATCAAGGGTTTTCCTCCCTCTGGGAGGATGTAATTAACGTCCTAGCCTTTATGGTATGACGGGCTTTCGATCTCGACACGGATTTCACATTCGTCTGACCAAGTCAGATCTGTTAGGAAATAGATGGGTGCACGGAGAGATCCAGAGAGAGGGTGAATGGATCTTTCACAAAACTTTAGCCCAATTTAAAATACAAAAATTTAGAAATATAATGCAGCAAACTGAAACAAGAAAGTTGCAAATGGCAAGAGGTAAACGCTTACAATGCATATGCTCATTGATGACTAACAGTTCTCATGGAACTGAACTCGTACGCTTTGGACATGATTACAACACTCCAAGTAGAAGCAAACAACAATCAAGGATTCAGACAGAACCACCATCAAACATATAGCAGTATGCTAGAGCTAAACACACGCTGACCTTGGCAATACTAACGGCGGTGATTGAACGGAAACCAATTAAGCATAGAGCAATTTATCGAACACTAGCTAGTCAATTCAATTCAGAATATAAAAGACTATCAGCTCATGGACTGACCTGCGAATGGGGGATAGAGGATAAGGAGTGAAAACACCATTGGCAATCACACTGCACAGAGATTGTTAGGTGGTTCGGCCATGTTGGGTTCGGTGCAAGTATTCAGAGGGGGGGTGAATGAATATACCCTTTAAAAACTCTCGCCCAGTTAGAATTCTAGTGCTCAGAACTGCGAAATAAAAACACTAAGACTAACTATAGGAAAACTACTCCAGTCATCTACTGAACTTGTAGACAAATATGAAGAGTGCTCCTAAGCGAACATCTAATGTGGGCAGCAATTAGACAAATCAAACATACACTCAATACCACTGTCAAACATATAGTATGCGCAGCAGACAAATGAACTCTTATAGAACATCAAACCAAAGCGCACCTAACCATTCATCTAGCGCCAATCAGATAGAAGAAATCAAACCACTACACAATGATTTTTAGGTGGTTCGGTCCAGCAGACCTACATCCACCCCACACTCAAACCGAGTGTGGATTCCGCTGACTCACAGCTTGAACAGCTGGGCATCACAGCTTGCCATACAACCGCTGGGCAACACAGCTTGCCGTCCGAGGAATCCTCCTCGCCCGCTGAGCAACACAGCTTGCTGTCCAGAGGATGCACCTCTGCAAACCGCTGGGGAAATACAGCTTAACCCATCCGAGACCAAGTCTCGCCAGCTGAGGATTACAACTTTACCTGTCCAGTGGAGACCTCCACTGTATCCGTTGACTAACAGCTTGAAGAAGGTGTAAAATGGAAAACAGAAAATAGAAATAAACAGCAATCGGAAAGCTGAACCAATGAAACACAAATATAGCTCTCGAAGAGCACTTCTGACTTGGATTTGATCCAAAAGCCAGACAACCCAACCTCTCTCTCTCTCAGCTCGAGCTCTCTATTTCTCTTCTTTCTCTTCTTCTTCTTCTTCTCTTCTCTTCTTTCTCTTCTTCTTCTTCTCTTCTCTTCTCTTTCTTTTTCTCTGGATCGAAGACCTCTCTGCACTCTACTTTTTTTTCTTCACAGCTTCTGCTCTGTCTATTTCGATCTGCCTTCATCTAAAGACGAAGACTCATATATATAGCAGCAGCAGCCAGGGCGCGTGTGGCTTCCACAGTTCCCGCCCTAAAAATTCGGACCACGTGGCAGTATCCAGCAGGCTGTCAGTACACGTGTCCTCATCTGGGCACTGTCCTTATCCTCGGATCACGTGCCCTTCATAGAGCTTCTCGAATAGTCCCTGTCAGACAGAGTATCGGATTATCAGTTTAAGCATAAACCCTGTACAGACATCATAGTATGCACAATGCAGTGTATAGACTTTCCAATGTCTAGACTTGCAGATGTGAACGACACAATGTATAGACTTCAGGTGTGAAGACATTGTGAATGCAAATGCAATGTTCAGACTTCATTGTATAGACTTGGAGAACCTGAATCAATGTGCATACTTGGAACGCTTGAAGACCAGTGTCCAGACTTGGAATCAATGAAGGCGTTGGCTGTACAGACTTGGCCAAACAATCCGATGTAGAGACTTGAGGCATGGAGGCCAATGTACAGACTTGGAAAGTTAAGACCATTGTACAGACTTCACCTCGTGCCAGCTATAGTGAAGGAATGTATAGACTTAACAGTCTCCCTGGCTGCACAGACTTGAATGAGACGCTGCATGAGACGATGTAGCTACAGTGATGTACAGACTTGTGAAAGACTTGCTGGATGCAACGTGAGACGCAAGTTGAGACGATGCAATGTGCAGACTTCATGTAAGAAGGCAACGGCTGTACTTACTTACTGAAGTGTAAAACAATGTGCAGACTTCGAAGAACACAACGTGCAGCAGTGTATAGACTTGAAGCACTAGATGCACGATGTACATACTTCATTCATGCAAGGCTATGCTTTGTATAGACTATGTGAATGTAGTGCAATGTATAGACTCTGCATAACATTCAGTAGCCAACGTATAGACTTAGGCATCCTTCAGCTCACTGTGTAGACTTCAACCATGATGCATGCAATGCACTGAACAATGTACATACTTCCTATATGCTCAAGACTATGCACAACGAATGTATATACTTACTGTAGGGGATGTGCAGACTTGATATATAAACCAATGTATAGACTTCAACTCAAACATGCATAATGTATAGACTTTGTGAAATGTGAATGCGATGTACAGACTTCATGAGACGATAGATGATGTATGGACTTGGCAAAGACGCTAATGAAGACGGTCCAATGTGCAGACTTAGCCGTTGCAGACTAGTCCAATTGAGACGCTGGGAAAGACGGTCCACTATCTAGACTTGCGATGCCTTCGCCAAATGCATGCTACAGTCCAATGTATGGACTTAGAAAAATGATGCATGAGACGCTCAATGAGACGCTGAAGTCTGTATAGACTTTGCCCAAAGCCTTAGACGCTAACAGAGACGGACCGATGTATATACTTGAACTTGAATGCATGAACAGTCTGTATAGACTTACATGAGACGAACGATGTATATACTTGAACTTGAATGCATGAACAGTCTGTATAGACTTCACCAAGACACTGCATAACACTATGATGCAATGTACAGACTTGAGTAAAAGTCCAATGTGCATACTTGATGATCATGCAAGTGAGCGATGTATAGACTCAATGCAAGCAGATGGATGTACAGACTTGGCGAATGCAATGTATGGACTTGCAGACAGAACACATGCAGTGAATAGACTTATGCAGACAGAACACATGCATTCCCCAGATAATATACCAGTCACAGTCATATGCATTTTCCACAGAGTATATCAGTTATAAACATTCATGTTGCTATCATTCAATGTGGTGACTCATTCATGTTACTATCATTAAAACACCACACTCATCAAAGCACAAGGGGCACAACAATCTCCCCCTTTTTGATGATGGCAACATGATGAGTCCCACTGACTCGTCAAACTATTCTCCCCCTTTGACATAATCAAAAAGAAGGGAAATGGTTTGAGGGACAAATTCAGCATACAAACACAGCACATAAATTCAGAGAATGAGTCATGGTTCATTAAAATGAAGTTCTCTCTTATGACAATGAAACAACTCTCCCCCTATCAATATGTATGATTGACTACTCTCCCCTTAACTGTAGATAAACCATAACACCCCCTGAAGCACAGGAATGGACTCAGGTTATCCAATAAATCAATCTGAAATCTGCCATTGCAAAGAATCTGAATTTTAGTGAAAAGACCACAGAATCAGAATTTGTTACAGAACAAGATGGAAGATTCCAACAGTGTGGAGAAGAGTACATCTCAGGAGTCAATCAACTGATAGTGTAGCCCAGTGGTGGGTTGAGAAATAGTCAAAGCACAATACATCTCAAGGAATCAATCAATTGCAAGATGTTAATCAGGCTGACTGAAAAGAATCTGATCATGAGAGATTTTAAAGCATCCATCACAACAATAAGTCTTAAGAAGATTAGACTCTTCTATCATAAAGGGTTATGAATTTGCAGCTTAACCAATCTGATTTAATTTTGATGTATACCAAATTTACCAAAATAAACTCAATACTCATATCTGAATCCAAGTTTTAATAAAAGTGAACCAAATAGTCAGAAAACACTCAAAAACAAACATCTTTTATCTTACACATATGATCTCAATTGCACCTTTGAAAAATACACAGGTTAGTACTGAAGTTAAACACTTTTTCAAGAACATGAGTTGACAGATTTTTCAAGATAATTTTATTTGAAGCACATTATATTTTTCCTGAGCAATTTAAGTTGATCAACACCTTTTTACATGAGGCACAACAAGTCTTAGTTGAAGTGACCCAGTTACTCAGTATGATAACTGTCATTACCTCTCACTTTGAGAGCAGAGTTAGCAATATGAGTGTCTTTTTACATGAGAAGACACATTTATCAGAGGCCAGACTCCCCAGCTACTCAACACAAATAATCTATTACTCTGTCAGGTTTTGTTTCACTAAATTTTTATCAGAGATAACTATGGCACCTCATGACATGAGTTACTTTATTTCATTGATAAAGGACTCAGTTTCTCAGTGACCGAGTCATTGCTCTGAATTCACAATTTTTCATTTAGTCAACATTTTTCAAATTAATGTTTAACAACAATACATACTATATGCATCTTAACCAAAGAAGCCCTGAATTCAAATTTTCAGATATCTGATGAGAGAGTCTAAGGTTTACATGACACATGTGGTTAAGGTTTATTAAACCTTATCATTCAGATATTTTCAATTCATTTAACTACAAATCTGAGAATACATTAATCTTATATCAGTCTGATTCTGTGATAATTCTTAAACCTGTATGATAGAAATTTCTACAATGTTCTCAGACTGAATTGCATGACATGCAGCTTAAGTTCCTCAGATCAGAAAAATAAGTTTAGCTGACCAACAAATCAATAGTAGAGCCAATTCAGTCACACCAGCTGAGAAGAATGTGAAAGGTGAGTATAGGCTGGTGCAAGAGTAAATCAGCAATAGAGAAAAGCATCAGAAGAGATTTTTATCATCAGACAGTAGCTGAGTCTGGAATACAGACTGATCAGCTATTTTAGAGATACCAGCAGAGAATTCAGTTGAATAGCGCATAGTCAAGAGAATGAATCAGGTTACTTAAACAAAGGGAGTTCATGAGGTGAAGAAGATATGAAATAGGAATGCTCCCCCTGTCTAAGTGCAGTGAATTTCTTTTTAGATTTTTTCAAAATTTTTGATATGCACTATCCTACATATGCAGTATGCAATAATTCTAACAAGGAGAGCATGATGATCAATCAACAGCAAACAAGCTCCCCCTGACAAAATGCATGATGTGCAATGAAGCATTTCTTTTCGAATTTTATTTTCTTCAAATTTATGATATGTAATACACTGCTCTATATGAAAACTAGACCCATGGTACTAGGCGGAGGACTCGGTCCAAGGACCACCTTACACATGGTAGTTACATCCAGACATACTCCATATGCCCTTCAACACTGTTCCATTTAATATACCATGATGGTCATGCAAATGACATATGTAGTGCAAAGCAATCTCATTTATTTAGTGCAAACAACAGCATGAGAAGAGCATCAAAAAAACAACCAAGCAAAACAACAATTTCAGATAATGAAATTAAAACAGACAAATCAGTATTTTTAGATTATGAGATTTAAACAAAGTTCAGAACTGACCTGAAAGGTAGGATCCTGGGGTTTCCATTTGAGTGCCTTGGTCTGTTAACCCCTGTTTATTCTTTGACCCAAGGCACACCTGTAACATTATGATCATTTTGATCCTGCAGGGACCCAAGTAGTTTTGGGTCCTGCATTTACCCTGACAGGTGTTCTAAATATTCTTTTTACAGCATCATCATCAAATTCCATTAGAAAACAATCAGACATAGAGTGTCCAAAATTTTCACAATAATAACATGAAGCCACATACTTTTTGTTTTTATTCTTCATGTTAGCAGAAACATGATGCCCATGTGCATGAAAATTTTTCTTTTCATACTCAGCCAGCCTACAGTTGGCAGCTTTGTGGCCTAGCTTACCACATTCAAAGCAGTAACAATTCTTTTTCATGAATTCAATTTTCTTCTTATCAACAGCATTGGGAGCAGGAAATTTTATAGATTTAGAATTAATTCTACTTCCCTGAGCATGCCAGCAGTCTTTGACTTTGTGGCCATGCCTCCCACATTCGAAGCACCTTGGGTGCTTACCTCTTGAGCCATTAAAACCCCATGAAGGCCTAAACCAACACTCAACAGCTTTATGACCACGTTTGTTACAATTATAACAAATGATGTGTTGGTTTGAAGCAGACATGTTTCTTTTGAGGTGGTGATGATTATTTGAGAAAAAATTATCATGCATCATGTCATCACTTTTCATCACACTACAGTCATCCATATAATGACCATGCCTACCACAATAGTAGCAAGAGGCATCAGATTTCCTAAGAGCATGGTTTCTATCATATGATTTCTTAGATGCATGCGAATGAGTACAAGAAGCATCAGATTCAGCAGAGCTGATAAATTTCGGAGTATAACCAGAATTATTCTTTACCTTCTTTGTTTGACTTTTTCTTTTCAATTTCTGATTATTCTCAACAGGTTTTGTTTGCTTTTCAATTTTCTGAGCTTTGAACTGAAAGACAGGTTTTGAAGGTGACTTCTGATTTTCATTTTGTTTTGGGGATTGCCTTGAGGCACCAGCTACATTAGAACTATGCACAAAGGTAGTATATAGCTGGTTTCTGGTAGTTTCCTTAACATCAGGACTACAGCTTGTCCCCTTTCTTGGATTGTCATCCTTCATTTTCACAACAGTTTTTACTTTTCTTTCATTCTTAGCAGAATTAGATGCTAATTTTTCTAGATCCTGAATCTTGTTTTCCAAAGATGTTATGTGAAGCTCATAACTGGCTATCTCCTGTTCACTGCAATTGACACATTCACTTAAGACTTTATTTGTAGTTTTATACTTCTCAATTTCTTGTTCCAAGTTGCTTAACTTTTCAGATTTTTCATTACAAACAGCTTTTCCCTTTTCTGTGGTGAGAAGTTTTTCAGACAAGCCAGTATTTAACCATTTCAATTTTTCAATTTCAGCTTTTAATTCAATGTTTTCTTTGGTCAGCTTCTTAACTTCAGCATCACATTTTTCATTAGTGGATATCAATTCCAGTTTCTCAATTAGTTCATTTTCTCTTTCTTCCACTTTAATTTTCTCAGCAACCAAGTTTTTGTGATCCTCTTTAAGTGAGACTATTTGTTTGTTCAGCCATTCATTCTCACTATAAAGATCTTCATTACGTTCTCTTAGAGCTGAGCACATATGGCAGGTTAATTCAGCAGAAGAAGAATGTGAAGCCTCCCCATTGATTTCATTTATTCTACCCATGAGATTTTCAATTTTCTTTTGAAATCCTTCATTCTCAAGTTTCAGTTTATCCAATTCAGAATTAACTTGAGTCAGTTCTTGCATGTCTTTTATATGTTTATTTTTCTTCTCATTCAGCTGATTCTCAAGTTCTGATATCTTGTCCAGATATGTTTGATTTTCAAGTTTTAGAGAACCATTTTGTTCCTGAAAATTCTGAACATCTAACGTACATGCATCATAAGATTGTTTCAGATCTGGACAATTTTTACAAGGAACTTTCAAAGTTATCTGATCACATTTCTTTTTCAATCTCTTATTCTCAGATTTCAATTGTTCACATCTATTATTAAGTTCCTCATTTATATTCCATAGGTCATCAATTGAAAGTTCTCCAGATTCAGAGCTTACCTCGGATGAAGTTTCATCATTAGCATTTCTCCGATCAGCCATCAAGCATTTGCTGTGATTCCTGATTAGCTTTAGTTTTTCCAAAATGTCTTTGGCAGACCTGCAAGAAGAAATGCATTCAATTAGAGATCTGTCAATTGATTCTTTTAATAAAACTACAGCTCTATTATTGACAGAGTCTTTCAGCTTATCCTTCTTGGTCCATTTGGATTTATCCTTCGATAGTTTATATGGACCGTGAGTTATTACCTTCCACAAGTCAGGATCGGTTGTGCTTACATACCGATGCAACTTTTCCAGCCATGGGCCAAGGTCATCACCTCTGAATATCAGAGGATTAGCCATCAAAGCAGATAACAAGCAGACTCAAAGCACAAAGCAATCGACAAGAAAACACCACAACCAGATAAGCACGGCAAAGCACTAACTCAGTGAAACTAAACAACGAGCATAGAAAGCACACTCTGAAATGCACCAAACACTAGCAGGATCCTCTGTAGATTGTTAGATCTGATAGATCAGAGACCAGCTCTGATACCAAGTGTTGGGTTCGGTGCAAGTATTCAGAGGGGGGGTGAATGAATATACCCTTTAAAAACTCTCGCCCAATTAGAATTCTAGTGCTCAGAACTGCGGAATAAAAACACTAAGACTAACTATAGGAAAACTACTCCAGTCATCTACTGAACTTGTAGACAAATATGAAGAGTGCTCCTAAGCGAACATCTAATGTGGGCAGCAATTAGACAAATCAAACATGCACTCAATACCACTGTCAAACATATAGTATGCGTAGCAGACAAATGAACTCTTATAGAACATCAAACCAAAGCGCACCTAAGCATTCATCTAGCGCCAATAAGATAGAAGAAATCAAACCACTACACAATGATTTTTAGGTGGTTCGGTCCAGCAGACCTACATCCACCCCACACTCAAACCGAGTGTGGATTCCGCTGACTCACAGCTTGAACAGCTGGGCATCACAACTTGCCATACAACTGCTGGGCAACACAGCTTGCCGTCCGAGGAATCCTCCTCGCCCGCTGAGCAACACAGCTTGCTGTCCAGAGGATGCACCTCTGCAAACCGCTGGGGAAATACAGCTTAACCCGTCCGAGACCAAGTCTCGCCAGCTGAGGATTATAGCTTTACCTGTCCAGTGGAGACCTCCACTGCATCCGCTGACTAACAGCTTGAAGAAGGTGTAAAATGGAAAACAGAAAATAGAAATAAACAGCAATCGGAAAGCTGAACCAATGAAGCATAAATATAGCTCTCGAAGAGCACTTCTGACTTAGATTTGATCCAAAAGCCAGACAACCCAATCTCTCTCTCTCTCTCTCAGCTCGAGCTCTCTATTTCTCTTCTTTCTCTTCTTCTTCTTCTCTTCTCTTCTTTCTCTTCTTCTTCTTCTCTTCTCTTCTCTTTCTTTTTCTCTGGATCGAAGACCTCTCTGCACTCTACTTTTTTTTCTTCACAGCTTCTGCTTTGTCTATTTCGATCTGCCTTCATCTGAAGATGAAGACTCATATATATAGCAGCAGCAGCCAGGGCGCGTGTGGCTTCCACAGTTCCCGCCCTAAAAATTCAGACCACGTGGCAGCATCCAGCAGGCTGTCAGTACACGTGTCCTCATCTGGGCACTATCCTTATCCTCAGATCACGTGCCCTTCATAGAGCTTCTCAAACAGTCCCTGTCAGACAGAGTATCGGATTATCAGTTTAAGCATAAACCCTGTACAGACATCATATTATGCACAATGCAGTGTATAGACTTTCCAATGTCTAGACTTGCAGATGTGAACGACATAATGTATAGACTTCAGGTGTGAAGACATTGTGAATGCAAATGCAATGTTTAGACTTCATTGTATAGACTTGGAGAACCTGAATCAATGTGCATACTTGGAACGCCTGAAGACCAGTGTCCAGACTTGGAATCAATGAAGGCGTTGGCTGTACAGACTTGGCCAAACAATCCGATGTAGAGACTTGAGGCATGGAGGCCAATGTATAGACTTGGAAAGTTAAGACCATTGTACAGACTTCACCTCGTGCCAGCTACAGTGAAGGAATGTATAGACTTAACAGTCTCCCTGGCTGTACAGACTTGAATGAGACGCTGCATGAGACGATGCAGCTACAGTGATGTACAGACTTGTGAAAGACTTGCTGGATGCAACGTGAGACGCAAGTTGAGATGATGCAATATGCAGACTTCATGTAAGAAGGCAACGGCTGTACATACTTACTGAAGTGTAAAGCAATGTGCAGACTTCGAAGAACACAACGTGCAGCAGTGTATAGACTTGAAGCACTAGATGCATGATGTACATACTTCATTCATGCAAGGCTATGCTTTGTATAGACTATGTGAATGCAGTGCAATGTATAGACTCTGCATAACATTCAGTAGCCAACGTATAGACTTAGGCATCCTTCAGCTCACTGTGTAGACTTCAACCATGATGCATGCAATGCACTGAACAATGTACATACTTCCTATATGCTCAAGACTATACACAACGAATGTATATACTTGCTGTAAGGGATGTGCAGACTTGATATATGAACCAGTGTATAGACTTCAACTCAAACATGCATAGTGTATAGACTTTGTGAAACGTGAATGCGATGTACAGACTTCATGAGACGATGGACGATGTATGGACTTGGCAAAGACGCTAATGAAGACGGTCCAATGTGCAGACTTAGCCGTTGCAGACTAGTGCAATTGAGACGCTAGGAAAGACGGTCCACTGTCTAGACTTGCGATGCCTTCGCCAAATGCATGCTACAGTCCAATGTATGGACTTAGAAGAATGATGCATGAGACGCTGAAGTCTGTATAGACTTTGCCCAAAGCCTTAGACGCTAACAGAGATGGACCGATGTATATACTTGAACTTGAATGCATGAACAGTCTGTATAGACTTACATGAGACGAACGATGTATATACTTGAACTTGAATGCATGAACAGTCTGTATAGACTTCACCAAGACACTGCATAACACTATGATGCAATGTACAGACTTGAGTAAAAGTCCAATGTGCATACTTGATGATCATGCAAGTGAGCGATGTATAGACTCAATGCAAGCAGATGGATGTACAGACTTGGCGAATGCAATGTATGGACTTGCAGACAGAATACATGCAATGAATAGACTTATGCAGACAGAACACATGCATTCCCCAGATAATATTCCAGTCACAGTCATATGCATTTTCCACAGAGTATATCAGTTATAAACATTCATGTTGCTATCATTCAATGTGGTGACTCATTCATGTTACTATCATTAAAGCACCACACTCATCAAAGCACAAGGGGCACAACATGCCAGACCTTCGACTACCAACGTCCACCCCTCACTCGAACTAGAGTGAGGATTTTCGCTGATGCACAGCTTAACCGCTGATCCATAGCTTTGGGGACGAATCCCTACACACCGCTGAGCACTCACAGCTTGATGTCCGAGGAACCAATCCTCACTCCCTGAGCAATTACAGCTTGTTGTCCGAGGAACAAATCCTCACCCATTGAGCAACACAGCTTGCTCCGCTGCCTAACAACTTGAAGAAGGATTCAAAGAGAAAAATGAAAAGAATAAAACAAAACAGAGATGAAACTTCAAGGCAGTGTAGCTCGGATGAGCATAAGACACTAGATCTGATCTAGAAGTCGGAACCTCGACAGCTCTTCAAGAATTCTTCAAATCTCCAGTACTCTGTTTTCTTTTTCCTTTTTTTTTCTTTTCTCACAGTCACCGACTTCTACCTTCACCACTATTCTCTCACTACTTACTAGCACTTCTTTCCGGTTCTGTATTCATTAGCTCTCTTTTTTTTTTATTCAGTAGCTCTCTCTTCTCTAACTCTTTTTTTGGATGGCTCTCTTCTTCTCTAAATTTTCTATCAGACTCTCTTTCTTTTCTCATCTCAGCTCACTTCTCTCCGGCTCTCCACTTCTACTCCTCATTCTTCTTCGATCTTCCTTGTCTCAATTATTGAGTCTACGGGCAAAAAGCCTTATATCCAGTTGGGATGATTCTTGTGGTCCCCACAAGATTCCTTCTGGGCGTGTGGAGGGAACACTCGCCAAAACGAAATTCTGGAAGGTGCTATTTCGAGAGTCTGCATGTCAGAACCAATCATTTGAGTTGCATCCACGTAGAAGATTCTTCTGCTGGAGCATCAGTCTTGGATCACGTGCCAAGAGTAGTCATTTGTGATCCCACATGAGCTGTTTGACTCTTAGATGAAATCTTAATTGAAGGTGTTTCAGTAAAAGTTTGGATACTTTATGTCTTGATGTTCCTGCCAAAGTAGATGTGGAAATGTATCATCAACCTTATTATGATATATGTCATTATTAGTGCTCTAAGAAATGCAAACTTATTCATTTCATAAACAATGCTAACTGTTGGGCACAGAGGAGTTTCTCATTTAAATGAGATGCAATGAACTGTCTAAGCAAGTGCAGTTGCATTGAGCTGTATAGCACACATGTCGACCTTGCTCTAAGATAGTGCACAAGATGCATCATGTAACACCCCGGTGAAATAATAAAATACAAAAGTAAAATTTTAAAATATGTATTGGAATTAAAGCTATTTCCTTGCTATTTAATGACTTCAATGATTTTCTTAATTAAAGAATATTATTTATTTTGAAAGTGGCCAAATTATATCAATAAAAAGAAATAATTATTTTTCTACAATCAACATAAAAAGACTTTCATATCCCAAGATGCAATCAAATTTTCTACGTTGAATTGAATTTCATAGGTATAATTCAAATTAATTGAATTTCACCCGTAGGTCAAAGTTTCGACTAATTTTTAAAAATATGAAAAAATTATATTCTTGTAGAGAACAAAGTGTTTAACCATAATGTCAACTGGGCCGACCCCTAATAAAAATTTGATTAGGCTGAATTAAGGAATTAATGGTTAAATTCGTTGTTTTAATATGTCAACCTTTAACGTTCAAATTAGAGCCCGATTCTTAACCATTTGAGCCCAAACCAAGCCCAAATGATAGGCCCATCTTAGAAGCACATGTCCCCTTCGAAAACCCTAACCCTAGACCCATAGATTGGCGGCAGGGGCGGCGGATTAGGCTTCATCTCGAGTTTTTTGCCGGTTTTTCTTCCTTGGACTCTCGAGTCCAATCCGATCTCTAGAACAACTATAGGCTCAATAAATAGAGGGCTTTCGTAGCCCTAGACCTCCTTTTGTTTTTTCAACAGGTGGCGCAAGCAATCGTGGTCGATCGAGGGTGAATTAGGGCGAGGACGGTGACGTGTTCGTGATTAGGGTTTTAGCGCGTCTTCCCTTTCTTCTTCTAAATCGGTAGGTTTCTTGCAGGCCCAATCAAATTAATTAACATGGATAGATAGATCTCATCCTTACCTTTCTTTTGAACCTATTTTGCCCAATTTTAGCTATCTATCTTGGGCGTATTCCTAGTTTTATGTGAGCATGCAATTAGGTTTTTTTTTACTATTTTCATCTCCGTTCGATTTACATAGATCAATCGTAGTGGAATCTTTAAATTGATCATGCCTTGGTGTGCATTTTTAAGCTACCCACATTTTGATAGTAAATAGCCCAATTTTTCATGCTACATCTAGGTTTTAATCTTGCTTTCATTGGACCGAGGTCTTGTGTTTTTATGTTCTAGGTTCGGACTTGAATAAACGCCCTTCCAGAGACCGCCTGGTTTTTAGCAGTCACGCGATAGACCACTTTCATGGTCTAGTAGCCCAGGGACAACCGTTTCTTCTTATTAGGGCTTCGTTGGGCCTTAACGGTCTGCCAATATGCCACTTATGAGTCTAGCGGTTGCCCGATAGACCACTTTATGGCGGTGGGTTTTAAATAGAGAAAGGGGATTTGCGCTGGTTCTTAGCGGTCATCCTCTGACCATCTGAGAAACTTAGCGGTCCACCTTTAGACCGTTTTAGTTTCTATAAGTGGCCCTGGACAGACCGTCTGGGAACAATGACGGCCTTCTGCCAGACCGCTACCCTGTGTTGTTCTATAACTTAGTTCTTTTGATTACGACGTGTGTGCATTGTTAGTCCATACTTCATAACTTGCTAGTAGGATTTTGGTTATGTTAAACATCACACTGTTAACTAGAAAAATGGAATTTATGAGCTAAGTTCATCTTCTTCATGATTATTTTTCTCATGATCATCATTCTTGATATCTTATAATTGAAATGAGTAGAGTAATTAATATTGGTTTCTTTATACCATTGTCATCTTGCTACCTTATTAATTTATCTTGCTATCTTTTTAGTTCTGTTTTAAGGTCGTGCCACTCCTGTGGTGGCGAATGGACCGAATACATTATTTTTCGTTGATTGTGAGCTATAAATTCTTGGGCATGGAATTACCTCTCCGTCAGATATTCCTTCCGCCGAACTAGGTGTTCATGTTCCGAGGCTTCCGTAAGTCTCCGCGATCCTGAGATTCCCCCTAGGACGCCGGGCGAGTTGTACCCACAGGCCTGGACCTTTTTGACTCGATCAAATCGTGTATTTTGTTAAATCCCGGAATTGGGACTATCTTGTTGATGGCGGCCCTCCTGAGACCGTTTAAATCAGTAAGCGGTCCAGTCATGACCGCCAGATTTCTTGAACGGCCCTTCTGTGACCGTGTTTAACCGGCTATGCGTCGACTTTAGTCATTTGGGCTCTATAATGTACATGGTTGATATTAGACCGTTTATCTCTTAAAGCGGCCCAGCCAGGGCCGTCTAGTCCTGATCACAGCCCATCTTGGACCGATTTATACTCATTCGCTTTGGGTTGGATCTTTGACCCAGCTAGCTTTTAGCGGTCCTTCTTAAACCGTTTATATTTTTCATACGGTCCTGCTTAGACCGTGTACCTATATTAACGGTCCTTTGCTGACCGTTTCACTTTCCAGTTTTTCAAAAATTGATGTTTTCATAGTTTTGATATGTGTAAGCTACTCTAGCCCAACTAGACTATTGAACCCTGAATTTTGACCTATTGTTAGGTCTATTGTCAACATTATCCATTCAAGAGTCATTTCTTTAATGACTAATTCCTCTCGATTAATGAGCTTATTATTGGAATCTCAAGAAAATCAATATTTTTACACATTTTACCTTGATTACATGAGCTTGATCTTGGAACTCTTGGCCATGATATTCGTGGATGTCTAGATTTCGTGGGATCTATGATCCAAACAAATCAATGCCAAGGCAATCATATTTAATGGCCCAATCTGGTCCTAGGAGGAGCACCCGAAAAGTACTTGATCCCCGGGGAGGTGAATGACTAGGTGTGGCATTTGGCACCGAGTACTATCTAGCGTGTTGAGTCTAAGACATTCCTCATTCTCGTGAACTTGCTATTCATGCTTGAAAGCGTGAAGTACCTGCTTGCGTGACATGACTCAACTCGACTTGACTTGAAATGGCCATTTATTGGGAAGTTCTTGTTGATAGTGCTTGATGTCTCGACTTGCAATATTCCTTTCCATTTATCTATCAATTATCTTCGGATCTTGTTGGTTATTTAGTTTTCTTATTTGAGTTTCTCGCATTATTCATGTATTCATAAAATAGTTAATTACTTAAATCTGCCTGATGATAGAGAGTAATTCCTACTGAGCTTCTTGCTCATCCCCCTTATTTCCATCCTTTTCAGGTAACTCGGTAGATGGAACGTTTGCAACTGGGATCGGGCCAGCGTGATCGAGTGAACCTGGAACTTAGAGGCCCGAGTTTTTTTATTTTCTTAAGTCTAGTTAGTATAGTGGGTCTTGTTATTTCTCTTCTTTATTTCTTTTATTGAGTCTATTAATGTAAACTGAGTTAAATTGTAATTCAATTTCTAAATATCAATAAAACTATAATTTTCTCAAGTCAATGGTCTCCATGTGTTTGAATATTATTTATTATGTTTATTTATTTTCTGCTCTAATTATCATGACTGTTTCGCTGTCACGTTCCGAGCATCGCTTCTCGCTGCTATCGGTTCGGGGCGTGACAGAAGTGGTATTAGAGCCTCAGTTGTTTAAGTCCTAGGTTCTTGTCCATAAGTATAGATTACCCTAAGTAATATGTCGTGTAATCCTTGTCATCCCCTCATGTCACCTGGTGAGATTGGGTAGTGCTTCGGGTTAAGTAATAAAATATGTATAAGATTGCGTAGCACGACGTGTAAAGGTAATAAAATTTTTAACCTTATAAGTATTTTGCAGGCATCTAAGCTCCTTTTGACATGAAAGCGAGAGGGTCAACGCGTCAGCTAAAATTTAGTTCCGTTAGAAGGTGGCGAGTTCGTCGTAAAGAAATTTGAAGTAATAAGAAGAAAAGGAATAACCTTTCGCAATTGAAATATTTTCACTGTCACAAATTTGGTCATCTAATCAAAGAGTGTTGGCGAAGGAGCGGAGCATGTCTTCGTTGCAGAAATAAAGTTCATGTAATGGCTAATTGTGTCACGCCCTGAGCCTTTATTACAGCGGAAGACTCGCTCGGGGTGCGCGAACAGCCGGCATGGTAAGCCTCTTGCAAGCAAGAACGATCAGAGCGTAATACAATCACACACACAAATGCAATTACACAATATATATTCAAAACTTCAACTTTATTTCATTACTAACTCAAGTACAACCACTAATTCAATTTCCATCATCTTTCATTCTACTAGACTCAAGAAATAGGAAAATTACATTGACTCAATCTAGACATTATAGACTTCCTAAGTCTTCGCTCATCTTTAATCACTCTCGGATCCGCTACTTGAATAATCCGAATCCGAACCACTTCCATCTCCTGAAAAAGATCGGAAATAGGTAATGAGCGCACTTGCCCAGTAGGTATCTTCGCATCAACATGAAGGCACTATTAAAGTAATTAACATTTTAGCTCTAGAGAAATAAGGCAAAATCATGCAATGCGATGATCACGCAATTAAACCAAAGTAACAGGACAATCATATAAGACGGAATGAGAACAAGAATGAACTAGCAAGGATAGAACAAGAACATGATATTGGCCTTTCATGAACAAGAATATATCGAGAATGTACTAGCAAGCCACATAATCAACACTTTAGCATCTTATGCTTATGAGCAAGTGCTTCGTGAATTTCTATGGAATATCAAGCAAGAAAGTCATGTACAAGAATGTCATGTCGTGTTGTGGATCTTCAATTATTTATAGAAATCATACTCCCAGCGCAATGCGACGCCAGTAGCATCATACCCCATGGTTTATAAAATAGTATGTTTCCGGCAATCAGCCGAGGGGACTAGCATAGAGCCCTTGAACATAATCAGTGCTCGATCGCATCTTCATGTATAAATTAAGCTACTTCCACGCATGTAACAGTAAAGTATAGCCAAGAATATATCAATTCCAAATAATGAAAATCAATGAATGAATGCTTCAACTTGAATATATGAGATCAAGAATGACTTAGACTATACTATGCTTATGGAAATAAATCGGCAGCATAACAGTACATTCTTTATTTTTTTCATTCATCATATTAAGTTCCTTGATCAATATGATAAGTTCTAGATTATCATTAGTCCATCTAGAACCTTAGAAAATCAACCCTTTGGTCAAACCTTGGGTTAACATATATAAGCTATGTGACGTTCATCTACTGGGCTGTTACATCCTGTGACGCTCCAGTAGTGGGCCGTTACAGTGATTCGAGTCCAGAAAGACAAAATAGACCCAGAGAAATGTGACGGTCATGCAATGGGCCGTTACGTGAGCCTGACGGTCCAATGTAAGGCCGTTACATTACTAGAATCAGAAAACAACGATAGTGCATTCTAGTTAATGGGTTTTAATGGTACAACCAACTCGGCGTCCTAGTGAGAATCCCAGGCTCGCGGAGAATTATGGAGACCTTGAAACAAGATTTCCTAGTCCATTGGAAGGAATATCCAATAGAGAGGTCCTAATATCCAAGAATATGTTCCTATAGTGAAAAATGTGAACTAATGGTCAACATACCGGAGTATGTGCCATGTACTTATAGAAATGACTCTATTGATAGAGGAAGAATATATATAGATATATATCGATGTGAAATCATGATAAAAACTCTATCAATACATCATTCAAAATCATGTTTCTAATTACAAAACTATAGAGTTTGGGCTCACGAAATTAACATAACTCAAAGTAACAATAAGATGCCAAAACATGCAATACCTATGATGAATGAGTAATTAACCTTCAAGTCACATAATCAGGTAAAAACTTATTTAACTAAGCTTAATAGTAAGTAACTTTGATAAGTCTTATTCTGTCTTGAGTTGACAGTACACAGGAACCTGACGGTCTAGCCAAGGCGCGTCACAGGGAGTGTGACGGTCTATCGAACAGCCGTTACAGAATGTAACGCTCCTGCATAGATGCGTCAGAGCCAACAGAGAAATCAATAGGCAATCATGGACTGTGACGGTCCATCGTACGGCCGTTACTTGAGTGTGACGGTCCTACTATGGTGCGTTACAGTATCTGCTGATAGACAATGATATGAAACCTAAGAGATCAACTCACATCATGTCTATAAATAAAATACCATGTCTATTCTAGGCATGATAATAAAGTATAGGCTATCTATATGCATGGGTTCCAGTGAATAGACAAGATAACTTCTTTTATTTCTATTTAAGGCTAAGAGATGTATGAAATGCATGGAACTAGTAAAACATGAAATTGATGATCTACCATGCATGAAATTCAATCAAACCAGAGGGCTTTTAGTCCTATAATGTTATTTTCGCCATTCATGAGATAACCTACCTCTTGTCTAGGCTTTAAAACATCTAATTATGGTCTGAACACCGAGCCCTAGTTCCCTTCTTCCTGTGACTTTTCAGCAACTTCCTTGGGCTCTAACTCCACGACCTCTTGACCTAAAGATGTGAAATTTGGAGAGGACTTAGTCTAAAGTTTTATAAGCAAATACTTCTAAAGAACTTACCCGAGATTATGACTCCTTACCTTGATTCCACGCGAGCAAAAGTAAGGGTCGCGCAGTTCAGAACTAGGTCCTATTTATATGGTTTTTGGCTAGGGTTTAAAAATTAGATCGATTCTAGAGTCCTTAATTTGTTAAAACCTGATCTCTAAGAGTTCTTAGTAATGTTATAACTCTTCCCACGTTGATCCCTAGTAGATAAGATCATCAAGTTTCCATCTTTTTATAAGTTCTTCCTCTAACGGAATCTGCAGAGTGTAACAGTCAAACGCAGGCGCGTTAGGTGAATGTGACGGTCTCGCGATAGACCGTTACAGTCAACGTATATAGAGTTTCAAATAAATAAAACTCTTTTATTCATTTATCCATATAATTATCTTAGATAATTATTCTTTATCCTTAAAATCTATAAATAAGCTAAATAACCTTCTAGAACATGGGCCAAACTTAATGGTTTTGGGCCTTAAACCTTTTAGATGATGTGCAAATAGGCTTGGTTAGTTATTTAACCTCATTGGGCCTTATAATGACTTATTAGTCTCAGAATCCATTTATTAATATATTTAGGCCTTTATAAATTCTAGAAAATTATTTATATAAACTCTGGGGCACTACAAATTTCCCTGAGCTACTTCCACAAGTAAATTGGATCTGATTTCTATCAAATGAAGAATTATATAAGGTATCATTCTCCCTTATCCTTAACTATAGTTAAAATTCTTTTACATTCCATTAGTCATATGATTACCATGTTATTTTGAATAGATAAGATCATCTTAGTTTAATGACGATCGACGAATTTGGGGACCAAATTCCTTAAAGTGGGGGAGGATGTAACACCCCGGTTAAATAATAAAATATAAAAGTAAAATTTTAAAATATGTATTGAAATTAAAGCTATTTCCTTACTATTTAATGACTTCAATGATTTTCTTAATTAAAGAATATTATTTATTTTGAAAGTGACAAAATTATATCAATAAAAAGAAATAATTATTTTTCTACAATCAACATAAAAAGACTTTCATATCCCAAGATGGAATCAAATTTTCTACGTTGAATTGAATTTAATAGGTATAAATCAAATTAATTGAATTTCACCCGTAGGTCAAAGTTTCAACTAATTTTTAAAAATATGGAAAAATTATATTCTTGTAGAGAACGAAGTGTTTAACCATAATGTCAACTGGGCTGACCCCTAATAAAAATTTGATTAGGCTGAATTAAGGATTTAATGGCTAAATTCGTTATTTTAATAGGTGAACCTTTAACGATCAAATTAGAGCCCAATTCTTAACCATTTATGTCACGTGCTACAATTTGAGCCCAAACCAAACCCAAATGATAGGCCCATCTTAGAAGCTCATGTCTCCTTCAAAAACCCTAACCCTAGACCCATAGATTTACGGCGGCAGCGACAGATTAGGCTTCATATCGAGTTTTTTGCTGGTTTTTCTTCCTTGGACACTCGCAATCCGATCTCTAGAACGACCTATAGGCTCAATAAATAGAGGACTTTCGCAGCCTTAGACCTCCTTTTGTTTTTCCAACAGGTGGCGCAAGCAATCGTGGTTGATCGAGGGTGAATTAGGGCGAGGACGGTGACGTGTTAGCGATTAGGGTTTTAGCGTGTCTTTCCTTTATTCTTCCAAATCGGTAGGTTTCTCTCAGGCCCAATCAAATTAATTAACATGGATAGATAGATCTCATCCTTACCTTTCTTTTGAACCTATTTTGCCCAATTTTGGCTGTCTATCTTGGGCGTATTCCTAGTTTTATGTGAGTATGCAATTAGGTTTTTTTTACTCTTTTCATCTCCGTTCAATTTACATAGATCAATCGTAGTGGAATCTTTAAATTGATCATGCCTTGGTGTGCGTTTTTGAGTTACCTACATTTTGATAGTAAATAGCCCAATTTTTCATGCTACATCTAGGTTTTAATCTTGCTTTCATTGGACCGAGGTCTTGTGTTTTTATGTTCTAGGTTCGGACTTGAATAAACACCCTTCCAGAGACTACCTGGTTTTTAGTGGTCGCGCGATAGACCAAGTTCATGGTCTAGTGGCCTAGGGACAACCGTTTCTTCTTATTAGGGCTACGCTCTGCCTTAACGGTCTACCAATAGGCCGCTTATGAGTCTAGCGGTCGCTCGATAGACAGCTTTATGGCGGTGGGTTTTAAATAGAGAAAGGGGATTTGCACTGGTTCTTAGCGGTCAACCTATGACCGTCTGAGATACTGAGTGGTCCACCTTTAGACCGTTTTAGTTTCTGTAAGTGGCCCAGGACAGACCGTCTGGGAACAGTGACGGCCTTCTGCCAGACCGCTACCTTGTGTTGTTCTATAACTTAGTTCTTTTGATTACAACGTGTGTGCATTGTTAGTCCATACTTCATACCTTGCTGGTAGGATTTTGGTTATGTTAAACATCACACTGTTAACTAGAAAAATGTAATTTATGATCTAAGTTCATCTTCTTCATGATTATTTTTCTCATGATCATCATTCTTTATATCTTATAATTGAAATGAGTAGAGTAATTAATATTGGTTTCTTTATGCCATTGTCATCTTGCTACCTTATCAATTCATCTTGCTATCTTATTAGTTCTGTTTTAAGGTCGTGCCACTCCTGTGGTGGCGACTGGACCGAATACATTATTTTCTGTTGATTGTGCGCTATAAATTCTCGGGCATGGAATTACCTCTCCGTCGGATATTCCTTCTGCCGAACTAGGTGTTCATGTTCCGAGGCCTCCGTAAGTCCCCGCGAGCTGAGATTCCCCCTAGGACGCCGGGCGGGTTGTACCCACAGGCCTGAACCTTTTTGACTCGATCGAATCGTGTATTTTGTTAAATCCCGAATCGGGACTATCCTGTTGATGGCGGCCCTCCTGAGACCGTTTATGTCAGTAAGCGGTCCAGTTATGACCGCCAGATTTCTTGAACGGCCCTTCTGTGACCGTGTTTAACCGGCTATGCGTCGACTTTAGTCATTTGGGCTCTCTAATGTACACGGTTGATATTAGACCGTTTATCTCTTAAAGCGGCCCAGCCAGGACCGTCTAGTCCTGATCACAGCCCACCTTGGACCGTTTTATACTCGTTCGCTTTGGGTTGGATCTTTGACCCAGCTAGCTTTTAGCGGTCCTTCTTAAACCATTTATATTTTTCATACGGTCCTGCTTAGACCGTGTACCTATATTAACGGTCCTTTGCTGACCGTTTCACTTTCCAGTTTTTCAAAAATTGATGTTTTCATGGTTTTGATATGTGTAAGCTACTCTACTAGGCTATTGAACCCTGAATTTTGACCTATTGTTAGGTCTATTGTCAACATTATCCATTCAAGAGTCATTTCTTTAATGACTAATTCCTCTCGATTAATGAGCTTATTATTGGAATCTCAAGAAAATCAATATTTTTACACATTTTACCTTGATTACATGAGCTTGATCTTGGAACTCTTGGCCATGATATTCGTGGATGTCTAGATTTCGTGGGATCTATGATCCAAATAAATCAATGCCAAGGCAATCATATTTAAGGGCCCAATCTGGTCCTAGGAGGAGCACCCGAAAAGTGCTTGATCCCCGGGGAGGTGAATGACTAGGTGTGGCATTTGGCACCGAGTACTATCTAGCGTGTTGAGTCTACGACATTCCTCATTCTCGTGAACTTGCTATTCATGCTTGAAAGCGTGAAGTACCTGCTTGCGTGACATGACTCAACTCGACTTGACTTGAAATGGCCATTTATTAGAAAGTTCTTGTTGATAGTGCTTGATGTCTCGACTTGCAATATTCCTTTCCATTTATCTATGAATTATCTTCGGATCTTGTTGGTTATTTAGTTTGCTTATTTGAGTTTCTCGCATTATTCATGTATTCATAAAATGGTTAATTACTTAAATATGCCTGATGATAGAGAGTAATTCCTACTGAGCTTCTTGCTCACCCCCCTTATTTCCATCCTTTTCAGGTAACTCGGTAGATGGAACGTTTGTAACTGGGCTCGGGCCAGCGTGATCGAGTGAACCTGGAACTTAGAGGCCCGAGTCTTTTTATTTTCTTGAGTCTAGTTAGTATAGTGGGTCTTGTTATTTCTCTTCTTTATTTCTTTTATTGAGTCTATTAATGTAAACTGAGTTAAATTGTAATTCAATTTCTAAATATCAATAAAACTATAATTTTCTCAAATCAATGGTCTCCATGTGTTTGAATATTGTTTATTATGTTTATTTATTTTCTGCTCCAATTATCATGACTGTTTCGCTGCCACGTTCCGAGCATCGCTTCTCGCTGCTATCGATTCGGGGCGTGACAGAAGTGGTATCGGAGCCTCAGTTGTTTAAGTCCTAGGTTCTTATCCATAAGTATAGATTACCCTAAGTAATATGTCGTGTAATCCTTGTCATCCCCTCATGTCACCTGGTGAGATTGGGTAGTGCTTCGGGTTAAGTAATAAAATATGTATAAGATTGCGTAGCACGACGTGTAAGGGTAATAAAATTTTTAACCTTATAATTATTTTGCAGACATCTAAGCTCCTTTTGACATGAAAGCGAGAGGGTCAACGCGTCAGCTAAAATTTAGTTCCGTTAGAAGGTGGCGAGTTCGTCGTAAAGGAATTTGAAGTAATAAGAAGAAAAGGAATAACCTTTTGCAATTGAAATATTTTCACTGTCACAAATTTGGTCATCTAATCAAAGAGTGCTGGCGAAGGAGCGGAGCGTGTCTTCATTGTAGAAATAAAGATCATGTAATGGCTAATTGTGTCACGCCACGAGCCTTTATTACAGCGGAAGACTCGCTCGGGGAGCGCGAACAGCCGGCATGGTAAGCCTCTTGCAAGCTAGAACGATCAGAGCATAATATAATCACACACACAAATGCAGTTGCACAATATATATTCAAAACTTCAACTTTATTTCATTACAAACTCAAGTACAACCACTAATTCAATTTCCATCATCTTTCATTCTACTAGACTCAAGAAATAGGAAAATTACATTGACTCAATCTAGACATTATAGACTTCCTAAGTCTTCGCTCATCTTTAATCACTCTCAGATCCGCTACTTGAATAATCCGAATCCGAACCACTTCCATCTCCTGAAAAAGATCGGAAATAGGTAATGAGCACACTTACCCAGTAGGTATCTTCGCATCAACATGAAGGCACTATTAAAGTAATTAACATTTTAGCTCTAGAGAAATAAGGCAAAATCATGCAATGCGATGATCACGCAATTAAACCAAAGTAATAGGACAATCATATAAGATGGAATGAGAACAAGAATGAACTAGCAAGAATAGAACAAGAACATGATATTGGCCTTTCATGAACAAGAATATATCGAGAATGTACTAGCAAGCCACATAATCAACACTTTAGCATCTTATGCTTACGAGCAAGTGCTTCGTGAATTTCTGTGGAATATCAAGCAAGAAAGTCATGTACAAGAATGTCATGTCGTGTCGTGGATCTTCACTTATTTATAGAAATAGTACTCCCAGCGTATTGTGACGCTAGTAGTATCATACCCCACGATTTATAAAATAGTATGTTTCCGGCAATCAGCCGAGGGGACTAGCATAGAGCCCTAGAACACAATCAGTGCTCGATCGCATCTTCAGGTATAAATTAAGCTACTTCCACGCATGTAACAGTAAAGTATGGCCAAGAATATATCAATTCCAAATAATGAAAATCAATGAATGAACGCTTCAACTTGAATATATGAGATCAAGAATGACTTAGACTATGCTATGCTTATGGAAATAAATCGGCAGCATAACAGTACATTCTTTATTTTTTTCATTCATCATATTAAGTTCCTTGATCAATATGATAAGTTCTAGATTATCATTAGTCCACCTAGAACCTTAGAAAATCAACCCTTTGGTCAAACCTTGGGTTAACATATACAAGCTGTGTGACGGTCATCTACTGGGCCGTTACATCCTGTGACGCTCCAGTAGTGGGCCGTTACAGTGATCCGAGTCCAGAAAGACAAAACAGACCCAGAGAAATGTGACGGTCATGCAATGGGCCGTTACGTGAGCCTGACGGTCCAATGTAAGGCCGTTACATTACTAGAATCAGAAAACAATGATAGTGCATTCTAGTTAATGGGTTTTAATGGTACAACCAACTCGGCGTCCTAGTGGGAATCCTAGGCTCGCAGAGATTTACGGAGGCCTTGAAAAAAGATTTCCTAGTCCATTGGAAGGAATATCCAATAGAGAGGTCCTCATGTCCAAGAATATGTTCCTATAGTGAAAAATGTGAACTAATGGTCAACATATCGGAGTATGTGCCATGTACTTATAGAAATAACTCTATTGATAGAGGAAGAATATATATAGATATATATCGATGTGAAATCATGATAAAAACTCTATCAATACATCATTCAAAATCATGTTTCTAATTACAAAACTATAGAGTTTGGGCTCATGAAATTAACATAACTTAAAGTAATAATAAGATGCCAAACCATGCAATACCTATGATGAATGAGTAATTAACCTTCAAGTCACATAATCAGGTAAAAACTTAATTAACTAAGCTTAATAGTAAGTAACATTGATAAGTCTTATTCTATCTTGAGTTGACAGTACACAGGAGCCTGACGGTCTAGCCAAGGCGCGTCATAGGGAGTGTAATGGTCTATCGAACAGTCGTTATAGAATGTTACGCTCCTGCATAGATGCGTCAGAGCCAACAGAGAAATCAATAGGCAATCAGGGACTGTGACGGTCCATCGTACGACCGTTACTTGAGTGTGACGGTCCTACTATGGTGCGTTACAGTATCTGCTGACAGACAATGATATGAAACCTAAGAGATCAACTCACATCATGTCTATAAATCAAATATCATGTCTATTCTAGGCATGATAACAAAGTATAGGCTATCTATATGCATGGGTTCCAGTGAATAGACAAGATAACTTCTTTTATTTCTATTTAAGGCTAAGAGATGTATGAAATGCATAGAACTAGTAAAACATGAAATTGATGATCTACCATGCATGAAATTCAATCAAACCAGAGGGCTTTTAGTCTTATAATGTTGTTTTCACCGTTCATGAGATAACCTACCTCTTGTCTAGGCTTCAAAACTTCTAATTATGGTCTGAACACCAAGCCCTAGTTCCCTTCTTCCTGTGACTTTTCAGCAACTTCCTTGGGCTCTAACTCCACGACCTCTTGACCTAAAGATGTGAAATTTGGAGAGGAGTTAGTCTAAAGTTTTATAAACAAATACTTCTAAAGAACTTACCCGAGATTATGACTCCTTACCTTGATTCCACGCGAGCAAAAGTAAGGGTCGCGCAGTTCAGAACTAGGTCCTATTTAGATTAGATCGATTCTAGAGTCCTTAATTTGTTAAAACATGATCTCTAAGAGTCCTTAGTAATATTATAACTCTTCCCACGTTGATCCCTAGTAGATAAGATCATCAAGTTTCCATCTTTTTATAAGTTCTTCCTCTTACGGAATCTACAGAGTGTAACGGTCGAACGCAGGCGCGTTAGGTGAATGTGACGGTCTCGCGATAGACCGTTACATTCAACGTATATAGAGTTTCAAATAAATAAAACTCTTTTATTCATTTATCCATATAATTATCTTAGATAATTAGTCTTTATCCTTAAAATCCGTAAATAAGCTAAATAACCTTCTAGAACATGGGCCAAACTTAATGGTTTTGGGCCTTAAACCTTTTAGATGATGTGCAAATAGGCTTCGTTAATTATTTAACCTCATTGGGCCTTATAATGACTTATTAGTCTCAAAATCCATTTATTAATATATTTCAGCCTTTATAAATTCTAGGAAATTATTTATATAAACTCTGGGGCACTACACCCTCCCCCACTTAGAAGAATTTGGTCCCCAAATTCAAGACATGGATTGTGGAGAGTGTACTTATTGTTAAATAATTCTGAAAATCTTTTTCTCATGGCTGCTTCGGTTTCCCATGTTGCTTCGTATGGCCATGTTTTCTTCCATTGAATTTTGACAATAGGGATAACCTTATTTCTTAGTTGACGCACTTCCTGATCCAGAATCTTTATTGGCGTTTGCTCATATGTCATATCCTTCTGAATCTCCAGATTGTCATAAGTGATAATATGGTCAGGATCGTATACATACTTCTTCAGCATGGAGACGTGAAATACGTCATGAACTCTTGCTAATTGTGGAGGTAAATCCAATCTATAAGCCACTTCACCGACCCTTTCAAGAATTTCAAATGGGCCAATGAACCTTGGAGTTAGCTTTCCTTTAATGCCAAATCTTCGAATACCACGACCTGGAGAAACTTTCAAATATACATGATCTCCTACCTGAAACTTCAAGTCACGTCTTCGATTGTCGGCATAAGACTTTTACCTATCTTGTGCCATTTTTATTCTCTCTTGAATGAGCTTGATTTTCTCCGTAGAATCCCTGATAAGGTCGGGGCATAAAAATTACTTTTCCTCTATTTCATTCCAACATATTGGAGATCGACAACTTTTCCCATATAGAGCATCAAAAGGTGCCATTTGTATGCTTGCTTGATAGTTGTTATTATATGCAAATTCCACCAGAGGCAAGTGATCATGCCAACTTCCTCCAAAATCAATGACACAAGCCCTGAGCATGTCTTCTACCACCTGATTTGTTCTTTCCGTCTGACCATCAGTTTGTGGATGAAAGGCTGTGCTAAAATTTAATCTGGTCCCTAGTGAATGTTGTAGACCTTTCCAGAACTGTGATGTGAATCGAGGATCTCTATCTGATACAATAGTGACGGGGACACCATGTAATTTGACAATTTCCTTTATGTACAATGTTGCTAGAATATCCACAGACCATCGACTCTTTATTGGTATGAAGTGTGCAGATTTAGTCAATCGATCTATGATTACCCATATGCCATCATGTCCACCTCTTGTCTTAGGTAAACCCATAATGAAGTCCATCCCTATGCTCTCCCATTTCCATTCGGGAATATTTAAGGGATGTAATTTACCTGCAGGTCTGAAATGTTCCGCCTTCACTTGTTGGCACATGAGACAGCGAGACACGAAGTCAGCTATTTCCCTCTTCATATTGGGCCACTAAAAGTTTCTTTTGAGATCCTGATACATTTTTGTACCTCCTGGATGAATGGTGTATTTTGATTTATGTGCTTCTTCTAGGATCAATTTCTTTGTATCCTCATGATCCGGTATACACATTCGGCCCTTGAATAACAATCTTCCATCATTAGAAATAGAAAATTCCGGTCTTTGTTCAATATTGGCCTTAATTTCCAGTAAAACTGGATCATCCTCTTGTAAGTTGGCCAAATCGTCTATTAATGTAGGTTAAGCTCGGATATTAGCTATGAAGCAATCTTCTTTCTTAATGTCAACATCTAAATTCAACTGAGCAAATTGAGGAATAAGGTTAGTTACACTAATCATGAGACTTGATAACATACCCATTAGTTTTCTGCTGAGTGCATCTGCTACAGCATTTGCCTTGCCAGGATGATATTGAATAGCAAAATCAAAGTCCTTGAGATGTTCTAACCACCTCCTTTACCTCATGTTAAGCTCTTTTTGAGAGAATAAATATTTCAAGCTCTTGTGGTCTGAGTAGATCATAAACTTGTCTCCATAAAGATAATGACGCCAAATTTTCAAGGCGAAAATAACCGCTGCCAATTCTAAATCATGTACAGGATAATTTTCTTCGTGACGTTTCAATTGTCTTGAAGAATAACAAATCACCTTTCCATTTTACATAAGGACACATCCTAAGCCAATTCCAGATGCATCCGTATACACTTCAAATGCACCACCTTCCATTGGTAGTGATAAAATAGGGGCTTTGGTAAGATGATTCTTAAGACTTTGAAAACTCTTTTCACAGTCTTTCGACCAGACAAAAGGATTTTCTTTTCTAGTAAGTCTAGTTAAAGGAACCGCGATCTTTGAGAAGTCCTTTATGAATCTCCTATAATAACCAGCTAGACCCAAAAAGCTTCTTACTTCAGATACAGTCGTTGGCCGACTCCAATCTCTGACAGCTTCCACCTTAGAAGGATCTACAACAATACCTTCTTTTGAAATAATGTGGCCTAGGAACGAGACTTCTTCGAGCCAGAATTCACATTTATTGAGTTTGGCATAAAGCTTGTGTTCTCTAAGTGTTTGTAAAGCTATCCTTAGATGTTCTTCATGTTCTTCTTTCATCTTGGAGTATATCAGGATATCATCGATGAAGACGACGATGAACTGGTCCAAATATGGCTGGAAGACACTGTTCATAAGTTGCATGAATGCTGCTGGGGCATTAGTTAACCCGAACGGCATCACCACGAATTCATAGTGGCCATAACGACTTCAAAAAGCCGATTTATAAATGTCCTCTTCTTTGATTCTAAGCTGATGATAACCAGATCTGAGATCAATCTTAGAGAAGTACTCTGCTCCCGAAAGCTGATCAAAAAGTTCATCAATACGCGACAATGGATACTTATTCTTGATTGTAAGCTGATTCAGTCGCCGATAGTCGATACATAGCCTGAGAGAACCATCCTTCTTCTTGACAAAAAGAACTGGCGCACCCCAAGGGGGTGTGCTAGGTCTGATAAAACCTTTGTCTAGTAGTTCCTAACTGCTTCTTTAGTTCCTTGAGTTCTGTGGGGGACATCCTGTAAGGGGCTATAGAAATAGGTGCTGCTCCTGGAATGAGTTCAATGGTAAAATTTACTTCCCTCTCGGGGGGTAAACTAGGTAGTTCAGATGGGAACACGTCTGGGAACTCATTTGCAATAGGAATATTTGCTAGGACAATTTCCTTAGATTCGGTAATAATGACTGAAGTAAGAAAAGCTTCACATCCTTGCAAGATAAGCTTGCAAGCGTGAAGAGAAGATATAATGGTAGGATGCTTCTTGTATTTGATGCCAAGAAAAGAAAATCTTGGAAGATCGGGCTTTCAAAAAGATATAATCTTATTTCAGCAATTGATATAAGCATCATGGTCTACAAGCCAATCAACCCCTAAAATGGCATCATAACCTTTCATGTCAAGGCACACGAGGTTTGCGGGGAGATTGTAACATTCTACTATCACTTCGCTATTAGGATATTACTCGGTGAGCTTGGTTCTAGATCCTAAAGGTGTAGTAATAGCAAGATCTGAAGGTAAGGGGACTGATGCAATTGATAACATTTTTTCAAAGGTAGTGGAAATAAAAGAATGAGAGGCACCAGTATCAAATAGCACAAATGCAGGACGAGAACAAATTTGAAGAGTACCTTCCATAAGCCCATCATCATTGGGCGCTTTCTCTTCGTCTAGAACGGCATTGAGGCGAGCCTGCCTCCTACGTCCTCCATTAGCTGATTGATCTTTCATAAGGGGACAATCTGGCACACGATGCTCCCTACTTCCACAATGCAAATAAGCACCGAGGCGCTTCCAGCATTCTTCAGCCGAGTGGTCGAATTTCTCACAAAAAGTGCACGCCGAGGCAACTTGCTCCTTCTCTTCCTTAACCTTTTTATTATTCTTTTGGGAACTTCCACCGTTCCCGCTCCTTGATCTTTTCTTGCTGTCACGGCTTTTGTATGGTTCCGTGATGCTAAACTTCTCCTTCTTATAATACCGATCAGATCGTCGGCTAGATTCTTCTCCTTTTCCTTTCAACTATTTGACCTTCTCTAAGGTCCTCTCGCATAGATATGCCCTCTGAACCATCTCTACACAAGTGCGGATATTCTGTGTCCCAAGTTGCTGAATGAAACCGGGCCGTAACCCGTCCATAAATCGATTTACTTTTAATAATTCCGTGCTAATAAGGTGTGGTGCATATGGTGCTAGTCTTGAAAACTGCAGCTCATATTCTGCCACCGACATCATCCCTTGACGAAGGGAGGCAAACTCCATGGCCTTCCTTTCCTTCACATGCTCGAAGAAATACTTGGTACGGAATAAAGTAAGAAAACTGTCCAATGTATGAGGTGCATCGGCCGGAGGTGCCGGAACCGACTTCCACCATGTACGGGCATCTTTATTTAGTTGAAATGTTGCTAGACGCACCTTCTCCTGATCAGTGCATTGAATAACGTCAAATATCCTATTCATCTCATCGATCCAATTTTCTGCCTCATCGGGATTTGAAGATCCATAGAATCGCCGAGGATTTAGACTTCGGAAGTTGCGATGTAGGTCACCAGCCCTTGCCCCTGCACCACCTGGTGCTATAGTTTGCAATGCCTGAGTGAGGCCGGTAACTGTTTGTTGCATACCGTCCCAATCTACGCGATGAGCCATTTGTAAAATAGGGTACCTGAGAGAGAAAAATAACAACTTGTTATTTCTCATGAAAATCAACCTTAAAGCTAATTAATTATCTTATCCCGGGCTCTACCCAATCCTCACATGGGTATGGAATTTCTTCCTTAGTTCATAGGTAGGCGTCCTTAAACCTTGGACTTATCCTATGACATGATTCCTTTCCCTAAGTCCTGAGACTTAGCTCTGATACCAACTTAACTGTCACGCCCCGAGCCTTTATTACAGTGGAAGACTCGCTCGGGGAGCGCGAATAGCCGGCATGGTAAGTCTCTTGCAAGTAAGAACGATCAAAGCGTAATACAATCACACACACAAATGCAATTGCACAATATATATTCAAAACTTCAACTTTATTTCATTACTAACTCAAGTACAACCACTAATTCAATTTCCATCATCTTTCATTCTACTAGACACAAGAAATAGGAAAATTACATTGACTCAATCTAGACATTATAGGCTTCCTAAGTCTTCGCTCATCTTTAATCACTCTCGGATCCGCTACTTGAATAATCCGAATCCGAATCCGAACCACTTCCATCTCCTTAAAAAGATCGGAAATAGGTAATGAGCACACTTGCCCAGTAGGTATCTTCGCATCAATATGAAGACACTATTAAAGTAATTAACATTTTAGCTCTAGAGAAATAAGGCAAAATCATGCAATGTGATGATCACGCGATTAAACCAAAGTAACAGAACAATCATATAAGATGGAATGAGAACAAGAATGAACTAGCAAGAATAGAACAAGAACATGATATTGGCCTTTCATGAACAAGAATATATCGAGAATGCACTAGCAAGCCACATAATCAACACTTTAGCATCTTATGCTTATGAGCAAGTGCTTCGTGAATTTCTGTGGAATATCAAGCAAGAAAGTCATGTACAAGAATGTCATGTCGTGTCGTGGATCTTCACTTATTTATAGAAATAGTACTCCCAGCGTAATGCGACGCTAGTAGCATCATACCCCATGGTTTATAAAATAGTATGTTTCCGGCAATCAGCCGAGGGGACTAGCATAGAGCCCTTGAACATAATCAGTGCTCGATCGCATCTTCATGTATAAATTAAGCTACTTCCACGCATGTAACAGTAAAGTATGGCCAAGAATATATCAATTCCAAATAATGAAAATCAATGAATGAACGCTTCAACTTGAATATATGAGATCAAGAATGACTTAGACTATGCTATGCTTATGGAAATAAATCGACAGCATAACAGTACATTCTTTAGTTTTTTCATTCATCATATTAAGTTCCTTGATCAATATGATAAGTTCTAGATTATCATTAGTCCATCTAGAACCTTAGAAAATCAACCCTTTAGTCAAACCTTGGGTTAACATATACAAGCTGTGTGACGGTCATCTACTGGGCCGTTACATCCTGTGACGCTCCAATAGTGGGCCGTTACAGTGATCCGAGTCCAGAAAGACAAAATAGACCCAGAGAAATGTGACGGTCATGCAATGGGCCGTTACGTGAGCCTGGCGGTCCAATGTAAGGCCGTTACATTACTAGAATCAGAAAATAACGATAGTGCATTCTAGTTAATGAGTTTTAATGGTACAACCAACTCGGCGTCCTAGTGGGAATCCCAGGCTCGCGGAGAATTACGGAGGCCTTGAAACAAGATTTCCTAGTCCATTGGAAGGAATATCCAATAGAGAGGTCCTCATGTCCAAGAATATGTTCCTATAGTGAAAAATGTGAACTAATGGTCAACATACCGGAGTATGTGCCATGTACTTATAGAAATGACTCTATTGATAGAGGAAGAATATACATAGATATATATCAATGTGAAATCATGATAAAAACTCTATCAATACATCATTCAAAATCATGTTTCTAATTACAAAACTATAGAGTTTGGGCTCATGAAATTAACATAACTTAAAGTAACAATAAGATGTCAAAACATGCAATACCTATGATGAATGAGTAATTAACCTTCAAGTCACATAATCAGGTAAAAAATTAATTAACTAAGCTTAATAGTAAGTAACATTGATAAGTCTTATTCTGTCTTGAGTTGACAGTACACAGGAACCTGACGGTCTAGCCAAGGCGCGTCACAGGGAGTGTGACGGTCTATCGAACAACCGTTACAGAATGTAACGCTCCTGCATAGATGCGTCAGAGCCAACAGAGAAATCAATAGGCAATCAGGGACTGTGACGGTCCATCGTACGGCCGTTACTTGAGTGTGACGGTCCTACTATGGTGCGTTACAGTATCTGCTGACAGACAATAATATGAAACCTAAGAGATCAACTCACATCATGTCTATAAATCAAATACCATGTCTATTCTAGGCATGATAACAAAGTATAGGCTATCTATATGCATGGGTTCCAGTGAATAGACAAGATAACTTCTTTTATTTCTATTTAAGGCAAAGAGCTGTATGAAATGCATGGAACTAGTAAAACATGAAATTGATGATCTACCATGCATGAAATTCAATCAAACCAGAGAGCTTTTAGTCCTATAATGTTGTTTTCGACGTTCATGAGATAACCTACCTCTTGTCTAGGCTTTAAAACTTCTAATTATTGTCTGAACACCGAGCCCTAGTTCCCTTCTTCCTGTGACTTTTCAGCAACTTCCTTGGGCTCTAACTCCACGACCTCTTGACCTAAAGATGTGAAATTTGGAGAGGAGTTAGTCTAAAGTTTTATAAACAAATACTTCTAAAGAACTTACCCGAGATTATGACTCCTTACCTTGATTCCACACGAGCAAAAGTAAGGGTTGCGTAGTTCAGAACTAGGTCCTATTTATAGAGTTTTTGGCTAGGGTTTGAAGATTAGATCGATTCTAGAGTCCTTAATTTGTTAAAACATGATCTCTAAGAGTCCTTAGTAATGTTATAACTCTTCCCACGTTGATCCCTAGTAGATAAGATCATCAAGTTTCCATCTTTTTATAAGTTCTTCCTCTTACGGAATCTGTAGAGTGTAACGGTCGAACGCAGGCACGTTAGGTGAATGTGACGGTCTCGCGATGGACCGTTACAGTCAACGTATATAGAGTTTCAAATAAATAAAATTGTTTTATTCATTTATCCATATAATTATCTTAGATAATTAGTCTTTATCCTTAAAATCTGTAAATAAGCTAAATAACCTTCTAGAACATGGGCCAAACTTAATGGTTTTGGGCCTTAAACCTTTTAGATGATGCACAAACAGGCTTGGTTAATTATTTAACCTCATTGGGCCTTATAATGACTTATTAGTCTCAGAATCCATTTATTAATATATTTAGGCCTTTATAAATTCTAGAAAGTTATTTATATAAACTCTGGGGCTCTACAAATTGCCCTAAGCTACTTCCATAAGTAAATTGGAACTGATTTCTATCAAATGAAGAATTATATAAGGTATTGTTCTCCCTTATCCTTAACTATAGTTAAAATTCTTTTACATTCCATTAGTCATATGATTACCATGTTATTTTGAATAGATAAGATCATCTTAGTTTAATGACGATCGACGAATTTGGGGATCAAATTCCTTAAAGTGGGGGAGGATGTAACACCCTGGGTAAATATCAAAATATAAAAGTAAAATTTTAAAGTATGTATTGAAATTAAAGCTATTTCCTTACTATTTAATGACTTCAATGATTTTCTTAATTAAAGAATATTATTTATTTTGAAAGTGGCAAAATTATATCAATAAAAAGAAATAATTATTTTTCTACAATCAACATAAAAAGACTTTCATATCCCAAGATGCAATCAAATTTTCTACGTTGAATTGAATTTAATAGGTATAAATCAAATTAATTGAATTTCACCTGTAGGTCAAAGTTTCGACTAATTTCTGAAAATATGAAAAAATTATATTCTTGTAGAGAACGAAGTGTTTAACCATAATGTCAACTGGGCCGACCCCTAATAAAAATTTGATTAGGCTGAATTAAGGATTTAATGGCTAAATTTGTTGTTTTAATAGGTCAACCTTTAACGATCAAATTAGAGCCCAATTCTTAACCATTTATGTCACGTGCTACAATTTGAGCCCAAACCAATCCCAAATGATATGCCCATCTTAGAAGCTCATGTCTCCTTCAAAAACCCTAACCATACACCCATAGATTTACGGCGGCAGCGACAGATTAGGCTTCATCTTGAGTTTTTTACTGGTTTTTCTTCCTTGGACTCTCGCAAGCCGATCTCTAGAACGACCTATAGGCTCAATAAAAAGAGGACTTTCACAGCCCTAGACCTCCTTTTGTTTTTCCAATAGGTGGCGCAAGCAATCGTTGTTGATCGAGGGTGAATTAGGGCGAGGACGGTGACGTGTTAGCGATTAGGGTTTTAGCGTGTCTTCCCTTTCTTCTTCCAAATCGGTAGGTTTCTCTCAGGCCCAATCAAATTAATTAACATGGATAGATAGATCTCGTGCTTACCTTTCTTTTGAACCTATTTTGCCTAATTTTGGCTGTCTATCTTGGGCGTATTCCTAGTTTTATGTGAGTATGCAATTAGGTTTTTTTTTACTCTTTTCATCTCCGTTCGATTTACATAGATCAATCGTAGTGGAATCTTTAAATTGATCATGCCTTGGTGTGCGTTTTAAGTTACCTACATTTTGATAGTAAATAGCCCAATTTTTCATGCTACATGTAGGTTTTAATCTTGCTTTCATTGGACCGAGGTCTTGTGTTTTTATGTTCTAGGTTCGGACTTGAATAAACACCCTTCCAGAGACTGCCTGGTTTTTAGCGGTCGCACGATAGACCAAGTTCATGGTCTAGCGGCCTAGGGACAACCGTTTCTTCTTATTAGGGCTACGCTGGGCCTTAACAGTCTACCAATAGGCCGCTTATGAGTCTAGCAGTCGCTCGATAGACCGCTTTATGGCGGTGGGTTTTAAATAGAGAAAGGGGATTTGCGCTGGTTCTTAGCGGTCATCCTATGACCGTCTGAGATACTGAGCGGTCCACCTTTAGACCGTTTTAGTTTCTATAAGTGGCCCTGGATAGACCATCTGGGAATAGTGACGGCCTTCTGCCAGACCGCTACCATGTGTTGTTTTGTAACTTAGTTCTTTTGATTACGTCGTGTGTGCATTGTTAGTCCATACTTCATAACTTGCTGGTAGGATTTTGGTTATGTTAAACATCACACTGTTAACTAGAGAAATGGAATTTATGATCTAAGTTCATCTTCTTCATGATTATTTTCCCCATGATCATCATTCTTGATATCTTATAATTGAAATGAGTAGAGTAATTAATATTGGTTTCTTTATACCATTGTCATCTTGCTACCTTATTAGTTCATCTTGCTATCTTATTAGTTCTGTTTTAAGGTCGTGCCACTCCGGTGGTGGCGACTGGACCGAATACATTATTTTCCGTTGATTGTGAGCTATAAATTCTTGGGCATTGAATTACCTCTCCGTTGGATATTCCTTCCGCTGGACTAGGTGTTCATGTTCTGAGGCCTCCGTAAGCCCCCACGAGCCTGGGATTCCCACTAGGACGCCAGGCGGGTTGTACCCACAAGCCTGAACCTTTTTGACTCGATCGAATCGTGTATTTTGTTAAATCCCAGAATCGGGACTATCCTGTTGATGGCGGCCCTCCTGAGACCGTTTATGTCAGTAAGCGGTCCTGTCATGATCGCCAGATTTCTTGAACGGCCCTTCTGTGATCGTGTTTAACCAGCTATGCATCGACTTTAGTTCTTTGGGATCTATAATGTACACGGTTAATATTAGACCATTTATCTCTTCAAGCGGCCCAGCCAGGACCGTCTAGTCCTGATCACGGCCCACCTTGGACCGTTTTATACTCGTTCGCTTTGGGTTGGATCTTTGACCCAGTAAGCTTTTAGCGGTAATTCTTAGACCATTTATATTTTTCATACGGTCCTGCTTAGACCGTGTACCTATATTAACAGTCCTTTGCTGACCGTTTCACTTTCTAGTTTTTTGAAAATTGATGTTTTCATGGTTTTGATATGTGTAAGCTACTCTAGCCCAACTAGGCTATTGAACCCCGAATTTTGACCTATTGTTAGGTCTATTGTCAACATTATCCATTCGAGAGTCATTTCTTTAAATGACTAATTCCTCTCGATTAATGAGCTTATTATTAGAATCTCACAAAAATCAATATTTTTACACATTTTACCTTGATTACATGAGCTTGATCTTGGAACTCTTGGCCATGATATTCGTGGATGTCTAGATTTCGTGGGATCTATAATCTAAACAAATCAATGCCAAGATAATCATATTTAAGGGCCCAGTCTGGTCCTGGGAGGAGCACCTGAAAAGTACGTGATCCTCGGGGAGGTGAATGACTAGGTGTGGCATTTGACACCGAGTACTATCTAGCATGTTGAGTCTACGACATTCCACATTCTCGTGAACTTGCTATTCATGCTTGAAAGCGTGAAGTACCTGCTTGCGTGACATGACTCGACTCGACTTGACTTGAAATGGCCATTTATTGGGAAGTTCTTGTTAATAGTGCTTGATGTCTCGACTTGTAATATTCCTTTCCATTTATCTATCAATTATCTTCGAATCTTGTTGGTTATTTAGTTTGCTTATTTGAGTTTCTCGCGTTATTCATGTATTCATAAAATGGTTAATTACTTAAATATGCCTGATGATAGAGAGTAATTCCTACTGAGCTTCTTGCTCACCCCCCTCATTTCCATCCTTTTCAGGTAACTCGGTAGATGGAACGTTTGCAACTGGGCTCGGGCCAGCGTGATCGAGTGAACCTTGAACTTAGAGGTCGGAGTCTTTTTAGTTTATTAAGTCTAGTTAGTATAGTGGGTCTTGTTATTTCTCTTCTTTATTTCTTTTATTGAGTCTATTAATGTAAATTGAGTTAAATTGTAATTCAATTTATAAATATCAATAAACTATACTTTTCTCAAATCAATGGTCTCCATGTGTTTGAATATTATTTATTATGTTTATTTATTTTCTGCTCTAATTATCATGATTGTTTCGCTGCCACGTTCCGAGCATCGCTTCCCGCTGCTATCGGTTCGCGGCGTGACACATCAACCTGATGAATATGGTATGAGTGCGTTGAGGCATAAACTAGGTACATCAACCTATATATCAGACCAGTTGAATGCATGAAGCAAAACACATCACTTGACTCGACCTGTATAGTAGATAGGTCGACCTGACAAAATAATAGTTGGTACTGCATGTACTGCTGCATCAATGCGCTAACTTATGGCATCGGCCTTACAGACTGACCACATGAACTACAACATCAACTTGAATGCACTGAATGCATGTGTATGCATCGACCTGATACTGCAGACGCTGGCAACCTTTGTACCACAACATCGACCTAACTTGTCTAACACATGATTATGCATCGACCTGTAATTGAAATAACGCATGTGGGATATCTCAATGCATCGGGGAAGAATTCTTGTTGAAAGGATGTGAACCGATGCATCGAAGTAGTAAGACAGCTGCGTTGAGGCAAGCCTTTGAAGTTGTTTCTGTGATCATTGCTGCGTCGATGTAGAATTGTGACCAGCATTGCTGCGTCGATGCAGCTGATGAGTGCACCGATCTGATCAAGATGCGGATGCTTAGTTGCGTCGACCTATTGACTTTGCCAAACTGGATGTATCAACTTCTTTTCTCTGTTAACGGGTGTTCTGTCAGTCCACAAGTCGACTTCTCCAGTTTCTCAAGTTGACTTCCTCTTCATGAATGAGATCCAATAGCTTCTGCTGACTTTTGCCAAACAACCTTTACCTTTCTTTTTATCCGCTGACTATATCAATGCCATGGCTTCACTCCAAGCTTGATTGCTACTGACTTAACTTTGCTTTATGAGCCTTAAGACCTATTTAGCTTGACTTCATCAAATCAATCACATTTGTCTTTGCTGTCCAACCTAGTTTCAGACACACACTTCTATATATGATTAGATCATGATAGGAACAAAAAATGCATCAACAGGTGACTTCAATAAGGCATAGAAACAATGCTACAAGATCAATGCACTATGACTCAGAATGACATTAAGTCCAATGAAGCATCAACACATATGTTATCATCATTTCGTAGTGTTTGACATCATCAAAACCATAGGGATATACAACAATCTCTCCCTTTTTGATGATGGCAACACTATGAGTCATTATGACCAATTTTGACAAAAAAAACATATTGACTCATATCAAAATATTCTCCCCCTTTGACTTCATCAAAAAGTAAGCGATAGTTTGATAGACACAACAAAAAAAAAATCTTCCCTAACTGTTCTCTCCCTTGACATAAATTTGTTTTCCCTTTAATGATGCAACTAAGTCTCCCCCTTTGATAACAAAAATGAGTTTGATGCTCAGATGAAAATGTGGAAGTGGGCTAGTTCAAATGAACTAAATTCAGATATGCAGAATTTCACATCAAAACACAGGAGTTCAGTGAGAAGATCAAAGCATATTCAAGAATGTGAAGATAAAAACTTCTTCTCCCCCTCTGAGATAGAAGAGGCTCATCTGAGTAATATATTGTCAATCAGTTCAGACAGGGCATCAGAAGATAGTGTAGCCAGAATTTATAAGTGAGTGACTTAAAAACTTTGCAAGGAGTTCAAGAAAGTTATTGATTTAGAAGAATGACAATATGAGACATTATTCATTTAGGCAAGCTTTCAATTTTCAGACTCTTCAATTATATGAACTCTTATGATGCATCCCTTCATTTTCTGATTAGTTTAAGTATAATAAATGTAGAGTTTATCAATTAAACTCATTGAATCGTTTTGAATTCAGATTTAATATGCATAAACCAAGGCTACATGTTTAATTATAGTTTAACCTTCATTAACCTTACTCGTTCAAAATCAATGACTCCCTTAGGAGTAACTAATGACAAGTATTGAGATTAAACACATTTAACATTTCTGGGTTTTGTCCTTGGGTTTTAGCACTTTTCTGACCTTTTGGTCTTACATTCAGAATTTTCTTGAAGAATTTTATTTATGCTCATACAATTTTTTAAGGAGCAGTCAAGTGTAGTCGACACCTATTTACATAAGAGTGCACATTGTTTAGACACCAGCACCCCTAGTTACTCAGTGAGACTAATTGTCCTACCTCATTTTGAATAGAGATAGCAAGGGTACCTCATGACATAGCTCACTTCATTGAATAAGGAACCAGTTTCTCAGTAACTCAAGCCATTGCTCTACCTTGAGCATTTATATACCATTTTGATCATGTGCTGCCCTTGGAATTTTTTCAGATAGTTTCATGTTTAAGAACAATACTTACTCTAAATTTCTCAACCAAGGTTGCCTTAACCTTAAATTTTCAGATCTTAGAAGATTGCACAGGACACAACATGTGTGAATTGGTTGAGACCTATTAAATTTTGAATACACTCTTTTTCATGAAGGTCAAATTTCTAAACTCTTGGAATCATTAAGCTTAAACCAACAATTTTATTTATGGGAAATCATATGGTCTTATAAGAGAAGATTCCTTTGAGAGATATGCTTAAGCTAATGAATTTTATGAATCAGATTAGAAATCTTCAAAAAATTTAGACGTATAAGCAAGATTGAAATGGCAGACCATAAAGTTTAGCAAGTGCGCAGTAGGGTCAGAAATTTCAAAGCAATGAACAGACAACTACTTTTAGATGAGCAGCTCCAAGGTGACTTCAGACAAGAACAAGCTGAGCAGATGACAGATTTTTAGAGATTCAGAATGAAACAATTTGAAACAGTTTTCTTGAAGAGTGAATCATGAAATTCAATGAAGTTCAAGAAGTATAGAAATCAGATGAAGCTATGAAGTTTTCATAGATAGGTCGACTTGGGCTGAGCAAAGTGTCGACTTGGGAGACCTTCACAAAACATCATATGAACTTATATGCATTGACTTCCCTTGAATGAGTGCATGTTATAAATGATGTTTTTGCATTTCTCTTAACATAAATGATATGCAATCAATTTTGAAATCAATATATGCAAGAAGATAGATGCACAGTGTAAACTATGAATTACATGGACTATTTATTTTAATGTGGAGCAAACATTTAACATGCACCGGATGTATGCACAATCTAACTCCCTCTCAGAATATGTATGCATTTCAGATAATCTTTTTGAACTTTTTGACACAACTCATATGCAGATGAATGTTCAGCAACTATGTGTATGAAAACACTCATGTGAATACAATGACTCCCCCTATCTAGATGCACTCTATACATGAGGAATATGCTAATCAATTTGAGACTTTTACTCCCCTTATGTGAGTGCACTGATGCATCAATTCTGACATGAAGACCATGCAGAGAATCATTGAAATATGCCCATGAATGTCTAGACTGCTCTATATGCTACTATGATCCATGGTACTTGGCAGAGGACTTGGTCTAAAGACCACCTCACACATGGTTAGAGCTTCCAGATAGACCTCATCTGCCCTTTAGCACTAAATCATTTGATATACCATGTGATCATGCATGAAAGTGCGAATCAATTATAGTGCAGTCCTATATGCAATGACAATTTTTCAAGTTATTCAGGACAGTGCAAGTTTTATATGAAAACATAAAGATATATGCATTCGGTCGACCAACTTGATCAGTTGACCATTTTTCTTAGTTATCAAAATAGGCATGACAATGCACATTTGCATGTGCGTGTGTGAAAAATGTATGCCACAGATTTTCAATGATTGTATATGATATACAATTAACTTGAAACAGACCAACATATGCATTGACTTTCTCTATCTGAACGCATTGCGAGACTCATGAAGACAAAGCAAATGATATATGCAAACATGTGAATTCATGCAAACCAATTTATTTCAGCTCCCCCTTAAGTATACAACTGTCAGGGCAAAATCAGATATGAAAGCATGAAATTCTTAGCAGATTTTAAACATGATATGCAACTCATTAGAGAAGAGAGTTTTTCAAAGCATCAATTTAAAGTGACAGTCAGAGAGAGAGAGGGGGTTTTATCAAACTATGGATGCCTTGGTTTATTGAACCCCCTTTTTATTTCCTTCCTCCAAGGCATACCTACAAAAAGAATTTTATTTGGAATGTAACAACACCCAAGACTTCTTGGGTCCTCCAAGGTTAGCAGTACCTTTGATAGGTGCTTTCCATGACTTCAGAGCATTAAGATCATCAATGTGCATCAAATAGCAGTTACTCATAGAATGCCCAGCCTGGCCACAATAATGACATAAACTAAGATGCTTGGTGTTTTTGTTGTGCAAGTGAGTATGGGCATGAAATTGTTTGTGCATTAACATGAGCATTTCTGTTTATAACATGAAAATTTTGTCTTTTATGACCAGCCAGCCAGCAATCCACAGCTTTGTGGCCTGACTTTCCATACTCAAAACACACAAATGAACTACTGTTTAAGACAATGTTATTCTTGACCCATGCATTTCTATTCACAGGGAATTTAACAGGTTTAGAATTGAATTTTCTTCCCTAGGCATGCCAACAATGAGCATCAATGTGGCCTATTTTGCCACAACAAAAACATTGAATTTTCTTTTTCTGAGATGCATGATTTCTAAGATGAGATTTCCTAGCATGCATTGTATAAGCATTCAGATCACCTTGTTCCATCAATCTACACTCATGCATTAAACAACCAATCTTATGACAGTAATGACATGACATTTCCTTCTTGTGTGCATGTTTGTGTGTGTTCAAGTTGTGTACAGCATGCACAGTTCTAGCATGAAAGTTTCTTGACTTTTTTTGCAAGTGGTCATTCTTTATCACTCTTTCAGTTTGTTTCTGTATTCTCTGGACAGTGGGCTGTTTAACCTTTGAGATGGTGACTACATTGGATGCTTTGTCAAAAAATGTTTTCAACTTATTTTCAAAAGAATTTTTTTTAACCAGATTGTAGCCCAACCACTCTTTTCTGAAATTGACCTTTGGTCCCAATAGTTTGTCCAAATTTTCTTGGCCACTAACAATTTTTGACAATGAATTTTTCAAGTCCTGAATTTCATTTTCCAAAGAGGCAATCAACAATTCTGAGTTCAGGGTCTCCTCTTCAAATTCAGCAATTCTAATTCTTAGAGCTTCATTTACAGATTTGTAATCTTCAATTTGTTTCTCTAGATTTTAAAGTTTTTCAGGTTCATCTGTACAAACAGATTTCCCTTTCTCCAAGACAAGTAGTCTCTATGACATAGCAGTGTTCAACTGCTTCAATTCTTCATTTTCTTTTACCAGAACATCATTTTGAATTAATTCATCAAGTAAAATCTGATCATCAGAAGTGACTTCTTGTTTCTGTTTAGTTGCAGATTCTTTCAGATCTTTTTGCAACTTTTCAATGTTTTTTTGAAACTCTATGTTTACAGTCTTAACAGCCTCAAATTTCTCAGCAGTCAAATTATTCTCTTCCTCAAGGTTTTTGAGATTTTCTTCACTTTCTTTAATGTATTATCTGAGGATTCCATTTTCAGATTTCATGTGATCTAGTTCTGAATTGACTATATTCATCTCTTGCAATTTCATTCGAAGTTCATTGTTCGAAATTTTCAGATGTTCAGTAACTTCATTCATAGACTAGGAGTTATTAGCAGATTTTAGTTTCTTTTTTAGCTTTTTGTTTTCTATTTTTATCTTTCGATATCTTTCAGACAATTCTTCATGCAAGATAAACAACTCATCAAAGGAAATCTCTTCACCATCTGAATTTACCTGAGATGATGAGTCATCATTTAGATCACAACTGTGATCACTTTGGTTGGCCATCAGAAATTCTTCTTCCTTCTTCTCATGGATGGCAATTACTTTATCCAAAATTTCCTTTCCAGATGCGCATCTGCGAACAGAAGGAAACATGTCAATATCAACTGCAGCAGTTAAAATATCTAGAACTTTGATATTATCACGGTTCTTCAAATTGTCCTCATTAGACCACTTGGTCTGATCATGAGGCAGTTGATATGGGCCGCGAGATATAAGACTCCATAGATTAGGGTCAATGGAGTTAACACCATCAAATATGGGTGGATGAGCCATTTAAATCAGATTAAAACAACAATCCAACACAATGAACTAAAATCGATAATGCACCACAAAAAGTAGGACCCTCTGCAGATCGTTGGATCTGATGAGTGAGAGACCCGCTCTGATACCAATTGTAAGGAAATAGATGGGTGCATGGAGAGATCCAGAGGGGGGGTGAATGGATCTTTCACAAAACTTTAGCCCAATTTAAAATACAAAAATCCAGAAATATAATGCAGCAAACTGAAACAAGAAAGCTGTAGATGGCAAGAGGTAAACGTCCACAATGCATATACTCACTGATGACTAATAGTTCTCATGGAACTGAACTCGTACGCTTGAGACTCGATTAGAACACTCCAAGTAGAAGCAAACAACAATCAAGGATTCAGATAGAACCACCATCAAACATATAGCGATATGCTAGAGCTAAACACATGCTGACCTTGGAAATACTAACAGAGGTGATTGGTCAGAAACCAATTAAGCATTGAGCAGTTTATCGAACACTAGCTAGTCAATTCAATTCAGAATATAAAAGACTATCAGCTCACGGACTGACCTGGGAATGGGGGATAGAGGATAAGGAGTGAAAACACCATTGGCAATCACACTGCACATAGATTTTTAGGTGGTTCGGCCAGACATCCGTCTGTCTACGTCCACCCCTCACACAAACTAGAGTGAGGATTTCTACTAATGCACAGCTTAGCCGCTGGCCCACAGCTTTGGGGATGAATCCCTACACACCGCTGAGCACTCACAGCTTGCTGTCCGAGGAACCAATCCTCGTCCACTGAGCAATTACAGATTGCTATCCGAGGAACAAATCCTTGCCCGCTGAGCAACACAGCTTGCCCGCTGCCTAACAATTTGAAGAAGGATTCAAAGAGAAAAATGAAAATAATAAAACAAAACATAGCCGAAACTTCAAGGTAGTGTAGCTCGGATGAGCATAAGACTCTAGATCTGATCTAGAAGTCGGAACCTCGACAGCTCTTCAAGAATTCTTCAAATCTCCGGTACTCTATTTTCTTTTTCCTTTTTTTTTCTTTTCTCACAGTCACCCACTTCGACCTTCACCTCTATTCTCTCACTGCTTACTAGCACTTCTCTCTGGTTCTGTATTCAGTAGCTCTCTCTTCTCTAACTCTTTTTCTGGATGGCTCTCTTCTTCTCTGAATTTTCTATCAGACTCTCTTTATTTTCTCCTCTCAGCTCACTTCTCTCCGGCTCTCCACTTCTACTGCTCTTTCTTCTTCGATCTTCCTTGTCTCAGTTATTGAGTCTACGGGCAAAAAGCCTTATATCCAGTTGGGATGATTCTTGTGGTCCCCACAAGATTCCTTCTGGGTGAGTGGAGGGAACACTCCCGCCAAAATGGAATTCTGGAAGGTGCTGTTTTGAGAGTCCACGTGTCAGACCCAATCATTTGAGTTGCATCCACGTGGAAGATTCTTCTACTGGAGCATCAGTCTTGGATCACGTGCCAAGAGTAGTCATTTATGATCCCACCTGAGCTGTTTGACTCTTAGACGAAATCTTCATTGAAGGTGTTTGAGTAAAAGTCTAGATTCTTTATGTCTTGATGTTCCTACCAAAGTAGATGTGGAAATGTATCATCAACCTTATTATGACATATGTCATTATTAGTGCTCTAAGAAATGCAGACTTATTCATTTCATAAACAATGCTAACTGTTTGGCACAGAGAAGTTTCTCATTTAAATGAGATGCAATGAACTGTCTAAGCAAGCGTAGTTGCATTGAGCTGTATAGCACACAGGTCGACCTTGCTCTAAGATAGTGCACAAGATGCATCGACCTGATGAATATGGTATGAGTACGTCGAGGCATAAACTAGGTACATCAACCTATATATCAGACAAGTTGAACGCATGAAGCAAAACACATCACTTGACTTGACCTGAATAGTAGACAGGTCGACCTGACAGAACAACAGCTGGTACCGCAGGTACTGCTGCATCAATGCGCTAACTTATGGCATCGACCATACAGACTGACCACATAAACTACAGCATCGACCTGAATGCACTGAATGCATGTGTATCCATCGACCTGATACTGCAGGCCCTGGCAACCTTTGTACCACAGCATCGACCTAACTTGTCTAACACATGATTATGCATTGATCTATAATTGCAATAACGCATGTGGGATATCTGGATGCATCGAGGCAGAATTCTTGTAGAAAGGATGTGAACCGATGCATCGAAGTTGTAAGACAACTGCATTGAGGCAAGCCTTTGAAGTTGTTTCTGTGATCATCGCTGCGTCGATGCATCCTCTCTGATACGTCGATGTAGAATTATGACCAGCATTGCTGCGTCGATGCAGTTCATGAGTGCATCGATCTGATCAAGATGCGGATGCTTAGTTGCGTCGACCTGTTGACTTTGCCAAACTAGATGTATCGACTTCCTTCCTCAGTTAACGGGTGTTCTGTTAGTCTACAAGTTGACTTCTCCTGTTTCTCAAGTTGACTTCCTCTTCATGAATGAGCTTCAATAGCTTCTGCTGACTTTTGCCGAACAACCTTTACCTTTCTTTTTATCCGCTGACTATATCACTGCCATGGCATCACTCCAAGCTTGATTGTTGCTGACTTAACTTTGCTTTATGAGCCTTGAGACCTGTTTAGCTTGACTTCATCAAATCCATCACGTTTGTCTATGCTGTCCAGCCTAGTCTCAGACACACACTTCTGTATATGATTAGATCATGATAGGATCAAAAAATGCATCAACAGGTGACTTCAATAAGGCATAGAAACAATGCTACATAATCAATGCACTATGACTCATGATGACATTAAGTCCAATGAAGCATCAACACATATGTTATCATCATTTCGTAGTGTTTGACATCATCAAAATCACAAGGATATACAACAAGATCTAGTGCACAATAAAACTTGTCATGGTAGTGACTGGCACACCTGTAAAACGAAATGAAACTCAAATAAATACGTACAACACAAAAAGTGCATCACCATATGAAAAGGGAGATTAGGCGACTGCAGCAAGAACAATATGAGCTACTATAGTTCCTAAAACATGTCGTTGAACAGCTGGCAACATTTCCCTTTGGACCCTTTGCAAGGGGGCCTACCCTGAGATATATGCAAAATGCAGGACTAACAAGCACCCAGATGTCACCAAGGTCGAGAGTATGGCTATCCGAAGAATCTTTGGGGTCATCCATTGGCGAGGAATGAGAGAAGTTATATTCTTTCTCTCATCATAAAGTGTTGGAGATCTTCTATATGTGTTATTGCGATGGGCTGCTAGACCTTCTGATGTTACAAAATGATGAGATGACAAGCACTATGCATCAACATGGTTATTGTCTATACCACCGGTCAATAGGCCATGTTATTCATGATTGCCACACCTTTAAAGACACTGTGGAGGATCTGATTAATCAAGGGGTGATTGATATAGGTGATCATTTAATAAATCTGCCACAGTCTCATGTTCGGAGAAGGCTAAGCTTTTCCGTCAATGTAATACATGCATCAACCTTTCGCACATCACTCGAGCTAGAGGCAAAAGAGGCCAACCTTAGTCAAAATGGGTCTAAATCACGATGATCTAATTGGCAATCATGGCAAGATTTAGAATCTCTTCATTTCCCAAAGGAAGATACCAAGAAATTACTTGACATCCTTTTGGGTGGGAAGGAAATCCTGGTGTGTGACCTGCCAAGAAATCATTTCAAAATAAGTAGGGGGTGCCCTCGCCACTGTGTTCCTGCCACCACACATGTAATGAAAGAAAGTCAGGGGGTCCAAGAATGGATCAAAGATCTTGTTTGACAAGGAAAAGTTGATATTGAAGGACCTTCATCGACGGTGAGTCATTATAGAGAAGTTGTTGAGGATTTATGCCAGGAATCCTCGACCAAGCCTCTCACCCATCTGGGCAAGCCAAGTTCTTCAATAAGACAATTATCTTCTTCGGTCCTCCCGCGGAGGGGAAAGGAGTTGCACCCTAAACAACACTCCATGAGAAGGCAGATAGATGAGATTATGGAGAGGAGCTGTGAGGATAACTCCAAACAGAACCAATTAGGCAAGACCACGGGGGAGAGCTCTGAGCATAACCATAAAAGAAAGGCTAAGGTGGGAGATCCTAAAGCTAAGCTGCAACCCAGCACTATTCAAGCCAAGCCACAAACTAAGGAAAAGGTCGATGTGCTTTAAATGTCTCAAGGCTTCAGCTTAGGCTTGGTCGAGTATCAAGAATTACCGCCCAAAGTAATTGAGGAGGTAATCAATGCCACTTTCCAAGTGCCGCCAAAAGAAGTTGACTAGGTTAAGGTTACTCCTAGGAAAAACTGTGAACCCAAGTCTTCTAAGGCGTCAACTCGGAGTAGAAAGCAAAACTCTGGGAGCAAATCAGCCTCACTTCCAAAGCCGACCTTTCCTTCTCCGGATGCATCACACACCAAGAAAGGAATAGAAGAAAAAATTGAAAAGGGAGTTAAGGAAGCAAGCTGAATAGGTAGTTACTATGGACGTCCCCAAGGAGCTAACTCCTTTATAATGGCCACAAAAGCTCATAGATGAGTTGGAGGAATACACCCCTTCTCATCCTACTAGGATTGTCACTTTGGACAAATATATCCCTTGGGAGAGATTTAAGTGCAAGACTCGACTGAAAAATTGGCTCTAGGAAATGATCCAATGGATGAAAGAGAAATTTTAAAGTTGAAAACCTTATGTTCCTTGAAAAGAGAAATTGTTGAATGAATTTTAATGTTGAAATTAAAATTGCACCAAGTAAATCTAAATAAAGAAGTGCGGTGGGTTGAGGAAAAGAAGTATATATAGAGAGAGGAAGGAGAACAAGAGAGAAATAAGTTGCTCAACTACTTTTATTGCTTCAAAAATAAATGTTTACAATGCCATGAAAAATGAAAATTAACAAAAACTAGGACTAAAGAGTTGAGAACGAAGTGTAGCCGAGAGGAAGAAAACGCCGTCGTCCATGTCGCCGAGCCTTTGAGGACCGCCCACCTTGATGTAGACGCCGTCGTGAGAGGGAGATTGTAGCAATGGAGAAGAGAGATCTAGGGTGAGAAAGAGAGGGGGATATGTGGAGAAGTGAAGACTAGCTAAAGAGATCTAGGAGATAGGAATGGTGATGGTAGGAGGTGGAAGAAGTGGGAGTAAGAGGGGGGTGACCTAGCTAGAAGGAAGAAGAAGAGAGAGGAGAGGTGAGGGCCAACAAGGGAGAGGGGAGAAGAAGGTGGGGCGCAAGTGAGAGAGAGGGCAAGATGAAAATTCTAATCTAGAAAAGAACTCCCTCTTTTCTCCATTCAATGGGCTTTTTATAGGAGAAATGAGTTCAATGGAGGGCTGAGATTGCGTTAGATAAAGATGGATGGTGAGGATGGAGAGGGAATGAGGTAAAGGAGGGTGAGAAAGAGGCTAGCCACCGCCCCCCTCTTCTAGGGTTTGGGGCACCCCTCTCTTCTTTCCTAATCTGGTAGAGATTTCCTCTCCTTGATCCTCTCCTCCATTATCTCCAATTTAAATTCTTTCTTTATCTTTTCCTCTAACAAAAAATAGATGGTGGCTGCCTTGACCTGGTCAAGAGAAGGTGGGGGCATCCTAGGGCTTCCCTCCTCTGGTCTTGAGACCGTTTTGCCCTTGGCTTATCCTCCAATTGCCCTGAGTGTCCTACACACATGCAATTTCAATTTAGTCCATAAAAAAATTATTACACTGTGTATATAAATTAAGAATGCTCATAATTATGCAATGTGAGATTAATGCACATGCCCCTCAACTCCACTTTATTGAATGAAAATACTAAATTAAATTAATTTGCATGAAAGACCCAATTTATTTGTGAAGTTGAGGTTAACTATAAAATCTACATAATTATCTAAGTATATGCACTTAGAATGGTGTGTGACATGAATTACTATAAAAGAATGGACACTTATCGCACCTCCCAACTTACTCATTGATAGTCCCTTAGCAATACAAACATTTAAAAATTAAGAACCAACAAAGAGTTTAAAAATGTTTCATACCCTTATTTCCAGGTCCTCCTTCACAAAATCAACCAAAGATCAGGACTTTAGAAATATTAAAGCATACTAACCTTAGATTTGAAAATTAAGGTACATGACTTAGAATACAACCCAAAGTTCAACAACACTTGTGCTCGTGAAAACTAAATCCACAGCTGAACAAGTGCATCCCTCATATTGTTATTCATGCTAGGTGTCTTTCTACTCTGCACATTCCGTTAAGTGCAGTAGCTTTCATCTGCCTTCTTTCCTTTATTTATTTTTTCTTTTCTTTTCCTCTTTTCTCATTTTTTTTCTGCACACACATGATGCTGCACATCCCTTCACTGTTTGACGCGAACCTCAACTCTTGCCTTAGGAGAAGAAGCAGGTCTGGTTACTAGGATCAGGGGAATTTTTCATGGTATTTTTTTATGTGTGTGCTTTTGCACTTATTTGACAAATAACTCGACAGATAGCTTTCCAAAAATATCTCGTTACTAAGGCATGCAGAGTGTCAGACACTACACCTAAATAGCAGAAGGCTTGTCCGACTTGCTTCATTAGTGTGCAGGTGATTTTTTTTTCAAAGTGCTTATGGACTTTAAGAGATTCTAATGTCAGTTTTCCATGAGTAGATCAAATAATAAACCATTGTCCTTCTCTCTAGCCTTTTCCATTCTGGATTCTCTTTCAATAAAAGCATGAATCATGATAACTCAAAAAAAAATTTTACATCATGAAATATTGTCATCATGGAGCATGAAAGTAGTAGGTTGTATAACATGCATCATGAATTCCCTCCCTCCAACTTGAATGACATTATCCTTAATGGCATAAATAATATAGAGCAATAGAATAATGTAGAATTGAATTTTGCTGCGAAGGAAGGGTACAACATGGTGCATATGATGCGACTTGAATATAATTGTGCATGGACGATGTCCTCTTTTTCACGGCTACACCTGACTCCTGATAACACACTAAGAAACACAAACATTAAATAGAAAAATATTGGGTTGTCTCCCAATAAGCACTAAGTTTATCGTCTTCAGCTAGATGCATGCAAGCTCTCACAATTTACTCTGGTTCACTCAATGCTATTAGGTCCCTGAGTGCAACATATCTAGAGGGGGGGTGAATAGATTTTACCCCTTTGTCGAAAACAAAACAAAACACTTAACAAAATGCAGAATGAAAGAGTGCTAGAGTGCCCAAAACAAGTAGTACTAAAACAGACTATGGATTATACAGAGCCTGGACCAAACACTTAAAGGGTGTATGTGTGTGAGATCGATGTGAAAGACAGCTGGAGCTCAAGGAACTAGATGATAAACCATCCTGTGAATGGTGGATAGAAGAAATGGAGCAATCTCACAAGCATTCACAGTGACACATCGATTTTTAAGGTGGTTCGGGACCACACCGGGCTCCCTTCGTCCACCCCTCACTCAACTGAGTGAGGCTTCCACTGATAAATAGTACGGGGAAGAATCCCCACACACACGGAGCCACGCTCCACCACACACGTAGACAGATGTCCGTACACACACGGGGAACAACCTCCCCACGAGGCGAACACTCCTCACGCTGTTAACACAACAACAACTAGGATGAACCCCAAACGCTCTGGGTCTGAAACCTAGCAGCACACACACACACACAAACACTCTAGGTCTGAAACCCAGTAGTGCACGCACACACACACACACACACACACACACACACACACACACACACACACACACACACACACACACACACACACACACACACACACACACACACACACACACACACACACACACACACACACACACACACACAAATGTGCTCAGCCGAGCTGAGCCTGTGCTAACATTGCACAGTTACACACACCAAACAGAGTATCAGAAGTTTAAGAAATCAAGACAAACAAGTTGAAATAATAAAAGCTGTAGCTACGATTTATGTAGCAGAGAAGTTCCTTCAATGGTCGCTTCTTCTTTCTCTCCTTCTTGAACTGGTTTCCTCTTTCTATATCTATCACTGCAACGAAAATCTGGATGCTCTATCTCTCTCTTTCTCAAGGCTCTTTTGTCTTCTTTTCTTTCTCTCTTTTTCCCTTCTTTCTACAATGGACGATGTTCTCTTTAACTCTGAAGACTTTTCACTCTTTTTCTTCCTTTCTTCTACTTCCTTCTTTTTCCTTTTCTCTCTTGACGAGCTAGGCTTCTCTTGGAACTTCTGCTTTCACTGAAATGAGCTCGCCAATCTTTCCAGATGGAGATCGTGTTCTTTTTATAGGTAGAAGATTGAATCTGAGCCTTTGATGTTGTATTAAAAATATTTTATTATGATTTATTTATTTTATTTATTTGGTTTACTTATTAAAGGTTTATTTGCATAGGGCGTGCCAGTCACTGAGTGACAAGTTTATTATGCGCACCGTCTGACTAACCAGATGACTATAGGTGATCGTGTCGGGACCCAAAACCCGCCGTACCATAAAGGCTACGGCGTTAATTATATCTCTCCAAAAGAGAGAAAATCCTTGATTAATCACCAAAATAAAGAGGCCATGGGGTCCGTAGAATATGTAAAAGATGTGATTGCATGCAAGCACACAGTATCGTAATATTTATTTATTAGGCCGGCTCCCGGTACAGGGTGGAGAACCTAGGTCTGCAGACCATCATCACACATAGTGAAAGCCTCCGGCCGGGCATAACCCGACTTTCCGCTAATCACCATTCGATATATCGGAGAGTCAGATCATGCAGGCATGCAAGGTGGTATTATGTAGTTTTATTGTTTATTGTTTATTTGGTCATTTATTTGTAAATTTAAGGAAGACTTTGGCAATCCCTGTCACTCGCAGGGCTGTCGATTAGTCGTTGTCTTTTTATTTTGAGACTGCACATAGCGTTACGGTGCATACATATGGGCCCATGAGGTGGGCCGAGTATGACCGTATTCGGGCAGACTCGTGTATCATTGGGACAATGTATGCCAGTGTATGGCAAATTTGATTTTTAAAAATTAAGGGGATGCAGTTAAAACCCGGTCAAGATGAACTAAATTCAACGGCTCATCGGCCCAGGACAAGGTCATGCCGTGGCCATAACGGGATTAATCCCGAGACGTAGACACGACCTGTTAGGGGGTCATCAATATTCCCATGCCCGGGATTTAGGGGAAGTGAGAGCTCCGGAATGGACACGGTCATGTTCATTATTCTTTATTTATTCTTGTTATTATTTTTAAATACATGAATACACTTTATTTATTATTTATTTATTTCTTTTATTTTATTTTATTATTTCTTTTTTTTATATTGGATGCATGTTTTTTTTATTGCCTTTGTTGGCATTTATCTGACAATTATTCATTCATCATTTTTTAGTTGTTCATTTATCACTTTTTTTGTTGTTATGCTTATTGTTATTATTATTTTTTGTTATTTATTTATCACTTTTATTCATTTATTATTATTGTTGTTGTTATTTTCTTATTGTCATTTACTTAACTATTATTTATTTATTTTATTAACATCTTATTATTTCTTTATCTTTCCATTTCACCCCTTTTTGTATCTTTTATCTCTTTTTTAATACATGTGAGATGCTGTGAGTGTATGAACGTAAGTGAGTGAGAGTGTTTGTTTGTTTAATATATATATATATTATTGTTTGTAGTTATCGCACGAAGAACGTGTACGTGTTTGTGGGTGTGCTTTTTGTTAATGGATATGGGTATATAACCGTGTGTGTGTGTAGCTTTGTTTGGGTTTTTTTTTAAGTGTATGTATAGCATTTGTGCAGGCGTGAACTGTAGAAACATAAAAGGCATGTGCGTGTTGTGAAAATGGCGGGGGATCTGGTTAAAACAGCGTGGTGTGGAGAGCGTGAATGCATTGTGAAAATGGCGGGGGGATGTGTAGGAGATAAACGACGCGCTATTGTGTTTGTTTTATATTGATAAATGGGTGTTTGCATGGCTTAATCCGGCGCGAACGGATGCATAGGGGTTAATCCGGCGTGGGGAGCTCGGTGCGCGCCGTATAAGGCCGCGCCGGGTAGTTGAGCTTGGAAAAAATTGAGGTTTTGAGTGTGTAGTTAAAATGGCGCGGGGGGGGGGGGGTACCACGTCGGAATAGGGCGCGCCGGGTTTAGGTCGCGCCGGGTAACGTTGTGATTCTTTTCATTTTTTTATTTATTTTATTATTTGTTATTATTATTATTATTTTAGTTGTTATTTTATTATTTTATTATTATTTTATTTATTTTATTTATATTCCCAGTCTTGCAAATGGTCAAAATGTCCTGGCAAAAATCCGGCAGCAGCTCCCCTAGATCCGGAGGGTTGTGGGGATAAGTGGAGGTCCGCCCTTGATGACAGACTCCTAAATACCAGGAGGCCAAACACGATGACCGGCAGACCCGAATGGACGGAGACCCTGAGGGCGAGCCAACTAGGGGTATCGATGTTCCACGGGCCTTTGATCATAACCCCAACAAATACCCAAATGGACGTGGGCCCCAAGGGCTAACCTACGAGGGGTTTCCATGTATCCATGGGTTATCCAAATCGGGACAATGTTTGCCATTAAGGCGGTTAATATTCACTCGGAGAGTGATCGCCTATAATAGTGTGGAAAGATGTCCTAAAATGGCGGGATAGAAATCGCCTTAAAATAGCGGGACAGAATTCACCTTAAAACGGCGTGGAGAGGCGTAGGTAAAACTTTCCACGGCGCGGGGCATCGTAGGTATAGGGTTAAAATGGTGCGGGGTTGGATGGATGGGCTAAACCGGCGTGGGGTGCTTGGTGAGCACCGTATAAGGCCGCGCCGGGTGATGACCATTTGAAATTTTGTTAGTTTGAGTGTGGGGTTAATCCAGCGTGGGGGGTACCACGCCGTATTAGGGCGCGCCGGGTTAATGAATTTTTGGGTATTTTTTAGTTTATTTGAACTATGAGCATGTATTGAGTTGATTGATGAGTGAATTGGGGTCTAGGATGCCCTTGAGACAAGGTTGAGACTCATGCGAGGTTCATATTCAAGCACGGAAGTTCATTATCTTAAAAGCATGTCTTATTAAGCCCGAGGTTATGAGGGCAATTAGCCAAACAAATCTGACGAAATTTTGTCAGCATCTCCCCATCCCCAGAGGATTGCGGGGGGAAAGCGGAGGCATACCCATAGGATTGGGGTAAGCTCCTTAATACCGGGTGGCACAACGGCAGTCGGCAGACCCAAATGGATGGAAGACCCCGAGGGCTAGCCTACAAGGGGCACCAATATTCCACGGGCCGAAACATGATTGAAAGGGATGACCAGTGAGGGAGGAAACCCCGAGGGCTAGCCTACGAGGGGCACACAACCCATGGCCACCACTGTTCCCTTTCGGGGGTAGTGGATTTAGTGTTGGGCCGTAAGCCCTATTATTATTCACCCTTTGGGGGCCCATAGAGGCACATGTCACAGGAGGACAAGACCTTATGACCCTTTGGTGATGGACAGAAAGAACATGAAGTAGAGTGCCGGAAATGGGAAACAGAGTGCCGAAAAAAATGAGGGAATAATCCTTGAAAGCATTTATTTATCCCTTGTATGCATCTGGAGTCTACATCCAATAGACATGGATGAATCTCTCGTCGTAGTCGGGGCATCAAGCCAAGAAATTAGACGTATGTCTGGGGCAATTCAGCGACTGTAGAGAAGGGAGGTTAAGGTGACAATGAAGATACTCACAGCCAGTAGACCGGACATAATCACGGAAAGCAGAGATCGGATGTGAAATTAAATTTATATGCCCTTTTCCTTGAGATGCTCAGGAGTCACGTCTGAGAACCGATAAACTCCCAACAACCAGTAGGGCTCCGATTATGGTGGATTACTAGATAAGGAACCACTCAGGCGGCACGCCTCCCCTAATGGGGTAACTTGTTCGGTCCAGAGAATGCTCTGGCCGTAATATAAATACAGAAAGAGAAAGAGAAGATGCAAATAGCGACGATCGTCAATCAAGATAAACTCATGTTCTTTTATTAAACTTCAGAAGAAACGATACATTCTATAAAACTGGCGAACCAAAAAGATTACATGAGATTCACGGGGGGAGATGACAATAGTGGAAGGGAACTATAGCTCGGATTGGGCATTGATGAACGAAGACCCACCTTTGATCCTGGCACTCTTCATTCCCTCTTATTTCTTCCTTACCAAGTCTCTTGAAGCCCCCTCTCGAAGTTTCCTTCACCGCTCTCTCTCTTCTCTGGCACCCTTTTCTTTTGTTCTCTCGCCACCTTCTCTTTTTTTCTCTTGGAGTCTCCTGGGTTTCTTGTTCGAGACGAAATCTTTTATAGTGGAGGGGGCTGAGCTTAGAACGGCGCAAAACTTTGCGCGCCGGATTAATCAGCCTTGGAGCTTTTTGCGCGCCAGTTTAGCATGGCACCGGATGGGAGGACGATCCAACCCATTCTTGCCCTTTGATCTCATTGAACTATTCTTTTGGCCCATTAAGCCCATTTGATCACTTCTTGAATAGTTTTGTCATTCTTTGTCCCATTTAGCTTGTCTAAGCCCGCTTTGTGTTTATTTTCTTCTTTTGTGAAGACCAGTCGACCGGCTTATACTTGTTGTCTGGACTGCTGCTTGTTTCTTCGGGGATGGTCCCGAATATTCTTTTGAGCTCTCGGGACTTGCTTTAGCAGTTGTCCATTGGAATCGGGCATCCTTTCTTTTCTTCTTTTTCTTCGGTCTCATCTTTCGTTCGGCTTCTGCCATTCTTCTTTTTTTCTTTTTTTTCTTCTCTGTCGACATAAGAGCACTCAATCAGAACTTAAGGCCTACAAAAGCAGAAGTTAGGAAAAATTAGAAATATTTTCAGTGTCAACAAATGCCCCCCACCCGCGGGTGTCACGAAAGAGGGACGGAAGAGTGGGATGTGCAGGTGTAGCCCATAGCCCGTTTAAAAAATATTGCATGTATCTTTTTATTATTCATTCTTTTTATTAATTCCATTTTCATTTATCATCATTCATTCATTTTTTATTTCATCATCCATTTTTATTATCTTTTTTTATAGCCTTATCCAAGCACGCATGCATTCATCGTCCGCAAGCATAGAATAGATATATATGGCATAATCCCCCATAACAGGGATATGATAAGGACATCGCCTATGATTCACGGATAGAGTGCGACTCACGAAGCACAACTAAGGGAGATGTGCATACGTAAAGGGGACGTCGCGTAGAACATATGCATAGCATAAGCCATAGTCTACACCTAGGACTATTCATCCATGTTGAATCCCCTCCTTGAGTGAATGTCTAATTTGATAGCTTTTGATGATGACCAAACACTATATGTATATATATATTGTCTTTGAAGTGTTCTAGCATCTAAAGTATTGCAAAGCTTAACTTCCTATTGAGGTCATGGAGCAAAGAAGGTTAAAGAACAACTTCAACGGGTAAGCCTTTTCAACTCAAATTGCAAGGGTACATCTAATTCACAAATTATGTCTTTACAGGGCAAGGAACGTGGCTAAGTGCCTAAGGAACTCAAGGACGGCCGGTGAGATCAACTTCAACCTATTGGCCCTTGATCTTGTGGTTTGAACTTCATTATTTTTGAACTCAAGGGTTATATTGGTTTGAGTCTTATTTGAGCTTAAATGAATTGGGTTTTCACATTCATGTCTTAACAACATTCACATTGATGTTTTAAAACCCAACTCGGAACCCCTTAGCTTGCTACTTGGACTTAGAGTGTCTTTTTTGAACTATTGGAAATCCAGGGGCAAGGGTCGACCCCAAGGGTCGACCCCTGTTGGCTTGATTTTAACTCCTGACGGGTCCTTTCACCATAACTGCAAGGGTCGACCCCAAGGGTCGACCCCTGGAAGTTGTATTTTTTACCCGCACGGGAGGGGCACGAGGGTCGACCCCAAGGGTCGACCCATTGAACATGGCTCTCTAAAAACCCCACGAGGGTCGACCCCAAGGGTCGACCCTTTCCGGTCCGGAGCGGCGCCGTCAAATACGACCTTCGTGTAGGCGCGCCAAAAGTCTTCCAAGTCCGGTCCAAATGCCCCAAATCACTCCAGGATATGTGGATCTGGTCCCTAGGCTGTCTCTTGACCGTCCAAATCATATAAAACATCTTATTGGGTTGTAAACCTAAGGTAATTCAGAGAGAAATCTGAGTGTGTTTTTGCTCTAACATTTATGAGTGCAGGGTCGCAGCAGCAGCTCCAGGGGCTTCTTCCACCTTGTTCTAAACCTGAAAGTGAAGGGAAGAAGCTTGAATCAAGCCTCCACATCATCCCCAACAGCAAGCTGCGTGGGATATCAAAGCTGCAATCTTATTTGTACGACATAGCTTCATTCTTCCTCAAGGATCGATCTTCCTCATGCCGAAGCACCAAACTACGTTCGGAGAAGAAGAAGGGGGAGCTCCAACTATGATAAATCATTCTTCCCTCCTTATTCTCAGAATCATTTAGTTTGAACTTGAGCATTTGTTGTAAAAACTTGAATCAGATTCTAGTGTGTGGTGTTCGTGTTTGGAAACACGAATGTGTGTGTATGTGTGTGGTAGCCCAGATCGGGTGCCGCGTGTGTGTGTTTGCTGTTCTACATAGCGTGTGTGTGTGGCTCACTTCATAGTGACGTCTTGATCCTCACGAGTGAGGGGTGGACGTAGGGGATATGGCAGTGTACCCGAACCACCTAAAAATCTCGTGTGTCACTTGTGATTTGATCTTCCGCATCCATGTACGAGTGGGCTTCACGGTGAGTTGAGCATACACCGCTTCCTTAATCAAACATCTACACTTATCTACATGCTTTTACAAGTGAGATCATGTTTGAGTGAGGCCTAGTGCTTGTGTGGTTAATTAACATTGTTTTCAATTGGAAGAAATTTTTAATTGGCCAATCAATTCACCTCTCCCCTCTTGATTGCCACCGTTTGGGACTCAACAATTGGTATCAGAGCCTTGGTCTCTGTTTCACTCGACCACACGGTCGTAGAGCAGATCCCTTTATATGGCAAATAAGGGGATGATGCCCGAAGGGCATTCGATCTAAAGACCCCCGTTCTTTGATGGATCAAATTACCCTTATTGGAAAAACCGAATGTATGTTTTTCTACGAGCCCAAGACTATGACGTGTGGCGCGTCATTAGCAAGGGTCCGTATACTTTGTCTCAAAATGAGGATGAGTGGGATGATGAGGATATAAAGAAGTGTTCAACAAACTTTAAAGCCATGAATATAATAGTGTGCCATTCATCCAAATGAATACTCACGTATTTCCATGTGTTCTTCTGCGCATGAGATGTTGAACAAGCTACGGCTAATCTACGAAGGAACATCAGAAGTGATGGAAACCAAGGTGAACCTGCTGATTCGAGATTACGAGTTGTTCATGATGAAACCAGACGAGTCCATTTCTGACATGTTCGCAAGATTGACAGAAATAACAAATGGACTAAAGGGTCTAGGTAAAGAATATTCAGATAAGGAGCTCGTCAGAAAAGTTCTGAGATCTTTATCATCACAGTGGCACACAAAGGCCATTGTAATCGAGGACTCAAAGGATCTCAGCACCTCGAAACTGGACGAGTTAATTGGCTCCTTGATGACTTACGAAATCAACATCAAGAGGAGCGAGGAGGAGCACAAGAAGAAGAAAGTTGTCACACCATTGGCGCTGAAGGTTGACCAACAAGACTCATAGGGCAGTGACGATGGCTCCATCAGCAACACCGAAGATGAGGAGCTGGTTGCCATGATCACAAGAAGAGCAAGGAGATTCATCAAAGGAACAAGAAAGTTCAGAGATCAGTTCAGAAAAGGACCAAGGAAGCAAGGTCCTAATAGAGGTGAAAGTAGCAAGAAGAAAGAAGTTATTTCCTACGAATGTAAAAAACCTGGTCATATGCGGGGCGAGTGCCCCGATCTCATGAAAAAATTCAAGAAAGGAAAATTCAAGAAGTCAAAGGCCATGGTGGCCACATGGAGTGATGAAGACGAGGTCGAGTCCGAGAAGGAAGATGAGCTGGATGAGTTGGTTCAGAATTTGTGTTTCATGGCAAATGAAGATGACGCCAATGAAGTAAATTCTGAAACTGAATCTCTTACATGTGAACAATGGCAAATTGCATATGAGTCGTTATATGAAAAATGTAAAAAAATTAGATCTAAAAATAGACATTTGAAAAAGAAAATTGAACATCTTGTGCATGCTGGAAACTCATGTGAAAATTGCCATGTGTTAAAATCTGAAACTGAGAAATTGACAAATGAGAAAGAGATTCTTGTGTTCAAGAATGAATTGCTTGAAGAAGAGATTTCATGCATGAGAGAGGAGCAATTCACACTAAGTAAAATGCATGATGATTTGAAAAAAAATCTGGAACAAGAAAAGCTTGAAAGCATGGCATGCAATCAAGCAAAAGAAAAGGCTGAAAATCAAGTTCATTCACTAAAGCATGAAGTCAATGAGTTGAGGGGTGTCATTGCCATTCTTGAAAAAGGAAAAATATTACAATCTGAAACACATTCAACTCATGTGTCTCCCGGTAGTTCATCTCCATCCTCGTCAAAAACACAAGTGCATAATTCATTCTTGAATAAAGGCAGGAGAAGAAACAGGGATAGAGCAATTACATGTTTTTATTGTGGAAGGTCAGGCCATGACATGTATGATTGTAGAATTCTGAAATTTGATGATGAAAGCTTTGCTAGAATGAGAAATAGATCATACATATCTCATGTCTCTAACCATCGTGGACCCAAGCTTGCTTGGGTACCAAAATCCGCATAAGTACTTGTGTTGTGCTTGCAGGTCTGCTTGAGAGTCCAAAGGAATAGATGGTACATGGACAGCGGATGCTCTCGGCACATGACGGGAAACAAAGATTTGTTTGCGGACCTGCATGAGAAGAATGGTGGGACAGTAGCATTTGGTGGTAAGGATAAAGGCAAAATTATCGGAGAAGGTAAGATAGGTAAGAATCAAAATCATGCCATTGAAAATTTCCTGCTAGTGAAAGGGTTACATCACAATCTTCTAAGCATAAGTCAATTGTGTGACAAAGGATGCAAAGTGATTTTTGATTCTAACCACTGCACTGTTGTAAATAAAATTACTCATGAGATAAAATTCATTGGTTTTAGGCATAACAATGTATATATGATAGATTTGGATGATGCCTCTCATGAGAACTTGTGTTTGGTTGCAAGGAATAATGATGATGCTTGGCTTTGGCATCGCCGACTTGGGCATGCTAGTTTTAATGTTTTGCTAAAATGATCTCAAAATGATTTGATAGTTGGTTTGCCTAAGCTGAAGGTTATTGATGAAGGAGTCTGTGGGGCATGCAGCATGGGTAAGCAAACAAGGACATCATTCAAGTGCAAGAATGATGTAACCACATCGAGGCCCCTTGAGTTAATCCACATTGACCTCTTTGGACCAAGCAGAACACATAGCTTGGGTGGTAAACTGTATGGATTTATAATTGTGGATGACTACTCAAGATTTTGCTGGGTATATTTCCTTTCCCATAAAAATGATGCCCTGATAGAGTTTAAAGCATTTTGCAGGGTTGTTCAAAATGAAAAGGGGTGCTGCATCAAAGCCGTGCGGAGCGATCATGGTAGGGAATTTAATAATAATGAGTTCAGTAATTTTTGCAAGACTCAAGACTATATGCCCAATAATAGAACGGAGTTGTTGAAAGGAAGAACATGACATTAATTGAGATGGCAAGAACCATGCTAAATGAGAACAACTTGCCGAGGTACTTTTGGGCTAAAGTAGTGAACACTGCCTGCTACATAGTCAACCATGCCATGGTAAGACCATTGTTAAAGAAAACCCCCTATGAGCTGTACCGAGGTAAGAAGCTAAACATCTCTTATCTTAGACCTTTTGGCTCTATTTGCTACATTCATAATAATGGTAAAGTAGACCTGGAAAAATTTTATCCCCCAAGTGATAAAGGTATATTTCTTGGGTACTCTCTTAGCTCAAGAGCTTATCGAGTGTATAACTTGAGAACTCTTGTAGTTGAGGAAAGCCCCCATGTCATTGTTGATGAGTCATCTTCCAAAAGCACTAATGAAAATTTTATTTTACAGGACGATGAATTGAATGACGATGATATCGGGAAGATTGAATGAAAAACTGAAAAATAAGAAGTAAAAGAACCACAAGAAGATGATGCAAATCTGGAAGATCAGTTGGAGCAATAGTTACCAAGGTAATGGACATTTGCTAAGGACCATCCGCCGGAGAATGTGATGGGCAATGTTGATGAAGGAATAAGAACACGAGCCTCCTTCAGGGAAGTTGAAAATACAGATTACATAGCCTTACTTTCTCAGTTTGAACCTCACTCCATAGAAGAGGCCTTGAAAGATGAGTCATGGATCATGGCTATGCAAGAAGAACTACATCAATTCCAAAGGAACAAAATGTGGTTCCCCGTGCCATGTCCTAGAAACCACTCGGTGATTGGAACAAAGTGGGTCTTTCGCAACAAAACAAACGATCAAGGAGTGGTAACTAGGAACAAGGCCAGGCTAGTAGCTAAAGGCTATAGCCAAGAGCTTGGGATTGACTTTGATGAGTCTTTTGCTCCTATAGTTTGACTCGAGACGGTGAGAGTTTTATTAGCATTTGCATGTTGCAACAATATTAAATTGTTTCAAATAGATGTTAAGAGCGCATTCTTGAATGGCTATATCCAGGAGGACATGTATGTGGAGCAACCACTGGGATTTGAAGGCACAAAGTATCCAGATCACGTGTACAAGCTAGACAAAGCACTCTACGGTCTGAAACAAGTACCTCGAGCGTGGTATGAATGGTTAAGTGATTTCCTTGTTCAAAATGGATTCAAACGAGGTAATGTTGATCAAACTCTTTTTACAAGACTGGATGGTAAGGAAATCCTAATTGTTCAAGTGTATGTAGATGATATCATTTTTGGCTCCACTAAAGATGCCTTAAGCAAAGACTTTGCTAAATTGATGCAAAGTGAATTTGAAATGAGTCTTATGGGAGAACTAACATTCTTCTTGTGATTGTAGGTCACACAGACGATTGATGGTATGTTCATACACCAAAATAAATATGCTATGGAGTTGCTGAAGAAATTCAATTTGACATCAACCAAACCACAACCAACTCCCATGTCCACTTCAATAAAGATTGATCAAGATGAAAAAGGTAAATACGTGGACCAAAAACTCTTCAGAAGCATGATAGGTTCATTGTTGTACTTAACTGCTAGCCGGCCCGACATACAATTTGCTGTATGCTTATGTGCGAGATTTTAGTCCAATCCGAAAGAATCACACATGTTAGCCGTGAAACGGATTTTCAGATATATTGCTGGTTCAATTAATTTGGGATTATGGTTTCCGCGTAATTCGAGTTTTGATTTGGTAGCTTATTCCGACGCCGATTATGCGGGCTGTAAAGTGGATCGGAAAAGCACCAGCGGGTATTGCCAATTTCTTGGGGGATGCGTGATCTCTTGGGCCTCCAAGAAATAAAACTCAGTGGCATTATCAACGGCCGAAGACGAGTATGTGGCTGTAGGCAGTTGTGTTGCCCAGGTGTTATGGATCCAACAACAAATGATTGACTATGGCATTTCCTTCAAAAACACCTCAATCCTTTGTGATAACACTTCAGCCATAAATCTGTCAAAGAACCCTGTCCATCACTCTCGCACGAAGCATATTGAAATTAGACATCATTTTCTTAGGGATCATGTGAGCAAGGGTGATGTAGAAATCAGGTTCATTGAAACAGACCAACAAATTACTGACATATTCACCAAACCTCTAAGTGAAGATAAATTCACAACATTCAGGAGAGAATTAGGGGTTTGTAGGATAGACGGGTCTGAATCATGATCATCTACACAACTGTGTGTATATGTCATTGCATTGCATGCATTTGCATTAGTAAGGTGCATAATTGATTTTTTTTGACATGCATGTGCATTATGTTGCCTGAAAAACAAAAAGAAAAATTTTGTGTGAAAAACCTTGTGGTGTGTATTGCATTACTTCTATTTCTAATTACACAGACATTTATTGTTAGTTCTATGGCCGATATTACCTTGAATACACTCAAATGCCAACAAGGGAGCAAAAATCGTTCAAAATCTGAAATCCAGAGTATTGGATGAGAAACGTCAAGTATGATCTTCAATTTTCTTAAACAACTCTCCAATCGATTTCAACCCTTAAACAAATCAATTTTCCTTGATTCCAACTTGAATTTATCATTAGGGACTAGAGCCGAACCTTTTTGATCTTCCATTACACTTCAGTCACATTTTTTTTTGACATACAACGGAAGGGTCGACCCCAAGGGTCGACCCACGCGGACCTGAACTAAAGGGTTGACCCCAAGGGTCGACCCTCGCGGATCTGAAATCTGTCTGGGGCCGGGGTTACAGGGGTCGACCCGTTACGGTCGGGCGGCCCTAGCCGCGTCCAAACCGCCCTACAAGTGGGTGGAAACCCTATGTTTCCCCCTTCCCATCTCCTAAAACCCCTCAAGCCCCCTTCTAACCCTAGCCACCATCTCTTGCAAGCCCACAAATCACCTCTTGGCACCCAAAACGCTCCAAGCCCTAGCCGCGGGTTCCTCCGGTGGCATCCCGCGGATTCATCCTTGCAACGGATCAAGGCATCATTCTTTCTTCCCCATCCGTCTGAGGTATGTTATTGGTGTGAGGAGGATCCTTTATTCCATGTATTAGCCTTCCACTCTTGTTGAACCATCTAGATCTACAACCTCATCAAGTGGTTCCTTCGATTTATGTTCTAGATGGCCCCAAGGAGGCGTCCTTCTCAAAGAGGAGAAACATCGAGCTCGGCAAGAGAGTGTCGATCTAAACGGGTCGCACCAAGCGCTGCTCTTAGAGGAAACCCATCATCAAGCAAGGTTTTGGACAGAAAAGTGCTCCGTCCGAGGGCGGTCGACTTCGGTAATCTTAACCGCCATATCCCAAGTCTTGTGGATCTAATATGCAGTCAACCAAATCTAGACATTTTCATGTCCGCACATCACCGCAGTTATCCAAACTTGGTGCATCATTTTTTTAGTAGTTTGTCCATGTCAGGTGACACACCAATCACTGTGGTAAATGGAGTTCAGATTATACTTACACCACAGCTTTTAGGCACAACATTTAATTTATCTCCTGAAGGTTATGCATTTGGCGATATTGTGGTTTCGGATGAAACAGTGTATCTCTACATGACATCCGAAGAAAAAGGAGATAGATCACTCATTGGTTTGAATGCCAACCATTTTCCTCCTATACAACATATATTGCACAAAATGATCACTACTATCTTGCTACCGAGACGAGGAGGCCATGATAAGGTTACTGAGATCCATATGTTTCTGTTTTATTGCTTCTTGGGTGGGATTCCTATAAGTTTTCCCACACTTATTTTGGACCACATTTGTTCAAGCATAAAGCACAAGAACATGACATTACCTTATGCTGCCGCATTATCTGTGTTTTTGAGTACATGGACATTAATCTCTCAAAAGAGCCCTCCCAAACAATACGAGATGCTAACATTTACTCAATTCACACTATTTGTCACAACATGGGTTATTAAATGAGAGATGGAGAATTGGTTCACCAACTGAAACGTCCTGCCCAAGTGGTCAGTTCTGAGGAGGATGACGATGATGATGATGGAGAGCCGGCTGGAGAGCAACACCAACTTGTTCCTAATGAAGGGATGCCCTCCGAGGAGGTTCAACTGCTCATGGATCGTTTGGACACAATTGATGACCGTTTAGACAGGTATGGGAAGACAATGGAGGCTATTGAAAAAGAATTGTCTGATCTGAAGCTATCTCACCAAGAATCTACTCAGTCCTTCACTGATGCCTTGGCACATCAAGCCCATATGTTTGAGGAAATTTTGGATTATGCTCGCTGTCCACCGCCTTCGGATGATGACTAGATGGTTGCACTCCCGCGGAATGGCACACTTCTTATCCCACTTTCCCCCCTCCTTTTTGATGATGCCAAAGGGGGAGAAATTTTATACTCTCTGTGTGCCCGGCAAGGCAATGCATGGGCTAGCTATACATTATGTGTGTTGTGTGCTTGCATGCATGTGTGATCTTCTCATATTTCTGGTTATTAGCTATGTTACATTTAAGTTGTGTTGCATTTCAATTGCATCTCATGCATTGCATCTTATAATTTGCCTTTGAACTCAGACCTTGTTCCCTTTAAATTATTTTGTCGGCAGAAATGTTTGAAACATGCCTTTTACGGTCAATCTTATATGTTTGGATCGGTATGGTTCATATACCAATGCTTCTTGAATGATCCATGTGAAGGATGAAAGTTTTATTCTTAGTATGGAGATTGAAGATTGAATTTCATATGTTTATGCAATGCATATAGTATTTTGTCATCATCAAAAAGGGGGAGATTATTGAATCCCCTCCTTGAGTGAATGCCTAATTTGATAGCTTTTGATGATGACCAAACACTATATGTATATATATATTGTCTTTGAAGTGTTCTAACATCTCAAGTCTTGCAAAGCTTAACTTCCTATTGAGGTCATGGAGCAAACAAGGTTAAAGAACAACTCAACGGGTAAGCCTTTTCAACTCAAATTGTAAGGCTACATCTAATTCACAAATTATGTAGTGCCCCAGAATTTATTTGATAATTTTATGGCATTATTAGCAATTAAATGGACTAATTTGAAGTTATAAATCAATATAAGGCCAAATGGTGTTAATCAATTAACCCAACTCACTTAATTAAAGTCTAAAGGGTTTTTTAAACCAGGCCCATTAATTTGGCCCATATTCTAGAAGGTATTTAAGCCTATTTTCGAATTTTTAAGGATAAACATCACTTAATAAGATAAGTTAATGGATAATTATCAAAAGAGTTTTAATTTATTTGAACTCTGTCCACGACGAATATAACGGTCTACAGCCCGACCGTCACATACTTGTAACGCATGGGAGATAGACCGTTACACTATGTGTACTCCGTGAGTTGAAGAGTTTGAGGCATGTTGAACTCTGGAAACAAGATATGTAACGGTCTATCGTGAGACCGTCACATATCTCTAACGCACGGGATGATGACAGTTACATACTGTTAGTTCCATAAAAGAAAGAACAAGTAGAAAGATCAGAATTTGATGATCTTATCCACTAAGGATCGACTTGGGAAGGCTTGTAATATTGCTAAGGACTCTTAGAGATTAGGATTTGATGAAATAAGGACTCTAAACTCGATCTAATCCTCAAACCCTAGTCTAAATACTATAAATAGGGCATAGTTCTGAACTGTGCGACCCTTACTTTTTGGACGTAAAGAGGCAAGGTGAGGAGTCATTATCTCAGGTAAGTTCTTCAGAAGTAATTGTTTACAATACTTTAGACTAACTCCCCTCCAAATTTCACATCTTTAGGTCAAGAGGTCGTGGAGTTAGAACCTAAAGAAGTTGCTGGAAAAGTCACAAGAGGAGGAGAAGAACTAGGGCAAGGTTCTCAACAAAATTCAGGAACTATAGTCTAAGTAAGAGGTAGGTTATCTCATGAACGACAAAAACAACTTCATAGGACTAAGAGCCTCTGTTTTGATTGGATTTCATGCATGCTAGATTATCAATTTCATATTTTATTGGTTCTATGCATATCATGTATCTCTTAGCCCTAACTAAAGATTAAGACTTGACTATTCATCTAATCCATCAATACCTATGCATGTAGTTGGCCTACACTACGTTATCATGTCTAGGGATTCATGGTATTTTAATCGATCTCTTTATGTTTTATCTAGTTTCTGTTAGCAGATACTGTAACGCATCACAGAAGGACCGTCACTTTCATGTAACGGCCCTACGACAGACCGTTACAAACTCTGTGATATTTGAACTACACTGTTGATTCTAACACGCTTGGACAGACACGTTACATTCATGTAACGGCTGGATCTTGACCGTCACATTTACTATGACGCCCCATCTCCAGACCGTTATAGTCTATTCTCTGTCAACCCTAGACAGAATATAACTTGCTAATTTTGCTTAAGCCTAGTTACCTAAGTCTTATCCTGATCATGTGATTTTAAGGTTATTTGACTATTCATGATAAGTATTGCATGGTTTGTTATCTCACTTTTACTTATGTTATGTTAATGAAGCCAAAGTATATAGTTTTGTATTATAAAGCATGACTTTTTAAACATTGTATTGACGGAGTTTTCATCATGATTTTCAAATTTGAGTATACATATCTCTCTCTGTCAATAGAGTCAATTCTATAAGTACATGGCACATATTCCGGTATGTTGTCATTAGTTCACACTTTGCACTATAAAAACACAATCTTGGACATGAGGACCTCTCTATTGGATATTCCCTCCAATGGACTAGGAAATCATTGTTTCAAGGCCTCCGTAATTCTCCGCGAGCCTAGGATTCCCACTAGGACGCCGAGTTAGTTGTACCATTAAAGCCCAATAACTAGAATACACTATCATGGTTTCTGATTCTTGAAATGTAACGGCCTTTAACTGGACCGTCAAACTCACGTAACGGTCCAGTGCCAGACCGTCACATTCCTCTGAGTCTATTTTTATCTTTCTGGACTCTGATCATTGTAACAGCCCATTAATGGTGTGTTACATGGTGTAACGGCCCAGTAAACGACCGTTACATAGATTGTATATGTTAACCCAAGGTTTAACCAAGGGTTGATATTTCAATTATTCTAGACAAACCTTGATGATCTAGAACTTATCATATTGCTTAATAGACTTAATGTAATGGATGAAAGTTAAGGAAATATACCGTTATGCTGCCAATTTATTCTATAAGCATAACATAGTTTAAATGTCATTCTTGATCTCATATATTCAAATTAAAGCATTCATTCATTGTTTATTGTTATCATGGAATTATTGAACTTATTACATTCTTGGCCATACTTTACTGTTATACTGCGTGGAAGTAGCTTAATTTATAACTGAAGATGCGATCGAGCACTGATTGTGTTCAAGGGCTCTATGCTAGCCCCCTCGGCTGATTGCCGGAAACATACTATTTTATAAACCATGGGGTATGATGCTACTGGCGTCGCATTGCGCTGGGAGTACTATTTCTATAAATAAGTGAAGATCCATGACACGACATGACATTCTTGCTTGATATTCCACAGAAATTCACAAAGCACTTGCTCATAAGTATAAGATGCTAAAGTGAGGAATATGTGGCTTGCTAGTACATTCTCGATATATTCTTGTTCATGAAAGGCCAATATCATGTTCTTGTCCTATTCTTACTAGTTCATTCTTGTTCTCATTCCATCTTATATGATAGTCTTGTTACTTTGATTTAATCGCATGATCATCGCATTGCATGATTTTACCTTATTTATTTAGAGTAAAAATGTTAATCACTTTAATAGTGCCTTCATGTTGATGCAAAGATACCTACTGGGCAAGTGTGCTCATTACCTATTTCAATCTTTTTTAGGAAATGAAAGTGAGTCAGGTTCGGATTCAGATTATTCAAGTAGCGGATCCGAGAGTGATTAAAGATGAGCGAAGACTTAGGAAGTCTATAATGTCTAGATTGAGTCAATGTAATTTTCCTATTTCTTGAGTCTTGTAGAATGAAAGATGATGGAAAGTGGTTGTATTTCGAGTATTGATCATTTATGAAATAAAGTTGGAGTTTGATTAAATTCTGTGCAATTGCATTTATGTGTGTGATTGTATTGCGCTCTAGTTGTTCTTGCTTGCTAGAGGCTTACCATGCCGGATGTTCGCGCTCCCCGGGCGAGTCTTCCTCTGTAATAAAGGCTTGGGGCATGATAGTTAAGTTGGTATCAGAGCCTAAGTCTCAGGACTTAGGGAAAAGAGTCATGTCATAGGATAAGTCCAAGGTTTAAGGACCCATACCTATGAACTAAGGAAAAAATTCCACACCCATGTGAGGATTGGGTAGAACCCGGGATAAGATAACTAATTAGCTTTAAGAATTATTTTGTTCATTCCAATTTCATGAGAAATAACAAGTTGTTATTTTCTCTCAGGTACCCTATTTTTCGAATGGCTCATCGTGTAGATTGGGACGGTATGCAACAAACTGTGCCGGCCTCACCCAGGCATTGTAGACTATAGCACAAGGTGGTGTAGGGGCAAGGGCTGGTGACCTTCATCGCAATTTCTGGAGTCTAAATCCTCCGCATTTCTATGGATCTTCCAATCCAGACGAAGCAGAAAATTGGATCGATGAGATGAATCGTATATTTGATGTCATACAATGCACTGATCAGGAGAAAGTCCATCTAGCAACGTTCCAATTGAATAAGGATGCCCGTACTTGGTGGAAGTCTGTTCCGGCACCTCCGGCCGATGCGCCACATACATGGAATGCTTTTCTCACTTCATTTCATGCCAAGTATTTCTCCGAACATGTGAAGGAAAGGAAGGCCATGGAGTTTGCCTCCCTTCGACAAGGGATGATGTCGGTGGCAGAATATGAGCTGCAGTTTTCAAGACTAGCACCATATGCACCACACCTTATTAGCACGGAATTATTAAAAGCAAATCGATTTATGGACGGGTTACGACCCGGTTTCATTCAGCAACTGGGGACACAGAATATTTGCACTTATGCGGAGATGGTTCAAAGGGCATATTTATGCGAGAGGACCTTAGAGAAGGTCGAAAAGTTGAAAGGAAAAGGAGAAGAATCTAGCCGACGATCTGATCGGCATTATAAGAAGGAGAAGTTTAGCATCACGGAACCATACAAAAGCCGTGACAGCAAGAAAAGATCAAGGAGTGGGAATGGTGGAAGTTCCCAGAAGAATAATAAAAAGGTTAAAGAAGAGAAGGAGCAAGTCGCCTCGGCGTGCACCTTTTGTGAGAAATTCGGCCACTCGGCTGAAGAATGCTGGAAGCGTCTAGGTGCTTGTTTGCGCTGTGGAAGTAGGGAGCATCGTGTGCCAGATTGCCCCCTTATGAAAGATCAATCAAATAACGGAGGACGTAGGAGGCAGGCTCGCCTCAATGCAGTTATAGATGAAGAAGAAGCACCCAGGGATCAAAATGAAGGGCTCATGGAAGGTAGTCTTCAAATTTGTTCTCGTCCTGCATTCGTGCTATTCGATACTGGTGCTTCTCATTCTTTTATCTCCACCACTTTTGCAAACACCTTACCAACTGCATCAGTTCTCCTACCTTCAGATCTCGCTATTTCTACACCTTTAGGATCTGGAACTAAGCTTACCAAGTATTATCCCGATTGTGAGGTGGTAGTAGAAGGATACAATCTCCCCGCAAACCTCGTGTGCCTTGACATGAAAGGTTATGATGCCATTTTAGGGGTTGATTGACTTGTAGACCATGATGCTTATATCAATTGCCGAAATAGGATTATATCTTTTCGAAAGCCCGGTCTTCCAAGATTTTCTTTTCTTGGCATCAAATACAAGAAACATCCTACCATTATATCTTCTCTTCATGCTTGCAAGCTTATCTCGCAAGGATGTGAACCTTTTCTTGCTTCAGTCATTATCACCGAATCTAAAGAAATTGTCCTAGCAAACATTCCCATTGCAAATGAGTTCCCAGATGTGTTCCCATATGAACTACCTAGTTTACCGCCCAAAAGGGAAGTAAACTTTACCATTGAACTCATTCCAGGAGCAGCACCTGTTTCTATAGCCCCTTACAGGATGTCCCCCACAGAACTCAAGGAACTAAAAAGGTAGTTACCGGAACTACTAGACAAGGGTTTCATCAGACCTAGCACATCCCCTTGGGGTGCGCCGGTTTTATTTGTCAAGAAGAAGGATGGTTCTCTCAGGCTATGCATCGATTACCGGCGATTGAATCAGCTGACAATTAAAAACAAGTATCTATTGTCGCGTATTGATGAGCTCTTCGATCAGCTTTCGGGAGCAGAATATTTTTCTAAGATTGACCTCAGATTAGGTTATCATCAGCTTAGAATCAAAGAGGAAGATATTTATAAATCGGCTTTTCGAAGTCGTTATGGCCACTATGAATTCGTGGTGATGCCGTTCGGTTTAACTAATGCCCCAGCAGCATTCATGCAACTTATGAACAGTGTCTTCCAGCCATATTTAGACCAGTTCATCGTCGTCTTCATCGATGATATCCTGATATACTCCAAGACTAGAGAAGAACATGAAGAACATCTAAGGATAGCCTTGCAAACACTTAGAGAACACAAGCTATATGCCAAACTCAATAAGTGTGAATTCTGGCTCAATGAAGTCTCATTCCTAGGCCATATCATTTCAAAAGAAGGTATTACTGTGGATCCTTCTAAGGTAGAAGCTGTCAGAGATTGGAGCCGACCAACGACTGTATCTGAAGTCAGAAGCTTTTTGGGTCTAGCAGGTTATTATAGAAGATTCATAAAGGACTTCTCAAAGATCGCGGTTCCTTTAACTAGACTTACTAGAAAAGAAAATCCTTTTATCTGGTCGAAGGACTGTGAAAAGAGTTTTCAAAGTCTTAAGAATCATCTTACAACAGCCCATGTTTTATCGCTACCAATAGAGGGTGCTGGATTTGAGGTATATACTGATGCATCTGGAATTGACTTAGGGTGTGTCCTTATGCAAGATGGAAATGTGATTTGCTATTCTTCAAGACAATTGAAACGTCACGAAGAAAATTATCATGTACATGATTTAGAATTGGCAGCGGTTATTTTCACCTTGAAAATTTGGCGTCATTATCTTTATGGAGAAACGTTTACGATCTACTCAGACCACAAGAGCTTGAAATATTTATTCTCTCAAAAAGAGCTTAACATGAGGCAAAGGAGGTGGCTAGAACATCTCAAGGACTTTGATTTTCCTATTCAATATCATCCTGGCAAGGTGAATGCTGTAGCAGATGCACTTAGTAGAAAACCAATTGGTATGTTATCAAGTCTCATGGTTAGTGTGACTAACCTTATTCCTCAATTTGCCCAGTTGAATTTAGATGTTGACGTTAAGAAAGAAGATTACTTCATAGCTAATATTCGAGCTCAACTTACATTGATAGAGGATTTGGCCAAGTTACAAGAGGATGATCCAATTTTACTGGAAATTAAGGCCAATATTGAACAAAGACCGGATTTTTCTATTTCTAATGACGGAAGATTGCTATTCAAGGGCCGAATGTGTATACCGGATCATGAGGATACAAAGAAATTGATCTTAGAAGAAGCACATAAATCAAAGTACTCCATCCATCCAGGAGGTACCAAGATGTATCAAGATCTCAAAAGAAACTTCTGGTGGCCCAATATGAAGAGGGAAGTAGCTGACTTTGTGTCTCGCTGTCTTACTTGCCAACAAGTGAAGGCGGAACATTTCAGACCTGCAGGAAAACTACATCCCTTAAATATTCCCGAATGGAAATGGGAAAGTATAGGAATGGATTTCATTATGGGATTACCTAAGACAAGAGGTGGACATGATGGAATATGGGTAATCATAGACCGATTGACTAAATCTGCACATTTCATATCAATAAAAAGTCGATGGTCTGTGGATATTCTAGCAGCATTATACATCAAAGAAATTGTTAAACTACATGGTATCCCTATCTCTATTATATCAGATAGAGATCCACGATTTACATCACAATTCTGGAAAAGTTTACAACATTCACTGGGGACTAGATTGAATTTTAGCACAGCTTTTCATCCATAAACTGATGGTCAGATAGAAAGGACAAATCAGGTGGTAGAAGATATGCTCAGGGCTTGTGTCATTGATTTTGGAGGAAGTTGGCATGATCACTTGCCTCTGGTAGAATTTGCATATAACAACAATTATCAAGCAAGCATACAAATGGCACTTTTTGAAGCTCTATATGGGAAACGTTGTCAATCACCAATATGTTGGAATGAAATAGGGGAAAGGCAATTTCTAGGCCCCGACCTTATCAGAGATTCTACAGAGAAAATAAAGCTCATCCAGGAAAGAATGAAAATGGCACAAGATAGGTAAAAGTCTTATGCTGACAATCGAAGACGTGACTTGGAGTTTCAGGTAGGAGATCATGTGTATTTGAAGGTTTCTCCAGGTCGTGGTATTCGAAGATTTGGCATCAAAGGAAAGCTAACTCCAAGGTTCATTGGCCCATTTGAAATTCTTGAAAGGGTTGGTGAAGTGGCTTATAGATTGGCCTTACCTCCACAGTTAACAGGAGTTCATGACGTATTTCACGTCTCTATGCTGAAAAAGTACGTATATGATCTAGACCACATTATCACTTATGACAATATAGAGATTCAGAAAGACTTGACATACGAGCAAACACCGATCAAGATTCTGGATCGGGAAGTGCGTCAATTAAGAAATAAAGTTATTCCCATGGTCAAGATCCAATGGAAGAAAACATGGCCATATGAAGCAACATGGGAAACCAAAACGGCTATGCGGAAAAGATTCTCAGAATTATTCAACTGTAAGTACACTCTCCACAATCCATGAATTGAATTTGGGGACCAAATTCTTTTAAGCAGAGGAGGGTGTAGTGCCCCAGAATTTATTTGATAATTTTATGGCATTATTAGCAATTAAATGGACTAATTTGAAGTTATAAATCAATATAAGGCCAAATGGTGTTAATCAATTAACCCAACTCACTTAATTAAAGTCTAAAGGGTTTTTTAAACCAGGCCCATTAATTTGGCCCATATTCTAGAAGGTATTTAAGCCTATTTTCAGATTTTTAAGGATAAACATCACTTAATAAGATAAGTTAATAGATAATTATCAAAAGAGTTTTAATTTATTTGAACTCTGTCCATGACGAATATAACAGTCTACAGCCCGACCGTCACATACTTGTAACGCATGGGAGATAGACCGTTACACTATGTGTACTCCGTGAGTTGAAGAGTTTGAGGCATGTTGAACTCTGGAAACAAGATATGTAACGGTCTATCGTGAGACCGTCACATATCTCTAACACACGGGGTGATGACCGTTACATAATGTTAGTTCCGTAAAAGAAAGAACAAGTAGAAAGATCAGAATTTGATGATCTTATCCACTAAGGATCGACTTGGGAAGGCTTGTAATATTGCTAAGGACTCTTAGAGATTAGGATTTGATGAAATAAGGACTCTAAACTCTATCTAATCCTCAAACCCTAGTCTAAACTCTATAAATAGGGCATAGTTCTGAACTGTGCGACCCTTACTTTTTGGACGTAAAGAAGCAAGGTAAGGAGTCATTATCTCAGGTAAGTTCTTTAGAAGTAATTATTTACAATACTTTAGACTAACTCCCCTCCAAATTTCACATCTTTAGGTCAAGAGGTCGTGGAGTTAGAACCTAAAGAAGTTGCTGGAAAAGTCACAAGAGGAGGAGAAGAACTAGGGCAAGGTTGTCAACCAAATTCAGGAACTAAAGTCTAAGTAAGAGGTAGGTTCTCTCATGAATGGCAAAAACAACTTGATAGGACTAAGAGCCTATGTTTTGATTGGATTTCATGCATGCTAGATCATCAATTTCATATTTTATTAGTTCTATGCATATCATGTATCTCTTAGCCCTAACTAAAGATTAAGACTTGACTATTCATCTAATCCATCAATACCTATGCATGTAGTTGGCCTACACTACGTTATCATGTCTAGGGATTCATGGTATTTTAATCGATCTCTTTATGTTTTATCTAGTTTCTGTTAGCAGATACTGTAACGCATCACAGAAGAACCGTCACTTTAATGTAACGGCGCTACGACAGACCGTTACAAACTCTGTGATATTTGAACTACACTGTTGATTCTAACACGCTTGGACAGACGCGTTACATTCATGTAACGGCTGGATCTTGACCGTCACATTCACTATGACGCCCCATCTCCAGACCGTTATAGTCTATGCTCTGTCAACCCTAGACAGAATATAACTTGCTAATTTTGCTTAAGCCTAGTTACCTAAGTTTTATCCTGATCATGTGATTTTAAGGTTATTTGACTATTCATGATAGGTATTGCATGGTTTGTTATCTCACTTTTACTTGTGTTATGTTAATGAAGCCAAAGTATATAGTTTTGTATTATAAAGCATGACTTTTTAAACATTGTATTGACGGAGTTTTCATCATGATTTTCAAATTTGAGTATACATATCTCTCTCTGTCAATAGAGTCAATTCTATAAATACATGGCACATATTCCGGTATGTTGTCATTAGTTCACACTTTGCACTATAGGAACACAATCTTGGACATGAGGACCTCTCTATTGGATATTCCTTCCAATGGATTAGGAAATCATTGTTTCAAGGCCTCCGTAATTCTCCGCGAGCCTGGGATTCTCACTAGGACGCCGAGTTGGTTGTACCATTAAAGCCCAATAACTAGAATACACTATCATGGTTTCTGATTCTTGAAATGTAACGGCCTTTAACTGGACCGTCAGGCTCACGTAACGGTCCAGTGCCAGACCGTCACATTCCTCTGAGTCTATTTTTATCTTTCTGGACTCTGATCATTGTAACAACCCATTAATGGTGTGTTACATGGTGTAACGGCCCAATAAACGACCGTTACATAGATTGTATATGTTAACCCAAGGTTTGACCAAGGGTTGATATTTCAATGATTCTAGACAAACCTTGATGATCTAAAACTTATCATATTACTTAATAGACTTAATGTAATGGATGAAAGTTAAGGAAATATACCGTTATGCTGCCGATTTATTCTATAAGCATAACATAGTTTAAATGTCATTCTTGATCTCATATATTCTAATTAAAGTATTCATTCATTGTTTATTGCTATCATGGAATTATTGAACTTATTACATTCTTGGCCATACTTTACTATTATACTGCGTGGAAGTAGCTTAATTTATAACTAAAGATGCGATCGAGCACTGATTGTGTTCAAGGGCTCTATGCTAGTCACCTCGGCTGATTGCCGGAAACATACTATTTTATAAACCATGGGGTATGATGCTACTGGCGTCGCATTGCACTGGGAGTACTATTTCTATAAATAAGTGAAGATCCACGACACGACATGACATTCTTGCTTGATATTCCACAGAAATTCACGAAGCACTTGCTCATAAGCATAAGATGCTAAAGTGAGGAATATGTGGCTTGCTAGTACATTCTCGATATATTCTTGTTCAAGAAAGGCCAATATCATGTTCTTGTCCTATTCTTACTAGTTCATTCTTGTTCTCATTCCATCTTATATGATAGTCTTGTTACTTTGATTTAATCGCATGATCATCACATTGCATGATTTTACCTTATTTATTTAGAGCAAAAATGTTAATCACTTTAATAGTGCCTTCATGTTGATGTGAAGATACCTACTGGGCAAGTGTGCTCATTATCTATTTCCAATCTTTTTCAGGAAATGAAAGTGAGTCGGGTTCGGATTTGGATTATTCAAGTAGCGGATCTGAGAGTGATTAAAGATGAGCGAAGACTTAGGAAGTCTATAATGTCTAGATTGAGTCAATGTAATTTTCCTATTTCTTGAGTCTTGTAGAATGAAAGATGATGGAAAGTGGTTGTATTTTGAGTATTGATCATTTATGAAATAAAGTTGGAGTTTGATTAAATTCTGTGCAATTGCATTTATGTGTGTGATTGTATTGCGCTCTGGTCGTTCTTGCTTGCAAGAGGCTTACCATGCCGGCTGTTCGCGCTCCCCGAGCGAGTCTTCCGCTATAATAAAGGCTCCGGGCGTTACAAATTATGTCTTTACAGGGCAAGGAACGTGGCTAAGTGCCTAAGGAACTCAAGGACGGCCGGTGAGATCAACTTCAACCTATTGGCCCTTGATCTTGTGGTTTGAAATTCATTATTTTAGAACTCAAGGGTTATATTGGTTTGAGTCTTATTTGAGCTTAAATGAATTGGGTTTTAACATTCATGTCTTAACAACATTCACATTGATGTTTTAAAACCCAACACGGAACCCCTTAGCTTGCTACTTGGACTTAGAGTACTTTTTTCGAACTATTGGAAATCCAGGGGCAAGGGTCGACCCCTGTTGGCTTGATTTTAACTCCCGACGGGTCCTTTCACCATAATTGCAAGGGTCGACCCCAAGGGTCGACCCATTCACGCGAGGGTCGACCCCTGGAAGTTGTATTTTTTACCCGCACGGGAGGGGCACGAGCGTCGACCCCAAGGGTTGACCCATTGAACATGGCTCTCTAAAAACCCCACGAGGGTCGACCCCAAGGGTCGACCCTTTCTGGTCCGGGGCGGCACCGTCAAATACGACCTTTGTGTAGGCGTACCAAAAGTCTTCCAAGTCCGGTCCAAATGCCCCAAATCACTCCAGGATATGTGGATCTGGTCCCTAGGCTGTCTCTTGACCGTCCAAATCATATAAAACATCTTATTGGGTTGTAAACCTAAGGTAATTTGGAGAGAAATCTGAGTGTGTTTTTGCTCTAACATTTGTGAGTGCAGGGTCGCAGCAGTAGCTCCAGGGGCTTCTTCCACCTTGTTCTAAACCTGAAAGTGAAGGGAAGAAGCTTGAATCAAGCCTCCACATCATCCCCAATAGCAAGCTGCGTGGTATATCAAAGCTGTAATCTTATTTGTGCGACATAGCTTCATTCTTCCTCAAGGATCGATCTGCCTGCTGCCGAAGCACCAAAATACGTTCGGAGAAGAAGAAGGGGGAGCTCCAACTACGATAAATCATTCTTCACTCCTTATTCTTAGAGTCATTTAGTTTGAACTTGAGCATTTGTTGTAAAAACTTGAATCAGATTCTTGTGTGTGGTGTTCGTGTTCGGAAACACGAATGTGTGTGGTAGCCCAGATCGGGTGCCGCGTGTGTGTGTTTGCTGTTCTACACAGTGTGTGTGTGTGGCTCACTTCATAGTGAAGTCTTGATCCTCACGAGTGAGGGGTGGACGTAGGGGACACGGCAGTGTACCCGAACCACCTAAAAATCCCGTGTGTCACTTGTGGTTTGATCTTCCGCATCCATGTACGAGTGGGCTTCACGGTGAGTTGAGCATACACCGCTTCCTTAATCAAACATCTACACTTATCTACACGCTTTTACAAGTGAGATCATGTTCGAGTGAGGCCTAGTGCTTGTGTGGTTAATTAACATTGTTTTCAATTGGAAGAAATTTTTAATTGGCCAATCAATTCACCCCTCCCTTCTTGATTGCCACCGTTCGAGACTCAACAATCCATAGTACGAGAGTGCAATTATATGGGTAGTGAACCCTAGACATAGGGACATGCAGACGCTCTAAGTAACAATTGAGGATTACTTTATCGCCTACGCATACATTCGGGGTTCTCGACTTTTGGTAGCTTCGCACAACCCCCTTATTTATTTTAATTCAAGATTTCATTATTCGTCGCGAGTCTCCTCATGTGTCTCAATGGGAATTCCCGACTTACTAAGATTCATCCCTTTATTTGCAGTGTTATTATGGACTTCACCGTTCGGCGCGAGTCTCCGCATGTGTCTCAATGAGGATTCTCAGCTACTAGGATTCATCCTTTTGGCCGTAGTGTTATAATGGATTTCACCATTCGGCGCGAGTTTCTTCATGTGTCTCAATGGGGATTCCCAGCTACTAGGATTCATCCTTTTATTCACATATTTTTTTTCTTTTTTTTAAGGGGGTAGGCAGCTTTTTCCTCACGGTCACCCTTTACGCGAGTGTATAGATTTGAGCATCCATGAAGTGTTAAAGAGAATTTATGACGTCCCTATAGCTAAGGACCATTGCTCATATGACGTGCGAGGTGTGACGTCTAGGGTGTATCATACAAGTTATGCTAGCAACATAGCTACGATTCTTCCCCTGGCCGTATGCACTCACCAAGAATTAGATTTTCATCCTTGGTGTGTGACGTGATGCACACATATCCTGAATCAAGGCAGCGTCATTTAGCAAGGAAATATGCGGTCTTAGAAATTTGAAGGAAGTGTATTAATACTACATTACAAGCAAGCATGCACATGAGGCAAGCAATCAAGCAAACCATGTTATGATCAGTTTTTTCTTTTTTCTTTTTTTTTCTTTTTTTCTTTTCTCTCATTTTTCTTTTTTTTCCTTTCTTCTTCTTCTTCCTTTTTTCTTCTTTTTTTCTTTTTTTCTTTTTTCTTTTTTCTTTTGCTCTCTTTTTTTCTTTGTAGGGCTCAGTAAGTACATCCACAGGCCGACTATTTTGTAGGTGGGTAGCTCATGCCACAGCAATGGAGAGAAGGTGTCATATGTTATGGTGAATCCCTGGAGGGATCAAGGGTTGGTGTGAAACCAAAGGGGGTCTTTTCGTTCATTAGTTTGGACTGTGATTCCGGCCAATAGTAGGAGGTTTGTCGGCTTATGCTGAAGGTCATGACGCCGAATGACTTGGCTTAGACGGAAGGTCGTGACGCCAAGGGAGAATATTCAGACATAAAGTCATGACGTTGTACAACTTGGCTTAGGCGGAAGGCCATGACGCCAAGGCAGAATATCTGCCGGCTCAGGCGGAAAGCCGTGACGCCGGACAAGAATATTTAACGGCTTAGACATAAAGTCATTACGCCGTACAACTTGACTTAGGCGGAAGGCCATGACGCCAAGGTAGAATATCTACTAGCTTAGGCAGAAAGCCATGACGCCGGACAAGAATATTTAACGGCTTAGACATAAAGTCATGATGCCGTACAACTTGGCTTAGGCGGAAGGCCATGACGCCAAGGTAGAATATTTACTGGCTTAGGCGGAAAGCCGTGACGCCGGACAAGAGTATTTAATGGCTTAGACATAAAGTCATGATGCCGTACAACTTGGCTTAGGCGGAAGGCCATGACGCCAAGGTAGAATATCTACCGGCTTAGGCGGAAAGCCGTGACACCGGACAAGAGTATTTAACGGCTTAGACATAAAGTCATGACGCCGTATAACTTGGCTTAGGTAGAAGGCCATGACGCCAAGGTAGAATATTTACCGGCTTAGGCAGAAAGCCATGACGCCAAGGTAGAATATTTACCGGCTTAGGCAGAAAGCCATGACGCCGGACCAAAATATTTAATGGCTTAGACATAAAGTCATGACGCCGTACAACTTGGCTTAGGCGGAAGGCCATGACGCCAAGGCAGAATATTTACCGGCTTAGGTGGAAAGTCATGACGCCGGACAAGAGTATTTAACGGCTTAGACATAAAGTCATGACGCCGTACAACTTGACTTAGGCGGAAGGCCATGATGCCAAGGCATAATATTTATCGGCTTAGGCAGAAAGCCATGACGCCGGACCAAAATATTTAACGGCTTAGACATAAAGTCATGACGCCGTACAACTTGGGTTAGGCGGAAGGCCACGACGCCAAGGCAGAATATTTACCGGCTTAGGCGGAAAGCCATGACGCCAGACCAAAATATTTAACGGCTTAGACATAAAGTCATGATGCTATACAACTTAGCTTAGGCGGAAGGCCATGACGCCAAGGTAGAATATTTACCGGCTTAGGTGGAAAGTCGTGATGCCGGACAAGAGTATTTAACGGCTTAGACATAAAGTCATGACGCCATACAACTTGTCTTAGGTGGAAGGCCATGACGCCAAGGCAGAATATTTACCAGCTTAGGCGGAAAGCCGTGACGCCGGATAAGAGTATTTAATGGCTTAGACATAAAGTCATGACGCCGTACAACTTGGCTTAGGCAGAAGTCCATGACGCCAAGGCAGAATATCTACTGGCTTAGGCGGAAAGCCGTGACGTCGGACCAAAATATTTAACGGCTTAGACATAAAGTCATGATGCCATACAACTTGGCTTAAGCGGAAGACTATGACGCCAAGGTAGAATATTTACTGGATTAGGCAAAAAGCCGTGACGCCGGACAAGAATATTTAACGACTTAGACATAAAGTCATGACGCCGTACAACTTGGCTTAGGCAGAAGGTCATGACGCCAAGGCAGAATATCTACCGGCTTAGGCGGAAAGCCGTGACACCGAACCAAAATATTTAATGGCTTAGACGTAAAGTCATGACGTCGTACAACTTGGCTTAAGCGGAAGGCCATGATGCCAAGGCAGAATATTTATCGGCTTAGGTAGAAAGCCATGATGCCAGACAAGAACATTTAACGGCTTAGACGTGAAGTCATAATGCCGTAGATAGAAGGAGTCTTTTTGTTCTTCAACTGGATGGAAGGGTAGAGTCAGAAGTAGAAAGGATCTTTTGTTTCCTGGCTAGGCGGAAGGCCCAAGCCAAAGGTGAAGGGGTATTTTTATTGTCTGGTTGGACAAAAGGTCTGAGCCAGAGGCAAAATGGTCTTTTTGTTGACTGACTGGACGATAGGTCCGAGCCAGAGGTAATAGGGTCTTTTTGTTGTATGGTCGAACGGAAGGTCCGGACCAAAGGCGAAAGGGTCTTTTTGTTGACTGACTGGACGAAAGGTCTGCGAAAGAGGTAAAAGGGTCTTTTTGTTGACTGACTGGGCGAAAGGTCCGAGCCAGAGGTAGAAGGGTCTTTTTGTTGTATGGTCAGATGAAAGGTCAGCGCCAAAGGTAAAAGGGTCTTTTTGTTGACTGACTGGACAAAAGGTCCGAGCCAGAGGTAGAATATGAACGTTAACCTGACGGGATGTCGGAGTCAACAAACCTTGCCTAGGCGGTATGTGTAGGAAAGGGCAGAAAAAAAGCATTGTTGTCGTCTCAACATCATTTCAAACATGACCAACCTGGAAGAGACGAAGGGTCTGGGCCAGGGCGGAATATGGTTGTTGACTTGACAGACTTGCCAAAGTCAACCAACTTGGAAAAGGCGTGAGGCTTGAACCAAAGGCAGAATATAACATAGGTGTTGACTTGACGTCCTGTCAAAGTCAACGAACTAGGCAAAGGCGTGAGGCCTAAGCAAAGGGCATAACGTGGGATAGGTGTTTACTCGACATCATGTCGAAGCCAACGAACTCGACGAAGGCGTGAGGCCTAAGCCAAGGGTATAATGTAGGATAGGTGTTGACTCGACGTCATGTCTAAGTCAACGAACTTGGCGAAGGCGTGAGGCCTAAGCCAAGAGTATAATGTAGGATAGGTGTTTGCTCGACATCATGTCAAAGCCAACGAACTCGACGAAGGCGTGAGGCCTAAGCCAAGGGTATAATGTAGGATAGGTGTTGACTCGACGTCATGTCGAAGTCAACAAACTTGGCGAAGGCGTGAGGCCTAAGGAAAGGGCAGAATATGCGATACGTGTTGACTCGACGTCATGTCGAAGCCAACGAACTTGGCAGAGGCGTGAGGCCTAAGCCAAGTGTAGAACATAGGATAGGTGTTGACCCGACGGAACATCGAAGTCAACGGGCCCTGCCCCAATAGAAGATTTGGGGCGAGGATTGACTAGAATGCAGACATATGAGAGGCCCAGACCTAGGGCTAGATATCAATGTCAACCCGACGAAATATCAGAGTCAACCAACCTCGCTCAGATGGAAGGTATGAAACAAGGGTAGAATGTGTAGATGAAGATGTCAACCCGATGTCATGTCAAAGTTGACCAACTTGGCGAAGACGTGACGTCTAAGCCAGGACAGGATATGGATGTTGACCCTTGGATATGTCGGGATCAACAAACCTTGCTTAGAAAGATAGTCTGAGACAAAGTGAACGAATCTTTTTGTTGGTTTATTTGTTTGGACTAGTTGGGTTTTTTGAATTTGTTAAATTTATTGGGTTTATTGGATTTATAGGATTTGTTGGTTTGCTTGAGTTTGTTAAGTTCATTGGATTTATTGGTTGAGTTTGGTGGGATTTATTTGGTTTATTGGGTTCATTGATTCATTGAGTTGATTAATTTTGCTTTGCTTATCAGGTTTATTAATTTATTGGATTATTATTATTATTATTATTATTGAGCTCATCGGATTGATTGATTTAATTGAATTTATTGATTTTATTAGGTCTATTGAGTTTGTTGATTCATAAGTTTATTTTAAATCTTCATTTTCCTTTCTTCATTCATTCTCATCATTTTTTATTCATTTCTTTCTTCTTTTTGTTTCCTTTATTATTATTATTATTTGTTATTTATTTTTTTTGTTGGGCTCCCTGACGTAGTCTCGTCTATGATATGGGATATTTTGTCCGGTGGGACTAAAAAATGAACCCAGCCCGATGGGACATAAGGTAATTTTCAAGTTTGGCTAGAGCGGAGCACCTCCGGCCAAGGGAAAGCTTTATGGACACATCTCGGCGGGACTGATGGGCGAATTATTAAGCTCGACAAGGGCAGAGCACCTTATGCCAAGGAAAAGGATATTTTAATGGGCCGACATTGGGCAAGGAATCTGAACCGGCAGTGCTGGGAGAGTCCCATGGGACAAATATGGCATTGTCATGGCTGAATGCCGAAAGGCAATGAGAATGCATTGGCTGGGAGCGTAGGTCCCAGATCAAGGGTGGAAGGTTAGTCCCAGTGGGACAAGTGGGGAGTACCCCCGTAGGATGGGAAGATGGCAAGGCACTATGAATCTCGGCGGGACCAAGGGGTACTGAGACAGTCCATTAGAAGCCGAAAGGCATTTATTTGCTATCTTGATAGGGAGTAGGGGGTGTAGCCGACTCAGTAAAGATTGTTCTTTTCATTCCCCTCAATGGGCATGGACCCGTATTCGAAACGGGCGGCCTAGTGACCAATGAAGGCTCTTTAGCATCGGTGGGACTATTGATTACATGGTCCCCCCTGGGGATATTCAGTGACAGCTATGCATCAGATTAACAACTATCTTTTCTTGTCATTGATTCTTTAAGAGATGCTCCGAACAGCTTCGGTTCGGGCCTCCGGTGCTTACGCCAAGTGTCATCCCCTTGGCCCTTTTTCTTAGGGGCTGCAGCTGTTGGGTCTTGCCACCTCCGAAGATGGCGTAGTCATTTTATTTTCCCTTGGGCATTCACCATGCAATGCTACTAGGGAGCCTTCTACCTATGGGGAGGCCTTGTTGACCTCATAATTTTCTTTCTTCTTTTTCTTTTCCATTCATTCTTCTTCCTTTTTTTTTTGAATGGACAGCTCGGATGGCGCTGACAGTGCAATGCAGTGCAGAGCCGTCACCCTTCATCCAGTTGTCTTTAAACAGATCAAGGTGGGTGCATAGGAGAGTGCTCATCCCCTCAGAGAGGGGATAAGTGGTTCGCTCCACCATACCAACCCCACAATGGTAGTTTCTTATTTGGCACGGCCCAAGACATGAGGGGAGTGATATCTCCTTTGATAGATGCAGCCATCAAGGCCTCCTTCATTTTATTTTATGTTTTTTTCTCTTTTTTTCTTCTCTCTCTTTTTTTGGAAGGATCCAACTTCCTGGAAGATGATTCAGTAGGTGGAGCCCAATGTCAGTATATGCAAATATCATTTTCCCTCTTTTTTTCTCATTTTTATTTTATTTTCTTTTTTTTTGGATGCCTGCCCCCAGAACATGCCCTTTTCTTTTCTTTTTCCCCCTTTTTTTGGCATATTTTGTGTCATTTGCCATTCTTCTTTTTGTTGGCAAGCATCAGCATTCAAGCTATGCGAGCATGCTAGACATTGGCTTCAGCCGGATTTGTGAGGAGCAACTGAGGCGGTGACGCCGCACGGGCTAGCTCTCTTCCAAACGGGCATTTGGTGAAGGCGCGGTGGGTCCACCTTGTACTCGCCCATCGTAGTTCGCCTTTTTTGATCAGGCCTTCGATGACGTCCTTGAACACATAGCAATCCTCAATGGGATGCCCCAGCATTTGGGGATAAGGATAGAAGCGTGGATCATCTTTTCTTTCAGCATCGCCTGGTTTCTTCGGCTCTGGAAGCACCACTTTGCTGCATTCACGGGTCCACTCAAAAAGAGCCCTAGTTTTATCCTTTGGAAAGGAGTATGGTTTCATCATTTTAACCCTTAATGAGGGTCCTTGTTTTGCCGGCTCGGCGGAAGATGCCTCTTCCATTTTCTTCTTCTGTTGCTCGAAGGCTTCAAAATTTGAGGCATAAATTTCTTCTTAGGCTAGGTGTTTGCCGGTTGGCTCATTCTTTTTGCTCGAGGCTATTGGAGCCAGGCAGAGCCTTGCAAGAACTGCTTCGGCATTGGCTGCGATGTCACCTAGTTGTTCAAAGGTCGTGACTTCAATGTCAATGACCCATCGTAGAATTTTTGTTCTCAAATTCTCTTTACAGATTTGAACAGAGTCGCCGTAGCTTGGCGGATGTCGACACTTTTCACGGAGATTCCTCCACCTTCTTATGTAGTCCATGACGGACTCATTATCATTTTGTTTGGCTGCTTGTAATTCGGCCTCGGTGACTTACCCTTCGGCCATCTTCACAGTCATTGTTTGTTCTGCCCTTGGCTCGTCCAACTGCATGTGCGGTCTCATTGGCACCATCCTTGGAGATGCTTTGCTTGCCCCCTGAGATGCCTAGGGGACTGTACGTTGGAGTGGTTGAGGGAGGATGCCCCTTGTAAGATCATGTACTATTCGGGACATGGTTGGCCACACTGAAGCTTCAAGTGAACTAGCACTACCTTGTGTCGCCTCATGTAGATGTCCTGCTGATTGCAACACGGTTGAACTTAGACTCATTTCATTTAGCCGCCTTTGCAGCATTTCAATCTCTTGTTGTTTCTGGTGCAGTAGCGCAACCATAGTCTGGTCTTGCCAGGAGGGACCGGGAGTGCTATCTTTTACCTCCGGTTTGACTGGGGTGAGTGGCATCCTATCATTGTTACTGGACACGTCCAGTTTCATTGAGATGGAATCTCTGGGTTTTATGCCTTCGAATGGAGGAGGAACATGGTATTGTGCCCCCTTGTTGGCTGGTGGGTGTCTTGATATTCCCCCGGATCCAGCAACATGATGGGAGATAGAATCTTTAGCTTGATTTGCTCCCTTTGGTATAAAGCAATTTTTTTTACCTTCTTCATCAGCATCTTGAGCCACACTAGATGGTGCTGACATCATGTTGCAGGAGAGAGCAACATATTTTATTTTAGCCTTTGTATTATTCTTTTCCTTCCCCCGTGTGGATGGCAACTATCCCCACAGTGGGTTACTTGGTGCATCGAACACCCTTGCCTTTTCTTTAGTTCTTTTTGTTAGCCGACGAGATTCATTGCGTCTTTGAGGGGCATGCTTCTTGAGCTGCATAGGTGGGCTCTTGGGCTGTTCATGCTTAACAAGCCCACTTATAATAGCTTGTGGCCGCTCCATGGCTGAGCTAGCTTCTTCATGTACCCGTGATGGGGTCCGTTTCTTCTTTTTATTGACAGTTGACCTTTTGATAGCCATTGGAGAGGCTATTTGATGCCAGATAGGAACAATAGGGGGTGGAGCGGGCCGGGCCATGGCTCCACAAATCCGGACGTTCAGAGTCGGAAGGGATGCTGGTCTTGTTCTTTTCTTTATTGACGCTGCTTGTCAATTTCTTTATTTTTCTTCAGGCGCTAGGGCACAGTCTTCATTGGTATGTCGACTGCAAGCCTTTGACACTTCTTTGGGCAGCTATTGAATATAGATATCATGTTAATTGATGCCCCCTGAGTGGGCACTTCATGAGGGCGTGGAGGATCGACTCGGTCCTCCCCCATTTGCAGCTCCCCTCTTTTTATTAAGCCTTGGGTGATGTCTTTGAATATTTGACAATCTTCAATAGGGTGCCCCAATATTTGATGGTAGGGGCAGAAATAAGGATCATCTCTTCTTTTGACATCATCAGGTCTCTTTGGCTTTGGAAGCATGATTTTGCTATATTTGACAGCCCACTCGAACAATGCTCGAGTCTTGTCCCAGGGGAAGGCATAGAGCTTCTTTGTTTTATTCTGTGGAGGATGACTCTCTCGACATTCAGCAGGTTCATTGAGAGGAGGATTGTGCATCCATTTATGCCTTTTCGCCCTTAGGCTAACAGCATGGACCGCTTCTAGCATCGGTCGTTTATTAACCTGCCTGGCTTGATGACTTGAGTCGGCAGAAATAGAGGGAAATATTGTGAAGAAATCTTCAACCTCCGTGGCAATATCACTTAATCAGTCAAATGACCGGATTTCTATTCTGATCATTTTTTCTAGAATCTCCTTCTCCAGATTTTGTTTGCATATTTGTATTGCATCTTCTGGATGCGGAGGATGCCGACACCTCATCCTCCCATCTCTTGATATATTCTGCAGCCATTTCATTATCTTTTTGCTTGACAGCCAACAGCTCAGCCACGGTCACCTCTGCCTCGGTGACGTGGAATCTTTAATTGAATTTATGTTGCATGTCAGGCCAGTCATTGATAGACCCAATCGGAAGGTCAGAGTACCATTCAAAGGTAGGTTGTAATGCCCCAGATTTTTTTCGGATCTTTTAGTGGGTCTCGGAGTGTATTTTGTGCTTTACACATGTTTTTCCCTGATGTGCCTTCGGAACTCTGTGCAGGGCGAACCGTGACGTTCTCCGACTCCGGTACTATACCACTACGTTGTGCTCCTCCTGAGGATCGCGGAGGTAATTTTTCGTAATTTTTTGATTTTTTTGAATTTTTAGATTTTTCTATATATATTAACCCTTTTCTCTCTCCCCCTCTCATTCTCTCTTTCTCACTCTCTCTCATCTCTTTCTCTCCCCCTCTCCCCGGGCGGCCGACGGTGGAGGAGGAGGGCGAGGCGGCGATGGCGGGAGGCGAGGAACGGGGAACGGGTCGAGGGCCGGTGGTGCGTGGAAGCTCGGCCGCGGGTTCGTGAAGCGGCGAGGGTTTTACGGCGTTTTCTTCGTGGATCGGCGAGCTCGGGGCGCGAAATCTTCGGTGGAGGTAGGGAGATGGACCCCCAGCTCGTGCACTTCTTTTCCCGCGAGTTTTGTAGGCCGTGGTGAGCCGAGCGAGCGTAATCGGGGATTTTTGGGAAAAATCCATATTTTAGGGCTCGTGGGCCGATCTCCCGTTTCATTGCATTTTTGGCCGATCCGAGGCCTTAGATGCATGCTAGGGGCTATTTGGGGGCTTCCCCCTTGTTTTCCCCCTCTCCCATGGAGGTATGGGGGCATGGGACATTTTTCGGGTCGTTTCCCGCCGTTTCGCGCTCGGACGGGTGTGACGATCCTTCCAGTGACCGTCACAGCCTGTGACGCCCTAGGGTGGGTGCGTCACAGGGCCCGTTAGCCTTTTGGTGGTTTGTGGGTGTGACGATCCCACGATAGACCGCCACGGCGCTGTGACGTGCCTGGGTTGGACCGTCAGGGACGATCTGACCGTTGGCTTCCGTTCATTGGTTTTGACCGTTCGGGGTCAAGGCCTGTGACGCACCAAGGCTGGCGCGTCACAGCCTTGTAATGCCCCTGTGTGGGTGCGTCAGAGCAGACGCGTTCCCACCTTGTAACACACCAAGAGTGGTCTGTTACAGCCTGTGACGCACCGAGCGGGACGCATCACAGTTGGTTTCATCTTGTCTTGTGACGCACCAGGGCTGACGCGTCAGAGACTGTGACGCACCAGGGTAGGCGCGTCACACACAACTTTGCACCGAGCGTATGACGGCCCTTTGTTGGTGCGTCAGAGTGGTTGTGACGGTCGAGTCTTGGACCGTTACAGCCTGTGACGGCCCAAGCTTAGACCGTCAGGCTCTGTGTGGTACCGAGATGAGTTTTTGTGTTCTCCGCGATCGATTCGCGTTGTGTCAGTCCCTAGTCGACCCGGTTGGGACCCAGTGGTCGACTTGCGGTCTTGTGAGTGCCCCAGACACCCGTGGGATTCTGTGTCCGTGTTTTGAGGGTGTCGGGAGGACCGTGCTACCTCGTTTAGCATGCCCATGGGTTTGAGAGTCTGGGTGACTTCTCGCGTGTCGGGCTTTCGTGTTACGCTAGACAGAGTCACCGTGTGTCGGTGGGGGTGCGGTGGGGTCTCCCCCGCATGCCGTGAGTTTTCCTGGAAGATGATTCTCGAGTGGGCCATGTGTTTGGCCTTGGACTGTGAGTCCAGTTATCGACGTGGCAGCTTGTTCGTTGCCCTGGGAATCATGCTTCTGTGCTTTCCGCGTGGGCCATGCGTGTGGCCTTGGACTGCGAGTCCAGTTGCCAGCCTGGAGCTAGAGGGTTCCCGCCTTTCCATGAGAGCGGGATTCGATTTGGCGGCCTATGAGCTGCTTTGGGAACCGTGTTTCTGTGTTTCTGCGTGGCCGGGTTTGCGGCCCGTGGACTGTGAGTCCCGTTTCTTCTCCGACTGTGGTCACCATGCGACGGTGCTGGTACGTGGGACGGTCCCCGTACTTCGTCGAATTCGGACGTTGTTTTCCGTTGTCTTGAGAGTCTACTCTCTCAGTGACCCTCCTCTAGTCGTAGCCTGCTTACACGCGAGTGGTCCCACCAGGGAGTGGTGGAGAGGCTACGCTTAGAGATGGTTTGTGGACCAGTTTCCATCGGGTCCCGCGTCTAGCAGCCAGAGTCCGGCTGAGGGGAAAACCGATCAGAGGGCCAGACCAGGGACGAACGGTCTGTGTGTGCACACGTGGTTGGGGGCGGTTGGACCCACGTCGACGGGCGTGACCCCAGCTAGTCACTTGTTTGTGGTTACTTGTACGGTGTCTCAGTTCCCGCTGGGCCAGAGGGAGACACCTGAGGTGCGGACTAAGACATCAGTGGACAAATTCGGCCTTGCTTCTAGTGGGAGGTACTCCTGTCGAGTTGGCAGTGACAGACTGTCAGTTTTTGTGACCTTGACCTTCGAGTTTTCGGTCGTGTCGACCGTTGAGTTTTCGATTGTTTAGTCGTGGCACGTGTGTTGGTTTTCGCGCCATGAGACTAGTGCCAGTGGCTTTACCGAGGTTGTGTCTTATCGTGCGGTACCCGTGACCAGGTGTCAGGGTTTCACTTTGGACAGCGTGTCCAGGTTGGCCGTGTTCTGGGAGACAGGCCTCTACGGCGTGGTTGCCGTGGGTTTTTACTTCAGTAAGCGGTACTAGTGTAGTTCGGTAGCCCCCGACCGTGAGTTCGGGGTGTGTTTCCGGTACAGTAGGAGTAGTTGTAGTGCCGGGTTTCGATCGGCCACCGGGTTTACTGTTCCTACTGTTGCGGTTGCTCTTGTAGCCTTCCTTTCCTCTACCGTCGTTGTTTCCGGTTGGGGTTCCGCGGGATCCGTGCTGAGTCTCTGTTTTGGAGACTCATTCCCTGCTTTTTAGGTGTGGCGGTTCTTCTTCCTCAAGGTTCGAGGGCGCGATGCGGAGGTTCTCAGTTGCCAGCTCACCGGGCCGAGTGTTCACCCGGCATGTGGTACGTTTTACTGCTTTAGACTGTACTTTCTGTTGGACTGGACTCTGTTGTAGCTGTAGTTATTTATTTATTTCTATTAATTGTTGAATTGTCCTGCTTTATTTCCTATTTCTTTGTGCCTCCACACTCCTTTTAGCCCTTCCGAGCCCTCCCGGCTCGTGGGCGGCGGTTCGAGTCTCGGTTATCGGGTCTCTCCCGGTAATCGGATTCTCGGGTCGCTACATAGGTCCCGTTAGTGAAGACCCAAAGAATTTCAGCAGGTATGACTCGTCCACCGCCAAGTCACCTATGACTGTCATATAGTGCGTAATGTGTTCTTCCGGGGAGCCCTGCCCGTCGTATTTGTCAAATTTTGGGAGTTTATTGATGCCAGGTGGCAATATTTTGGCAACACGATAGGCTGGATATGGCACTTCATATATGTCGAAGGGTGCGTAGTCATCACCACCCCCTTTTGCCAACCTTGCTTCAATCATATGCTCCACCATCAACTTGTCCATCATAACTGGATCTGCTGGTTGAGGGCAGAGGTGGGTGGGCTGTATCAATAATGCAGCTGAAGCCATAGCATTGGGTGGCAAAGCCTCTGACAGGAGAGCCTGCCACTGCATCTGAAGGGGCATTAGCCATGCTGGCCGGAGCCACTGGGAATAATGTTGGGGAGCAGCCCAATTCTGATCTGCAGATTGTAGAACAGTAGGTGAAGGAGCACCCGTGGCGTTGGAACCTTCCCGTGACGGCTCAGCTCGTGCCCCCGGTTCTTCGGGCACCATAGCGTGTTCAGCCTTTTCATTTAATTTTCTCTTTAGTAGTTTTATCTCCCGCTGGTATCCTTGTAGCAACATCAGGACTGCAGGGTCCGTGGTTATTTTATTACTGATGTCCTCGAGTGTATTATCCAAAGGACCTTCAATTGAAGGAGGTGGAGATGCTCCTCCTTACTCAGATGCCACTATTCTGGCGGTGACAATAGTGATGTTTTCTTCAGCAAGCTGCTTGCCCATTGTGGCTTGCAGTAGCTCAGCCTCTTTTTTTCCCCGTCTTGTCACCGGGTCTGTTCTTCCAACAATCTCAGCTGGCTCTTCTTGTTCATTTGGCAGGGGACCAGGTGTACTCGTCACCCCTGTCATATTGCAAGTAAGAATTTGCATTCTTCTTTTATACTTCCTGATTCCCCTTCGAGCTTGACTAGGGACAGTCAGCCCTTCATATATTGAAATTATTTTCATCTTTTCATTTTGTGGAGACTTTTCAAGGCTTCTAGCCCCAGTTTGCTTCTCCTCTTCATTCGCCCCCATGGGTGACATTTTATCTTTTTCTTCTTCTTTAGCCCTGATGACACGAAGCAATCTTTGCTGGCCAAGGGAGGGGTTCTTGAAGTTACATAAATATTCACAGACCATCTTTGTCATGTCTTCCTGACTACACTCTGGAGAAATGGCAGGAGACAACACTTGGGCTCGGACAGACGGCATATGTGAAAGCCGTATCAATTTGGCAGCTTGAATGGAATTCCTTGATAATTTGGAGATGTGGGCTTGTCTTGCAGAGACCCTAATGGCGGGTGGAGGAGTTGTAATCATGACGTCCTCCGCATGCATAGTCTCTTTGCCCCCTTTATTGGGAACATCCACAAAATTTTTGAAGCCTTGTGAGGCTGGTACAGGGCCTCGGATCCTCTTGGGAACCCATATTTGATTAAACTTTGGCAAGTTCGGGGTTGGCCTCCCTTGCTTGTTGTCATTAAAATTCACCCTCCGGCTTGCTAGCACTTGAAGGTGTTGTGAGTGGGCACAATCGGGATGATCCGATCTGGCAGTACTTCGGCGTCGCGGCCATTGAAGTAGACTCGGATGCCCCCGATCAACATGGACTTCCCAGAGGCTGAAAGTTGGCTTCGGGGAGTAGCAGAGACTCTTCCTCTGGCACTCTTCTTGTTGCCCCCAATGCGCTTCTTCTTATGTGCCGCACTCGGGCAAATAGTATGGTAGACGTGGCAGCCCACGACCACCGGGCTCTTCAGTAGAGTTTTCTTGACATGGCCCTCACTTCGGCGGGCCGTAGCTTTGTTGTTCTTCATCTCCGCATGCTTAGGACTCTCCACATCCAGGAGACCCGCGAATGCAACACCTAGGAAGTTGGGGAAGCCGTCGATCGGGGGAAAGTTGCCGAAGGTGGTAGGTACAGCAATGTAAGACCCCAGAATTTTTAGAAATTATTTTAGGAATATTTAATTATTTTCTAGAATTTATAAATGTCTAAATAAATTAATAAATAGAATATTGTATCAATAAGTCATTATAAGGCCCAATTAGGTTAAATAATTAACCTAGCCTATTTAAAGATAATCCAAAAGGTTAATGGACCAAGCCCATCAAGTTTGGCCCATATTCTAGAAGGGTAATTAGCTTATTCACGTATTTTAAGGATAAATACTATTTATATAAGATAATTATGTGGATAAAAGAATTAAAGAGTTTTATGAAATTGAAACTCTATACACGATGAATGTAACGGTCTATCGGGCGACCGCCACAACCCTGTAACACACCAGGCTGGATGCGTTACACTCTGTTAGTTCCGTGAAAGGAAAAACGAGTAAAAAGATTAGAACTTTAGGATCTTATCTACAAGAGATCGACTTGGGAGAGCTTATAACATTACTAAGGACTCTTAAGGATTAGGTTCTGGCAAATTAAGGACTCTAGAATCGATCTAATCTTCAAAACCCTATAAATAGGACCTAGTTCTGAACTGAGCGACCCTTACTTTTGGGTCGTGAAGAATCAAGGTAAGGAGTCATAATTTTAGGTAAGTTCCTTACGACTTTTTGTTTAAAATACATTAGACTAATAGCTCTCCAAATTTCGTGCTAGGAGATCAAGCAACCAAGGAGATAGAAGCTTCCAAAGTTGCTTATTCAACCTTAGCAACACAGGAATCTGAACGCAAGTTCCCTGAAGATCCAGAGATTAGGATGTCTAAACGAGGTAATTAGAGTTCAATCCTTTATAACTTTTTGTTCCCAATAGTTTCATCTTCTTGCCCTCAAAATTTCACATCCTTAAGTCAAGAGGCTGAGGAAATAGAGTAGATTGAAGTTGCTGATTTATCACAAGAAGTACAAGGGACTAAGGGTATCACCTAGCATCAAATTCGAAGTTTAAAGGTTTTAGAAGAGGTAGGTTATCTCATGATTGGTAAAAACAACTTGTTAGGAATAAAAGCCCTCTAGTTGTGCTTGATTTCATGCATTCTAGACTAAGAATTTCATGATCTAAAAGTTCTATACATTCATGCATCTCTTAGCCCTAAATGGAAATTAAAAGATATTATCCTGTCTATTCACTAAACCCATGCATATAGTTGGCGTATACTTCGTTATCATGACTAGGATAGTGGTAGTATTTTGATTTCCAGGCATGTTATGTTTTCATAAGCATTTACTTAGTTTACTGCCAGCAGATTCTCTGATGCACCAACGTAAGACCGTCACATGAATGTAACAGCCTTACGATAGACCGTCACACCCTGTTGTGTTTTATTGTTCTATTGTCTCTGACGCACCCTAGCAGGAGCGTTACACCACTGTAACGGCCCCTCGATAAACCGTCACAAGCACTGTAACGCGCCTATCCTAGACCGTCAGACCCCTGTGTTGTGCCAGCCCAAGGCAGAATAATAACCAGTTAAGTTTACTTATAAATAAGCTTAGATAGCTAAGTTGGACATGTTATCATGACTTCAAGTTTAGTTACTGATTCATAATCAAATTGTATGATTAATGTGTCTTAGGTTATTTTAAGTTATGTTAATTTCATGTGCCAAAATTCTATAGTTTTGTATTTAAATCATGATTTTTGAAATGTTGTATTGACGGAGTTTTCTCATAGTTTCACATCGTTATACGTTCTCTTTATCAATAGAGTCATTTCTTTAAGTATATGGCGTATATTCTGGTATGTTGTCCTTTAGTTCACATTGCACTATAGGAACATTATTCTTGGACATGAGGACCTCTCTATTGGATATTCCTTCCAATGGACTAGGAAATCTCGTTTCAAGGCCTCCGTAATTCTCCGCGAGCCTGAGATTCCCACTAGGACGCCGAGTTGGTTGTACCATTAAAGCCCATTGATTAGATTACACTATCGATGTTTTTGGTTATCAGTAATGTAACGGCTCTATGTTGGACCGTCAGGCACAAGTAACGGCCCAATATACGACCGTCACATTCAACTGAGTCCGATTTCTTGGTTCTGGATTCCGAATAATGTAACGGCCCAATACTGGAGCGTCACATCATGTAACGGCGCAGTACACGACCGTCACACTGCTTGAGTATTTTAACCCAAGGTGGATGAAGGGTTGATATTCTAAGATTTCTAGATGGACTATTGATGATCTAGAACTTATCATATTGATCAAGAAACCTAAAATAATGAATGGAAAATAAAGAATGTACCATTATGCTGCCGATTTATTTCCATAAGCATAACCTTACTTAAGTCATTCTTGATTTCTCATGATTCTTATTAAAGCATTCATTCATTGAATTATTGTTATCATGAGCTTATTGAACTTATTACATTCTTGGTCATACTTTATTGTTACATGCGTGGAAAAAGCTTGATTTATACTTGAAGATGCGATCGAGCACTGATTGTGTTCAAGGGCTCTATGCTAGTCCCCTCGGCTGATTGTAGGAAACATACTATTATAAAACATGGGGTATGATGCTACTGGCGTCGTATTGCGTTGAGAGTACTTTCTCTATAAATAAGTGAAAATCCATAATACGGCGTGACATGACATTCTTGTACATGACTTTCTTTCTTGATATTCCACAAAAATTTACGAAGTACTTGCTCATCAGCAAAAGATACTAGAGTGATGATTATGTGACTTGCTAGTACATTCTCGATACATTCTTGTTCATGAAAGGCCAATATCATGTTCTTGTTACATTCTTGCTAGTTCGTACTTGCACTCATTCTAACTTACTTGATCGTCTTGTTACTTTGGTTTAATCGCGTGATTGATCGCATTCGCATGATTTTTACCTTATTCTTTAGAGCTAAATTGTTAATTACTTTAATAGTGCCTTCATGTTGATGCGAAGATACCTACTGGGCAAGTGTGCTCATTACCTATTTCTAATCTTTTCAGGAGATGGAAGTGATTCGAATTCGGATTCGGGTTATACAAGTAGCGGGTCCGAGAGCGAATGAAAGTATTGTCAAGATGAGAGTGAAGACTTAGGAAGGTCTATATTGTTTAGATTGAGTCTATGTAATTTTTCTATTTCTTGAGTCTGATAGATTGGAATAAGTTGAATTAGTGGTTGTATTTGAATACTTGATTATTATGAAATAAAGTTGGAGTTTGAGTAAATATTATGCAATTGCATTTATGTGTGTGATTGTCTTGCACTCTGATCATTCTTGCTTGCAAGAGGCTTACCATGTCAGCTGTCCGCGCTCCCCGAGTTAGTCTTTCGCTGTAATAAAGGCTCAGGGTGTGACAGTTAAGTTGGTATCAGAGCCTAAGTCTCAGGACTTAGGAAGAAGAGTCATGCCATAGGAAAAGTCCAAGGTTTAAGGACCCCTACCTATGAACTAAGGAAGAAATTTCCATACCTATGTGAGAATTGGGTAGAGCCCGGGATAAGATAATTAATTAGCTTTAAGATTGATTTTTTTTCATTCCAATTTCATGGGAAATAACAAGTTGTTATTTTCTCTCAGGTACCTTATCTTACGAATGGCTCATCATGTAGATTGGGATGGCATGCAACAAACAGTTGCCGGCCTTACTCAGGCATTGCAAACCATAGTGCAAGGTGGCGCAGGGGCAAGGGCCGGTGACCTACATCGCAATTTCCGGAGTTTAAATCCTCCGCGATTCTATGGTTCTTCTAATCCCGATGAGGCAGAAAATTGGATAGATGAAATGAATCGTATATTTGATGTTATCCAATGCACCGATCAGGAGAAGGTGCGTCTCGTAACCTTTCAACTTAACAAAGATGCTCGCACATGGTGGAAGTCAGTTCCGGCACCTCCGGCCGATGCACCTCATACATGGGACGGTTTTCTTACCCTATTCCGTGCCAAGTACTTTTCGGAGCACGTAAAGGAACGAAAGGCTATGAAGTTCGCCACTCTCGGCAAGGAATGATGACGGTTGCCGAATATGAACTGCAATTCTCAAGGCTAGCACCTTATGCATCACATCTAATCAGTACCGATTTATTAAAGGCAAATCAGTTTATGGATGGGTTACGTCCCGGTTTCATCCAGCAACTCAGGATCCAAAACATCCGTAATTATGCGGAGATGGTTCAGCGGGCGTATTTATGTGAAAGGACCTTAGAGAAGGTCAAAAAATGGAAAGGGAAAGGAGAAGAATCAAGCCGACACTCAGATCGACGTTATAAGAAAGAAAAGTTCAGCATCACGGAGCCTTACAAGAGCCGTGATAGTAAGAAGAGATCCAGGAATGAGAATGGTGGAAGTTCCCATAAGCAAAAGAAAGTCAAGGAGGAGAAGGAGCAGGTCGCCACGGCTTGCACATTTTGTGAAAAATTTGGCCATTTGGCTGAGGAGTGTTGGAAGCACCTTGGCACTTGTTTACGTTGTGGAAGCAGGGAGCATCGCATGCCAGAATTCCCCCTTATGAAGGACCAGTCATCTGGTAATGGACGCAGGAGGCAGGCTCGCCTCAATGCTGTTCTAGAAGAAGAGGAAGTGCCTAGGGATGATGGGCTTATGGAAGGTACTCTTCAAATCTGTTCTCATCCTGCATTTATGCTATTTGATACTGGTGCCTCTCATTCTTTTATCTCCACTACTTTTGCTAAAACATTACCAATCGCATCAGTTCCCTTACCTTCAGATCTTGTTATTTCCACACCCTTAGGTTCGGTAACAAAGCTTACCGACTATTATCCTGATAGCGAAGTGATAGTAGAGGGTCACAATCTCCCCGCAAACTTAGTATGCCTTAACATGAATGGTTATGATGCCATTTTAGGGGTAGATTGGCTTGTAGATCATGATGCTTATATCAATTGCCGAAATAGGATTATATCATTTCGAAAGCCCGATCTTCCGAGATTCTCTTTTCTTGGCATCAAGTACAAGAAGCATCCTACTATCATATCTTCTCTTCACGCTTGCAAACTTATCTCGCAAGGATGTGAAGCTTTTCTTGCTTCTGTCATTGTTGCCGAATCCAAGGAGATTATCTTAGCGGACATCCCTATTGTAAATGAGTTCCCAGATGTGTTTTCATCTGAATTGCCCAGTTTACTGCCCGAGAGGGAAGTGAACTTCACTATTGAACTCATTTCAGGAGCAGCACCTATTTCTATAGCCCCTTACAGGATGTCCCCCACAGAGATTAAGGAATTGAAGAAGCAGTTGTAGGAACGTCTGGATAAGGGCTTCATCAGACCTAGCACATCCCTGTGGGGTGCGCCTGTCCTATTTGTCTAAAAGAAGGATGGTTCTCTCAGGCTATGCATCGATTACCGACGACTGAATCAGCTTAAAATTAAAAATAAGTATCCATTAACGCGTATTGATGAGCTCTTCGATCAGCTTGCAAGAGCAGAATATTTCTCTAAGATTGACCTCAGATCAAGTTATCATCAGATTAGAACAAAGTGGGTGGCATAAGGCTCTTTGAATTTCCCTCTCTCCTCCCGCCTAGTGAGAGAAGCTCTGCGTATTTCATCGGAATCGCCCCTGGTCGGTCTCTCCGACCGGCAATGGCCGACGTGGAGGGGACTGTTCTTCCACAGATGCGATCGGGGGAAGCTTCTTCCTCTGTACAAGAGACTCATCTGCGAACTTTTGCACAGGCTCTTATGATGTCTAAAGTCCAGTCGAAGATCCCTATTCCGCTGAAGGATCCAGCGTTTACAGACCTCGTTGAACCTGCGGTTTTCTTTTCAAAGGTAGAAATCCAAGCTTCTTTGCAGATACTTTCATTCTCTGTGGTTGCAAAATGTGCATACGGTCGTCCAGTTTTCTCTGAGATCAAGAGCTTCTTGATGCAGCGATTAGCATTCTCTGCGGATTTTATATTAGCAAGCTCACTCCACGCCATATACTGTTTCGATTTGATTGCGAAGCTGATTTTATGAAGCTTCTGATACTCAAACATTTGTATATAAAGGGGTTTCTATTTCGATTCTTTCGATGGACTCCAGATTTCAATTTTGAATCGGATCCTCCCACAGTCCCAGTCTGGATTGGTTTTCCTGGCCTTTATGCCAATTTATATCATGAGGATTGCTTGCGTTCGATTACAGGAAATTTTGGAGTAGTCCTTCGTATACATGATAGAACTCTGGCTATGTCGGATACTTCGGAGGCGTTGGTCTACGTTGAGATGAACCTCTCCTCTCCACGCAGAGAACGCATCTGGATTGATTTTGATGGCTCGGGCTATTGGCAGGCTGTCAATTATAATCGGGTCCCTATTCTTTGTTCTTGCTGCCACAAGCTTGGTCATTCGGAGGAAAGCTGTAAGAAAAAGAAGGGTAGGATGGCTAGATCTCAACAGCGAATGGAACCTGAGGTAAGGAAAACGAGTCAGGTTTTCCGTCCTCGTTTACATGACCCCCAGGCTGCTTGTCGAAATGTTCCTTTGGAAAATAATTTTGAGGTTTTGCAACATACATCGGAAGTTCTAGAGCAGCAACACTTTAACTCTTCTATTCAGACAAAAGAAGATTCTTCTTCCCTCTGCAGAAATGATGACAATTCAGAAGTACATGGCCAAGAGGCAGTAATCAAGGCTCCCCTGGATGTTGAAGTCTCTGCTAATGGTGTACCTATTCCAGTGGATGGAGCTTCCTTTCATGGAGGAATTGCTCTCAGTTCCTCGGCGCTACTGAGCGCGGGGTTACAAGGTATTCAGTCGACTTGTGTGGAAATTGCTATGAATGCTAAACAGGACAATGAATTGATGCAAATGGTAGCAGAAGACAAGGAAGGCGGGTTAGGTATCCAGCGAAGGAATGGTGGGAGGATCACCAGGTCTAGAATCAGATCATTGGAAGAAATTAAATGGATTCCTCCTTGATTAAGCACACTCTGATTTGGAATATACGGGGGGTTGGTAATGCTGGCTCCCACAGACATCTTAAACATATTCAGAATTCAAATAAGGTTCAATTGGTGGCCATTAGTGAACCGAAGTTAAAATTTAATAAAGCCTCCTTGCTGGGTAGATTTCTCAAGCTTGGAAGGTTTGTTGGTAATAATCTTGATGATTCGAAGATTTGGATTTTCTGGCATGAAAGCCTTAATCTGGAGGTCATTGAGTCCTCGCCCCAACACATTACTCTTGGTCTCAAAGTAGCTAACTCATTTTGTATATACCTTTCCTTTGTATATGCATCTAATGATCCTCACTTAAGGCAGACTCTATTCAGTGACCTTGTTTCTTTTGCTAATAATGTTTCCATCCCTTGGTTAATAGGGGGAGACTTTAACTGTGTTTTAAGGCCCTCTGAGAAAATTGGAGGTGCTCTCCCTACTTTGGCCCCGATGACAGATTTCAATGCTTTTATTTGTTCTACTGGCTTGTTCGATATTGGTTTCTCTGGGCCTTCTACGACATGGACTAACAATAGATCAGGACTGGCTAACATTCGGGCCAGATTGGACAGAGTTCTTGTTAATAGCCACTGCCAGTCTGCTATACCCCAACTTCGTGTGAAACATTTGTTAAGAGGTCCATCGGACCATTCTCCACTTCTTCTGTCAGTTGAGGAAGCTTTGTCAAGCCCTGGTCGCTTTATTTTCCAGAAAATGTGGAGTACCCATCCGTCTTTCACTCAGCTAATTTCTGAGGTCTGGCATCAACCCCATTCTTCTCATCCCAATGCTATGATTAGACTTTGGGTAAAGTTGAAGGCTGTTAAGAAAGCTCTTGGTATATGGAATAAAGAAGTAGTTGGTAATATTTTTGAATGTAAAAGTCGGTCAGAAGCTAAGGTTGAACAAAAACAGTCTGTCTATGACTCTGATCCTTCTCCTCAGAATAAAGAAAGTCTCAATGCTGCTAATGCCAGTCTTCGTCAAATTCTTTTCAGAGAAGAATTGTTCTGGAATCAGAAATCTCGGGTGGAATGGATTGATAATGGAGACAGGAATACCTCCTATTACCATGCTGTTGCTCAACAAAACAGAAGGAGGAACTATATTAAGAGATTGAAAGTGAATATTACTGAAGATTGGTGTGAAGATCAAAATTCTCTCAAGACTCATGCAGAATCTTATTATCAAAACCTTTTTTCCTCAGAGGAACACTTTGTGGAGCCTACAATGCTGGATTGCATCCCTCAGATTATTGATGATTCTCAAAATTCTAAGTTGTGTGCTATCCCTGAAGCTCAGGAGATCTGAGAAGCTGTTTGGAGTCTAAAGGGATCTAGTGCCCCAGGCCCTGACGGGTTCTCAGGTGGGTTTTATACAGCCATTTGGGACATTATTGGTTCAGATGTCATTGAAGCTGTCCAAGCCTTCTTTAAAGGGTTTCCCCTTCCCAGGGGTATTACATCCTCTCTAATAACTCTTGTCCCTAAAGTTCAGGAGCCCCGGTCATTTAATGATTTTAGACCGATAAGCTTGTGCAACTTTTCACATAAAATTGTCTCAAAAATTCTGGCTGACAGGTTGGCTCCTTTGCTTCCCAGTTTGATTTCCATAGAACAGGGGGCTTTTGTGAAGGGTAGATTCATTCTTGATAATGTGGCCTTAGCTCGTCAACTTATGGTGGACATAAATAAGAAGGTAAGAGGGCATAATGCTATCTTTAAGATTGATATGGCCAAAGCATACGACAGGATGGAATGGGATTTTATATTGGCTGTCCCTAAGAAATTTGGTTTCAGCACCAAATTTACCTCATACATTGGTATGCTATTATACAACTGTTGGTTTTCTGTCAATTTCAATGGATCCATATCTGGCTTCTTTAAATCCAGCAGGGGAATCAGGCAGGGGGATCCAATAGTCCCATATCTGTTTGTCATTGCTTCGGAGGTACTCAGTAGAGGCCTTTCTGTCCTATTCCAATCTGGGAAATTAAAAGGTTATAAAGGCCCTAAACAGTCCATGCAGGTCTCTCATCTCCTTTATGCGGATGATACGCTGGTCTTCTTAAATGCCAGCAAGCAGAATGTGGAGCTGTTCCTAAAACTAATCAGAAGCTATGAAGCCTGCTCAGGTCAGAAAGTAAATGCTTCAAAGAGCAGCTTTATTCTTGCTGACAAAGCTCCAATTTCCTTAAGGCAGACTATTCGAGATATCACTGGTTATAAATTCCATTCTTCTAGTATTATATATCTTGGGGTCCCAGTCAAAAAGGGAAGATACCTTTGCTCAGACTTCTCATTCCTCATTGACAAAGTTCAACAGAAATTGGAGGGCTGGCAATCAAAGCTTCTTTCTCAAGCTGGCAGAGTGATTCTAATAAACTCTGTCCTATACAGTCTGCCAGTCTATTTGGCTTCGGTCTGCTTTATTCCAAAAAAGGTCACAAACTTCATTAATAAGCACTGTGCTAATTTCTTTTGGCAGGGAGGTAAGGATACCAAAAAAAGGCACTAGATTGCCTGGTCAGTTATTCAAAAACCTAAACAAGAAGGAGGACTGGGAGTTCGTGATTTACAATGGACTCAAATAGCCATGGCAACTAAATCTTTGTGGAATATTATTCATGGCACTTCTCTTTGGTCTTTATATGCCAGGTGCAGATTCATTAAAGTACATTTTGCTGACTGTAACAAGGCATTTCCAGCAGGCATGCCTCAGGCTGTTTTCATGAAAGCTAAAGAGATTATTTTATCCAACAGCAGATGGATTATTGGAGATGGTAAAGATGCAGATTTTCTGAGGGACAATTGGATAGGTTCTGGCTCTGCAATTAGTACTTCTATTACTGGTGGTAGCAGTGGGTTATCAGGTATTCCTTTGGCATCAGTTAGTGAAGTTTTGAATGTAAATCAGCATGCTGCTAAGGACTTTATAAGGGATGATTTCCGTATTCCAAGAACTAATTTTAGCAACAGGAAAGATTGCTGTGTATGGATAGGTACATCCAAAGGCTCTTTCTCTGTGAAATCAGTCTGTAATATTGTTCGCACTAAAGGCCAATCCAGACCAGCATGGGCTAAGCTTTGGCACCCAGTCTTTTATCCTAGAGCCACCCTCTTTGTTTGGAAGTTAATTCACCAGGCAATTCCTGTTGATAGTAGAGTGGTAGACTGTGGTGTTCCAATGGTGTCAAAATGTAACTGCTGCAGCTCTTTTAGTCAGGAAGACCTTAACCACCTCTTTATTTCAAGTGAGTTAGCATCAGATCTTTGGGCCTGGGTGCTGCCCCTCCTTAATAATGAGGTAGCTCTAAATGATCAAATTACTATGAGATGCTGGAATCTCTTAAATTCTTCCAATCTCAATTCAGCTTTTAGCTTTATTGGTACATATGCAGTCATCTTGATGTTATGGGAGATTTGGAAGCACAGGTGTGCCTCTAGGTATGAAGGCATGGCAATTAGATCAGATTCAATAAAAAGGAATATTCTATCCTTAATTGCTCATTCTCTGGAGAAGAAAAAGTTTGATAAGCCTATATCCCCAGCTCAGCATAGCTGCTTGGCTCAGTTTCAGCTTTTTCCTCGGGTGGAACTAAAACAGCCCATTCTAGTTTTCTGTAGATTAGCTCCTTGGAATTTCACTCTTCATGTGGATGGAGCCTCCAAGGGAAATCCAGGTCAGTGCGGTGGTGGTGGCTGCATCAGAAACTAGAATGGCAAATGGATTATTGGATTTGCTTTCAATTATGGCATTGGCTATAGTCTGCTAGCAGAAGCCCGCGCTCTATATGATGGTCTTATGCTGGCTAAGAGGATTGGTCTTGGGTTGGCAGCGATAAACTCAAATTGCAAAATCCTTGTTGATGCTCTCTTTCAAGGTATTTCCCCTAGTTGGATGATACTTCCATGGTGGAGGCAAATCCTTTCTCTTGTCCAAGACTATGGTTGCGGTATACAGCACATTTTTCGTGAAGGCAATCGGGTAGCCGATTCCTTAGCTTCTTTTGCATGCAGCAGTCCAAGTAATAAAATTTTTACATCTGCAAGATATCTGCCTAGGCTGACAAAGGGTGAACTGAAGATGGATACAGCAGGGATCCCTGGCATTAGAGTTGTTTGATCTTCTTCACCTTGATCTCCATTGTATCTTGTTAAACAGGAAAGTTCCTGTGGTCTCGAGGCTGTGGTCTCTCCCTCATCTGCTGTAATCCTTTGGTTTTTCTGTTCTTAGAGGGACTTAGTTGTCCTCTAGGATATTGGAGGCAGCCCCTGCTGATGTAATCTCTGCTTACTCATTAATAAAACAAAAAACCTCAGCTAATACCTAGAGGAATGAGTCCATTCCCCCTCTTTGAGGGTGGGGTGCATTCGACCGGTGTATTAACTGTTGGTTGGTTTCATTAAAAAAAAATCAGATTAGAATTAAAGAAGAGGACATTTATAAATCGGCTTTTCGAAGCCGTTATGGCCACTATGAATTCGTAGTGATGCTGTTTGGGTTAACTAATGCCCCAGCAGCATTCATGCAACTTATGAACAATGTCTTCCAGCCATATCTGGACCAGTTCATCGTCGTCTTCATTGATGATATCTTGATATATTCCAAGACAAAAGAGGAACATGAACAACATTTGAAAATAGCTTTACAAACACTTAGAGAACACAAGCTTTATGCCAAACTCAATAAGTGTGAATTCTGGCTCGAGGAAGTCTCATTCCTAGGCCACATTATTTCAAAAGAAGGTATTGCTGTGGATCCTTCTAAAGTAGAAGCTGTCAGAAATTGGAGCCGGCCAACGACTGTATCAGAAGTAAGAAGCTTTCTGGATCTAGCTGGTTATTATAGAAGATTCATTAAGGACTTCTCAAAGATAGCAGTTCCTTTAACTAGACTCACAAGAAAAGAAAATCCTTTTGTCTGGTCAGAGGAATGTGAGAAGAGTTTCCAAACTCTTAAGAATCATCTTACCACAGCTCCTATTCTATCACTACCGATGGAAGGTGGTGGATTCGAAGTGTATACGGATGCATCTGGCATTGGCTTAGGATGCGTTCTCATGTAGAATGGAAAAGTAATCTGTTATTCTTCAAGACAATTGAAACGTCACGAGGAAAACTATCCTGTACATGATTTGGAATTGGCAGTGGTTATTTTTACCTTAAAAATTTGCCGTCATTATCTTTATGGAGAAAAGTTCACGGTCTACTCGGACCACAAACGCTTGAAATATTTATTCTCTCAAAAGGAGCTTAACATGAGGCAGAGGAGGTGGTTAGAATATCTCAAGGACTTTGATTTTTCTATTCAATATCATCCTGGCAAGGCTAATGCTGTAGCAGATGCACTCAGCAGAAAACTAATGGGTATGCTATCAAGTCTTATGATAAGTGTAACTAACCTTGTTCCTCAATTTACTTAGTTGAACTTAGATATTGACATAAAGGAAGAAGATTGTTTCATAGCTAATATCCGAGCTCAACCTACATTGATAGAAGATCTGGTCAAGCTGCAAAATGATGATCCTATATTACTAGAAATTAAAGCCAATATTGAACAAAGGCTGGATTTTTCTATTTCCAATGACGGAAGATTGTTATTTAAGGGCCAAATATGTGTACCAGATCATGAGGCTACGAAGAAACTAATCCTAGATGAAGCGCATAATTCCAAATACATAATTCATCTAGGAGAAACAAAGATGTATCAAGATCTCAAAAGAAATTTATGGTGGCACAATATGAAGAGAGAGATAGCTAATTTCGTGTCCCGTTGTCTCACCTGCCAACAAGTAAAAGTAGAACATTTTAGACTCGCAGGTAAATTACACCCCTTGAGTATTCCCGAATGGAAATGAGAGAGTATAGGGATGGAATTTATTATGGGTTTACCTAAGACAAGAGGTGGACACGATGGAATATGGGTAATCATAGACCGATTGACTAAATCCGCACACTTCACACCAATAACGAGTCGATGGTCTGTGGATATTCTAGTTGCATTATACATAAAGGAGATTGTCAAACTACATGGTGTCCCAGTCACTATTATATATGATAGAGATCCTTGATTCACATCACAATTATGGAAGGGTCTACAACATTCACTAGGGACTAGATTGAATTTCAGCACAGTTTTTCATCCACAAACAGCTGGCCAAACGGAAAGAACGAATCAGGTAGTAGAAGATATGCTCAGGGCTTGTGCTATCGACTTTGGAGGTAGTTGGTATGATCACTTGCCTCTAGTAGAGTTTGCATATAACAATAGCTATCATGCTAGCATACGAATGACACCTTTTGAAGCCTTATATGGAAAAAGCTGTCGATCACCAATATGTTGGAATGAAATAGGGGAAAAGTAATTTCTAGGCCCCGATCTTATCAGGGATTCTACAGAGAAGATCAAGCTCATTCAAGAAAGAATGAAAATGGCACAAGATAGGTAAAAGTCTTATGCTGACAATCGAAGACGTGACTTGGAGTTTTAGGTAGAAGATCATGTATATTTAAAGGTTTCTCCAGGTCATGGTATTCAAAGATTTGACATTAAAGGAAAGCTAACTCCAAGATTTATTAGCCCATTTGAAATTCTTGAACGGATTGGTGAAGTGGCTTACAAATTGGCTTTACCTCCATAATTTGCAGGAGTTCACGACGTATTTCATGTCTCTATGCTGAAGAAGTATGTATATGATCCTGACCATATTATCACTTATGACAATCTGGAGATTCAGAAGGATATGACGTTCAAACAAAAGCCAATAAAGATTCTGGAACGGGAAGTGCGTCAACTAAGAAATAAAGTTATTCCTATGGTCAAGATTCAATGGAAGAAAACATGGCCATATGAAGCAACTTGGGAAACTGAAGCAGCCATGCGAAAAAGATTTCCAGAATTATTTAACTGTAAGTGCACTCTCTGAAATCCATATATTAAATTTGGGGACCAAATTCTCTTAAGTGGGGGAGGGTGTAAGACCTCAGAATTTTTATAAATTATTTTAGAAATATTTAATTATTTTCTAGAATTTATAAAGGCCTAAATAAATTAATAAATAGAATATTGGATCAATAAGTCATTATAAGGCCCAATTAGGTTAAATAATTAACCTAGCCTATTTAAAGATAATCCAAAAAGTTAATGGACCAAGCCCATCAAGTTTGGCCCATTATCTAGAAGGGTAATTAGCTTATCACGTATTTTAAGGATTAATACAATTTATATAAGATAATTATGTGGATAAATGAATAAAAGAGTTTTATGAAATTGAAACTCTATACACGATGAATGTAACGGTCTATCGGGTGACTGCCACAGCCCTGTAACGCACCAGGCTGGATGCGTTACACTCTATTAGTTCTGTGAAAGGAAGAACGAGTAAAAAGATTAGAACTTTGGGATCATATCTACAAGAGATCGACTTGGGAGAGCTTATAACATTACTAAGGACTCTTAGGGATTAGGTTCTGGCAAATTAAAGACTCTAGAATCGATCTAATCTTCAAAACCCTATAAATAGGACCTAGTTCTGAACTGAGCGATCCTTACTTTTGGCTCGTGAATAATCAAGGTAAGGAGTCATAATTTCAGGTAAGTTCCTTACGACTTTTTATTTATAATACATTAGACTAATAGCTCTCCAAATTTCGTGCTAGGAGATCAAGCAACCAAGGAGATAGAAGCTTCCAAAGTTGCTGATTCAACCTTAGCAACCCAGGAATCTGAATGCAAGTTCCCTGAAGATCCAGAGATTAGGACGTCTAAACGAGGTAATTAGAGTTCAATCCTTTATAACTTTTTGTTCCCAATAGTTTCATCTTTCTACCCTCAAAATTTCACATCCTTAGGTCAAGAGGCTGAGGAAATAGAGCAGATTGAAGTTGCTGATTTATCACAAGAAGTACAAGGGACTAAGGGTAGCACCTAGCATCAAATTCGAAGTTATAAAAGTTTTAGAAGAGGTAGGTTATCTCATGATTGGTAAAAACAACTTGTTAGGAATAAAAGTCCTCTAGTTGTGCTTGATTTCATGCATTCTAGACTAAGAATTTCATGATCTAATAGTTCTATACATTCATGCATCTCTTAGCCCTAAATAGAAATTAAAAGATATTATCTTGTCTATTCACTAAACCCATGCATATAGTTGGCATATACTTCGTTATCATGACTAGGACAGTGGTAGTATTTTGATTTCCAGGCATGTTATGTTTTCATAAACCTTTACTTAGTTTACTGCCAGCAGATTCTCTGACGCACCAACGTAAGACCGTCACATGAATGTAATGGCCTTACGATAGACCGTCACACCCTGTTGTGTTTTATTGTTCTATTGTCTCTGACGCACCTTAGCAGGAGCGTTACACCACTGTAACGGCCCCTCGATAAACCGTCACAAGCACTGTAACGCGCCTATCCTAGACCGTCAGACCCCTATGTTCTGCCAGCCCAAGGCAGAATAATAACTTGTTAAGTTTACTTATAAATAAGCTTAGATAGCTAAGTTGGACCTGTTATCATGACTTCAAGTTTAGTTACTGATTCATAATCAAATTGTATGATTAATGTGTCTTAGGTTATTTTAAGTTATGTTAATTTCATGTGCCAAAATTCTATAGTTTTGTATTTAAATCATGATTTTCCAAATATTGTATTGACTGAGTTTTCTCATGGTTTTACATTGTTACACGTTTTCTTTATCAATAGAGTCATTTCTTTAAGTATATGGCGCATATTCCGGTATATTGTCCATTGGTTCACATTGCACTATAGGAACATTATTTTTGGACATGAGGACCTCTCTATTGGATATTCCTTCCAATGGACTAGGAAATCTCGTTTCAAGGCCTCCGTAATTCTCCGTGAGCCTAGAATTCCCACTAGGACGTCGAGTTGGTTGTACCATTAAAGCCCATTGATTAGATTACATTATCGATGTTTTTGGTTATCAGTAATGTAACGACTCTATGTTGGACCGTCAGGTACAAGTAACGGCCCAATATACGACCGTCACATTCAACTGAGTCCGATTTCTTTGTTCTGGATTCAGACTAATGTAACGGCCCAATACTGGAGCGTCACATCATGTAACGGCCCAGTACACGACCGACACACTGCTTGAGTATTTTAACCCAAGGTGGACCAAGGGTTGATATTCCAAGGTTTCTAAATGGACTATTGATGATCTAGAACTTATAATATTGATCAAGAAACCTAAAATAATGAATGGAAAATAAAGAATATATCGTTATACTGCCGATTTATTTCCATAAGCATAACCTTGCTTAAGTCATTCTTGATTTCTCATGATTCTCATTAAAGCATTCATTCATTGAATTATTGTTATCATGAGCTTATTAAACTTATTACATTCTTGGCCATACTTTCTTGTTACATGCGTGGAAAAAACTTGATTTATACTTGAAGATGCGATCGAGCACTGATTGTGTTCAAGGGCTCTATGCTAGTCCCCTCGGATGATTGTCAGAAACATACTATTATAAATCATGGGGTATGATACTACTGGCGTCGCATTGCGCTGGGAGTACTTTCTCTATAAATAAGTGAAACTTCACAATACGGCGTGACATGATATTGTTGTACATGACTTTCTTGCTTGATATTCCACAAAACTTCATGAAGTACTTGCTCATCAGAAAAAGATACTAGAGTAATGATTATGTGACTTGCTAGTACATTCTCGATACATTATTGTTCATGAAAGACCAATATCATGTTCTTGTTACATTCTTGCTAGTTCGTTCATTCTAACTTACTTGATCATCTTGTTACTTTGGTTTAATCATGTGAGTGATTGCATTCGCATGATTTTTACCTTATTCTTTAGAGCTAAATTGTTAATTACTTTAATAGTGCCTTCATGTTGATGCGAAGATACCTACTGGGCAAGTGTGCTCATTACCTATTTTCAATCTTTTTAGGAGATGAAAGTGATTCGAATTCGGATTCGGGTTATACAAGTAGCGGGTCCGAGAGCGAATGAAAGTATTGTCAAGATGAGAGTGAAGACTTAGGAAGGTCTATATTGTTTAGATTGAGTCTATGTAATTTTCCTATTTCTTGAGTCTGATAGATTGGAATAAGTTGAATTTGTGGTTGTATTTGAATACTTGATTATTATGAAATAAAGTTGCAGTTTGAGTAAATATTGTGCAATTGCATTTATGTGTGTGATTGTCTTGTGCTCTGATCATTCTTGCTTGCAAGAGGCTTACCATGCCGGCTGTCCGCGCTCCCCGAGTTAGTCTTCCGCTGTAATAAAGGCTCGGGGCGTGACAAGCAAGGTAGCCGTATGTAGCATGGTCTGCCACGATTTGGGGACCGAAAATAAGTCCAGATAGTCCGCTCGCCATCACTTCAACCTACAAGTAGGAGGAACAAGACGAATGGAGAATTAGCATTTGAGATAGTTGGGTGGGGGCCCTATGGTCCCTCTATTTTGGCGAAAAGATGAAGGGAGGCTGAGTCCCACTAGGCGTGCCAGCTTATGGGAGATAGATTTTATTAAAAATATTTTATTATGATTTATTTATTTTATTTAATTGGTTTACTTATTAAAGGTTTATTTGCGTAGAGCGTGCCAGTCACTGAGTGACAAGTTTATTATGCGCACCGTCTGACTAACCAGACGATTATAGGTGATCGTCTCGGGACCCAAAACCCGCCGTACCATAAAGGCTACGTCATTAATTACATCTCTCCAGAAGAGAGAAAACCCTTGATTAATCGCCAAAATAAAGAGGCCATGGGGCCCGTAGAATATGTAAAAGATGTGATTGCATGCAAGCACACAGTATTGTAATATTTATTTATTAGGTCGGCTCCCGGTACAAGGCTGAGAACCTAGGTCTGAGAACCATCATCACGCATAGTGAAAGCCTCCGGCTGGACATAACCCGACTTTCTGCTAATCACCATTCGATATACCGGAGAGTCAAATCATGCAGGCATGCAAGGTGGTATTATGTAGTTTTATTGTTTATTGTTTATTTGGTCATTTATTTATAAATTTAAGGAAGACTTTGGTAATCCATGTCACTCGCAGGGCTGTCGATTAGTCGTTGCCTTTTTATTTTGAGACTGCACATGGCGTTACGGTACATACATATGGGCCCATGAGGTGGGCCGAGTATGACCGTATTCGGGCAGACTCGTGTATCATCGGGACAATGTATGCCAGGGTATGGCAAATTTAATATTTAAAAATTAAGGGGATGCGGTTAAAACCCGGTCGAGACGAACTAAATTCAACGGCTCATCGGCCCAGGACAAGGTCATGCCGTGGCCATAATGGGATTAATCCCGAGGCGCAGACACGACCTGTCAGGGGGTCATCAATATTCCCTTGCCCGGGGTCTAGAAGAGGTGAGAGCTCCGGAATGGACACGGTCATGTTCATTATTCTTTATTTATTATTGTTATTATTTTTTTAAAGCATAAATGCACTTTATTTATTATATATTTATTTTTTTTGTTTTATTTTATTATTTATTTTTTTATATTGGATGCATGCTTTTTTTATTCTCTTTGTTGGCATTTATTTGGCATTTATCTGACAATTATTCATTCATCGTTTTGTTGTTGTTCATTTATCACTTTTATTGTTGTTATGCTTATTGTTATTATTATTTTTTGTTATTTATTTATCACTTTTATTCCTTTATTATTATTATTGTTATTATCTTCTTATTGTCATTTACTTAACTATTATTTGTTTATTTTATTAACATCTTATTATTTCATTATCTTTCAATTTCACCCCTTTTTGTATCTTTTATCTCTTTTTTAATACATGGGAGATGCTGTGAGTGTATGAACGTAAGTGAGTGAGAGTGTTTGTTTGTTTAATATATATATATATATATATATTATTGTTTGTAGTTATCGCATGGAGAACGTGTACGTGTGTGTGGGTGTGCTTTTTGTTAATGGATATGGGTATATAACCGTGTGCGTGTAGCTTTGTTTGGGTTTTTTTTAAGAGTATGTATAGCGTTTGTGCAGGCGTGAACTGTAGAAACATAAAAGGCATGTGCGTGTTGTGAAAATGGCAGGGGATTGTGGACGTCAAAAAATGACAGTGATGATCATACGGCATTCACGTCCACGCGCGAGTCGAAGACGGGAAGGCCGAACATACCTATACCTCGCCCGGTCAGGACGAGAACTCGCCCGGTGGCCCGCTGCCCATCAAGGGAGCCCCTTCGAGCAGAAGATACCACTACAATTCTCCAACTGGCCATGCCGAAAGCTGAATCAGAGAAAAGTCGAGAACTCCGGCATAGTCTCGGCATGCATCGAAAGTCACGCAAAGTCCGGGACTGAGCCCTAGAGGCTGCAAATGGAATATTATGAAGGCCATACGTTGCAACTAGAACACTCAGGGAGTGCCAACATTCGAATAAATGGTTGTGACTTTGAAAAGAATCCATTTGATGCTTAAAATGGCGCGGAAGGGCCTTAAACCGGCGCGCTCTAAACCGGCGCGCCCCTTCAACATCCTAATCCGGCGCCCCTAAAACCGGCACGCCCTCTTTACCATTCTCCCTCCAACCGGCCTTAAATCGGCGCGCCCTCTTTACTATGGTTATCCGGCGTGCCCCTTGGCCACGCCGGTTTAACCCCATTCTGTCCCATCTGCCCCCCGATACTCTGTTCTCCTATCAGATTTGGGGCAGGTTCTAGGGGGCATAGCATTCAATGCTATCGAGCTCTGTCTCCACATCGTTCGACAGCGCGTTGGCATCAACGGCGAAGGCATGCATCCACAGTGGAGAAGCGGCAGCAGATCTCCCGGCAGACCTGCGAACATCCCGTCCTAGGATGAGCGCCAGTGCACGGCACGAATCAGCATCATCCAGCACAACAACAACGTTGTTGCGAACAAGGCAGAGGTGGCGGGAGTTTTCTCCCCCACTGTCCGTTCTATATATACTCTACCTGTTCCACTGGAGAAAAAGAGAGAGAAGCTCGAACCCCCGAAGGGTGATGGAAAAAGAGAAGAGAGGGCCACCCGAAGAGAAGAAGAAGCTTCGTCCCCGTGCCGGAGAAGAGAAGAGAAGAGAAGAGAAGAGAGGAGAGTGAGAGGTGAGCTCGAGAGGGGGGGGAGCTTGTGCTCTGTTCCCCCTCTCCCATTGATGTATCTCCTCTTCTTTCCCCCTAAATGTATTTCTCTCTGCCCTAGGGTAGATCCCCCTTTTGTATTTCGACCTTCCCCTTCTTGTGGATGAATAAAAGGAAGTCTGTTGGCAAGCACGGTTCTTGGCTTTAGCTCCCGTCCCCCGTTTTCTCCCTATCTTCCATGCATCCAAGGTCTTTGAAGCCTGCCTCTCCATGGCATGGCCTTCGAAGGAACCCACATGAGGATGAACATTCATGGCCCTTCGTGGCATACATTTGTCCCGCTTCATGAAACCATCACCCGTGAGCCGTGGGAGCTCTTGAAGGCTAGTCCTCGAGCTTTTCCACACTCACATTTGGGTTATCGGACCGCCGTGAGGTCTGGATTTGAGGTTCACCCCGGAGCAATCCGTTTGGTGTTCCCCTATTTTTCTCTGGCAAGCCTTAGTCCGGGGGAGGTGCTGCCCAAATTTTGCCAGAGGAAGAACACGTAAGAACAGAGAATACGTAAGAACAGACAGACGAACAAACTAAGCCCCTGAATCCAGCTAAATCTCTGAGTTCCTGCACAAACTCTTCTAACGAAACACTTGAATCCTCAGGCTAATTCACCCTAACAAATAATTAAAATACTTAAACTCTCTTTCCACAAGCTTAATCCATCAATAAGATGAATAAATCAATCAATAGATTAACTTGTAGGTGAAAGAAACAAGAAATAGAGCCAACAGAATAAAATAAAACCTCATAGAAGCTTAACCCGGCGCGCCCTAATCCGGCGTGGGCTAATCCGCCGTGCTACCCCCTCGCGCCGGTTTAGCCCCACACTCAAATCCACTTTGGAATTCCTGAGATGAATAGTGCTCCCTCCCATTCCTATTTGGAGCCCAAACCGGCGCGCCTCCCCTTCTTAGGCTATTCCGGCGTGCCCCCTCTCCCTCCTTGGCATTGCCTTAAACCGGCGCGCCCCCCTCCCTTGGCCTTGAACCGGCGCGCCCCTTACACCTCTTATTCCGGCGCGCCCTCCTTTGTATCATGCTAAACCGGCGCGCCCCTAGTGTCCCCCTAAACCGGCGTGCCTCCTTAACACAAAAAAGGATAAGTAGCCAATAAAAAAGGGAGAAATATTCAAAACTAAAAAAAATGAAAAAGGGATCAATCTTAATAAAAAAGGGAAACAAACGCCATCACCCTTTCTATAATCAACCGTACGAATGACCCCCGCGACCTGACCGCGTAGGTCAATCGCGTGAGAGGCCGCACATTGGCGAGTTCGGGCTTCACACTTAACGACTCACTTCCCCGGACTGTGCGTGAAGAGAAAAGCAATGACGCCCCGTGGCATCAGACGTGGTCCTCGGAAACCCCGATATGGCCACAGTCCGCAACCACCTCGGGCCAATAGATCATCAGCTTGACTCACCTCTATCGGGATCCAATCCCGCATCCACATTAACCTTGCCGTATCTGCGGCAGACATTCATACGGTTTTGTCACCATCTTTTATGTTACAAACACGGACTTCTATCTGAATAAGAAATGGTCCGTTAGTGACCGACATATATGCCGGGATCTAATCCCGCGCTTGTATTAAACTTGCCGTACTCACGGCAGACATTTGCACGGACTCGCTCCCGTCGCCGTCTTGTTTTCTATACGGACCTTTGTCTGAACATAAAATGGCCCATGTGTGACCGACCAAATCCGAACGGAATGAGGCGTTTCTCGTCATCCCTGGACCCTCCGCATGGGAACATCAATGAGGCCTTCATGGGTTACGCTTAGACCTCGGGTCTATCCCGATTATGGTCATTGTCTCACCCATATCCTCGGCCTATAGCTCGCTCTCTTTGGACATATTTTGATTTTGGGATCTAGTCCCAGGACTCTTCCCCGTTGCCCTCCGGCACCGAAAACATTAATGATGCCCACGCAAGCCCCGTTTGGACCGCGGGAGGCGCCCCCGGTATGGTTCTGACTCGATCTTGCATCGGGCCAACAAATTCATTGGTTTCCTGCTACGCTAACCGAGGTTTAATCAAATGCTTTCAGTGCCTCAAAATAATATATTTGTCGTATCCCGGCATACATACGTTCTGGGTCTTCCCGCGACGATTGTGATATTTTCAAGCCGGACACCCGTCCGAATGCCGAATGGTCCCTCGAGTGTCCGATATGTTTCGAACGTTCGCTTCCCAAGACATAGGGCTTTCCAGCTAATTCAAGGGATATTTCCCTACTGCCCCCCCCTCTTAGCACCAGAAACATTAATGACGCTCACGCGGGTCAAACTTCGACCGTGGGGGGCCCACCGCAGTATGGTCGCAGCTTGCTCTTGCACTGGGCCAACAGATTTATCGGGCTTTTGACCGCTCTAACCGAGATTTAGCCGAATGCTTTAATTCATTGGTTTCCTGCTACGCTAACCGAGGTTTAACCGAATGCTTTCAGTGCCTCAGAATAATAAATTTGCCGTATCTCGACATACACATGCTCCGGATTTCCCGCGACGATCGCGCTTTTCTCGAGCCGGACATTCATCCGAACATTAAATGGTCAGCACACGACCGACATGACCGTGAATGATTTTCTTCTCGCCCTCGCACGAGGATTTCACTACCTTCTAATATCCCTTTCATGCAATTAATTTCCTGGTCATGAGGCCCTGAATCCCGACGATTAATCAACGGTGTTTCCCTCTCCGAGGGGATGTAAATAACGCCGTGACTTTTATGGCGTGGCGGGTTTTGGTCCCGACACGAATCACACAATCGTCTGATTAGTCAGATCGAGCGCACAATAAATCGTCACTTTGTGACTGGCACGCCCACGCACTTAATAAATGAATAAACCTACCAAATAAACCGACTTAAAGAAACAAACAAATGAGCGTGTCGAAAAGTGCGTCCACAGGGATCTGGTTAAAACGGCACGGTGTGGAGAGCGTGAATGCATTGTGAAAACGGCGGGGGAATGTGTAGGAGATAAACAGCGCGCTATTGTGTTTGTTTTATATTGATAATTGTTAGTCTGTAAGGACTAGGTGCGAATGCACAAACCTGATTTAGAAGGGGGGGTGAATGAATTCCTCTTCAAAACTTTGCCCAATTAAAACAATACTGGACAATGATGCGGAATTAAATCGAGTTAAACTCTACAGAATATGAGAGTCAATGGTGCGCTAAATCAAACAGTTGGACTGCTATAGTGCAGACTCCTGAGTAAATTTATAATGTTGATCGAACCCAATCAAGCGATCAAATGCAACTAAAACACTCAGATGGCTTGAGCAAATTGGACACTTTCCAGTAACAATGATTAACTATTCAAAGTGAATATCTCAAGACCAATATCAAATGAACGATATGCAACCAAAATCCTTGCCAGACAGAAGATTCAGATCGAGCCTAAGCATACATCTAGCAGATCAGAGAGGACAATCAAACCACGATGGACAAGGGATTTTTAAATGGTTCAGTCTGCTGCCCGCAGACCTGCGTCCATCCCCCACTCAAATCAGAGTGAGGCTTCCCACTGATACACAGTTTAAACCACTGGGCATCACTGCTTGCCTACAACCGCTGAGCAACACAGCTTGCATCTGCTGAGCAATCACAGCTTGCTGTCTAGAGGAACCAATCCTCTGCAACCGATGAGCAACATAGCTTGCTCCGCTGACTCACAGCTTGAAACAAAGGTTTAAAAAAAAAACAAAGGATGGAAAATCACAGCACCGAAAAGCTGGAAATAATCTTAAAACATATATGGCTTTCGCAGGACCTGACTGGCTTGGATCTGATCCAAAGTCTAGTTGATCAGGTCTTCAATCAGCTTCACCTTCCTTTCCACGAACTCTCTCTCACTCTTTCTTCCTCTTCCTCTTTCTCATGAACTCTCAATCTCTTCTTCTTCTTCTCACTGCTTTCGTGTTACTCTTTCAGACTCTCTCTGGTCTCTCTCTTTCTTTCTTTCTTCAACTCTGCTCTCCTTCTACTCTCTCTTTCTGCTTCGATCTCTTTTTTTTCTTCGTTGTCAGGTACTTCTCTTCTTCTCTTTTGGTCCTATCCTCTCGTCTTCTATTTATAGGTAGCAGAGAGATGGGCACGTGGAAGGCTCATTCCCGCCAAGAGATTTCAGGAAGCTCTTAGCCACGTGTCAGATTCTGAGCACTGTAGCTTTCCACGTGGTAGCTCTTTTTAGGGACGATCCACCTTGGATCACGTGCCCTCCTTAAAGGTCACGAAGAGTTGTCCTATTAATATGTTAGAACATATAACGGTTAGACAGGTATGAATATTGCACAGACTTGATAAAGTATATGAACTAATGTGCACGAACCTTGTTTCCATCAAGCTTAAGTGTGCACCGACCTTATAACCACTATCATAAGATGTGCACCGACCTAATAATAATTAGTATGGAAATATGCACAGGCTTTAGGCAATGTATGGGAGGATATGCACAGACCTTGGTAGCATATGAGTAGATATGCACAGACCTTATAGCTAATGTCATAGACACATGCACAGACCTTAGACGCTGTTCAACAAAATGTGCACAAACGTTTTATGTGATAACACAGGATGTGCACCGACTTGGTTAGCACAAGGCAAGACTTGCACCGACTGTGTGAATGCATGAGATGCTACTTGCACTGACCTCGGTCTCGCACAAACCAAATGTGCACCGACCTTGGTCATTGCACAAGAGAATGTGCACCGACCCTATTCTACGCATAATGCAATCCTGCATCGGCCTATATGCTAGATGATAGAATATGCACCGACTTCTACATTTTGACACCTAACACTGCACCGACCCCAACAAAGGTTGCACGGACCTACATGCTGGTAGAACATACCTTAGTTAGCCTAAGGCGAAACAGTGATGTGCACTGACTTCAATTTGCCGACCAGATATGCATTGACTTAAGTGTCCACTGAGATGAGTATGTAATCAACTAGAACTACACTGACCTCAACAGAAGTGCACAGATCTTGATGCAAAGCCTAAGACAGAACATGCAAGGACTTGAACAATGAACTGCACATACTTCATGTAGCACAGACCAACAGACATCCTTGAGATGCACCGACTGTGTGTCTGCTTTAGACACAACCTGCACCGACTCTAAATGACCAAACCAGGAGCAAATGTGCACGGTCCCTCAATGCATGAATGAAAATGTCGACTCATGGTGTCGACTCTTACCATATGCATATGAGCAGTGAGTGTGCATGGACCCTCTACTTATGCAAAGAAAAATATGTGTGTGCCTGCAACCTGTATGATGAAATGCAACACGTGCATGCACTCTGATGAAGTTCTATACAGCATAACATGCAAAGACCAGATGCATAAATAAATGCATGTTTTGTCAAACATTCAATCTTTTATACAAACACAGTGTGACTTATAGTGTTTACTATCATCAAAACCACAGGGGCACAACAATCTCCCCCTTTTTGATGATGGCAACACCACTATGAGTCACACTGGCTCAAGTCAAATTATTCTCCCTCTTTGACTTCATCAAAAAAGAACTAGTTTGAGACGAGAAATACAAATTAAAAAGTTCCCTTTTGACTTCAACAATAAGGTATGGAAGAGCTATTCTCCCCCTGGATAAAGGAATGAAATCAGCAAGCAAAGGGGCAGTTAGACAATCAAGAACCAATCAAGTCTATGTTCACTTTGACAAACCTCCCCCTATGATTTTATCACAAAGAAAGATAGAAAAGGAATTCACATGGTGAGAGCAATTGGGTAAAGAGATGAGAACACAACATGATATCAAGAGCAGCTGAAAATTAAGAAAATGTCAAGAATCACATGCTCCTCTTGATATAGCCAAGACAAGTCATAGACTATTCTCCCCCTCAGAAGGATACTGCTAAGAAAGCATCAACAAAACACAAGGGTGATGAAGTTTTCCAAAGAGTAACTGATCAGAAGAATCTCATAGCATGTATCACTGTTATAAATCCAAGTACAGATAGACTCTCCTATCATAAGGCCTTATGAATTAGACTGTATGACACGACAGGTTTAAGCATAATGTATACCAAATTTGTCAATTATATTCAGTACTCATATCTGAACCTGAGTTTTAATAAAGGTGAACCAATTATTCATGTGATATTCCAGTTCAATCTTCTTCCATCGTACTCAAATAATCTCAAAGACTCCTTTAGGAATTACACATTGTAGTATTGAGATTAAACACCTTTAATTGTATTTGAAGTTGACTATGTTGGCAAAAATTTTCTGATAACCATTTTTAAATTTTACTTTTGAACAACACTTTATTTTCCCTGAGCAATCTTGATTGATCAACACCTTTTTACATGAGGCAAAACATGTCTTAGGTGAAATGACCCAGTTACTCAGTGTGATAACTGCATTGCCTTTCAAACATGAGAACAAAGTTAGCAATTGAAGTGTCTTTTTACATGAGGAGACACCTTGATCAGAGGTCAGAATCCCCAGTTACTCAAGACAATTATGCCATTACTCTGTCAGACTTTTCAATTGTTTTTACAACAGAGGTAACATTGGTACTTCATGACATGGGTTTATTTCATTTCTTTAATGGAGAACCCAATTTCTTAGTGACCATTGTCATTGCTCTGACATTTGTTTTCCTTTTTAGTTAACTTCATATAGATTTAATGTTTAAGAATAGTACTAACAACATGTATCTCAACCAAAGGAACCTTGATTTCAAATTTTTAGATTTCAGAAGGTTTTGTCCAGAGATTACATGAAACAGTTGGTTAAAGTTTATTAAAGCTTATGATTTAGATACTTTTAAGTCTTTCAAATTCAAATTCATGAATACATTAGACTTACACCAATGTAGATCAATCAGTTATTCTTAAACCTGTATAATAGGAGTTTCTTTTAAGATTTTAGATTTATAACTGAGGTACATAAATTTAAGTCTCTTCAAAATCAGTTCAATCAATATTTTGACAGTGGAGTCCAACAGCAGAAGATATTATAAAGCATGCATAGAGATTGAAAGAGTTGGAGCACATGCTTATGAATCAGACTGATTTTCAGGAGATAGAGAATTTGCAATGATGCAGCAAGAGGTATGCACTTTAGTAACTCAATTCAGAAACTAGTAGCTGAGTCTGGCATACAGACAGATCAGCTTGTCAAGAATGAATTCGAGTGTAACATTCCTTCAGCAACTTTAAGGAGAAGCATACAGAGATTTCAACTTCAAGAAAAGATATAAATTCAGATGATGGATAATTCAGAGGCCAATCAACACATAGGAGGAGAATGATTTAAGTGACTAGACAAGAAGGGTTCAGATTGAAAAAGACTAATGAGTCTAAAATGCTTCCCCTGTCTAGATGCAATGAGATATCAAGAGTGTATCTGTCATAATCAGAAAACTGACATATATGAGTCATGAGTACACGTAAGCTTCCCCTGAATGCATGAATTCAAACATTCTTTTTGGAATTTTTGAAATAAGTGATGTGCAATGCAATCACTACATGTTTGCATGTGCAGTAATATTCCTAAAAATATTACATGAACAAGAGTGGCATAAATATCATGAAGGAATAGCCAGACTCCCCCTGACTATATACACTGTAATCCAGAATTCTAAATACCACAAATGCATGACCATTTATGCATCTACTTTCCCTGACTAAATGCATTTTATGCAATGAAGACTGAACACATGGTTTTATGATTCATGCTCATGGAACAGATATGCAATGCAGCCTGAGATAGACTACCATGACTTCATGTGCATTTCAGATTTTCAAAGAATTTTAGTTAGAGAATGCACAGATGAATTCACATGTTATGCAAGAGATATGCATATAATGCTGAACCAAATTTAACATGCTATGCAATCAATCAATTTAAATGACAAATTAATCAATGAATGAAAAGACAGAGAATACAGTGAGTTTACCTGGAAAGCTCAGAAATGGGGTCATTTCGGGTGCCCTGGTTTATTACCCCTTTATTCCTTTCCAAGGCACACCTGCAACAACTGGGTTATTTTGATCCAGTAGGAACCCAAGCAGCCTTGGGTCCTGTATTACACCCAACAGGTGTTCTAAACAGTTTCTTAGCTAGATAGTCATCAAACTCCATCAGAGAACAATCAGCCATAGAGTGTCCAAAATTTCAACAATATCTACATGAAACAACGGTATTTTTTATCCTATTATGCACATCAACATAAGCATGAAATCTATGTGCATGAGCATGAAAATTTCTGTTGTTTACATGAATATTTTGTGTCTTATTGTTAGTTAGCCAACAATTTACAAATTTATGCCCTGAATTTTCACAATTAAAACATGAAGAATTCATTCTGTTAAGGCTCCTATCAAAAGCATGTCTAGGGATTTTAGCAGATTTAGAATTAAATATTTTTTCCTGAGCATACCCACAGTTCTTGACTATATGGCCATGTTTTCCACATTCCAAGCACCTGATGTGCTTACCTCTAGAACCAGTATTATTCCTATGAGACCCCGACTAGCATTCAATAGCCTTGTGACCAGGCTTGTTACAATTGAAACATATGATGTGCTGGTTTGAAACAGATTTATTTTTATTAAGGCCATGATGATTTACAGGGAATTTAGCATGCATCCTATCATCTTGTTTCATGTTAAAGCATTCATTCATGAAGTGACCATGCCTACCACAGTAATGACAAGAACCATTAGACTTCTTAGTAGCATAATTTTTGTTAAATGAGTTATTTGAATGCATTGTTCCATAAATGTGATCATCCTCTATCATCAATTTGCAATCATGCATTACATGGCCTAGCTTACCACAGTAACGGCATGAAACATCTTTTTTATTTACATGTGAATGAGTAAAAGAATTATGAACAGCATGCATTAAACTATCAGATTTCACATAACTAGTAGAGTTAACAGCGTAGGCAGGAACAACTTTGACTTTATTCATATGTGCACTCTTTCTCATTTGTTTAGTCTTTTTCAAAAATTTTGTTTGTTTTTCATTTCTCTGAGCCTTGAATTGAAAGAATGATGATGAAGGTGTTTTAGATGGCTCAGAACAACTAGCAAAAGAGGTGGATAGTTTATTTTTAGGTTTCTTCTTGTTGACCAAATTGTAACCCAATCCTTCCTTCTGAACATTAACCTTAGTTCCAAGAATCTTATCAAGGTTACTTTTTCCTTCAATAAATTTTGACAGTGAGCTTTTAAGATCCTGGATTTCAAAATTTAAGGAAGCAATGTTAGCTTCATAGCCAACAATCTCGGTTTCACAAGAAGTAACCCGCTGATGCATAACATCATTCAAACTTTTTAAAGTTCCAATTTCTTGTGTGTGCTCTTGCTCCTTGTTGACTTCAGTTTCTTTCAAAATGCATTTTCCTTTTTCAATTGTCAGCAATTTTTCTAATATAACAGTGTTTAAAACCATGAGTTTCTTATTTTGCTCTTTCAAATTTTTGTTTTCATCCATCAGAATTTCTTCAAATTCTTCTACTTCCTTTTTCTTTTCAAGCAACAAATGATTTTCATCTTTAAAGGATGCATTCAGATTCTTCAGCATATCAATCTCAGAATAAAGATCTTCAATCACTTCTTTTAGAAAAACACGTTCATCATTATCTTCTTTTGAGCATGTGTTTTCTTCTTTAAGAGAGACAATCAATTTCCTCTGCCGTTCATTTTCAAGGTAGAGATTTTCATTACGTTCCTTTAGGAGAGGGCATGTGTTGCAAACTGCCTCTATAGAACAAATGTTTGAAGCTTCTTCCTTGATTTCTTTTATTCTAGCTATAGGGTTTTCATTATTCTTCTGAAGTTCTGCATTCTCAAGTTTCAATTTGTCCACTTCGGAATTAATCTTATTCAACTCTTGTAATTTCATTAGATGTTCATCTTTTTTAACGTTCAGCTGATCTTCCAATTTAGAAATTTTGTTCAGACATTCTTGATTTTCATCTTTCAAAGACGGAATCTGTTCCTTATTGTTATGAACATCCACCAGACACATATCATAAGATTGTTTCAACTTTGGACAATTTTCACAAGAGAATTCAGATTTATTTTGTTCAATCTTTTTCTTCAACTTTTTATTTTTAGATTTCATTTTCCTAGACAACTCTAGCAACTCTTCATACATCACTACCAAGTCATCAAATGAAGGTTCTTCTGATCTGGAGCTTACCTGAGATGACGTTTTTTCATCATTATCTCTCCGATTGGCCATCAAACAAATTCGTTCTTGCTCCTGATGAATGGTAGTTATTTTATTCATGATCTCCTTTCCAGAATGACATCCTGCAATACATAGAAACATTTCAGTGTTAATTGCATCTCTCATAATATTGAGAACTCTAGTATTCTCGCTATGCTTAATTCTGTCCTCTTTAGACCATCTGGTCTCATTCTGAGGTAATTTGTGTGGGCCTTTTGATACAAAATTCCATAGATTTGGATCAATGGAATTCATATGAACACATAGGCCTTCTAACCAATTACTGAAGTTAGAACCATAAAAAGCCAAAGGACGAGCCATTAAGACAAATAGCAAATAGGTTCAACGCACAAAGCAATCGATAAGTAATGCACTGAAAGTAAGATAGCATGATCTTCTGCAGATCGTTGGATCTGATGAACCAGAACCCGCTCTAATACCAATTGTTAGTCTGTAAGGACTAGGTGCGAATGCACAAACCTGATTCAGAAGGGGGGGGGGTGAATGAATCCCTCTTCAAAACTTTGCCCAATTAAAACAATACTGGACAATGATACGGAATTAAATCGAGTTAAACTCTACAGAATATGAGAGTCAATGGTGCACTAAATCAAACAGTTGGACTGCTATAGTGCAGACTCCTGAGTAAATTTATACTGTTGACCGAACCCAATCAAGCGATCAAATGCAACTAAAACACTCAGATGGCTTCAGCAAATTGGACACTTTCCAGTAACAATGATTAACTATTCAAAGTGAATATCTTAAGACCAATATCAAATGACCGATATGCAACCAAAATCCTTGCTAGACAGAAGATTCAGATCGAGCCTAAGCATACATCTAGCGGATCAGAGAGGAAAATCAAACCACGATGGACAAGGGATTTTTAGATGGTTCAGTCTGCTACCCATAGACCTAAGTCCATCCCCCACTCAAACCAGAGTGAGGCTTCCCGCTGATAGACAGCTTAAACCGCTGGACATCACAGCTTGCCTACAACCGCTGAGCAACATAGCTTGATTCCGCTGAGCAATCACAGCTTGCTGTCCAGAGGAACCAATCCTCTGCAACCGCTGAGCAACACAGCTTGCTCCGCTGACTCACAACTTGAAACAAAGGTTTAAATAAAAAACAAAGGATGGAAAATCATAGCACCGGAAAGCTGGAAACAATCTTAAAATAGATATGGCTCTCGCAGGAGCTGACTGGCTTGGATCTGATCCAAAGTCCAGATGATCAGGTCTTCAATCAGCTTCACCTTCTTTTCCACGAACTCTCTCACACTCTTTCTTCCTCTTCCTCTTTCTCACGAACTCTCAATATCTTCTTCTTCTTCTCACTGCTTTCGTGTTACTCTTTCAGACTCTCTCTGATATCTCTCTTTCTTTCTTTCTTCAGCTCTGCTCTCCTTCTACTCTCTCTTTCTGCTTCGATCTCTTTTTTTTCTTTTTGTTGTCAGGTACTTCTCTTCCTTCTTCTCTTTTGGTCCTCTCCTCTCGTCTTCTATTTATAGGCAGCAGAGAGATGGGCGCGTGGAAGGCTCATTCCCACCAAGAGATTTCAGGAAGCTCTTAGCCACGTGTCAGATTCTGAGCACTGTAGCTTTCCACGCGGCAGCTCTTCTTAGGGACGATCTGCCTTGGATCATGTGCCCTCCTTAAAGGTCACGAACAGTTGTCTTGTTAATATGTTAGAACATATAACGGTTAGATAGGTATGAATATTGCACAGACTTGATAAAGTATATGAACTAATGTGCACGGACCTTGTTTCCATCAAGCTAAAGTGTGCACCAACCTTATAACCACTATCATAAGATGTGCACAGACCTAATAACAATTAGTATGAAAACATGCACAGGCTTTAGGCAACGTATGGGAGGATATGCACAGACCTTGGTAGCATATGAGTAGATATGCACAGACCTTATAGCTAATGTCATAGACACATGCACAGACCTTAGACGTTGTTCAACAAAATGTGCACAGACGTTTTATGTGATAACACAGGATGTGCACCGACTTGGTTAGCACAAGGCAAGACTTGCACCGACTGTGTGAATGCATGAGATGCTACTTGCACCGACCTCGGTCTCGCACAAACCAAATGTGCACCGACCTTGGTCATTGCACAAGAGAATGTGCACCGACCCTATTCTACGCATAATGCAATCCTACATCGACCTATATGCTAGACGATAGAATATGCACCGACTTCTACCTTTTGACACCTAACATTGCACCGACCCCAACAAAGGTTGCACGTACCTATATGCTGGCAGCACAGATATGCACAGACCTTAGTTAGCCTAAGGCGAAACAGTGATGTGCACTGACTTCAATTTGCCGACTAGATATGCACGGACTTAAGTGTGCACTGAGATGAGTATACAATCAACTAGAACTGCACCGACCTCAACAGAAGTGCACAGATCTTGATGCAAAGCCTAAGACAGAACATGCAAGGACTTGAACAATGAACTGCACAGACTTCATGTAGCACAGACCAACAGACATCCTTGAGATGCACCGACCGTGTGTCTGCTTTAGACACAACCTGCACCGACCCTAAATGACCAAACCAGGAGCAAATGTGCACGGTCCCTCAATCCATGAATGAAAATATCGACTCATGGTGTCGACTCTTACCATATGCATCTGAGCAGTGAGTGTGCATGGACCCTCTACTTATGCAAAGGAAAATATGTGTGTGCCTACAACCTGTATGATGAAATGCAATGCGTGCATGCACTCTGATGAAGTTCTATGCAGCATAACATGCAAAGACCAGATGCATAAACAAGTGCATGTTTTGTCAAACATTCAATCCTTCATACAAACATAGTGTGACTTATAGTGTTTGCTATCATCAAAACCACAGGGGCACAACAATAAATGGGTGTTTGCATGACTTCATCCGGCGCGGACGGATGCAGAGGGGTTAATCTGGCGCGGGGAGCTCGGTGCGCGCCGTATAAGGCCGCGTCGGGTAGTTGAGCTTGGAAAAACTGAGGTTTTGAGTGTGTAGTTAAAACGGCGCGAGGGGGTACCATGCCGGAATAGGGCGCACCGGGTTTAGGCCGCATCGGGTAACGGTGTGATTCTTTTCATTTTTTTTATTTGTTTTGTTTGTTTTATTATTTGTTATTATTATTATTATTATTTCAGTTGTTGTTTTTTTGTTTTTTTGTTATTTTTTATTTCATTTTTTATTCATTTTATTTATATTCCCGATCTTGCAAATGGTCAAAATGTCCTGGCAAAATCTGGCAGCATCTCCCCTAGACCCGAAGGGTTACGGGGATAAGTGGAGGTCCACCCTTGATGACGGACTCCTAAATACCGGGAGGCCAAACACGACGATCGGTGGACCCAAATGGACGGAGACCCCGAGGGCGAGCCTTCAAGAGGTACCGATGTTCCATGGGCCTTTAATCATAACCCCAACAAACACCCAAATGGACGTGGGCCCCGGGGGCTAACCTACGAGGGATTTTCATGTGTCTATGCGTTATCCAAATCGGGACAATGTTCGCCATTAAGGCGGTTAATATTCACTCGGAGAGTGATCGACTAAAACAGTGTGGAACGAGGCGGGATAGAAATCACCTTAAAACGGCGGGATAGAAATCACCTTAAAACAGCGTGGAGAGGCATAGGTAAAACTTTCCATGGTGTGGGGCATCATTGGTATAGGGTTAAAATGGCGTGGGGGTGGATGGATGGGCTAAACCAGAGCTGCGTGCTTGGTGCATGCCGTATAAGTCCATGCCGGGTGATGACCATTTGAAATTTTGTTAGTTTGAGTGTGGGGTTAATCCGGCGCGGGGGGGTGCCGCACCGGATTAAGTTGATTGACCATTTGAAATTTTTGGGTATTTTCCAGTTTATTTGAACTATGAGCATGTATTGAGTTGATTGATGAGTGAATTGGGGTCCAGGATGCCCTTGAGACAGGGTTAAGACTCGTGCGAGGTTCATACTCAAGCACGAAAGTTCATTATCTTGAAAGCATGTCTTATTAAGCCCGAGGTTATGAGGGCAATTAGCCAAACAAATCTGACGAAATTTTGGCAGCATCTCCCCATCCCCAGAGGATTGCGGGGGGAAAGCGGAGGCATACCCACAGAATTGGGGTAAGCTCCTTAATACTGGGTGGCACAACGGCGGCCGACAGACCCAAATGGATGGAAGACCCCGAGGGCTAGCCTACAAGGGGCACTAATATTCCACGGGCCGAAACATGATTGAAAGGGACGACCAGTGAGGGAGGAAACACCGAGGGCTAGCCTACGAGGGGCACACAACCCATGGGCACCACTGTTCCCTTTCGGGGGTAGTGGATTTAGTGTTGGGCCGTAAGCCCTATTATTATTCACCCTTTGGCGGCCCATAGAGGCACATGTCACAGGTGGACAAGACCTTATGACCCTTTGGTGGTGCAGAGAAAGAACAAGAAGCAGAGTGCCAGAAATGGGGAACAGAGTGTCAGAAAAAATGAGGGAATAATCCCTGAAAGCATTTATTTATCCCTTGTATGCATCCAGATTCTACATCCAATAGACATGGATGAATCTCTCGTCGTAGTCGGGGCATCAAGCCATGAAATCAGACGTATATCTGGGGCAATTCAGTGACTGTAGAGAAGGGAGGTTAAGGTGACAATGAAGATACTCGCAGCCAGTAGATCGGACATAATCATGGAAAGCAGAGATCGGATGTGAAATTAAATTTATATGCCCTTTTCCTTGAGATGCTCAGGAGTCACGTCTGAGAACCGATAAACTCCCAGCAACCAGTAGGGCTCCGATTGTGGTGGATTACTGGATAAGGAACCACTCAGGCGGCACGCCCCCCCCTCATGGGGTAACTTATTCAGTCAAGAGAATGCTCTGGCCGTAATAGAAATATAGAAAGAGATAGAGAAGACGCAAATAGCGATGATCGGCAATCAGGACAAACTCCTGTCTTTTATTAAACTTCAGAAGAAACGATACATGCTATAAAACTGGTGAACCAGAAAAATTACATGAGATTCACGGGGGAAGATGACAGTAGGGAAAGGGAACTGTAGCCCGGATTGGGCATTGACGAACGAAGATCCACCTTTGATCCTAGCACTCTTCTTTCCCTCTTGTTTCTTCCTTCCCAAGTCTCCTGGAAGCCCCCTCTCGAAGTTTCCATCTCCGCTCTCTCTCTTCTCTGGCACCCTTTTCTTTTGTTCTCTCTCCACCTTCTCTTTTTTTCTCTTGGAGTCTCCCGGGTTTCTTGTTCGAGATGAAATCTTTTATAGCGGAGGGGGCTGAGCTTAGAACGGCGCGAGACTTTACTCGCCGGATTAATCAGCCTTGGAGCTTTTTGCGCGCCAGTTTAGCATGGCGCCGGATGGGAGGACGATCCAACCCATTCTTGCCCTTTGATCTCATTGGACTATTCTTTTGGCCCATTAAGCCCATTTGATGACTTCTTGAATAGTTTTGTCATTCTTTGGCCCATTTAGCATGTCTAATCCCGCTTTGTGTTTATTTTCTTATTTTGTGAAGACTAGTCGACCGGCTTATACTTGTTGTATGGGCTGCTGCTTGTTTCTTCGTGGATGGTCCCGAATATTCTTTCGAGCTCTCGGGACTTGCTTTAGCAGTTGTCCGTTGGAGTTGGGCATCCTTTCTTTTCTTCTTTTTCTTCGGTCTCATCTTTCGTTCGGCTTCCACCATTCTTATTTTTTTCTTTTCTTTCTTTTCTTCTCTGCCGGCATAGGAGCACTCAATCAGAACTTAAGGCCTGTAGAAGCAGAAGTTATGAAAATTAGAAATATTTTCAGTGTCAACATCTTGATAGATGGAAATCTAGGTCGTCCATATCCTTAGAAGGCTCCAGAACCAAGGTACAATGGCCACTGATTGGCCTGCTAATGATGCTCACGCAGAACATATGCCCCTTCTTCTTCTCCAAGGCAAAAAGATGATGGATAAGGCTATTTCCCAGCTTCTTCTGATTAGTCCACATGTAAAGCAAGAATATCCTCTACAAGGAACTTTTCATAACCCAAGGCACGTTGATGTGGCACAACCTCGGACCTAATGCAAGCAAGCACAATCGCATTCAAATGGGCCGAATTGGGCCACCGCTCTATCGACACTCACCCAAGCCCGGGGTAACTCGGCAATGCCAAGGTGAGGTTGAGGGGTTGGGCCCTTGCTGGTAGAGGGCCAGCAAGGCCAAGATGGGATTCCCAATGGGTATGGATGCCCAATTCAAGGGGGCCGACAAAGTGCCAAAGGCACCGGATGTACTTCTCCCACGGTGATCACTCAAGACAACGGGGCTTGAGGACCGGGCTCTCACTCGCATAACCAGCGGAATTAAGAACAAATATTGAATGACAAGCACTAAATGGAGTGAAGGTTTGAGCACTTACTCGACTGGTTTGAAGAAACCGGTCCCGGTCGGAGACGAGGGCGAGCGGGGAGGCGGGTGGATCCCCACACGCCGCGCCGGGGTAGCTTGACCTGCCCAAACAAGTTACAACACTACACCTCTCACAGGAGGGGGATCTTTGGGTGGGGGTTAAGGGATATTACAACCAAAATTACCTCCGCACAGGGAGGGGCCTTCAGCTGGCCAAGCGGGGAGGGGAAACTATGGTTAAAAGCATGGAACGATGAAGTCACCGGTTCTGCCTGCTCTCTCCGAACAGGGACAGGTAGACGGTGTTGCTGCTGTAGAACTCGCTCAGGAATTTCTCTGATGATGAGATTGGTGAGGAAATCTTCGTAGCTGGGAAGGGAATGCCTCAGAATTTCTTCAATTTCTTCTGGAGCCGCTGCTGACCAGGATGGCGGTTTGAACAGAGCTTCAGATTCTTGGACCTACAGTTGCAGACTTCTAACAGCAGATTACAGAGAACGCCCCGGCAGCTCCCGACCTCAGAATCAAGCGTCGTCAGAGTCGTTGGAATCGTGGACGAGTCCTATTCGCAGTAAAACTGACGGGGAAGGCAACCGATGTCGGAGAAGACTAGGGGATGCAGAACAATGCCGACTGGTCGGTGCAGACTATGAGTAGCAGATCTGCGTAGCTGAGGGAGAAAAATGAGAACTCTGGATCACGAATGCCGAATGAAGTTCTGTTTCTTGATTCTGGAAGTAGACTGGGCGATGAAGAACTTTGAAGAAGAACTCATGGACTGATTCCTTCGGGGTTCGTCGTGGCAGAGCTTCTAATCTGGCTCAGGTCCTCAGCCGAGGCAGAACTGCGCAGTTGTGGGAGAATGGACCTCCTAGACGGCTCGGAGATCGGAAGAAGATGAAACCACTTCTGTTACGAAGGAGACTGGTAGATGCTTCCGACGATGGCTCTTGGGTCTTCAAACTCGTCCGGAGGAAGTCGTGGTGGCAGCTGCAAATTTCTGGTTCATCTGTAAACTCTAGACAGCAAACTGCAACTTCGAAGTAGCTTCCAATGACCAAGAAAGAAGAAGGGGAAGGGGGTAGATGAGTGTGGGAGTGACCCCTGGTTGTAAGGGGGTCTTGGAGGGGGAGTTCTAAGGTGTGGGAGGTGGAGAATAAGGTCTGGAAGAGGGTCCAATAGATGGTGGTAGTGGGGGCTGCGAATTTGGTTGGAATGGAGAGAGGGAAAGGATATTCGAAAATAGGTTTAAGGGTGGGGTTAATTTTTTGTCTTGGGAATGGGTGGGTTGTGTTGGGGAAGGGAAGGGGTGCTTGGGGTAGTGGGAAGGGTGCTTGGGAAAGTGGGAGGGGTAGTTGGGGGTTGGATGGTGAGGAAAGGATTGGTGGAGGGGGGTCTTGGGAAGGGGTGGAGTATTGATGAGGGTTGTGGGGAATGGGAAGAGGCTTAAATGGGGTAGGTGGGGAGTGGAGGTGGTTGGGAAGGGAGGAGAGAGAAGAAAATTTGAATTTGGGTGTTGAGGAGAGAGAAAGTGGAGTGAAAAAGAGAGATTAAGAGAGGGAAGGGTGGGGAATCTCTCCCCTAGGGTTTCTCACCCAAAAAATAGAATCTCTCCACTAGATAAGAAGTGTAAACTCTCAAAATGGCAAATTTTTTCATTCATTGATTCATTAAGTTGGAATGGTGGGAATGAGGTCCTATATATAGGAAACCCACATTTCTACAAAAGTCCCTGACAATTGACTCAATGACAAATAACCGAGGGGGTAGGGGAGAGCCCTTGGGCCAAGCCCAATGAATTGGGCCCAATAGCTAACTAGACAACCTGATGACACTCAAACTTAGGGAAATGAACACAAGACCTAGGAACATGACTCAAATAAAAGGGAAAATACATCAAATGACTCAAATAAAAATTACATAGGACTCAAAATTAAATGACTAGAACATTCCGGATGCAACCGGGGCGAGAAGACGAGCTGTGAACGTGGGCATGGGAGGTGACGTCCCCATCATACTCTCAGGGTGCAGAGAACTCGACTCCGTCGAGTAAGTGTCCTTCCCTCTTCGGAGGGTGCAGAAGTGGTACTTCCCTCAAGTCTTCCGAACGAGACCGATCTATCCACCTGCCGAGATAGCGCTCGTATACCTTGCTCCTGGTGGTAGTGACATGTTCATCCAATATTCGTTCAATGTGCTCACGCTGGGCTCTCTTGGCTGGTGGACTCTCCTCACGGGTGGGTGCTCTCTCAACAGAGGGAATAGGCTCAATATCCTCACTAGGTACCACCGTGGGTCCCTTATATGGCACTAGGTCGGCGACATTGAATGTGAGACTTATTCCATACTCCTCATGGAGATCTATCTCGTAGGCATTTGCACCAATGCGCCTCAAGACCTGGAAGGGACCAGCCCCACGTGGCCTCAGTTTAGAGTTGGCTCCCGGGGAGAGCCTCTCCGTCCTTACCATCACAAAGTCACCCTCATGGAATTCTTGGTGACGCCGATGAGAGTCGGCCCGCCTCTTATAAGCCTCATTCTTTTTGCTTATGTGCTTGCAAAGGCTTTCATGCAATTTTGTGAATGTTGACATTCTAGGGGTGATGGGTGGACCTGGGCAACCAAAAGTGGACCTATCGTGTAATGATGCAGTGTAGACTTTGGTTAGCCTAGGTGGGCCGGGGCACCCGTAGGTGGCCCTATCATGCAAATTAGTGATAAATATTGGGGGACCCGGACATCCGTAGATGCCTTTGACATGCTTAAGACCTATGATGAATGAAGGTGGACCATGACATCCGAATATGGATCACTCATACTTTCTACTTGACATGTGGGTGATAAGAATGAATGGACCCAACATAGTGTTCATGCCAAGGGGTATGGTAAGCCTAGACACATGCATGCTTTTCCCAAAGGTGACTTCCATGTGTATAGGTGTGGGACAACCTTTGAACTCCCATTGGAAAGGATCGAATGGATCTAAGAAGGTGGTCATCATAGGGTGTGGCACAACCTTATTACCTGGGGATATGTGGCCCAAGGTCGTGGCTCCCAAGGTGTAACCCGGGTCATGGATGAGTTGGGTTTGGCCTAATATGGTGGGTGAGGGTAGGAAAGGGTGGGTGGTTGGTAAGATGGTTGGGTCATATGAGTCCCTTGACTCCCATTGGAATGGATCATATGGATCATAAAATGGGTCACCTAGGGGGAGGAACTCCATGTCCTCAAGATCCTTAAAAGGTGCTAAGTCATCCTTCTCCATGATAGTTGGGCCAATGTTCTTGACAAGTGGGTCGGCCATGAGTGGAGGGCTTGGCTTTCTACCCGAGATAAGAAGCTCTAAATCGAGGAGAAGGTTGGGCTCATCGGGTGTAGGGAGGAATAGAAGGAGGTCGCTAGTGTAGCAACTAATGGTGCAAACCGGGGTGATAGACCCTATGCATAGGTGTAGGAGGCTAAGGCTCCTAGGTTGTTCGACCATAGGGGTCAACATGCTAGTCATCTCTAATTGCCATGCTATGCCCTTGAGAAGGTCCTCTAAGGTCTCCACTTGATAGGATGCTTGGATTGTGGTGTGATAGGAGAAGAAGGGCACTATGGGAAGGTCTTGTTCTATGGGAGGGAAAACATGGGCCGGGGTCTCTCGAATTGGGCTCTCCTTTAGCCAACTAACAATGGGTTCTTCTAAGATGAGCTCCGCCCCAACTAGAGAGGGTGGTGTAAGGTAAAGACCATCGTGTGAGGTTTCTTCTTCAGCTTGGACTTGGGTTTCCTCCAAAGTGGGGGGTGGGTTTGGAGTGCTCACAACTATTGGATTGGGTATGAGTTCTGCTACCAAGGAGGTGAGAGAGTCTTTTGGGGTGATGAGGGTTTGTGTGTAGTGTTCCCAGGGTAGAGGGTAAAGGGAAACTTGGATTGGGATTGGTAGGGTGTGGTTTGGGAGTGGAAGTAGTGGAGGTCTAGGTTGGGGTAGGATTGGGGTTGGAAGTGGAAGGTGGGTTGGGTGACAGGATTTGGGTTGGGTGGTGGTGGCCGTCATGGTTCTAGGTGGAGGGATGGACACGGGATCTACTTGGGTTTGAATGGTGAGAATAGGGTGAGTGGTGGTCCTTATTGGGGAAACCGGGTCGGTTAGGGGTCTCTTCCCCTTGGGATCGGCCGGTTGTGGAGGGGTGGTAGTGGGGGCCAATTGAGTTTGGATAGATAGGTTTGCGGAAGGAGGTTTTGGTTGGAGTGTGGGGATCATCATGGGATTTGGTGGAGAGGTGGTTGTTTGGTTTATTTGGGTCTTAAGGGAGAGGACTTGGTCGCGAAGTGTTGTTATGATGGTTGAGAGATGAATTGTTGGGGGTGGTGGGGGTGGAGACCAAAGGTCAGTCTCAAGTTGGCCGGGTGGGGATGGAGGAGTGGTAGTGCTCCTCGGGTTAGGGGTGCTTGAGTAGGAGGGGTGGGAATGTTTGGGGATGTAGATCTTTCTAAGTTCTACCTTCATCTCTTCCCATGAGTGAATAGGTTCTTGTCTTCTAACCCTCCTTAAGCCCTCTATGTGTTCCCACTTACTCTTGGCTTGACCCCGAAGTCGTCCCTTGGCCTTTCGGACTCTCGCGCATCCATATACCCAAGTCTTTTCAAAGTACTTTTCTATGGTAGCCTGCCACCTAAGATAGTCACTAGAATGCGATCCGTCAAAGGTAATATCCCTATCTAGGATGAAGTCCATGGGTGGTGAGTAGGCTAAGTAGGTGGCCATGATGATCGGGGGAATCAATGCAAGGGTCGGATTGATGATGACTCCAATGCAAGCATGCCCTAGGACTTGACTTGATAGAGACAAGTCAATGACTTGCTCTGATACCAATTGATGTGGCACAACCTCGGACCTAATGCAAGCAAGCACAATCGCATTCAAATGGGTCGAATTGGGCCACCGCTCTATCGACGCTCACCCAAGCCCGGGGTAACAATGCCAAGGTGAGGTTGAGGGGTTGGGCCCTTGCTGGTAGAGGGCCAGCAAGGCCAAGATGGGATTCTCAATGGGTATGGATGCTCAATTCAAGGGGGCCGACAAAGTGCCAAAGGCACCGGATGTACTTCTCCCACGGTGATCACTCAAGACAACGGGGCTTGAGGACTGGGCTCTCACTCGCATAACCAGCGGAATTAAGAACAAATATTGAATGACAAGCACTAAATGGAGTGAAGGTTTGAGCACTTACTCGACCGGTTTGAAGAAACCGGTCCCAGTCGGAGACGAGGGCGAGCGGGGAGGCGGGTGGATCCCCACACGCCGCGCCGGGGTAGCTTGACCTGCCCAAATAAGTTACAACACTACACCTCTCACAGGAGGGGGATCTTGGGGTGGGGGTTAAGGGATATTACAACCAAAATTACCTCCGCACAGGGAGGGGCCTTCATCCGGCCAAGCGGGGAGGGGAAACTATGGTTAAAAGCATGGAAAGATGAAGTCACCGGTTCTGCCTGCTCTCTCCGAATAGGGACAGGTAGACGGTGTTGCTGCTGTAGAACTCGCTCACGAATTTCGCTGATGATGAGACTGGTGAGAAAATCTTCGTAGCTGGGAAGGGAATGCCTCAGAATTTCTTCAATTTCTTCTGGAGCTACTGCTGACTAGGATGGATGTTTGAACAGAGCTTCAGATTCTTGGACCTGCAGTTGCAGACTTCTAACAGCAGATTGCAGAGAATGCCCCGGCAGCTCCCGACCTCAGAATCAAGCGCCGTCAGAGTCGTTGGAATCGTGGACGAATCCTCTTCGTACCAAAACTGACGGGGAAGTCAACCGATGTCGGAGAAGACTAGGGGATGCAGAACAATGCCGACTGGTCGGTGCAGACTATGAGTAGCAGATCTGCGTAGCTGAGGGAGAAAAATGAGAACTCTGGATCACGAATGCCGAATGAAGTTCTGTTTCTTGATTCTGGAAGTAGACTGGGCGATGAAGAACTTTGTAGAAGAACTCGTGGACTGATTCCTTCGGGGTCGTCGTGGCAGAGCTTCTAATCTGGCTCAGGTCCTCAGTCGAGGCAGAACTGCGCAGTTGTGGGGGAATGGACCTCCTGGATGGCTCGGAGATCGGAAGAAGATGAAACCACTTCTGTTGCGAAGGAGACTGGTAGATGCTTCCGAAAATGGCTTTTGGGTCTTCAAACTCGTCCGGAAGAAGTCGTGGTGGCCGCTGCAAGTTGCTGGTTCATCTGTAAACTCTGGATAGCAAACTGCAACTTCGAAGTAGCTTCCATTGACCAAGAAAGAAGAAGGGGAAGGGGGTAGATGAGTGTGGGAGTGACCCCTGGTTGTAAGGGGGTCTTGGAGGGGGGGTTCTAAGGTGTGGGAGGTGGAGAATAAGGTCTGGAAGAGGGTCCAATAGATGGTGGTAGTGGGGGCTACGAATTTGGTTGGAATGGAGAGAGGGAAAGGATATTCGAAAATAGGTTTAAGGGTGGGGTTAATTTTTTGTCTTGGGAATGGGGGGTTGTGTTGGGGAAGGGAAGGGGTGCTTGGGGTAGTGGGAAGGGTGCTTGGGAAAGTGGGAGGGGTAGTTGGGGGTTGGATGGTGAGGAGAGGATTGGTGGAGGGGGGTCTTGGGAAGGGGTGGAGTATTGATGAGGGTTGTGGGGAATGGGAAGAGGCTTAAATGGGGTAGGTGGGGAGTGGAGGTGGTTGGGAAGGGAGGAGAGAGAAGAAAATTCGAATTTGGGTGTTGAGGAGAGAGAAAGTGGAGTGAAAAAGAGAGATTAAGAGAGGGAAGGGTGGGGAATCTCTCCCCTAGGGTTTCTCACCCAAAAATGGAATCTCTCCACTAGATAAGAAGTGTAAACTCTCAAAATGATAATTTTTTTCATTCATTGATTCATTAAGTTGGAATGGGGAGAATGAGGTCCTATATATAGGAAACCCACATTTCTACAAAAGTCCCTGACAATTGACTCAATGATAAATAACCGAGGGGGTAGGGGAGAGCCCTTGGGCCAAGCCCAATGAATTGGGCCCAATAGCTAACTAGACAACCTGATGACACTCAAACTTAGGGAAATGAACACAAGACCTAGGAACATGACTCAAATAAAAGGAAAAATACATCAAATGACTCAAATAAAAATTACATAGGACTCAAAATTAAATGACTAGAACATTCCGGATGCAACCGGGACGAGAAGACGAGCTGTGAACGTGGGCATGGGAGGTGACGTCCCCATCACACGTGCCTGGGATCACACGCCAATGATTGGTGCTTGGATTATGTGCCTAGGGTAGGACCCGCGGCCAACATGAATCCCGTTCCAGAAGTAGTCTACTCTCAGAGTTGACTCTTACCAATTTCCATGCCAAAGTTTGAAGACTGGACAAAAACAGAACTCGGGCAAAATGGAGTCGACTCCAAGAGTCAACTATTTACTTTACTATGCCCTTTGAGCAAGATCTGGGGAAAATAGAAAACATACTTAAGGGAGTGTAGACACCTAAAATTCGCCCGCAAGAACTCCAAGCCACCCCGAGCCGAACAAGGGCAACGGAGAAGGAAAAGAAGAAGTGTGTCAATGCACGTATGCCGACGCATGCGAGAATAAAGAGACAATTAAGAAAACAAGAAAGAAGAAGAAGAAGAAGAAGAAGAAGAAGAAGACGAAGAAGAAAATGAAGAAAACAAAAAGAAACACATGAAAGGGCCCATTGAATCGGCGCCCCCTTCTTGCATTTGAACTAACGCAAGAACCCCTTTGAGGGCTTGAATCGGCGCAAGAGGTCTCCCTCTGGCATGCATGAACCGGCATACCCTCCTCTCTCCACATGAACCGGTGCTCCAAGGCCCATGGAGCTTGAATCAGCCAACCCTTGGTGGGCATGAACCGGGGTGAGCTTCCCCTTGGCACACTTGAATCGGCCCCCCCAATGGCACTTGAACCAGCGCAAGCACAGCTCCATGGGCACTTGAGTCGGCGCAGGCCCCCTTATGGTGTTGAACTGGCGCAGGTTCCTCAAAGCCACTGAATCGACGCCCTCCAACCACCCAAGTGATCCAACGTGAGAAACGTCCCTTCCTCGACACAAGACTCTATTTCACGCCGATCGTCTCAAGCAAAGAAATGAACAACAGGGGAGGTCCTCCCCTTAACCAGTGGTTAGCAGAAGATCCATGCCTAAAGGGGGATTAGCTCCTCCGTCAACCAACGGTTAAAGCAAGGCTTTACCCGCAGACCGGCGAGAGAAAGCTCTCGTCTCCTCAGACACCCCAAAAGGGTAATCCTCGAGAGCCGCTGCGGAGCAATGACAGGCATCGGGTTGCGTCAGCCGGCATCGACCAATCCCAGTGTTACACTCCTGCTACCTCCTACCCCCCTACGCTTGCAGGCTCATGATGGCCTAGAGCGGGGTGAAGAGGAGAAGAAGAAGAAGATGAAGAAGGGGGAGTGGGGGTTCGAAGTTCACCACCTCCGCTCCCTATAAAGAGGACCCAAGACCCGTCGAAGAAAAGGTGGGAGGCAAGAGAAGAAACCAGCAAAAAGAAAATCCGTCAGCACCTGCGTCTGCAGAGCGAAGAGAAGAAGAGAGAAAAGAGATAATAGAGGAAGAGAGGTGAGGTTAGGGGGGAGAGGACCCAATGCTCTGTCTCCCCTCCCCCCCTACTGTTGTATTCTCTTAAGTTTTTGCCCTGTTTTCACTTCTTTGCTACGATGTATGCCTCTCCTATGCACTTTGCTCCCATATTGAATGAAAAGGCTTCGGTTGTAACTAATGTTATGGCTTCTACTTTGTCTCCCCTTCCATCTATAGCATGGATTCCCACCTTCTTCGCCCGCTTCTGGGTTTATTTTTCTGCTATTACTGCCCTTCTTCTTACGGTGATCACCACGGGCCCCCAGGAACTTACTGTCACGCCCCGACACGGAATATCAGGATGCGGCAGTTATATACATTCATGATAAACAGAGCGATAACAAAATTAAGAGATCATAATTGCAAATAGAAGGAATTACTCTATAATTACCAATTTACTCATAATTAGAGAATAAAATGTTTCCAAACATCTTACATTTCAACTCGAAGAAAAGAAGAAAGAAAAGATTACAACTCTATCAAGGACTCATTTAGACCACAACTATATTACTCCAAACTCTACTAAGACATCTGCCACAAGCACATCTAATAGTTCCACTCCGGGTCTTTACTCTTGCCCATCCCCGTCCGTTTGCGTTTCCTCATCGGAGCTACCTGAAAATGGGAGAAAAACTGGGTGAGTGAACGCTCAGTAGGCAATAGCAGGCAAAGTTTAAGTAGTTAACCACGTTAATTAACTGTCATGCATGCGAACTAAGAACGATAAAACAAGATACCATAAGAATTGATGGAAACGAAAATAATAGAATGAATTGAACATAGATATATCAATTTCCAAGAATTGACCGATCAAGCACGCAAACAGGCAAGTCATAAATTCCATGTAGGAATCTAATAGATGTACAGAGAAAATGGATGAATGTCATAGACATACGCTAGTCATGCACTCGGTGCAATGCCTCACCATGTCATTACAACTCCCCGGGCACTAGTACTTTTTGGGCGCTCCTCCCAGGACTAGACCGGACCCTTATGATGCATTGGCATTGATTTGGTGGATCCGAGATCCCAAGTAATATCTAGACATTCATTGGAATCGGCTAAGAATTCCAAGGTCAAGCTATGCAACTTAATTTCTAAGATCAAGAGAGATGTCAATAATAGAATGGAAAGCCATAAGATTTATGGCTTGTAAAGGACAAGAACAAAAATCAGGATTTATTGTAACTTAAGCCCATCTTGGCTCAGCTTACCAGAACACACAAGAAACATGTGAAACAAGCTTCAGGCTAAGTTGCGGTCATTAATGGGCCGCAAGAAGACAAAAATGATCTAACATGGACCGCTCCAGGCGATACTGGGCCAGAAGAATGAGACCTAGAGTCAAGAATTAAAACGGTCCTCGATGGGCCGTTTACCAAATGAAAATGGTCCACGGGGGACCGCCAAGCACGAGAAGGTTCCTGGACCACAGCAAAGGTAAACGATCTTTACTGGGCCGCCCCATCCAGAAACGGTCCTTGGACGGCCGCTTGGAGGATGAAAATGGTCCAATGACAATCATAAATATTATGGGCCCAGCAAGACTGAAGCAGTCAACATAATGGGCTCCCAGCCCGCCCAAGACATGATGGGACTGAACCAGGGTCCAGCCCACACCTCTCAGGTCGAGCCAAGGGTGATTTGGTCAACTTAGACATGGCTAGGTCGATGGGAAACAAGAAAGATGACCAACAGAACCTGGCTCATGGCCAACAAGAAAAACGGTCATGACTAGACTGTGAACGTGTCATATAGACATTAAAAAGAAAGAAGCTTTAATTTCTTTAAAAGAAATGAAAGAAATATGATAGAGATATATTATATGATATGTGATATATGGTGGGAAATAAAGAGAGAGAATAGAAAGAGAGCATGTGATGCTCTAGAGGAGTGTGATCGCTAGAGGGGTTACCTCAAAAAATAAAAGGATGATCGCATGTACCTTGTGAAGAAGAGGGTGAGATTGTGAGTCCTCTCTTCCTCCTTCTACCGGCCGGCCGATGAAGGGGGTTCTTATCTTGATTACCATTGTAAGACAAGCAAAAACAAGCAAAGCAACAATTGATTAGCCAAAGTGTGTAGTGTCAATGCTCATAAGAATAGAGACTATGCAACATAACCATGAACGCACCTTGTGTGTTTTGTTTTAAACCCCTAGGAGGAGTAAAACGATGGGAGATGTGCTATGGATGCAAAGCAAGTAGTATATGATATGCATAGAAGCTAAACGTGATGACTGCTTCTAGCAAAAATTGCTAGAGAGATAAGCGTGAGATGAATAATAAAGAAAATTAAAGAGAAGGTTCCCTTTCTGCTGTTTCTGCAGCAGTAAAAGAGGAGAAACAGAGGGAGAGCTTGGCTATAGCAGGAAGAACGCAAGAGGAAGAAGACCACTGTGGGAACTGCCATAGAGAAATCTGCAAGAGAATTATGTAAAACCAAAACCTGATCTCTCTACTCTTGCTAACAGAAGTCTCTCTCTTCTCAACTGGAATCTCCATTCTCTGCTAGATCTCTCTCTCTCGTGGGTGGCCTTCAAGGAAGAGTATCTATAGAGCTTGAAACCTAGTTCTAATGGGATTAAAACCAGGAATAAACTTCCAGAATATAGATTTACTTCCATGGAAAGGATCAAGATAAAAGATAGAAGGATTGCCCCTGCGAAGAAGTAGTAGCAGAAGCGGACACGGAAGATAAATGACGACATCAGGGTGGTCGCTAATTAAAATAACGCTCGCGCACGCAGTCGCTAATTCCTAGATTAATTTATAAAAATAAACGACATTTCACATTTGAAAAATAGGAAATGATGCCTCTGTAGCATGACGTCAATTAATGAGCGCCTTCAAAGCAGACGTTAATTCCTTGAATTTGATTTTAAATGGAATTCGTAAAATCAGGAAATGACGCATGTGCGTGCGGTCGCTAGTTAATTGAAATAACGACACCCATAGAGTCGTCGATTAAATGACGCCCTACTGACAGTCGCTAATTACAAATATTCTAGAAAAATTCTAAATAAATTAGAAAATTTTCATATTAAGCCAATATCGAAGTCCACTTCGGGGCATCACGTCGTGACATGAGATTTACTCGTCATAGTATCAATTTTAGCGTGTCTACAGCTGTCCCGCCTTGGCGTCTACTTTGCAGGGGAGTGAGGCAGAATGAGGCGAAAGTGCAACAAGTAGAATGAAGTAAGAACGGACTGAAAAGTAGATGCCAAGGTGTGATGTAACACGCCTCTGACACTAAGTGTTGGAAATCTTTCCACGATTCTGAATGAAACAACCTCGGATGATTACAAGAAAGCAACGATTGAACTGGATGAAAGAAGTAAGCTAATAAATAAAAATGTGCACGCGGGCACGAAAGGAAAGACACCATTAGAGAGCAACTACCAGCCAACGTGGACGTGCTACAACCAAGGTGAGTTTTTGCAGAAAAATAAAGTGAAGTAAGGTAAGAATCTAGTGAATGAATGCTTTCAAGGAACCAGCCTAAGCGGCTTCAAGGAGAACACAATACTCGATTTTGAATGGAATATCTCATGCCAACTCAAATTAAGAGCAAGCGGCCCTCATTACTGACGTAATATGCGGATTTTCATCATTAAAGATCAAAGTTCTACATGATGCATGCTGGGCTAAAAGAAAAAATTAACACAAACTAAAATAGAAAATAATCAAGGATAATATTGCTAAACCATCCAGACTTGGCCAGGAATCCAGATCTCTAAGCTGATACTAAGCCGAAGCCCGTTTGTCTACGCATCAACTCAAAAAATGGAACCGTCATCCCAAGCTTTAGATGACCCAATGGCCTATCCATGTGATCAAGACTCCCCTGGAATTATCACTATTTTTGATGATGGGAAACTCAAATTTCAGATTCATCAGAACCACAAGGTCCTTGATATACTATAATAGAGTAGATACCATATAGTAAAAATGCATATAGGGAGATACAAAGGAGGGAATGATGTCACTAAAGAGGAGATCCAAGTGCCTCGAGACCTGCATAACCTGTTCTTTTCTGTGTTCAAAGATCATTAGCTCAAAAACTCATGATATGATCAATGCATCAAAATATAGAGTGTAAATTCATCAAATAACCTCAATGCCATAAAATAATTCAAAACATAAATCTCAAGAAATGACAACTTCGCACAAGGGCGCGAGAAACAGAAATGACGACAACCACAGTGCCGCTAATCACTTTCAATATTTGATTCGGAATCGTACTGGAAATAACGCCTGCGTGAGAGGGCGTTAAATAAATGATGACATCCTCTATGTCGCGATTCAAGAAAATGACGGCAACAGCTCCGTCGTCAATTAATTGCAAATTCCGGGGCTCCTTTCCCTGTTCAGAAACAAAACTCCAGAGGCCTTATTCAACTCAAACCTGAACTGCGCTGTTTGACTGCCTGCAAGGGCTTCAATGATTATAAAAAGGCCATCCTCTTCTGCTAAAACACATCTAACCGAGACTGAATTGAGCTGCCAGCCGAGATATCAACAGAAGCAGCAGAAGAGCAGCAGAGAACAGGGATCTATTTTCCCTCAATAGAGAAAGAGATGGATAGGATGATGCAACGGCCTGTGAAGAAATCCAAAGTGGGATTTCCAAGAATATCAAAAATTGAAGGCCATATCAACGGAAGAATTGCCATGAACCAAGTAAGTATCAAGATTTTGAAATTGACTTCTATTTTACCCCCCTTCTCTTCCTAAATTCTAATCATGCTCTTCCTTCTTCCTCTCTCTTCTTTTCCTTTTCAGAATTATCCAAACATCTCGGGGGCAAGAAGGTTCACCAAGAATAAATGGCTACCCCTCCTCCTTTCCATATTCTCCCTAGACATGAGGACTTACCTCTCTAGATGGCACTTTCTAGGCTTAGTGACCCATGCCAAACATTATGACAATGTACACCTAGATTGGGCCGCCATGGGAGGCCTCATAGAAATATGGCATCCTACCACACACACCTTCCTATTTTCCACCTTTGAAGCCACTATACTCCCAGAAGAAACGAAGATGCTTCTAGGCTTGAAGAGGATGAAGCAAGGAGATGAAGAGAAGATGGCAAACATGACAAGGAGCATGAGTGCACATGAAGTTCTATCAAGCTTAATTTCAAGCTCCAACATGGTGAATCAAGTCAAGGCTACCAAAGGGATCAATCTAATGAAGCTTGCGGCATGGGTCTACAAGAGGATGGACCAAGCCAAGGAAGATGATCTAGAGAAGGTAATGAAGGCTTTTGTGATATGCCTGGCGGGAGCACAACTCTTCCCTTCATCGGAGGATTTTTTAGAAGAAGAGCAATTAAGTGCTATTGCTAGAATATGGGAAAGGGAGAGAATAGGACCGGCAGTGCTAGCCTATCTCTATAGTGGGCTTACCTCGGCGGCTATGGGGAGGCCTCTATACGGGTCTATGCTTTTATTTTCTAGTTGGGTAGACCTCCACTTGAAGTTTGACCCATGTGAAGAAACTCAACAAGCATCTAGGATTTTCTCTATAAGTCCACTTCACTACATGACGGGCTCACTAGGATTATGTGAGAGAGTGGTGAACCGTGTACCAAAGGTGAAGAAGAGAGTGGAATGGAGAGAACACCTAAAGGTTATGCCCAAAAACCTCTTCACATGCGCACCGGGATTCCTTAAAACTCAAGACATCCGCACACGGCTCTCATCCGGAGTGGATCTTGTTGGGTCTATAAGATGGTGCAAACCGGATTCAGAGTGGGGTGAATGAATCTCCCCTTTAAAAATTTTACCCAATTAAAACTGTACTAATAAACTTTTGTGGAAATGAAAATTGATAAGATCAGCAAGATAGAAATTCTATTGAGACTCACACTAGAACACTTGTCCAGAAGCTCTAAAGTGATTCTCACTAGAGTACTTGGATAGCAGTGAGAAGATTTCCTCAGATGGCAACTATGTTGAAACACCAGATAGCTGATATGATGCAGCCAATGCAATTTGGAGATAGAATTGCTTAGGCTAAATCTATACAACATAAACGAACTTAAGAATACATCTATCGATAGTTAGAATTGCATTCAAACAAAATAGACCACTGCACAAAAGATTTTTAGGTGATTCGGTCCTCCAGACCTACGTCCACCCCACACTCAACCCGAGTGTGGATTCCTGCTGACTCACAGCTTGAATGGCTGGGCATCACAGCTTGCCTGCATCGGCTGGGCCTCACAACTTGCCATCCGCTGAGCATCACAGCTTGCTATCCTGCTGAGCATCACAGCTTGTTGTCGAGGGTAACCACCTTGCCTGCTGAGCATCACAGCTTGCTCTGCTGACTCACAGCTTGAAGTTCAAAGATAAACGAAAAGAACAAAAGAAAATATGAAGCAAAACCACAGCGATGGAAAGCTGGAAATGAAACACAGAATGTAGCTCTCGCAGGAGCAAGTCTGGCTTGGATCTGATCCAAATGCCAGGAAGACAGATCTTCAACGATGGCTTCACACTCATGAACTCCTCACTCTCATTTTCTTTCTCTATATAGCTCTGATCACACACTAGCTCTCTCTTCCTTTCTTCTCGTTCTTCTTCTGCTACTCACTCTATGATTCTGTCATCCTCAATTTTTTAATTCTCTATATCTCCTTATCTCTGTCTCTTCTCTTTCTTTTCTTGTCCCCCTTGGCTCTACTACCCTTTTCTCTTTTCTCTGCAGGTGTCTATATATATGGAGGCTTCTGAGAGATGGGCGCGTGGAAACCTCATTTCCCGCCCAATGAATTTGAAAAGCATGGCTCCTTTAGAGTGTACGTGCCAGGCAGATTCATTAGTCCTCACGAGTTCACATGCGTCATTAAGTTCCTGCAATGAGAAAGTGCTTGTCAACAAATTGTGCACCGACTCTAACAAGGCTAAAACCAACTCTACACCGACCTTGTATAGCACAAGGATAGAATGTGCACAGACTTACATCTGCCTAAGGTAAACATGCACTGACCGTGTGTGAGCCAAAACCTACACTGATCTTAGTTGTGTGAAGACACAGACTAAGACGCAAAATATGCACAGACCTTAGTTGTGTGAAGACACAAACTAAGACGTACGATATGCACAGACCTTAGTTGAGTGAACACACAAACGTGCATCGTCTTTGTGCAATCTCAACATGACTTGCACCAACCTAATGTTTAACTCTACAGAAATCTACACTGACTATGGTCTAACAAGACTTGCACCGACCTAATGTTTGTGCTCCTTTAGACATAGCATGAGACGCAAACTTAGACGCAGCACATGCACTGAGACGCATATGCACATGAGACGCAATATAAGACACATTACATTCACTGAGACACAAATGCACATGAGACTTAACAATTCATGATGCAAAGGATGCACCGACCTTGACATGCTCAGACCTTTGGTGTGCGTGAGAAGCAATATGAGACGCAGACGTAATATGAGACGCACACTTACACTGAGACACAGATGTGCATAAGACGCAACATAAGACGCAAGCACCACAGCCCTCATATGCATAAGAAAAACATGCACCGAGGAAGAAAATGCACTGACCTCCTATATGCTTTAGAAAAAAACATGCACCGAGGCAGATGATGCACTGACCTCCTAAGCGAGATGAAACAAGTGTGCACAGACCTTGTCATGCACAATGCAAGATAAAACTTGCACCGACCTCACTCATGCCTCGCTACAGTAATGAGCACAGACTTTATATGCATGCTATCTAAACATTGCACCGACCGTTACAATGATATGCACGGACTTGGAGAGCAGACAAAGTTATGACATTGACAGAAATAGATCCTGAAACCGTGGAACCATACAAATGCAGCATCAACACATAACATAAGATATTATGCACAGATGACTCAGAGCAGCATCAACACATAACATAAGATATTATGCACAGATGACTCATAGTGTTTGACATCATCAAAACCACAGGGGTACACAGGGGTACAACAGAGCTTCGACTAGTGGGAGCCACCGAACTAATCCTCTACAATGCTCATCGGTGTCTACCACAAGTCGGTCTTCCACGCCACCACTTTGAGGAAGCGTCTCACCTCCCACCTAACAAGAGGTGGGACCTTGGTTCCAATGATGATGAGGAGGAGATCAAGACATGTTGCATCCCTACGGTTTTGATGATGTCTCACACTATAAATCAATCTTCTATCTCTAGATTAATTTATGTTTCATCATGTTAATGAGTGCTAGTCATATGGTTGTCAGATAATATGCTCTACTTGATTCTTTCTACACTCTGTCTGCATAGTCTGAACAGTGGTGGGTCGACCCCTCCTTGCTGATGAGTCGACCCCTCAGTACATTAATCATCTTAGTCAGTCCATTCACTGGTCTTTCTATTCAAGTCCATACAACAAGACTGTAGCCTGTTTGTCTGAAAGTCTATACATCTGGAAAGGGGCCACGTCTATACATTCTTCCGTTGAATTCATTCAAAGTCTATACATCGGCTTGATTGAGTAAGTCTGTACAGCATGCCTTGTTGTTCATAGCCTTTAAAGTCTGTACATCGCCTTCAGACCTTCAAGTCTATACACTCCATGCTCATTCAAGTCTATACATCCACAGTGTAACTTCAAAGTCTGAACATTGTCTCACTCCGTCAAAGTCCATACATTCTCAGCTGAACCCCATGTCTATACAGTGGCCTCGAGCGTCTCAAGTCTACACACTGTCTTCGGCCTCAATGTCTGTACAGTCGCTGCACTGTACAAGTCGATACACTGGCAGCTCTGCAGAAGTCTATACATTGGCTCAAACATTCCAACTCTGTACAATGGTCCTTCGAACACTCCAAGTCTATACAGTCTGCTTTCACGATTCAGAGTCTATACATCGTTCCTCAAAGGCAAAGTCTGTACACTGCTCACTGTCTCACTAAGTGTCTCACTTGCTAGTCTATACATCGCTGTTGGGCATCAAAGTCTGTACACTGCTCACCGTCTCACTAAGTGTCTCACTTGCTAGTCTATACATCACTGTTGGGCATCAAAGTCTGTACACTGCATCGTCTCAACTTGCGTCTCACTGAGCATCCATTCACTGTAAAGTCTGTACAGACCTCATCGTCTTGAGAACGTCTCATGCCTTTACCAAAGTCTGTACATTGGCAGCCTTTTACCTACGTTGCACTTTGAAGTCTGTACATCGAGTGAAGTCTGGTTAAGTCTTTACATCGCATAGCTCTTCATATAGGAAGTCTACACATTGCTTGCAAGTGTTCAAGCCTATACAGCCTGCTTGCTTCAAAACGCCAAGTCCATACATTGGCTTTGGGCTGAAGTCTATACATTGCTTTAGGCAGAGCAAGTCTGTACATCGCACAACTTTCATACTTTCATTCCATTGTGCATCCTCTTCAAAACGAAGTGTGTACACTCGTTGGCTAACTGTTGAAGTCTGTACACTCAGTTAACCTGCAAGTCTATTCACTCTCTCATTTGAAACACTTGCTTAACTGCTGTTTCAATGTCTACACATTCGATGCCTTCAAGCATTATTCTCTTCGAAGTCTATACATCATCGTCTATACATTGAAGTCCATACAGTGCATACGGTTGCACTTCAAGTCCATACACTGAGCTCACTGAAAAGCCTCAACTCTATACACTCTCACACTGTGACACACTTGCCTATTTGGCATCCCTGAGTCTATACACTCGAAGGGCCTCATACACTTCACAGAAGTCCACACATTTCATCCTTTGTGCTAATGCATTCTTCATCTAGTCTATACAATGAGTTTGCTTGAAGTCTCATAAGTCTATACACTCCCTCAGTGTACACACTTGCTTAATCTGATATCCTAAAGTCTATACATTCGTATCTGACTGAACTAACTAATCAAAGTTCTTTATCTCAGCCTGCAGGTGATACAGGTCAATGATTGGGCACGTGAACCAAGGATGATACCTGGCACGTGATCCGAGAAGGCTCTGGAAAGGGAGGGAACGAGACTCCCTCGTGTGAAGGCCTGAAACTCAGGTCAAAAGCCATATAAAAGGTGCCCTCTGCGAAGAGATAGAGTGAACTGGAGAAAAAGCCTAAGAGCAGAATTCCTGAGCAGAAGAAGAAAAGAGAGAGAGCCTCCACGTTCTAGAAAGAAGATAGAGAGAAAAGATTAGAGAGCAGTCCTGTGAGAGAAAAGTCTGAGTGAGAGAGAAGAGTCTATTTGCTTCTTCGGAAGCTACATTTTGTATTTGATTTTTCTGAAACGATTTGTGTTCATCGTTGTTCTTGTTTACATTTCTATTTTTCCTTTTATTTCTTCATATATCTGATCTCGAGTTGTTACCCTCCGGTGTTTGGAGGAAGGGAGTGTTACTCCGGTTTCCCTCTGGGCTGCAGAGGAAGAGAGATCGTAGATCTCTAGTTTTGCTAGTGACGGGTTGTCATTAGCAGGTTCCCTCCGGGTTGGAGGAAGGGAGAGCTATCTCCGGTTCTGCTCTAGCTGGTAGCTGGAACAGGTTTCAAGCTCTGTGGGTAGCAGAGTTTGGTTGAGGGATTTGTTTCCTTTGGTTATTCAAGCTGTGTGGCAGTACATTGTTCACAGACTGAGTCTGCAGGTTTCTAGCATTGGCTAGTGGAATCCTTACTCTAGTTGGAGTGAGGGGTGGATGTAGATTGTGGACTACAATCGAACCACCTTAAAATCTCTTGTCTCCTCTGTGGTTTGCTGCAATCGTTGATGCTTTCTATCTGCTTGGCAATGTGCTTGTGTGTGGACGGCCTCTTCCAATCGCATCTTATTACTCTGCTTTAGTTTCTCACTGCATTAGCTATTTTGTTTAGCTATATTTGGTAGGGTGATTTTTGAAGTAGTTATTTTCCGCTGAAGTTGTTCAAATCGGGAGTGATCTATTCATCCCCCCCTTCTATATCACTCTTGCTGCGCTAACATTTGGTATCAGAGCAGGTTCGCATCATGTGGGCGAACGGTCAGGGAAATGCTAATGGTCCTAGAAGCTTCATGGCTGAATGTCAATCCATTAGTCGCCCTCCATTTTTTGATTGTAATAATTATCTGTTTTGGAAGAACAGGATGGAAGTGTTTATCAGAGCACAGAGCCACAAGCTGTGGAGGGTAATCACGGTTGGTCCATATGATCTGCCACCGAACGAGGATGCGTGGACAGATGACCATGTCAAGCTATCTTCACTCAACTGGACGGCGCTGAACATCATCCAGTGTGCTGTTCACCCAGAAGAATATGCCCGTATATCTGCCTACAGGACTGCCAAGCGAATGTGGGATGAGCTGCAATTAATCTACCAAGGTACAGCTCAAGTGAAAGCCTCGAAGGTAAACCTCTACACCTCTAAGTATGAACTGTTTAGGATGAATGCAGAGGAGAATATTACTGAGATGTATGCCAGGTTGTCCCTCATCACGAACACACTTAAGGGGCTAGGGAAGGATCTAGCTGAGGCAGACATAGTTAGGAAAATTCTTAGATCCTTATCCCCAGCATGGCACACTAAGGCCATCGTGATTGAAGAGTCAAAAGATCTGATGACCTTGACAGTGAATGAACTCATAGGATCCCTCATGACCTATGAGATGAATTTCAAAGGAGGTGGTGAAGGAAGTGATAGGAAGGCTAAGAATGTAGCACTCAAGGCATCTCGCAACAAGAGTAGCAGTAGCAGTAGCAGCAGCAGCAGCAGCAGCATAAGTAGCGGTGAGTCTGATGGCTTCTCAGATCTCGACCAGAAGGAGCAGGCAATGCTCACACGTCAGTTCAGTAAATTTTTAAGGAGAAAGGGGAAGACCTTTAGGAGAAAAAAGCCATACTCCTTTAACAAGAATGTTGAATCTACCAATTATAGGGATAGAAATCCTAAGAGACTGACCTGTTATCATTGTAACAAATAGGGACACATGAAAGGCGAATGCCCAGATCTTCAGAAGAAGGGTCCCAACTTCCAGAAGAAGAACACAAAAGTACAGAAGAAGAAGAAGCCGCAGGCGATGGTATGCACATGGAGCGAGGAGGAAGAAGATCCTGAAGATACTTCCTCAGAGGAGCATGAAGAAGGAATTTGCCTTATGGCAAACAGTGAAGAGGAGGTAACCCATGTTTTTGAAAATTTTACGATTGATGAATGGGAAGATGCTTATTCAGAGTTATTAGATAAGTTCAATTCTCTTAGTAAAGAGCATAGGGTTCTGAAAAGAAAATTTAATACTAATGTTGAAGAACAAACCCAGGTCTGTGAGGAAAATCAGAAACTAAAAGAGCAACTAGAAGAAATGACCTCACTAAGAAAAGAAAATGATAAGCTCAAGGGAGAAAACCAGGACAGTCAAAATCAGCTGAATGAACTCAAAATACGAATTGAAGAAAGCTTAAATGAAAGTAGAGTGAACTCAGAAAAATACGAAGCTGTTAAGAAAGTCAATGGTGAACTTCTAAAAAATTCTGAGTCCCTTCAAAAGGAGCTGGAAGACAAACAGAAAGTCTTGGAAAAGTTTGTCCAAGGAAAATCCAGTCTGGATGCAATACTGGGGGCTAGGGTTAATTTCAATAAGGATGGTCTAGGCTATGTCCCATCTAACAAAAGACCCTTACAATTCAAAACCATTACCTTCTGCCCAGAGAAGGGAAAAGAAAAGCTGGACACACCATCCAGCTCAAACAGCAGTAAGGGAACTCAAGGTCAGAAAGAAAATTCTAAAAATAGTGCTGATCAACATTTTAAAATGGGAATGAATTTTACGAAAAATTTCACTAAGCCTACAAATCAGAACATAAATGATAAATGGATCAAGCAAGGGGATCAGAAGAAAAGATGGAAATACTACAATCAAATGGGTCCAAAGAGGACCTACTGGAGAAATGATCATCATCTTCAAAAATCTGCTGATCAACAAACTTACAGGAGATATTCTAGAAATGGCAAGCCTAATGAATGGAATACAACTTACTTTTCCAGACCAGCCGGCTATAATTTCAATAAAACAGAAGTAAAGGTGCCAGAGAAAACAATGTTGAAGCAAATCTGGATTTCTAAACATTTGATCAGTGAATTGAACAGTGTCTTTGGACCCAATTCATCTTGGGTTCCAAATCACTTTGCTTGACTTTGTTGTGTAGGTCGGCCTGGCAGCTGAAGACAACAAGTGGTACCTTGACAGTGGCTGCTCCAGGCACATGACAGGTGATCGATCCAAGTTCAGCAAGATAGAGATGAAGGTAGGGGGTCTGGTCAAATTTGGAGGAAAGAACAAAGGTAAGATTATTGGAGTTGGTACAGTGGGTAAGTCTTCCACAAACTCCATTGAAAAAGTTCTACTTGTGGAAGGTCTTCAACACAACCTGATTAGCATTAGTCAGTTATGTGACAAGGGTCACAGGGTTGTATTTGATGATAATTCATGCAAAATCTTTGAAATAAATTCTGATGTGGTTAAATTTGTAGCCAACAGGATTAATAATGTCTACATAGTAGACTTAGATGAGGAATCTGAATCTAATATTTGTTTCTCTGCCAATTCTGAAAATGATGTTTTTGAATGGCATAGACGTCTAGGTCATGCTAGTTTTACTACTTTAAATAAATTGGTCAAGCATGATTTAGTTAGAGGCATGCCTAGAATTAAATTCAATTCGATATCAAAATCATGTGATGCCTGTGCTCTAGGCAAACAAACCAGAAACTGTTTTAAATTAAGATATGAACCATTGTCCTCTAGACCAATGGAACTTCTCCATATGGACCTTTTCGGTCCCACTAGAACTCAGAGTCTTAATGGAAACAGGTTTGGCTATGTCATCATAGATGACTTCTCTAGATATTCATGGATATTCTTCTTAGCAAATAAAAGTGATGCATTTCAAAAGTTTAATCTATTTTTCAATAAGGTCAAACAAGAAGGAAAACACAAGATCTGTACTATTCAATCTGATCATGGAGGTGAGTTTGAAAATTCCATGTTTTCTGATCTTTGTGAAAGAGAGGGACTAACTCACAGGTTTTCTTCTCCCAGGACACCTGAACAGAATGGGATTGTGGAGAGAAGTAATAGAACTGTGGTGGAGATGGCCCGAACCATGCTGATTGAAAGTAAGTTACCTAGAAGGTTTTGGGCAGAAGCGGCCAATACAGCAACTTACATAATCAACAGGGCCATGGTAAGACCCGTTCACAAGAAAACACCCTATGAGCTTCTAAAAGGTAAGAAACCAAACTTGTTTCATTTCAGAATTTTTGGAGCAAAATGTTTTATTCACAATAATGACAAGAAAAATTTAGACAAGTTTGAAGCTAAAAGCTCCCCTGGAATATTTTTGGGATATTCAGAAGTGTCTAGGGCATATAGAGTCTTCAACATAACAGACAAAAAGGTTGAAGAGTCTCCACACATTATTTTCAGTGAAAAGAAAGGTGTGTCTAACATTGAAAATTTTGACAGGGACTCCAATCATGATGGGGAATTCCTAGAAGACCAAGAAGAAGAGAAGACTCAGCCGAGTGGAACAACAAATCCCCTCAATCAGGAAGGGCCAAGAGAAACAGGTGAGTCTTCAACCAATGTTAGATTTCTTAAAGACCATCCGATAGATAATGTCATAGGCAATCCTGAATATCCTCTTCGGACTAGGTCTCATTTTAGGAATGTGAATAACGAAGACTTAATTGCTTTAGTCTCACAAATTGAACCCAAATCAATAGAAGAGGCCTTGGCTGATCAAGCTTAGGTCAATGCCATGAGTGAGGAATTAGGTCAGTTCAAAAGAAATAATGTCTGGGAACTTGTTCCAAGACCACATAATGTTAATATCATAGGAACTAAGTGGGTGTTCAAAAATAAAATGAATGAAGATGGAGTCATCTCAAGGAATAAGGCCAGATTAGTAGCCAAGGGCTACTGTCAGGAATTTGGTGTAGATTTCGATGAATCCTATGCACCTGTTGCTAGGATGGAGACTATAAGACTGTTGCTTGCTTTTGCATGCTCAAAGAACATAAAACTCCAACAAATGGATGTTAAAAGTGCTTTTTTAAATGGAGTCATTAAGGAAGAAGTTTTTGTTGAACAACCCCCTGGATTTCAATTGTCTCCTCAACCTGACCAAGTTTTCAGGTTAAACAAAGCCTTGTATGGTCTAAAGCAGGCTCCAAGAGCATGGTATGAAAGATTGACTGAATTTCTGATCAGCAAGGGCTACAAAAGAGGTAAAGTTGATCAAACTCTATTTACCAAGGGTACAAATAGAGATCTCCTCATAGTTCAGGTATATGTAGATGACATAGTATTTGGATCAACTAAGCATGAACTATGTGATGAATTTTGTAAAATGATGTCTGCTGAATTTGAAATGAGTTTGGTTGGTGAACGAAAATACTTTCTTGGCTTGCAGGTATAGCAGCTAGAGGATGGGTGCTTCATCAACCAGACCAAATACACATTGGAACTGTTCAAGAGGTTTGGTATGGAAAACCTAAAGCACATTACAACACCCATGGGTACCAATACCTCACTGGATGCAGATGAGACAGGTAAAGAAGTAAATGCCAAACTTTATCGAGGTATGATTGGATCTCTTCTTTACTTGACAGCTTCTAGACCTGATATACAATTCAGTGTAGGAATGTGTGCAAGGTATCAGTCTAGACCTACTGAATTACATTTAGCTGCAGTGAAAAGAATTTTCAGATATTTGTCAACTACTCATTCTCTTGGTTTATGGTTTCCTGCATCACACACATTTAACTTAGTTGCATACACAGATGCTGATTATGCAGGCTGTAAACTAGATAGGAAAAGCACTAGTGGTCATTGTGAATTTTTGGGTGGGTGTTTAGTGTCTTGGGGCTCCAAGAAACAACATTCAGTGGCCCTCTCCACTGCAGAAGTTGAATATGTAGCTATAGGGAGTTGTGGAACACAAGTCATATGGATTAAACACCAGCTTCAGAACTACCAAGTAGACCTGGGGTGCACACCTATCTATTGTGATAACACAAGTGCCATTAATCTTGCCAAAAATCATGTTTTGCATTCATGCACCAAACACATAGAGATAAGGCATCATTTCATAAGAGATGAGGTTTCTAAAAGTAATTTTGAACTGATTCATGTAGGCACAGATAATCAGATTGCTGACATCTTCAATAAACCTTTGGATAATGAAAAATTTGCAACACTAAGAAGAGAATTAGGCTTATACAAACTGTGAAGTCTGTTCTTTTTATGAGGGGGAGTTCTGTCTATCTGTTGGTTAGCTTTCAGGACTGCTTTGAGTGAGGGGGAGCTGATTAAGCTGTGAGAGGAAGAGTTCTTTGACAGATTCAAAAAGTTTAACCAGATATGTGTCTTTGCTGAGTTTCATGACAGATCTAGTGTGGTTCTCTCAGACAGTAGAATGTCACTTAATTCTTAAGTCTATAAGTCAGTGATTCTAAAATCCAGTCAGAATCTTTCCTTTAGTATTCCTTCAGAGATCTGGATTAATTGTAAAAGGTATATCTTCCTACATTGTTAATAATTCTGGTTCAGGCCAAAACTTGTATGTCTTGATATCTGACCCAATCAACTTGAAATCTAGACTTCAAGACTCACTTCAAGAAATAGTTCTTCTGGTATTGCTTTCAATCATTCTATCTCTTCAACACAAGGGCTTAACTGAACAAACATGTCTTGTTTTGGGCACTGAGAAACTGGGAGTTTCATCAATGAAATGAATATTTCTCCTATGTCATGAGGTGTCAAATGCTTAAAAATGAATGAGAAGACATGACAGAGCAACGGTGGCTTGCTGGTGAGTAACGGGGACTCTGGCCTCTAATCAAGGTGTTTTCTCATGTCAAAAGCCACAGTTACTAACTCTGTTCCTTAATAAATAAAAAAAAATAAAGGAAGTAATGAGGTACTCACTCTGAGTAACTGGGGATTCAGGCCTCTAATCAAGGTGTATCTCTAATGTCAAAAGAGTGAATCACCAACTTACTCATTATCTTCTTGAAAATCATCTCAAAAATTCCTTGTTGTGCAACTAATGGATTGCTTGTTCCTCAATACCTTGAGAACACCTCTCTGAATTTGTCTCTTGCTGTCTTGTAGAATAGTTGAATGCTGAGCTATATCAGGCCATACTTGTTAACTCCTGCTCTAAATCATACACTTTGTATGCTGATAAACCTTTCTATCATTCTATGTCTCTATTGTGTACTGGGGTTTACAGAATCTTCACTTGAGTTTAGAACCTCACTTATTCTCTTAAGACCTACTCATGACTTTTTACACTAAGAAGTTACTGCACTTCGTCCTCATGTTGCCAGCACTTTCATATATTCTACATTTCCTTTTGCTGATGTCAAAGGGGGAGAGAGGTTTAGCAATATCAATAGATCAGATCATGAGTTTAGGGGGAGATTTGTTCTTGAGCCAAGGAAATAACTTGTCTTGTGAGGAAAAGAGCTGAGAGTGAGTTGTGGGGGAGTGGTTTTTGAGAAAGAAAGAATTATGCAGTAGTATTTAATTTGTCTGTGCTTGCACTTGCTTTGAATTTGCTTTGTTTGTTGAAGCTGCAGTTAATTACTTGATATGCCATGATATTGCTTGATTCATAGTGTTGCCATCATCAAAAAGGGAGAGATTGTTGCATCCCTACGGTTTTGATGATGTCTCACACTATAAATCAATCTCCTATCTCTAGATTAATTCATGTTTCATCATGTTAATGAGTGCTGTTCATATGGTTGTCAGATAATATGCTCTACTTGATTCTGTCTACACTCTGTCTGCATAGTCTGAACAGTGGTGGGTCGACCCCTCCTTGCTGATGAGTCGACCCCTCAGTACATTAATCATCTTAGTCAGTCCATTCACTGGTCTTTCTATTCAAGTCCATACAACAGGACTGTAGCCTGTTTGTCTGAAAGTCTATACATCCGGAAAGGGGCCACGTCTATACATTCTTCCGTTGAATTCATTCAAAGTCTATACATCGGCTTGATTGAGTAAGTCTGTACAGCATGCCTTGTTGTTCATAGCCTTTAAAGTCTGTACATCACCTTCAGACCTTCAAGTCTATACACTCCATGCTCATTCAAGTCTATACATCCACAGTGTAACTTCAAAGTCTGAACATTGTCTCACTCCGTCAAAGTCCATACATTCTCAGCTGAACCCCATGTCTATACAGTAGCCTCGAGCGTCTCAAGTCTACACACTGTCTTCGGCCTCAATGTCTGTACAGTCGCTGCACTGTACAAGTCGATGCACTGGCAGCCCTGCAGAAGTCTATACATTGGCTCAAACATTCTAACTCTGTACAATGGTCCTTCGAACACTCCAAGTCTATACAGTCTGCTTTCACGATTCAGAGTCTATACATCGTTCCTCAAAGGCAAAGTCTGTACACTGCTCACCGTCTCACTAAGTGTCTCACTTGCTAGTCTATACATCGCTGTTGGGCATCAAAGTCTGTACACTGCTCACCGTCTCACTTGCTAGTCTATACATCGCTGTTGGGCATCAAAGTCTGTACACTGCATCGTCTCAACTTGCGTCTCACTGAGCATCCATTCACTGTAAAGTCTGTACAGACCTCATCGTCTTGAGAACGTCTCATGCCTTTACCAAAGTCTGTACATTGGCAGCCTTTTACCTACGTTGCACTTTGAAGTCTGTACATCGAGTGAAGTCTGGTTAAGTCTTTACATCGCATAGCTCTTCATATAGGAAGTCTATACACTGCTTGCAAGTGTTCAAGCCTATACAGCCTGCTTGCTTCAAAACGCCAAGTCCATACATTGGCTTTGGGCTGAAGTCTATACATTGCTTTAGGCAGAGCAAGTCTGTACATCGCACAACTTTCATACTTTCATTCTATTGTGCATCCTATTCAAAACGAAGTGTGTACACTCGTTGGCTAACTGTTGAAGTCTATACACTCAGTTAACCTGCAAGTCTATTCACTCTCTCATTTGAAACACTTGCTTAACTGCTGTTTCAATGTCTACACATTCGATGCCTTCAAGCATTATTCTCTTCGAAGTCTATACATCATCGTCTATACATTGAAGTCCATACAGTGCATACTGTTGCACTTCAAGTCCATACACTGAGCTCGCTGAAAAGCCTCAACTCTATACACTCTCACACTGTGACACACTTGCCTATTTGGCATCCCTGAGTCTATACACTCGAAGGGCCTCATACACTTCACAGAAGTCCACACATTTCATCCTTTGTGCTAATGCATTCTTCAGCTAGTCTATACACTGAGTTTGCTTGAAGTCTCATAAGTCTATACACTCCCTCAGTGTACACACTTGCTTAATCTGATATCCTAAAGTCTATACATTCGTATCTGACTGAACTAACTAATCAAAGTTCTTTGTCTCAGCCTGCAGGTGATACAGGTCAATGATTGGGCACGTGAACCAAGGATGATACCTGGCACGTGATCCGAGAAGACTATGGAAAGGGAGGGAATGAGACTCCCTCGTGTGAAGGCCTGAAACTCAGGTCGAAAGCCATATAAAAGGTGCCCTCTGCGAAGAGATGGAGTGAACTGGAGAAAAAGCCTAAGAGCAGAATTCCTGAGCAGAAGAAGAAAAGAGAGAGAGCCTCCACGTTCCAGAAAGAAGATAGAGAGAAAAGATTAGAGAGCAGTCCTGTGAGAGAAAAGTCTGAGTGAGAGAGAAGAGTCTATTTGCTTCTTCGGAAGCTACATTTTGTATTTGATTTTTCTGAAACGATTTGTGTTCATCGTTGTTCTTGTTTACATTTCTGTTTTTCCTTTTATTTCTTCACATATCTGATCTCGAGTTGTTACCCTCAGGTGTTTGGAGGAAGGGAGTGTTACTCTGGTTTCCCTCTGGGCTGCAGAGGAAGAGAGATCGTAGATCTCTAGTTTTGCTAGTGACGGGTTGTCATTAGCAGGTTCCCTCCGGGTTGGAGGAAGGGAGAGCTATCTCCGGTTCTGCTCTAGCTGGTAGCTGGAACAGGTTTCAAGCTCTGTGGGTAGCAGAGTTTGGTTGAGGGATTTGTTTCCTTTGGTTATTCAAGCTGTGTGGCAGCACATTGTTCGCAGACTGAGTCTGCAGGTTTCTAGCATTGGCTAGTGGAATCCTTACTCTAGTTGGAGTGAGGGGTGGATGTAGATTGTGGACTACAATCGAACCACCTTAAAATCTCTTGTCTCCTCTGTGGTTTGCTGCAATCGTTGATGCTCTCTATCTGCTTGGCAATGTGCTTGTGTGTGGACGGCCTCTTCCAATCGCATCTTATTACTCTGCTTTAGTTTCTCACTGCATTAGCTATTTTGTTTAGCTATATTCGGTAGGGTGATTTTCGAAGTAGTGATTTTCCGCTGAAGTTGTTCAAATCGGGAGTGATCTATTCATCCCCCCCCTTCTATATCACTCTTGCTGCGCTAACAAGACCGTCCAAGCTCTATGGAGGATCAGCAAGCTACCCCGGCCTATGGAGAGGATTGAAGAAGACAAAGAGCAATGGAAGATCTATGTAATAGCTCTTAGGAGATTGAGACCCAAAGTAGCTCACTAAAAATGTAATGATGCTTTTCTTTAATAAAATAAAGGATTCTTCCTTAATTGAGCCAAAGAAAGCACTTAGAATGATCAAAAACTTCCAATTTCCTTGATTTCTGTCTTTCTGTACTGAGCCACGACAGCCATCAAGTCGCTAATTGCTGAAATAACGCCCTTCACCTCGTCGCCAATTACTTTATCAATTTCCTTAAAACAAATAATAAACCCATGATTGGCGCCTTCGTACACATCCGTTGATTAATTGACGCCCCAACAAATGGGCGTTGATTCTCTTAAATTCCTTTCAGATATTCCCTTAATGTTATGAAATAACGCCTTGATAACAGTCATTCCTTAATCAAATGACGCCTCTGTACGTTGTCGTTAATCAATTTTGAAAATAATAATTATACTCATCCCATCATTACTCTGACAACAGTTACCATTCCCCATGCAATGTGAAATGACGACTACACGCGCTGTCGTTGAATCCTTAAATAGCGCCTTGGATGCAATCGTCAATTAGAATTTATTTCAAAAATTCAAAAATTCCACTAATTAGTGTCTTTGCACACGGGCGTTATTTTTGTAAATGACGACACTCATGCAGGCGTCAATTCTTTTCGAATCCAACTGCCTCACTTTCCATTTTTCTTCTCCTTTCCGTTATTCACCTTCTTCTTCCTCCATTTCTCTGCTCTCCTCTCCACACCGTGACGGCTTTCATCTTCCCATCTTCCCTCCATTCTCATCCCTATTCCCATTCTCATGGCGGGCTCTGGCAAACGATAGTGGGTCATGGCCCCCGCCGTCATCGACCTAGACAAAGATGAACCCGCTGGCGAGGAACTTCCTCCCGCGGCGGTCGAAGATGCTCCGGCGGCGGAGCACGGTGGAGAAGAAGAAGAAGCTAACGAAGAAGGAGAAGAGGAAAGAGAAGACAAAGGGGATGAAGAAGATGACAAAGAAGACGGAGAGGGAGAAGGAGAAGAGGAAAATGAAAATGAAGGAGCAGACGAAGATGAAGATGAAGAGGATGATGACGATGGTGAGGATGAAGAAGATGACGATGAAGCTCCACCTCCCCGCCGGCCACTGCGGGGAGGGTTGACGGCGCTGGAGCCCTACAAGGTAGGTCCCCCACCCTCATTTATTTTCTTCTCTGTAATTTTTTTCTGTTAAAACATGATTTTTCATTACTATCGAGGAAGGGAGATCAATGAACCAGAAAACCAATAAATGACGCCCCTTGAGGCGTCGTCAATTATCTGTTTTCTTTTATTTAAAAATAGATAATCCAATGAAACGGCATCCTGAAACATGTCGTTATTAAAAAAATGCCATATTTATATATCTTTTCCTTGCCATTTTTGTTGTTGTTATACATTTTTTTATTTTTATATTGTAAACAACACTATCGGGACAGAAAATACCCTCAGAAATAGCGCCCCCTACAGGGGCGTCAATTCAACAAATAACGGCCAGAGGATGGCCGTCAATTTTTTTATTTTGATCATGAACAAAATTATAGAGACGGAAATACCCTCAGAAATAGCGCCCCCTACAGGGGTGTCAATTCAACAAATAACGGCCATTGGGTGGTCGTCAATTAAAATAGTGAAGAAACTAGTCAACATACGAATTTCCTTTTTGGCACATATATATATTTATATGTTCTATTTGTTTGGCAGGGTTTGATGCGGACTCAGATCTCATGGGTCCAAGTCCGAGCAGGATATTACGGGTTGCCAGATTTCCAGAGGGCTAGGGTAGAGGCGATGGGGTTCGGCCCCTTTCTTAATATTGAGCCCATACGCCCCGACCTACCTTTGATTCAGGTTTTGAGAGAGAGGTGGGATAGGACCAGTCGGGCATTTCTGATGCCCTAGGGGGCACATTGTACCGAGTTTAGAGGATATTGCCTAGATCACTGGGTTGAGGGTGGATGGGGAGGCTGTCAGTGGAGTGACCCTTCTAGATTACGGGGAGCTAGCCTAGAGGCTGTTAGGGATGGAGACGATTGCAGAGACCCCGAGGCAGTGTAGGACCATCTTCCATATAGATCTGACCCTAGCTATGGGATTAGGGGATTCTAGACAGAGACCGAGAGAGTCCATGGAGGAGTTTTCAAAGAGGTTGATTGGGAGAGCCCGGGCTGCCTACTGCCAGGACCCGGCTCAGAAGGAGCAAGTAGATCGAGATCTGAGGAGGTTTCTATTCTTGATGCTCGGGAGGCTGCTGTTGAGCATGAAGGGGGATGTGATCAACTGTCAATTCTTAGGCATCCTCGAGGACTTGGAGGGAGTTGGTAGGTACATGTGGGGAGCCGCCCTGCTGGAGCACCTGATGGCCGATCTGTCCACGGGGATTGGCCGAGAGACGACTGTTAGTGGCTTCTCGCCTTTTCTTCAGGTATGCATTTCCTTTTGTTACTTATTTAAATGCTATGATTATGCATATACATGGATGTTTACTGACGCAATTGATGGATGCAGGTGTGGAGTCACTTATACATGCTGATGAGTCAAGCCGACCCGCGACCTGGAGATGAGGGGGCCTTCCCACTAGCACGGCGGTGGCTGCCTCTCCTCACTGGAGCACCACACGCTTACGAGCTGCGCGTTCTTCGGCGGGATTTTCGCGACTACCCCGCCTCACTGGTTCGTGTGTAAAATATGATGCAATTTCCTTTCATTTCCTACTTTATGAAATATGATGATATGATATGATGATATGAATGATATGATGTGAATGCAGGTGGTTTGGATACCCTACTAGGGTATGACCGTGGAGGGTCAGCCTTGGGTCGTAGCGGGCCGACCTCATTTTGGGCGTGAGCTTTGGGTTCACTGCCTGAACGAGATCGGGCTGTTACGGCTCAGGCTGGTGATGAGGACCCTCGGTCTACACCAGGAGTGGGTCGAGGTTGGAGAGCCACGCGGGATTGAGCGGAAGACCCGAGGGCGTACGAGAGCGACCGACTGGCGGATCCGGTTCCTAGATCAGTACGCTGACTGGCAGCGTGGCGGTACGCGTGTTACTTCCCAGGCGGCAGACAGCTCGGAGTACCTGCGGCGCTACTGGGAGGTCTTCGCCGGCCGACCCCAGATGAGGGTCATAGGGGTATGTATGAATGCATCCTTTTTTATTTTCCTAAATGATATATGTATATTATGCAACTAATATGCGATGAATGCAGGATGCACAAGATGTAGTGGTGATGGACATGCAAGTCCATCTTTATAGCTTGGAGGCTCAGCTCGCCACTACGCGGGCAGACTTGGAGATCTTTGTAAGTGCAACTATCTATATGCTAATGATTCCTAATTTATTAATGTTCAGCCACTGATAATTTTTAATGAATGTAGTGTGCCCAGCAGGGGGCGGTGGCAGGAGGTGCAGAAGGGGCCTCGAGCTCGGGGATGAGAGATTCGACTACCGAGATCGCTTCCTTGGAGTAGCGACTCGCAGGAGCAGTGGAGTGGGCCGTGGCAGCGGAACGCGACCTTGCAGCAAAGGTAAGTTCAGAACCATACTCATAAATGCATTCCAATATATCATTATTTGTGTTCATAAAAACTTGTGTTTCTTACAGACTTAGGAGCTTCGAGCCGCGATTACTTGTATCGAGGCAGGACAGCATGAGATGGCTGCACAGGTTAGTTCATAAAAATAATATTCACATGCATTTTTTATTTTCAAGAATTCAATGATGTTAACATGATGTAATGCATGCAGGTTATAGAGCTAGCGGAGGCGAGGAGGTAGACAGCACTGGCGTGCACCGAGGTCGCCATCCATGACCAGCGCGTTACAGAGCTAGAGGAGGCGCAGAGGCAGCATGGGGAGTTGCCTCGCGAGGTGATAGAGATGAGGCTCCTCTTAGAGATGGAGTGGAGAGAGCGCGCCCGCGAGAGGGAGGAGCGGATGGCGCGCGAGCGCGAGCTCGCCGACCTAAGGGCGCAGCTGGGTGCCTCATAGGACAGGTTACGAGTCACAGAGGAGTGACTTCAGAGGGGTCGAGATCGTGTGTGAGCTGCGGGACACTCCAGCGCCTTCACCAGCACGGTCTACTTGGCAAATTCCTTGACTCGACAGAGGAATGAGACAGAGGAGCAGGCTCGAGCTTCCGTTGCTTCCCGGGGGTTGATGCCCCCTCCATAGGCCCATCGCCGAGACGACGGTGAGGCGGAGAGTAGGAGAGAGGAGGGTGGAGGTGAGAGTTAGAGAGAGACTTGTACTCCTCCACCTACATGTTTTTGTACTCAGATATTTATGCATATATATATATATGAGATGATGTTACCTGAGTTGTCATCTTGAGCACTTGCGTACCTAACTTGTTGTTTCTTTCCTTTCTCCTTTCTCCTTTCCCCTGTTCCTATATTTCACAGTTAAACAAACAGGTTAATTCATCTGTTCGGCTTGGCCCCTTGCTCAATAAGTAAGGGGTTGTCATTATTTTGACCTTGATGACGGGTCAATGGGCCAAGCCTTTAATTAATTAAGGCAGATACCAAAGATACAGCATAGTGCAACATACAAGCAAACAAATGCAAACTCGGAATACAAAATGCCCACACAAGAAAGCAACCAAGCACATGATATGGCAAAAGGAAAGGCAGTGGGCTCAATTCAGGAAATTCTTTTTTTCCTTTTTCTTTCTTTTTTCTTTTTTCTTTTAAATGACTACTTTATAGAAGACGCTAATCAAAGAATTTACGCCCTAATGCACTGGCGTTAATTGAAAACCATTTTTATTTTTTTATTTTTTATTTTAAATGACGACATGAAGAACGACGCTAATCACTAAAATGACGCCCCCCCGGACAGGCGTTAAATTAAAAACCATTTTTTTAATTTTTTTAATTTCAAATGACAACATGCAGACTGACGCTAATAAAAGAAATGACGCCCCTGCATGAATGCGTTAATGTTTTTTATTTTTTATTTTTTTATTTTTTTATTGATTTTTTTTTTGATTAGGCTTAGCATGGTCCAAAAGAGTCTTGAAACCTTGCACAATCATCATCTTAAATTCATTAATCGTTCTTAAATGATTTAACAAAGAGTCAACGTGCTTAATAACTTGTGCTTTTATTCATATCCTCTCGCGGCCCATCCTTCATAGTCGGTCTTTACTATCCTTCGAGCTTATAACATACCACAGAGGGGGAAGTGAAGAATAAGTTGGGGAAGCTCATGAGAGGTTTCGAAGAATTGGGAAGCTTCCCTCCCCTACCCTAGTGCCTGTTGGGGTTCGGTCTTTGGCTTAGGAAATTTTTGTTATCTTTTACCCTTATTCATGCATGCTTATGACTAGGGTTTTCCCTGCGGGGACTTTGCCCTCTTGACATACTTTTCTTTGGTAACTTTGCTTCTCTTTTCTTTTTTCTTTTTCTTCTTTTAAAAATAAAGACCTAATTATACTTGGGCTTTGCAGAGTTGTTCCCTTTTGGGCCCTAACTTCCACCTACTAGGGCGGCGGGTAGGTTTGGTGGCATTCCCTGACTCGTACTCCTTCTCGCGAACCGAAGAGAAGAGAATAGGTAAAATTTTACACTCTTAGTTTGGCTCTGACTTTCCTCGGATTTTGAACTGCTTGAGTTTAAGAGCTAAGCGTGTAGTGTGTGCAGGTATTGACCCCAAGTTAAACCGTCAAGACTGAAGAATGAATTAGGGATTTTGATTTTTCAGGTTCCGCGGCCTATGCACCATGCCGGCCTGCAACTTTTCAATTTTCCTTTTTTCCTCTTTTTTCTCTTTCTTTGCTTTTTTCTTTTCTTTCTTTTTTTTCAAGGACTTAAGGGTAGTATTTCTTAAGGTACAATTCGTTCCAAGGGTGAGCCAGTTCTTCCCCTTCGGCGTTAACTAGTTTGTAAGCATTGCCAGGATAAACTTCTTTTATTACGTAGGGCCCTTCCCAATTTGGTTGGAGTTTCGAACGAGGTCCACCTGATTTTACAAAGATTCTTTTGATTACCATTTCACCGACTTTAAATTTTCTCTCAATTACTTTCTTTTGATAAAAACGTGAAAGCCTATTTTTATAAACACGCGCATGCTCGGCGGCGGCCAGACGTTTCTCATCCAGGAGTTCCAACTGAGCAAGGAGGGATTCACGGCGTTCATCAATAGAAAACTCCTTGTCCAGTTGTACTCTAAGAGAAGGAATAAAAATCTCATAAGGAACTACTGCCTCCATTCCATAAGTGAGGGCGAAAGGGGTTTGCCCAGTAGGAGTACGAATGGAAGTGCGGTAAGCCCAAAGAGCTTCAACCAGCTTTTCTAGCCAATCCGCGAATCTATTAGCCACACACATTTTCTTGATGATCCTAATCAAAGTTTTATTTGTTGCCTCTGCTTGTCTGTTGCCTTGCGGATAATAAGGAGATGAATGATGCAATGCAATGTTATACCTGTTACAGAGGTCATGAAGCTCTTGAGAGATGAATTACGGCCCATTGTCGGTGATGATGGTACTTGGTATACTAAATCTTGCAATGATATTCTTCATTATTGATGGGGACATCACCTCCCATGCCCACGTTCACAGCTCGTCTCCTCGCCCCGGTTGTATCCGGCATGATCTAGTTATTTAATTTTGAGTCCTATGTAATTTTTATTTGAGTCATTTCATGTATTTTCCCTTTTATTTGAGTCATGTTCCTAGGTCTTGTGTTTATTTTCCTAAGTTTGAGTGTCATTAGGTTGTCTAGTTAGCTATTATGCCCAATTCATTGGGCTTGGCCCAAGGGCTCCCCCCCTACCCCCTCGGTTATTTGTCATTGAGTCAATTGTCAGGGTCTTATTGTAAAATGTGGGTTGCCTATATATAGGGCCCCATTCCCTCCATTTCAAATTAATGAATCAATGAATGAAAAACTTGCCATTTTGAGAGTTTACACTTCTTATCTAGTGGAGAGATTCTATTTTTTGGGTGAGAGACCCTAGGGGAGAGATTCCCCACCCATCCCTCTCTTAATCTCTCTTTTTCACTCCCCTTTCTCTCTCCTCCACACCCAATTTTGAAAATTTTCTCTCTCCTCCCTTCCCAACCACCACTCTCCCACCTACCCACATTAAAGACCACTCCCCTTCCCCATACATCCCATTACTCCACCCCCTAGTCCCAAGAGAGCTTCCACCAATCCTAGCTCCACCTCCCAACCCCCAACTACCCCACCCACTTCCCCAAGCACCCTTTCCACTACCCAAAGCAGCCCTCCACCTTCCCAAGGCACCTCTTCCCATCCCCAAGACCACCATTGACCACCCCACATTAAAGGAAATTCAAACTCACATGCCTCCCCCCACTTGTGCCCCCCCACCTTCCTCCTTCTCCCTCCAAGCCCAAATTCGTAGCTCCTCCTCCCACCACCTGTTAGACCCCCTTCCAGACCCTATTCTTCCCCTCCCACACCTTGGAACACCCCCTCCTAGACCCCCTCACAGCTAGGGTTCTCCCCACACTCATCCACCTCCATTTCCCCTCCCATATACCCCATTTCCCCCCACCATCTTCAACCTCCAGTTTTCAGTTCACTGGCAGCAGAAGAGTAGCAGTTTGCAGAGGCGACCCTAACCACATCCCAGAGAATCTGAAGGCTCAAGAGGTATCCACGGAAGCGTCTACCTGTCTTCTTCACAACGGCGGTGGTCTCGTCCCCTTACGAGCTTCGAGCTGACCGGGAGATCCGTTCTCCTACAACTGCGTAGAGCTGCCCCTGCTGAGCACCTGAGCCATAGTAGAAGCTCTGCCACGACAAACCTTTGAAAATTCAGGCCACAAGTTCTTCTGCAAAGTTGTTCCTCTTCCTGTCTACGTTCAGACTCAAGAAGTGGAACTTCTATCGACGTCCATGGGCCATAGTTATCATTTTTATCCCTCGGGTATGCGGTTCAACTTCCCATAGCCTGCACCGACTTGTCATCAGTGTTCAGAGTCCCTTTGTTTTCTCCAGCATCGTTTGGCTTCCCCGTCAGTTTTTCTGCGAAGAGGACTCGTCCACGATTCCAAAAACTCCAGCGGTGCTTGATTCTTAGTTCGGGAGCTGACGGGGCATCCTCTGCAACCTGCTGTTGGCCGCCAGAAGCTGCCAGTCCAAGAATCTGCCTCCTTGCTCGGGCCTCCACCCAGATCAGAGTCGGCGCCAGAAGAAATCAAAAAAATTTGGAAGACTTCCCTGGCCTCCTACGAAGATTTTCCAGGTGGTTTCATCCCCAACAAAATTCGGCATCAGTCGCAGCAACCATTTCTTTGATCATCTGTCAGCACCCACAGAACGTGGACAGAACCGGCGACCTCCCATCTTCGGTGTTCCTCTCTCAAGTTCCCCTCCCCGCTTGGCCGGATGAAGGCCCCTCTCTATGTGGAGGTAGTTTTAGTTGTAATATCACTTAACCCCCACCCCAAGATCCCCCTCCTGCGAGAGGTGTAGTATTGTAATCATTTGGGCAGGTCAAGCTACCCCGACGCGGCGTGTGGGGATCCACCCGCCTCCCCGCTCGCCCTCGTCTCCGAGCGGGACCGGTTTCTTCAAACCGGTCGAGTAAGTGCTCCAAACTTTGCTCTAATTTATGCTTGTTATTTCAATATTAGTTCATAAACTTCGCTGGCCATGAATGAGAGCCCGATCCTTAAGCTCCTTTGATATAAGTGATCACCGTGGGAAAAGAGTGGAACCCGTGCCCTCGGCACGACGTCGGCTCCCTTGAATTGGGCTGCCATTACCCTTGGGAATCAACTTAGGCCTTGCTGGCCCTCTACCAGCAAGGGCCCAGCCCGCACAACCTCCACTTGGCATTGCCAAGTTACCCCGGGTCTTGGTGAGCATCGGGTGAGCGGTAGCCGACATCGGTCCGTTTGATTGCGATTGTGCTTGTTTGTTTAAGTCCTAGGTTGTGTCACATCAATTATAAATTTACAAACGGTTGACACTTTAATCTCCGCATAAGCTTCCGCTTCCGCCCACTTGGTGAAGTACTCTGTGGCCGTGAGTATAAATGATTTCGGTTTTGTGAGGAGGTTTGAATCACAAAGCGGTCCGATAATATTGAAAGCCCACACGGAGAAAGGCCATGGGGAGGACATAGGATGGAGTGAAGAAGCCGAAGAATGAATTTTATCGGCGTGCCATTGGCACTTGATACACCTTCGGATATAAATAGAACAGTCCTCTTCTAGAGTGGGCCAATAGAAGCCTAATCTAAGGTTTTTCTTAGCTAGCATCTGGCTATTGACATGACCCCCACATACTCCTGAATGTGCCTCTTCCACGACCTTCCAAGACTCATCATCGTCGAGGCATCTGAGCAAAACTCTAGTGAGACCTCATCTATAGAGCACACCTCTAACCAGAGCATATCTCTGAGCAACTGTTCTGATGGCTTTCTTCTCTTCAACCGTAGCCTCTTCAGAATAGGATTGATCCTGACAATACTTGGCAATCTCATAATACCACGGCTTTTCTTCATCGTCGAACTCTTCATCTAGATCTAATAACATGATCTCCTTGTTTTCAATGATTTCACCTTCCTTAAACTTCTTGAGCACCTCCTCCTTAATACTAAGGAATGTTGGATCTTTGATAGCAGCAGTGAGACGCTTTTGAACAATGATTGAATGGAAGTCCCTTTCAAGGAGGAAAATCAAAGAGGATGCAAGGGAAGCGAGAGCATCGGCTAAGATGTTCTAATCTCGAGGAACATGGATGAAGATTAGTTTAGTAAAAAGCTTGGCATAAGCGGAAGCCAGTTCCTGATAGGATTTAAGTTTAGGATCAAACGTGCGATATTTGGTCAGCACTTGGCGAAGAATAAGCTAACTATCACCTACAATTCGCAATTGGGTAACACCGAATTAATGGGCGGACTGCAGTCCAGCTAGAAGAGCCTCATACTCGGCTATGTTATTCGTAACTGGAAATGCGAGCTGAGAGGCAAGCGGAATAGTGATACCCTCAGGTGATAGGAGAATAATGCCGATCCCCTTTCCTTGTGAATTCCGAGCTCCATCAAAATGTAATGTCCACATCGAATCGGGCTGATAGACGGACATTAGTTCCTCATCTGGAAACTCCGAGCGAATAGGGTCGAATCAAGGGAGAGGATGATGAGCAAGATGTTCTGCTATGACATAGCCTTTAATTGATTTTTGTTGAATGTAGATGATATCAAACTGAGAAAGAAAGCTTTGCCATTGTGCCAATCGGTTGGTGAGAACAGATTTTTCAAGGAGAAACTTGATAGGATTCATGCGAGCAATAAGGTGAACCTCATGAGCTAAGAAATAATGCTTCAACTTCTGCACTACCAAGACTAAAGCAGCACAAGTCTTCTCCATAGCTGAGTACTTCTGCTCACAGGGGTTGAGAAGCTTAGACAAGTAGTAGACTGTCCACTCTTTTCCTTCTTTGTCAATTTGGGCAAGGATAGCACCTACAGAGTCATCCAGGACAGAGATATAGAGAACAAGTGGTTTGCCTGGAACTGGCAACCTCAGGATAGGAGGATTGGCCCAATAATCCTTTAGTCCGTCAAAGGCTGCCTGACATTTGTCATCCCAATTAAATTTGACTCTCGGTTTAGTAAGCTCGTAAAATGACCTACACCTTTGTGAATGTTGGGAGATAAACCGGTGAATAAATTGCAACCTCCTGATCAACCCTCGAACTTCTTTCAAATTCTTGGGAGGAGGCATATCCCTTATTGCCCTTGCTTTATTGGGATCAATCTCAATAGCCCTCTTGCTGACTATGAATCCAAGCAACTTTCCTGATGAAATGCCAAACACACACATCTTGGGGTTCATCTTTACCTGATACTCCCATGCTCTTTGCAAGACTTTGGCCAGAACCCCAGGATGCTCAATCCTTGTTCTTGATTTCACTACCAGGTCATCCACATACACCTCTATAAAGATGTGTATCATGTCATGAAAAATAGCCATCATGGCCCTTTGGTAAGTGGCTCTGGCATTCTTGAGCCCAAACGGCATGACCACATAACAGTAAGTGCCCCAAGGTGTAGTGAATGAGGTTTTATCATGATCCTCCTCAGCCAAACAGATTTGATTGTAACCAGAGAAGCCATCCACAAAAGAGAGGGTCTCGTATCCTGCCGTGTTATCAATTAGCACATCTATGTGAGGGAGGGGGAAATCATCCTTAGGACACGCGCGGTTAAGGTCCCGGAAGTCTATGCAAATTCTGACTCTTCCGTCCTTTTTCATAACTGGGACAATGTTCACCACCCAATTGGGATAGAGGATGACTTTAATAAATTTGGCCTTATGAAGCTTATCAACCTCTTCTTTCATCCTTAATGCCATGTGAGGGTGGAAACGTCTTAACCGCTATTTTTTTTTTATGAAACCCAGTCATCTAATGGGAAAGAAGGGAGAGTGCACCCCCATTCAAGAGGAAAGGAATGTTCTCACTCCACCAACCGACCATTAGATGCTAATTTTATTGCTTTTATCAAAAAGAGAAGGAATTACATCTGAGGAGGCAAGCCTCTGGTGTACATGTATAGTAAAAGACAAAAAAATGCTATACACTTCTCATTCTAACATTGGGTAAACCATTGGCATCAGCCATTGCATAACCCTTAGCAAATAGTGGCAGCTCACGAATAGAGTAAAACCCTTTATTGCTTCCAATTGAAACTGCATGGTTAGCAAGTGCATCTGCTAGCTGATTAGCCTCTCTATATGTATGTACAATGGGACATTGAAATGTAGAGTGAAGTTGTAGTAAGTGTTGCCACCAAGGAAGAAAACTCCATGGTGGATCTTTTTTGGAAGTCAGCAAACTTATTAGAGCTTGAGAATCCGAGTATATGACTGATATATTGATATTATGGTATTGAGCCAAACGGAGACCATCCAATAATGCTCGACCTTCGACAACCATGTTAGAACCAATGCCATAGTAATATGCAAAACCCAATAATAGCTGACCTTGTTGATCTCTAAAACAGCCTCCTCCCCCGGAGAGACCGGGGTTCCCTTTACTTGCACCATCTACATTTAATGAAAATCCTATAGCAGGAGCTATCCACCAGACCTTGATGCAAACTGATTGGGCACAAGAGGTATTTATACCAAAGATTTGCAGAATTTTCTGATAATCTGAACTTGCTCCTTGCTTGAACTTTATCTGCCCAACAGAGCAGGAAATCTCTACAGATATCTGGTCAGCAATTCTCATAAAGTTGGTATGATTACCTTCATACCTGACAGAACATCTGTATTTCCAAGTTTCCCACACAATCATTATTGTTAACATGAGTTGTATAAGGCTTTTGGGTTTGCTGATCACTATCATGTCTATGATTTTTTCCAACCTGTTGAAAATACTGATATCTTCCAAGAATGTTTTGCTAAAGAAAGGATCAAATCGTCTCCATAAAAATCTTGCTATATCACTCTTTATGAACAAATGCTCTTCATTTTCTATGTCATTGGATATAATGCAGCAATTACATCTGGAAGCCAAGTTGATTCCACTTTGTTGAATGCGACTGTCTACTGGAGCTGCATGTTTCAGTAATTTCCAACAGAATAAAGAAGCCCGCAGAGATATTTTATTATGCCAAAGTTTCTTGAGCTTTAAGTTGCATCTATCAGTATGCCCTTTAATAACATTGTAAGCTGATTTTGAACTGAAAATTCCAGATATAGAATGAGACCATATAGGAATATCTACCCCATCTTGTGTATCAAATCTTTGGATTTCTTCCTTCAGCTGCTGGTTTTCTAAATTCTCCCATACAGGTGCTGGGGATTGGCCAATGCTTCTTTAACAGAACAATTTTCAGGTTCCATTTGATTCTGTAAAGACAAGAAATCTGTCAGGGGTCTATCTTTGTACCAGTTGTCTTTGAAAAGATTAGTGTTAGGCCCATCATGAACAATCATCCTGGATCAATTCATGAGTATGGTCCGAGCCTTCTCGAAATCAAGTTTTTTAATCCCAGCAGGAAAAGGGGTTTTACAGTTAAGAATATGTTGATCATGCAAATATTTGCTTTTCATAAAACTAGCCCAAAGGGACTTGCTGTGTATTGAATGCCAAAGCAATTTGACATAGAAGCATAATTGTATATCTCGGAGTCCTCTGATCCCCAGACCTCCTTTAGTGATAGGACAGCAAATTTTATCCCAGGATACCCAATGCTTCCTGTGTTCAGTTTCAAATCCTTGCCAAAAAAAATTGGAACATATTCTCCCAATGTGCTTAAGTGTAGTATATGGAATAGATGCTGCATTTGCAGTGTATATTGGAATAGCAGACAATACCGATTGAATGAGGATCATTCTGCCAGCCTGAGATAAGAGTTTACCTTGCCAGCCTGCTAGCTTGGTATTTACTTTATCAATCAGGTACTTAAAATGTGTTGTCTTGATTCTTCCTTTAAACAGAGGAATCCCCGGGTAGGTTAAGCTTCCAGTTTTGTGGACAAATCCAGACAGGTGACTGATACTAGTAATGATTCTGTGTGGCATTTGCTTTGCAACTATGAAGCAGCTTTTTTGTGCATTTATACACTGCCCAGAGGATGCTGCATACCTTCCTAAGAAAAGTAGGAGTTGTTTGAAAGATGAAATTCCACCACTCATAAAAATCAGAGAGTCATCAGCATATAGTATATGTGAGATGGGCTGCACTCCTCGAGGCAGGTGGTAATATTTACAAAGACCTGCTGAAAATATGTGATTCAAACCTCTGCTTAAAACCTCCTCAGCAATAATGAACAAAGCTGGGGCTAGTGGATCCCCTTGTCTGATCCCTCTTGTTGATTTGAAATAGCCACGAATTTGTCCATTGAAGGATATAGAAAACCAGCAATTTACCAGTAGCTGAGCAATCAATGAAATAAATCTATTACAAAAACCAAACTTTCTTAGGGCCTTGAAAAGAAAATCCCACTCCATACAATCGTAAGCTTTTGCCATATCAAGCTGGATTACCGTATTATGACCTCTCACAGGTCTATTTAGCTCCATCAAAAGCTCCTTGGCCAAAAGGTAATTATCAGCTATGTGTCTTCCACTTACAAATCCACTCTGATCCTTTGAGATGATCATTGGAAGAATGGGTCTTAGTCTGTCACATATGATCTTTGACACTATTTTATATGTGAAATTGCATAGACTGATGGGTCTGAACTCTGCATATGATATAGGGCTTTTGACTTTTAGAATGAGACTAATAACAGTAGAAGTAACCCCCTTTGGTAGACCCCAACCCTGAAAAAAGCTTTGAACAGCATGACTTACATCTTCTCCAATGATATCCCAGCAGTGGGAGAAAAAACCCCATGTATACCCATCCAGCCCTGGTGAACTATTGCCAGATAAAGAAAGCATTGCATTCTTGACTTCATCTGCTGAAGGGATTAAACATAGAGAACTGTTCTGGTCTTCATTAATCAGAGAAGGTATTACATTAAATAGGCTCTCATCAATTATGTGATGATCAGATGTTAAAAGCACTTTGAAATATTCCACAGCACCATCAGCTAATATATCTTGATCATCCACCCACTGTCCATCAATTTTCAGTTTGTGAATGTAGTTTCTTTGCCTCTTAACCTTGGTGTACTGATGAAAAAATTTAGTGTTTCGGTCTCCACACGAAATCCACTTCACCCGAGCCTTTTGATACCAGAAGACCTCTTCTCGAGACAAAAGAAGGCGCAGTTCAGCATTAGCCTTGTGAAGTCTCATTCGGTTTTGAACCGAAGGATTTTCATCATATTGGTTTTGAGCTAATTCCACCAATGATTCAGTCTGGCTCTTTGCCTGAAATATATTACCAAATGTTTCCTTGTTCCACCTTTTTAAATTAGTCTTCAAACATTTAAGCTTTTGCTGTAATATCAGAAATGGGTGAATATCAGTCTGTATATAACTATTCCATTGAACTCTTACAAAGTTCAAGAAATCCTCATGCATATGCCACACATGTTGGTACATAAATCTCCCTGGAGAAGTTGGTGTATGCTTCAAAGATAGTAACAGTGGGGCATGATCTGAAGGCCCTCGAATTAAGTGTCTAACTGACAGAAGATGAGTAGATTGAGCCCAAAGTGAGTTATACAAGACCCTGTCCAAACGGGCTCTTATATGAGATGACCCAGTTTGGTTATTAGTCCATGTATAGTTAGAACAAGAGAAACCAGCATCTAAAAGTCCAATTGCAGTTATAAAGCCTTGAAAGTCTATCATAGCATTCATTGAAGATAAGGACCCACCACTTTTCTCTTCATGGGAGACAATACAGTTGAAATCACCTCCTATCACCCAAGGAGTGTTAACATTTTGACTGAATTCCATTAGAGACTCAAACATAACCCTGCGCTCACTGACACTACAGGAGGCATAAATTGCTGTGAAAAGCACAACAACATTATTATTTTCCTTAATGGCCACAGTCAAATATTGTGAATGTGCCTCTATTATCTCAAGACAGATATGAGGATTATTAAAAATCCATATCTTAGATGCATCACCATTATTTCCAAATGAAGTTTGCATTCTTATTTTCTGAGCCACATTCTGGGCTCTGCTCAGATCAATCCGAGGTTCAGAAATAGCTACTAAACAGATATTATTTGATTGTATGTGTTGGGCCAAACTTCTGACAGTGGCTTTATTTCCTATTCCTTTGACATTCCAGATTAATGCTGAATTAAATATGGCCATAATCAGAAAAAGAGTGAACCGCCATTTTCTTGGCTTTAGCCCTTGTAAGCCGAGCATCACTAAATAGTACCCCGGGCATTACTGAGACTTCATTTGGCTTTGATTGGAGAAGAAGAGAATTGGTGTTGTTATTTACCTGACCACACATCCTGGAGTTTTCATTGGCCGATAGTTTAGAGATAACCTCCGAGATACTAATAGTGAAGATCTTCTGGTCAAAGTGAATAGAATGTTGTTGTTGAGTGGAGATTCTGGTCTGAGAGGCCTCTGTATTATAATGGATTGACGGCAGCTCCTCTGTAGTTGAGACCTCCTCTACCCTGGATAGAATGCTGTTAGGCTTTTTAACTAAGCCATTTTTACAAACATCTTGTGAGGGATCAAGGTTGTTTGATATCTCCAATTCAGACGAAGAAGCAACTGGTTGATGGCTAATAACAGCCTCAAGTATTGAGTTGACATTGGAATCTTGCTTGACCTGAATGCTCTCTTCATCATATTTTAGATCTTCCGAATCTTGGCCTAACACTAAAAATATGTTTCCTTCAGCATCAATCCTTTTGCTACTTGTTTCAGCCGATATAGGCTTATATTCCTGTCGAGAATTTTTCTTGATGCCTGGGAAAGCTAAAATTCCCACCAATGGCTTCCGTGCAGCATTATTTCCCTATTTCTTTTTACAATTTCTTTCCAGATGCCCAATCTTGTGACAATAGGTTCACATTTGCGGCACTTTATGATAATTAATCGTCTGCCAGAAACCTCCATTGTCTATTCCAATCCATATTTGATCCTTCCTTTGCAGATCAAGATTTATCTCTACACAAACTAAGGCTTATGTTGTATTTGTCATAGCTGCTGTCGCATCATGTATCCGCAAGACTGGACCTATGTTAACTGCTATGGATCTAAGCATGTCTTCATGGAAGAAATTAACAGGAAGAGAGGGGAAACCTATCCAGACAGGAATTGTCGATGGATCAGCATCGTAGTTAAAATCATAAGTCCATCTGAAGAACCTGAACATAAATCCTTTGACATATAGGCTTTTTTGTAATAACACTCTAAGAAAATCCGCTTCACATCCCAATCTAACAAGAATATGTCTAGCATTCAATCTGCTTATAACAAACTCCGAAGTTAACTGGAGACGCTGCGGAACGCAGAGCTTGATCTCTGGAATGGATGGACGGCCATATGAGCATTTTGCAATAATCGCATTCTGAAGATGCGAACAAGAGGCCTGCACTTCATCTTGTGAGAAAAACACGGCAGGCTCACCCTGATCCGTGAACGTCGGAGACTTCACTTGAATGTGAGGGCGAGGCCGGTGACGATCTTCCATCAGAATCTGTGCAAAAGTCTTCCAAGGCATTGCTGTAGCTGAGTTCGGGAGGACAACATCTACACTTTTTGGCGTATTAAGGACCTCCCCCACCACGCCAGCCATAGCCGGCAAGGAGGGGAGTTCTCCGATCAAATAGTGAGAAGAAGGCGGGAGAGGACAAACCAGAGATTCTCTTACTAGAAAATATTAGAGAGAGAAAGGTACCCCCAATTCTTTCTATGTCCTCTTAACCGTTGTTTGACCGGGACAGATCCTGGCATAAGTGTGAGACGGTGTTCAACGAGCGTAGGGTCCAGACCCGGCATATCCTCATAACTCCATGCAAACATGTCCTTATATTCTCGAAGAATTTGAATGAGCACCTCTTCTTCAGAGGGCGGAAAATTTTTACTGATGAGGACAATCCTAGGGTTTTCCTCATTACCCAGATTGATCTCTTTGGTGAGTTTCTCTACTGAGGCTGATGGTTCGTCGAACCTCCTCATGCCACTAGCAAAAGCATCAGCCTCGTCCTCATATTCTTCGTATTCTTCATTCCCCTCTTCAATAGGGTCTTCATCATTCATGATCTCATAAACACTAAACCCTTCATCTGTAGAGCACACATCCTCACACTCTATTTATGATAGGAAGATCGGATCCTCTAAGAAACCAGGAAGGGCCAAACATGCCTGACATCTTCTAGCTAGATCCAGCAAGAACCTACAGGGAATCTGTCTACCCTTGGCTTTCTTATGAGTAGCTACCCCAAGACTCTTATTAGAAGAGGAAGGAGAAGAACAAGATGACAAGCTAGATGAACTACCCTGACCTAGAGGAGGAAGAGAAGAAGAGGAAGATGTGGTGGATACAGGAGGAGATACAGGAGAAGCCTCCTCATTGTTGACACCCATTTTTTGTCGATGAGTTGAGTCGTTCCTCTTACTCCCATTTGTTGATGCCTCGAGTTGTCCATCACTCGCCGGGCTATTTTTTGGCACATTTTGGGCTAGTTTTATGGGTGACCTCCCTCCCTGGCTAGGTCTGTTTCAACTCAGGGCTTAATGGGACTTGGTTTTTGGTTAATTGAATATTTTTATGAAAATCAAGTGTCCAGACATATGCACGGTTCATCCTTAGACGTTCAATACTTGGGCGGTTAGCTATAGACCGTTCATACATTTTTGGTTGATTTCTGATGATTTTTTGAATTTCCACCGACGAGGGCTTATGCGGTTGAATCCTAGCCATTCAACATGATGAACGGCCTGGAGTGAACCGTTCTTATTCCAGAGTCCTAAAGCCTAAATGTCTCTCAGATAATTATCCGTTTTATTCATTTATCACCGACATGAGTTAAACGGATAATACTTGGCCGCTTATCATTGTGGACGGTTAATATCAGACAGTTTATCTGTGAGAGTCCAACGGCGACCATTTCGGTTGATTAATGAATAATTAGTGGATGATTATCCTTTCTTTGGAATTATCACCGCCAGAGTTGGACGGTTCTTGATGGACCACCCAACTAGTTGTGTGGTCTATCGTGAGACCATTTAACCTTGCAAACTCTGAAGAATTCAAGGATTCTCTCTCTCTATCCGTGGACTTGTCCCCGGGCTTTATCCGGAGATTTCTTCTCGAATATAGAGTCTTTTTCAATGCCGTTTCTTCTGGATAAGAGATAACTCAATTATCTCCAACTTTTGTGATAATGCCTCGTCCTAAAAATGAATGTAAATCCCAGTTTCGGGCTAAGACCCTGAGTGCTCTATAAATAGACCCCGAGGTCCTCTTCGAAAAGGGGGGGGGGAGATTTTTTGGTCGACGGCGAAGCCCTACTGAATCCTTGAGTGACCTATGACTAGGGAGGGAGGCCTTCTACGTCCATATAGGCCTCCGGTCCAGGGAGTAACTTTCATTTTGAGTCTTTTTTTATCTTTGATAGTCCGTCATTCAGTTTTGGTTGCATGCATCATTCTCCTCATTTTTCTTCACTTGCAATGTCATTCACACATCCTCCCACATTTTTTGACACCCCAGGGGTTTCAAACTCCCCAGGTATCCCTCACTTCATTTAGTTATGATCATTTATTTCCGTTTTAGCATCTACTACACTTTTCAGTTCTAATTTGAGTTTTCTCTTTGTGTTTCCATGTTGTTTTGCAGGTCAGCAATACACTAATACGAGGCCCATCCTTTCTGGCCGGCCGGAAAGGGTGGAGGTTGGACCCTTTTCCAACTTCTGGCGTGGTGGCCTTGTGCTGCTCTTTCAGGACCATTCAGGGGTATGTGCGGTGGATCTTTGACCGCTCTTCATCGTCCTACGGTCGTTTCTCAACCGTCCATCAGCCAGTAGTTCTACATCCCGCGTCCTCTACAGCACTGAAGAACGGCCTATCGTGTGGCCGCACATCCTTACAGGCGGTTCCTCCTGAGCCGTACATCTTCCCAATGCTGCACACTAGGAGAGTACCTCTCCCTCTTTCCAAGGTACGGTGTGTCAATCACATTAGGCACCTTGGTGGCGATCACGGTTGTTTACATTCTTCTGTTCTCCTTCTACTGTTCCCATTTATTTTATATATCGATTTAGTAGAAGGGGAGAGAAGACATTCTTCTTTTAAGCCGATGAGGATTAAAAAACAAACATGTCAACAGCCCATTTTTTTGTGATCACGGTGGGACACCTAGTGCCCATCGTGTTAGTGATTTGCTGAGCCCTTCTTTTGTTATTTTAGTCCTCTTCTAGAAGTGATTGCAGGTTAGGTCGCGTTCTCTGCCTTCTGGAACGTTAACGGTTCTCCTAGAGCCGTTCATCCCTTGTGCGGCTGCACGTCCACCGTCCCTCTCTACGAACAGTGCCAGTTCTCTTGCAAGCGTCCTGTCATAGACGTCCACCTATCGACCATTCACAACTGCCGAAAGGCTTGTCCTTTGCCGTCCATCTTTCTGGCACAGGTACGCTTCTGGCTGGTCTGGTTGTAGGTATACGGTTGCTGGAGATCCGTTCCAGAGCTTATGCGGTTGTCCACAGACCGCTCCTCCTGGTATGTTTCTCATCTCTGCCATCCTTCATTTCCAGCATTCTCTGATTTTTGCTGTTATTCTGCCGTTACTCCCTGTTACTCCTTGGATTATATGGTTCTGTGCAGACCGTCTATCCCTTTGAGCGGTCTTATATAGACCATCCTTGTGGTGCTACAGTGCACCCGTAATTCATTTTGATTGCCATGTTCCATGATATTCATGATCTTTGGTCCTGGTTATTGATCTCCCCCTGCTCCCATACCATTGTTGCATGATTGTTTTCATTGCTTATATATTTGAATGATCATTGGTTGATAGTTGCTAGGCTAGATTTTGCATGAACTCTGGTGCACATAGGAGCATCCATCTCTTTCATAGTAGTTGCATTCCTACCGAGGTAGGGTTTCCTCTTGTCTCCATACTCCTTGGAGCCGACTAGGGGACCTTGCCGAGGACCTCTGTAAGCCCCCGTGAGCCGTGGATTCCCACACGGACGCCGGGCAGGTTGTACCATACCACCCCCTAGTCTAGGGTCTGCATTCATGCGAGAGAGAGTCCTTTAGAGTCTGCCAGTTCCCCATTCTCACCCTGTTTAGGTACCTTGTGGTTGAGTGAATTCACATTTTAATTAATCCACTAAGGTCCTAAATAGGAACTTATAAAATCTTCGTGCATCATTTACAACTTGGGTGGTTAATTGGTGGGTTCTTTTCGCATCTCTCCCCTCATTACATGTTGCAGTGTCATCATTTGCATCTCTTTGTCAGATTAGGCTCATTAGGTCTAGTTCATTTTCGTGTGTCTCCATTTAGCTGCATTTGTCCTAGGTTCATTTCCCTCCTTGTATTCATTTGAGATTCACTGTATAAAGTCTCCATTCTCCCCATGGAGCACTTCTCCCCTGTACCTTGTTCCTATACCTCTCCATCTTCTTACCCCCGTGTGGATTCCTCTTCCCATGCGGGCCCATCTCCTTATTCCTCTATTGGAGCCTATTCTTTTAACGGGCCTTCTTATCCCGCCCGTGCTGCTGTTAGCCCAATCAATTCTCATTCCCACCTTCGTAATTCTTCCAGGCCCATGCATTCCTCCATTCCTGGAATGGGCTTTCCTTCTTCTCAGGCTAGATCCCCTTATTCGGCCCATCATCATTATCCTGGTCTAAATTCATCATCTCTTGCTCAAGCTGGCTCATATCCTTCTCGGACTCTTCCTACCGAGGAGATGATCGCTCAGGCCCAACGCCAGCTTGATGGATTGCAACGAAAAATCAGTCCTCAAACTTCTTTGGATATCCTATTTGCCTTTCAAGGTCTTCAACTCCCACCACGTTCAAAGATTCCGATTTATCGTCGCTATGGTGGAATTGGTGACCCCTACGTGCATTTGAAGGAGTTCTTATATGAGTCGGCCCAGTTCTAGCATGATCAATGCTTGATGGCCTATTTGTTTGGCCTATTTTTAGAGGGCTCGGCCAAAGATTGGTTCTTCACATTACCGCAAGAGCAGATGATGAATTTTCAAGCCATCCAAGCAAGATTTATTCAGCAGTACCAGGACCAGGTTGAGCCCAGACATTCTATGGTTGATCTGGCCCACGAGAAGATGGCGCCCGACAAGGAATTCTCCACGTTTGCCAACCGCTTGCGTCGCCTAGTCGCGCAAGTCCCGGGGCATATTCCGGAGGGCGAGCAGATCAAGATGATTATTTCTAATGCAACGCCCGAGCTCAAGTGCATCTTAGCCCTGAATGATATTACATCCTGGCAATAGCTTTACAATCGAGCCCGCTTCGTTAGCCAACAACTCCTAGTTTCCTTTGACCATGAGTCTCCTCCACCTTTGCCTTCCACATACCCCTTCTCTTCCCCATCCACTATGATTCAACCCTCCACTACATATCCCTCCACGAGTCGACCGTTCACTCCCACACACCCATATACCTCCATGTGCTACACTACAACTCCCTTCACGAGTCAGCCCTCCGCTATTTTATCTCCCCACACCCCTCCACTTCCGGTCAAGGAAACACTACACCCAGAGCAGGTAGATGTCGTCCATTACACTCCCACTCCCTCCACGCCTCCACATCATTTTAGCCCTCTGCCTTCGTCTACGCAATCCCCCTTACCTACGCAACCTCCGCTACCATCCCCACGACCTTCTCACACCCCTCGGCATCCGCCTTGCCCGAAGCGGGCTTCTCACCCCCCTTTGCCGGAATCTCTTACAGATGTTTTCAGGGCTTTGATGGCCACCCATGCATTGCAGCTCTCTCCGGTTATGCCTTGCCAACCCGCGGTCGGAAACTTGCTCCATTTTTGTGAATTCCATCGTCAACAGGGGCATGTGGTCGAGAATTGTTCCGAGCTCCGGGAACTTGTTCACAACTTGGAAGACAAGAAGATGATTGATTGGGCTGTCATGCGCCAAGTTATTTCAGATCTCAGCATCAAGCAACAGCGGCATCAGTAAGTTCCGCCTAGGCAACCGTCTCCACTTCAAGACTAGGGGCACCCTGGTGTTTCTTCAGTTAATAATATACCTACTACGTTACCCACTTCTTCCTCTATCCCATCTCCTCCACCACCTTTACCTACTCCAGCCTCCGCTCGGGAAACTTCTCCTTCACCTTCCGTTTCCACCACCACTCCTGTCCCCAATGCCTCTCGACGTGTTGTAAATATACGCCGAAGAGCGCCACCACCTGCAACTTCCCCCACTACGCCACTACCTTCCTCTCCTCCTTCTTCCCCACTCCTACCTTCACCTCCTTCCTCTTCACCTTCACCATCTCCATCAGCCACATCACCCCCTTTGCCACCTTTATCACCTTCACCATCACTGCCGTCGCCTCTGCCACTTCTTTCGCCATCATCCTCTGAGCCCGAGCAGGCCGAGCCTAAACACACACCTCCACTTTTGCCTTTACCTCCACCCATGCCCATCATCATCAGTATTTCTCCATCACTTGCACCATCGCCACCCGTGCCCTTCAAACCTCCTCCTTTTAACCTGACTCTACCACTTCCCACTTCGCGGAGCAGGTACACGCTACCTTTGGTGCCCCTCGAGTCTAGTCCCCAAGGAGATAAAGAGCCGAACCAGGTTTTGACTGTGCATTACAAGCTTCAAGACTTCATTTGCCGCATGCAGGTCCGAGTCCTGGTCTCTGGCTATTCCAGGGACAATGAGCCCGCACTTGCTATGAAGATGATTGCTCAGAAGAGTTCTTTAGCACTGGTGCCAGTTTCTTCAAAAGCGAGGCCGGTGGCAATCTCTTTACGCACCGGAGAATTCACTGTTGATGTTGTTATTACCTCTCACCTGATTGCTATTCAGTGCACTGGCCCAGAAGAGTTTTCCGCCCGGATGGTGCTAACCCACACGGCTGCCAGAAGTCTAATGAATTCAGCGTTCAAAGGGCAATTGGCCGTGTCCTCGAGATTGACCAGGGGCATTCTACACATCCTATGCAATCTCCATCAGTTTATTGGTGAGGCGGCCACGTCAACGCCGCGCATCGCCCTCCCTCAGTTCCGTCCGGCACTTCTAGATAGGGAGCTGTACTTCGTGTCTGATTGTTGAGAGGAGATGTCGAATCTTATGCTGTTGACCCCAAACGACATAGCTCCCTATTTTTCTAATAAACAACACAAGGAGTTGACTGTTCTGGAATGTCCTTCTATGGTTAGCACCGCACAGCTTGGGGCAACCGCCCCGATAAAGCAGCATGTTCACAACCGGGCCAGGCCGTCTGCCAGGTGGGCCCGTTATTTGAGAAAGTATTGCAAGATAAGAAGCCCGAAGGCTCGAGTCCGTGCAGGGTGGAGTTGTTTCAAGAAGATTGCTACTAAGAAGAGGCGACGGCATAAGTTCAAGGGCCATCAGTTGCGCACTTGGGGGTCCACTTCCTCCTCTCCTTCTTCCGTCCATTCATCTTTTCTTCTGCTCGGTTCTTATCCTTGGGTGGTGTATCTTCCACCACCTGGCCATGCTTCTACCATCTTCTCCCATCCTTATCATTCTAGGCCTCGGCCTATGTCTTCCTCTTCCTCTAATCTAGGGGCATCTTCTAGCTTTCCTTCCTGGATACGTCCAGATTTCACTTCTCATCTCTTTCCCCCGACCCTGTTGGGGATGCCTTATGCTCATTCCCCGACCTTGTCGGGTGGTTTTTCTGATCCTTCCCCGACTTTGTCGGGTGGTTTCCATTTCTTTTCTCCGACCTCGTAAGGTGTTCATACATTTCCTTCCCCGCCTCTGGCGGGTGATCGCTATTCCTTTTCTCCAACCACGCCGGATGATCACTCCTCTTCCCCCTTATCTTTGCCACCATCTTCTTATGGTTCGTCTATTCTTTCTGTCTCACCCTTTCGGGGTCATTACCCTTTTTCGTTCTATTTTTGAGACTTTAGCCCGCCTTGATCTCAGTTAATCCTTGTTTATTCTGTATCTGGTTCCTTATTATCAGGGCCTCAGTACCTTAACGAGGGAGTTCTAGCCCTCGTCTCTCTTCCTTTTTATCCCTTCTTCGTCCAGTATGATGTCTGCCACTCCTCTGTGTCGAGGAATCCAATCCTTTGCTCTCCTTTCATCCTTTATCTTGGCAAGCAAGGAATGCAAAGCTACTCGCGCTCCTCAAAGCTTGATGATCGAAATCGCTTCAGGATGCTGGTTTCCACGCCATGGATCTGCAAAGGTATCTTTATTTTTGGCAAGAATGTGCTTTCATTTCCATTATTTCTATTATTTCTTCACATGATTCCTTAACATGATTGAGTGGCTTTAGGAGTCTTTGTTTAATTAGATCTTAACTTTGTATCAAATAAAAAAGTTAGCTTCTGCAGCATCCTTAGGCTGGTGATAGCTCCGCGCTGGGAGTCTAGTTTCTTTCCTCGATTGTTGAGGGTGACCTATGAGTATGGATTTTTCACACACTACACGGCAAGCCATAGCCGATCTCTCTAAGGCGCACCGTTGCTGCTTTGGCCATACTTTGGGTATGCACAAAGGTCTTTTCTTTTCTCTGCTTGGCCAAGTGCAGGGGCAAGAGATGGATGGATGAGATGACCAACCTAGGCGCTCCCTAATATGGGAGAGGTCTCAAATAGGGGCAGTCTTGACCCTCAAAAGTGAGCTTTCAGGCTATATCTGGCCAATAAGGGCTACCAAAATGAGAAAATAATTCAATGTAAAATTATGATTGGAAGGCATGTCAAGAGTGGCAGTACAGTTCCCCGCGGGACGTCATGAGCCCGGTCGCATGCGTGCCTGATAAATATGGGTCTCAAAATCAAAGACACAAAGCCCTAGCACAACAAACTATCTCTCTGAGGGGTAGTGCCCTGGAAGGAATTCGAGCCTTGATATCTCCCATCCTGCACGAAGTTTGTCTCTAATTTTTCTTCTGCTTCTCCCTCTTAGGCTGGGTTATATCCCGGGTATGGCCTTAGTAGGGGCACCATTCTTTAGAAGCGGTTGGTTGTGGTAAGCCACCCTCACATGCACGTCTTACTTAAAGGAAGCCTTTAATGAAAGGGGTAGGAATGACGATCCCTGGCCAGTAGTTTGAGCCCGTCTTTAGGTGCTGCGGATTGCTATGTCAAAATCAAAATTTCTAAAAAAAATCAAATATTATCAAAAATAAAAAAAATCAAATACTTCAAAATTTAAAAAAAAAACAAAAAAATCAAATATTTCAAAAACCTAAAAAATCAAATACTTCAAAAAAAATCCAGAAAAATGAAATACTATTGAAAATCTAAAAAAAAAAGATCACACAAAATCCAAAAAATGTGTCTTTTTCATGCATTTGCATTTGTTTTAAGGACAGATACGTAATCCGTTTGCTAAGTGTACATGTTGCAAGTACTCCGGAATTCCTTGCTATATCTTTGTGCTCTACCTCCTGTCCACATCTTTGATCTGTTCTTTCCTTCTTCGATCCACTCTCTCGATCTGTTCTGAAGCTCATGTCCTTCCCAGCTTTTGTTTGCAATGATCATATCTTTATGAGAGGGCTTTGCCTCACGATTATGAACCCGGCGGTTCTGCTTCATTCAGATCTTGGGTTTTGATTGAAGTGCGTATTTGTTCATGTCTTTTATCCCGCCGTATCCTTGTCTCGTGTCTATGTCCCACCATGTCGTCTCACACTTTTTGTTTTGTCCCTCACCACATGTTGTTAGTTGACTTGCACATGTTGTTAGTCGTCCGTCATGTCCTTGTCCCAACCGTGTGATCGTCCGTCATGTCCTTGTCCCAACCATGTGTTGTCCCGCTGCATTGGTGTCTTGTCATTCTGTGTTCGTGCATGCGTGTTGTTCGTTCATGCCCTTGCATATGTGCTCGTTTGCCTTTGTTATGTTATGGTGATTGTCATGTTATGTCATTATCTTTGCTATGTTTTTACTTGTTTGTCTTATTCATGAAAATCCATAAAAATCTGAAAAGGAAATCCAAAAAAAAACTTGCCGTTTCACCTGCTCAGGTAAGTCAGGTATGGCCTTCTATCCCTATCACCCTTACTGCATTATTATATGGTACTATAATATATTATCTCGAGAACCAGTTGGTTACTCGCATGTTCCAGGATCTGATGTTCCCTTTTAACAAAAATGATGATGATCCAGGTTCACGTGTTTAATCTTCGGATAGGCCGTTAGGTTGGGATGTCCTGGGGAGGATGGTTCTATCCTGCATGCTGTGGTTGCGGATGGTATCTTGACTCTGATTTTCCCAACTTAGCAATACTATTCTCGAGTATTTTATATTTTAATCTTTCTTTGCATTTGTTTTAACGATTTCTTTTATTTTAGCCCAGCATGCATCATACGCATCCTTTTGAGCTTTCATGACCTATGGTTTGCCTAAAGAATGTCCCACCAGTGATGGTTAGCTGTGCGTTCAGTGTTTGAGTAAGAGGAACTAATTCCACTCTGAGTTGGAAGGTTCTCTTTGGTCAATTCGCTTGGTTTGATTGATTAAGAGGTCCCCGTCTGGAGCTTTAGCCTGTTTCCTTTACTTTTGCTGCCTGCTTTTGGCCTCCTCATTGGACTGCGGGATTGTGTCCCCCATGAGGTTGGTCTTGTCGATTTGTTTCATTTCGTTTAGTTTAATTCCTCCAGACTGGTGTCGCTTTTGGTTTTATCATTCCTTGCATTTGGTTCAGAGTTTTCTGGAAGATTCCTGTCGCTTGTTGGTAAAAACGGGTGTCGTTTTACCTTAACGCCCGCTTTCCGGTCCACTCTGCTGCATTTCCGCTTCATCTCCATGTCTCATGTCACTTTCGCTTCACCTCCGCCCGCTCCCCTGCAAAGAGGACGTTAAGGAGGGGCATCTGTTGACACCCATTTTTTACCGATGAGTTGAGTCATTCCTCTTACTCCCATTTGTTGATGCCTCGAGTTGTCCATCACTCGCCGAGCTATTTTTTGGCACATTTTGGGCTAATTTTATGGGTGACCTCCCTCCCTGGCTAGGTTTGTTTCAACTCAGGGCTTAATGGGCCTTTGTTTTTGGTTAATTAAATATTTTTATGAAAAACAAGTGTCCAGACATATGTACGGTTCATCCTTAGCCGGTCAATACTTGGGCGGTTAGCTATAGACCGTTCATACATTTTTGGTTGATTTCTGATGATTTTCTGAATTTCCACCGACGAGGGCTTATGCAGTTGAATCCTAGACATTCAACAAGATGAACGGCCTGGAGTGAACCGTTCTTCTTCCAGAGTCCTAAAGCCTAAATGTCTCTCATATAATTATCCGTTTTATTCATTTATCACCGACAGGAGTTAAACGGATAATACTTGGCTGCTTATCATTGTGAATGGTTAATATCAGACCGTTTATCTGTGAGGGTCCAACGGCGACCATTTCGGTTGATTAATGGATAATTAGTGGATGATTATCCTTTCTTTGAAATTATCACCGCCAGAGTTGGACGGTTCTTGATGGACCACCCAACTAGTTGTGCGGTCTATCGTGAGACCGTTTAACCTTGCAAACTCTGAAGAATTCAAGGATTTTCTCTCTCTATCCGTGGACTTGTCCTCGGGCTTTATCCGGAGATTTCTTCTCGAATATAGAGTCTTTTTCAATGCCGTTTCTTCTGGATAAGAGATAACTCAATTATCTCCAACTTTTGTGATAATGCCTCGTCCTAAAAATGAATGTAAATCCCAGTTTTGGGCTAAGACCTCGGGTGCTCTATAAATAGACCCTGAGGTCCTCTTCGAAAAGGGGGGGGGGAGATTTTTTGGTCGACGGCGAAGCTCTGCCAAATCCTTGAGCGACCTACGACCAGGAAGGGAGGCCTTCTACGTCCATACAGGCCTCTGGTCCAGGGAGTAACTTTTATTTTGAATCTTTTTTTATCTTTGATAGTCCGTCATTCCCTTTTGATTGCATGCATCATTCTCCTCATTTTTCTTCACTTGCACTGTCATTCACACATCCTCCCACATTTTTTGACACCCCAGGGGTTTCAAACTCCACAGGTATCCCCCACTTCATTTAGTTATGATCATTTATTTCCGTTTTAGCATCTACTACACTTTTCAGTTCTAATTTGGGTTTTCTCTTTGTGTTTCCACGTTGTTTTGCAGGTCAGTAATACACTAACACGAGGCCCATCCTTTCTGGCCGGTCGGAAAGGGTGGAGGTTGGACCCTTTTGCAACTTCTGGCGTAGTGGCCTTGTGCGGCTCTGTCAGGACCATTCATGGGTATGTGCGGTTGATCTTCGACCGCTCTTCATCGTCCTACGGTCATTTCTCAACCGTCCATCAGCCAGTAGTTCTACATCCCGCGTCCTATGCAGCACTGAAGAACGGCCTATCGTGTTGCCGCACATCCTTACAGGCGGTTCCTCCTGAGCCGTACATCTTCCCAGCGCTGCACACTAGGCGAGTACCTCTCCCTCTTTCCAAGGTACGGTGTGTCAATCACATTAGGCACCTTGGTGGCGATCACGGTTGTTTACATTCTTCTGTTCTCCTTCTACTGTTCCCATTTATTTTATATATCAATTTAATAGAAGGGGAGAGAAGACATTTTTCTTTTAAGCCGATGAGGATTAAAAAACAAACATGTCAACACTCATCAGAGGAGAAAAGGAGGTCCGCTAACGAACCTTGAAAGAGTGGCCCTTGGATCGAGGCACACTCCGGAGTAAGATAGGAGGTCTCTTCAATAGAGATAGAAGATTGGAAAGTTTGAATTTTGGCATTTTTTTTTTGTTTTCAAGAATAAAGCAATGGGAGGGTGGAATAGGAGATGGTTTTGAAATTGAAAGATTATAGAAAGATTGGATAAGAGATTGCCCACACGGGGGTGCAATGGAGAGTTGAGAAAATTGCTCAAGAAGCAAGGGAGGAATTGGGGAAGCTTGGAACAGATCTGGAGAGAGAGTAATCAAGACCGTGGGTGGTCTAGGAACATCAGGGACAAGTAGTTTGGAGCACCAGAAGGTAATGAGTAATGGGTGTATGGAATTGAGAGAGAAAAGGCCAGCCCACAGGCTGTCCACAGTGAAGCCTTCTTCGAATGGCACATCTGGCTCCCCGATATCTGTATTGTTACTTAGCATTTGCCTCTTATCTGTAATTATTGCCAGCTTTTCTATCAGCTCATGAATGAGGGGCGGCCATTCTGCATCAATTGGCATAAATAGACGGCTTAAAGCAATGGTAATGTCATTCATATCAAATCATCTATACCAATCACATTCCGGGTCATCCATCTTTCTTCTCTTATCCGGCCTCAAGGACTCCAGAGCTTTATAGGTGACCAGAGGGGCTACGTGATGAGCAAATTGACGTGCATGTACATCTTGATGATCTAATATAGAAGTAACCACTGTGGTTTGCTCATCATGTTGAATAGTCCCTTTTATAAATGAGTATATAAAGTCCATGTGAGTGGCTGCCGGTCTGTTTTGAGGGTAGAGGTCATGGCGACCCATGGCCCTTCATTATCTTTGTCATATTTTTCTTTGCCCGGCCCTTTGTACCCTAGGCCGCCTCGGGGAATAAGCTTGTGATGTTTAATGGGCTTTACTCTGCCCTGGAGATTAACACACAAGACTTTGTCGGATCTGTACCCCATTTTCATAAAAATATTCCACCCCGGGGTATTTATCATATTTTTCTTTTTCTTGCCCTTAGAGGGTAGGGGTGATATCAAAACCGATGCAGGTGTTGTAGTTGGAGACCTTAATAAATCCTACCACGGATCGGCGAGATCTAACACTGATAACAAAGGCCTATTAGCCGGCCATATGGAAGGTACTGATGTTTCTGAATGTATATCATCTGACGGCAAAATAGGCATGCTTGTGACCTTGATGATGCGCCATGTATGTGGAAACTTTATGCATTGGTGATTTGTGGAAGGCAGGGCATCAAGTTCTTGAATGTATGGGCGACCAAAAATACCGTTGAAGGTTGGATCCATATCCAAAATGTGGAAATCTTCCGTAATTGAGACCGGACCCAGCCCAACTTTTAAAGTAATCATGCCCAGAGGAGGTTTCTTCGTATTATCATAAGCAGTCACTGTGATAGTGGATGGCCGAATCTGACTATTCGGAATGTCACACATCTTCAGAGTGCTAGGAGGCAGCACGTTGATAGATGCTCCTGTATCCACCAAGCATTGTTTTACTGCCACTTTGTTAATATCAACCGTGATGCACAAGGCATACTTCCTGGCTGACTTCGGAGCTAATTCATGCTCATGGAAAACAATGGCCGGTTGATCACTTACTGGAGTCAAGACTGATGTAATCTGTTCTGCTGGAATGTCCTCATTAACCATCACCTTCTGTAGGTACTCTTTCAAAGCCTGTTGGTGAATGGTGGATCTTTTTATCAGTTCTAAAATAGAAATCCTTGCTGGGGTCTTGTCTAAGTGTTTTAATGAGTCATATTGAGTGCCCGATACGGATTCCTGTTCTTGCTCCTCATTCCCTTGCGCGGGCTCTGGCTCCCTCTGTGGAAATACGCGATGGAATATCCGTCCACTACGGAGCACCATGGTTTGTGACGATCACGTCTCTATCGGGTTGTGGTTAGGCGGAGATTTGATGGATGAAGATGGGATATTAGGATTAACGGATGTTAAGGGGGTGACCGAAGAAGGAACCCTTATGAGGGGCCTTATTGGCTGAGGGGTAATAGTAGCTGGAGGGATAACAGTAGGAGGGGTAGGAGGCGCCTGAACAGCTGAAGGAGGCGTAGGCCGAATGAGGAGGGATCTGGGTAAAAATGAGGGATTTGCGGGTAGCGGTGTAGGAATTTTTACTGGCAGAGGGTTGTTGGTAGCAGTGGAGGGATTAGGTGTTGGTGGGGGGCGAATGAAGAGTGGCCTAGACGGCAAAGGCGAGGAATTGGTGACTGGGGGGTGGATTTGTTGTGGTGTGGAAGATGATGGAGGGCGAATGAGGAGAGATCTAGCCGGTAAGGTGTTAGTGGTAGTGGAGGGAATTTGGTTAGTGGTGCGTAAAAGGGGACGGGCTGGTTGGGGAAAAGGCGTCGGATGGAAAGGTGTTCTTAACAGTCGAGGTGGTTGAGTTGGAGTTTGGTTTATAGCCCCGACAGAGGCGCTCTCTTCATGTCACCCTTGTCCTCTTTCCACTTCGTGGAAGGAAATAACAGGGTTTACTTGCTGGTTCGGAGGGTGCTTAGGTAATGGATTATGGACAATCCCCATGTCTGGTTGAGGTGCGGGAGCTTGCTGCTTTTGAGGAGGAGGTGGAACTTGCTGCTGAGGCGGCTGTTGAGCCTGCTGCTGCCGAGGAGGTCTTATTACTTTTAGGGTTGCATAAACTGCCTCATTTCATCCCAATTGATACCACCTTGATCATTTAAATCATAGATATAATCCTTGAAATAAAAGCAATGGTCTATATTGTGACCAGGCCGTCAGTGGAAGACACAATACCGAGAGGTATCCACATTAGAAGGCTAGGCCGTTCTTTCTTTTGGCAAGGTGAGTAGGTTGGCGGCCATGAGTACGTTAAATATGTCAGGAAGACTTTCGGGTAATGGTGGGTATTGGGCCCTTTTGGGGCCCAGTGGTCTTCTTGGCTACTGGGGGCTGTAATTGGTGGGTGGCGGCACTTGATGGTATTGTTGAGGAACTGGTGGGTTTGGGTGGATGGCTTGATTCTGTGGAGGAGGATGGAAGGGTCGAGGGGGAGTATTTTTTTTGGGAGCGGGATTAAAGAAGGAGAGTTGTTCTGGAGGTTGCAGAGGTCTTGGGTTAGGGTGGCTGAAAGGTGCGGAGTTGCCGACCATGCCCACTTGCTCATTAGTTACGGTGCCCTCGGTGGTGCCATCACTATTGCTAACATTAGCATTCTTCTTGACCAGCCTTGGTTTCTGTTCAAACATGCCCATGATGGGCGAATCTTTCATTTGGGTTTGTATGTATCTAGCTCTCTCATAGAGCTCTTCCATAGTGCTCAACTTATTCATGGCCAAAATATGACGGAATTGCGGAGTAGAATTTGATATGATCATCTTAACTTGCTCCGTTTCTGAAAGGGTGTCTTTCAATCTTTCGGCCATAGATCTCCACCTATCGGCAAACAAAATGAAGTCCTCCTTGGGCTTCATCTTCTCGGCAACAAGGTCTGTGACTGACAAAGATGGACCCACACGGTCCTTATATTTTTGTAGGAACTTCTGCTGAATAACATCAAAAGCACTGGCTTCGGTCGGCTCCAAGGAATAAAACCATTCAAGTGCCGGACCATCTAGAGACCTTCTAAAGAGATAGGCCAGGGAGATCTTATTATCTTGCCAGAAGGATGTTTCGTACATGAAATCTTTCAGATGAATGAACGGGTTACCCGTTCCATTGTAGCGCCAAAAATTTGGCATCTCGGAAGGAGGCAAATGGAAAACCGGCAAAGTAGGGAGAGCAATCTCCGGAGCATTCTTTGGTGCCGTGACCTTCTTAAGTTGCTCCTCCATACTAGCTATCTTTTGGAGCAGTATAGTGTTGGTGTCAGACTCGACTGGGGCCGGATTGGAAGGGAACGGATTCGGCATAGGCCTCCTTATGAATTAGGGAGGTGGAGGATATTGGGGCCTAACCACTGAGTGGCTCGCCGGTTGAGCTGGCATAACCATAATAGGAGTTGGTGGGCGTGAATGAATCTTATGTGAGACCGCTGGTCATTAAGAGATAAATGGCCACTTGCGGCCTGAGGAGGGTTTGAAGATGAAGGGACATATATCCCTTCTAGAGCGGCTTGAGGGTACAACCCGCCCGGCATCCTAGTGGGAATCCCAGGCTCGCGGGGTCTTACGGAGGTCTCATAATGGAGGTCCTAGTCTGACAGAAGCAATATCTGGCGGAGAGTCCCAACCATTACAAGAGTAAAGGTTTAATGAAACATCGAAAAATGGTAGACGATCGGTCAGTCAGTACCACTGGAGTGGAGTGACTGTCAAACAATCCTAGATAATTTTCACATTTATTTCTCCATAATTATTGTGACAGATTGATACAAATTTAAATTTTTATAACCAAGATCATGTTGGAGAACGTACTATGATGGAACAGAAGAGAGATATTAATCATGAACTTAATTAGATCAGTTCATATATTCCACAATTTACCAATTCCTTGTGTGGGTTTCTGACCTACACATGCAATCTAGCCGAGGTAATCAATGCATACAAAAAGGAAATCAGCGATACGAGATGGTCTAATTTAGGAGCGCTAATAGAGGCTAGCAGTCTATCGAATGACCGCGTAGGGTGATGATCAACAGAACTGGCAGATAGGGAAAAATAGTCTATCGAGCGACTACTGGATTCCTTAAACGGTCATTTGATAGGCCACATAGTCCAGAACAGTAATCGGTGAAACGGTCTATCGAGCGACCGCTAGGGACCCAGGGCGGTTCCTGTTATGACCGCAAACAGGTCGATAACCTAGTCTCCGATGATCTTTGATAGACACTATTTGCAATGCCAAATCCGAACGATACACTAAACAACAATTAGGCAAAATGAAAGTAATAGAAGAGCATAAAAATTCACACAAATAGGCATGATTAATTGGTTTTTAGCCTGCTATACAAGCTAAAATCAAACAATACAAGGAAGCTATCGAGGATGGAACCCTAAATCGACATTCTTCTACTAAAATCATTAATACGACCTCTACACATGATGAAATTTAGGGCTTTTGCTACTAATAGAAAGAAGACAGGAAGGCACATGTGATGGTATAATTTAACTTATGTTTAGGCCACTATTGCCTACCTAAATCAAAGGAGGAAGAGGACGCAGGCCACCAAGATCGCACGAAGAACACCCTCGCTAACTCGACGAATTCTCCCATGAACGTGCTCCTCGCCGGCCGCTACAGCAAAACAGCATTTCTAGGTCGGGCTAGGGTCTGAATTATAGGATTAATTGAACCCTAAAGGCGTCGATTAGGCTGGAAGAGTCCACGAACTCCGATCATGCGATATTCGCGCATTGACCCGGTCACGCCGCCGTCTCACCTCAAATTCGAATTCTAGAGTTAGGGTTTCGGCGTGGAATGAGAGGGATAAAGGGCTACCGATCGAGGCCGAACTAATGGGCTTGATTTGGGCTCGAATTAAGCGATCTAAGGTCTGGTTACTCTAAGGTCCAATTTTAGCCTTAATTCCTTAATTCGGCTTGGTTAGGATTTTAATTAGGGTTTGACTTACAAGGACAATAGTCTAAATTTTTTGTCCTCTACATGATTATCATTTTGACAGATTTTTTATAAATTATTTGAGTTTCTCCCGAAAGAAAATTTTAAATTCCACCATTTAGTTCTAATTAAATTCTCGGGATGTTACACCCTCCCCCACTTTAAGGAATTTGGTCCTCCAAATTCACTGCACTTATCGAAATTGGGATAGTAAGATAACTGACCTTAGAATAAATCGGGGTATTACTTTCGGATAGCATCTTCAGACTCCCAAGTAGCTTCTTCGGTTCCTCGTCGGCTCCATTGAACGTTGGCCATATGTATGGAACGATTCCTGAGTTACTGTTCCTTTCGATCCAAAATCTTTACGGGCTTTTCCTCATAAGTCAAATCTTCCTTTAATTCCAGATCCGCATGTTGAATGATGTGAGTGGGGTCATAAACATATTTCTGCAACATAGATACGTGAAAAATATTGTGCACTCCAGATAACTGAGGTGGTAACGCTAATCTGTAAGCAACTTCTCCAACTCTCTCTAGAATCTCAAAAGGGCCAATGTATCTCAGACTTAGCTTGCCACGAATGCCAAACCTTCGAATTCCTCTCATAGGCGAAACCTTCAAGAATACATGCTCGCCTACTTGAAACTCCAAGGCTCTTCTTCTACTATTGGCATAACTTTTCTGCCTTGATTATGCCACTTGCAGACGATCTCGGATAACACGGACATTCTTGGATGACTCTAAAATGAGATTCGGTCCCAGCCATTGCTTCTCTCCTACCCCATCCTAACACAATGGTGATCAACAACTTCTTCCATAAAGAGCCTAGAACGGAGCCATCTGGATACTGGACTGGTAATTGTTATTGTAGGCGAACTCAATTAAAGCCAAATGCTCATGCCAACTGCCTCCAAAATCAATCACGCAAGCCCTTAACATATCTTCAACGATCTGGTTAGTTCTTTCAGTCTGCCCGTCTGTCTGAGGATGAAAGGCAGTGCTGAAATTCAGACGGGTTCCCAAGGACTCTTACAGTCCTCTCCAAAAATGCGAAGTAAACATGGGGTCTCTATCTGACACAATGCTTACCGGTACTCCATGAAGTCTTACAATTTCCTTCATATAAAGAGCAGCCAAAACATCAACTGTCCACTTTGACTTAATGGATAATAAATGAGTAGACTTAGTTAGTCTATCAACAATAACCCATATCGCATCAAATCCACCATGAGTCCTAGGTAGACCCATGATAAAATCCATACCGACGCTCTCCCATTTCCATTGTGGTATATCGAGCGGCTTTAACTTCCCAGCAGGTCTGAAATGCTCAGCCTTTACTTGCTGACATACCAAACATCTACTCACAAATTCTGCTACTTCCTTTTTCATGCTCGGCCACCAAAAGGTCCTTTTTAAATCCCGGTACATCTTAGTACCTCCAGGGTGAATAGTATACCTGGACCTATGGGCTTCTTCTAAGATTTTTCCTTTTACTTTAGCCACATCAGGAACACATGTTCTTCCTCGAAACAACAACCTGTCATCATCGGCTAATATAAAATCTGGTCTATTGCTCAGACTTTCCTTGATCTCTACCAACATCGGATCATTTCCTTGCAATGACTTGATTCCCATCAATAATTCTAGGTGAAGCTGAAACTGAGCGATCATGACCCGATCCTTACTAACATTGAGGTCTAAACTAGCCAACTGTTCCAGCGGTCTCCATTCTTGCAACATGAGACTTGACAATTTTGCTATTGGCTTGCGGCTTAAAGCATCAGCCACCACATTACCTTTTCTAGGATGGTACTCTATGGAGAAATCAAAATCCTTCAAATACTTGAGCCACCTTCTCTGCCTCATGTTAAGTTCCTTCTGAGAAAATAGGTATTTAAGGCTCTTATGGTCAGAGAACACAGTAAAAGCCTCTCTGTATAAGTACTGCAGCGAGTTCCAAATCATGGACGGGATAATTTTCTTCATGTTTTCTCAGTTGCCTAGAGGAATAGGCTATCACCCTGCCATTCTACATAAGCACACAACCCAAGCCAATGCCCGAAGCATCCGTATAGACTTCAAATCCGCCTTCTCCAGAAGGCAAAGTCAAAATAGGGGCAGTGGTCAAATAGTCCTTCAGAGTTTGGAAACTCCGCTCACAATCTTCCGATCACTCAAACCGATTCTCCTTGCGGGTCAATCTGGTCAGGGGTACCGCAATCTTGGAGAAATCTCTGATAAATCTCTGATAATAACCTGCTAGGCCTAGAAAACTTCTTACTTTAGTTACATTCACAGGCCTACCCAAGTTTCTTACTGCCTCCACCTTTGAGGGGTCAACAGAAATTCCTTCTTTAGCGATAATGTGTCCCAAAAAAGACACTTCTTGCAACTACAAATCACATTTACTAAACTTGGCATACAGTTGATGGTCTCTTAATAATTGCAATGACATCCTTAAGTGCTCAGCATGCTCCTCCTCACTCTTAGAGTATATCAAGATATCATCAATAAACACCACGACCCACTGATCTAGGTAGGGACGGAACACACTATTCATCAACTGCATGAAAGCTGCAGGAGCATTCGTTAGTCCAAAAGACATTACCACAAATTCAAAATTCCCGTACCTACTACGGAAGGTAGTTTTAAAGATATCATCGTCCTTGATCCGCAGCTGATGGTATCCTGATCGAAGATCAATCTTAAAGAAATATTGTGCTCCCGCTATCTGATCGAACAGTTCATCTATTCTCGGCAATGGGTACTTGTTCTTGACAGTAAGCTGGTTCAATTACCGGTAGTCGATGCACAGTCTCAACGAACCATCCTTCTTTCGTACGAACAATATTGGGGCTCCCCATAGGGACGTACTCGGACGAATCAACCCCTTCTCGAGCAACCCCATTAATTACCGCTTTAATTCTCACAACTCCGTAGGAGACATACGATACGGAGCCTTAGAAACAGGGGACGCGCCAGGAATTAGATCAATAGAAAAGACTACCTCTCTCTCAGATGGAAGTCCCGGTAAATCCTCAGGAAAAACATCAGAAAAATCTTGAACAATAGGGATGTCCTTAATCTCAAACTCCTTCTTATTGGTCAAAGAAACTAAGGCTAGAAAAGCCTGACATCCTTTCTTCAATAACTTCTCAGCTCGAACAGCCGAAATAAGCAGCACAGACTTAGAGTGCCTAACCCCAACAAAAGAAAGCTTGGGGTGTCCAGAAAAAGACACGAAGCTAGTTCTACAATGAACACTTGCCTCATTTCTAGCCAGTCAATCAGCTCTTAGGATGACATCATAATCCTTCATTGCCATACAAACCAAATCTGCTGGCATACTCTGCCCACTAATCAGGATCTTACTAGAAGGGTAGTAATATTTGATTACAGAACCCGAACTAATAGGGGTTGAAATTTCCAATAGAGAATTCATTAACATAGGTTTTACAGTTAAGGACTTAGCAAAACTCTGAGAAATAAATGAATGCGTTACTCCAGTATCAAATAGAACAAAAGTTGGCTTATCATAGATAATAAGTGTACCTTCAACAAGTCCACCCTCCTCGGTGGTTTCGGTCTCAGTTTCCTGTAGGGCTTGAAGCTTGCCCTGCCGCTTCTGACCTCCTTGCGGCTTATTTGGTGTAGCTTGGTCAGATAGGAGGGGACACTCGGGAATACGATGGTCCCAGCTTCCGCAACGTAGACAGGCGCCTAGCTTGCACCAACACTCCTCCATCTTGTGACCTGGCCGATCACAAAACTTGCAAATAGCCTTAGACGGGACAACCGAACTCGCCTTCTTATTGCCGTTCCTTGACTTCTTGTCCTGTGATGAACTTGACCCGCCATTGAGCCTCTTCTTGCCATTAGTGGGTTTAAAATTCCCAGAACTAGTTGTTGAATCTTTCCTCTTGTCTCTTCCTCGGATTCGATCCATCATCTCCAATGTATCTTCAAGAACTTGAGCTTTCCTGACAATCTCGGCATAGTTAGAGATTTCTATTGGTGCCAACTGGTTAATATATTGAAGCTTCAACCCGTTCATAAATCGCTTGGCCTTCATCTTTTCGGTGGATACCAAGTGCGGTGCATGACGAGACAGCCTGGTGAATTGTGCTTCATACTTCGCAACTGATAAGTTCCTCTGTTTCAGAGCAGCAAACTCTGCCGCCTTCTTCTCTTGTACACGGTCTAAAAAGTACTTGTTGTTAAAGAACTCCTTAAATTCCTCCCACGTTGCACGCCTATTGCCTAGTATGGCTTCCACCGATTCCCACCAAGCACGCGCATCGTGTTCAAGCTGGAAAGTCACCAAAAGAACTTGATCTTGGTCATTGCACTGCATAACTCTAAAAACCCGCTCTATCTCCTTCAGCCAATTCTCGACTTCATCAGGATCCGCCGATCCACCAAATCATGGCGGATTCATTCCTCAAAAATTGCAGTGGAGATCACCGGCCCCATGGTGTGCAGCACTCTGGGCCACTAGCTGAAGTGCCTGGGTTAAACCTTGCACGGTTCGCTGCATGTCTCTCCACTGCGCACGTTCCGCCGCCATGAAACAGATTGCCTACATGTAGGGAAACGTTAAGTTAAGAATGGCCTAACAGAGTCTCTTTTAGAATTAATCAATTTACTCAGCCCCAGTCTCTAACCAATCTCACCGGGTTGGACCCTTAGACTTTTAACAAGGTTACAGGTTCTATGACATTACTTAGAAACCTAGGAACCAAGAAAACCTAGGCTCTGATACCACAAAACTGTCACGCCCCGACGTAGAATATTGGGATGCGGCAGTTACATACATTCATGATAAACAGAGCAATAACGAAATTAAGAGATCATAATTGCAAATAGAAGGAATTACTCTATAATTATCAATTTACTCATAATTAGAGCATGAAATGTTTCCAAACATCTTACATTTCAACACAAATAAAAGAAGAACGAAAAGATTACAACACTATCGAGGACTCATTTAGACCACAACTATACTACTCCAAACTCTACTAAGACATCTGCCACAAGCACATCTAATAGTTCCACTCCAAGTCCTTACTGATGTGACACCACCTTGGGGGGGGCAGCCACTGGACCAATGCTCCTTGGAACTAAGTATGCAAGCACAACTACAAGGCTAAGAAGCCTACGTAAGCAGACACTCGTATGGCACGCACACTCAACCCGGGGGTGACTCGGGGATGGCGAGTCGAGAAAGTGGGACGAGACCCTTGCTGGTAGAGGGTCATCAGAGTCCAAGGTAAACCTCCCCTTGGGGTACAGATGCCCAACTCAATGAGTCGGCAATGGCCGAAGGGCACGAGTTCACTCACTCACATCCACGGTGGTCGCACGAAGGCGGTGGAGCCTTGGGACCGGGCGCTCTCTCCCTTAACCGACGGTGCAATTGGAGAATATTAAATGAACAATCACAATTTGGAGCAAGGGACGAGAGTTTACCTAGCCATTTTGAAGAAACCAGCTCCGGTCGGAGACGTGGGCGAGCGGGGAAGCGTGGGCTACCCGCACGCCGCGCCGATGACGCTTCAGCCGCTGACCTGCTAGTACAAGCACTACGCCCTCGCAGAGGGGTTGGACTAAGGGTGGGGAACTATATTACAACCAAAATGTACCTCCACGTAGGGAGGGGCGGTCAGCCGGCCAGGCAGGGTGGCGGAAAAACTAAGCTAGAAGCTGAATTGCCGAGCTCCCCGGTTCTGCCAGCTTCAGGAAGAGCTGGATAGGCAGTCACTGTCGATGCTGCCACGAGCTCTCCCGAACTCCTTTGTTGACAAAACCAGGGCCAAAATCTCCTGGGTTGGCCCAGGAGGATGTCAAAATTTTGGTGGAATTTCCTGACGATGATGACGGTCGGGGCAGGGTCAGGATCAGGACAGCTTTACTCTGGAACAGACAGTCCCTGGGTCGCTACTGCCGGAAGGGAAAGCCGTCACGAATGCTCCCAAGCTCCAAAGAGGATGAGACTAGAGTCGTTGCGTTCGTGGTCGAGTCCTCTTCGAACGGAGACCCACGGGGGTGCCGGAGGATGTCGGAGCAGACGGAGGGACCACGAAAAGTTTCCAGGTGTCAGATCAGTCCCTGAGGGAACTGATCCAGCGCACCTGAGGGGGAAAATTTGGAACTCACTGTTCTGGGATCCGAATGGGGCCCTTCTTCTTGATTATGGAAGAGGACTCGTAGGGTAAGTCTTCAGCCAAGTGGCACCTCAAGAATCCCAGGGTTCTGGTTGTGGAAGAATCTGCAAGTCGTTGCTGGTCATCTGCCTGAGAGGAAATGCGCAGTCTAGGGAGATCGGCTCCTCTGGGCAGCCCCGAAGTCAATTGATGGAGCGACCCCCTCCGTTGGAAAGCTGACTGGACGATGATTCTGACGGTATATGGTACGCCGCCTGAAGCCTCGTGGTGATGACATGGCTATCTCTACAAACTGCTGGTACCTCTGCTACCTGCGAACCAGAGCAGTGCCTTGTTGGGAGTGGGGGTAAGAGAGGGGAGAATGGGAAAGGGAGTTTGATGGCTAGGGGGGGTGCGACCTAGATGGTAAGGGGGTGATGGGGAAGGGAGGGAAACAGCCAGCAAGGGGAGAGAAATTCAAATTTGGCCTAGGATTTGAGCCCCTTCAGCCTTGGGGAGATGGAAGGGTACTTGGGAAAGGGTAGTGGGTGGTTGGGGGTTGGAGGGTGGCTTGAAGATTGGTGGGTTCTCCCTTGGGGCTAGGGATGGAGTAAAGAGATGTTGTGAGAAGTTGTGGTGACTATTGAATGAGGGGAGAAGAGAGAGAAAGTAGGTGGGGGGAGGAGAGAGAAAGGGGCGACCCCCTTAGAGAGAGAGAGATATGAGAGAGAGATATCAAGAGAGGGAGGGGAGATAAAATTCCAAGGTAATTTTTAATTTCATTGATCATCAAAGGTTACAAATGAGAGAGGGGAGGGGGCTATTTATAGACTCTATACTTTTCCTAGGAGCAAATTGACCCTGACTAAACAACTAATGACCAAAGCAGTCCAAGGGAGGGCGCCCCTGGACCTAGCCCATTGAATTGGGCCCATTAGACACATTACCTAGATAAATGACTCACTAACCTAGGTACTTGACTCAAATAAAAGGAAAATTACAATGATATTACTCAAATCTAATTACGTATAACTCAAAAATAAATTACTAGATCATGTCGGACGCCTCCGGGGTGAGGAGAGGGGCCGTGAGTGCCAGAATGGATGGTGATGACACCATCATACTCCCGGGGTGCGGAGAACTCGACTCCATCGAGTAAGAGTCCTTCCCTCCTTAGAGGGTGTAGAAGTGGTACCGCCCACAAGTCTTCCAAAAGAAGCCGATCCTTCCACATAGAGAGGTAGCGCCTGCACACCTTACTCCGAGTGATGATTACCTGTTCATCCAATATTCTCTCAATTTACTTACGTCGGGCTCTCCGGGCTGGCGATGCTCTCATGGGGGGAGGGGTGGGTGCTCTCTCAAGGGAGGAAGGGGGCTTGATATCCTCACTAGATGCCACCGTGGGACCCTTGTGTGGCACAAGGCATTTCACATTGAAACTGAAGCTAACTCTGTATCCCTCGAGGAGGCTTAACTCATAAGCAGTGGTGCACCTCAAAACCTGGAAGGGAATAATCCCATAAAACCTCAGTCTTGAGTTGTCTCTATGTGAGAGCCTCTCATTCCTCACCATCCCGGAATCACCCATTTGGATTTTTTGGTGACGCCGATGTGAGTCGGCCTGCCTTTTGTAAATTTTATGGCTCTTGTTGATGTGCTTGCAAAGGTTATCATGCAATTTTGTGAATGCTGACCTTCTAGTGGTTATGGGTGGACCTGGACAACAAAAAGTGGACCTATCATGCATGAGGTGTTTTTTGGGCTTGTGAGATGTAGGAGGTCCTGGGCATCCAAAGGTGGATCTAGCTTGCTCATGCTTCCTATCGAGGTAGGTGAAGACTGGGGGACCGGGGCATCCAAACTTGGCCCTATCATGCATAAGTTCTCTACTCAAGGTTGGAGGACCGGGGCATCCAAATATGATCCTATCATGCGTAAGACCAATGAGGAATGGGGGAGGGCCGTTACACCCAAATATATATCACTTATGCTTCCGACTTGACATGTGGGTGTCATGAATGAAAAGACCCGACTTACTATTCATGTCAAGTGGTGTGAGGTGCCAAGACATTTGTATTTTTTCTCCAAAGATGACTTCCATGTGTGGGGTTGCGGGATGGCTTTTGAACATCCATTTGAAAGGATCGAAGGGATCTAGGAAGGTGGACGTCATGGAGAGAGGCGCTTCCTTAATCCCTATGTGTATATTGCCCAAAGTCATGGCTCTCATGGTGTAACTTGAGTCTAGGAAGGGGTGGGTTTGATCCATCATGGTGGGTTGGGGTAGGGAAAGGTGGGTGGTGGATAAGGTGGTTGGGTCATATGGGTTCCTTGGCTCCCATTGGAAGGGATCAAAGGGATAATGGAAAGGGATACTAAGGGAGAGCTCTATGTCCTTAGGGTCCTTTAAAGGTGGTGGATCTCCCCCCTTTGATGAAGTAATTATGCCATAGTCTTTGGTGGGTGGGTTGGCCATGAGGGGATGGTTTGGCTTTCTACCCGAGATAAGAAGCTCCAAATTGAGGAGAAGGTCGGGCTCATCGGGTGTGGGGAGGAATAGTAGAAGGTCGCTAGTGTAGCAACCAATGGTGCAAATTGAGGTGATAGACCCGACACAAAGGTGTAGGAGGTCAAAGCTCCTAGATTGGTTGGTCACCATGGTCAACATGCTCGTGAACTCGATTTACCATGCTAAGCCCTTAAGAAGATCCCCTAAGGTCTCCACTTGGTAGGATGATTGGATTGTGGTGTGATAGGAGGAGAAGGGTACTATGGGGATGTCTAGCTCCATGGGAGGGTAGACATGGGATGTGATGGGAGGGATCAGTCCCTCCTTTAGCCATCTAGCTAGGGACCCATCTATGATTATGGTGCCATTTGTGAAGGTTTGTTGTTCTTGAGGATTCAGACTGTTTGGAGTGGTGAAGGCTTGAGGCTCTTCCTCATCATTGGTGTGAACTTGGGTTTCCTTATGGGTGGGGAGAGGGTCCAGGCTAGCATCTACTCTTATGTGAGTGGGTGTGGCCTCCTTTTCCAAGGGAATGGGTAGGTCTCTTGGGGATGTGGTGATGATGGTTGGTGCATGGTGCACCCGGGGTGGTGGGTAAAGGGAGACTTGGGTTAGGATAGGGAGGGGAAGTAGTGGAGGCCTAGGACATGGTAGAGTTGGGGTCAGGAGTGGGAGATGGGTTTGGTGAGGAGGTTTGGTTTGGTTGGTCTTGGGAGGTGTGTCCCTTATGGGGAAGATGGAAGAGCAGAGGGTGGGACCATTCGGGCTTGAGTGTTGAGGGTTAGGTGGTGGGGTGTGGGGGAGGTGGCCGAGGTAGGATCGGTAGGGAGTGGTGGGGTTTGGGCCATTGGGGTGACCTTAGGTGGGCCAGGTGGAAGTGGAGAAGTGATAGTGCTCCTCGGGCTATGACTACCCGGGTAGGAGGGGAAGGGTTGGGGTGTGTAGACCTTTCTAAGCTCGGCCTTCATTTCTTCCCAAGTGTTAATCAGGGCTTGCCCGCGGATCCCCCTTAAACCCTCAACCATTAGCCAATGAGTTTTCGCTTGCTTGGAGAGGTGCATTTTGGCTAGTCTCACTTTTCTCTCTTCGGCCAAGGGGTACCAACCAAAGTATTGGCCTATCAAAAATTTCCAATCTAGATAGAGGCTTGGGTTGTAGGATCCCTCAAAGGCGGGGGTTTTGATTTTAAAAAGTGCCAAGATGTGGTCATCTGGATTTTTTCGGGGGTAACTCTCATCCATTCTTGGTGCAGACCCATTTCCCTCAAGTCGGTCGAGTCGAAACTTGATGTCTTCTAGCCGATCAAAGACATTAGGTAGGGCTTTTATAATAGAGTTGATGCCGCCCACTTTGTTGGCAGCGGAGCTTCCATGAGGATTTGGGCCTTTTGGGAAAGGTGATGGGGATGGGTATGACGGGTGTGAAATGGCCATTTTCTAGTGGACAAGGGGGAGGTATCGGGTGACTCGAAATGCATATGCATCCTAGGACCAACTCGTGGAGAGACAAGTTATGAACTTGCTCTGATACCACTTGATGTGACATCACCTTGGGGGGGAAGCCACTTGACCAATACTCCTTGGACCTAAGTATGCAAGCATAACCACAAGGCTAAGAAGCCTACATAAGCGGACACTCGTATGGCGCACACACTTAACCTGGGGGTGACTCGAGGATGCCGAGTCGAGGAAGTGGAAAAAGACCCTTGCTGGTAGAGGGCCAGAAGAGTCCAAGGTAAACCTCCCCTTGGGGTACGGATACCCAACTCAATGAGTCGGCAATAGCCGAAGGGCGCGGGTTCAATCACTCACATCCACGGTGGTCGCACGAAGGCGGTGGAGCCTTGGGATCGAGGGCTCTCTCCCTTAACCAACGGTGCAATTGGAGAATATTAAATGAACAAGGACAATTGGGAGCAAGGGACGAGAGTTTACCTAGCCGGTTTGAAGAAACCAGATCCGGTCGGAGACGTGGGCGAGAGGGGAAGCGTGGGCTACCCGCACGCCACGCCGATGATGCTTCAGCCGCTGACCTACTAGTACAAGCACTACACACTCGTAGAGGGGTTGGACTAAGGGTAGGGAACTATATTACTACGAAAATGTACCTCCACGCAGGGCGGGGCGTTCAGTCGACCAGGCGGGGTGGGGGAAAAACTAAGCTAGAAGCCGAATTGCCAAGCTCCCCGGTTCTGCCAGCTTCAGGAACAGTTGGATAGGCACTCACTGTCGGTGCTGCCACGGGCTCTCCCGAACTCCTTTGTTGCCGAAACCAGTGCCAAAATCTCCTGGGTTGGCCCAGGAAAATGTCAAAAGTTTGGTGGAATTTCTTGACGATGATGACGGTCAGGGCAGGGTCAGGATCAGGACGGCTTCACTCTGGAACAGATAGTCCCTGGGTCGCTGCTGCCGGAGGGGAAAGTCGTCACGAACGCTCCCAAGCTCCAAAGTGGATAATACCAGAGCCGTTGCGTTCGTGGTCGAGTCCTCTTTGAACGGAGACTCACGGGGGTGCTAGCGGATGTCGGAGCAGACGGCGGGACCACGAACAGTAGCCTGGAGTCAGATCAATCCCTGAGGGAACTGATCTAGCGCACCTGAGGGAGAAAATTTGGAACTCACTGTTCTAGGATCCGAATGGGGCTCTTATTCTTGATTATGGAAGAGGACTTTTAGGGGAAGTCTTCATCCAAGTGGCGTTTCAAGAAGCTCAGGGTTCTAGTCGTGGAAGCCTCTGCAAGTCATTGTTAATCCTCTGCCTGGGAGGAAATGCGCAGTCTGGGGAGATCGGCTCCTCTAGGCAGCCCCGAAATCGGTTGATGACGAGACCCCTCTGTTGGAAAGCTGACTGGACGATGATTCCGACGGTATATGGTACGCCACCTGAAGCCTCGTGGTGACGACGTGGCTGTCTCTGCAAACTGCTGGCACCTCTACTACCTGCGAACCAGAGCAGTGCCTTGTTGGGAGTGGGGGTAAAAGAGGGGAGAATGGGAAAGGGAGGTTGATGGCTAGGGGGGTGCGACCTAGATGGTAAGGGGGTGATGGGGAAGGGAGGGAAACAGCCAGCAAGGGGAGGGAAATTCAAATTTGGCCTAGGGTTTGAGCCCCTTCAGCCTTGGGGAGATGGAAGGGTACTTGGGAAAGGGTAGTGGGTGGTTGGGGGTTGAAGGGTGGCTTGGAGATTGGTGGGTTCTCCCTTGGGGCTAGGGATGGAGTAAAGAGGTGTTGTGGGAAGTTGTGGTGACTATTGAATGAGGGGAGAAGAGAGAGAAAGTAGGTGGGAGGGGGAGGAGAGAGAAAGGGGCGACCCCCTTAGAGAGAGAGAGATATGAGAGAGATATATCAAGAGAGGGAGGGGAGATAAAATTCCAAGGGAATTTCTAATTTTATTGATCATCAAAGGTTACAAATGAGAGAGGGGAGGGGGCTATTTATAGACTCCATACTTTTCCTAGGACCAAATTGACTCTGACTAAACAACTAATTACCAAAGTAGTCCAAGGGAGGGTGCCCCTGGACCTAGCCCATTGAATTGGGCCCATTAGACACATTACCAAGATAAATGAGTCACTAACCTAGGTACTTGACTTAGATAAAAAGAAAATTACAATGATATGACTCAAATAAAATTACATATAACTCAAAAATAAATGACTAGATCATGTCGGATGTCTCCGCGGTGAGGAGAGGGGCCGTGAGTGCCGGAATGGATGGTGATGACCCCATCATTTACTCTTGCCCATCCCCATCCGTTTACGTTTCCTCATCAGAGCTACCTGAAAATGGGGGGAAAACTGGGTGAGCGAACGCTCAGTAGGCAATAGCAGGCAAAGTTTAAGTAGTTAACCACGTTAATTAACTGTCATGCATGCGAACTAAGAATGATAAAATAAGTTAACATAAGAATTGATGAAAATAAAAATAATAGAATGAATTGAACATAGATATATCAATTTCCAGGAATTGGCCGATCAAGCACACAAACAGGCAAGTCATAAATTCCATGTAGGAATCTAATAGATGTACAGAGAAAATGGATGAATGTCGAAACCTCGCCATGTCATTACAACTCCCCGGGACACTAGTACTTTTCGGGCGCTCCTCCCAGGACCCGACCTGGCCCTTATGATGCGTTGGAATTGATTTGGTGGATCCGAGATCTCAAGTAATATCTAGACATTCATTGGAATCGGCCAAGAATTCTAAGGTAAAGCTATGCAACTTAATTTCTAAGATCAAGAGAGATTTCAATAATAGAATGGAAAGCCATAAGATTTATGGCTTGTAAAGGACAAGAACAAAAATCAGGATTTATTGTAACTTAAGCCCATCTTGGCTCAGCTTACCAGAACACACAAGAAACACGTGAAACAAGTTTCAGGCTAAGTTGCGGTCATATATGGGCCGCAACAAGACAAAAACGGTCTAACATGGACCACTCCAGGCGATACTAGGCCCGAAGAACGAGACCCAGAGTCAAGAATTAAAACGATCCTCGATGGGCCGTTTACCAAACAAAAACGGTCCACGGGGGGCCGCCAAGCACGAGAAGGTTCCTAGACCACAGGAAAGGTAAACAGTCTTTACTGGGCTGCCCAATCCAGAAACGGTCCTTGGACGGCCGCTTGGAGGATGAAAATGGTCCAATGACAATCGCAAATATTCTGGGCCCAGCAAGACTGAAGCAGCCAACATACTGGGCTCCCAGCCCGCCCAAGACATGATGGAACAGAACCAGGGTCCAGCCCACACCTCTCAGGTCGAGCCAGCGGCGATTTGGTCAACTTAGACATGGCTAGGTCAATGGGAAACAAGAAAGATGACCAGCAGAACCTGGCTCATGGCCAACAAGAAAAATTGTCATGACTAGACTGCTTTAGGCAGCAGACGGTCTAGCCCGGGCCTGCCTTTAATCCAAGACAGACCGAACTCCGGGCTGTAAAACAGGCGATTCGATCGAGTAATTGGGTGCAGGTCTTGAGGGTATAACCCGCCCGACGTCCTAGTGGGAATCTCAGGCTCGCGGGGTCTTACAGAGGTCTCATAATGGAGGTCCTAGTCTGATAGACGGAATATCCGGCGGAGAGTCCCAACCATTACAAGATTAAAGGTTCAATGAAACATCGAAAAATGGTAGACGACCGGTGAGTCAGTACCACCGGAGTGGAGTGACTGTCAAACAATCCTAGATAATTTTCACATTTATTTCTCCATAATTATTGTGATAGATTGATACAAATTTAAAATTTTATAACTAAGATCATGTTGGAGAACGTACTGTGATGGAACGGAAGAGAGATATTAATCATGAACTTAGTTAGATCTGTTCATATATTCCATAATTTACCAATTCCTTGTGTGGGTTTCTAACCTACACATGCAATCTAGCCGAGGTAATCAATACATACAAAAAGGAAATCAGCGACACGAGACGGTCTAATTTAGGACCGCTAACAGAGGCTAGCGGTCTATCGAATGACCGCTTAGGGTGACGATCAACAGAACTGGCAGATAGGGAAAAACGGTCTATCGAGTGACCGTTGGAATCCTTAAACGGTCATTTGATAGGCTGCACAGTCCAGAACAATAACCGGTGAAACGGTCTATCGAGCGACTGCTAGGGACCCGGGGCGGTTCCTGTTACGACCGTAAATAGCTCGACAGCCCGGTCTCCGGCGATCTTTGATAGACACTATTTGCAATGCCAAATCCGAATGATACACTAAACAACAATTAGGCAAAATCAAAGCAATAGAAAGAGCATAAAAATTCACGCAAATAGGCATGATTAATTGGTTTTTAGCCTTCTATACAACCTAAAATCAAACAATATAAGGAAGCTATCAAGGACGGAACCCTAAATCGACATGCTTCTACTAAAATCATTAATACGACCTCTACACAGGATGAAATTTAGGGCTTTTGCTACTAATAGAAAGAAGACAGGAAGGCGCATGTGATGGTATAATTTAACTTATGTTTAGGCCACTATTGCCTACCTAAATCAAAGGAGGAAGAGGACGCAGGCCACCAAGATCGCACGAAGAACACCCTCGCCGACTCGACGAATTCTCCCATGAACGTGCTCCTCGCCGGCCGCCATAGCAAAATAGCATTTCTAGGTCGGGCTAGGGTCTGATTTATAGGATTAATTGAACCCTAGAGGCGTCGATTAGACTAGAAGAGTCCACGAACTCCGATCGTGCGATATTGGCACATTGACCCGGTCACGCCGCCGTCTCACCTCAAATTCGAATTCTAGAGTTAGGGTTTCGACGTGGAATGAGAGGGATAAAGGGCTACCGATTGAGTCCGATCTAATGGGCTTGATTTGGGCTCAAATGATCATGATTTGGGCTCGAATTAAGCGATCTAAGGTCTGGTTACTCTAAGGTCCGATTTTAGCCCTAATTCCTTAATTAGGCTTGGTTAGGATTTTATTTAGGGTTTGACTTTTAAGGACAATAGTCTAAACTTTTCATCCTCTACATGATTATCATTTTTCCAGATTTTTTATAAATTATTTGAGTTTCTCCCGAAAGAAAATTTTAAATTCCACCATTTAGTTCTAATTAAATTCTCGGGATGTTACACTTACTCCTTTATAGAAAGGTCCCTGAGGAACCCCATCCAAGAGGTGAATAACAACGGCCAGGAGATTTGGCAACATATTGAACTCACATCCCAAACTTCGGATATCACTGTCCATGGGTCATTGGAGCCCCTTGTAGGCCAGTCCTCGGGGTTTCCATGCCCAATCTGGGCCTTGCGGTAGCTATTCTCAGCTCTCCTACAATTTTGGAGGCTGCCTCGGATTCTTCCGTGGGCGGGTCTTTATTTTACACCCCACAAACCCCTGGCCCGGGGGAGGTGCTGCCAAAATTCTCCCAAGAATGCGGCTAAAGAAAATGCATGTCTGAACAATGCTAACCATAAGAACAAGGCTGAACATATAAAATAAATGAATAAGTGAGCCCTTGAACTGTCAAAAGGATTGCTACTGAACTCTCATGAACCAAGAACAACACAATCTCTGCATTTCTGAACTTAAACGCATGTTGAGCATACTCTCTTCGTACATGTGTCTCCTCCAGCATGGGCATGAATAGCCCCCATGCATATTGTATTTTGTTATGAAAAAAACACATGCAATCTTCGAACGAAAAAGCCTTAGCTCACTTGGGCAATGTTATTGCATCAATCATATTCCCCGTGTATTGCGTCGACCCCAAGGCCCCTTTTGCGTCGACCTCTTTCTCCCCCAGTGGTTGCCTGCGTCGACCCCAAGAGCCCCTAGGCTGCTTGCATCGACCCCCAGGAGCTCCCTACGTCGACCCCCTTACTTCTAACAGCTGGTCCCTCCATCGACCTCATGCACATCAAACTCCATATGCATTGCCTGCTGCATCCTCATGAACAAACACTAAAAAATGGGGAGCCCCATGGGTTCATCTGAAACAAAACAGGACAAGCATATCTTGTGCATTGAGTCATATACATCATAACCACAAAATAAACCGCACATATGTATAATAGACTCACACAATCCGCTTTGCTAAATGAAAAATACAAAAAATATATATGTCTAAGTGCTCAAAGAATGAAGGGAGCCCAGGTCCTGTGCGGTGAGGGGTCGACTCGCCCCCTTCCCAGGCTGTGCCTGGCGTTCATCCTGCCACCCCTGTGTCGACGCAGGGGGTGGGACGTGTCGACACATCGTCGGCCCCGTCTGTGAGGGGCAGCACGGCGTCAACTCTCCTGCCTGTTGGCGTCGACGTAGCCATGTTAAAAAAAACAAAAGAGGAAAAGAAAATGAGAAGGGGAAGTGATCCGGTGCGTGCGTTCTCGCGCCGGATCACCCTCTCCCACTTATATATATGTATATATATATATAAACAAAAAAAAGGAAAGCCGGTGCGGAGGTGATTCGACGGTCACATGCGTGCCGGATCACCCCTCCTCTCTTCCTCCTTACACCTCACGCCGATTCACCCCCCTCTCTCCATCTCTCTCTCTCTCTCTCTCTCTCTCTCTCTCTCTCTCTCTCTCTCTGACCACTCTCTCTCTCCTCTCACTCCTACGCCGATTCACTCATATAAGACCAAAAAGAGAGAAAAAAAGGTGGATGGGGAGGTGATCTGGCGGCCTCATGCACGTCGGATCACCCCCTCCTTCTCTTGTTCTCTAAAAAAAGGAACAAAAACAAACAAAAGAAAGAAAGCAAAACAACAAAACAAACAAAAGAGGAGTGAAATGAAAGAAATAATAACAGCAAAACAACATTTAAAGCTATAAAAAAAACTAAACAAAAAATATAATAACAACACTAACAAATGAATAAAATATACCCATGCTTTTAAATAACCAAAGGAAAATCAAATAACCAAACAAAAATACAATAATGATAACAACAAATGAATAAAAAAACACACCCATGCTTTTAAATAAACAAAGGAAAATTAAATAACCAAATAAAGATAATACGATAATAATAATAACAAGTGAACAAAATACACCCATGCATTTACAAAAAGGGGGGAAATCAAGTAACCAACAACAAAAAATATACAAATGTCCGTTTCAGAGTCCTGCTCCCCCGATACCCGGTGCGAGAGGAATATCAATGTTGCCCTGCTAAGTTAGATTTGGACCTCGGGAACCATCCCGATATGGCCACAATCCGATACTGCCTGGGCCAATAGCTCATTAGACTTGACCCATCTCCACTGGGATCTAATCCCGCATTCTTATTAAACTTGCCGTACACTCCACGGACATTTGCACGGGTTTGTCACCGTCTTCGTCATTCTTTCAATACGGACTTCCGTCCGAATATGAAATAGTCGATAAGCAACCAACATGATTTAAATGTTCACACCCCAATCTGGGGACATTTTAACGCAGTTCGCAAATTTCGTTATCTCATTTTATTAATGTTAATCTTAGGCCATAGGGCCCCTTTTCCTGGCGATCAATCAAGGATTTTTCCCTCTCTAAGGGGATGTAATTAACGTCGTGGACTTTACGGCACGATGAGTTTTAGTCCCGACACGAAACTCACTATCGTCTGACCAGTCAGATGACGTGCACTAGTGGCTTCCTCGAAGCCCGAATAAACTGTCACTTTGTGACTGGCATGCCCACGTACTAAATAAACGAATAAACAATAAAAACTTCGCGTTCGATCAGGAATACCATTGAAAGGTCATTCCTGTACGTGAAGTGGCGAAGTAGCGGAGGAGATATGACTCATCTAACGCTAGCTCGCCCATGGCCGTGATATAGTAGGCCAAGTGCTCATGTGGAGACCCCTGCCTGTCAAACTTTTGCAGCTTCAGGGGCCTGGCGCACTCCGGAGGGAGCTTTTTCAACTGGTGATGGAGTGGGTAGGGTACACTATAGAGGTCTATGGTGGCAACCCCTTCCCCATACTGGGCGAGCTTTGTCTCAATAATACGCTCGATCATCCGGCGCTATGCCATGAGGTTTTCCAGCACAGGTGTGCTGGAGGCTCGTGGGTGAGCTTCGACTGGAGGCGTGCCGAACCCGATCGCTGTTGGGGTTCGGGCAACCGCTGTTGAGGCGTTGGCACCATTGTGCCCAACTGGTAGTACCGTTGCTTCAGCTGGAGGCCTAGCAGGTTGCTGAGGGTGAAGATACCGTTCTTGAAGAAGATCTTGCAGTAGGGCCTTCAAATGTTGGTTCACCTTCATAAGAGTCTTGAGAGTCACCTCTTGAACTTCATGTGCTGGAGGATCATTGTTGACTGGGTCGGCATTGATAGGCACGCCACGGTCCTCCACTAGGACCTCTTCAGCGCATTCTATCGCCTGCGGTTCGGTAGAAGTGCCGATGTGGCCCGACGGCGCTGGGGGTTGAGTCTGATGGCGAGGCCTCCTAAGCTGGACAAGAGGCTGGTTCAGGTCATCGGACTGAGTATCGGGCTGGTGTCTAGTGGTATAACACGTGAACACCCGAACTGTGTCATTGATAAGTTGAACCGTCCGCTTTTTCTGGGAATGCTTCTTAGAGCAGACTGGTGCCCTCAACCGGTCAAAGACTGAGGTCTGTTGTAGTAAAACCTCCACTTTGGTATCGACCCAAGGACAGCTCGGGACTGGATGCTGGCGGGTCCCAGAATGAGCCCTTCTTTATTGTCTCTTATTTGAGTGGGAGATGCTGAGTGCCTAGGTGTCGTGGGACTGTGCCGATGTAGACACGGCTGTGTCCCGCCCGACGGCACGCCTGAGCTCTCGGAAGGGGTTCTTGGCACGCACCCTCCTAACAACTTGAGCCTCTTCTGGGGTAATCCAGATTCTTCTGAGGTTAAGTTGTCGATATCCCTTGTCGTTGTCCCTTTGACGAGACTTGGGAGTCTGAGTATCGGGCTGGTGCGGGTGTCCCCGGTTTGTCGCCTAGGCACCTGCTTCTCTGAGCTCCGCTTTATCCTCTCGCGTTCGCCGTAGGAGACTAAAGCGGTTGGTAGTGGGGACCGCAGACACGGTCCGCTCCCGGGGTACGATTGGTTCGCCCCTGTTGAGTCGAATCCGCAAGTAGTCGACAAGAATGGTCTTGCCATAATTGCTGGTTGCAGCGGTGGGTCACCGGCCTTTGCGGCTGTTGCGACGTTTATTTTGAGGAGCTGAGGAAGATCCTGCTCCGAGGTGGTAGGCTAAGAACTCTACCACTGCTGGCAGTGCAAGGTCGCCAGCCGAAAGTGCTGGGATCGGCCTCCAGGGCATGGAGCCCATACCGAGGGCCGATGGCTGAGTGACTATGTCACGCCCCAAGCCGTATGTGTACAGTGGAAGTAACTCGGGAACGTAGGCAGTCGGCAATACGTCTCAAACTAGCAATATAATCAGAGCGCCATAACATCCATACAAAGGAATGCACGAGGATATAGACTAAAAATCTAAATTTATTGATATAATCATCAATGTACATGAGTATTTGACCTTCCTTTGACAAAATGTCAACTAGACTCAAGAAAATAAAATTATAGGACTAGACTCAAAAAATAAAATTACATTATTAACTCATGACTACTGGACCATCTAAGCTTCTCTTGACCTTCAGTCACTCTCGGACCCATCCTAGTTGTAGTCTGAATCCGACTCACTTGAACTTCCTGAAAAGATTGGAAAGTAGGGTAATGAGCACACTTACCCAGTAGGTATCTTCGTATCAACATGGAAGCATGCTTTAAGTAATTACATTTTTACTCTAATGAAAATAGAGTAGAGGAAAATGTGATAAAACACACGAATAAACCATAATAACAACCAGAATTGAACTATAGAGATATGACGCATGTGAAGGAATAATGGAGCATGATCAAGCAAGATATAAGGTAAGGTGGCCTTTTGTTAATGAGAATGTACTTCATAACCATAAAGGCTATGCACTAGAAAGTAATTTAACGAGAATGTACTAGCAAGCATGTAAATTATCACAAGATTGCCTCATGATTTTCACCCATCTATAAAAAAAGTACTCCGGGCGCAATACGACGCCAGTGTTCATCGTACCCCATGGTTTTCAGCACGTTTCCGACTATCTACCTAGGGGCTAGTGTGGAGCCCTTGGACACTATCTGTGTCCGTTCTTGCATCTTCAAGTTATATATCAAGCTACTTCCATGAGAAATAACATCGTTTCGGTCAATAATATTCAATTCAACAATAGTTTCATGATAATGTAACCAAGGTAAAGAACGTACTAAATGTAAGTCCATGAGAGTTCAAAGAATGATTTAAAACAAGGTCATGCCATGGAAAGTATCTGGCAGCATAACGGCAAGTTCTTTAATTTTCATAATTCATTAGATAGCTTTTGAATAAAGTTTTAGGTTCTAGATAGTCAATAGATAATCTAGGATCATAGGAAAATCAACCATTGGGTCAAACCCTGGGTTAAACATAGTTTAGACATAAGACGGTCAAGTCCGGACCGTTTCTGGGAGAAGTGGTCATGCCAGGACCGTTTCTGGATAGTAGCTGTCATGGAAGGACCGTTTCTAGATTGAGTCGATGCCAGAATACGGAAAGAGTCGACGTAACAAAATTCTGGACAGACGCGGTCACGGGCTGGGCGCTATTGGCGGTCATCTGATGGCCGCCTCTAGCCGGGACTCAGTTAACCAGCGGTATGATATGTGCATTCCACTTTATTGGGCTTTTGAGGGTACAACCAGCTCAGAGTCCTAGTGGGAATCCCAAGTTCATGGAGGCTTACAGAGGCCTTGAAACAAGATCACATAATCCGGTGGAAGGAATATCTAACGGAGAGGATCACAAGTCCAAGAGGTGTGCCTACAAGTGCAAAGTGTAACTAATGACATCGTACCGGAATACGTGCCATAGACTTAAGAAAAGACTGTAGATGAGAAGGGATCGTGGTAAACAGCGATCAAATCATCCCTAAATAAGTCTATGAATCGCATGAAAACATGATCATTAATACAATAGTATATGTTTTAGCATGAAAGTAGCATAAGTTTAAAATATGTTTAAAACGCATAAGGATCATGAAATCTATCAAAATGGATAGTTAAGATAAGTAAATTTATAAATATAGTATCATAAACAGGAATAAAACCTAATTACCTAGGCTTAACATATGTTTAATAGGGCTATTCTGCAATCTATTTTGGGTTAACAGTATGCAGGACACAGAAATGAAGAGACGGTCTCAGGAGGACCGTTTCTGACAGTAGCGGTTCTACTGGCACCGCTTTGTAGCATCCCAATAAAATATAGAAATTAAATCCAGACAAAATTTAAAAATAATAAATTTTATATTATTAAAAAGGGCCAACCAAACTAGCCTATTAAATCTTAAAGACCTTAAAACCCAACCTAATTAATGGTTAATACTAAAAGGCCCAAACCAAACACGTCTATTAATTTTCAAAACAAGACACATTGAAACTTAAAAGCCTTAAAAATCAAATCAAATATATATCTATATATAAAAGTCCGGCTCCCGTGTTAACATATGTATTTATTAAAAAGGTTAGTGGGCTTGAAGCAAAGAGATCCCGTAAGTAAATAAATAGGCTTCTTTATTAGACTTATATAAGTGTTAAAGGCCAATTAACTCAATTAGTTAAACATATTCATGGGCCTTAAACCATTGAAGCCCAACCTATTAAAACAATGGCAGACTAAAACCCAAATGGGCCTTGAAGAAAAGGGGAAGCCGTAGGTGAATAGGTGGGTTTCACTAATACAAGTATCTATTACGATAATGGGCCTTAGTGCAATGGGAAACAGTAGATAACACACGGTTAATAGGCCATTAGCATTGAGAAGGCTTTTAGTGATGGGCTTTGAGGGTTTTCTTTATTAGACATATACGCTAAAGGGCATGGGCCATAATAATAATGGTAATAATAATATTATTATCTTCTAAAAATCGAGGAGCCCTAATCTCCACGTAACTCTGATAACTAAAGAAGGATGGCGGCTTCGTTCAGAGAGGAATTGGGTTAACATGGGAAGCTTGAGTTTGATCAGATTAGAATTTCTTAGTAGGATTCAGAGTAAATAGAATCCTTATAAAAAGAGAACCCCCCTGCCACGGCAGAACCATTGTATTGTTGCTGCTGCCATTGTTGAGTTGTCGTTGCCGTGCTCACTTTGTAGAAGGAAGGGGCTTCATCTTCTTCCTCCGATCGACTGTTTGCATTCTTCCTTTTATTCTTCGACCTTCTTCGTTTGTCCTCAAGGTAAGTTATCTCTATATCTCAGGTAAAATAGTGTAATTTTTGCATAGATTTTCTCTTTTAGATAAAAAAAATGTTTAATCAACATGCAAAAGTAGACGTAATTTCATATTCACGCCTCATGCATGGGTTGCATGATTTGTATCATGTGATTGCACGTTTTTACCTTAATTAATAAGGACAACATGTTAAAATAATTTTTATCCATGTAATTACGTATCTAAAAATCATAGAGTACATATGACTGGAATCCTCATATTTTTCTTTAAATTTTCATACCCTTATATAGTATAATTAACTAATTAATATAGTTAGTCGGCGAATCACACAAATTACTATAGTCGAGTAGTTAAAAACCTTTACTTTAAGGGCTTTTTTGTGGGCGTCGGAGTGAGTTTTGGCCGTAAAATTTTACGGAGGTGTTCCCGGGCCGGTGAGCGCGGTCGTGCGAGTGGTATCTCCTTTTTCTCATCCGAAGATAGGCATTCTCTCAACTAAAAATTTATTAAAGTATCATGTTAGGTAGAATTTTTTGTGCTCTTCAATTTGATATATAGATTATGTGATTCCGACATGTATACATCAAAGAATTTAGGGTTCAAAGTCGCTCTATACTATTCATAAATTTAAGAAATACCGTCAACGAAGTTGATTCTTTTAAAAATAAAATTAAAAATAAAATTCAAACCTTGTTAAACCCCTTGATATCCTTTATGCCCATCTTTCCTTTACAAATGCCCCTTATTTTTTTCTCTCACAGTGATATTTTTCCATGTAAGCACTTGGTTTTTCTTTAATGTAGAATGTGTGTCCGTTTAAACGGACTTCATTGTTTTTTCACTATTTTGAACGTCAATGCACTCTATCGCCGATTCTTGCTAGAATATTTTTTAAACATTCTTATAAATGCTTTTAGTGCATGTGCCCTTCTCCTTTAACCGTTACCACCGTTCTCTTGATCTTTTAGTTTTTTTATATAAATTAACGTAATAATTATACACATAGACGTAATGGTGCGGACACACGCCGCAATACGCACTGGTGGCCGAGGATACGCCGAGGTCCGCTGAGCTCGCGGAGGATGTGGACGCATCGACGAAGCCATCACCTTTATTTCACATTTTTAGGTAATGTTGGGCCCTATTGTACTCCATGTTGGACAATTGTGTTAAATATGGCAAATGGGCTAGGCTAGGTATTGGGCTAGAGTTAATGGGCCTTTGGGTCTTAATTGGGCCAAAAGGGGCTTCAATGTGAACATGCCTAATGGGTTAGCATGTTAGGTATGAAAAGGGAAATGGGATGGAGGCTTGGTGGCGAGTGGAAGGGGGTGCCCCCCCTTTCTTGGTCTAAGGTAGGCAACCTACAAAACTTGGACTTCCCTCCTTTGAATTTTCAAAGGGAGGAAGCTTCCTTCCCCTCCCCTTTGTCTCCCTCTCCCCCACCTAAGTCTATGGTGCGCACCCCCTCACCCCTCCCCTCTCTCCCACGAGATTCCCAACCCCCACCCCTTGCCATGCTCTATATAAACATGTGTATAGTGTGTTATGACTCCTCTGTGTTGATGGTGTTGACATGTACTTTATTTCATATGGCAACACATTGTTTTGATTGATTGGCAACACTGTTTATGTTTTGATGAAATTGATTTTATCAGACTGTCTGTGTGTTCTATGCATCTCACAGGTTGTCACACTGCATTACACTTCAAGTCTGTACACCCGTCTCTTGCATTGTTCATTCGTAAAGTCTGTTCAGTGAGCGTCTCATTGGTGAAGTCTGTACACTCACCAACTGAACTTCAAAGTCCATACATTGGCATTCAGACTAGCAAGTCTATACAGCGTCTGTTGTCTAGAGTCTCTTGAAGTCTGTACATCGGACTGCTTGCAAAGTCTGTACAATGGACTGTGCTTCACAAAGTCTATACAGTCCACCGTCTTCATCAGCGTCTCATGCATATAGCAAGTCTAGACACTGCACTGTAGCATGCATTTCTTTAAAGTCTATACATCCGCTACAGTGCACACACAGTCTCACTTAGCGTCTATATGCATCGGTGAAGTCTATACATTGCATCGTCTCAACTTACGTCTCATGTCAAGACTGTACAGCCTGCATCGTCTCATGCAGCATCTTATTTCAAGTCTATACATTGGCCTCAGCTTTCAAAGTCTGTACAGCCTTTCATGTGAAAGTCCATACATTGCCCTTGGAGTCCAAAGTCTATACATCATGTTTGGACTAAGTCTGTACAGTGTCTCTAGTTGGCTAAGTCTATACACCGAGGACGTTGAAAGCTTTCAAGTTTATACATTCTCACAATGTTCATACTTGCTTCCTGTTCCAAGTCTATACAGCCTTTTGCTTCGCCAAAGTCTGTACAGCCATCAGTGATCTCCCAAGTATGTACATCCAACTGTTCATCTTTAAAGTCTGTACATTGGCCAGCGTCTCTCTTGATCAAGTCTATACACTCATTCACTATTCATGCATTCACAGTGAAGTATGTACATCCGTTTGGCTATGCATCACTATCCACCAAGTCTATACATTGGTAGAGTCTGTACATCAGACGTGCATGCTCGCCTGTCCCTCCGGATGCTCTCCTGGGACCGAGTATGCCCTCCAGTGACTGCTAATGCTTTCCTAACTTTGAGGGTGCTCCCTTGGAGCAGCGATTGCTACCCAGAGAAAGCATGTGCTCCACATGCTCCCCTGACGCTGGTGATGCTGTCCAGAGGCCATAAATGCTCCCCTAAGATTTCATATGCTCCTAAGTCTATACATCGGTCCTCAAGCGTTACAAGTCTGTACATTGGTTCAGACTCTTCAAAGTCTGTACATTGGGCCTTCAAGCTTTTGAAGTCCATACACTGTCTCGCTCACATCTTCAAGTCTGATTGAGCATCGTGAAGTCTGATTGAGCACTGTGAAGTCTATTCAGTGGATGAGCATTGTAATGTCTATACATTGGTTAGGCTCGATCATGCAGCGTTCATTTCATGTCTATACACTGCATTTTACAGTATGAGTTATAAAGTCTATACACTGTCTTCAGTTGATTTTGTTAATCGGCTGAACTCCTCATTTGTCTTGCAGGTGTCTGGCACGTGATCCAAAGAGTTGAGATGCTGACACGTGGTAGAGTCGATTGGGCGGGAAATGTGAAGGCCACACGCGCCCAGTGCTGCCCCTGCTCGAGCTGCTATAAAGGGTAGTCTCCGTTGTCTGAAGGAGGTAGATCGAATTAGCGAGAGGTGAAGTCCATACAGAGAGCCACGATCCAGACAGAGAGGAGAAAAGAAGAGAAGAGCATAGAGTGAAAGAAGAGCAGAAAAAGAAGAGAAAGAAGAGAAAGAGAGAAATAGAGACTTCGATCCAGCTGAAGAGAGCAGAAGAAGAGTGAAGAGAGCAGAAGAAGAGTGAAGAGAGCAAGAGATCTGCATTCACTGGACCGTGGATCAAATCCAGGCCAGCCAGCTCTTAGGAGCCACATTCATGCTTTCATTATTTACAGCTTTCAGTTGCTGTTGCTACTTGTTTTCGTTTTCCATTTTATACCTTTCTTCAAGCTGTTTGTCAGTGGAGCAAGCTGTGTTGCTCAGCGTTTGCAGTGGAGGATTCCACTGGACGGCCAAGCTGTATTGCCCAGTGGTTTGCAGAGGTGCTGCCTCTGGACGGGTAAGCTGTAATCCCCAGCGGTTTGCAGTGGTGGATTCCACTGGACAGCAAGCTGTGTTGCTCAGCGGGCGAGGAGGATTCCTCGGATGGCAAGCTGTGTTGCCCAGATGATGTATGGCAAGCTGTGATGCCCAGCTGTTCAAGCTGTGAGTCAGCAGGAAGCCACACTCGGGTTGAGTGTGGGGTGGATGTAGGTCTGCTGGACCGAACCACCTAAAAACCTCTGTGCAGTGGTTTGATTTCTCTATATGTTTTTGCTTCCGCTAGATGTCTGCATAGGGGCGCTCCATCTGTTTGCTTACAGGTTGAACAGAAGATTTAATTAGCCTTCAGATTATCTAATCTGTCTTGTTAGCATTCTAGTTGTTAATTGGGCGAAATTTTTATAGGCTATATTCATTCACCCCCCCTCTGAATACTTGCACCGAACCCAACACTTGGTATCAGAGCCTAACTCTTCTACAGGGACTCATCGCCCGAAGAGGAAAGGCAAGATGGATGCTCGAGGGATGATTGCTGAAGGTCACTCAACTACAAAGCCCCCGTACTTCGATGGATCCAACTACGCATACTGGAAGAACCGTATGCAGGTCTTTTTGAGGGCTAAGGATTACGAGCTTTGGAAGGTGGTCAGCAAGGGACCTTATGAGCTGTCCCCGAATAAGGAAGTCTGGACCAAGGAGGAAATCAGACGGTCCACGCTCAACTAGAGTGCAATCAACGCAGTCCAATATTCTCTGTATCCCACTGAATTTTCTCGAGTATCAGCCTACAATTCAGCTAAGGAGATGTGGGATGCACTGGAAGCAATTCATGAAGGGACTTCTCAGGTTAGAGAGACGAAGGCCAATTTGCTTGTGTCTGAATATGAAGCCTTCAAGATGAAACCCAACGAGACCATCAAGGAGATGTATGCTAGATTGACAACTATTACTAATGGCCTTAGAGGATTCGGGAAAAAGTATTCTGAGTATGATATAGTCAGGAAGATCTTGCGATCCTTGACTTCAATTTGGCACACCAAGGCCACCGTCATGGAAGAGTCAAGAGATCTGCACAATACAAGGGCAGATGAGCTAATTGGATCTCTAATGGCATATGAGATGAATCTGCCGAAGGTAGATGAAGCTGAAGATAAGAGGAAACCGATCGCACTGAAGGCTGGTGCTAGCAAATCCAGCAAATCAAACCGATCCAGCTCTAGCAGATCATCATCCGAGGAGAGCTTGAATGAACAAGACATAACTCATACTGAGATGGCTATGATGACTAGAGAATTCAGGCGGTTCCTCAGGAGAGAAGGAGGACAATTCAACCGAAGGAACCATAGTGGCGGCCAGTAGGACACAAGGTATAAATCTAAACCTGCAAATCAATATGGAACTTACGTGTGTTACCAATGCAGGAACTCTGGCCATCTGAAAGTTTACTGTCCGGAGAACCAGAAGCACAAGGACAAATCAAATAGAAAGAACACGAAAGGAAGAGCCATGATCAGCACATGGAGCGATGAGGATGAAGGTTGTCTCAGCAATACTTCGGACAGTGAAGTTGAAGCTGAAAAACCCATCTGTCTCATGGCAACTAGCTCTGAAGATAGAGAGGAAGATTCAGAGGAGGTAATTTCTCCATTTGATAATTTTACTATTGTTGAGTGGGTAGATGCCTATCATAAACTAGCTGATCAAGCAGATGATATTAGAAGGGAAAATAGGCATCTAAAAAGAAAAATCAATTCCATGCAAAATGATACCTCATTGTCTGATAAAATTGCATGTCTTGAATCTGAAAATAATAAACTCAAACTCATATGTTCTGAATCAGAAGAAATCAAGAATGAGTTAAAAACTTCTAGGGAAGAGAATGTGAGGTTAGAAAAGGAAATTGATGAATGGAAACTGAAAATTCAAAAATATGAGAGTGAGATGAAGCTGGTGAATGAGAAATATGAAGCTGTCCAAATTGTGAATACTGAACTTAAGAAATCTGTTGAAGATATTCAAAAGGACAATGCAGACAAGCTTAAGACCATTGAGAAAATGACCCAAGGTACAGAGAATCTAAATGCTTTGTTAGGGTCAAAGGTTAATTTCAGAAAAGAGGGTCTAGGATTTAATTCTAGTGCAACAAAAACATTTGGGATGAAAACAATTTCATTTGTTGCTCAAAAAGAAAAGGGACCTCTAATTAGCATGAACTCAACCATTTCAATGAACAAAACTGCTAATCTGAAAAAGCCCAGTGCTGAGGAGAAGGGCAAACAAAAGGTTAATGAGCCTAGTAGAGCTAGCACATCCAAGCAAAATCTCAAGGCTCAATCACAGGTTAGGGGTCAACCTAAACAGTCCTATAAACCCCATGTCAAGGCCACCAAGTCTCCACCATCACCATCACCTCTGAAGAAGACCCAATACACACCCATGAATAGGTCAGCAGGGTCCAAAGTACAGGGGAGACAGAATGCTGTCAGGAGTCAACCCAATTATTTCTATCAACCCAGAGCTCAGACTTACTACAATGCACAGCCAACCTATTTCAATAGGTCAGGTTGGACTAGAACTCCGGGAAGGTTTACAAGTCTTGCATATCAGGCTGCACAATATCATAGACCTTACACTAGAAATTGGGTTGGTGGGTATGGCAACTGGTCACCTAGAAATATGCATTATTTCAGTCAGCCCAGGAACTACTATGGCCAAAACCTTGTGAACACACCCTGCCCAAGGCACTGGCAAAGAAACAACACTGTCAATAATTATGCTGGTGTAAATAAAAAGAAAAATAACAAAAAGAAAAGAAACAACAATAGAAAGAAATTTGTAGGATCCACTGAACAAAATTCTTTCAAACAAATATGGATACCAAAAAGTCTGCTGTCTTGCTTTACTTCTATTCCATCTTCTCTGGAGCCCAATCAGACTTGGGTTCCAAACTCATCTACCTGATTGTGTGTGCAAGTATGTCTGGCAGCCAAGGACAAATCTGTGGTACTTGGATAGTGGCTGCTTCAGGCATATGACAGGAGATAAGGCCATAAATTCAAAAGCTAAAAGAGATTGGAGGCCTTGTCAACAATCTGATGGAACACTAAGGGTAAAAATAAATCTGTCAGGTAAAGCAGGTAAGTGACTTATCTTCAGAATTGAATTGAGAAAGTAATGTCGATTTGATTGGTTAATTCCTGACTTTCTCTTCTTGTCTAGCTGATCAGTCTGCATTCCAGACTCAGCTACTGAATTTAAATTCTGCACAAAAGCTGATGATTCTCTTCTCTTTGCATACTATTGCACTGTGTACACTGAATGCTAGAAACTGAATTATCTTGAAGAATTGATTGCTCCCGAATGATGCTCTCTGAATGAATAAACTCTCTGATGGTTTTGTGAATGCTGGATGTTGCAACAGACTCATGATCATGCATGACACTCATACTTTTCATGATCATCATTGCATATCATTTAGTCATGAATGTGTCTAAAATCACATGCACATTAAAACTGCTTTGAACTGCTTTTCTCTGCATAACCGTGGTATATTAAATAGTAAGCTACTAAAGGGCAGGGAAATTTGTCTGGAGGTTCTTACTATGTGTGAGATGGTGCTTGAGACCAGGTTCTCCGCCTAATACCATGGGTTATATTGATTGATAGGACAGTCTGAATGAGCATGAATTTCAAAATCCTTTGTTCAGTTTTCAGAGAAAACATTGCATGTATCCAGGGGGAGTTTGTTGAGTCTTGGCATGCCTTTGCATATCATTCATTCATGACCTATGCATAAGCTCTCTCTGATTTAATTCTTGCCATTCATTAGCAAAATTGCATGCATATAGACAGGGGGAGTATTGTTAGAAATTCAGAGTGGTCATCAATTCTAGTGAATTATTTCATCCTCGACTCTAAATGATTGAGTCTGACATATGGCAATCTGTTAGTCAGTTCTGATTTCTAAGCAATAGAAAACAGACTTCTTCTCTTATAAGAATTTTAAATTGCTTAAAGACTGACTTAATGGTTTAAATTTTATAATCATTGAAGTTTAAAGATTGCAATCAGTAGATAAGAAAGCTGAAAATTGATAAAACTCTCAACCCCTTTCTTATTTCATGTCAGACAAAGCTAATCATATCTGAAATCTGAAAACTCATCTGAAATCATGTTAGAGAAGCTAAGTATGTGTATTGTTCTTAAACAAGTTATTCTGAAACATATAAAGGACAGCTAAGAAAGATATTGAAAAATATTGAAAATCATTAAAAATTAACATTGGCAGAGCAATGACTGGTAAATCACTGAGAAACTGAGTGATCCATCAAAGAAGTGGACAACACTCATGTCATGAAGTGTATCAGCTATCTCTGTATAAAATGATCAAAATAGTAGGCTGGTTTCACTGAGTACCTGAGGGTAACTGGCGTCTGATAAACGTGTACCCTCACACAAAAAGGTGTAAATCAGTTCTGTTGAATTTGATCATAGGCAGAATTGTCCATCTTGTTGAGTATCTAGGGGTATTGGCGTCTGATAAACGTATACCCTTATACAGAAAGACTTATGGTACCTGAATGCCCTAAATGAACTAATATTGATAATGCTGTTCCTTCAAAAGAAAATTCATGGATGTAAATTTGTTTATTTTCAATACATGACGTAGCATCTCTTAACAACTTTTAATGAGTATACGAAAGTAGGATATTTTAAAACTGAATCTTTCATGCAAATGTGATTCTGGTTTATTGTTTTATCATCCATAGCCAACTTATCCATTGATTGTAGTGCATGAACTCAAAATTTATAACCTTTAAACTAGACTTCTATCTGAAAGTAGTTTCTAAATTCATATGACTGAAGACTCTGTGCTTTAGAATGCTTATTCCTGAACTACTTGTTCAGAATGCCAGTCAGTTTCTAAATTCATAAGACTGAAGACTCCTTCCCTTGTACTCACCTTCCCTCCTCTTTGTTGATGGCAAAGGGGGAGAATATTGTATGCATCTGAATTCATTCCTTCATTCCAGAGGGAGAATTCTGAATTCAGGGGGAGTGTATGCATCTGCATCATGGTATGAAAAAAAAAAGGAAATTTTGTTAGCAGGGAGTTGCTCATATTTCGTAGCATGTAGCATGCATTCATAGCATCTGCATAACAATCTGAATAACAAATCATGTCTTTCATCAAAAATTACATCTGTATAACAGGATGTTGCTATTCTACATGATAGGGGGTTGCCATCATCAAAAAGGGGGAGATTGTTGTGACTCCTCTGTGTTGATGGTGTTGACATGTACTTTATTTCATATGGCAACACATTGTTTTGATTGATTGGCAACACTATTTATGTTTTGATGAAATTGATTTTATCAGACTGTCTGTGTGTTCTATGCATCTCACAGGTTGTCACACTGCATTACACTTCAAGTTTGTACAGCCGTCTCTTGCATTGTTCATTCGTAAAGTCTGTTCAGTGAGCATCTCATTGGTGAAGTCTGTACACTCACCAACTGAACTTCAAAGTCCATACATTGGCATTCAGACAAGCAAGTTTATACAGCGTATGTTGTCTAGAGTCTCTTGAAGTCTGTACATCAGATTGCTTGCAAAGTCTGTACAATGGACTGTGCTTCACAAAGTCTATACAGTCCACCGTCTTCATCAGCGTCTCATGCATATAGCAAGTCTAGACATTGCACTGTAGTATGCATTTCTTTAAAGTCTATACATCCGCTACAGTGCACACACAATCTCACTTAGCGTCTATATGCATCAGTGAAGTCTATACATTGCATCGTCTCAACTTGCGTCTCATGCCAAGACTGTACAGCCTGCATCGTCTTATGCAGCATCTTATTTCAAGTCTATACATTGGCCTCAGCTTTCAAAGTCTGTACAGCCTTTCATGTGAAAGTCCATACATCGCCCTTGGAGTCCAAAGTCTATACATCGTGTTTGGACTAAGTCTGTACAGTGTCTCTAGTTGGCTAAGTCTATACACCGAGGACGTTGAAAGCTTTCAAGTGTATACATTCTCACAATGTTCATACTTGCTTCCTGTTCCAAGTCTATACAGCCTTTTGCTTCGCCAAAGTTTGTACAGCCATCAGTGATCTCCCAAGTATGTACATCCAACTGTTCATCTTTAAAGTCTGTACATTGGCCAGCGTCTCTCTTGATCAAGTCTATACACTCATTCACTGTTCATGCATTCACAGTGAAGTATGTACATCCGTTTGGCTATGCATCACTATCCACCAAGTCTATACATTGGTAGAGTCTGTACATTAGACGTGCATGCTCGCCTGTCCCCCCGGATGCTCTCCTGGGACCAAGTATGCCCTCCAGTGACTGCTAATACTTTCCTAACTTTGAGGATGCTCCCCTGGAGCAACGATTTCTCCCCAGAGACACCATGTGCTCCACATGCTCCCCTGACGCTGGTGATGCTGTCCAGAGGCCATAAATGCTCCCCTGAGACTTCATATGCTCCTAAGTCTATACATCAGTCCTCAAGCGTTACAAGTCTGTACATTGGTTCAAACTCTTCAAAATCTGTACATTGGGCCTTCAAGCTTTTGAAGTCCATACACTGTCTCGCTCACATCTTCAAGTCTGATTGAGCATCGTGAAGTCTGATTGAGCACTGTGAAGTCTATTCAGTGGATGGGCATTGTAATGTCTATACATTGGTTAGGCTCGATCATGCAGCGTTCATTTCATGTCTATACACTGCATTTTACAGTATGAGTTATAAAGTCTATACACTGTCTTTAGTTGATTTTGTTAATCGGCTGAACTCCTCATTTGTCTTGCAGGTGTCTGGCACGTGATCCAAAGAGCTGAGATGCTGACACGTGGCAGAGTCGATTGGGCGGGAAATGTGAAGGCCACACGCGCCCAGTGCTGCCCCTGCTCGAGCTGCTATAAAGGGTAGTCTCCGTTGTCTGAAGGAGGTAGATCGAATTGGCGAGAGGTGAAGTCCATACAGAGAGCCACGATCCAGATAGAGAGGAGAAAAGAAGAGAAGAGCATAGAGTGAAAGAAGAGCAGAAAAAGAAGAGAAAGAAGAGAAAGAGAGAAATAGAGACTTCGATCCAACTGAAGAGAGCAGAAGCAGAGTGAAGAGAGCAAGAGATCTGCATTCACTGGACCGTGGATCAAATCCAGGCCAGCCAGCTCTTAGGAGCCACATTCGTGCTTTCATTATTTACAGCTTTCAGTTGCTGTTGCTACTTATTTTCGTTTTCCATTTTATATCTTTCTTCAAGCTGTTTGTCAGCGGAGCAAGCTATGTTGCTCAGCGTTTGCAGTGCAGGATTCCACTGGACGGCCAAGCTGTATTGCCCAACGGTTTGCAGAGGTGCTGCCTCTGGACGGGTAAGCTGTAATCCCCAGCAGTTTGCAGTGGTGGATTCTACTGGACAGCAAGCTGTGTTGCTCAACAGGCGAGGAGGATTCCTCGGACGGCAAGCTGTGTTACCCAACTGATGTATGGCAAGCTGTGATGCCCAGCTGTTCAAGCTGTGAGTCAGCAGGAAGCCACACTCGGGTTGAGTGTGGGGTGGATGTAGGTCTGCTGGACCGAACCACCTAAAAACCTCTGTGCAGTGGTTTGATTTCTCTATATGTTTTTGCTTCCGCTAGATGTCTGAATAGGGGCGCTCCATCTGTTTGCTTACAGGTTGAACATAATATTTAATTAGCCTTCAGATTATCTAATCTATCTTGTTAGCATTCTAGTTGTTAATTGGGTGAAATTTTTATAGGCTATATTCATTCACCCCCCCTCTGAATACTTGCACCGAACCCAACATAGTGTCATTTGTGGAATTAATGAAGAATTATTGAGTGAAAATTATGAAATTTGCCAAGAGCACCAAGGTGAGCCCCCCTCTCTCTCCTCCCCCCTCTTGCAGCTGTGAAAGCTCAGATTCTGAGGTGTAATACCTCCATCTCTATCCCCCTTTGAGTGAGAAGCTCATCTCTACCGTCGCCATCGCCATCGAGCCGCCACCGCACTGCCACCGCCACTTCGTCGGAAGTTCTGTCCACTCTGGATAGAAGCCTAGTTCATGATTTTTAGCTCTCAATCAGGAGCTCAGATCGTGATGAAATTTATAGGTTGAGTTCCCCACATCCACCCCAGCCTCAACAAAAAAATTCAGGTTATTTACCCCTCGTTTACCATTTTTCCCAATATGTTCTTCCCACCCCTAGTAATTTACCTCATGTGCAGATCCACCAACCAGCAAGCCACCTCTTCACCCTTTTCACCCACTTTTCATTTTCTGAAAGAGCTGAAAATTTAAATGGGTGTTTTGTCCACCGAAACCCCCTTCCACAATTTTTCTTAGGAGTTTTGGAGTTCGTTTACCATTTTTAAAAACCAATGCATTTTCCCAAATCTATTCTGCCCCTGCAATCCAGATCCGACCGATCTGTGTTAGAAAATCCATTTCCCATATCAAACCTCCATCACAATTTACAAAAAAATATCCACGTCTTCCTTACTTCCCCCTCTAGCTTCCATAAAAAGCCCATTCTTCAGATCCAAAGTTTGAACCGCGGTCAACCCTAATTCTCAGGCAGATCCAAATCTGTCCTGCCAGATCTGAACCTGAGAGCCCGCCTATTGTAAAATCATCCATGGAAAGTACGCCCCCAAAAAAATTCCTGTAACACCAGAGGATAGAAGTACTTTGAGTTATCTTCGCATCGGGGCTGATCACAGCAATTTTTGTCGCCGGGTCGCGCACGCCTGAAACAGCAAATCAGATCCGGGGCAGCAAGCCTCAACGCTTGACGGTCGGAGCCGCCTCACCTTCCACAAGGCGAACTAGTGCAGCCGCCTCACAGGGATCGTCCCTCCAGGGGTTCCCTTCGCAGCGGGACCAACCCCGCCTCAGTCGGCCGTCCGATCAGGTCGTGGACCCCACAATCGTCAGCACGCGCCGTCCGGACAGCATCAAGTTGCAGCTTGTCGGCACCGACAGAGCTGTCCAACACGCTGCCCGTCAACCCAAGATCGATCCTCCCGGGCCCCACTTGTATCCCTTTACCTCCCTGCGTGTAGTGGGCAGTAGAATTTATTTATGTAATTATTGTAATTATTTGTACTGGGAGTTACTATCTTGGCCGGGATCATCTTCCCCACGCCCAGTAGCGTGGAGGTAAACTCGCCACTCTCTCTATCGCATTTGCTTCTTTCGTATTTATTTGTATATGCCATTGTGAGTGATAGGTTACTAGCTCGATTCAATTTAATCATCACTACGAGAGAGGGAGTGAAACCCGTCCCGTGACCCGATCCGGGGACGAAAGAGAGCCGACTACCCGACTCATCACCACTTCCTCAACCGCGCAAGATCCCGCGTTTCCCTTGCTAGGGACGTCCGTGAGCTACAATCCCAGGTCGCGTGTCCGTCCTACATCAAATTGGTATCAGAGCGGAAAGGTTGAGTCTAGGGTAGTCTTTGTTTAAAAACACACAAAAAAGTGTCATTTAAGTTTAGAGAGAGTCTAAGTCGGTCCAAGGTTGCATTGCATCCCAATACCCGATATATCAAAAGGTGTTGCCTGAACGTTAGGTTACGCCTATCGGGAAGGTCGCACATTTGTGTGAGAGGATCTTCTGACCCCGGAACTCCGCCTAGTACCGGATATGGGTTGAGTCTAGGTTTGTAGTCGAGTCGGTACTCCAACTTTACATTGTTGTTTTAGGGTCGTGTCTAGTCTGGTCTTGTCACTGTGTGTCTGCATGTCCACTACCCGCCACCCCCATGGCTGTTCCCTGAGACTATGCGTCCGATTGGTCATCCTTGGTGGCCCAATTCAATGCTTTCATGGCTCGACACCCGATCCCTAAGCCAACAATCGAGTTGTTCCAGCGACCTATAGTGTCCACTGCCATCCTACCTAATGGGTTGCATACGGAGATCGACCTCATCAGTAGGGTGTCGTCTAACTTTGTCTCACAAGACATAGTTGAGTTGCTCTCTGTAGCAACCCTAATAAATGAATAATTGAAATGAATTAAAACATATATATTACAGAAGTAATATATATAAAAGGAATAGGGTTAATTGGACGAAATAAAACAAATTAAAAATAACGCCTCTTATTAAGGCGTTAATTTATAAAGAAACGCCTCTATCCATGGCGTGAATAAAGAAAGGACGCCCACACCTACGGTCGTCAGTTCTCACGCGACCAAATGGGTAAGTAAAAGAAACGCCCCTATCTTGGGCGTGTTTTAAAACACGAAACGCCCTTTTTCAAGGCGCTTTTTAATAAACGCCCTTATGCAAGGCGTTAATTAAAGAATACACGCCCTGACCAAAGGCGTTAATTCAGTTCGTGACTCGTTCGAACCCAGAGCTTATCCAGGGAAAGATTAACCTAATCTAGTAAGTGTCTATTAGAGTAAGGACTCTGTTAGGGATATGTTACCCTCAATCAAACACTACTTTTAATAGGACTTCCAAAATCCCTATAAATAACCTACTGCTCGAACCCTACAACGCTATTTGGCGTTCGGAGTCTGCAAGGTACGTGAGAGAGGAATAGTTCCTCTAATTCTCTACGTCTGTTGCATGAAGAACTAACTGTTCTTCATCTTCTTCTTCTGTTATAGGTTAAGAAGGCGGCGTACGTGAAGAACAAAGGTATTGTTCTTTTTCCTTTTTCCTTTCGGTCAGAAAGTATGAAGAAATACTAATGTTTCTTCTTTTCTTATAGGAAAACTGCAGTTCTTCTCCTTGATACCACTGTTCGTAAGTTGCGGTTGAAGTTTCCGATCCTTCAAACCCTTCGTCAAGTTCAATCATATTAAGGTAGGATTTTCTCAAGATACTGTAGCCCAAATAAAATTAGTGAAAAATATTATATAAGCATGGCATGCATACGGTCTATATATATGGTTTCGGTGTGTTTTTCTGAATTGTTTGAAAGAAACGCCCTGGAATAGGGCGCTATTTTAAAATAAACGACCATAACAACGGTCGTCAATTTATTAAGAAACGTCCTGTACACAGGCGTTAATTTTACGAGATCATGACTTAAGCATGTTAAGAACGGATTATATATGAAACCTTGATTATTAATGCATGATCCTGTCTCCAAATCTAATGTCCTGCAATTTCTTGAATTCACGGCCTGTACAAGGTCGTTTTCCACGTATTAACGCCCCATCATAGGGCGTGACTTTAAAAGTAACGCCCCTTGCTTAGGCGCGTATTATCCAGAGTCCTGGTATGTTCTGAAACATAGAGTTAAGCCAGTAACGCCCCTTCCCAGGGCGTGTCTTATATAAGTCCTGCAACTTATTTATATTCTGTCAAATCCGTAATTCATGAGACGCCTGCAGCAGCAGTCGTCAAATATGAAGAAACGACCCTGTCCAGGGCGCTTTTTAGATAGAGTATTGAAATAATGAAATTCTGCGAAACGAACATATATAAACGCCCTGATACTAGGCGTTAGTTACTTGAAAAACGCCCCGGACAAGGTCGTGTTTTTCATAAATTAATGAGATTATTGAAAATTCTGTAAAATAGAAATATGTAAACGCCCCTATGTTAGGCGTTAATTACTTGAGAAACGACTTGACCTAAGTCGTTATTTTACTGTAAACTGAGTTTTTATCCGTGCTGTTAATCGATCGTTTCATATGCTATAATATATATATATATCGGCACTATTCTCCACTCCGTGAGTATAGTCCCATGTTTTCACGTTGTTTCATCGATCACACTCAATTCTCATTGACATACAAGCTCTCCATTGGACATTCCGTTCCTTTGGACTAGCGAGTTAGTCATAGAGACCTCCGTAAGACTCCTCGTAGCCTTGGATTCCCTCAAGGCCGACTGAGCTGGTTGTACCCTAAAAACCCATTACACGATCCTTGCCATGTCAATCTAAAGAAACATGGTATACCGGCCCTTATGATTATACAAAGAGTATATCATAAGAAATTCTTAATGGGATGATGATATCATGCCATATCATGTCGTTCTTGTAAACCCCAATTCTATGATAAGAATGAGGGTATCTTGCTTGATCTTATGTTTATGTGGACCTCAATTCTATATAAAGAATGTCCATATTGATTTGTCATGGTACTTAAGTTAAAGGAACCATATTCTACCTAGTTTTATCGATATCGTGATTATACCGTATTATCGCCAATCTATGTCCTTTGTCATATTTTTGGACTCTATTCTATCAAAGTTGTCATACAGGTCTACAAGCTTGAATATTGAAACTCTATATTGGCTATCTAAACAAGAGTGGATGTCAAAAATACATGATAAATGCCTGCGCATATAGGGCCCGATCTGGTCCTGGGAGGAGCACCCGAAAGTACTTGTGCCCATGGGAGTTAAAATGATAAGGTATCTGGCATTATACCGAGTACTTGACTTGCTTGATTGGACATTCCACACACATCTTGTACTTGACTCGTACTTGACATGAAATGAAATGCGTGGCCCGAAAAAGGGTAATTTACTTGCTTGATACATGATAGCCAAAGTTCTTGACATGATTTGTTAAATGTACTTGCTTGAATATCTTGTATAAACTTGTTATCTTGTGAAAGTTCTTAATTTAATCCATCTTATTTCCTTGATACTACATTCTGTCCATCTTATCGTTTCAAGCGGGCATGCATAGCTTTATTGCATTCATGAAAATATAATTACTTAAACCCCTTGCTAGTACTTGAGATATAATTTCCTACTGAGCGTTCGCTCATTCCGTTTGTCCCTTTTTACTTTTCAGGTAAGTCCGACGACGATGGAAGTCAATCGGATGGGAATGATCAAGAGTGAAAGTGATAGAGCTTCTACAAGTGTCGTCTAGTCTTTTCCATAGTTTCTTGAGTCAAATATGTATTCTTTTCCTTTTTGTTAAACAGAGTATTGGATTTGTAATAGTCTATCCATTATGAAATAAAGGATTGGGTTATCTTGCTATTTTGCGCATCTCTATCTTTGTGTCGAATACACGACCACTCTGATTGACATGATTGATATAGACACGTCGCGCATCTCCGGGTATCTTCCGCGCTCGGGGCGTGACAGTCTTTGTGGTATCAGAGCCTAAGGTATTCAATTCCTAGGAAACCCAAGTCCAAGGATAGGTTTCAAAACCTTTAACCAAGTGAGAGTGGGTAGAACCAAGGGTTAAATGATCAATGAGTCCTTTATAAGATCATAGTGATATAATTCTAACATAGCTATTGTAATTGTAGGATAATGGCTGCCGAACGTGCTCAATGGCGCAACATGCAGCGTACCCTTCAAGGGATGACCCAAGTGCTACAACAGGTAGCACAAGGTGGTGCTCCACGAGCTGGAAGCTTACACCAAGCATTCAAGAATATGAATCCCCCGAAGTTCATGGGATCGACCGATCCAGACGATGCCGAGCATTGGGTTCGGGAGATTGAACGTATATTCCGTGTTATGCAATGCACGGATCAGGACAAAGTCTTATTAGCTACCTTCCAGTTAGAAAAGGATGCTAGATGCTGGTGGGAGTCGATTGAAGCTACAATTGACCCAACTCAAGTTACATGGGGAGAATTCGTTGAATATTTCAATGCCAAATATTTCTCTGATAGGGTCCAGGAAAAGAAGGCCGCCGAATTTGCCGCATTAAAGCAAAGATCTTTATCGGTGGCTGATTATGAAGCACAGTTCTCTAGACTGTCTAGATATGCTAAGCATTTAATTAGCACGGAAAAGATGAAAGCCCGTAGGTTTCTTAATGGGCTTAGGCCCCACTATATTACTCAATTGGCGCCTATGGACATCCAAATTTATTCTGAAATAGTACGCCGAGCTCAATTACTTGAAGATGCCACGGAACTATCTGATAGGATCCGTGGAAAAGACAAGAAGGAACAAGTCACGGGTTCGGGTTCTTTCAAACCCAACTTTAAGAAGAGGCCCAATAATGGAGGTTCTTCCTCTCAAGATCAGAAATTCAAGAAAACCAAGCCTTTCTCTATCACCACTACCCCTTCGAACGTAGTATGCAAGCATTGTGACAAGGCTGGTCACAAAACAGAAGAATGCTGGAGGAAATTAGGAGCATGTCTCCGTTGTGGGAGTCGTGAACATCGGATTCCCGATTGTCCATTAATGAATGACCAAGACGGTGAGGGTAAACGCCCAGTGACAAGGAACGCGCGTCTTCATGCAATCCAAGAGACCGAACCAGAAGAAGAAGGCAGATTGGTGGAAGGTACATTAAAAATTTGTTCCAAATATGCACATGTCTTATTTGATACGGGTGCATCGCATTCCATTATTTCCAAGAAGTTTGCTGACCCATTACCTCTAGAACCAGAATGGATGAAGTTAATATTGTCTACTCCTCTCGGAAACGAGACGGATATCACACATCATTACCAAAACTGTGAGGTATTGGTTCGAGGAAAGAATTTTCCTATTGATCTTATCTGCTTAGATCTAAAAGAGTATGATGTTATACTAGGAGCAGATTGGTTATCCAAATACCAGGTAACGGTTGATTGCCGTGATAGCAAGATTGTTTTCAAGGAATTTCCGGAACTGACTTATACTAGTCCTAAGAGTCGAAGCAAATCCCCTCTTATTTCGGCTCTTCGAGCAAGCAAGCTCGTCAGGAAAGGATGTGTATCCTTCCTTGCTTTTGTCACTGTTAAAGAAGCTAAGGAAACCAAGATAGAAGACGTTCAAGTAGTACGAGAATTCCAGACGTATTTCTAGAAGATTTGCCGGGATTACCCCCTCAAAGAGAAGTGGCCTTCACCATTGACTTAGTCCCTGGTGCTGGTCCTGTTTCAAAGGCACCATATAGAATGTCCCCTGCTGAACTCAAGGAGTTGAAGGAGCAGTTGATGGAACTAATCCGAAAAGGGTTTATTAGACCAAGTACTTCCCCGTGGGGAGCACCAGTCTTATTTGTAAAGAAGAAGGATGGATCCATGAGATTGTGTATCGACTATCGACAGTTGAATCATCTTACTATCAAGAACAAGTATCCACTGCCGAGAATCGATGAGTTATTTGATCAGATTTCAGGATCCAAATATTTTTCCAAGATTGATCTCAGGTCGGGATATCATCAATTAAGAATCAAGGATGATGACATTCACAAGACCGCATTCAGAAGCAGGTATGGCCATTACGAATTTGTTGTTATGCCTTTTGGACTAACAAATGCCCCTGCTGCCTTTATGCAGTTAATGAATAGCATATTCAGGCCTTACTTGGATCAATTCATAGTAGTCTTCATTGATGATATATTGATATATTCTAAGACTAAGGAAGAACATGAAGAGCATTTGAGGATTGCATTGCAAGTCTTGAGGACAAATCAATTATATGCTAAACTCAGCAAATGCGAGTTCTGGCTTGAAGAAGTGGCTTTTCTCGGACATGTCATATCCAAGGACGGGTTATCTGTAGATCCGTCAAAGGTTGAAGCTGTAAGAAACTGGGAAAGACCCACTCATGCGAGCGAGATCAGAAGTTTCTTAGGTCTTGCAGGCTATTATCGGCGATTCATCAAAGATTTCTCTAAGATCGCCGTGCCCCTTGCAAGGTTAACTCGCAAGGAGATCCGATACGAATGGAGTGAGGAATGTGAAAGAAGTTTTCAAACTCTCAAGGATCATCTCACCACAGCTCCGGTCTTAGCTCTACCGATAGAAGGAGAGAAATTCGAGGTCTACACTGATGCTTCTGGCATTGGCCTCGGATGTGTCCTAATGCAACAAGGAAAGGTCATAGCATACTCTTCACGTCAGCTGAAGAAGCATGAGGAGAATTACCCCGTCCATGACTTAGAACTGGCCGCGGTAGTATTTGCCCTAAAGATATGGAGACACTACTTATATGGAGCACAGTTTACTGTATACTCCGATCACAAAAGTCTCAAATATCTATTTTCACAAAAGGAGCTAAACATGAGACAAAGACGCTGGCTAGAATATCTCAAGGACTTCGACTTCAATATACAATACCATCCCGGAAAGGGTAATTATGTTGCTGACGCCCTTAGTCGAAAGCCGAGAGCAATGATAGCAAATTGTATGATGCAAGAATGGAGGTTACTTGAACAATTCTCCGAGCTCAATATAAGCTTGGACACGGAATCCAAATTTGTCACACTATCTCATGTAAGCATACAGTCAGATTTGTTATCTGAGATACAAACACTTCAGGATGATGATCCTATATTAGTAGAAATCAAAGGCAGATTAGAAGGACAATCTGATTTTCAACTAACTTCTGATGGAAGATTATCGTTCAAAGATAGAACTTGTATACCCGATTGTCCGGAATTAAAGAAGAAGATCTTAGATGAAGCTCACAGATCAAGATACACTATTCATCCTGGATCAACTAAAATGTACCAAGATGTAAAGAGGAACTTTTGGTGGCCCAATATGAAAAGAGAAATAGCGGACTATATATCACGCTGTCTCACATGCCAACAGGTCAAGGCGGAACACCAAAAGCCTGCGGGAAAACTACATCCTCTAGATATTCCTAAGTGGAAATGGGAGGATATTGGTATGGACTTCATCATGGGTTTGTCTAAATCTAAAGGAGGACATGATGGAATCTGGGTTATCATTGACCGATTGACTAAATCGGCACATTTCTTGCCAATCAAAAGCCGATGGTCAATTGATGTGCTAGCTGCACTATACATCAAAGAAATAGTCAGGATACATGGAATTCCTGTCTCAATCGTGTCTGATAGAGATCCCCGTTTTACTTCTCATTTTTGGAAGGGATTACAACATTCGTTGGGAATAAGGCTCAACTTTAGTACTGCTTTTCACCCACAAATGGATGGTCAAACCGAGCGAACTAATCAAGTTGTTGAAGATATGCTGAGGGCATGCATTATTGACTTTGGAGGAAGCTGGCATGACCACTTACCTTTAGTTGAATTTGCATATAATAATAGCTACCAAGCTAGTATCCAAATGGCACCTTTCGAAGCCTTATCCGGAAGGAGTTGCCGATCTCCCATATGTTGGAACGAAGTTGGAGAGAAACAACTATTAGGTCCAGACATGGTAAGGGATACAACTGAGAAGATACAGGTAATCAGAGAAAGATTACAAGTTGCTCAGACAAGGCAAAAGGCTTATGCTGATACCAGGAGAAGAGATCTTGAATTCCAGGTTGGAGATCATGTATTTCTTAAAATATCCCCTGGACGTGGCATACGAAGATTTGGTGTTAAGGGCAAGCTTACGCCAAGATTCATCGGACCATTTGAGGTACTCGAAAGAGTTGGCGAGGTTGCTTATCGCATCGCGTTGCCTCCTCAGTTGTCCGAGGTACACAATGTATTTCACATATCTATGTTGAAGAAGTATGTGCACGATCCGTCACATATTATTGAGCATGGAGATCTGGTGATCCAGAAAGATCTCACATATGAACAGAGGCCTTTAAAGATATTAGATCGAGAAATACGAGCTCTAAGGAATAAGGTTATTCCCATGCTTAAGGTGCAATGGAATAAGAATCCTGAACACGAAGCGACATGGAAGACCGAGGAATCTATGAAGAAACGATTTCCCGAGTTATTCTAAGAGGTATATGTCCTACACTCTCCACGTGTATAATTATATATATATTGAATTTGGGGACCAAATTCTTTTTAAGTGGGGGAGGGTGTAGCAACCCTAATAAATGAATAATTGAAATGAATTAAAACATATATATTACAGAAGTAATATATATAAAAGGAATATGGTTAATTGGACGAAATAAAATAAATTAAAAATAACGCCTCTTATTAAGGCGTTAATTTATAAAGAAACGCCTCTATCCATGGCGTGAATAAAGAAAGGACGCCCACACCTACGGTCGTCAGTTCTCACGCGACCAAATGGGTAAGTAAAAGAAACGCCCCTATCTTGGGCGTGTTTTAAAACACGAAACACCCTTTTTCAAGGCGCTTTTTAATAAACGCCCTTATGCAAGGCGTTAATTAAAGAATACACGCCCTGACCAAAGGCGTTAATTCAGTTCGTGACTCGTTCGAACCCAGAGCTTATCCAGGGAAAGATTAACCTAATCTAGTAAGTGTCTATTAGAGTAAGGACTCTGTTAGGGATATGTTACCCTCAATCAAACACTACTTTTAATAGGACTTCCAAAATCCCTATAAATAACCTACTGCTCGAACCCTACAACGCTATTTGGCGTTCGGAGTCTGCAAGGTACGTGAGAGAGGAATAGTTCCTCTAATTCTCTACGTCTGTTGCATGAAGAACTAACTGTTCTTCATCTTCTTCTTCTGTTATAGGTTAAGAAGGCGGCGTACGTGAAGAACAAAGGTATTGTTCTTTTTCCTTTTTCCTTTCGGTCAGAAAGTATGAAGAAATACTAATGTTTCTTCTTTTCTTATAGGAAAACTGCAGTTCTTCTCCTTGATACCACTGTTCGTAAGTTGCGGTTGAAGTTTCCGATCCTTCAAACCCTTCGTCAAGTTCAATCATATTAAGGTAGGATTTTCTCAAGATACTGTAGCCCAAATAAAATTAGTGAAAAATATTATATAAGCATGGCATGCATACGGTCTATATATATGGTTTCGGTGTGTTTTTCTGAATTGTTTGAAAGAAACGCCCTGGAATAGGGCGCTATTTTAAAATAAACGACCATAACAACGGTCGTCAATTTATTAAGAAACGTCCTGTACACAGGCGTTAATTTTACGAGATCATGACTTAAGCATGTTAAGAACGGATTATATATGAAACCTTGATTATTAATGCATGATCCTGTCTCCAAATCTAATGTCCTGCAATTTCTTGAATTCACGGCCTGTACAAGGTCGTTTTCCACGTATTAACGCCCCATCATAGGGCGTGACTTTAAAAGTAACGCCCCTTGCTTAGGCGCGTATTATCCAGAGTCCTGGTATGTTCTGAAACATAGAGTTAAGCCAGTAACGCCCCTTCCCAGGGCGTGTCTTATATAAGTCCTGCAACTTATTTATATTCTGTCAAATCCGTAATTCATGAGACGCCTGCAGCAGCAGTCGTCAAATATGAAGAAACGACCCTGTCCAGGGCGCTTTTTAGATAGAGTATTGAAATAATGAAATTCTGCGAAACGAAACATATATAAATGCCCTGATACTAGGCGTTAGTTACTTGAAAAACGCCCCGGACAAGGGCGTGTTTTTCATAAATTAATGAGATTATTGAAAATTCTGTAAAATAGAAATATGTAAACGCCCCTATGTTAGGCGTTAATTACTTGAGAAACGACTTGACCTAAGTCGTTATTTTACTGTAAACTGAGTTTTTATCCGTGCTGTTAATCGATCGTTTCATATGCTATAATATATATATATATCGGCACTATTCTCCACTCCGTGAGTATAGTCCCATGTTTTCACGTTGTTTCATCGATCACACTCAATTCTCATTGACATACAAGCTCTCCATTGGACATTCCGTTCCTTTGGACTAGCGAGTTAGTCATAGAGACCTCCGTAAGACTCCTCGTAGCCTTGGATTCCCTCAAGGCCGACTGAGCTGGTTGTACCCTAAAAACCCATTACACGATCCTTGCCATGTCAATCTAAAGAAACATGGTATACCGGCCCTTATGATTATACAAAGAGTATATCATAAGAAATTCTTAATGGGATGATGATATCATGCCATATCATGTCGTTCTTGTAAACCCCAATTCTATGATAAGAATGAGGGTATCTTGCTTGATCTTATGTTTATGTGGACCTCAATTCTATATAAAGAATGTCCATATTGATTTGTCATGGTACCTAAGTTAAAGGAACCATATTCTACCTAGTTTTATAGATATCGTGATTATACCGTATTATCGCCAATCTATGTCCTTTGTCATATTTTTGGACTCTATTCTATCAAAGTTGTCATACAGGTCTACAAGCTTGAATATTGAAACTCTATATTGGCTATCTAAACAAGAGTGGATGTCAAAAATACATGATAAATGCCTGCGCATATAGGGCCCGATCTGGTCCTGGGAGGAGCACCCGAAAGTATTTGTGCCCATGGGAGTTAAAATGATAAGGTATCTGGCATTATACCGAGTACTTGACTTGCTTGATTGGACATTCCACACACATCTTGTACTTGACTCGTACTTGACATGAAATGAAATGCGTGGCCCGAAAAAGGGTAATTTACTTGCTTGATACATGATAGCCAAAGTTCTTGACATGATTTGTTAAATGTACTTGCTTGAATATCTTGTATAAACTTGTTATCTTGTGAAAGTTCTTAATTTAATCCATCTTATTTCCTTGATACTACATTCTATCCATCTTGTCGTTTCAAGCGGGCATGCATAGCTTTATTGCATTCATGAAAATGTAATTACTTAAACCCCTTGCTAGTACTTGAGATATAATTTCCTACTGAGCGTTCGCTCATTCCGTTTGTCCCTTTTTACTTTTCAGGTAAGTCCGACGACGATGGAAGTCAATCGGATGGGAATGATCAAGAGTGAAAGTGATAGAGCTTCTACAAGTGTCGTCTAGTCTTTTCCATAGTTTCTTGAGTCAAATATGTATTCTTTTCCTTTTTGTTAAACAGAGTATTGGATTTGTAATAGTCTATCCATTATGAAATAAAGGATTGGGTTATCTTGCTATTTTGCGCATCTCTGTCTTTGTATCGAATACACGACCACTCTGATTGACATGATTGATATAGACACGTCGCGCATCTCCGGGTATCTTCCGCGCTCGGGGCGTGACACTCTCTAAGACCGAAGAGATTGTTCTCAATGGTGGCTTAGCATTTGTAGAGCTCCAATGGAGGTTCGGCCCCGTTCTTTATGACGATGGAGCATGGTGCAAGGTCGACACACTTGTTGGTCCATTCATCATTTTAGGGAAAGATTGTTTGGAGGAAAGGAGAGCGACCTTTGACTGGGATAGGAGGACATGCACCTTATACCCACCTCACCTACCCGGCGAGTTCATCTTCCAAGATGGCATTCAGCCGACCACCTCCGTGTCACCAACCGCCCAGCCCCAGCGGCCTGTTTTGCCTCTGGACTCATGCCCACCACCTCTCCCGAAGCCCACCCATGTGGCCCCCTGTAGTGGGATTAGCCATTTATCTGACCCGTGTCCTTCACATTCCCTTACCATAGAGGACAACCATTCGTAGGATGCCTCACCCGGGCCTATTCTAGTGAGTTATGAGGCTGACCAAGAGTTGGCCGATGAGTACTTCGCTGATGTTTTGGGGTTAGAGAGTGATCCAATAGAGGGCCAGGGACTGGTAGTTACCCTAATACCACCGGTCATCTCGGACCTGTCTGTCCCGCCCACTTTGTCCTCGGAGGACCCCACCATCCCACTTCTACCCGTCTCTCCTACGGTAGTGCAACTGCTAGTGACTACCGTACCATTGTCAACACCCTATGTTGACATGGTATGGTTTGATTTCTACCACGCCTATGAGAGACAACATCCGGACCCCATCATTCTCTTGATCCATGTCAGGTGTCCGGATGACTTTCCCATCATCCACTTCCTTGTCCTCACACATTTCTATACTCGAGGACGAGTCTTCTCCAACCGGCGACGGTTGACGAGAGTTGACACTCATGACATTAAGTTATGGGTCAGTTTATCTTTACACCTAGTGTATGCAGACGGTGTCCAACATTCCCACCAAGTCCTTTTTAGTAAGTCCCTTGCATGTGTCGTCAGTTATAGGAAGTCATTAGTTGGTGTCTCTCCGTCTCTCCGCATACCATAGTCTATGAGTCGATTTTGCTTATTTATACAATTTATCTGTCGAGTTCGAGTGCATAGCGAGTCTGCATACATCGTGTTGAGTCGGTCTATTGTTAGCTCGCAATGTTAGTCCCTTCGAGTGCGAGGTAGGTCGGATTTAATGCGTACGTTATAGACTTGCTGGAATTTGGGATCGTCTCTACCTCAACATATCGGATCTAGTCACATAAAGGGACCTGGACAGGGGGATTTATGTAGCCCATCTAAGAGCTGCCGAACTAGGTCCAGCGAGACCAAACGAGGCCCAGCTCATCTAAGTGACCGCCCCGTAGGGCCCACTTAGCATAAAAGCCCAATAAGTTCACTCGGGATCAAGCACTTCCTAGGTGGCCATTAGGCTCGGAAGGCCGAGCGTCGGTCCGGTCGGAGGAAGACCTACGCCCGACCTATCCCCCTCGCCGAGATAAGGGCTGGCGCCCAGCACCCACTCCGGCCGAACCTCACCCAAGCTATGCCTATCGCCCGGGACAGAGCTGGAACTCTTCACGCTTGGGTCGACTGACAATTGCTTATCCACGCTGCCATTGAGAACTCTTTCTGAGCAGGAGTTTACGAGGATAAAGGGGCCCACGAATCCTCAAGGCTATAAAGAGCCCGCGATGAGGACGTAAAAAGCCCACATCGAGGACGTAAAGAGCCCACGTCGAGGATGTAACCCCCGCCTGAAACTCCTCAGCTTACGGGACTCATAAGGCTGGCGCACTATTTAAACTTGGGACTCCCTCCAGCGAAAGGTAATACGAACACACGTCTAAAACTCCCTGAGCAGGAACCACTTCACCACCTTGGTGGAGAGGGATCTCGTGCATCTCCTTCTTCCTCCCTTCATAGCTTCCACCACTGCTCTACTGACTTAGGCATCAGAGGGTTTTCCCCAGGGAACCATCCCTGGGCCCCCTGATCCGTTTCCCTTCCTTGCAGTTCACTATTTGGTGATGATCTCCTGCAGCTCAGGACCAGCGTGAGATCGCCCCTCTTCATCTGGCGCCATCTGTGGGAAACGATCAAAGAGCCAGTATGGTGCGAAGGAGTACAGGGAGGAGGTCCGTCGGTGATAGGGGAAAAGCCGTGGTGGCGGTGGGAGAGGCCCCCTCTCAGGACACACAGAACCCCCCCTCCCAGGCTAGCAGATGGGGGAGAATCCGTCTAAACTCCGCCCGATCCGAACCCCTCTTTGCGGGTTCAATGGCCAAGCCACTTATCCCGAGGGAGCCCTGAGCTTACCGGTTACCCTCGGCACCCCACCCAAAACCGTTACGGTTATGGTGGACTTCATAGTGATCAAGGGTATGACGGCATACAACGCAATCTTCGGCCGAGGGATCCTTAGCCGAATGAAATCGGTGCCCTCTACCTATCAGCAAAAGATGAAGTTCCCCTCTAAACATGGGGTGGGGGAAGTTCGTGGCAACCAAGCGTTGGCCAGAAGGTGCTATATTATCTCGGTCAAAGCCACAAGGCCGGACGGGAAGAACAAGGGCCCCCGGGAAGTCGAAGAAAAACCCACAACATCTGAGCCTGGAGGCGAGTTGTTAACGGTTTTCCTAAATGATGACCCGACCCTAGGAGTAAAGATTGGAGCTGACCTACCATCCGATGATCAGCAGCAGTACAAAGAATTTCTTTCCGGGTACATCCGAGTCTTTGCATGGTCTGATGATCAACTCCCCGGGATACCGGGAGAGACAGTAGTGCATAAACTCAACCTTGACCCGACCGTGAAGCCCGTACAACAACGCAGAAGGAAGCACGCGCTAGAGAAGTAGACGGTCATCAAGGAGCAAGTCACCAAGGGGCAAAAGACTGGTCTTCTTAGATCGGTCATGTACCCGACGTGACTGGCTAACGTCGTCCTGGTGCCAAAAGCTTCGGGAAAGTGGCGAATGTGCGTGGACTTCACCGACTTGAATAAAGCCACACCAAAAGACTGCTATCCGTTGCCAAGCATCGACCAACTGGTCGACTCAACCACGGGCAACGAGATACTCAACTTTCTGGACACCTATTCAGGTTATCACCAGATCAGAATGGATCCAGAAGATATCGAGAAGACCGCCTTCATCACCGAATTCGGCATACACTGCTACACCCAGATGCCCTTCGGGCTGAAGAACGCTGGAGCCACGTACCAGAGGCTGGTCAACCATATGTTGAGGGACAGCTCGGTTGGAACGTCGAGGCCTATATTGACGACATGCTCGTAAAGACTCTCAAGGCCGAGGACCACTTCGCCAACCTAGCTGAGACCTTCGACACTCTCCTAAGGTACAATATGAAGCTCAACCCCGTCAAGTGTGCCTTCGGAGTAAGGTCCGAGAAATTCCTGGGTTTCTTGGTGACCCAGCGTGGGATCGAGGCCAACCCCGACAAGGTCAAGGGCATCCTGGACATGCGGCCGCCCACCTACACCAAGGACGTTCAACGCCTTACCGGGCGCATTGCTACGCTCAACCGATTCCTATCCCGTACAGCCGAATGATGCCTACCCTTCTTCAAACTGTTGAGGGGGCCCAAAATGGCATCTACTACGTTCGCATGGGACGAGGAATGCCAAAAGGTGTTCGCTGTGCTTAAGGAGTTCTTGGCTTCACCCCCGGTGCTATCCAAGCCTGTTCTAGGTGAAGCCTTGCATCTCTACCTCTCAGCAACTCCATCCACAGTTAGCTCGGTCCTGGTCAGAAATGACTCGGGAGTTGAGAGACCGATCTACTACACCAGCAAGGTGCTCAACGAGGCTGAATAAAGGTACCCCGCAACCGAGAGACTCGTGCTAGCGTTGGTTACCTCGGCCAAGCGCCTTCGACCCTACTTCCAAGGGCACTCCATCATCGTGTTGACCGGCGAACAACTAAAGAGGATCCTCGCTCACCCTGAAGCCTCGGGACACCTCGTCAAGTGGGCCATCATGCTCGGGGCCTATGATATATCGTGCCGGCCTCGCTCGGATATCAAAGGACAGGTGCTTGCTGACTTCATCGCCGAGAGCACCATCCCGACCGAAGGAAAATCTACGTCCACGCCCGGGCCAACCTGGGAATTGTTCGTTGACGGATCCTCCAACTCGACCGGGAGCGGCACCGGTATCCTCCTGAAGTCTCCCGAAGGAGCAGAGCTGCAATGCGCCTTGAAGTTCAACTTCCAGGCAACCAACAACGCCTCAGAGTACGAAGCCCTTATCTTGGGAGCCCGCATGGCCCGACGGTTGGGGGCTGAGCGAGTCAGAATTCACACTGACTCCCAACTGGTCGCTAGCTAGGTCAACGGCGATTACGAAGCTCAGGCAGAACCGATGGTCAAATACCTTCGGCTGGTCAAAACCGTGGCACAACAGTTTGAGAGTTTTGAGGTAGTCCGAATAGCCCGGGAGGAAAACTCCGAGCGGACGCCCTCTCCCGGCTGGCCTCCTCTCTTGACCCCGAGGGTACTCGATCGGTCCTTCTCGAAGAGCTAGAGCGACCGAACATTGATTCGAAGCTCATGGTTGTTGACTCGACCTCCCCAAGCAACTGGCGTACCCCCTATCTGTCGTGGCTCCAAGACTCTCAGGAGCCTCCTAACCCTCGGGAAGCCCGGAGATTGAAATACCAAGCTCGACGATTCGTCATTCTGGACGGCACTTTATACCGCAGATCCTTCTCCGGCCTCCTCCTGAAGTGCATCAATATTGACGAAGCCAGCCAAGCAATTCAAGAGATTCACAAAGGCCTATGCGGAGCGCATCAAGGGGGAAGGTCGCTCGCCAGGATCTTACTTTGGTAGGGTTACTGGTGGCCCACTCTGCAGCGTGACTGCTCGACCTACGTGCAACAGTGTGACCGATGACATCGATTTGACCACTTGGTCCATCAACCGGCAACGGAGCTCGTCACCCTAGCCGAGCCTTATCCTTTCGCTCGGTGGGGATTGACATCCTTGGGCCGTTCCCTACGGCTCAGGCCCAGAAGAAGTTTGTCATCGTCGCCATCGACTACTTCACCAAGTGGATCAAGGCCGAAGCTACAGCTAGGATCACCGAGACAATCGTGTGGAGTTTCATCTGGAAGTCGATCATTTATCGCTACGGCATCCCCCGGATGATAGTGAGTGATAATGGTCGGTAATTTGATTCTCGTTATTTTCGAGATAGATATGCCGACCTAAACATTCGCAATCACTTCACTTTGGTCGCCCACCCTCAGGCTAACGGGCTGGTCAAAAATGCCAATAAGACTATCTTAAAAGGCATCAAGACTAGGCTCGACAAAGCCAAGGGCAGCTGGCTCGAGGAATTGCCGAACATACTTTGGTCACACAGAATGACTCCCAAAACGGTAACTGGTGAGAGTCCCTTTCAGCTGGTGTACGGCACTGAGGCCGTGATACCGTTGGAGATTGGCAATCCCTCCCTCCGAGTCATCTGCTTCTCGCCCGAGGCAAACGACCAGAAACTGCTCAAAAACCTCGACCTAACAGATGAAGTCCGAGAGATTGTCAGCATCCGAGCAACGGAATATCAACGCCACCTCACTCGATACTACAACGCCAGAGTGTGAGACAGACACTTCCAGCCGGGAGACTTCGTTCTCAGAAAAGTCGAAGCCTCTCGACCACTTGAGACGGCGGGCAAGCTATCCCCTAATTGGGAAGGCCCCTACCGAGTGGTCGAGACGCTCAGGAAAGGAGCGTACCGGCTATCTACTATGGAAGGAGAACCCATCCCTCGGATGTGGAACACGACTACACTACGCAAGTTATACTTCTGAACACTTCAGTCGTGTAAGCAATATGAGATAAAATAAAAATTTCCTTCCTCTTTTATTCAAATAATTATTTGTACATCAGAAAGGCCAAAGCCAGTACAATACATGTCGAAAGAGCAAAAATCCATCTGGCGCCGCCGTACGAGCCCATCGCTCGACTGACTCGGTTAACCTTCCTGCGTCCAGCCACTGACTCTGCATCGTGCGAAAACTGGCTCAGATAAAGGATAGTCGACCCCGTTGGCTCGGGTAACTCGGAACAAAGGTGACAGAGAGATTAGGAAGAGGATGGCTACCTTCCAAGTTGCACAGGGTAGATGAAGGGGAAGAGGAAGCCAACTCATCGCAGGGAATGCCGAGAGGCATCTTGCAAAGAGTTAAAGAAAGAAAAAAAGAGGATGTCAAGAGGCATCCTAAAAAGAGTGAAAGAAATGATAAGAAGGGCAGAAGAGAGAGAAAGAGGCTGCGGGGAGAAGCAGGAAGTGGAGAGGAATCTTAAGAGGGATCCCCTCCAGAGAGTGAGCGGGAAGGGACGAGAAGGGGGTGCCTGATCCCCCCATCCGTCCACCGTTGCGTCCCTCCCCGCAAGTGCCACCGGAACGGATAAAAAGAAGGCGACGTGCTTCCGCACGTCGAACCCCCTTCTAACCCGCCCGTCGGCCGTCGAACTCCCTTCAGACCCAAAGCAGCAAAGACTCTCTGCCCTCCATCGTCGGCAGCTTCATCTTCCAGAGCATCTTCCATGCTTCAATTTTGACAGCACAACGCTTCGTGAAGAAGGAGGGAGGAAAGACTGTTAGAGAAGACCCTAAGCGATGGAGAGGAAGAGACGCCCTTCAGACCTTTTATAGGCGAAGCGAGGCTACTTGCCTTAAATGATTCTCCCCTCGAAAACACGCTAAAGGGACCTCTCCCTACGAATGGTCACCTCAGACTCCTCAGTTCCATCCCAGCGGGACACACGAAGCGGCCGGGCATTTAAAGCATGAGAAAACGGAAAGACACCCTGTCAGACGCCCTCCCAACCATCATGCGAGATCCATGCAGAAAGTATCGACACTTTCCAACTACTACGGATACACTGGTCAAACCACGGCAATGGCGGTAAAAAATAGTTAAGTCTTTATCATAGCGCTACTGCCTTACGTTCTCGACCTTCCTTTACACAAAAAGATAAGTTTTTTCTTCAAAAAAGGAAAAACGTACAAGGAGAAAAAGAAAAATAGATACATCAGGCCCCTGGCCCATCCTGAGGCTCGGAAGTTGAAGGCTCGGACGGTCTGCCCCCGGCACCCTCGGCGATGGCCGACCCTGGCACTGACCCCACCTGCGTGGGAACTGCCTTGGTTGCGCGTCCTCCCGAGGCATCCGGAGTTGGTGACCCCTCAGATGAAGACGAGCCCCCCTGGTCTCCTCCTTCCCCCGACGCCGAACCAGAGGAATCAGAGGATGCCAAATCCGAGTCGTAGCATTGCCTGGATGGGAAACTGATTGTCCCGGGCGCCTGCTCCTCCGCATAGAAGACGACCCGGCCGTAGCCGTGCTCGAACCCCTTGCGGATGCACCGGCAAAGTGCTAACTCGTAGTAGGGGAGGGCATCCTCCTTAAGGTTGACCCGGTAGGCCTCCAAGCGTTTGTATTGCTCGAGTGCCTACGCCCTGGCCGATCCCACCCTACTAGCGAGCTCGGCCTTCTCCCGCTCTGCCTCGGCCAACCTCTGCTCTGCCTCGGCCATCTGCTTCTCCGCCTCGGCCCGATCAGCCTCGACCTCCAGCCGAAGACGCGTGGCTTCCTCCGCTCGATCTAATAGCTCGGCCCGCTAAGCCTCCCACTGGCCATCTCACTCGGCGCTGGCCACGCGCTCCTCCTCTAGAAGCTTGTACTTCCTCTCGAGCGACCCGCGGACCTGAGCTAGTTACTCGGTCAGTGTCCGGGCCTCCACCTGGCTCGCCCTCGCCAGCTCTCTAACCGAGGAGAGCTCCCGCTGAAGCACATCACGCTCCTCGGTGAGCCGGGCTACCTTCCCGTCGAACGCGCCAAGGATCCAGGCGAGGTTCGCCTGTTCTGACTGTGACTGAGCGTAAGCTTCAGCCAGAGAGGCCCCCAACTGGGCCAGGATCGGGCCACCCTCCATAACCATCTCAAGGGCCACAGGTGGGGAGCGTTGCCTGTCTCTTCCCCTTACCACCTTCGCAGCTATGCTGCGACATTTCTGGTACAGAGGGCCCCCGATGCCCAGCCTCTCCAGACCAGCCGGAATAGCCCCCCCCCCCAAGCGGCATCCCCTCGGGAGCCCCGTCGGTCGGCCCGGATTGAGCCGCTGCTTCATCCGCCCCTCTTGTCTCGGTCGGTTGGGGCTGCATCGCCTCTCCTTGCAACCCCCCGGCCTCCACCGGCTCGGCCTCAGCATCGCCACCCGGAGTGCCGCCTGCCTCGCTCGACGCTCCAGTCTGGGCCGCTGTCCTGGAGTCGCCCGTTTCGGCCCCGGCCCCCTCGGCTCCAATAAAGAGGAGAGCCGGGCCAGTGCCACCGCCAACCGTAGAAACGGCCCTGGCCTCCTCGGCCCTCTCTTGCTCGGCGGATGGGAGAGCCGGCCTAATAGGGTCGGCCCTGTCATGCTCTGCAGAGGGGAGAGTCGAGCCAGAGCCACCCTCCACTGCGGGGATGGCCCCAGCCTTCTTGGCCCGCTTCTTGGCCTTCACGGCGTCCCGCACCATCCTCTCCACGGGATCCTTGCGCTTGGACCCCTGCGGCCTGGAAGACCTTTCCCGGTGTTCTGTCCCTGTGGTTTTGATGATAGCAATAACTATAAGTCATCATTTGTTTGTGTCTGCATATGAATGTCTGATTGAGCATCTCGTGAGTGTTATTCCATTTGTGTCTACATATGAATGCTTGATTGAGCATCTCTTGAGTGTCATTCCATTAAACAGGCTGTGTGCATTTTCGGTGCATTTCATAACTTTGTTTCACTATGGCCATCAGTCAATGGATGTCTAGACTCATGCATTTCATAACTATGCTCAGGCTAAGTCTGTACAGAGCCTTTTTCATCGTGTGCTAAGCATTTCCAAAGTCTATACATCGTGTTTCACTCATGTTCATCTTTGTTCAAAGTCTGTACAACGTTTTGGCTAGAATGCAGCGTCTCATGTTAAGTTTGTATAGCATGCATCAGTGCATTAACAAGTCTATACATCGTGCATGCATCGTCTCTCAAGTCTGTACAGGGTTTGGCTAAAATGCATCGCCTCTCAAGTCTGTACAGGGTCTGCCTAGAATGCATTCACTAAAGTCTATACATTCGTCTCTAAGGCAAAGTCTATACATCGCATGCATTGCACACTGCAAGTTTGTACAGCCCAAGTCTGTACATCCGACCGTCTCATTTAGCGTCTCACTCTTGCAAGTCTATACATTGCTTCTAGCATGCACGGGTTCAAGTCTATACATTGCTTATCTTTACCTACGTTCAGACACCAAGTCTACACATCACCGTGTTCACTTGTTTCAAGTCTGCACATTGGTTCAGGCTTTCCAAGTCTGTACATTGGCCTTCAAACTTTCCAAGTCTGTACATTGGCCTTCAAGCATTCCAAGTCTGTATATTGGTTCAGGCTTTCCAAGTTTGTACATTGGTTCAGGCTTTCCAAGTCTGTACATTGGTCTTCAAGCTTTCCAAGTCTGTACATTGGCCAAGTGTCTTGTGCTTTGAAGCTTTATCAAGTCTATACATTCGTTTATCAAAGTCTACACATTGCATCGTGTTTCAAAGTCTATACATCGCTGTGCATTCCTTGATTTCAAAGTCTGTACATTCTGGTTGCTCCATAGCAAGTCTGCACATCCCGCTTGCACTAAGTCTGTACATGGTCCTGGCGCTCGCAAGTCTGTACATTGATTTGGTGCTCGCAAAGTCTGTACACCGGCTTGACGCTCACAGAGTCTTGCTGCGTCTATGTGCTAGTCCATGCATTGTCAAGTCTATACATCGTCTCTTAGCGTCTTGTGCATGCAGCATAGAAAGTCTGTACATTCGTTGACAGACTCATGCATAAACACTAAGACAAGTTCTGTACATTCGTTGACAGCTTGTCTGAGCATCTCATGCATTCAATGTGCATACTTTCATTCTATTTATGCATCTCTCTTCAAGACGAAGTCTGTACAATCCTTTTCAAGCTTTCAAGTCTATACACTCGTTGGCTAGCTGTTTCAAGTCTATACACTCGTTGGCTAGCTGTTCAAGTCTATTCACTCATTTTCAAGTCAGCAAGTCTGTACATTGGCTTCTCATGCACATTCACACTTCAAGTCTACACACTGGTTGCCTGCATCTCATGCAGTTAAAGTATGTACTCTCGTGAATGTAATGTCTGTACATTCATTCTCGATGTACATACTTTCTCATCTGTACACACTTCAGCACTCAAAGGCTGAACACTGTTTAGCAAGTCTGTACACACTTCAGCACTCAAAGGCTGAACACTCTTCAGCAAGTCTGTACACTCTTCAGCACTCAAAGGCTGAACGTTCTTCAAGCTAAAGTCTGTACACTCCTTATTTCTAAGTTTATACATTCTATCCTTCACACTAAGTCTGTACACGGTGGTCTTCAGATTCCCAGCAAGTCTGTACATCCTTCTGATTATTTTCTTATGACTATGTGACAGGTACTGTTCGTGAAGCCTATGAAGGGCACGTGATCCGAGGTTAGCACCTGGCACGTGATCCGAGGACAACGCCCTAATTGTTGCTGCTATAAATACGAAGTCTCCTCCATCTGTAGAAGCCTGATCAAGAGAAAAGGAGACTGATCGAGAACAGAAAAAAAGAGAGTGGTCGAGATAGAAGGAAAGAGCTACAGAGAGGCAGAGAGGCAGCGAGCAGAAGAAGAAGAAAGAAGAAAGAAGAAGAGTGAGCCAGAGAGCAGAAGAGAGATCGAGAGATCCAGCTTAAGAAGAAAAAAAGAAAAGAAAGCTTGCAGGAAGAGAGAGGCAGAGAGTCAAAGAGGAAGAGAAAAAGAAGATTTCGTTCTTCTGGCATTTGGATCAAATCCATGCCACATTGCTCCATGGCGAGCTACATCTTTGTGGTCTACATTTCCAGCTTTCTGATTGCTGTATTTTTCCTTTCTTGTCTTTATTTACATTTCCATTGTGTTTCTTCCGATTCTCTAGTGAGGTTGGTGGTCCTCCTGTGGTATCAGGAGAAGGGAGACTTGGAGTCTCCGGGTTGCTAGTGACTAGTGTTACTAGCGGTTTCCCTCTGGGTTTCAGAGGAAGAGAGACTTGGGTCTCTGGGTTCCCCTCCGGTTTAGAGGAAGGGAGGATTGGTCCTCCAGTTGCAAGTGGCTGGGTGTCGCTTGTGGGTTCCCTCCTGGGTGAAGGAAGATAGACCTCGGTCTCTGGTTTGTTAGTGACTGTGTGTCACTAGTGGTTCCCTCCGGTTGGGAGGAAGAGGGGAGGCTGTTCCCCTAGTCAAGCTGTTTGGTAGCAATTATTGCAGACTGAGTCTGCTGTTCTAGCCTTGCTAGTGGAAGCCTCACTCCGGTTTGGAGTGAGGGGTGGACGTAGGTCTGTGGACCGAACCACCTAAAAAATCCTGGTGTTCACTTGTGGTTTGATTTCCTTATGTGTTCTTTTCATTGCTACGCTCATTAGATGCTTGCTTAGGATCGTGTGAGGGTTAATAGAATAGTTGTCTTGCTTTGATCCTTCTAAGTATTCTCATTATATTTCTGCAACAGTCTTTAATTCTGCATATCTGAGCTTTAGAGTTTTAATTAGGCAATATTTGAAGAGGGATACATTCACCCCTCCTCTGTATCCGGGCCTTGCACCCTATCAATTGGTATCAGAGCGGGTGTCTGCATAGAAGGTCCAGCGACCTGCAGATCCGATCCTACAGTCTTCAGTGCTATCTTGCTTTTGTGCATCATTATTCCTGTTGCATTCATTTGATCTGTTTCCATGGGTGATTCACCGATTTTCAACGGCTCTAATTTTAATGTGTGGTTTGCCAATCTGCGCAACTATGCTATATCAGTTAATCCTGATCTGTGGAAGTTAATTTCACATGGTCTTCACAGATTACCAAAGAAAGTGTCCAAATGGACCGACAGTCACAGATCAAAGGATGGAGAAAATCAGAAAGCCTGGAATCTGATGTAAGCAGCTACTGACAAAGCCTTACATTCTTGCTTTCATGATTGCAGGTCCGCTAAAGACATCCTGGATAAGCTGGAGCTAGCTCACAGGATGAATGAGGACAGCTGCATGATGGCTGACAAGAGCAACCATAGCAGTGACCAAGATGAATTCGAAGATGCTGAAGAGGTAATCAATCATTTCTCTAGTTACACTTTAGATGACTGGGAAGATGCCTATGTCAATCTGTTACACTCTCATGAAAAACTGAGGAAGAAGAATAAAAGTCTGATAAAGAAGCTAATAAATCTAGGGGATCCCATTTCTGGAGGTGAAAATCTTGAAAATCCTGAAATTCTAAAAATTGAAAATGAAATATCCAGAAGACAATTGTCGAAACTAGATGAAATCAATTCTGAACTTGATCATGTCAAATCTGAAAATGGAAAACTCAGAAAACAATGTCAGGAATCTGAACACAGATTAGTCAATCTTGAAAGTGAAAACAGATTGATAAATGAAAAGTTTGAGGCTGTTAGTGCTGTGAATTAAAAGTTTCAGGAAAACTTTGAAAAATATGAACCAGAAAACCAGAGTTTCCTAACTGATGTATTATATGATGATGATAAACTTGAGCAGGAGAACACTAGTCTAAAGGAAGAAATTGAGAAAGTAAAACAGTTGAACACCACCATGTCAGAGAGATTGCTGACATTTGAAAAAAGAAAATTTGATGTTGATGAAAATCAAAATGAGCTCAAACTGAAACAAGAAATTGAAACTCTTAAAAATTTGAATGATGTGATGCATCAACAAATTCTGGTCTGTGAAGAAGATATAGTCAACTATGAACATCAGATCTCTTCCCTTCAATCTGAAATAAATGATCTGAACAATTCTCTGTCAAAGTTTGTGAGTGGGCAAGAAAACTTAGACAAGCTACTAGGTGTAAGAGTCAATGTCAGGAAGGAAGGGTTGGGCTACAATAATCTAAATAAAAAGACTTTTCAGAACAAAGTAATGACATCTTTTATAAATGCTTCAAATGTAGCCACAACATCAAAAGATAAACAGCCCATTGTTCAGAAAATGCAGAAACAAACTGACATTCAGAAACAAGCTGAAAAAGTGAAAAGGTATGTTCATGTGAAGAACAAGCAAAGAGACAATCATGTTGATGCTGTGCATGTGACACATAACCTAAACACACACACACATGCACACAAAAAGAAAATGTCATGCCACTATTGTCATAAATTTGATCATCTGATGCATGAGTGTAAATTGATGGAGAAGGATGATATGAATGCTAGAAAATTTTATGATAAAAATCTTTCATCTCAGAAAAAGAAAATTGAATGTTTTCACTGTGGTAAATTAGGACACAATATTACACAATGCTGGTTTGTTAATGATAAGAAAAAATCACATTCATATCATGCTAAATTTCATGCAAACAGTCATGCTGTTAACAAGAACAAATTTGATCCAATAAACCAGCATATGACATGCTTTAATTGTGAAAAATTGGGTCATAAGAGATTTGAATGCTGGCTGAATGCTGGTGGGAGAAATTCTAATTCATGCTTTCAGTGTGGCAAGATGGGCCACATTGCAGCCCAATGTTGGCATGCTCAGGGAAGGAAGCCTAACTATAAATCTGGTAAATTCCCTGTCAATAGAAACACTTCTGGTAAAAATAGATTTGTTTTTGAAAGGAAAACTCTTGCATGTTTTGAATGTGGGAAGCCAGGCCATAGAGCTGCTGACTATTGGCTGGCTCATTTTGGTAAACAGAATTTTAATTCTGTTAACAAAAATTTTCATGCATATGCACATAGAATTCATGCTAATAAGAATGTGTATAAATCAAATCTGAAATCTACTGCATCTTGCTATTATTGTGATACATTAGGTCATTCAATGAATAATTGCTACATGATGAGATCTGATGACCTTCATGCTAAAAAGTTATTTAGAACACCTGCCAAAGGTGTCACTGCTAATCCAGGGCCCAAGACTTCTTGGGTACCTGTTGCATCAAAATGATGTGTTTATTGCAGGTGTGCCTTGGGGCTGAGGAGTAAAGAGGGGTAAATAAACCAAGGCACCCAAGGTGATAAAACCCCATTCAGGTAAATTCTTCACATCTGTTCAAATGAAATTTATGCTTGATCTAATGAGTCATAGTTTCATACATACTTGCTTCTTTATTTGTTTTGACACTTCCATTGAGCTTTGTGGGCTTCCTTGCTTGTACTTTGAGCTGTGTGCATATATGTGGATTGCATATACATGCATTTGACATATAGTCATTGATAATCTGATGCACTTAGAACTTTTGGTACTGCATTGTCATGCATGACCACTATGGTATATCAAATGGTAAGCTACTAAAAGACAGGTGAAATCTGTCTGGAAGTGCTTGCTATGTGTGAGATGGTCTTTAGACCATGTCCTCCGCCTAGTACCATGGGTCATTTCACTTAATATGGCAGTCTGAATGAGCATGAGTCACATGGTCATATGTTCAGTGTTCATGGCAAACATTGCATGTTTTTGCATACATATAGTTAACTGCACTGGATTTATTTTGAAAAATTCAAAAACAAGTGTTTTTCTGTGCATATAGATAGGGGGAGCAAAATGCCTTTGTCTAGTCAACCGAAGCTCTCTAATTCAGATTGTTGTGTCTGGTCTTCAGTGTTTTTAGTTAGGGGGAGTCAATGCATTGCATATCTCTTATTTTGAAAATAAAAAAAAGGGGAGGAAGTGACTCACTGCATATAGTCAGGGGGAGCATGCTTAATCTTTTCAGTTGTGTCTTTGTCTGAACTCTTCCTATCCATCTATCTGATTCATCTTGTCATATCTGTATTGTCAGTGATTCCATCATCAAAAGATCTCTCTTGACTGATTCTGAAGCATTCATAACCTGAATTTATACCTCATCTGTCAACTCTGAACTACCTTGCTCAAGAGCAGATTCTTTGCTGCAACTTTTCAGAATCCATGCTGTTTGTTGAAATTTCAGTCAGCTTACTTGAATTAATGAGCCGAGATATGAAGTAAACCTTCAGCCTGAATACTACTTCATAAAAGTTAAAACATCTTTAATGAGGAACCTTCCATTATACATGCTTAAGAACATTTGTTAACTGTAATTGGTTTAAGTCTTATGTACTCTTGTTTGGACTCAAAGAACTTGAAAATATCTGATTCAACTTCTTAATAAACTTTAACTGTATGCTTCATGTAAATTCATGTAAGACTATCTGAAATCTGAAAAGTTGAAGTCCTTGTCTACGTTGACTGAGATATATAGTGTATGTAGTTGTTCTTAAACACCTAACTTGTTCTGAATCCATTCTGAGAAAAAGTATGGACAGAGCAATGACTGTGGTTACTTAGAAACCTGTCCAAAGGATTGTGTCATGAAGTACCATGGTTAACTCTGTTTAAAGAGGTGATTGGAAACTACTGTGAGAATATGGCAGAGCAATGGCATAGTTGTATTGAGTAACAGGGGATTATGGCCTCTGATCAAGGTGTATCCTCATGCCAAAGATACTTTTAATGCTACCTCTGTTCTCTAAAATGGGAGAAGCAATATGGTTGTCACACTGAGTAACTGGGGATTCTGGCCTCTGATCAAGGTGTCTCCCCACGTCAAAAGGTGTTGATAAACCAAAATTATTTTTTTAAAAAAAGGGAAAAATATGAACAAGTGTAAATCAAATTCTGAAAGAACAATTAAAATTCAGTTCCATTCACTTATGTTTCTCTTAAAGGTGTCATGGAAAGTAAACTAAGTAAGATGGAAGTTGGTTGAACTAGAATTTTATATGAGCTTGTAGTCCCTTTTTATTAAGAGTTGGTTCAGATATGAGTACCATTTCTTTTTGAAAAAACTCGGTTTACATCATTCTTAAACCATATCTGACAATCAAGGATTCATAAGCTTTTATAATGGAGGAATCTAAAACTTAATTTTTGTTTTATGAAGTTGGTATCATGCTGAAAAGTTCTATATCTCAATTTTCACTATTTGCTGAATCTGTTCATCCTATTGCTCTCTATCACTGTGCTTTGATTGACATTGGTTCTCATATACATGAGGCACAACTCTCAGTATAACCTATTTACTTGCTGCCTTTGGATAACCAGAGTTCATCCTTGTAGATTGTTTGTTTGCATCTGCCATGTCAAATGGGGAGTATTAGTTGCATATGCATGTCTGCATAAGTTGTTTGACTAAGGGGGAGAATTATTTTAATTGCTTCTGATATTGTGTTGCCCTCTTCTGCTGAACTATTTTGGGTGTCTCATTGTTGACACCTGAAATATAATCAAGAACAAAGATGGGACCGAAAAGAAGATCAAATCAGAGATGAAGATCCTAGGGATTCCTGCAGAGCCAAAACTACAGAAGAGTCGTCACTAAAGCTGTCATCCAGCTAAAGCCCTTCCTGGCCAAGCTGATATCCGGTGTTGTCATCGCTCAGATGGCAGTGCTGAGAATTGCAGTCTATTGACTGATGAAAACCTCCAGAAATGTTCTGATGAAACTACACCAACTCACCAACAAAGAGGCCTTCGTTTGTTCCGACAGACTCGAAGGATTAGCAAACGAAAAGATAGGCTGGATAGCTTTGACAGCTTGAACCCGCCGATAAGAGGAATTGAAGCGTCAAGAACCCTAAATGGGCCTAGGATTATGGTGCCGAGATCCTCCCAAGGCCCAATTGAGCCTTGCGCGCTGGGAAGCTGACTCGCGCGCCGGGAAGTTGTGGCACACCGGGAAGGTATGTAATGCGCACCGAGATAGGCCCACCGAGAAGATACTCAGCAGCGGCTATAAAACCCCCCTTTTCTCTCGAAGGAACAACAACAACGATAGAAGAGAAGCGTCAACAGAAGAAGAAGCAGAGAAGAGAGAATAGAAAAAAGAGAAAAGAGAGGCCAGATAATCGAAGAGACCAACAACCTCATCCAGAAAGAAACGAAGAGAGGGAAGAACAGAGCAAAAGAAAAAAAGAGAAGAGACCAAGAGATCAGAGAAGAAGGTGGGCAGCTGGGGAGGGAGAGGAGTCAATACTCCGCCCTCCCCCATAGTTTCTCCGTTGTTTTCTCTACTGTATTTTTCATTCCCCAATGTTTATGTTCTTATCTGACGATCAGTTCGTCCCGATGAAACCATGTGTCTCCTGTTGGGTTTCCTTCATTTCTTCCTTTTGGTTTGATGGAGACCATCTGATGTAACTTGTGTGATGATTGAATGAATAAAAGGGGTGAAAGAGCACTGCATGCATAGTGTTCGCTGTTATTCTTTCTCTATATTACTCTGTGTATGTTTCCCTACCCCCGGGTTCTGGCCTTGGCTGCTCCAGAAGGGTTCTCGTGAGGTTCAGATCCTTTCAGTGGATCTTGGACTCTCTCATCCCCTGGCAGTAGAGGCACTGATACCTTGCTCTATCATCTGTCTCCCCCTCTGTACGTGTTGTTCAGCAAGATGCTTGATGAATCTGATATTCTGGGTTTCCGTATCTTTCGCATATCAGGGGGTCTGTCCTTTGAGAAAAGATGAGGATGGAGCACCGGCCCTCATCCAATGGGTTATTGGGTTTCATCTCCTTATCCTTTCTTCTCTTAATGACACGCTTCCTGCAAAGATTTTAGCCCTCTCTCGAGCCTTCAGGTTGCCCAGGGATCAGAGACATCAATCTCTTGATCACCTGGACAGCAGGCAATAAAATTATATGTATATATCCCAAGGGTTTCAATAGTTGATGACCCAGATTTCTCAATGGATCTTACCTCCAAGCATTTCCCGGGCTCTACCTTGATAAAACCCCGATCCAGCCTTCTTACACCCCAAATCCAGTCCGGAATCCATGCTGAAGAACCCCCAAAACTCCCATAGCAGAGCCAAGAACAAAACCCCTAAAACCCCAAAGCAGGGCCTTCCCGGCGCCCAGACCTTCTCGGCCCAGGACTTTCCCGGCGCCATGAATAGCCCTCGGCGCGCTGGTTAGCGCGCGGGGAACCTTGGGCGCCGAGAACCTTGGCCTCCCCTTTCTAACTCCCAATTCCTGCACCGAGAACTCTCCAATCCTTGGAGCCAGGCCGAGAACCCCTTGCTACCGGCCAAGAAATTATTCCTACACCCTTGTAATTCACCCAAGGCAACCCTACATCCTATTGAGAGATATTCATGGTCATCATACCCGTCTCAAGGATCAAATCAATGGGGAGCAACTTCCCCCTACATTATATCGTTTGGAGTGGACTTTGTTCACAGACCCTACTAACTAAAGGAGCTCTGCCACTGCATGGGCTTTGATGGCCTTAAAAGGGATATTAAGATAGTGCTGCAAGCACGCACACTGGCTAGGGGTCCAATACCCTTCTTTTCTGGTTTTCACCCTGGCACTCCGTGGGTGATTGTCTATCATTCCCTGGCAAATGCTAAAGCCGAGGGAGGTGCTACCTGAATTTCTCCAGGAGCTGGCACTAAAAGAGATGTGGAAACTAAACATAATATCATGAGGCTAATAAATGAAATGATGAGACCTTTAGTTCCTCTGTTCTTTGGAGCATGTGATGTTTATTACATGAATCAGTCATTCCGATGATCGGGCTTTTCGGATGATTTCCGCCCTCTGACTGCTATTCCTGGAGGAACAGCGAAGGTAGAGCCCCGATCCTCGCTTCCATGGGTCTTTGGGCTCTATCCTATCCCCCTGTCAGTGATGCTGGCATCACGAAGCCCTCCTTTCTCTCATTCAGTCTCCTCTTCTCAAGCCACTAGGGTCGCTCCAGGGATCTGAGATGGCTATCTCTTGATTCCATGGACGACTGGTGACAGGGAAAGAACATTTGTCCCAGAGGGCTGTAAACGGCTGATGATCGCGATCCCTCGATGGATTCTACTTCCCCCTTTGATTCCTTGGCACTGCCCAGCAAATGCCCTGATCCAGCCTCCCATTTGTGTCCTAAACTCTACCTCAATCGAAGCCTAAATCATAAAAACCCTTAATACAGAGCACCGTGAAATCCCATAAACCTTCCCGACGCCCAAAACTCCTACCTTCCCGGTGCCAGAATCTCTCGGCGCGATGAACAGTTCCCGGCGCGGCCCTTCGCGCGTCGAGAACCCTTTCCCAAGCCATGCCGAGAAGCCCTTCAGTTGGCGCACCGAGAACCTCTCTCCTCCGTGCCGAGAAGCCCTTTCTACATTCCTAGTAATTGTGCCGAGATCCCTCTTTTGTGCCAACAAACCCCTACCTTCCCGGCACGGGACCTTCCCGGCACGATGAATAGTTCCCGGCATGGCATTTCCATGCCGAGAACCCTCCTTTGTGCCAACAAACCCCTACCTTCCCGGCACGGGACCTTCCCGGCACGATGAATAGTTCCCGGCATGGCATATTACGGGCCGAGAACCTAGCTATGCCGAGAACCCCTCCTTTATGCCAACAAACCCCTCCATTTTATGTAAAAACTGTGCCGAGAAGGTTCCACAAAAGCTCTGCACTAGGAATTTCCATCTCCACCTCAGTCCAACTCTTGATCACTCCACTGTACCTGCCTGAGGGATATCCAGAGGTCATCATGCATGCCTCAGGAGATAAACTAATGGGGAATGGCCTCCCCTACATTACTCGGTCCCGATCAGGATTCCTCTGTAACCCTATGAGCCTAAGGAGCTCTGCCACTGCATGTGCTCCGATGGTTTCCAAGGGAATATCAACCGGTGCTATGAATGCAAACAGTGTTCCCGGGCCTAGTGCCCTTCTCTTTCGGCCTTCGTCCCGGCATCCCGTGGATGATGGTCTATCTCTCCTTGGCATGATCCAAGATATGGGGATATGCTGCCGAATTTGCTCCGCACCTGATATACCCTCGCTTTATCCAGTCTACTCAATGTCTTGTAGATAAATTAGCATGCTCTCATTTGGGCTTTTGCCGCCGGTCTCCTCTTACTTTGGCGTTTAATCAAGGGTTGTCCTTCTTAGGGAGGACGTAATTAACGTCATAACCTTTATGGTATGACGAACTTTTGGTCCAGACACGATCACTCACAATCGACAGATTAGAAGTCAGATCGAGCGCACAATGAAACCGTCACATATGTGACTGGCACGCCAATAAATAAACAATGGAAATAAAAGAATAAGAATCAAACGAAAATCCGCGTCCACAAGTCTGGCACGCCCGGTGGGACTTAGTCTCCCTTCATCTCTACGCCAAAATAGGAGGCCCGGCGGCCCCTCTTAAATTCTAACTGTGCGCTAATCCTATTTCCAGGAACTAAAATGATGAGTGGATTCGCCTCCCTCCACTTCGGCCAGCAGGACGTTGATGCTTATGTTCGCGAGGGCTACCTGGCGGTGCCCACGATGTTCGGGTCTATGCCCCCTGCTATCAGGTCGCCCAACTGCTTGGGCCTCGTCTTCACCGACCTACTAGAGGTTGCTGACAAAGAACAAGGCACTGCTGCAGGTGCCCCGATGAAGACTGTTGATGAGAAGGAAGGCTTACCAGAAAGGACGGCCCCGATAGTCGTCGCCTGCTTTGTCCACCATGTGGAAAGGAGGGACGCGGTCCCTGTTGCTGCCCAAAAAGGAAGAAGAACTAACCGGAGGAGCCGGTATGCTACTGCAAGCCGTCGTCTTTCAAATTCTGGAAAGACGATGATGATCGGAGATGTTAGGGTGAACCTCAATGGTTGCCCCAAAGATGTCCGGCCGGACAGGGTTGTCCCGACTGTCCAGACCGATAACAAGTTCCAAATTCTGGCCACTAGGAGGGCCAACTGGGGAACTGATGAGAGGAAGCCGCTGGCACCCAAGCCAGCAAGATATTAATAGATATGGAGGCCGAAGAAGATACAGAGCTGGATTCCGGCTCAAGAGCAAGGTGCCACTGCTATCCACCCTGAAGCCAGAGTCAGGAGAGATGAGAAAAGAAAAGAAGAGACTATTGCCATCCGCCCCAGAGCAGGGGGCAGAAGATGGGAAAGAAAAGAAGAAACTACCACTGCCATCCGCCCCAGAGCTGGGGGCAGAAGATGCCAGAAGAAAGAAGAATATGCCGCTATTATCTACCCTAGGACTGGGAGCAGGAGATGGGAAGAAAGAAAAGAAGATGTTGCTGTCGTTCACCCCGGAACTGAGGGCAGAGGAAAAGAAAATGCTACTGTCATTCACCCCAGGGCTGGGGGCAGAAGGAGAAAAGATGACATTGCCACTCGCCACAAAGGGGGGAACAATATATACTGCCAAAGAAAGAACAAAGAAGAATGGAAGATCCAGCCTATGCTGCTATTCCAAAGAGACCGAAGGCCTACGCCAGACAGGCTGATATCTTCAAATATTCCAAGTCAGAGCATTTGGCTGCCCAAATTTCAAGGCTTGTTTATCAGCCAAAGATCGAAGAGAGGCTGTTGCCCCGATCAGATCTACAAAGGCATAGCCAAGAAGAAATGAACCGGGTGGTTCAAGACTACTTCCACTGTCTAGGGAATTCCTCCCTAGGGCAGCAAAGATTGTCTCGTGCCTTGGGCACCCTACATGAAAAGATGAAACCCCAGAAGATGTGGCGTTTGGAGTTTCATCCTCAGACTCCAACGACTATGAGGATGGCCATAGGGTCAGACATCGAAAAGACAGCCCCAAGAGGGAAGAAGCAGAAGAAAGGACTTCAGTCTTTGACCGCCTCACATATCCGAGTCGGGTCAGAAGGAAAGTCCACAGCCGGAAGGGAAAGATGCAGGTTTTTTCCTGCAATATGGCCGGTGTCACCGGGAAATATAACACACTGCCAAACCAGCCTGAAGAGCTGATTAGATTGGCACACAGGCCAAATGCCGTCACAAGAAGAAGCCGGGCAGCGAAAGAAAAGATAATGGCTGCCGATGAAGCTCAAGAAATCACTGTGATGACAGTCAATGTAGTGACTGCAGAAGAAGAAGACAACCCTCTGGGTGTTTCCACTGAAGAAATATCGGGAGAAATACAGATCCCGACAACCCTGGATCCCATGATCCAGATGATGTTCAAGAGATATCAGCAGGAGATTGACTCCCTCAGAAGACAGCTCAATGAAAGAGGCGAGCATACACCTGTCTCCAAGCATGCTGAGCCAGCTGGACAGACTTCCAGCTGGATGGGGGTGGGCTCTCCGGTCCATCCTGCTCAAACTGACAAAGGCAAGGCGCCAAGGCAACATTCTCTACAACAAGCGGCAGCTCAGCCCTCTGCGTCTCAAACGCAGCCTGCCGTGCCTGCTCTGCATACAACAATTATGACAACCCCCTTCAGCCGGCAGCGGACACACTTCTTCCCGGAGCCCATAGATCCGGATGTGGCTGGCAAGCTGATGATAGAAAAGATTATTGAAATGAAGCTGTCCGAAAGGGCCAGGAATTCCAGTACCTATGATGTTTATAAGGTACCATATCCTGCGCATTATGCTACTAAGAAACTACCACTAGGCGTCAACAAGCCGCCGAAATTTGAAAGATTCAATGGCCAGGGCTCCCCCAAAGAGCATATAGCCTACTATACAACAATTATGGGCGACCTGGCGTCTGATGAAGCCTACCTCCTGAAGTTCTTCGGCTCGTCCCTTACAGGGTTAGCCTTTGAATGGTGCTATGGCCTACCGGCTGGGTCAGTGACTGATTGGCCCGATATGCAGCGAAAATTCAAGGGATAGATTTCATATTACAGAAAGAGAAATTACAATAGCCGAACTGTATGCAACAAGACAGAAGCAAGATGAGACCGCTCTGGATTATATAAAAAGATGGAGGGATCTCGCCATGAGATGCAGGCGGCCTCCGCACCAAGAGGACATCGTCCAGATTTGCAAGCAGAATCTTCGGCGGGAGACTCTCGAAAGAATGATTGGGATGGAGATAAGGTCATTTGACCGACTAAACAACGCTGCAATGAAGGTCGAGGCCTTCCTCTCCAGTGGCCGTTCGACTGCTACTGATGTATGCCACAAAGCTAGATCAGCTGATAAATGGCCCATGCCTACAGAAGTTGATACAGTAGACTTCAAGATATTTGAGCAACATAATGATAAAAAAAAAAAGATGTTGCCCGCCCTCCTCCCACCAGGCCAGCTGATCAGAAGGATGGCCCCGCTCTGCGAGCCAGGATGAGCAAGCCTTATTCCTTTCCTAAGGAAAAGACTCGGCTCCTGTTTGAATGGGCCGCCCAATTTGACAGAATTGTCCTTCTAGATCCAAAGAGATCTGATAATGCCAAAAGAAAAGATGACCCCCGCTTCTGCCCATATCACCAGGCGTTGGGTCATCCCATTGAAGATTGCTATGTATTCAAAGATGTTATTGAAAGTAGGATTAAGAAAGGGGACCTCGAGTTGGGTGAATACAGGGTGGATCCTCCATGCCCGCATGAGTTGCCTGAGCTAAGAAGAACAGTCTATGTGATATCTCTATACCGGCAATTGCCTAAAGAGGTGTCAAAAGCTTGTGCAGAAGGCACCAATGGACCCGTCATGCGGGAGCATGTCAAATCCCCGGGCCTGATGAAGAAGATGAAAGGTAAATCAAAAGTGCCAGATGTGCTAGATGACCCCTTAGGGGTGCAGATGCCGACCGCCAAAAGGAAGGAAAAGCAGATGCGAAGAAATACGAGGAGGGACAAAGTCTTCTCCTGTAACATGATGTCGGTCTCGCCCGGCAATGGCCAGACTCTCAAAGAAGATGATGAAGAAATATGCTCCGCACCGGTAAGGTCAGAGCAAGCCAAAGCTTCAGTCTCCCGTCATGATGATAAAACCAGGGAGAAGTATAGGCACCTCCCGCCACCAAAAGAAGAAGCATGCTACCCCACTCCTCCTCCATGTGGAGGCCTGAGGGCAAAGATGTCAATCTCTGAAAGCCTGGATGCGTCTGGCATCTTTAATAGAACATCGCCAGTCCCTCCTGAGATCGGGACAGGGGGCAACGTTCTTGGCCTTGCCATGATGACAGAATTTATGAAAAATTACAAGAAGTTGAAGTGCTGCAGAGCAAGCTGAATAAAATGGGTTTTCATATACCTGGTCTGCACTCAAATCCACCAATTCTGGCGGTGACGGGTGGGCCCAAAATAGAACAGATGAGGGAAATGAAACCTGCCGAGGAAGAAATTACTAAGGCAGAACTGTATGAGACTAAACAAGGGGCAGATGATACCCCATTCTGAGGGCAGATGTATTAAAAAAAAATGAAATGATGAAAGGTATGGATGATACCCCATCCTGGGGGCACATGTGAATAAAAAATGATGATAAAAAATGGTGAAATGAAAAAAATATAGAGGGTACTCCCACTTGAGGGGTGATGCACATCAAAAATGAAAAAAAAATGAGAAAGATGATGAAATGATGGAAGATACAGATGATACCCCATTCTAAGGAGGGGGATGCATACCAAAAAAAAAAGAAGAAAGAAGAAGAAAATAGGAAGAAAAATGATGATTATGAGATGATGGAAGTTCCAAATGGTATCCCATCCCGGGGGCAAATGTATGCCAAACAATGAGAAATATTGATGGTATTCCATTCTTGGGACAAATGTACACCAAAAGAATGATGGAAGACACACATGGTTCCCCATTCTAGGGGTAAATGTATGAAATATCAATGGCGGCATGCCTGGCCGTTGCTGGATATGCTCACCCCTTTAAAGGGGCAATGATCATTTATGGCAATGATGAATAAAATTGGAGCATTGACCTTTCAAGGGCCATCCTGTTGCAGACTCTTACACTGCACGTCTGCTGCTGACGTCAGGGACTATCCAAATGATGGAATCCCAGATGGCAATGAACAATGAATGACGGATCAATGAGGAATGATGGAAGCTCGCCTAACCAAGGCTCAGGCCAATAGATGTCAAGTACTCAGGCGATGATGTTCGTGCTGACAAATGATTCAACAAGTATTCAAAGGGGGTAAATATCCAACCATCGGCATCTTAGCCGACATATGTCAAGCATTCAGCCATCGGCACCCTGGCCGATAGATGCCCGATGATCCTCTAGAGTGCCAGAGATGTCTAACCATCAGCATTCGAGATGACAGATGCTCACAAATATGGATTGCCAGTATGGCCAGCTAAGAGAAATCAAAATTCTAGCTATCGGCGCCCAGGCTGACAGATATTCTACCATCGGCACCCAAGCCGACCAATGTTCAAAGATTGCCAAAGAAAAGTCAACAGAATCAGTGATATGCAAAGATGTAGATATCCAGCTGACCAGAGCTACATTAACGATGAGGCCTAGCCTTCCAGCGAACGGCTTCGTGCCCGAGCTACCATACACATCTTTGAATCAATTCAGACCTTTTGTCTGGATAGATTATGAAACCCTATTCCTTTGCGTTAATGTTAAACCCCAACATTGACGATGAAACATACATTTTCAGTGCACGGCTTCGTGCCCGAGTTGCCATACACATCTTTGAATCAATCCAGACCTTTCGTCTGGATAGATTATGAAACCCTATTCCTTAGCGTTAATGTTAAACCCCAATATTGACGATGAAACATACATTTCCAGCAAATGGCTTCGTGCCCGAGCTACCATACACATCTTTGAATCAATTCAGACCTTTCATCTGGATAGATTATGAAACCCTTTTCCTTTGCGTTAATGTTAAACCCCAACATTGACGGTGAAACATACATTTCCAGCAAACGGCTTCATGCCCGAGCTGCCATACACATCTTTGAATCAATTCAGACCTTTCGTCTGGATAGATTATGAAACCCTATTCCTTTGCGTTAATGTTAAACCCCAACATTGACGATGAAACATACATTTCCAGCGAACGGTTTCGTGCCCAAGCTACCATACACATCTTTGAATCAATTCAGACCTTTCGTCTGGATAGATTATGAAATCCTATTCCTTTGCGTTAATGTTAAACCCCAACATTGACGATGAAACATACATTCCCAGCGCACAGCTTCGTGCCCGAGCTGCCATACACATCTTTGAATCAATTCAGACCTTTCGTCTGGATAGATTATGAAACCCTATTCCTTTGCGTTAATGTTAAACCCCAACATTGACGATGAAACATACATTTCCAGCGAACGGTTTCGTGCCCGAGCTACCATACACATCTTTGAATCAATTCAGACCTTTCATCTGGATAGATTATGAAACCCTATTCCTTTGCGTTAATGTTAAAACCCCAACATTAACGATAAGACCGACACTTCTAGCGAACGGCCCCGTGCCTGAGCTGCTATCCCTACCCTCGGAATCAATCCGGACCTTCCGTCTGGATAGATGATGAAACCTTATTCCCCTTTGCATTGATGTTGATACCCACATCAATGACCATGTATCCACAATGAACATATGGCACCACGGTCCATAGAATGAAAATTCTAGGTCCAGAGAAGATGATGACAAAGGAAAAGAAAAAAAAGAAAATGACAAAAAGAAATATGAAAAATGGGGTTAAAAAAAAAGAGATACCCCGCCAGTCTTGTTCAAGCATTCTGAACAAGGGCAAAAATGGCCAAAACCCAGCTGTGGTGAAAACCCAAAAAGGGCACTGCAGGCAAAATCGGGTACCCCGCCACGTGAAAACCCGAAAGGGCGCGTGGGCAAAAGCAAGAGGGGGCTGGCTCCGGTGAAAACTCGAAAGGGCGCTTGGGTCAGTAAAGTGGTTATTCCAAAAAAAGAAGAAGCCTCATCTCCCGCCATAAAGCTTTCCGTCGACCGATCGGCGCCTTGCCCGATCGACGATTAAACCCATCCGGAATGGACCTTACGTCTATTTTGGTAAGACCTTCATGCCTGTTCAAAGAATCCCATTAATGATGGAGCCTACCACCAAAAGATCAGCTACTGATCGACCGGCACACAGCCCGATCAGCGATGAAGCTTTATCCGGTCTAGACCTTACGTCTATTCCAACTAGACCTGCATGTTTTTTTACGTCCCACCCGTGATGAAGCCATGAAACCAACCAGTGATCGGTCGGCGCATCACCCGATCATTGATGAAACCTACCCAGTTTAGACCCTACGTCTATTCTGATGAAACCTTAAAACTCTCTTTGCATCAGTATAAACCCAATATCGATGATGAAGCCAACCGTTGGTCGTCCGGCACATCACCCGATCAACGATTAAGCCCATCTCGGAATAGACCTTCCGTCTGTTCTGATAAAACCCTTCCACTTTCTGCCTAAGACCCATAACGGTGAAACCTATCCGGTTTAGATCTTACATCTATTCGGACAAAGCCTATCATATGTCCCACCGTGATAAAACCCGCTATTGATCGATTGGCACACTGCCCGATCAACGATGAGACCTGTCCAGTTTAGACCCTACCTCTATCCTGATGAAACCTATGAAATCCTTGCATTGGTATAAACCCAATACCGATGATGAAACCTGCTATTGATCGATTGGCACACTGCCCGATCAACGATGAGACCTGTCCAGTTTAGACCCTACGTCTATCCTGATGAAGCCTATGAAGTCCTTGCATCGATATAGACCCAATATCGATGATAAGAGCAGCTACTAATGGAACGGCACGCCGCCTATTTAATGCTGAAACCCGTCCGGGGTAAACTTTCCGTCTGTTCTGATGAAAATGCTACACCCATTCTCAAATCAACCCGAACCTTCCGTCCGGATATATGATGAAACCTCATCCCTTTGCGTTAATGTTAAACCCCACATTAACAATGAAACCTACATTTCCAGCGAATGGCTTCGTGCTTAAGCTGCTACACACATCCTCGGGTCAATCTGGACCTTCCGTCTGGATGGACGATGAAATCCTATTCCCTTGCGTTGAGGGCGATCCCCACATCAACGATACAGCCATGCTCCCGGCAAACGGCTTCGTGCCTAAGCCGCAAAATACACTCAAGTCGACCCAGGCCTTCCGCCTAGGTAGACGATGAAACCATATGCCCCCTTGCATTGGTGTTAGCACCCACATCAATGATGATACATACACAAGCTGAGCACATGGATTATAAAGCCAAAGTCCCAATAAAAAAAGAGGAAAAAGAGAAAAAAGAGACAAATGGGGGCTAAAAATAGAGATGCCCCGCCAGACTTGTTCAGGCATTCTGAGCAAGGGCAAAAAATGGCCAAAACCCAGCTGTGGTGAAAACCCGAAAGGGCACTGTAGGCAAAATCGGGTACCCCGCCACGTGAAAACCCGAAAGGGCGCGTGGGCAAAAGCAAGAGGGGGCTAGCTCCGGTGAAAACCCGAAAGGGCACTTGGGTCAGTAATGTGGTAATTCAAAAGTTCCATGCCAACTGGCACGCTGCCTTTACCTCCCCTTCACTGTTGGAGCCTTCCGTCGGTCAGCTGGCTCCGCGCCCCGCCGATGATAAGGCCTCTCCGGGATAGACCTTACGTTTATCCTGATGAAATCTACATACCCTCTTTCAAACGGCCCACCGACAATGAAACCCGTCACCATTCTGATAAAGCCTGTCCAGCTCAGATCTCACGTCTGCCCTGATGAAACTCTTAAACCTTCCCTTGACCAATCGGCTCCTTGCCCGGTCAATGATGAAACCCTGCCAAGATAGACCATACACCTATCCTGATGAAACCTACGTATTTCTTGGCGAAGTCCCACCCGTGATAAAACCTGCTGGAATAGACCTTACGTCTATCCTGACGAGACCTACACCTCTACCTCCGTCCCACCGTTGATCGACCGGCACCTCGCCTGATCAATGATGCAATCCTCTGTCCGGTTTAGACCTTACGTCTATACTGATGAAACCTATGAAACTCCTTGCGTCGATATAAGCCCAATATCGACGATGAAACCAACCACTGATCGATTGGCACCTCGCCCGATCAGTGATGAAACCATGTTCAGTTTAAACCCTACCCAGTCTGGACCTTACGTCCATTCTGATGAAAACACAAACTCTCCTTGCATTGGTATAAACCCAATACCGATGATGAAACCTGCTATTGATCGATTGGCACACTGCCCGATCAACGATGAGACTTGTCCAGTTTAGACCCTACGTCTATCCTGATGAAGCCTATGAAGTCCTTGCATCGATATAAACCCAATATCGATGATGAAACCAGCTATTGATAGACCGGCACACTGCCCGATCAATGATGAAACCCCACCCAGTTTAGACCTTACGTCTATTCTGATGAAACTTATAAAACTCTCTTTGCATCGATATAAACCCAATATCGATGATGAAACCAGTTGTTGATCGACCGGCACCTTACCCGATCAATGATGAGACCCTACCCAGTTTAGACCTTACGTCTATTCTGATGAAACTCTTAGAACTCTCTTTGCATCGATATAAACCCAATAACGATGATGAAACCAGCTGTTGGTCGATCGGCACCTCGCCCGACCAATGATGAAACCTTGCCAGTTTAGACCTTTCGTCTATTCTGATGAAACTTATGAAACTCTTCTTTGCATCGATATAAACCCAATATCGATGATGAAACCAACTGTTGATCGATTGGCACACTGCCCGATCAATGATGAAACCCCACCCAGTTTAGACCTTACGTCTATTCTGATGAAACTTATAAAACTCTCTTTGCATCGATATAAACCCAATATCGATGATGAAACCAGCTGTTGATCGACCGGCACCTTGCCCGATCAATGATGAAACCCTACCCAGTTTAGACCTTACGTCTATTCTGATGAAACTCATAGAACTCTCTTTGCGTCGATATAAACCCAATATCGATGATGAAACCAACTGTTGATCGACCGGCACCTCGCCCGATCAATGATGAAACCCTGCCGGGATAGACCTTACGTCTATTCTGATGAAACTGCACACCTTTCATGTCCCACCTGCGATGAACCTACCCAGTTTGGACCTTACGTCTATTCTGATGAAACTGCACGCCATTCTATGTCCCACCCGCGATGAACTTACCCGATTTAGACCTTACGTCTATTCTGATGAAGCTCAAACTCCTTGGCATCGACATAAACCCAATGTCGACGATGAAACCATGCACTGGTCGGTCGGCACATCACCATGGCCGGCTTTGAGGAACGGACCTCTCGTCTATTCCAGATGCTCCTCTAGAACCCCTCTCGTCTACACTCTCGCAGGATGCTATGGCCTAAAGACATGTCTTCCGTTAACCAACAAGTCCAGCAAAGGCAGTCCCACTGGATACCGACACGCAGTGGAGCGAGTCCCCCATCCTCTCCCTGAGAAGATGGACGCTCTCCTGCTGAACACGGGTCATCCACATAAAGACTGCTGAGACTGCCACTCTTCCACATGAAGGAAATAACAGCACATGAAGTAAGATGTTCAGCCAATCGGGGCTTCAAGCCGACAGATACAAGATGTTCAGCCAATCGGGGCTTAAAACCGATAGATGCAAGATGTTCAGCCGATCGGGGCTTCAAGCCGACAGATACAAGATGTTCAGCCAATCGGGGCTTAAAAACGATAGATGCAAGATGTTCAGCCAATCGGGGCTCAAAACCGACAGATGTCAAATATGCCGTTGATCGGGGCCTAAAACCGACAGATGTCAGATGTGCCAGTTGATCAGGGATCAAGCCGATAGATGTTCAGCTGATCGACGCTCAAGCCAAGAAGATCGTGCCAAGATGAAATCCCAGTATGGGGATACTGCCAAGCTATAACTGAAAGAATGAGTCAATAGCATTGAGCTAAAGATGCACCTGCAGACACCGTGCCGCTTATTCTACGCTTACGCCGTCTGCAGGTGGGGGGCATTTGTTGACACCTGAAATATAATCAAGAACAAAGATGGGACCGAAGAGAAGATCAAATCATAGATGAAGATCCTACGGATTCCTGCAGAGCCAAAACTACAGAAGAGTCATCACTAAAGCTGTCATCCAGCTGAAGCCCTTCCCGGTGTAGACACGACAAAATTGACATCATTTTGAGTATATTTCATATCGCTCTGCGATGCCCCATTTGACCCTCAAATCAGCTTATTTGAGTGGTTTTCCCACTTTTCTTGAATTTCTCTTTTTTTTTTCCCCATTTTATCTCATTTTCCTATTTTTTCAGATTTTTTGGGCATTTATCTCTATTTTCTGAATTCACGCCCTCATCAGGGGCGTATTTTTGAAACACGCCCTGGTCTAGGGCGTTTCTTTCCCATTTTATCTATTTCTCCCATTCTATCTATTTTATGAATTTTATGAATTCACGACCTGGGTAAGGGCGTGTTTTTTATTAAAACACGACTTGTACTAGGGCGTTTCTTAAGAAAGGACGACCACACTTGAGGGCGTCAATTCTTTTGGTTTGACCGACTTCCCCATTTGAGCTCTTGAAATTAACGCCCTTCCCAGGGGCGTGTTTTGGAAACGCGGCTTTGACTGAGGCGTGTTTTTCATGTTTCAAATATGGGGAGTTTTCATTTCTAAAAATTTGGTCTTGAGAAACGCCCTAGGGTAGGTCGTCAATTCTTAAATTAACGCCCTGACCTAAGGCGTGTTTCACCTTCTGGCTTCGCAGCCCTTTCCCCAGAGAGTCCTTGCCTCGTTAGACTCCTCCTCTATTTGGGCTCTTGCTGTTCTTATCCATTCCTCCTTTAATCTCTTCCCTTCTTATCACCTTTTCCTAACCTATTAATAGAGGCTCTCGCCTCTGTTAAGGGCTTGGTTCCGATTTTTTATTATTCTCCGCTGACGTTCTTCTATTTTTTTTTTTCTTCTTCTTTCTATTGTTCTTCTGGTGTGCTGCTTCTTCTCTTTTTTTCTTCCTTCTTCTTCCTCCCTTTCTTCTTCTTCTTTCCCCTTCTTCTGCTGTCTTCTCCGTATTCTCCTTCTTCTTCTTCTTCTTCTGCCTCCTTCTTCTTCTTCTTCTTATTCTTCTTCTTCTGCTTCTTCTCTTTTTCTTCTGTTGTTTTCTTTTCTTTTTACAGGAACCGAAGGTAGGGTGGCATTGGCTAAGGAGAGGCTTCTTCACGGTTCAAGTCTTCATCCCTTTTGAAGCCTTTCTCCCATCGAGCATTCAAGCCAAAAGAGCCACCAAACAAGATTTTTCTATCTTATCTCCCCCTTATTTGTATTTTTTTCATTAGTTCATGCATGCATCATGTTTCATTATTATATTAATTTTTCTCAACTATCATTGAGATCTCCCCTTTAGTGCATCTCTTGCACTCTTTCCCCATTATATTTTTACATGCATTCATACCTCCCACACCCTCTTTGCATAGGGGTTTAAGGGCCAACACCCACAAGGTGTGTTTTTAATCATGTTATTCATGCTCATATATTTTTATTGAATTTGATGCTACACTCACCATGTTCTAATCCATATTTTTATTGGTGTTTGTCTTTTCTTTGCAAGGGTAATTAATTGAAGAACTCTCTTCGTCGACCGGCCGATTTGAAGAGAAAGGAAGCACTCACATCCCCGCGTTTTAAGAGGTATTTTGCGATCATCTCCCCATATTATTTTCCACTTGAGACCCTCGCGTCTCTGGCGATCACACACACTCCCCTGGTGCACCTCGTGCACATTTTTCTCTCCATTATTGATTATTGCATTGCTTTGTCTTTGATATATTCCTTAAGTGGATTTTAATCCGAATCTACAAATTGGCGATCACGGTGGGACACTTTGTGTTCTTCTTTCATTACCCCTTTCCCCTTGGCACCTACGTGTGCCCTTTCCTATTGGTACCCACGTGTACCCCTCCTTTTGTGCCCCTCGGGCACCCTCCCTTATGCATTGCACTTTCCCCCAAAGTGATCTGTCAATTAGATAGATTTGTTTTAAAAAACTTTCACTTATTTGAAATCTTGATGAGCATGCTTCTGTGTTAATTATACTATTGATTGCCCTGCTGTGACTGTGAGTGCTTGATACTGTCGGCCGTGAAGGTTTCCTGGAGGAGTGAATTCACGCCTCTGACAGGGGCGTTTTTTGTTATTTAACGCCCTGACACAGGGCGTCTTCTGAATATTTTACGCCCTCTGCCAGGGCATTTTCCAGCTTACTTCCGGGCTTTCTTGCTTCCTGTGAATTCACGCCTTGTCCTAGGGCGTTCTGTTATTTAGTAGCGCCCCAGATCAGGGCGTTTATCTTGATTTGACGCCCGCTGGACAGGGCATCCGTTTATTTGTAACGCCCTGACACAGGGCGTTTCTTGACTTGGTTGGCATCTGCCCGCAGTGTTTCACGCCCTGCCCAAGGGCGTTTTTTTCATTGGTAGCGCCTAACCATAAGGCGTGTTTTAGCCAGCCCCTGGGTCCCTCAGATTGATTCACGACGGTCACACCGTCGTGTCTTCGTTTAGTAGCGCCCCCTTCCAGGGCGTGTTTTTACTGTGGGTTTCCAGAACCCCCCGGCTGTGGTTTTTCATGATATTTCATGCTTATCTTTGTTGATTGATCATATTATTGTGGTTGGCCTGTTTACCCTGTTGCATTCATATTTACATTTGGTTTGGGAGCCTCCTCCTCTTCATTTGGATCCACACACCCTCTTGGAATCGGGACGACCCTCCATTGAGCATTCCGTCTCTTTGGACTGGAAATCCCTTTTCCAAGCCTCCATAAGCCCCCGCACCCGTGGATTCCCTCACGGACGCCGGGCAGGTTGTACCTTTTGAAGTCCCGATATAGTTGGCCTATACAGTGAGAAGGTGTTCCTAGTTGGCATTGAAGTGAATCATATTGAAACTAGGACTCTCCTTGTGTGAATCTTTCCAAACTTTATTAAAATTCATTAATTCACCAAGGATCAAACATAAAAATCAAGGTAACCATTCCAACTTGTGTGCTTCTTTGCAATTATTGAGAACTTTGATTATATAATGGCTTACCATGATAGAAACATGTTCAATTCAATTCATGAGGATGCACAACCTAGCACTTCTTATCCTCAATTTCAACATGTTAATCATCACAATTCTCACCACTCTTTCAAGGGACCACGTCCTTATTCTCATGGTCATGCCCGACCCATGGGCAGTGTCCATTCTTATGGTCCCCCTCCTCAATTGCGAACCACTATTCCTCCGGGACCGTCTCCTCCCAACGATGAGAGGGTCTCTCAAATCTTGCATGCATTAGATCATCTTACCCCTCAACAGATCCAAGCCCTTAAGGCCGCCGTTGAGGGTGCATCTCCTGCATCTCCTCCTCCTTCTATTCCTACACGGGTGGCCCATCACCCACCGCCCTCTTCTATTCATAATCCTGTTCGGGTAGCCCATTACCCATCTCCTCCTACTCATACTCCTCCTCGGGTGGTCCAACACCCGCCTCCTTCTATTCCTCCTCCAACACGGCCCCGAGGCCCTTTTATTCCTTGCAATCCGGCCCATCCGGGTTCTTCTAAGGGTTATCCCGTCAATTCCCCTCCACGGCCTTCTTATGCGGCTCCTCCTTCAATGCCCTGCCAACCCTCTATTGTTCATGTTACTCCCCTCCAGCAGGATATCCTTGATAAGATTACTTCCATGGAGGAACAATTAAAGAGGGTTACAAGTTCACGGCCAGTTCCTCCTACTCCGATTAATCCTCTCCATGCGGCTTTGGATGATATTACAAAGATGGAGAGAGAATGGAAAGACAGGAGGGATGATTATGACTTCGGCATTTCAAGTGAGCAAGAGCCGGCATTTGAAGTATCCGAGGCAGTATACGATGATGATGAAGCTCCACAGGCACCCCTTCCGAGTTTCCTTAACTTTCCGCTTTCCCCATTTTTATTCGATGAACCCCCTGCTCAGGAGGAAACCACTCCTAATTCAACCCCTGTTTATGAGACCAGTTGGTGTTATGACGATGGGTCGATATTCCAATCGCCCACACCGGCACATTGTAAGTCTCCTCCTATCCTTGACACCGCTTACATTACACCTCCACCAGTTATACCATCAAACTTCACACCATCAACCTCCCCTGAGTCTTCCATCAAACCTGCGCCCATTAAACCCTTAACCTCCATACCATCGGCCTCCATTGAGCCCACCGTTGAACCTTCCCCAATTAACCTCCCATTACCTCCACCTCGACCTTCCATTATCCCTTTAAAACCCACTTCACCTATTTCACCATTGAACCCTTTACCCTTACCCATGGCTAATCCTGAGCAGGATCCACCCCTTTTTGCACCCGAGCCCATCCCGACTGCTTCCGAGCAAGGGGAGAAGCTCGACGTGTTTGAATCTCCGCCCCCATTCACCCATTTGCCAACACCTTCCATTATAACTCCACCATTCACGGAGCCTCCCGCCTCCGCCTCACCTCCCTTTGTTACTCGGAAGGGGCGTGCTTCTGCAGCTATTTGTGCCGAAGATAAGCAAGAGCCGGGCAAGAAGACTTTGGCCACGACTGTGCCATTCAAAATTCAAGAATTCATTTGCCGAATGCCAATCCTGGTTATTGTGCCAATCACGGCCGAAGAAGTCAAGTCGCCGCCATGCCGAGCGTTGATGCCGTCTAAGGGCCGGGCAGGGCACCCCTTGTTCAAACTTTCCAATCCAGAATTCATTATTCTTTACAAGGGGCGAATGCCCATTTTGCTCAACATTCCATATACACCACATTCAATGGGCAACTCGATGCTTCATGTTCCAACTCTACGACTCCCTCACCTTATTGATTTTCGCTTTCCAAGGGGGTTGTCATTTATTGAAGCTTCGTTTATTGGGCCAATTGGTCATACATGTTCACTGCCGTGGAGGGGCAATTATCTTAAGGGGCCGTCCCCTATTTCTCCCACTCTTGTTCATTCAACTTCATCCACATCTATTTCTATCACCTTTTCTTCATGGGCCACTCGAAGGGTAAAGAGGAGGATCTCATCCTCTCACCCTTCACATCATTCATCTTCTTTGCATCTCCTTGCATTCACGCATTCATTGCATTCATCGCATCCATCCCATTGCATGCATTTGCACCTCCTGCTTCCCGGGTTTCCAAACCCGTATCTTCCCCGCCTTCCGGCACCGCCGGATATTCAGCGTTTCCCATCTTATCCATATTCATCCTTTTATCCACTCCCCTTGGGGCATCGCGTCCCCCTTCCTGCCATTTCCCTGGAACTTCCAGGAATTTTATCCCTCCTCTTTGGGCATCTCGCCCTTTCTGATTCTATTTCTCCAGAACCTCCGGACCTTTCTCTCGGGCACGATACCCCTTTCCATCTTCTCCTTACTGATTTCATCCTTCCGGAACCTCCGGATTCTTCCCTTGTCCTTTCAGGGCATCGCGCCCCTTTCCATCTTCTCCCTCCTGATTTCATTCCTCCAGAACCTCCGGATTCTCCATCTTATTCTCTCTATCATCTCCCAGGGCATCGCGACCCTCCTGATTTCATTCCTCCGGAACCTCCGGAACTTCCATATTTCTTTCGATTTATCTTCTTGCTCCTCCGGGACTTCATATCTTTTATTCTCTTCTTCCTTCTCCGTCACCTCTTCCATCATCTTTTTTCCTATCTTTCCCCAGGGCATCGCGTCCCTTCTTTCAATGTCCCACCAGAGCCTTCGGATTTCTCCTCTCATGATTTTCCTCCTCTGCTTCCGGACCCTCCGGATCCACCTCTTTCTATCTACCAATTTCTTCTTCTGATTCCGCCAGATCCTGGGTCTGACCCAACTTCTTCCACATCCACTGCTTTGGGCGTTTGCCCTTTCTCCCACTGCTTTCGAGGCTTTAGTCCTCACTCCACCTCCTAATTTTCCGCTTCTTCTGTAGACTGTTTCATGTGATCAGGGTCTCCGAGCCTTAGCAAGGGAGTTCTAGCCCTCGCCTCTCTTCCTTTTTCTCCTTATTCGTCTGAGTCTGGTCTTGGCACCACTCCCTCTTGTTAAGCCACTTTCAAATCCTTTGCTTCCAATTCTTTTGACTGCCAAAGAGGACAAATCTCATGATGATTAAGATCGCTTCTCGCGGCAGCTGCTTCTACAAAGGTTGCAAGGTAACATATTGGCGTAAGTATGCATTTTAATGATATCATTTTCTCATTACCTCACGCATGATTTTTAAAATCAAGTGCTTCTTAACGAGATTAAGAGTGGTGTTTTAGACCTTTATCTTAGGCTTTTGTTTAATTACATCATTTTCAAAAAGAGTCTTTAGACTTTCTTTCGCAGCACCTTTGGTTAATAAGAACCCCGCGCTGGGAATTCAACATTCTCTCCCCGCTTGTTAAGAGTACCCCTTAGCTGGGCATTCCACACACTTCACGGCGTCCTTAGCCGGCTCCTTTGGTTAAAACACCGTTCCTACTTTGGCCATGCCATGAGAATTTCTGAAAGTCTTTTTCTTTTCTTTACTCGGCCGAATGCAGGTGCAAGAGGTTGACGGATAAGATGACCAACCTTGGTAATCCCAATACGAGAGGAGTCTCAAATAGGGACAGTCTTGACCCAAAATTAATATGAGTTTTCATATGAGTTTTATGATATATATCTAGCCAAAAGGGCTATTATGAAAATCAAGTCGGAATTCCGATAAAACTAAAAGTATGAATTATGGCATGTCAAGAGTGGCAAAGTCCCCGCAGGGAAAACCCTGGTCGTATGCATGTCATGGGTCTAAAAATCAAAGGCATAAAGCCCCGGCGCAACAGACTACCTCTTTGAGGGTTAACACCTTGGAAGGAATTCAAGTCCTGATGTCTCCCATCCTGCATAAAGCTTATCTCTAATTATTCTTCTCTTCTCCCTCCAAGACTGAATGTTTCTCGGGTATGGCCTTGGTAGGGGCACCGTTGATCAAAGGCGGTCGGTTATAGGATGCCACTTTCAATGCACGCCCAGCTTTGGACAGTTTTAAGCAAAAGGGGAAGGAACGAGGACCCCTAGCCAGTGGTTTAAAAAAACTCTTTGATGCTGCTTTAGCAATGTCTAACCAAAATCAAACAAAAATTGAATATTCCTTGTCAAAAATTCATAAAAATTTGAATACCTTTCTCAAAACTTCATAAAAATTTGAATATTTTCCAAAACCCACAAAAATTTGCATATTGATCAAAACTCATAAAAATTTGAATATCTTTTCCAAAACTCATAAAATTTGCATATTTCAAAAACTCCATAAAAATTGCATTGCATTTGTCTGATGGTGTTTTGCAGGAACAACTTTGCAAGGGCCAAGAGCACGGGATGAGTCCTATCTCCACTCATTGCTATCAATCTATTGATTCCTCCCGATATTCTCATGACATGTCACCCTGGGCATTTTTGGTTATCATCTCCTCATATCTTTTTGGTTATATCTCCTGATTATCATTCTGATTATTCATCTCGAGATCTTTCAATCAACTCCTGCTGATTTCTCTTGGTCAATTCTGCCGCTGGGCATTATCATTCTGATCATTCAACTCCAAATCTTGATTAGCCAAGATTGTCTTCCTCATGATGAAACAACAACAAACAATGATGATTTGTAATGCCATGATTTAATTCGTTCTATTCATGTCATATACATGCTATTGATGCTTTGCTTTGATGTTATGCTTGCTATGCTTTAAAGGTCTTATTCATTGCTTGTTATCTTTTATATCTTGGCTGATGAATTTTTGAGCGCAGGATAGGAAGCTGTTGGTCCCACCGACTGGGCATCATCATCCCAAGCCCCACGGTGCTTGTAGCTCATTTCTCAGTTCCCATGCTTATTGATATCACCATCTCCCTGTATGCATTCTACTATATGTTACATATGTTACTAGATTATATCAAGGACCTTGTGGCTTTGGTAAATCTGGGATTGGAGTTCCCCTTCATCAAAAATAATGATGATTCCAGAGGAGTCTTAGTCATACGGATAGGCCGTTGAGCCGTCCAAGGCTGGGGACGATGGTTCCCTTTTACGAGTTGGTGCGCGGATAAACATGCTTCGGCTTAGTATCAGCTCGCGAAATTGGTTTCTTGACTCAGTCTTGGCAGTTTAACAATATTATCCTTGATTATTCTATATTTTTATTTGATTTATTTTTCCATTTAAACCCAGCATGCATTCATGTAGGAATTTGAAACAATTGTTGAAAAATCATTCTGATAAGCTGGTGCTGAGAGTTGAATTGATCTAAATTTTTCCCGATATGAGATATTCATTGCTGAATTGTGTCTTTAGTTCGTTTTGTCGCCGTTTTGGGTCATTTTCTCGAGAGCTCCTTGTTTGGATTTTTAACATCTTATTTTATCTCCTTTCCCTTGATCCACCTTGGCTGCAGCACGTCCACTGGCTGGTAACCGCTCCCCAATGGTGAAACTTGCAGGTTTGTGACCTGGGGTACTTCCACCGCGCTGGAAGTTGATCATTTTATTTTATCTCCTTCGTGCACCGCGTGCACACTCCCCGTTTTATCCGAACATTGTTGATTTCGTTGGATTTCCCGAGATTTGCTTCATCTCGTGCTTTTGATTTGATTCTCATCAAGTGATGTTGATTGCGTGTCTCATCACACCTTGGCATCTACTTTTCAGTTTGCTACGCTCCCTTGCAAAGCAGACGCCAAGGCGGGGCAGCTGTAGACACGCCAAAATTGACATCATTTTGAGTATATTTCATATCGCTCTGCGATGCCCCATTTGACCCTCAAATCAGCTTATTTGAGTGGTTTTCCCACTTTTCTTGAATTTCTCTTTTTTTTTCCCCATTTTATCTCATTTTCCTATTTTTTCGGATTTTTTGGGCATTTATCTCTATTTTCTGAATTCACGCCCTCATCAGGGGCGTATTTTTGAAACACGCCCTGGTCTAGGGCGTTTCTTTCCCATTTTATCTATTTCTCCCATTCTATCTATTTTATGAATTTTATGAATTCACGACCTGGGTAAGGGCGTGTTTTTTATTAAAACACGACTTGTACTAGGGCGTTTCTTAAGAAAGGACGACCACACTTGAGGGCGTCAATTCTTTTGGTTTGACCGACTTCCCCATTTGAGCTCTTGAAATTAACGCCCTTCCCAGGGGCGTGTTTTGGAAACGCGGCTTTGACTGAGGCGTGTTTTTCATGTTTCAAATATGGGGAGTTTTCATTTCTAAAAATTTGGTCTTGAGAAACGCCCTAGGGTAGGTCGTCAATTCTTAAATTAACGCCCTGACCTAAGGCGTGTTTCACCTTCTGGCTTCGCAGCCCTTTCCCCAGAGAGTCCTTGCCTCGTTAGACTCCTCCTCTATTTGGGCTCTTGCTGTTCTTATCCATTCCTCCTTTAATCTCTTCCCTTCTTATCACCTTTTCCTAACCTATTAATAGAGGCTCTCGCCTCTGTTAAGGGGTTGGTTCCGATTTTTTATTATTCTCCGCTGACGTTCTTCTATTTTTTTTTTCTTCTTCTTTCTATTGTTCTTCTGGTGTGCTGCTTCTTCTCTTTTTTTCTTCCTTCTTCTTCCTCCCTTTCTTCTTCTTCTTTCCCCTTCTTCTGCTGTCTTCTCCGTATTCTCCTTCTTCTTCTTCTTCTTCTGCCTCCTTCTTCTTCTTCTTCTTATTCTTCTTCTTCTGCTTCTTCTCTTTTTCTTCTGTTGTTTTCTTTTCTTTTTACAGGAACCGAAGGTAGGGTGGCATTGGCTAAGGAGAGGCTTCTTCACGGTTCAAGTCTTCATCCCTTTTGAAGCCTTTCTCCCATCGAGCATTCAAGCCAAAAGAGCCACCAAACAAGATTTTTCTATCTTATCTCCCCCTTATTTGTATTTTTTTCATTAGTTCATGCATGCATCATGTTTCATTATTATATTAATTTTTCTCAACTATCATTGAGATCTCCCCTTTAGTGCATCTCTTGCACTCTTTCCCCATTATATTTTTACATGCATTCATACCTCCCACACCCTCTTTGCATAGGGGTTTAAGGGCCAACACCCACAAGGTGTGTTTTTAATCATGTTATTCATGCTCATATATTTTTATTGAATTTGATGCTACACTCACCATGTTCTAATCCATATTTTTATTGGTGTTTGTCTTTTCTTTGCAAGGGTAATTAATTGAAGAACTCTCTTCGTCGGCCGGCCGATTTGAAGAGAAAGGAAGCACTCACATCCCCGCGTTTTAAGAGGTATTTTGCGATCATCTCCCCATATTATTTTCCACTTGAGACCCTCGCGTCTCTGGCGATCACACACACTCCCCTGGTGCACCTCGTGCACATTTTTCTCTCCATTATTGATTATTGCATTGCTTTGTCTTTGATATATTCCTTAAGTGGATTTTAATCCGAATCTACACCCGGCCAAGCTGATATCCGGTGTTGTCGTCGCTCAGATGGCAGTGCTGATAAACAATTGCAGTCTATTGACTGATGAAAACCTCCAGAAATGTTCTGATGAAACTATACCAACTCACCAACAAAGAGGCCTTTGTTTGTTCCGACAGACTCGAAGGATTAGCAAATGAAAAGATAGGATGGATAGCTTTGACAGCTTGAACCCTCTGATAAGAGGAATTGAAGCGTCAAGAACCCTAAATGGGCCTAGGATTATGGTGCCGAGATCCTCCCAAGGCCCAATTGAGCCTTGCGCGCCGGGAAGCTGACTCGCGCGCCGGGAAGCTGTGGCGCGCCGGGAAGGTATGTAATGCGCACTGAGATAGGCCCACCGAGAAGATACTCAGCAACGGCTATAAAACCCCCCTTTTCTCTCGAAGGAACAACAACAACGATAGAAGAGAAGCGTCAACAGAAGAAGAAGCAGAGAAGAGAGAATAGAAAAAAGAGAAAAGAGAGGCCAGATAATCGAAGAGACCAAAAACCTCATCCAGAAAGAAACGAAGAGAGGGAAGAACAGAGCAAAAGGAAAAAAGAGAAGAGACCAAGAGATCAGAGAAGAAGGTGGGCAGCTGGGGAGGGAGAGGAGTCAATACTCCACCCTCCCCCATAGTTTCTCTGTTGTATTCTCTACTGTATTTTTCTTTCCCCAATGTTTATGTTCTTATCTGACGATCAGTTCCTCCCGATGAAACCATGTGTCTCCTGTTGGGTTTCCTTCATTTCTTCCTTTTGGTTTGATGGAGACCATCTGATGTAACTTCTGTGATGATTGAATGAATAAAAGGGGTGAAAGAGCACTGCATGCATAGTGTTCGCTGTTATTCTTTCTCTATATTACTCTGTGTATGTTTCCCTACCCCCGGGTTCTGGCCTTGGCTGCTCCAGAAGGGTTCTCGTGAGGTTCAGATCCTTTCAGTGGATCTTGGACTCTCTCGTCCCCTGGCAGTAGAGGCACTGATACCTTGCTCCATCATCTGTCTCCCCCTCTGTATGTGTTGTTCAGCAAGATGCTTGATGACTCTGATATTCCGGGTTTCCGTATCTTTCGCATATCAGGGGGTCTGTCCTTTGAGAAAAGATGAGGATGGAGCACCGGCCCTCATCCAATGGGTTATTGGGTTTCATCTCCTTGTCCTTTATTCTCTTAATGACATGCTTCCTGCAAAGATTTTAGCCCTCTCTCGAGCCTTCAGGTTGCTCAGGGATCAGAGACATTAATCTCTTGATCACCTGGACAGCAGGCAATAAAATTATATGTATATATCACGAGGGTTTCAATAGTTGATGACCCAGATTTCTCAATGGATCTTACCTCCAAGCATTTCCTGGGCTCTACCTTGATAAAACCCCGATCCAGCCTTCTTACACCCCGAATCCAGTCCGGAATCCATGCTGAAGAACCCCCAAAACTCCCATAGCAGAGCCAAGAACAAAACCCCTAAAACCCCAAAGCAGGGCCTTCCCGGCGCCCAGACCTTCTCGGCCCAGGACTTTCCCGACGCCATGAATAGCCCTCGGCGCGTTGGTTAGCGTGCCGGGAACCGTGGGCGCCGAGAACCTTGGCCTCCCCTTTCTAACTCCCAATTCATGCGTCGAGAACTCTCCAATCCTTGGAGCCAGGCTGAGAACCCCTTGCTACCGGCCAAGAAATTGTTCCTACACCCTTGTAATTCACCCAAGGCAACCCTACATCCTATTGAGAGATATTCATGGTCATCATACCCGTCTCAAGGATCAAATCAATGGGGAGCAACTTTCCCCTACATTATATCGTTTGGAGTGGACTTTGTTCACAGACCCTACTAACCAAAGGAGCTCTGCCACTGCATGGGCTTTGATGACCTTAAAAGGGTTATTAAGATAGTGCTGCAAGCACGCACACTGGCTAGGGGTCCAATACCCTTCTTTTCTGGTTTTCACCCCGGCACTCCGTGGGTGATTGTCTATCATTCCCTGGCAAATGCTAAAGCCGAGGGATGTGCTGCCTAAATTTCTCCAGGAGCTGGCACTAAAAGAGATGTGGAAACTAAACATAATATCATGAGGCTAATAAACGAAATGATGAGACCTTTAGTTCCTCTATTCTTTGGAGCATGTGCTGTTTATTACATGAATCAGTCATTCTGATGATCGGGGTTTTCGGATGATTTCCGCCCTCTGACTGCTATTCCTGGAGGAACAGCGAAGGTAGAGCCCCGATCCTCGCTTCCATGGGTCTTTGGGCTCTATCCTATCCCCCTGTCAGTGATGCTGGCATCATGAAGCCCTCCTTTCTCTCGTTCAGTCTCCTCTTCTCAAGCCACTAGGGTCGCTCCAGGGATCTGAGATGGCTATCTCTTGATTCCCTGGACGACTGGCGACAGGGAAAGAACATTTGTCCCAGAGGGCTGTAAATGGCTGATGATCGTGATCCCTCGATGGATTCTACTTCCCCCCTTTGATTCCTTGGCACTGCCCAGCAAATGCCCTGATCCAGCCTCCCATTTGTGTCCTAAACTCTACCTCAATCGAAGCCTAAATCACAAAACCCCTTAAAACAGAGCACCGTGAAATCCCATAAACCTTCCCGACGCCCAAAACTCCTACCTTCCCGACGCCAGAATCTCTCGGCGCGATGAACAGTTCCCGGCGTGGCCCTTCGCGCGCCGAGAACCCTTTCCCAAGCCATGCCGAGAAGCCCTTCAGTTGGCAAGCCGAGAACCTCTCCCCTCCGTGCCGAGAAGCCCTTTCTACATTCCTAGTAATTGTGCCGAGATCCCTCTTTTGTGCCAACAAACCCCTACCTTCCCGGCACGATGAATAGTTCCCGGCATGGCATTTCCATGCCGAGAACCCTCCTTTGTGCCAGCAAACCCCTACCTTCCCGGCACGGGACCTTCCCGGCACGATGAATAGTTCCCGGCATGTCATATTACGGGCCGAGAACCTAGCTATGCCGAGAACCCCTCCTTTATGCCAACAAACCCCTCCATTTTATGTGAAAACTGTGCCGAGAAGGTTCCACCAAAGCTCTGCACAAGGAATTTCCATCTCCACCTCAGTCCAACTCTTGATCACTCCACTGTACCTGCCTGAGGGATATCCAGAGGTCATCATGCATGCCTCAGGAGATAAACTAATGGGGAATGGCCTCCCCTACATTACTCGGTCCCGATCAGGATTCCTCTGTAACCCTATGAACCTAAGGAGCTCTGCCACTGCATGTGCTCCGATGGTTTCCAAGGGAATATCAACCGGTGCTATGAATGCAAACAGTGTTCCCGGGCCTAGTGCCCTTCTCTTTCGGCCTTCGTCCCGGCATCCCGTGGATGATGATCTATCTCTCCTTGGCATGATCCAAGATATGGGGATATGCTGCCGGATTTGCTCCGCACCTGATATACCCTCACTTTATCCAGTCTACTCAATGTCTTGCAGATAAATTAGCATGCTCTCATTTGGGCTTTTGCCGCCGGTCTCCTCTTACTTTGGCGTTTAATCAAGGGTTATCCTTCTTAGGGAGGATGTAATTAACGTCATAACCTTTATGGTATGACGGACTCTTGGTCCAGACACGATCACTCACAATCGACTGATTAGAAGTCAGATCGAGCGCACAATGAAATCGTCACATATGTGCCTGGCACGCCAATAAATAAACAATGGAAATAAAAGAATAAGAATCAAACGAAAATCTGCGTCCACACTCATATGACATCTCTAGATTATCAAAGTATTGTTCTTCTGATATTGTTCTCTTTTTGATGAAGTCAAAGGGGGAGAATACTTTGGTGAGTCTAGTCTGAATATACCATTTCTTTCATTCATGAGACTCATAGTGTTGCCATCATCAAAAAGGGGGAGATTGTTGTGTCCCTGTGGTTTTGATGATAGCAAACACTATAAGTCATCATTTGTTTGTGTCTGCATATGAATGTCTGATTGAGCATCTCGTGAGTGTTATTCCATTTGTGTCTGCATATGAATGCTTGATTGAGCATCTCTTGAGTGTCATTCCATTAAACAGGCTGTGTTCATTTTCAGTGCATTTCATAACTTTGTTTCACTGTGGCCATCAGTCAATGGATGTCTAGACTCATGCATTTCATAACTATGCTCATGCTAAGTCTGTACAGAGCCTTAAGTCTGTACAGAGCCTTGTTCATCGTGTGCTAAGCATTTCCAAAGTCTATACATCGTGTTTCACTCACGTTCATCTTTGTTCAAAGTCTGTACAGCGTTTTGGCTAGAATGCAGCATCTCATGTTAAGTCTGTACAGCATGCATCAGTGCATTAACAAGTCTATACATCGTGCATGCATCGTCTCTCAAGTCTGTACAGGGTTTGCCTAAAATGCATCGCCTCTCAAGTCTGTACAGGGTCTGCTTAGAATGCATTCACTAAAGTCTATACATTCGTCTCTAAGACAAAGTCTATACATCGCATGCATTGAACACTACAAGTCTATACAGCCCAAGTCTGTACATCCGACCGTCTCATTCAGCGTCCCACTCTTGCAAGTCTATACATTACTTCTAGCATGCACGGGTTCAAGTCTATACATTCCTTATCTTTACCTACGTTCAGACACCAAGTCTACACATCGCCGTGTTCACTTGTTTCAAGTCTGCACATTGGTTTAGGCTTTCCAAGTCTATACAACGGCCTTCAAACTTTCCAAGTCTGTGCATTGGCCTTCAAGCTTTCCAAGTCTGTACATTGGTTCAGGCTTTCCAAGTCTGTACATTGGTTCAGGCTTTCCAAATCTGTACATTGGCCTTCAAGCTTTCCAAGTCTGTACATTGGCCAAGTGTCTTGTGCTTTGAAGCTTTATCAAGTCTATACATTCGTTTATCAAAGTCTACACATTGCATCGTGTTTCAAAGTCTATACATCGCTGTGCATTCCTTGATTTCAAAGTCTGTACATTCTGGTTGCTTCATAGCAAGTCTGCACATCCCGCTTGCACTAAGTCAGTACATGGTCCTGGCACTCGCAAGTCTGTACATTGATTTGGCGCTCGCAAAGTCTGTACACCGGCTTGGTGCTCACAGAGTCTTGCTGCGTCTATGTGCTAGTCCATGCATTGTCAAGTCTATACAGCGTCTCTTAGCGTCTTCTGCATGTAGCATAGAAAGTCTGTACATTCGTTGACAGACTCATGCATAAACACTAAGACAAGTCTGTACATTCGTTGACAGCTTGTCTGAGCATCTCATGCATTCAATGTGCATACTTTCATTCTATTTATGCATCTCTCTTCAAGACGAAGTCTGTACAATCCTTTTCAAGCTTTCAAGTCTATACACTCGTTGGCTAGCTGTTTCAAGTCTATACACTCGTTGGCTAGCTGTTCAAGTCTATTCACTCGTTTTCAAGTCAGCAAGTCTATACATTGGCTTCTCATGCACATTCACACTTCAAGTCTACACACTGGTTGCCTGCATCTCATGCAGTTAAAGTATGTACTCTCGTGAATGTAAGGTATGTACATTCATTCTCGCTATACATACTTTCTCATCTGTACACACTTCAGCACTCAAAGGCTGAACACTCTTCAGCAGGTCTGTACACACTTCAGCACGCAAAGGTTGAACACTCTTCAGCAAGTCTGTACACTCTTCAGCACTCAAAGGCTGAACGTTCTTCAAGCTAAAGTCTGTACACTCCTTATTTCTAAGTCTATACATTCTATCCTTCACACAAAATCTGTACACGGTGGTCTTCAGTTACCCAGCAAGTCTATACATCCTTCTGATTATTTTCTTATGACTGTGTGACAGGTACTGTTCGTGAAGCCTATGAAGGGCACGTGATCCGAGGTTGGCACCTGGCACGTGATCCGAGGACAACGCCCTAATTGTTACTGCTATAAAAACGAAGCCTCCTCCTTCTGGAGAAGCCTGATCAAGAGAAAAAGAGACTGATCGAGAATAGAAAAAAAGAGAGTGATCGAGATAGAAGGAAAGAGCTGCAGAGAGGCAGAGAGGCAGTGAGCAGAAGAAGAAGAAAGAAGAAAGAAGAAGAGTGAGCCAGAGAGCAGAAGAGAGATCGAGAGATCAAGCTCAAGAAGAAAAAGAGAAAAGAAAGCTTGCAGGAAGAGAGAGGCAGAGAGTCAAAGAGGAAGAGAAGAAGAAGATTTCGTTCTTCTGGCATTTGCATCAAATCCATGCCAAATTGCTCCTTGGGGAGCTACATCTTTGTGGTCAACATTTCCAGCTTTCTGATTGCTGTATTTTTCCTTTCTTGTCTTTGTTTACATTTCCATTGTGTTTCTTCCGATTCTCTAGTGAGGTCAGTGGTCCTCCTGTGGTATCAGGAGAAGGAAGACTTGGAGTCTCTGGGTTGCTAGGGACTGGTGTTACTAGCGGTTTCCCTCTGGGTTTCAGAGGAAGAGAGACTTGGGTCTCTGGGTTCCCCTCCGGTTTGGAGGAAGGGAGGATTGGTCCTCTAGTTGCAAGCGGCTGGGTGTCGCTTGTGGGTTCCCTCCTGGGTGGAGGAAGAGAGACCTCGGTCTCTGGTTTGCTAGTGACTGTGTGTCACTAGTGGTTCCCTCCGGTTGGGAGGAAGAGGGGAGGCTGTTCCCCTGGTCAAGCTGTTTGGCAGTAATTGTTGCAGACTGAGTCTGCTGTTCTAGCCTTGCTAGTGGAAGCCTCACTCCGGTTTGGAGTGAGGGGTGGACGTAGGTCTGTGGACCGAACCACCTAAAAAATCCTGGTGTTGTTGACACCTTGAAAATGAGCAAGGGCTAAAACAGAATTGAAAAGAAGATCAGACCAATAGTGCAAGTTCAAAGACAAAGTTCGTCAACCATCTACCCGGCCGAAGCCTTTTCCCGGCCAAGCTGATGTCCGATGCCATTGTCGGTCAGACGACGACACTGATGAAATAGCAGTCACCTGGCTGAAGTCTTTCAGGCTAAAGCTGATGTCCGGTCTTGTCACCGTTAAGGTGACGATACTGATGAGATGATGTCCGACTTTGTCATCATTCAGATGGCAATGCCGATGAAACCCCAGTCTACCGACTGATGAAAATCTATGAATGATCTCAATAGAAACTGTGTCACCAGTGGAGGGCCTTCTCGGGTTCTGATACATTTGAAGGACCAATAAAGGCCGAGGTGTATGTGAGGTCTAAAAAGCCCTAAATGGGCCTATAAAAGTGGCGCCGGGATCCTCTTGTCGAAGCCCAAAAGCGGCGCCGAGAAGCTGGAGTCCCACGCGCCGGGAGGTCTGCCTACGATTAAGGCGCGCCGGGACAGGCCGACCGATAGGATACCAAGGAGGGATATAAAACCCCCTCATTTGAAGAAAAAAAAGGGGCAACAGAGCAACCAAGAGAAGAGCGGAGAAGAAGAATAGATAGCCACAAAAAAGGAGAAGAGAGTGGAGCCTGCAATCTGATCCGAGAGAGGGAGAAGCAGAAGGGAAAAAGAAGAAAAGAGTTCGAAGCCTGATCGAAGGTGGGCAACGGGGAGGGAGAGGAGTCAATGCTCCGCCCTCCCCTCCCCATTTTCCGTAGTTCATTCTTTTAATTTCGATTTCTTCTACTTCTTCCCCCTTCTGATGTATGCTGTGATATCACAGCCGGTTTTACTCCGCTACGGCAAGGCATAGTCTCCCTGTACCTTCTTTTATGTATTGCCTCTGATGTGCGAATGTAATTGTGATATTCGAATGAATGAACACTACAGGCTCCCGTTGATGCCTGCTGTCTATTTCTCTGAAACCCTATTGCTATCTCCCCATGTTTTCTGTCTCTTCTTAGATCCAGTAGCATGCTATCCCCCTCCCCAGTTCGATTGATCGCCTGCTTATTCGTCTGGTTCTCAAACGCTGCTCGTGCTTACTTCCGAGCCAGGGACAGACTATCCCTTGGCCTCTGAAGCAAAGCGTAGATGTATAGCAACCGCTGCTCGGTTTTAGATGTTACATTCATGCTCATCGGCTCTGTTGAAGTCATCCCCGGGGCCAGAGACAGCCATCTCTTGGCCCCCAGATGATGAAGGGTATATCAAAATCATCCTCAGGGATTATTATGAACGCTGGCGACAGAGACACCCTAAACCATGTTTCCCCCAAATCACTCTCCGCTTCTGGCCTTCCCCTTTGAAACCCAAGCCAAGATCAGTTGCAGCCTGATGAATTGATCACCTTTGACTTCTCAAGGCCCGTCTATCTTGGCCTGAATCACCAGGAAAACCCCCGATTCATCAACAAACCCAAAAATAGGGTACCGTAAAACTCTGTTTCTCCTCCCGGCGCCCTCACCCATCTCGGCCCCGCGCACAGTGAAAGGGGTGAATAGTCCTCGGCGCAAGGCTTCTGGCGCCGAGAACCCCACCCCTGGCCTTCTTACCTTCGCGTCGGAAACCTTTTCATCTTGGCCGCGCCGGGAACCCCCCCTGGCTGCTTTGCCATCGCGTCGGGAAGCCCATCTTCTGGCCTTCTCCCCTGTGCGCAAGGAACCCCCCCCTTTGAGCAATTCCTCCTCGCACCGGGAAGCCAGCGCCGGGAACTCCCTGGCCTTCTCTTCAGCGTGCCAGGAACCTGGCCTTTTGCCCTTGCGCCGAGAAGCCCACACCCTTGGTCATTTGGCCCTGGCACCGACAACCTTCCTTGGTCATTTGGCCCTTGCGCCGAGAACATATCTCCTGGGCGCGCCGGGAACCCCCTTCTGTTCCTTGCCTTGGCGCCGGGAACCTCCAGGCCAGTCCAAGGTGCGCCAAGAGCCTACTCCGCCACCCATCAAGCCTCCGACACCTCTATCAAACCCACTTAGGGATGTCCATGAGTCACCAGAACTGTCCCGAGGATAAAATTAAAGGGAGTCAGACTCCCTTATGTTCCACTGATCCGTACCGGGTTTATGAGTAACCCCTTTAGCTAAGGTGAGCTCTGCCACTGCATGAGTGTCACCGGCTCCTATAAGGGAAGAGTCAAACATTGCCCCAGAGCATACATGTGCAATGTGGGAGGTTCGCTCCCTCCTTTTCTCGGCTTTCATCCCAGCACTCCGTGGGTGATAGCCTATTCTCCCCTGGGCATAATCCAGATTATGGGGAGGTGCTGCCGAAATGTCGATCGATGTTTTAACCCCGATAAGTCCCAGGAGGCGCACATCACACGCCCCTCGTCCGGCTCAATCTTCCGGGGAATATGAATGCTGCGAGGCCCTTGGCTGGATGAGAAATATGAAAGGGGACATCTCCCCGATGATGGTCCGGACCCCGTCCCACCACTGCGTGGACGGTGTCCTATTCCTACCTGGCACGACCCATATAAGAGGTGGTCATGTCGGTGTAGTAATCTACTGTGCACTGAATCATCTTCCCAGAATAACAAGAGCTTCAATATCACACACTGTTATTTTTCTTTTATTACCACCCCGAGTGGCCTCCTATTTTGGCGTTTAATCAAGGGTTGTCCTTCTTAGGAAGGGCGTAATTAACGTCATAGCCTTTATGGTATGGCAGACTTCTGGTCCCGACTCGGACTTCACAATCGACTGACCAAGTCAAGTCGAGCGCACAATGAAATCGTCACACATGTGACTGGCACGCCTAATAATCAATAAATACAAATAGGAGAAATCTTCAAAAATAATGAAACAAATAAAGAATGAGAGAAATAAATCCCGCGTCCACAAGTCTGGCACGCCCGGTGGGACAGAGTCTCCCTTCATCTCTACACCAAAATAGGAGGCCCAGCGGTCTGATCTTGCACTATTGGTCTGATCTTCTTTTCAATTCTGTTTTAGCCCTTACTCATTTTCAAGGTGTCAACAAATGCCCCCCACCTGCAGACGGCGTAAGTGCAGAATAAGCGGCACGGGGTCCGCAGGTGCCCTTCATCATTTGAGGGTATCCTCCTCAATCTCTCCTTGACATTGTCCTTCGGCTTAATCATGTTGCAATATTATGCACATGTATCTTTCATTTTCATGTTTTTCGTGTCCATATTTTCTGATTTTATTGTCAGCACTTTGGAGCCTTCTTGGCCTTGCCTTGGGCTTCTCGACGCGACGTAGGACTCTTCTCGACGCGGGTGCTTCTCGACGCGGCCCGTTGCTCGTAGGCCCTCGGCGCGGCCGCTTCTTGGCGCGCATTTTCTTTCTGTCGAAGGGGGGGTTCTCGGCGCGCATTGCATCGCGCCGAGAAGTCCCTCCTTCTTCTCCTTTTTAACCCCCCCCCCCCCCCCCCCGAGAGGGTTTTTACCTCATTTCTTACCTCTCCCTTCTCTCTCTTCATCTCGGCGGTGGCGGTGAGCTCCCCCCCTCCGAGAGCCTTATTGCATCCCCCCCTTTTTGACCCATTCATTCTCGGGTAGGTTCATCATACGGGATTGAGTCCCATTTTATGTTCGGGATCACTCCCTCTTGGTGGGTGACTCCCTATTTTTCTTGGGCAGACCCCGGACAAGAGGAGATGCTGCCGAAATTTAACTGGAATTATTTATTTAATCATCACATGCCCATTCATCTTCCCGATGCTTATTTTTCATCTTTTCTTGATTGCAGGCACTGACATGGCTTCCGACTCTTCTGCTGCGGCTTCCATGACTGTGGGAGCGAGTTCATCGGCTCAGCCGGACATATCTCGGGCTTCAGTCAACTGGATGAATGTGAGCAGCCTGAGCTTTGGCTATAACCAGATCGCCACTGTCGACGAGTCCTCTGATTCCGAGACTGACACAGTGCCGTTGTCACGCCCCGAGCGCGGAAGATACCCGAGGTGCACGACGTGTCTATATCAATCATGTCAATCAGAGTGGTCGTGTATTCGACACAAAGACAGAGATGCGCAAAATAGTAAGATAACCCAATCCTTTATTCCTTTATAATAGACTATTACAAATCCAATACTCTATTTAATAAAAAGAAAAGTACATAGTTGACTCAAGAAACTATAGAAAAGACTAGATGACACTTGAGCAGCTCTAGCACTTTCACTCATGACCATTCCCATCCGATTGACTTCCATCGTCGTCGGACTTACCTGAAAAGTAAAAAGGGACAAACGGAATGAGCGAACGCTCAGTAGGAAATTATATCTCAAGTACTAGCAAGGGGTTTAAGTAATTACATTTTTCATGAATGCAATAAAGCTATGCATGCTCGCATAAAACGACAAGATAGAGAGAATGTAATATCAAGGACATAAGATGAACTTAATCATGAACTTCCAACAAGATAACAAGTTTATTCAAGATATTCAAGTAAGTACGTTTAACAAGTCATGTCAAGAACTTTGGCTATCATGTATCAAGCAAGTAAATTACCCTTTTTTGGGCCACGCATTTCATGTCAAGTCAAGTACGATTCAAGTACAAGATGTGTGTGGAATGTCCAATCAAGCAAGTCAAGTACTCGGTATAATGCCAGATACCTTATCATTTTAACTCCCATGGGCACAAGTACTTTCGGGTGCTCCTCCCAGGACCAGATCGGGCCCTATATGCGCAGGCATTTATCATGTATTTTTGACATCCACTCTTGTTTATATAGCCAATATAGAATTTTAATAATCAAGCTTGTAGACATGTATGACAACTTGGATAGAATAGAGTCCAAAATATGACAAAGGACATAGAATGGCGATAATAACGGTATAATCACGATTATCGATGAAACTAAGTGGAATTAGGTTCCCTTAACTTAGGTACCATGACAAATCGATATGGACATGCTATATATAGAATTGAGGTCCACATGAACAGTATATCAAAGGTAAGATACCCTCATTCTTATCATAGAATTGAGGTTTACAAGAACGACATGATATGGCATGATATCATCATCCCATTAAGAATTTTCTTATGATATACTCTTTGTATAATCATAGGGGCCAGTATACCATGTTTCTTTAAATTGACATGGCAAGGATCGTGTAATGGGTTTTTAGGGTACAACCAGCTCAGTCGGCCTTGAGGGAATCCAAGGCTACGAGGAGTCTTACGGAGGTCTCTATGACTAACTCGCTAGTCCAAAGGAACGGAATGTCTAATGGAGAGCTTGTATGTCAATGAGAGTTGAGTGTGATCGATAAAACAACATGAAACGTGGGACTATACTCACGGAGTGGAGAATAGTGCCGATATATATATTATATAATATGAAACCATCGGTTAACAGAATCAGGATAAAAATCATTTTTACAGAAAATAACGACTTACTCTAAGTCGTTTCTCAAGTAAGTAACGCCTAACAGAAGGGCGTTTACATATTTTCCGTTTTGCAGAATTTTCAATAATTCAGTAATTTAACTAAAACGCGCCCTGGTCAGGGTCGTTTCTTCAAGATTTGACGACTACACCAGAAGGCGTCTTCTTATTTACATATTTGACAGAATATAATTAATTTTCAGGAATTATCAAAAACGCGCCCTGGGCAGGGGCGTTACTATTCAATTCTATTTTTCAGAATAGATAAATTTTAGGATTTTAACTGATAAATGCCCTAGGAAGGGGCGTTACCTTTCAAATTCACGCCCTGATCGGGGGCGTTAACATATGGCAAACGACCTAGTCTAGGTCGTGAATTACAGGAATTCAGGAATAAAATTTCAAGAGACATGATACACAGGAAAATTAGCAGAATTTCATAGGTAGAGTCATGCAAGATATTAGAATCGATATCTCATATTTAATGAATTTTTAAACAGGATTAATTATTAATTACATGCGATTTTCATGAAAGTAACGCCTGCGTGCAGGGCGTCAAATGTGAAATTGACGACCTGGACAGGGTCGTTTCTTGTAAATTAGCGCCCTTTACAGGGGCGTTTCTTTCAATAATATTCTAGAAACGAAAATAAAACTGTATGCATGCCATGCTTATACATATATCTTGCGTTATTTTCATTTGGGCTACAATAACTTGAGAAAACCTACCTTAATAATGGATTTGAAGATGACCGTGAGGGGTTTGACTAGCAGAGGATGATGCTCGGTTAGGCTCCTGAAGACCACGGCTATTGGTTGATGGAAGAAGACGATGGCTTTGATTGTAGAAGAAGAACTACAGTTATCCTATAAGAAAATAAAGAAACTATATCAGTTTCTTCGTGATCTGAACATCATACGAAGGTAAATAATTTTTTTTTACCCGGATGAAGAACTATGCTTCTTCAAAACGTAGGGGCTTCTTAACCTGTAACAGAAGAAGATGAAGAACTGTTAGTTCTTCATGTAACAGACGTAGGGATTTAAGGAAAATAAGAAGGAATGCTCCTCTTACGTACCTCTGCAGACGAACGAATCAAATAGGTTTAGGGTTTAGATGAACGAGAGTTTTTATAGGATTTTGGGTGTCCTAGTAGGGTTGGTGATTGTGTGGAAGTAATACTTCTATGATAGAGTCATTACCACGTTTGAACTCTTTCTAATGCTTATTACTTACCCTGGATAAGTTCTGGGTTCGAACGGTTCACGAATGGAATTAACGCCTTAGGTCAGGGCGTCCATTCTTGAATTGACGACCTTGTTTAGGTCGTTTATTAAGAAACGTCTTGGAGAAGGGCGTTCCTTGTTTTTGAAACACGCCCAAGATATGGGCGTTTCTTTTATTTGCCTATTTGGTCGCGTGAGAGTTGACGACCACATGTGTGGGCGTCCTTTCTTTAGTCACGCCGTTTATAGAGGCGTTTCTTTTTAAATTAACGCCTTACGAAGAGGCGTTATTTGTAAAATGTTTTATTTCGTCCAATTAACCCTATTCTTATTATTTGTATTACTTCTGTAATATATATGTTTTAATTCATTTCAAATATTCATTTATCAGGGTTGCTACACCCTCCCCCACTTAAAAAGAATTTGGTCCCCAAATTCAATATATATAATTATACACGTGGAGAGTGTAGAACATATACCTCTTAGAATAACTCGGGAAATCGTTTCTTCATAGATTCCTCGGTCTCCCATGTCGCTTCGTGTTCCGGATTCTTATTCCATTGCACCTTGAGCATGGGAATAACCTTATTCCTTAGAGCTCGTATTTCTCGATCCAAATTCTTCATAGGCTTCTGTTCATAGGTGAGATCTTTCTGGATCACCAGATCTCCATGTTCCATAATATGAGATGGATCGTGCACATACTTCTTCAACATAGATATGTGAAATACATTATGTACCTCGGACAATTGAGGAGGCAACGCGATGCGATAAGCAACCTCGCCAACTCTTTCAAGTACCTCGAATGGTCCGATGAATCTTGGCGTAAGCTTGCCCTTAACACCAAATCTTCGTATGCCATGTCCAGGCGATATCTTGAGAAATACATGATCTCCGATTTGGAATTCAAGATCTCTCCTTCTTGTATAGCATAAGCCTTTTGTCTCGTCTGAGTAACTTGCAATCTTTCTCTGATTACTTGTATCTTCTCAGTTGTATCCCTTACCATGTCTGGACCTAATAGTTGTTTTTCCCCAACTTCGTTCCAGCATAAGGGTGATCGGCAACTCCTTCCATATAAAGCTTCGAAAGGTGCCATTTGGATACTAGCTTGGTAGCTATTATTATAAGCAAATTCAACTAGAGGTAAGTGTTCATGCCAGCTTCCACCAAAGTCAATGATGCAAGCTCTTAGCATATCCTCAACAACTTGGTTAGTTCTCTCGGTCTGACCATCCGTTTGAGGATGAAAAGCTGTACTAAAATTTAGTCTTGTCCCCAACGAATGTTGTAATCCCTTCCAAAAATGAGAAGTGAAACGGGGATCTCTATCAGACACGATTAAGACAGGAATTTCATGTAACCTGACTATTTCCTTGATATATAATGCAGCTAAGACATCAATTGACCATCGACTCTTTATTGGAAAGAAATGCGCCGATTTAGTTAAACGGTCAATGATAACCCATATTCCATCATGTCCTCCTTTGGATTTAGATAGACCCATGATGAAATCCATACCAATATCCTCCCACTTCCATTTTGGAATATCTAGAGGATGTAGTTTTCCAGCAGGCTTTTGGTGTTCCGCCTTGACTTGTTGGCATGTGAGACAGCGTGATACATAGTCCGCTATTTCTCTTTTCATGTTGGGCCACCAAAAGTTTCTCTTTACATCTTGGTACATTTTGGTTGACCCTGGATGAATAGTGTACCTTGATCGGTGAGCTTCATCTAAGATCTTCTTCTTTAATTCCGGACAGTCAGGTATACAAGTTCTACCTTTGAATAATAATCTTCCATCAGAAGTTAGTTGGAAATCAGATTGTCCCTCTAATCTTCCTTTGATTTCCACTAATATAGGATCATCATTCTGAAGTGCTTGTATCTCAGATAATAAATCTGACTGTATGCTTACATGAGATAATGTAATAAATTTGGATTCCGTGTCCAAGCTTATATTGAGCTCGGAGAATTGTTCAAGTAACCTCCATTCTTGTATCATACAATTGGCTATCATTGCTCTCGGCTTTCGACTAAGGGCATCAGCAACATAATTACCCTTTCCGGGATGGTATTGAATATTGAAGTCGAAGTCCTTGAGATATTCTAGCCAGCGTCTTTGTCTCATGTTTAGCTCCTTTTGTGAAAATAGATATTTGAGACTCTTGTGATCGGAGTATACAGTAAACTGCACTCCATATAAGTAGTGTCTCCATATCTTTAGGGCAAATACCACCGCGGCCAGTTCTAAGTCATGGACGGGGTAATTCTCCTCATGCTTCTTCAGTTGACGTGAAGAGTATGCTATGACCTTTCCTTGTTGCATTAGGACACATCCAAGGCCAATGCCAGAAGCATCTGTGTAGACCTCGAATTTCTCTCCTTCTATTGGTAGAGCTAACACCGGAGCTGTAGTGAGATGATCCTTGAGAGTTTGGAAACTTCTTTCACATTCCTCACTCCATTCATATCGGATCTCCTTACGAGTTAATCTTGTAAGTGGTACGGCGATCTTAGAGAAATCTTTGATGAATCGCCGATAATAGCCTGCAAGACCTAAGAAACTTCTGATCTCGCTTGCATTAGTGGGTCTTTCCCAGTTCCTTACAGCTTCAACTTTTGACGGATCTATAGATAATCCATCCTTTGATATGACATGTCCGAGAAAAGCCACTTCTTCCAGCCAGAACTCGCATTTGCTGAGCTTAGCGTATAGTTGATTTGTCCTCAAGATTTGTAATGCAATCCTCAAATGCTCTTCATGTTCTTCCTTAGTCTTGGAATATATCAATATATCATCAATGAAGACTACTATGAATTGATCCAAGTAAGGCCTGAATATGCTATTCATTAACTGCATAAAGGCAGCAGGGGCATTTGTTAGTCCAAAAGGCATAACAACAAATTCATAATGGCCATACCTGCTTCTGAATGCGGTCTTGTGAATGTCATCATCCTTGATTCTTAATTGATGATATCCCGACCTGAGATCAATCTTGGAAAAGTATTTGGATCCTGAAATCTGATCAAATAATTCATCGATTCTCGGCAGTGGATACTTGTTCTTGATAGTAAGATGATTCAACTGTCGATAGTCGATACACAATCTCATGGATCCATCCTTCTTCTTTACAAATAAGACTGGTGCTCCCCACGGGGAAGTACTTGGTCTAATAAACCCTTTTCGGATTAGTTCCATCAACTGCTCCTTCAACTCTTTGAGTTCTGCCGGGACATTCTATAGGGTGCCTTTGAAACTGGACCAGCACCAGGGACTAAGTCAATGGTGAAGGCCACTTCCCTTTGAGGGGGTAATCCCGGCAAATCTTCCGGAAATACATCTGAAAATTCTTGCACTACCTGAATGTCTTCTATCTTAGTGTCCTTTGTTTCCTTAACTGTGACAAATGCAAGGAAGGATACACATCCTTTCCTAACGAGCTTGCTTGCTCGAAGAGCCGAAATAAGAGGGGATTTGCTCCGACTCTTGGGGCGAGAAAAGACTAATTCTGGAAAATCTTTAAAAGCAATTTGGCTATTGCGGCAATCAACCGTTGCATGGTATTTGGATAACCAGTCCGCTCCCAGTATAACATCATACTCCTTTAGATCGAGGCATATGAGATCTATAGGTAAATTCCTACCTTGAACCATTACCTCACAGTTTTGATAGTGATGAGTAATATCATTTTCACTTCCCAGAGGAGTAGTTAGGACTATTTTTATCCATTCTGGTTCTAATGGTAACGGGTCGGTAAACTTCTTAGAAATAAAGGAATGCGATGCACCCGTATCAAATAAGACATAAGCACTTTTGGAACAAATTTTCAATGTACCTTCCACTAATCCGCCTTCTTCTTCAGGTTCGGTCTCCTGGATTGCATGAAGACGAGCATTCTTTGTCACCGGGCGTTTACCATCGCCGGCTTGGTCATTCATTAATGGACACTCGGGAATCCGATGCTCACGGCTTCCACAACGGAGACAAGCTCCTAATTTCCTCCAGCATTCTTCTGTCTTGTGACCAGCCTTCTCACAATGCTTGCATACTGTATTAGAAGGTGTAGTGGTGATAGAGAAGGGCTTGGATTTCTTGAACTTGGAATCTGGAGAGGATGAACCTCCATTATTGGGCCTCTTCTTAAAGTTGGGTTTGAAAGAACCCGAACTTGTGACTTGCTCCTTCTTATCTTTCCCACGGATCCTATCAGATAGTTCCGTGGCATCTTCAAGTAATTGAGCTCGGCGCACTATTTCGGAATAAACTTGGATGTCCATAGGCGCCAGTTGAGTAATGTAGTGGGGCCTAAGCCCATTAAGAAATCTACGGGCTTTCATCTTCTCCGTGCTAATAAGATTCTTAGCATATCTAGACAACCTGGAGAACTGAGCTTCATAATCTGCTAATGATAAAGATCGTTGCTTCAATGCAGCGAATTCTGCAGCCTTCTTTTCTTGGACTCGGTCCGAGAAATATTTAGCATTGAAGTATTCCACAAATTCTTCCCATGTTACTTGAGTAGGATCGATGGTTGCTTCAATAGACTCCCACCAGCACCTAGCATCTTTCTCTAACTGGAATGTAGCTAATAGAACTTTGTCCTGATCCGTGCATTGCATGACACGGAATATGCGTTCGGTTTCCCGAACCCAATGCTCGGCATCGTCCGGATCGGTCGATCCCGTGAACTTCGGGGGATTCATGTTCTTAAATGCTTGGTGTAAGCTTCCAGCTCGTGGAGCACCACCTTGTGCTACCTGTTGTAGCACTTGAGTCATCCCTTGGAGGGTACGCTGCATGTTGCGCCATTGAGCACGTTCGGCAGCCATTATCCTACAATTACAATAACTATATTAGTACGTTATCGTATTTAAAGACTCGTACACTATGTTAAATCTAACCCTTGGTTCTACCCAATCTCACTGGTTTAAAGGTTCAAACTTATCCTTGGACTTGGGTTTTTCCTAGGAATTGAATACCCTAGGCTCTGATACCACAAAGACTGTCACGCCCCGAGCGCGGAAGATACCCGGAGGTGCGCGACGTGTCTATATCAATCATGTCAATCAGAGTGGTCGTGTATTCGACACAAAGACAGAGATGCGCAAAATAGTAAGATAACCCAATCCTTTATTCCTTTATAATAGACTATTACAAATCCAATACTCTGTTTAATAAAAAGAAAAGTACATAGTTGACTCAAGAAACTATAGAAAAGACTAGATGACACGTGAGCAGCTCTAGCACTTTCACTCATGACCATTCCCATCCGATTGACTTCCATCGTCGTCGGACTTACCTGAAAAGTAAAAAGGGACAAACGGAATGAGCGAACGCTCAGTAGGAAATTATATCTCAAGTACTAGCAAGGGGTTTAAGTAATTACATTTTTCATGAATGCAATAAAGCTATGCATGCTCGCATAAAACGACAAGATAGAGAGAATGTAATATCAAGGACATAAGATGAACTTAATCATGAACTTTCAACAAGATAACAAGTTTATTCAAGATATTCAAGCAAGTACGTTTAACAAGTCATGTCAAGAACTTTGGCTATCATGTATCAAGCAAGTAAATTACCCTTTTTTGGGCCACGCATTTCATGTCAAGTCAAGTACGATTCAAGTACAAGATGTGTGTGGAATGTCCAATCAAGCAAGGCAAGTACTCGGTATAATGCCAGATACCTTATCATTTTAACTCCCATGGGCACAAGTACTTTCGGGTGCTCCTCCCAGGACCAGATCGGGCCCTATATGCGCAGGCATTTATCATGTATTTTTGACATCCACTCTTATTTATATAGCCAATATAGAATTTCAATAATCAAGCTTGTAGACATGTATGACAACTTGGATAGAATAGAGTCCAAAATATGACAAAGGACATAGAATGGCGATAATAACGGTATAATCACGATTATCGATGAAACTAGGTGGAATTAGGTTCCCTTAACTTAGGTACCATGACAAATCGATATGGACATTCTATATATAGAATTGAGGTCCACATGAACAGTATATCAAAGGTAAGATACCCTCATTCTTATCATAGAATTGAGGTTTACAAGAACGACATGATATGGCATGATATCATTATCCCATTAAGAATTTTCTTATGATATACTCTTTGTATAATCATAAGGGCCGGTATACCATGTTTCTTTAAATTGACATGGCAAGGATCGTGTAATGGGATTTTAGGGTACAACCAGCTCAGTCGGCCTTGAGGGAATCCAAGGCTACGAGGAGTCTTACGGAGGTCTCTATGACTAACTCGCTAGTCCAAAGGAACGGAATGTCCAATGGAGAGCTTGTATGTCAATGAGAGTTGAGTGTGATCGATAAAACAACATGAAACGTGGGACTATACTCACGGAGTGGAGAATAGTGCCGATATATATATTATATAATATGAAACCATCGGTTAACAGAATCAGGATAAAAATCATTTTTACAGAAAATAACGACTTACTCTAAGTCGTTTCTCAAGTAAGTAATGCCTAACAGAAGGGCGTTTACATATTTTCTTTTTTGCAGAATTTTCAATAATTCAGTAATTTAACTAAAACGCGCCCTGGTCAGGGTCGTTTCTTCAAGATTTGACGACTACACCAGAAGGCGTCTTCTTATTTACATATTTGACAGAATATAATTAATTTTTAGGAATTATCAAAAACGCGCCCTGGGCAGGGGCGTTACTATTCAATTCTATTTTTTAGAATAGATAAATTTCAGGATTTTAACTGATAAACGCCCTAGGAAGGGGCGTTACCTTTCAAATTCACGCCCTGATCGGGGGCGTTAACATATGGCAAACGACCTAGTCTAGGTCGTGAATTACAGGAATTCAGGAATAAAATTTCAAGAGACATGATACACAGGAAAATTAGCAGAATTTCATAGGTAGAGTCATGCAAGATATTAGAATCGATATCTCATATTTAATGAATTTTTAAACAGGATTAATTATTAATTACATGCGATTTTCATGAAAGTAACGCCTGAGAGCAGGGCGTCAAATGTGAAATTGACGACCTGGACAGGGTCGTTTCTTGTAAATTAGCGCCCTTTACAGGGGCATTTCTTTCAATAATATTCCAGAAACGAAAATAAAACTGTATGCATGCCATGCTTATACATATATCTTGCGTTATTTTCATTTGGGCTACAATAACTTGAGAAAACCTACCTTAATAATGGATTTGAAGATGACCGTGAGGGGTTTGACTAGCAGAGGATGATGCTCGGTTAGGCTCCTGAAGACCACGACTATTGGTTGATGGAAGAAGACGATGGCTTTGATTGTAGAAGAAGAACTGCAGTTATCCTATAAGAAAATAAAGAAACTGTATCAGTTTCTTCGTGATCTGAACATCATACGAAGGTAAATAATTTTTTTTTACCCGGATGAAGAACTATGCTTCTTCAAAACGTAGGGGCTTCTTAACCTGTAACAGAAGAAGATGAAGAACTGTTAGTTCTTCATGTAACAGACGTAGGGATTTAAGGAAAATAAGAAGGAATGCTCCTCTTACGTACCTCTGCAGACGAACGAATCAAATAGGTTTAGGGTTTAGATGAACGAGAGTTTTTATAGGATTTTGGGTGTCCTAGTAGGGTTGGTGATTGTGTGGAAGTAATACTTCTATGATAGAGTCATTACCACGTTTGAACTCTTTCTAATGCTTATCACTTACCCTGGATAAGTTCTGGGTTCGAACGGTTCACGAATGGAATTAACGCCTTAGGTCAGGGCGTCCATTCTTGAATTGACGACCTTGTTTAGGTCGTTTATTAAGAAACGTCTTGGAGAAGGGCGTTCCTTGTTTTTGAAACACGCCCAAGATATGGGCGTTTCTTTTACTTGCCTATTTGGTCGCGTGAGAGTTGACGACCACATGTGTGGGCGTCCTTTCTTTAGTCACGCCGTTTATAGAGGCGTTTCTTTTTAAATTAACGCCTTACGAAGAGGCGTTATTTGTAAAATGTTTTATTTCGTCCAATTAACCCTATTCTTATTATTTGTATTACTTCTGTAATATATATGTTTTAATTCATTTCAAATATTCATTTATCAGGGTTGCTACACCCGTCTTCCGGAGTCTATTCTTCCACATAAGGTATTGATTTCAGAAGGGCTGCTGACTACCGTTCGGACCTGTCGAAGGATCGTCATCTGTTGCCATTTATCCGGACCTTCACCATAGGCGGAATGAGGGATTTTCTGCTTGCTCGGTCTGTGGAAGCGGCAATACTTGCTGACAGAGACAGCATGAAGGGTTCTGTTTATCGAGCCCGAGCTATATATCTCCCAGGCGAGTAGAGGGACTGGAATGCCGTGCTGGGCATTTCTGAATTAGAGCCGGAGAAGAAGATGCTGACCCGGGCTCCAGAGTTTACCCCGGCAAGGTGGGACCATGCAGCCGGTCGCGTCCATCGAGAGAAGACCCACTTCGGACTCTTCTTAGCACCTGCGAAGTGGGGTTACAGGGACGAGCCATTTGTTCTCAATTGTCTGGCCGTTCAATTTAAATATCAGCTGGCCGCTGGCTGGTTTGGGGATGCTAAAGTGACAGATGCCCATCTCTTCAGGGTAGGAGCAGTGGAGTTTACAGAATTTTTCTTGAAGGAATATGCCCCTTTACTGATTAGAGCTGGGGTATATCATAGTGTATTTGCCTCCAGGTTCCGCTATCCCATCTCTCGGGGATTATGTTGCGGCATGCTTGAAGTGTTCTGCCCACAGTTTAATACGTTCTATACAGCAGAAGGCGAGACTTCTCTCGATCTTTGGAGTCTTGCGCAGCTTTCAGGCCTGCCTATAGATGGGGAGCCATATGAGGAGGTCTGTCTAGACGACTCTGTAAAGGACGCCTCTGATGGAGAGGGCAGATATTCTTTTGGCTACGCATACCGGTACTTGATGAAAGCTTATCGCACCATCTGTCTGGCCTACAGCAGGGGATCTTCCAAAGGATATCAACCACGGGAAAAGAGCAGTAGATTGAGAGTCCGTGTAGGACAGTGGATACAGTACCCTGTACATATCGTAGAGCGGAGAAGAGCGGAGAAGAAGTATAGATAGCCACAAAAAAGGAGAAGAGAGTGGAGCCTGCAATCAGATCCGAGAGAGGGAGAAGCAGAAGGGAAAAAGAAGAAAAGAGTTCGAAGCCTGATCGACGGTGGGCAACGGGGAGGGAGAGGAGTCAATGCTCCGCCCTCCCCTCCCCATTTTTCGTAGTTCATTCTTTTAATTTCGATTGCTTCTACTTCTTCCCCCTTCTGATGTATGCTGTGATATCACAGCCGGTTTTACTCCGCTAGGGCAAGGCATAGTCTCCCTGTACCTTCTTTTATGTATTGCCTCTGATGTACGAATGTAATTGTGATATTCGAATGAATGAACACTACAGGCTCCCGTTGATGCCTGCTGTCTATTTCTCCGAAACCCTATTGCTATCCCCCCATGTTTTCTGTCTCTTCTTAGATCCAGTAGCATGCTATCCCCCTCCCCAGTTCGATTGATCGCCTGCTTATTCGTCTGGTTCTCGAACGCTGCTCGTGCTTACTTCCGAGCCAGGGACAGACTATCCCTTGGCCTCTGAAGCAAAGCGTAGATGTATAGCAACCGCTGCTCGGTTTTAGATGTTACATTCATGCTCATCGGCTCTGCTGAAGTCATCCCCGGGGCCAGAGACAGCCATCTCTTGGCCCCCAGATGATGAAGGGTATATCAAAATCATCCTCAGGGATTATTATGAACGCTGGCGACAGAGACACCCTAAACCATGTTTCCCCCAAATCACTCTCCGCTTCTGGCCTTCCCCTTTGAAACCCAAGCCAAGATCAGTTGCAGCCTGATGAATTGATCACCTTTGACTTCTCAAGGCCCGTCTATCTTGGCCTGAATCACTAGGAAAACCCCCGATTCATCAACAAACCCAAAAATAGGGTACCGTAAAACTCTGTTTCTCCTCCCGGCGCCCTCACCCATCTCGGCCCCGCGCACAGTGAAAGGGGTGAATAGTCCTCGGCGCAAGGCTTCTGGCGCCGAGAACCCCACCCCTGGCCTTCTTACCTTCACGCCGGGAACCTTTTCATCTTGGCCGCGCCGGGAACCCCCCCTGGCTACTTTGCCATCACGCCGGGAAGCCCATCCTCTGGCCTTCTCCCCTGCGCGCCGGGAAGCCCCCCCCTTTGAGCAATTCCTCCTCGCGCCGGGAAGCCAGCGCTGGGAACTCCCTGGCCTTCTCTTCAGCGCGCCGGGAACCTGGCCTCTTTGCCCTTGCGCCGAGAAGCCCACACCCTTGGTCATTTGGCCCTGGCGCCAACAACCTCCCTTGGCCATTTGACCCTTGCGCCGAGAGCATATCTCCTGGGCACGCCGGGAACCCCCTTCTGTTCCTTGCCTTGGCGCCGGGAACCTCCCGGCCAGTCCAAGGTGCACCAAGAGCCTACTCCGCCACCCATCAAGCCTCCGACACCTCTATCAAACCCACTTAGGGATGTCCATGAGTCACCAGAACTGTCCCGAGGATAAAATTAAAGGGAGTCAGAGTTCCTTATGTTCCACTGATCCATACCGAGTTTATGAGCAACCCCTTTAGCTAAGGTGAGCTCTGCCACTGCATGAGTGTCACCGGCTCCTATAAGGGAAGAGTCAAACATTACCCTAGAGCATACATGTGCAATGTGGGAGGTTCGCTCCCTCCTTTTCTCGGCTTTCATCCCGGCACTCCGTGGGTGATAGCCTATTCTCCCCTGGGCATAATCCAGATTATGGGGAGGTGCTGCCGAAATGTCGATCGATGTTTTAACCCCGATAAGTCCCGGGAGGTGCACATCACATGCCCCTCGTCCGGCTCAATCTTCCGGGGAATATGAATGCTGCGAGGCCCTTGGCTGGATGAGAAATATGAAAGGGGACATCTCCCCGATGATGGTCCGGACCCCGTCCCGCCACTGCGTGGACGGTGTCCTATTCCTACCCGGCACGACCCACATAAGAGGTGGTCATGTCGGTGTAGTAATCTGTTGTGCACTGAATTATCTTCCCAGAATAACAAGAGCTTCAATATCACACACTGTTATTTTTCTTTTATTACCGCCCCGAGTGGCCTCCTATTTTGGCGTTTAATCAAGGGTTGTCCTTCTTAGGAAGGGCGTAATTAACGTCATAGCCTTTATGGTATGGCAGACTTTTGGTCCCGACTCGGACTTCACAATCGACTGACCAAGTCAAGTCGAGCGCACCATAAAATTGTCACCCCGGTGACTGGCACACCTAACAAACCAATAAATCAATAAATAAATAAGTAAAGCAATAAAAAGAAATAAATCCCGCGTCCACAAGTCTGGCACGCCCGGTGGGACAGAGTCTCCCTTCATCTCTACGCCAAAATAGGAGGCCCAGCGGGCCCCCCCTCAAATTTCTGATTTTGTGTGCTTTCTCTATTTTCAGGAAGCTACGATGACGGCTGGAATCATGTCTGTATGCTTTGATCAACAAGCGGTCGATGTGCATGTTCGAGAGGGCTACCTAGCGGTACCTCTTTCGTTCGGATCGATGCCGCCTACTGTCGGGATGCCCAACTGCCTGGGCCTCATCTTCACTGACTTGCTCGAAATTGACAACCAGGAGCAAAGGACTGTTGTCGAGACATTGACGCAAGCTACCAGCCCCAAGATGAGCCAGGTGATGCAGGATACTCCTGAGGTCGTGTCCTGCTTCATCCATCACGAGGCGAAAAGGGGCACATCCTCTGCTGCTGGAAGAAGGAGGAGATCCGACAGGAGAGCCCGATCCACTACTGCGTGTCGTCGGATATCCAACTCAGGAAAGACAATGTTGATTGGAGATGTCCGGGTAAACCTCAGTGGTTGCCCAAGGGCGGTCAAGCCGGACGTGATTGTCCTGATGGTGCCTACTACCAACAGGTTCTGGGTACTAGCTGCCAGGAGGGTCGACATGAAAGAGGAGGATAGAAAGCCACTGGCACCAAAGTCGCCCAAGTTCAGGCAGATCTGGCGGCCGAAGAAAATCCAGAGCTGGGTCCGAGCTCAAGGGGAAGAGAACATTGCTGATACCACTGTTGCCCGCTTCAGGGCAGGAAGCAGAAGAGGAGAAGGAAAAGGCATAAGAAATGCTGTTGCAGTTCACCCCAGGGCTCGGGGTAGGAGAGATGAGAAAGAGAATGAAGGAAGAAATCTGACTACTATTTGCCCCAGGATGAGGGGCAGAAGATATGAGCAGATGGAAGACCTCACGGTCACCCACCCCATGGCTGGGGACAAAAGATGGGAAAGGAAGAATTATGCTGCTGCTGCCAACCGCTGCCAGGATGGGAGTAGAAGGTTCAGGGAGGAAGAGGAAATGAGAATAAGCGAACCAGTCGTTGCTGCCACTCTAAGAAGACCAAGAGCCTGTGCCAGACAGGCCGATATATTCAAATACTGCAAAGCCGAGCACTTGACTGCTCAGGTGGAGAGACTGGCTTATCAGCAGAAGAGCCAGGAAAGATTGATGCTCCAACCAGAGCCACGAAGGCACAATCAAGAGGAGATGAAACAAGTGGCTCCAGACTACTTTCACTACCTGGGGAACTCCGCCCTCGGGCAGCAAAGATTATCCCGTGCCTTGGGCACCATGGATGAAGAAGAAGAAGAAACCCTTCAAGAAGTGATGCTCGGAGTCTCCTCCTCCGATTCCAATGATTATGAAGAAGGCCACAGAGCCGGGTATAGGAAAGAAGACCTGCACAGGGAAGAAGCTAGAGAAAGAATATCAGTCTTTGACCGGCTCAAATACCCCAATCAGGTGAGAAGGAAAGTCTACAGGCAGAGGGAAAAGATGCAGATCTTTGCCTGCAATATGGCCGGGCTTGTCAAAGGGCAGGATATGTTACTGACACAGCCAGATGAACTGCTCAGACTGGCAACCAGACCAGGTCCCGTCACAAGGAGAAGTCAGGCGGCCAAAGAAAAAATAAAGACTGATGATGAAGTCCGCAAGATCACCACTATGACAGTTAATGTGGTGACAGCAGAAGATGAAGATAATCCCTTCGTCGATGATGTTGAAGGGGCTTCAGAAGATCTACAGATCCCGTCAACCCTGGATCCCATGATCCAGATGATGTTTAGAAGATATCAACAAGAGATCAATGCTCTCAGAAGACAGCTAAATGAGAGGCATGAAGCTACACCGGTCTCCAAGCAAGCCGAGCCTGTGGGGCAGACTGCCAGCTCAACAGAAATGGCTATCCCAGCTAATCCTCTCCCGGCTGATAAGGGCAAAGCGCCGAGCCAACCCATTCTGCAGTAGACGGTAGCTCAGCCCTCTGTATCTCAGACGCAGCCTGCCGCGCCGGCCTTGCGCGCAACTGTGATGACAACTCCTTACGGTCAGCAACAAGCTCACTTCTTCCCGGAAAACATAGATCCAGCCATAGCCCAGAAGCTGATGATTGAAAAGATTGTGGAGATGAAGTTGTCTGAAAAGACTGGTGATGATGCTAGTACCTACGATGTGTACAGGGTACCGTATCCTCCCTAGCATGCTGCTAAGAGACTACCGCCAGGCATCAGTAAGCTGCCGAAGTTTGAAAAATTTAATGGCCAGGGCTCTCCCAGGGAGCACATAGCTTACTATACCACAATTATGGGTGACTTGGCAGCTGATGAAGCTTATCTGCTTAAGTTCTTCGGCTCATCCCTCACCGGGATAGCCTTTGAATGGTATTCAAGCCTGCCGGCTGGGTCAGTGGCCGATTGGCCTGATATGCAAAGAAAGTTCCGCGACAGATTTCACGTCACGGAAAGAGAAATTACAATAGCAGAACTATATGCAACCAGGCAAAAGCAAGATGAAACAGCACTGGACTACATCAAAAGGTGGAGGAACCTAGCTATGAGATGCAGAAGGCCTCCTCATCAAGAAGATGCAGTGCAAATATGTAAGCAGAGCCTCAGGAGAGAGGTACTGGAAAAGATGATTGGTGCAGATGTCAGAACATTTGACCGGCTGAACAATCTAGTGGCGGAGGTCGAGACGTTCCTGTCTAAGCGTCCGACGGCCAATGCTCCAACTGTGCCGAAAGGGAAATCTAATGATCGACGACCATCGCACTCTGAGGCTAACACCGTCGATTTCAGAAGCTTCGAGCAACAGAAAGGGAAGAAGGGGGCAGATGAAGCTCCCCCGTCGGCAGACACAGTAGAAAGAAAAGATAAGGTCTCTCTGAGAAACAAAATGAGAAAGCCATACTCTTTCCCGAAAGATAAGACAACCGCACTATTCAACTGGGCATACAAGTTCAACAAGGTAACATTGCCTGAGCCAAAGAGACCCGATGACGCGGCAAAGAAAGGTGATCCACTGTTCTGCCCATATCACCGTGCGCTGGGGCACGCAATTGAAGATTGTTACGTCTTCAAAGATAATATGGAAGGCATGGTCAAAAAGGGCGAGCTACAGCTGGAAGATTACCAGGTAGAGCCACCTCGTCCACATGAGCCTCCGGCCTTAAAAATGGCCGCCAATATGATTTTAATCTACCAACAGCTGCCTAAGGAAGCCGTCGAGGAATGCACCAGGCATACTTATGAAGCTTGCTTCCTCACCCCACTGAAGGATCAAGAAGGGTGGCAGATAAAGCCAATAAAGAATAGAAAGAAAACTCCCGTAGCCAATATCAGTGGAGCAGTTATCCGCGGTGTCACACCAAGGCCCGAACCACCTCCAATAAAGCCAGTATGGCACGCGGCTGAAACAGGGCCAGTCATCCGGATCCCCACTCATAACCGGAGAAGACAAGTCCCCCTACCTGCACATAAGGAAGTAAGTCCTGCAGCCAGGCGTTTACAGCAGTATATTAATGGGCTCGATGATTATGAACATAAAAAGCCCGGGCACCTGCTGGTGAAAGACTGTATACTCTGGGAACAGCTCGAAGAATTGAAATTTAAAGAGCAACCGGGGACAGAACAGGGAAAAGATGAGGCTGACCCTTTCTGGGGGAAAGAACCAAAGAAGCCAAATTCCCAGAAAAAGAGGAGATGGTCTAAATGCAAAAAGGGAAAGGTAGTCGTGACAGTACAATGCAACACCCTGTCAGCACTCTTTACCTCGCCCAGGGAGAACGATGAGGATGAAACATCAGATGCCCTGCTAGAAGCCAACCATGCCGAGGCCTCAACCTCAGCACATGCAACACGCTCCGGAAGAAGGTGGGGACGCCCACCACCAGCCAATCATAACATTATGTTCAGAGGCGAACAACCCTACCAGATTCCTGAACCAGAGATACGAGGTGTCCAGGTTCCTCCCCCTGCCAGCTTGTACCAAGAAAAGAAGAAGGGAGGTCAAACTCCAACATTTCTGGAATTTCTGTCCAGTCTGGAAAATGGGCAGTCGATACAGGCTGGGCCAGATAAAGGCAAGAGACCTCAGCAATCGGCGCCTGTAGCCTACAAGCAGAATGAGAAAGAAGGGGATAACTCTCTGACGGCACCAGGGGCCGTTGCTATAGAAGAAGCTCCCCAAGAAATCAGTCCAGAGGACGAAACCAGCACTGGGGAGCTGAGGCCACGGGCACCACATGAACCTCCAAAACCCCGATGGGTGGAAGAAATGAGACTGTCTAATGTCAGGGTGGGTAGCCGGATCATGAAAATGCTAAAGAAGCTCCCTACCAGATTCTCCATCTGGGATATTCTCTCTCTAAGTGAGGAGGCTCGCCAAGCAATTGTTCATGCCTTGCAGTCGCCGGCACAATATGAAGCACTCTTGACAGAGTTGAATTCTGGGCCGTCAGTCACATTCACAGAAGATGACATGCTGATTCCGAATTCCGGCCATAACAGACCGCTGTATATGAGGGGCTCCCTGAACTGTCAGCCACTGAGCAGGATACTGATAGATCCCGGGGCTGCCGTGAACATTCTCCCATACCGTATCTACCAAAAATATTACTTTGATATTCAGCTTACCAAGGTCAGAGACATGAAAATTGCGGGATTCAACCAGAAATGTGAGACGCCCCTTGGGGTGGCTGATTTCAACCTCACATTGGGGGACCTCACTACCGTGGTGCGATTTTATGTAATTGACTCCAACACCACGTATAAGGCCCTGCTGGGGAGACCGTGGCTACATGAATATCAGATAGTGCCGTCCACGCTACATCAATGCATTAAATACTGTCACAAAGGAAAAGAAGAAAGGGTGTTTGCGGATCTGCATCCCTTCGAAGTATTCGAGTGCCATATGCTCGATGCATCCTACTACACGGAGGTGTCGCAAAAGGGCGAAGAGAAAGAGGCTGGGGTCAACCAGAAGAAGCCGGTGACAAAGGCAAGAAATTGGTATCCACCGCCACCAAGGGGCTATATTAAGAAACATGAAGTATCTCACATTTCTTATGTTGGTGACTTTGCTCGGATCACCCCTCCTAGCATCCACCCAGATGATACTGACGAAGAAATGAAAGAAAAGTACATACAAGTGGGGGTTCCGTAGGGTTTTTTCTGGCGAGGGTGGACGACACTCTTTTGCCATCTACACCTTTTTGGCGATCACGGTGGGACAATCTTTTGTTTTCTCTGGTTACCCAAATATTGTCGGCACCCACGTGTGCCCCTCCACTCGGCACCCTCGTGTGCCCCTTCACTCGGCACCCACGTGTGCCCCTTCTGTTTGCGCCCGTGTGCGCTACATTTGTGTTCCCAGTAGCACTCCATTCGGCACCCACGTGTGCCCCTCCATTCGGCACCCACGTGTGCCCCTCCACTCGACACCCACGTGTGCCCCTCCTGATTGCACCCTCATGCGCTACATTTGTGCTCTCAGTGGCACCCCCTCCACTTGGCACCCACGTGTGCCCCTCCTGATTGCGCCCGCGTGCGCTATATTCGTGTTCCCGCTATCACTCTTGGCATTCCAATTTCACCCCTCGTGCACTACGTGCATTACTCCAGAGTCCCCTTGAAGTCTGAAGAGATTCGTATCATTACAGAAAAGGAGTGTTGTGATGTTTGTTTAATTTCTTTTATTACATATATTTGTTATCTGTTTATATATCCCCTGTTAAATTCAGCACTGCATTGCATATCACCTCCCTTTTATTTTTATTTCTTTTGTTCCATCTTTTTTTAGGATCACCTTTTCTTGGTGAAGGAAAGACTCTCGGTCGGGAATTCCTCTCGACGGACTAGGATCTCCTTCACTGGGACCTCCGTAAGTCCCCGACATCGAAGGATTCCCTCTTCGTTCACTGGGCTGGTTGTACCACTGAAGTTCCCTGGAGATAGTTAACCCATTCGTGGTGAGTCGAGTGTCCTTAGATCACACGGCGGAAATCAATATTGCAACTAAGGTCCCTGCTGTGGTGTGAACATTAGATTAGGAAAAAAAGAAAAAAAGGGGAAAACCAAAAGAAAACAAAAAAAGGCGTTAAACATCAACTTGTTTGTTCATCTTTGCTAATGGTTTGAGTGTGTATGTTATTACATTTTAATTAGAAAGAAAAAAGAAAAAAAAAGGGAAAACAAAAAGAAAACACAAAAAGGCGTTAAACATCAACTTGTTTGTTAATCTTTGTTCTTGGTTTGAGTGTGTATGATATTGCGTTCTGGTAAAATCTCACGTTCCGAAAAAGATCAAGAAATGTCCGGGAACGGTCAGAATCCGACCCCGAGTCACCAGGGGACACATGTCCCTGCTGAGGACGCAGGTTCCTCCCGTGAGCCCTCATATGAGGTGCGAGCCGCCGTCGGGGAAGCATCCCTGCCACAAGATATTTCCTCCTTGCTAGGTGTTCTCGCGAACACACAGCTCAATTCCGATCAGATCCGAGCCTTTCAGGCCATCTTAAAAGGGAAATCTGTTGATCCTACTCCTCAAAATCCAACACCCGTTGCTCTCTCTATTCAAGAGCCCGCACAGGCAATCCCTCCCTCATTCCCTCTTTCCAATTACCTCCCCAGTCTCAAGTTCCACCAATTCTTCATCCAACATTTCAATCAGTTCCATTTACTGATATGCCACATCTGCAACCTCCCCCTTTCCAATTACCTCCCCAATCTCAAGTTCCACCAATTCCTCATACGACATTTCAGTCAGTTCCATTGGCTGATATGTCACAACGTCTCTCTCATCCGGAATTCCCTTCTCAGGCTTCTGCGAGGCCTCAGTGGCCACCACAACCTGCTCCTTACAATGAGGTCACTCAATCTCTCCTTCATAGGATGAACAAGATGGATGAACAATTCCGAGATTTCAAAAAGATCGTGGATGTCAAATCCACGCCTGAGATCTCTTTACCAATCCTTCCAGTATTCCATCTCCCTCCTTCTGAAATGCCAACGTATCGACGGTACACCGGCACAGGCAACCCCCTCATTCATCTGAAGGACTTTATGTATGAGTCCTCATTTTGGCAGAACGATCAAAGATCCTTGGCATACCTCTTCAGAAGATCATTGGATGGTCCCGCCTTAGAATGGTTCTATTCCCTAGAACCGAGTGAGGCTGAGAACTTTGACGTAGTGCAACGGAAATTCACACAGAAATATCGGGATAGGATCGGTCCCTCCTTCTCTATTACCGACCTAGTGGCTGAAAAAATGAAGCCGGACGAAGATTTCACCCAATTTGCCGATCGATGGAGATCCTTGGCAGAGAAAGTGAGAGACCCAATTTCAGAATTGGAGCAAGTAAAGATGGTCGTGTCTAATGCCACTCCACAATTTAGACACGTTCTGGCAATGAACAAGCTCACTACTATGGAGGAACTGTATGAGAGGGCTCGATATATCCAAACACAGCTGAAAGATTCTCCCCTCATGCATATGTTCGAGCCACCAAAACCAAAGGTGTTTAGGAAGCCGGGCACGGGTGCCCAAGGTGGGGTAACAGAAGGGGTTGTAACAAATGAACAAGTGGGCGCGGTTGGCTATCCCAACCAGCAAGCTAATCCTAGACCCCCACAAGCTCCACAATTCCCCTTTCACCAGGACCAACAAGGTCAGCAACCCTATCGTCCTCCCCCACAAAATAATCTCTTCCAGAACAATATGCCTCAACCGCTCCATCTCCAACAACAACAACAACGACCTCCTCAATATAATCAGGTTCCACCACCCGGGGATTATGGCCTCCAACAACAGAGAAGGCCGATCGGCCCTAGGAGAGCTCATTACCCACCTTTGCCGGAGTCGTTGCCGGACATCTTTAATGCTCTCATGGCTGCTAATTTCCTCACCTTGCCTAAGGAAAAAGCCATATGGCCCACGAACGTCGACACTTCCAGATATTGTGTCTTCCATAGACAGCCGGGTCATACAGTGGAAAACTATTTTCATTTCAGAGACTATATCTATGATATGAACGATGAACATCAAATAGATTGGGATGAAATGAGGCGATGCATCACCATGATGAAGGCCAGGAGACCTCCTCTTAGACAACAACAACAACAACAATAACAACAGCAGCAACAACAGCCTCAGCAGGCACCACAACAACAGCCAAATATGGGCATCCTCCAGAATCCGTTACCGGCGCACCAACAACCTAACCACCAAGTCAACCCCATCTCTTCCTTCCTGGAGGTTGGAAGAGGGCAGGATTGGCATACGGAAAGCGGCTCTGTCCTTGTCACCAATCACGTTCCTATCTAATCCCCATGCCTTATTCATCCCGCACCTGTCTATCCTCCACCCGGAGCACAACCCGCAGTGATACCTCACTCATTTCCACTGCTATCACGTCCTCTCATCCGCGTCGCTACTGATGACCTCCCTTCGAGTATCCAGCAAATACCCTCCACTTCCACCATAACACCGTTACCCTCAAAGCCTCTCATCATTTCTCACGCCTCCACTTCATCATCCACCTTCATTCCGCCTCCACTAAACAAACCCCTCATTGCCCAATACCCTTCCGAGGTGCCCTCCACCTCCACCATAACATCGTTACCCCCAAAACCTCTCATTATCTCTCACGCCTCCACTTCATCATCCGCCTTCATTCCGCCTCCACTAAACAAACCCATTATTGTCCAACACCCTTCCGAGGCACCATCTACCTCCACCACAACCCCTTTACCCTCGAAACCCCTCATTATTCATCACCCATCTGGGGCACCATCAACCTCTACTATGCCTCCACCTTTTAAACCCCTTATCATTCGCCGTCCGTCTGAGGCTTCATCCACTCCCACCATGCCTCCACCTAACAAACCACTCATCAGAGCCCCTACACCTATCATTGCCCCTGCTTCATCAATTGTTCCTCCACCACTACCCCTCGAACCCTTGCTAAACCCCATATCTAACTCTATAAAGGTGCCGCCAAAACCACAAGCCATGGTGCTCCGTAGTGGAAGGATGTTCCATCGGATTTTTTCCCAAAACAGTCAGGTCCCCGAGCAATCTCAGCCGGAGAAAGACACCGAAGAACAGCTGGAGGAGTCTATCCCTGGGACACAATATGACCTGTTGAAACACTTGGATAAAACACCAGCTCGGATCTCCATTCTCGAGCTAATCAAGAGGTCGAAAACCCATCAAGACGCCTTGATGGAGTATCTTCAGAGGGTTATGGTAAATGAGGATCTCCCAGTGGAGAAAATCTCGTCAGTATTGACGCCAACTGATACACAACTGGCCATTATATTTCACCACCATGAGCTTGCCCCCAAGGAGGCTCAAAAATATGCTTTGTGTATTGCAGTCAAGATCAATGGGGTGCCTGTAGACCCATGTTTGGTGGACACTGGTGCGTCTATAAATGTGATCTCTATGATCACCCTCCAATCATGTGGGGTTGACACGGAACAGATAAGGCCTTCATCAATCACGGTTACGGCCTATGATAATAGCAAAAAGCCGCCAATGGGGATGGTCATCTTGAATGTAGAATTGGGCCCTGCATCAGTCTTCACGGAATTCCATATCCTTGATATGGATCCCACATTCAAGGCCATACTGGGCCGCCCTTACATTGAGGTTATGAATGCGGTGCCTTCCACCAATCATCAGTGCTTGAAGTTTCCGTACAAGGCTTGGATTATCAAGGTAAATAGCATGCCCATCTTTTCTACAGTGGACACTATTAATACCTCATTGCCTTCTGTTTGGCCAACTCACCGGCCAATTCTTTCACTGCTAGATGTGTGTGACCCTCGTCGCACCCATTTTACACAAAAGCCACTTCCAACACCAAAGTCATGTCACCCTTCCCATGCTAAGGGATGGGAGATCATGAGAAACATTGGCTACCAACAGAGCAAAGGTTTGGGGGCACAATTACAAGGGAGACTGAAGTTGCCAAAGAAGACAAAGTTAACCCTTAGAGCCGGCCTAGGCTTTGAAGGGCCACTTGAAGTATATGAGGGACCTCTTACATGGACCTTGTACTCTCATTTCAGAAAGGGTCCGGTTATACAGTTGGGGGATTACCCGCGACAATCACATGGGAAATTGCATATTGCCTACTTGGCTGAAGGTTGCTTGAGAGCTGCAAAGAAGGGGAAACACGATGACCCGGATTGTGAGTGGAACAAGTGGATTGATATACAGGATATTTCCATGGCACTACAACAGATGTTCTCGTCTCCAGACTTAGAGGGGCCACTTTTTATCTCTGAGGTACCAAAAGATGTCGTTGACATTGTCGAAATTCCAAGTTTTCCTCACCGAGAGGAGGTTGCCACTGACGGATCGCTTTCCGTCATTCTATCTGATCATTCTCCTCAGCCATTGCTGCTGACTCTTTCTTGGACCCGACATTTATCTGATGATATTCCCAGGTCCCCTTCTATGCTCACATTCTTGCGCAAGTTTTTTAGCCCCTGCCAAATTTTCAACCATGATCTGCTCAATGAGCCATGCAACCCCCTAGCTATAGTTCCCTCCTCCCATTCTCTAATTTCTTTCAATTGTTTTGTAATTGAAAATGAAAATGAAAAAAAACGTCGATTTTCAATCTCCTCAACAGTGCATCTCCTTTGAGGAGACCTCCTACATCTCTCACGGGTGTGCCCCGACTTACGGGCCACTCATTCAAGGTCCCTTGAGCGACCTTCTTTACCCCTCTATCGAGGGGTCTCTTCCTGTACATTCTTCAACTTCTTCTTCGTCCGTAGAACAAGTCAGTCAGGTTAGGAATAGTGAGTCAAGGGTAGTACCTAGAAGAAAATCCAAGGGCAGAGAAATTCCTCGTCGATTCCTTTTAGATCTAGCCAATAGGTGTCAAGCCTTTCTAGCCATTCCTCAATTGCTAGAAAATCCCATCCATCTGCCGGAGTTAGAATGTGAGGAGGATTACACAATTGATGAGGGATACGGAGTTTATGAGCTCACAGATGAAGAGTACCCTATTGAAGAAGGGGACGAAGAATATGAGGACGCAGCTGACGCATATGCTAGCGGAATGAGGAGGTTTGACGAACCATCAGCCGCTATAGAAGAACCCACCAAAGAGATCAATCTGGGGACCGAGGAAGACCCTATGATGAGAACATCACCTCCTATTTCATCAGGCATGGTCTAGTCATTTAATTTTGAGTCCTATGTAATTTTTATTTGAGTCATTGATGTAATTTTCATTTTATTTGAGTCATTTCCCTAGGTCTAGCATTTATTTTCCTATGTTTGAGTGTCATTAGATTGTGTAATGTGCTAATTGGGCCCATTTCTTTGGGCTTGGCCCAATGAGCTCTCCTACCCCTTCGGTTATTTGTCAATGAGGCTTTTGTCAGGGTCTTTTGTAGAAATGTGGGTTTCCTATATATAGGACCCCATTTCCTCCATTTGAACTTAATCAATCAATGAATCAATCAATGAAAAATGCCATTTGAGAGTCCAAAGCTTAGTTTAGTGGAGTGATTCCAACATTTCTTGGGTGAGATGCCCTAGGGGAGAGATTCCCCACCCTTCCCTCTCTTAATCTCTCTTTTTCACTCCACTTTCTCTCTCCTCAACACCCAATTCCGAATTTGCTTCTCTCTCCTCCCTTCCCCAACCACCTCCACTAGCTACCCACCTCATTTAAGACCCTCCACTTCCCCAAGCCACCATTACTCCACCCCCTAGTCCCAAGGGAGCTTCCACCAATCCTAGCTCCACCTCCCAACCCCCAACTACCCCACCCACTTCCCCAAGCACCCTTCCCACTACCCCAAGCACCCATTCCCTTCCCCAACACAACTCTTCCCATTCCCAAAGCCCCACTAACCACATTAGTCCATTTTCAAATTTTGGAGAAAGATCTCTCCTTCTCTCTTCCCCACCCATCCCAAATTCGTAGCTCCCCTCTCACCCACTGCAAACACCACCTTCTAGACCCCATTCTCCCTCATACACACCTTGGAACACCCCCTCCAAGACCCCCTTACAACCAGGGGTCACTCCTACACTCATCCACCCCCATTTCCCCTCCCACATACCCCATTCCCCCCGTCATCTTCAACCTACAGTTTCAGTTGCAGATCAGAAGAAGAGTACCGACTTGCAGAGGTGACCACGGCTTCCTCCTGGCGATTCTGAAGGCCCAAGATACATCCGTGGAAGCGTCTGCCTGTCCTCTTCGACACCAAAGTGGTTTCGTCTTCATCGGAGCTCGGGGCTGTCCAGGAACTCCGTTCTCCCACGACTGCGCGGAACCCTCCCTGCCAAGCATCAGAACCTGAGAGATCACTCTGCCACGACGAACCCTAGCGGATTCAGGCTGAAGCCCCTTCATCAAAGTTCTTCCTCTGCTAGTCTTCTTCCAAGATCAAGAAACAGAACCTCATTCGGCTGCCGGAGGAAGGAGTTACGAATTTTCTCCCCCGAGCTCTCCAGTTCTGTCTCCTGCTGTCTACTCCGACCAGTGCCAACTCTTCAGGGTACACCGACCGCCCTCGACCTCTGATTGCAGCCCCGTTACCTTCGGCTCAAAGCTACTTTGACCACGAAGACGTCACCACCAGTTTTGTGCTGATCGGAGTTCGGGAGAGTGCGTGGCGTCCTCTGCAACCTGCTGCCAGAAGTCTGCAACTGTGGATCAGAAAACCTCATGTCCTGTTCCAACCTCTGCTCCGGTCAACCACGGTCTCAGAAGAAATTCACAAAAATCTGAAGCGTTCCTGTACCTGTTACGAAGCTTTTGCCGCCAGTCTCGCTATCGGAAAAATTCGTGAGAAGGATCTACGGTCATTACACCGCCCCACTGTCCCTGTTCGCAGATAACCGGCAGATTCGGCATCCACACTCAACCGACATTCTTTACCTTATTTTCCCCACCCCGCTTGGCCGGCTGAAGGCCCCACCCTGCGTGGTGGTAGTTTTGATTGTAACACCTTAATCCCCACCCCAAGAACCCCCCCCCCCCTTGCATGGGGTGTAGTGCATGTAATTTACAATTTCAGGTTGAAGCTTCTCCGGCGCGGCGTGCGGGTAAGCCCACGCTTCCTCGCTCACCCTCGTCTCCGACCGGGATCGGTGTCTTCACACCGACTAGGTGAGCCACTGCACACTCCTCTTTGCTGAAATTTCCTTGCTTGAGTAGTATTGTATCTTAGTGCCGTCGGTGGTAAGTGGAGTGCCCGAACTCAAATTTGCTTGTGAATGAATGATTACCGCGGGTGAGTTGTGAGTGAACCGTTAATACCCACGCCCTCGGCGTGCTGGCCGTCTATGAGAGTGGACATCCTAGGACCCTTGAGAGGTCCAATCCTAAGCTAGCCAACCCTCGGAGCAGCAAGGGCCCGTCCCGGACCCTCACCACTATCACCGGTTTGCCTACGGGCACAAGAGTGCGCTTAGCGGGTGGGTCCGCCCGAGTAAAGTCACCGGTTCGTGCGTTGGTTGCTTGCTAGGTCCAAGGGTCATTTGATCATGTGAAGAACCCCCTAGGTCGTGTCACATCAAGTGGTATCAGAGCAAGTCATTGACTTGTCTCTATCAAGTCAAGTCCATGGGCACGCTTGCATTAGAGTTCTCATCGGATCGTTCCATGCATTATCCACCTCCCATTGTCATTGAGTCTACATACCAAAAAGCCCCAATTCCCATCATATCCCAAGCATACCTACCTAATGGGAGCCCCACAGAAATTGACTTCATCTACATGGTAGAAGATAATTGGGTATCCCCCGACATTGTAGCCACCCTCTCTACGACCGGACAAATTGTGCACAATGGAGACCTAGTCTTCATTGAATTCCATAAAAGGTTTGGAGAGACCAAATACTTTGATGGAGCTTGGTGTCAAATTGGAACTTTGGAAGGCCCTTGCATAATCCTAGGGAAACAATGGCTTGATGAACGGAATACCACCTTCCACCCATTGCGTTGGTCTTGCCTACTTCATCCCCCACATCTCCCGGGAGCCTATGGTTTCAACAACCTTTTGTTCCCTCACCCACCGAGGCCCCATACCCGGCCACCATGCCCTCTCAACCCACTTCGAAGAATGAACAAGGTCATGAGTGAACATGAGGAAAACCCGGCCCACAAGACCAAATCCCCGAGATTGGACACCAATCCAAATCCCTTCCCCACATTCAAGGAAATTCATACTCCTATCAATAAGGAAGAAGGACATCAACTCATCCCCGTCCAAACAAACACATACCTCCCCAAACCACTCAATCTCATGCAAAAGGTGGTGACCCTAGGAGAACTCATCATCAAATGGCTCAAGCAAAATCCCATCCCTCATACCTTGTACTTTCAAAACCCAACCATGGAGCATCCTTTCCAATTAGCACCCATTAACTCCTATCACACCACATTCCAATCCTACTATGAGGTAAATAGTTGGGATGATCTCATCAAGGGTTTAGAATGGCAACTAAAGTTGACTTGCTTATTGACCATAGGAGAGGCCCACCCAAGAAGACTTAGTCTCATCCACCCATGTGTTGGTTCTATCACCTCAGTCTACACCATTGGTTGCTACACTAGTGACCTCCTTCTCATTCTCCCCATGGATGAAGAACCCATCATGGTCCACTCCACTACCATTAAGATCCCAAGTACCTTGACCGACTGGCCCACTAAAGATCTTGGTCCAGTTACCTTGGGGAAGGATGACCCACCATGCGTGGACCATGTGGACATAGAGTTCCTTCCCCTAGGAAGCCCAGTCCATGACCCCTTTGATCCCTTCCAATGGGAGTCTAGGTACCCATGTAATACACCCACCTTACCCACAACTCCCCTTTCCCTACCCCAACCAACCATGTTGGACCAAGAACACCTCTTCCAAGACTTGGGCCACACAAAGGGAACCATCACCATAGACAGCATATGCCTAGGAAGCAAAGAAGACCCCCTCTCCATAATGCCCACCTTCCTAGATCCTTTTGACCCTTTCACATGGAAGTTCAAAGGCCATCCCACACCCATACACATGGAAGTCATCTTTGGGAAAGGAATGCATAAGTCTTGGCATAACACATCACTTGGCATGATTCATAAGACGGGTCCATTCATTCACAACACCCACATGTCAAGTAGGAAGTATGAATGGACCATTTTTGGATGTAATGGTCCACCTCCATTCATCATGAGTCTTAAGCATGAGAGTTCCGTATTCGGATGTAATGGGCCACCGTCATTCATCATAAGTCTTAAACATGATAGGAGCATTCACGGATGTCCGGGTCCCCCGGCACTCATCACACCCATACATGAAAGGGACACATATGGATGCCCCGGCCCTCCCTCACTTCACATTAGTCATACACATGTCAAAGGCATCTACGGATGTCCGGGTCCCCCGATATTTATCACCACTTTGCATGATAGGGCCACCTACGGGTGCCCCGGCCCACCTAGGTTGACCGAAGTCTACACTGCATCATTACATGATAGGTCTACTTTTGGTTGCCCCGGTCCCCCTTTGCATACCACACACTTCCCACCCACACCGCACCGTAGCTCAAGGCATACTCATTCAAGCAAGCATCTAGCAATGGGCGGTGAGGGTCGTAATAAGCGGGCAAAAACTCACGAGTGGCACTTCGAATTCCAAGAAGGCAACCTCACGATGGTGGTTTTAGAATGGCTCTACCTTAGGGCCACCTCCAAATCGAGGGCACGAGGACTTGGACCTTCCATGTTCCAAGTGGCTTTGGCAACCTGGCTTATGGGTTGGATTTACTCATGGGATTTTGGGATATACCTCACTTTTCATGTAACGGATCTAGCACCCTCTAAGGGCACCGCGGTAGATCCTAGTGAGCACCTTGAGCCTACCCCCATCTTTGTGAGTGACACCCTCAGAGAGCTTCCACATAACAACTTGAGAGCCCGACGTGTGCACACGGAGGCAATACTGGGCAAGCAAGGTACTATCATCGGCAAGAGGGTGTGTCCAAGCCACCTTGAGGAGTTGAAGCGTCGTCCCCTGGTTGCGAACGTGAGGTTGAGTTTGGAGGTTGAAGCTTGCTCGGAGTTGCGTCGGAGGACCTCTTCTCCCCCCGGTGGACTCATACTCGACGGAGTCGAGTTCTTTGCACCCCAGGAGTATGATGAGAACATCACCTCCTATTTCATCAGGCATGGTCTAGTCATTTAATTTTGAGTCCTATGTAATTTTTATTTGAGTCATTGATGTAATTTTCATTTTATTTGAGTCATTTCCCTAGGTCTAGCATTTATTTTCCTATGTTTGAGTGTCATTAGATTGTGTAATGTGCTAATTGGGCCCATTTCTTTGGGCTTGGCCCAATGAGCTCTCCTACCCCTTCGGTTATTTGTCAATGAGGCTTTTGTCAGGGTCTTTTGTAGAAATGTGGGTTTCCTATATATAGGACCCCATTTCCTCCATTTGAACTTAATCAATCAATGAATCAATCAATGAAAAATGCCATTTGAGAGTCCAAAGCTTAGTTTAGTGGAGTGATTCCAACATTTCTTGGGTGAGATGCCCTAGGGGAGAGATTCCCCACCCTTCCCTCTCTTAATCTCTCTTTTTCACTCCACTTTCTCTCTCCTCAACACCCAATTCCGAATTTGCTTCTCTCTCCTCCCTTCCCCAACCACCTCCACTAGCTACCCACCTCATTTAAGACCCTCCACTTCCCCAAGCCACCATTACTCCACCCCCTAGTCCCAAGGGAGCTTCCACCAATCCTAGCTCCACCTCCCAACCCCCAACTACCCCACCCACTTCCCCAAGCACCCTTCCCACTACCCCAAGCACCCATTCCCTTCCCCAACACAACTCTTCCCATTCCCAAAGCCCCACTAACCACATTAGTCCATTTTCAAATTTTGGAGAAAGATCTCTCCTTCTCTCTTCCCCACCCATCCCAAATTCGTAGCTCCCCTCTCACCCACTGCAAACACCACCTTCTAGACCCCATTCTCCCTCATACACACCTTGGAACACCCCCTCCAAGACCCCCTTACAACCAGGGGTCACTCCTACACTCATCCACCCCCATTTCCCCTCCCACATACCCCATTCCCCCCGTCATCTTCAACCTACAGTTTCAGTTGCAGATCAGAAGAAGAGTACCGACTTGCAGAGGTGACCACGGCTTCCTCCTGGCGATTCTGAAGGCCCAAGATACATCCGTGGAAGCGTCTGCCTGTCCTCTTCGACACCAAAGTGGTTTCGTCTTCATCGGAGCTCGGGGCTGTCCAGGAACTCCGTTCTCCCACGACTGCGCGGAACCCTCCCTGCCAAGCATCAGAACCTGAGAGATCACTCTGCCACGACGAACCCTAGCGGATTCAGGCTGAAGCCCCTTCATCAAAGTTCTTCCTCTGCTAGTCTTCTTCCAAGATCAAGAAACAGAACCTCATTCGGCTGCCGGAGGAAGGAGTTACGAATTTTCTCCCCCGAGCTCTCCAGTTCTGTCTCCTGCTGTCTACTCCGACCAGTGCCAACTCTTCAGGGTACACCGACCGCCCTCGACCTCTGATTGCAGCCCCGTTACCTTCGGCTCAAAGCTACTTTGACCACGAAGACGTCACCACCAGTTTTGTGCTGATCGGAGTTCGGGAGAGTGCGTGGCGTCCTCTGCAACCTGCTGCCAGAAGTCTGCAACTGTGGATCAGAAAACCTCATGTCCTGTTCCAACCTCTGCTCCGGTCAACCACGGTCTCAGAAGAAATTCACAAAAATCTGAAGCGTTCCTGTACCTGTTACGAAGCTTTTGCCGCCAGTCTCGCTATCGGAAAAATTCGTGAGAAGGATCTACGGTCATTACACCGCCCCACTGTCCCTGTTCGCAGATAACCGGCAGATTCGGCATCCACACTCAACCGACATTCTTTACCTTATTTTCCCCACCCCGCTTGGCCGGCTGAAGGCCCCACCCTGCGTGGTGGTAGTTTTGATTGTAACACCTTAATCCCCACCCCAAGAACCCCCCCCCCCTTGCATGGGGTGTAGTGCATGTAATTTACAATTTCAGGTTGAAGCTTCTCCGGCGCGGCGTGCGGGTAAGCCCACGCTTCCTCGCTCGCCCTCGTCTCCGACCGGGATCGGTGTCTTCACACCGACTAGGTGAGCCACTGCACACTCCTCTTTGCTGAAATTTCCTTGCTTGAGTAGTATTGTATCTTAGTGCCGTCGGTGGTAAGTGGAGTGCCCGAACTCAAATTTGCTTGTGAATGAATGATTACCGCGGGTGAGTTGTGAGTGAACCGTTAATACCCACGCCCTCGGCGTGCTGGCCGTCTATGAGAGTGGACATCCTAGGACCCTTGAGAGGTCCAATCCTAAGCTAGCCAACCCTCGGAGCAGCAAGGGCCCGTCCCGGACCCTCACCACTATCACCGGTTTGCCTACGGGCACAAGAGTGCGCTTAGCGGGTGAGTCCGCCCGAGTAAAGTCACCGGTTCGTGCGTTGGTTGCTTGCTAGGTCCAAGGGTCATTTGATCATGTGAAGAACCCCCTAGGTCGTGTCACATCACCCTAGGATCATCCTCATAAGCGATAATTTGCCGACATCTGAAGAGGAGGAATTAATCAAGGTTCTAAAGGAGTACAGGGACACGTTCGCATGGAGCTACGAGGATATGCCGGGATTAGATTCCACCCTGGTCGAACATCACCTAACGCTAAAACCAGGGTCCGTCTCGGTAAAGTAAAGGTTAAGACGTTTCCACCCCCAAATGGCTTTAAAAATGAAGGAAGAGGTCGATAAGCTCCACAAAGCCAGGTTTATTAGAGTCGTCCTATATCCTCAATGGGTGGCAAACATTATCCCGGTCATGAAAAAGGATGGAAAGGTGAGAATCTGTATCGATTTTCGGGACCTTAACCGCACGTGTCCAAAAGATGATTTCCCCTTGCCTCACATTGACGTGTTGGTTGATAATACAGCGGGCTATGAAACTCTCTCGTTTATGGATGGATTTTCGGGGTATAATCAGATCCGTTTGGCGGAAGAAGATCAGGAGAAAACATCATTCACCACACCTTGGGGAACTTATTGCTATTTGGTCATGCCATTTGGTTTAAAGAATGCTGGAGCTACTTATCAAAGGGCTATGATGGCAATATTCCATGACATGATGCATGTGTATTTAGAGGTATACGTGGATGATTTATTGGTCAAATCTAGGACTAGGGCAGAACACCCGAAAGTTCTAGCTAAGGTGCTACAAAGATCCAGAGAGTTCAATTTGAAAATGAATCTAAAAAAGTGCGTATTTGGTGTTTCGTCAGGCAAATTGCTTGCTTTCATTGTGAGGAAGGGGGGTATTGAAATAGATCCCAACAAAGCTAAAGCAATCAGGGAGATGCCAACTCCGAGAAATCTGAGAGAAGTTTGAGGTTTGATTGGAAGGTTGCAATTCATTCGTCGATTTGTGTCACAACACTCACAAAGGTGCAAACCTTTCTACGAGTTAACTAAGTCAGGAGTAGAATTCCTTTGTAATTCTAAATGCCAAAAGGCTTTTGAAGGATTGAAAGAATATCTGGCCAATTCACCCGTTCTAATTCCACCCATGCCAGGTAGACCTTTAATCCTTTATGTCTCAGTCCTGGACGACTCCGTGGGAGCTGTCCTAGCACAAGCTGATGAAGCGAGTAAGGAAAGGGTGACCTATTACTTGTCCAAACTCCTCAACCCCTGTGAGCAGAAGTACACGGCTATGGAGAAAACTTGTGCCGCCCTTGTCTGGGTAGTGCAGAAGTTGAAACATTACTTTCTAGCTCATGAAGTCCATCTGATGGCCTGAATGAACCCTATCAAGTTCCTTTTGGAAAAATCTATCCTTACGGATAGATTAGCAGGCTGGCAAAGCTTTCTTTCTCAGTTTGACATCACCTACGTTCAGTAAAAGGTGATCAAGGGTTATGCCATAGCCGAGCATCTCGCTCACCATCCTCTTCTGAAATTCGACCCTGTCCAATCGGAGTTTCCAGATGAGGAACTAATGTCCATCAACCAATCAGATGATTGCATGTGGACGTTATATTTTGATGGAGCTCTGAATTCCCAAGGGAAAGGAATCGGCATTGCCCTCCTATCGCCTAAAGGCCTTACATTCCCACTGGCATATCAGCTCAAATTCCCCGTTACCAATAATATAGCTGAATATGAAGCTCTTCTAGCTGGCCTAGAACTCGCTCATTCTTTTCGTATCACTGAATTGCGAGTCATAGGTGATAGTCAACTCATTCTTCGCCAGGTGCTCACCAAATATCGCACTCGCGATCCCAAGCTCAAGCCATACCAAGAACTCACTGCTGCCTTTGTCAAATTGTTCGCCAAATTGATCTTTGTCCATGTCCCTCGTCATCAGAACATTCTGGCCGATACCCTCGCCTCATTGGCATCATCTCTAAGGTTCCCTCTAGGAAGATGGTTTGATACCATTCACGTCTACAAGCGTCACGCCCCTGCAATCGATGACGCTTCATACGTAAATATCAAGGACAGGATAGCAAGAAAGGCCCTACAGGAAGAAATCCTTGAGAAGAGGGAAATTATGTTGACATAATTAGAAGAAGAATTGGCTGATGAGGAGAAGCCATGGTTTTACGAAATTGCCAAGTATTGCAAAGATCAATCCTACCCTGAAGAAGCCACATCGGAAGATAGAAAAGCCATAAGGAGGGTGACACAGAGGTACGTGCTGGTCGGAGAAGTGCTACACAAGAGAAGTCTTACTGGTGTTCTTCTAAGATGTCTCGATGAAGAGGAAGTCTGGAAATGCGTCGAGGAAGCACATTCTGGTGTGTGCGGTGGCCATGTGAATAGCCAAATGCTTGCCAAGAAAATCCTTCGGCAAGGCTTTTACTGGCCCACCATGGAAGAAGATTGTGCCGTCTATGTCCGCAGGTGTGTCAAGTGTCAACTTCACGCCGATAAAATTCATTCCCCATCTTCTTCACTTCATCCAGTATCCTCCCCATGGCCTTTCTCCATGTGGGCTTTCGATGTCATTGGTCCTCTCGGTAATCCTTACTCCCTCACTAAGCAAAAATCATTCATCCTTACCGCAACGGAGTACTTTACCAAATGGGCCGAAGCCGAAGCTTACGTGGAGGTTAAAGCATCAACAGTCTGCAAATTCATCATGAAGAATTTCTTGCTATCCTGTCCTTGATATTTACGTATGAAGCGTCATCGATTGCAGGGGCGTGACGCTTGTAGACGTGAATGGTATCAAACCATCTTCCTAGAGGGAACCTTAGAGATGATGCCAATGAGGCGAGGGCATCGGCCAGAATGTTCTGATGACGAGGGACATGGACAAAGATCAATTTGTCGAACAATTTGACAAAGGCAGCAGTGAGTTCTTGGTATGGCTTGAGCTTGGGATCGCGAGTGCGATATTTGGTGAGCACCTGGCGAAGAATGAGTTGACTATCACCTATGACTCGTAATTCAGTGATACGAAAAGAATGAGCGAGTTCTAGGCCAGCTAGAAGAGCTTCATATTCAGCTATATTGTTGGTAACGGGGAATTTGAGCTGATATGCCAGTGGGAATGTAAGGCCTTTAGGCGACAGGAGGGCAATGCCGATTCCTTTCCCTTGGGAATTCAGAGCTCCATCAAAATATAACGTCCACATGCAATCATCTGATTGGTTGATGGACATTAGTTCCTCATTTGGAAACTCCGATTGGACAGGGTCGAATTTCGGAAGAGGATGGTGAGCGAGATGCTCGGCTATGGCATAACCCTTGATCGCATTTTGCTAAACGTAGGTGATGTCAAACTGAGAAAGAAAGCTTTGCCAGCGTGCTAATCTATCCGTAAGGACAGATTTTTCCAAAAGGAACTTGATAGGGTTCATTCGGGTGATCAGATGGACTTCATGAGCTAGAAAGTAATGTTTCAACTTCTGCACTACCCAGACAAGGGCGGCACAAGTTTTCTCCATAGCCGTGTACTTCTGCTCACAGGGGTTGAGGAGTTTGGACAAGTAATAGGTCACCCTTTCCTTGCCCGCTTCATCAGCTTGTGCTAGGACAGCTCCCACGGAGTCGTCCAGGATTGAGACATAAAGGATTAAAGGTCTACCTGGCGTGGGTGGAATTAGAACGGGTGAATTGACCAGATATTCTTTCAATCCTTCAAAAGCTTTTTGGCATTTAGAATTCCAAAGGAATTCTACTCCTCACTTAGTTAACTCGTAGAAAGGTTTGCACCTTTGTGAGTGCTGTGACACAAATCGACGAATGAATTGCAACCTTCCAATCAAACCTCGAACTTCTCTCAGATTTCTCGGAGGTGGCATCTCCCTGATTGCTTTAGCTTTGTTGGGATCTATTTCAATACCCCTCTTACTCACAATGAAACCAAGCAATTTGCCTGACGAAACACCAAATACGCACTTTTTTGGATTCATTTTCAAATTGAACTCTCTGGATCTTTGCAGCACCTTAGCTAGAACTTTCGGGTGTTCTGCCCTAGTCCTAGATTTGACCAATAAATCATCCACGTATACCTCTAAATACACATGCATCATGTCATGGAATATTGCCATCATAGCCCTTTGATAAGTAGCTCCAGCATTCTTTAAACCAAATGGCATGACCAAATAGTAATAAGTTCCCCAAGGTGTGGTGAATGATGTTTTCTCCTGATCTTCTTCCGCCAAACGGATCTGATTATACCCCGAAAATCCATCCATAAACGAGAGAGTTTCATAGCCCACTGTATTATCAACCAACACATCAATGTGAGGCAAGGGGAAATCATCTTTTGGACACGCGCGATTAAGGTCCCGAAAATCGATACAGATTCTCACCTTTCCATCCTTTTTCATGACCGGGATAATGTTTGCCACCCATTGAGGATATAGGACGACTCTAATAAACCTGGCTTTGTGGAGCTTATCGACATCTTCCTTCATTTTTAAAGCCATTTGGGGGTGGAAACGTCTTAACCTTTGCTTTACCGAGACGGACCCTGGTTTTAGCGTTAGGCGATGTTCGACCAGGGTGGAATCTAATCCCGGCATATCCTCGTAGCTCCATGCGAACGTGTCCCTGTACTCCTTTAGAACCTTGATCAATTCCTCCTCTTCAGATGTTGGCAAATTATCGCTTATGAGGATGATCCTAGGGTCTTCCTCGGTCCCCAGATTGATCTCTTTGGTGGGTTCTTCTATAGCGGCTGATGGTTCGTCAAACCTCCTCATTCCGCTAGCATATGCGCCAGCCGCGTCCTCATATTGTTCGTCCCCTTCTTCAATAGGGTACTCTTCATCTGTGCGCTCATAAACTCCGTATCCCTCATCAATTGTGCAATCCTCCTCACATTCTAACTCCGGCAGATGGATGGGATTTTCTAGCAATTGAGGAATGGCTAGAAAGGCTTGACACCTATTGGCTAGATCTAAAAGGAATCGACGAGGAATTTCCCTGCCCTTGGATTTTCTTCTAGGTACTACCCTTGACTCACTATTCCTAACCTGACTGACTTGTTCTACGGACGAAGAAGAAGTTGAAAAATGTACAGGAAGAGATTCCTCGATAGAGGGGTAAAGAAGGTCGCTCAAGGGACCTTGAATGAGTGGCCCGTAAGTAGGGGCACACCCGTGAGAGATGTAGGAGGTCTCCTCAAAGGAGATGCACTGTTGAGGAGATTGAAAATCGACGTTTTTTTTTTATTTTCATTTTCAATTACAAAACAATTGATAGAAATTAGAGAATGGGAGGAGGGAACTATAGCTAAGGGGTTGCATGGCTCATTGAGCAGATCATGGTTGAAAATTTGGCAGGGGCTAAAAAACCCGCGCAAGAATGTGAGCATAGAAGGGGACCTGGGAATATCATCAGATAAATGTCGGGTCCAAGAAAGAGTCAGCAGCAATGGCTGAGGAGAATGATCAGATAGAATGGCGGAACGCGATCCGTCAGTGGCAACCTCCTCTCGGCGAGGAAAACTTGGAATTTCGGCAATATCAACGACATCTTTTGGTACCTCAGATATCAAAAGTGGCCCCTCTAAGTCTGGAGACGAGAACATCTGTTGTAGTGCCATGGAAATATCCTGTATATCAATCCACTTGTTCCACTCACAATCCGGGTCATCGTGTTTCCCCTTCTTTGCAGCTCTCAAGCAACCTTCAGCCAAGTAGGCAATATGCAATTTGCCATGTGATTGTCGTGGGTAATCCCCCAACTGTATAACCGGACCCTTTCTGAAATGAGAGTACAAGGTCCATGTAAGAGGTCCCTCATATGCTTCAAGTGGCCCTTCAAAGCCTAGGCCGGCTCTAAGGGTTAACTTTGTCTTCTTTGGCAACTTCAGTCTCCCTTGTAATTGTGCCCCCAAACCTTTGCCCTGTTGGTAGCCAATGTTTCTCATGATCTCCCATCCCTTAGCATGGGAAGGGTGACATGACTTTGGTGTTGGAAGTGGCTTTTGTGTAAAATGGGTGCGACGAGGGTCACACACATCTAGCAGTGAAAGAATTGGCCGGTGAGTTGGCCAAACAGAAGGCAATGAGGTATTAATAGCGTCCACTGTAGAAAAGATGGGCATGCTATTTACCTTGATAATCCAAGCCTTGTACGGAAACTTCAAGCACTGATGATTGGTGGAAAGCACCGCATTCATAACCTCAATGTAAGGGCGGCCCAGTATGGCCTTGAATGTGGGATCCATATCAAGGATATGGAATTCCGTGAAGACTGATGCAGGGCCCAATTCTACATTCAAGATGACCATCCCCATTGGCGGCTTTTTCCTATTATCATAGGCCGTAACCGTGATTGATGAAGGCCTTATCTGTTCCGTGTCAACCCCACATGATTGGAGGGTGATCATAGAGATCACATTTATAGATGCACCAGTGTCCACCAAACATGGGTCTACAGGCACCCCATTGATCTTGACTGCAATACACAAAGCATATTTTCGAGCCTCCTTGGGGGCAAGCTCATGGTGGTGAAATATAATGGCCGGTTGTGTATCAGTTGGCGTCAATACTGACGAGATTTTCTCCACTGGGAGATCCTCATTTACCATAACCCTCTGAAGATACTCCATCAAGGCGTCTTGATGGGTTTTCGACCTCTTGATTAGCTCGAGAATGGAGATCCGAGCTGGTGTTTTATCCAAGTGTTTCAACAGGTCATATTGTGTCCCGGGGATAGACTCCTCTGGCTGTTCTTCGGTGTCTTTCTCCGGCTGAGATTGCTCGGGGACCTGACTGTTTTGGAGAAAAATCCGATGGAACATCCTTCCACTACGGAGCACCATGGCTTGTGGTTTTGGCGGCACCTTTATAGAGTTAGATATGGGGTTTAGCAAGGGTTCGAGGAGTAGTGGTGGAGGAACAATTGATGAAGCAGGGGCAATGATAGGTGTAGGGGCTCTGATGAGTGATTTGTTAGGTGGAGGCATGGTGGGAGTGGATGAAGCCTCAGACGGACGGCGAATGATAAGGGGTTTAAAAGGTGGAGGCATAGTAGAGGTTGATGGTGCCCCGGATGGGTGATGAATAATGAGGGGTTTCGAGGGTAAAGGGGTTGTGGTGGAGGTAGATGGTGCCTCGGAAGGGTGTTGGACAATAATGGGTTTGTTTAGTGGAGGCGGAATGAAGGCGGATGATGAAGTGGAGGCGTGAGAGATAATGAGAGGTTTTGGGGGTAACGATGTTATGGTGGAGGTGGAGGGCACCTCGGAAGGGTATTGGGCAATGAGGGGTTTGTTTAGTGGAGGCGGAATGAAGGTGGATGATGAAGTGGAGGCGTGAGAAATGATGAGAGGCTTTGAGGGTAACGGTGTTATGGTGGAAGTGGAGGGTATTTGCTGGAGACTCGAAGGGAGGTCATCAGTAGCGACGCGGATGAGAGGACGTGATAGCAGTGGAAATGAGTGAGGTATCACTGCGGGTTGTGCTCCGGGTGGAGGATAGACAGGTGCGGGACGAATAAGGCGTGGGGATTGGATAGGAACGTGATTGGTGACAAGGACAGAGCCGCTTTCCGTATGCCAATCCTGCCCTCTTCCAACCTCCAGGAAGGAAGAGATGGGGTTGACTTGGTGGTTAGGTTGTTGGTGCGCCGGTAACGGATTCTGGAGGATGCCCATATTTGGCTGTTGTTGTGGTGCCTGCTGAGGCTGTTGTTGCTGCTGTTGTTGTTGTTTTTGTTGTTGTTGTTGTTGTCTAAGAGGAGGTCTCCTGGCCTTCATCTTGGTGATGCATCACCTCATTTCATCCCAATCTATTTGATGTTCATCATTCATATCATAGATATAGTCTCTGAAATGAAAATAGTTTTCCACTCTATGACCCGGCTGTCTATGGAAGACACAATATCTGGAAGTGTCGACGTTCGTGGGCCATATGGCTTTTTCCTTAGGCAAGGTGAGGAAATTAGCAGCCATGAGAGCATTAAAGATGTCCGGCAACGACTCCGGCAAAGGTGGGTAATGAGCTCTCCTAGGGCCGATCGGCCTTCTGTGTTGTTGGAGGCCATAATCCCCGGGTGGTGGAACCTGATTATATTGAGGAGGTCGCTGTTGTTGTTGATGGAGATGGAGCGGTTGAGGCATATTGTTCTGGAAGAGATTGTTTTGTGGGGGAGGACGATAGGGTTGCTGACCATGTTGGTCCTGGTGAAAGGGGAATTGTGGAGCTTGTGGGGGTCTAGGATTAGCTTGCTGGTTGGGATAGCCAACCGCGCCCACTTGTTCATTTGTTACAACCCCTTCTGTTACCCCACCTTGGGCACCCGTGCCCGGCTTCCTAAACACTTTTGGTTTTGGTGGCTTGAACATATGCATGAGGGGAGAATCTTTCAGCTGTGTTTGGATATATCGAGCCCTCTCATACAGTTCCTCCATAGTAGTGAGCTTGTTCATTGCCAGAATGTGTCTAAATTGTGGAGTGGCATTAGACACGACCATCTTTACTTGCTCCGATTCTGAAATTGGGTCTCTCACTTTCTCTGCCAAGGATCTCCATCGATCGGCAAATTGGGTGAAATCTTCGTCCGGCTTCATTTTTTCAGCCACTAGGTCGGTAATAGAGAAGGAGGGACCGATCCTATCCCGATATTTCTGTGTGAATTTCCGTTGCACTACGTCAAAGTTCTCAGCCTCACTCGGTTCTAGGGAATAGAACCATTCTAAGGCGGGACCATCCAATGATCTCCTGAAGAGGTATGCCAAGGATCTTTGATCGTTCTGCCAAAACGAGGACTCATACATAAAGTCCTTCAGATGAATGAGGGGGTTGCCTGTGCCGGTGTACCGTCGATACGTTGGCATTTCAGAAGGAGGGAGATGGAATACTGGAAGGATTGGTAAAGAGATCTCAGGCGCGGATTTGACATCCATGATCTTTTTGAAATCTCGGAATTGTTCATCCATCTTGTTCATCCTATGAAGGAGAGATTGAGTGACCTCATTGTAAGGAGCAGGTTGTGGTGGCCACTGAGGCCTCGCAGAAGCCTGAGAAGGGAATTCCGGATGAGAGAGAGGTTGTGACATATCAGCCAATGGAACTGACTGAAATGTCGTATGAGGAATTGGTGGAACTTGAGATTGGGGAGGTAATTGGAAAGGGGGAGGTTCCAGATGTTGCATATCAGTAAATGGAACTGATTGAAATGTTGGATGATGAATTGGTGGAACTTGAGACTAGGGAGGTAATTGGAAAGAGGGAGGCTGCAAACTTGTCTGCACAAGAGGGAATGAGGGAGGGATTGCCTGTGCGGGCTCTTGAATATAGAGAGCAACGGGTGTTAGATTTTGAGGAGTAGGATCAACAGATTTCCCTTTTAAGACGGCCTGAAAGGCTCGGATCTGATCGGAATTGAGCTGTGTGTTCGCGAGAACACCTAGCAAGGAGGAAATATCTTGTGGCGGGGATGCTTCCCCGACGGCGGCTCGCACCTCATATGAGGGCTCACGGGAGGAACCTGCGTCCTCAGCAGGGACATGTGTCCCCTGGTGACTCGGGGTCGGATTCTAACCGTTCCCGGACATTTCTTGATCTTTTTCGGAACGTGAGATTTTGCCGGAACACAATATCATACACACTCAAACCAAGAACAAAGATTAATAAACAAGTTGATGTTTAATGCCTTTTTGTGTTTTCTTTTTGTTTTCCCTTTTTTTTTCTTTTTTCTTTCTAATTAAAATGTAATAACATACACACTCAAACCATTAGCAAAGATTAACAAACAAGTTGATGTTTAACGCCTTTTTTTGTTTTCTTTTGGTTTTCCCCTTTTTTTCTTTTTTTCCTAATCTAATGTTCACACCACAGGAGGGACCTTAGTTGCAATATTGATTTCCGTCGTGTGATCTAAGGACACTCGACTCACCACGAATGGGTTAACTATCTCCAGGGAACTTCAGTGGTACAACCAGCCCAGTGAACGAAGAGGGAATCCTTCGATGTCGGGGACTTACGGAGGTCCCAGTGAAGGAGATCCTAGTCCGTCAAGAGGAATTCCCGACAGAGAGTCTTTCCTTCACCAAGAAAAGGTGATCCTAAAAAAAGATGGAACAAAAGAAATAAAAATAAAAGGGAGGTGATATGCAATGCAGTGCTGAATTTAACAGCGGATATATGAACAGATAACAAATATATGCAATAAAAGAAATTAAACAAACATCACAACACTCCTTTTCTGCAATGATACGAATCTCTTCAGACTTCAAGGGGACTCTGGAGTAATGCACGTAGTGCACGAGGGGTGAAATTGGAATGCCAAGAGTGATAGCGGGAACACGAATATAGCGCACGCGGGCGCAATCAGGAGGGGCACACGTGGGTGCCAAGTGGAGGGGGTGCCACTGAGAGCACAAATGTAGCGCACGAGGGTGCAATCAGGAGGGGCACACGTGGGTGTCGAGTGGAGGGGCACACGTGGGTGCCGAATGGAGGGGCACACGTGGGTGCCGAATGGAGTGCTACTGGGAACACAAATGTAGCGCACATGGGCGCAATCAGAAGGGGCACACGTGGGTGCCGAGTGGAGGGGCACACGAGGGTGCCGAGTGGAGGGGCACACGTGGGTGCCGACAATATTTGGGTAACCAGAGAAAACAAAAGATTGTCCCACTGTGATCGCCAAAAAGGTGTAGACGGCAAAAGAGTGTCGTCCACCCTCGGGAAAAAGGAAAAACAATGATGCAAAGTAATAATAAACAATGACGATGATGAAAAGGTGATCGCCAGAGAGGTATAGGCGGCGGGAGTCGTCGTCTACCCTCGTCTGTCTTAGGAGATGGGGATAAAAAGATCGAATCAAGGAGAGAAAGAAAATAGGGAGAGAAATGAAATAGGGATGCGAAACGAACTCCGGTACGTGGCAGAGATAGGGGTCGGAAGACCCTCTCGCGCAAACTGACCCCTTCCCGGTAAGCGTGACTTACCGTTCCATGAGCAGTTTTTCATATACCGAGAAGTCCAAGCATCTAAGTAACAGAAAGGGAGTGGCACGAAGACTCAGAAATTGCAACAGAATATCGTTCGTAGGTGGGGGGCATTTATTAGATGAAAATAGAATAGAGAATAGCCACAAGCCCATTAACAGGAGTCTCATTAAGAAACGACAATCGAGGTTTACTAGATGAAAATTGGAGGTCACTCAGCTAACTTAACCGTGCGAGCCACTTTGGGGCGTCTTAGTGTAATACGGGATTTACTCAACACAATGTTTAAAATGCCGTGTCTACACCCCATGCCACTTATTCTGCACTTACGCCGTCCGTAGGTGGGGGGCATTTATTGACACCTTGAAAATGAGCAAGGGCTAAAACATAATTGAAAAGAAGATCAGACCAATAGTGCAAGATCAATGATGAAGTTCGTCAACCATCTACCCGGCCGAACCCTTTTCCCGGCCAAGCTGATGTCCGATGCCATTGTCGGTCAGACGACGGCACTGATGAAATAGCAGTCACCTGGCTGAAGTCTTTCAGGCTAAAGCTGATGTCCGGTCTTGTCACCGTTAAGGTGACGATACCGATGAGATGATGTCCGACTTTGTCATCATTCAGATGGCAATGCCAATGAAATCCCAGTCTACCGGCTGATGAAAATCTATGAATGATCTCAATAGAAACTGTGTCACCAGTGGAGGGCCTTCTCGGGTTCTGATACATTTGAAGGACCAATAAAGGCCGAGGTGTATGTGAGGTCTAAAAAGCCCTAAATGGGCCTACAAAAGTGGTGCCGGGATCCCCTTGTCGAAGCCCAAAAGCGGCGCCGATAAGCTAGAGTCCCACGCGCCGGGAGATCTGCCTACGATTGAGGCGCGCCGGGACAGGCCGGCCGATAGGATACCAAGGAGGGATATAAAACCCCCTCATTTGAAGAAAAAAAAAAGGGCAACAGAGCAGCCAAGAGAAGAGCGGAGAAGAAGAATAGATAGCCATAAAAAAGGAGAAGAGAGTGGAGCCTGCAATCTGATCCGAGAGAGGGAGAAGCAGAAGGGAAAAAGAAGAAAAGAGTTCGAAGCCTGATCGAAGGTGGGCAACGGGGAGGGAGAGGAGTCAATGCTCCGCCCTCCCCTCCCCATTTTCCGTAGTTCATTCTTTTAATTTCGATTTCTTCTACTTCTTCCCCCTTCTGATGTATGCTGTGATATCACAGCCGGTTTTACTCCGCTACGGCAAGGCATAGTCTCCCTGTACCTTCTTTTATGTATTGCCTCTGATGTGTGAATGTAATTGTGATATTCGAATGAATGAACACTACAGGCTCCCGTTGATGCCTGTTGTCTATTTCTCTGAAACCCTATTGCTATCTCCCCATGTTTTCTGTCTCTTCTTAGATCCAGTAGCATGCTATCCCCCTCCCCAGTTCGATTGATCGCCTGCTTATTCGTCTGGTTCTCAAACGCTGCTCGTGCTTACTTCCGAGCCAGGGACAGACTATCCCTTGGCCTCTGAAGCAAAGCGTAGATGTATAGCAACCGCTGCTCGGTTTTAGATGTTACATTCATGCTCATCGGCTCTGCTGAAGTCATCCCCGGGGCCAGAGACAGCCATCTCTTGGCCCCCAGATGATGAAGGGTATATCAAAATCATCCTCAGGGATTATTATGAACGTTGGCGACAGAGACACCCTAAACCATGTTTCCCCCAAATCACTCTCCGCTTCTGGCCTTCCCCTTTGAAACCCAAGCCAAGATCAGTTGCAGCCTGATGAATTGATCTCCTTTGACTTGTCAAGGCCCGTCTATCTTGGCCTGAATCACCAGGAAAACCCCCGATTCATCAACAAACCCAAAAACACGGTACCGTAAAACTCTGTTTCTCCTCCCGGCGCCCTCACCCATCTCGGCCCCGCGCACAGTGAAAGGGGTGAATAGTCCTCGGCGCAAGGCTTCTGGCGCCGAGAACCCCACCCCTGGCCTTCTTACCTTCGCGCCGGAAACCTTTTCATCTTGGCCGCGCCGGGAACCCCCCCTGGCTGCTTTGCCATCGCGTCGGGAAGCCCATCTTCTGGCCTTCTCCCCTGCGCGCAAGGAACCCCCCCCCCCCTTTGAGCAATTCCTCCTCGCACCGGGAAGCCAGCGCCGGGAACTCCCTGGCCTTCTCTTCAGCGTGCCAGGAACCTGGCCTTTTGCCCTTGCGCCGAGAAGCCCACACCCTTGGTCATTTGGCCCTGGCACCGACAACCTTCCTTGGCCATTTGGCCCTTGCGCCGAGAACATATCTCCTGGGCGCGCCGGGAACCCCCTTCTGTTCCTTGCCTTGGCGCCGGGAACCTCCAGGCCAGTCCAAGGTGCGCCAAGAGCCTACTCCGCCACCCATCAAGCCTCCGACACCTCTATCAAACCCACTTAGGGATGTCCATGAGTCACCAGAACTGTCCCGAGGATAAAATTAAAGGGAGTCAGACTCCCTTATGTTCCACTGATCCGTACCGGGTTTATGAGTAACCCCTTTAGCTAAGGTGAGCTCTGCCACTGCATGAGTGTCACCGGCTCCTATAAGGGAAGAGTCAAACATTGCCCCAGAGCATACATGTGCAATGTGGGAGGTTCGCTCCCTCCTTTTCTCGGCTTTCATCCCAGCACTCCGTGGGTGATAGCCTATTCTCCCCTGGGCATAATCCAGATTATGGGGAGGTGCTGCCGAAATGTCGATCGATGTTTTAACCCCGATAAGTCCCAGGAGGCGCACATCACACGCCCCTCGTCCGGCTCAATCTTCTGGGGAATATGAATGCTGCGAGGCCCTTGGCTGGATGAGAAATATGAAAGGGGACATCTCCCCGATGATGGTCCGGACCCCGTCCCACCACTGCGTGGACGGTGTCCTATTCCTACCTGGCACGACCCATATAAGAGGTGGTCATGTCGGTGTAGTAATCTGCTGTGCACTGAATCATCTTCCCAGAATAACAAGAGCTTCAATATCACACACTGTTATTTTTCTTTTATTACCACCCCGAGTGGCCTCCTATTTTGGCATTTAATCAAGGGTTGTCCTTCTTAGGAAGGGCGTAATTAACGTCATAGCCTTTATGGTATGGCGGACTTCTGGTCCCGACTCGGACTTCACAATCGACTGACCAAGTCAAGTCGAGCGCACAATGAAATCGTCACACATGTGACTGGCACGCCTAATAATCAATAAATACAAATAGGAGAAATCTTCAAAAATAATGAAACAAATAAAGAATGAGAGAAATAAATCCCGCGTCCACAGGTGTTCACTTGTGGTTTGATTTCCTTATGTGTTCTTTTCATTGCTGCGCTCATTAGATGCTTGCTTAGGATTGTGTGAGGGTTAATAGAATAGTTGTCTTGCTTTGATCCTTCCAAGTATTCTCATTATATTTCTGCAACCGTCTTTCATTCTGCATATCTGAGCTTTAGAGTTTTAATTAGGAAATATTTGAAGAGGGATACATTCACCCCCCCTCTGTATCCGGGCCTTGCACCCTATCACCCGGGCCACCCCCTTGCCCATATCTCGGGCTCGGGAGCGACCCTCGGGAGCTCGCGACTCAACGGCAGCCGAGTCGTCGCCCAGACCGATCACTTCCCGCTCGATCATATGCTCCTCCTCCGCAGCCGGCCGCCTGGTGTCTGCGCAAAAGAAGATATGGTCATGAAAAGAAAAATGGCTTCATCATCCGATGAGAAAACTGATTCATGGTGCCCGTACCTGCCGACCGTAGCCGCTGGAGAAGGCATCGCTCGATGTTCTCCGGGGTCACCAGCTCCTCCGTGGACTGGCGATGCTTCAGCAGAATGGCCGCGTACTTCTCCACATCCGGAGAGAACTCATCTTACCTCGGAGTGATGTTCGGGTGAAAGTTGGGGATTACGGGACACCTCCAAGACTCCTCCACCGAACAAATCCCCACCTAGAAGAACTGAGTCTTCCACCCCTTGTCGGAAGAGTACTTCACGGCTAAGGAGACACAGCTCCTATTTTGCCTTGCCTTGACGAAATAGAAGCCCTTCCCAGCCGAGGAATGCTCCTTCAACTCAAAAAAGTAATGGAAGAGGTCCAAGGAAAGAGGAACCCCGCACTGGAGGCAGAGGATGCGAAAGGCGGAGAGAAGAAGATAAGAGTTGGCTACCAAGTATCTGGGAGCCAATAGGAAGAAATTGAGAAGGTTAAGAGCAAAAGGGTCGAAGGGAAGACGGAACCCACCCTTCCACGATAGAAGGAAGGAGCAGAAATGGCCCATATGAGAATCCAAGCTCGTCTCATTTGGGGTAGCCGCGGCGAAGTAGTACTGCCAGGGCAGGGTAACTGGTGCTCCAGCCGCTTCACCTCTGCCTCCCCCAGCTCGCTGCAGTTCGGAGCCAGCAGTATCACCACCACCCTCGCCTCAGGCTCACCCTCCAACTCCTCGACCTTCGGACACTGGTCCGCCATGAAATCTGAGGAGGAACTAGAAGAGGAAGGCTCCCAAGACTCCGAAGACTCTGGAGGAAGGGGAAGCTGTTGGAACGCCTCCGCGGTTATCTCCGCCAACTCTGCGAACGCCGCTGCGAGTCCCTGCTCTTCTGTCGTATCTCCACAGCGCATTAGAGAGCCCCGAAAGCAAGTACAAAGGAGGGCAAAACCCTAAAGCGGAGGGAGTATGGAACGATAGCAAGCGCACAATGCTTATATCCCCTCGCGGAAGGTGGCGCGTCGTTCCGACCTCCGAGAAAGGGGGGGCCTTTGTTTCAAATCCGTCAGGATTATCATTATTACGGGCCTAGGTGACCACGACACGTGGCTTCTTAACACTGCCAGATCTCCACCCACCCGAGCCACGCTAGTCCGAAACCCCAACTGCTACTCTTCCGAGCCTGCCAACGCTCATGAGTAGGTGGGGGACAAGTGGAGAGGGGGATTTCTGTAGCCCATCTAAGAGCGGCCAAACTAGATCCAGCGAGACCAAAAGAGTCCCAGCTCATCTAAGTGACCGCCCTACAGGGCCCACTTAGCATAAAAGCCCAATAAGTTCACTTGGGATCAAGCACCTCCTAGGCGGCCATTAGGCTCGGAAGGCCGAGCGTCGGTCCGGTCGGAGGAAGACTGTAATATCCCGGACCTTTCGGATCCTTCTTCATGAGTCTCAGATCTGGTTTTTCGGAGTGTCCAGCTTTGTTGTGTCCGAAATTTCGTTTCAGACATCTTTCGTGTTCGGATCGGCGCGATCCGGAGTTGTCTCGGAGGCCCGGAAGCGTTCCGCGGCTTTTTCCGCGCGTATTTTCCGATTCCGGTGTGTGTTTCGGTAATTCCTTCGGAACCTCGTTGCGGGTGAACCGGGCCGTTCACCTAGGCGAGTGTGGTACCGTTACGATCGGTGCGTTCCGAGGATTCCAGAAACGTAATTTTCTATTTTTCGGTATTTTTTGGATTTTCCAAATTTTTTATAAATACCCCCCCTATTTTCTCTCTCCCCCTCACTCTTCTTCTTCTTCTTTTTCTTCCTTCCTTCCTCCCCACCGTGACCTCTCTCTCTCCCTCTCTTCCTCCCATTTGACCGCGGCGAGCTCCCTTCCGACTGCAGACGGCGGCGGGGCAACGGTGCGGCGACATGGGCGGCGGCGAGGCGATCGTGGGGACGTGCGGTGCTCGTGGGAAGCTTGAAGAACGAGGGTTTTCCAAAGCGATTTCTTGCGTTTTTGGACGATGCGGCGGAGCATTCGCTCCATTGAGGTAGGGTGACGTTCCCTAGCTCCCCGCAGTTCATTTCCACGATTTATAGGCCGAGGGGAGGCCGAGAGGGGCGTGATTGAGCGGGTTTGGGGTTTTCCATGATTTGGGGAGAGCTCGCCCGATCTATGGATTTGATGCATGATTTCATATTTTGGTGGCATAGAATCATGCTAGGGGTCCCCAGGGGTCTTCCCATTTGATTCCCCCCTCTCCGGTGGAGGCATGGGGGCGTGGTCGGAGTTTTTAGGTGTTTCCCGTCATTTCACCATCGGGTGTGTGTAACGGTCCTTCCAAGGACCGTCACACGGTGTGACGTGCCTGGAAGGGTGCGTCACAGGCCCTTTGTCAGCCTTTGGGGGTCAAGGGCTATGACGGTCCCCCGATAGACCGCCACAGCCGTGTGACGTGCCCGGGTGGGTGCGTCACAGCCCCTGTTAACCAGCTGGGGGATGGGGGTGTGACGGCCCCCGATAGACCGTTACAGGCGTGTAACGCGCCTGGGGTGGGCCGTCAGAGGCATCCGACCGTTGGTTTGAGACCGTTGTCTTGACCGTTGGGGGTCAAGGCATGTGACGCACCAGGCCTGGCGCGTCACATCCTTGTAACGGCCCAGGGTGGGCGTGTCAGGGCGCATTTGGGCGGTTGAACCCCCAGGTGGTGTGACGCCCCCCGTGTGGGCCGTCACACCCTGTGACGCACCTGCGTGGGCGCGTCACAGTCCGTAACGCGTCTGGGCAGGCGCGTTACATCCTGTTTTGCATTGAGAGTGTGACAGCCTGCGTAGGACCGTTAGGCTTCCTGTGATGGTCCAGGGGTTGACTGTCAGGCGCCTGGTTGCCCCGAGAGGGTTGCAACCCCGTTTTTAGTCCGACTGTGGCCACCGTGCGATGGGGCCAGTGCGTGGGGTGGTCCCCGTGCGTCATCGGATGCGGGCGTCGTTTTCCGTGACTTGAGAGTCTACTCCTTCAATGACCCTCCACTAGTCGTAGCCTACCAGTACGCGGTGCTGGTCGCACTAAGGAGTGGTGTACGGGGTTACCCTTAGAGGCGGTTTGTGGACCGGTTGCTGTCAGGCCCCACGTCTTGCAGCCAGAGTCCGGTTGAGGGGAAAACCGGTCAAAGGGCCAGACCAGGGATGCACGGTCTGTGTGTGCACACGTGGTTGGGGGAGGTTGGATCCACATTGACGGGCGTGACCCCAGCTAGTCACTTGTTTGTGGTTCTAGTGTGGTGTTCGTGCCTTTGGTAGGCGCTACCACGTCAGGCAGTTCACCTGCGGCGCGGCATAAGACGTCAGGGGACGCTACCGGCTGTGCTTCCAGTGGGAGGTACTCCTGTCGAGTACGGAGTGTCAGTCCGTCAGTCTCGTGACTTTGACCTTCGGGTTTGCCGGGTCGACCGTTGAGCTTCGGTTGTCTAACCATGGCACGTGTGCTGGTTTACGTGCCGTAGGACCTTTATTTTGTAGAGTACAGAGCTTTCCTTTCTGAGGTACTCTCCTACCGCTAGCGTAGTGGTTCCCCATTTTACGAGGTAGGGATCGAGTGATCCCTACTGAGTCTTGTTCCGAGACTCATTCCCTGTGTATTTTTACCGTGTTTCAGGTGAGGCGCCGCCCCAGGGGAGCGCGTCTGGGGCGCAGCGTGGTGCGGGTGCCCAGAGGTAGCGCCACAGGTCAGAGCCGGGGTATGCCCCGTGTAGCTGTACTTTCTTTTCTTGTCTCTGTACTAGTTGTGGACTACTGTTCTTATTTTGTGGACCATGTAAAAAGTTAATTTATTTCCTGCTTAATAATATAAACTATTTAATTTCTACAATTACTCATGATACTTGTGTAGTTCCCACACCATCCTTCTAACCCTTCCGAGTCTTCGGGCTCGTGGGTGGCGGTGCGAGTCTCGGGTTATCGGGCCTTCCCGGTAATCGGATTCTCGGGTCGTTATAGCTGGTATCAGAGCATGGTTGTGGGATTATACAAGAATTATAAGTAATTGTAGTGGTCCACTAGTCCACAGCGATGATGTATAGATGACACTGGCATTGGGCATCGTGCGTTTTCTTGACCTTGCCGTTTTTGTGTTTTCTTCCTTTTTGCTTCAGGAGCGAGCATGGCGCCGAGGCGGGTGACTCGCTCTCAGCAGGGGCAGTCGGCTGGAGGTCCGGAGATCCAGCAGGGGGTCCAGAGGGACCAGGAGGAGCATAGTCGAGCGCCACCAGCGGCCACCGAGGCAGTGGATACTGCGAGGCTTCCGGGGGCCGAAGATTTCTTCCGTGGCATGTACCAGCTTTTGTCTCAGCAGTTTGGCGGAGAGGCTGGTGAGGCCTCGTCAGCTAGGGGTGGGCCAGGCAGAGCAGTGAGGGACTTCTTGCAGTTCCATCCACCTTACTTCAGCGGCCAGCCAGACCCTGATGCGGCTCGTGATTGGCTTGACGAGATGGAGCGGGTGTTCAGTTCTGCGAAGAGTGCTGCCGAGGACAGAGTGGTGTTGGCCTACAACCAGTTGCAGGGTATGGCTCGGAAGTGGTGGTCCTCCGAGTGGAAGACGTCCTTTCAGCTTCGTCCACTTGAGCAGGTCAAGTGGGATGACTTTGTCAGTGCTTTCGAGCGTACGTACTGTCCAGACTACGTTGCTACGCAGCGGATGCCTGAGTTTCTGGAGCTGGTGCAGGGCGACATGTCCGTGTTGCAGTACAGGGCCCGATTTATCGAGCTGGGTCGGTATGCACCTCACATCATGGAGCATGAGAGGGTGAAGACCGCGCAGTTTGTTCAGGGCTTGAGGCAGGAGCTGAGGCACCATCTGATCGCGAAGGGGCCACTGATCTGGAGTCAGCGTCTCGTGTTAAGGCTTCCTTGGAGATGGACATGCAGAGAACCCGAGGACCGATCAGCCAGGGGTAGTCTTTGTTAGGTCGCAGCCAACAGTCGGCTACCCAGCAGCAGGGCTCCTTCCAGCACGCGTTGAGTGGTTCAGGAGTGCCGGCACAGGCAGCATCGGTGACAGGATCTACGTCTTTTGGCACGAAGGTCAAGAAGTTTTTCAAGAAAGGGTTCGGTAAGAAGAAGTCCAAGGATCAGGGGCAAGCTTCATCAGGCAGTGTACAGCAGTCGATCCCCTTGCAGTGTAAGGGATAAGTGGGTGGGTCGCGAGTACCGTGTCTATGGTGTAGTGGGTTTCACCCAGGTAGGCAGTGCACGGCGCCGATTATCTATTTTCGGTGTGACCAACCAAGGCACATGGCGCGTGACTGTCCTCAGAGGCAGCCGTCGCAGCAGCAGGTTCCCCAGTAGCAGAGGCAGCAGCAGCAGCAGGTTCCCCAGTAGCAGAGGCAGCAGCAGCAGCAGGGACAGTATCCGCCGCTACCCAGGTCAGCCAGTGTGGGAGGCAGGCAGAGAGCTCGAGGCCAGATCACGCACATGACCAGGGTAGAGGCAGTGCCGTCGCAGCTCGTGGAAGGTACCGTTCAGATTTTGGGTTGCGCGGCTTGGGTTTTGTTTGATTCTGCGTCTCATTCATTTATTTCGGAGGATTTCACGCTGAGCATCGAGGAGCCGGTGACCCAATTACCTTGTGATTTGGCAGTGGAACTGCCTTCGGGTGATTTCATGGTCACCCCGTATTGCTTCGATCAGGTTCCGATTTGGATCGATGGGCAGAGTATGCCAGGCAAGTTGTATGCATTACAGCTTCAGGATTACGATGTGATTCTAGGCATGGATTGGCTCGAGACTCATGGAGCGGTGGTGGATTGTGGAATGAAGAGGGTCTACTTCCAGCATCCGAGCAAGCGGACCTTCTATTTCCAAGGTATCCGTTCCACCTCTTCTCGATTCCTCATCTCCGCTATTCGAGCTCGTCGATTGCTTGATTCTGGTTGTCAGGGTTTTCTCGCGTCCGTGGTTGTGACTGAACGGATGGAGCCGAATGTCGAGGACATTCCGGTGGTGTGCGAGTTTCCTGACATTTTTCCCGAGGAATTGTCTGGGTTACCTCCCCAGCGGGAGATCGATTTTGTGATCGAGGTTGTGCCTGGTATGGGACCTTTGGCGAAGGCTCCCTACCGTATGGCCCCCATTGAGTTGAGGGAGTTGAGGGCGCAGTTGCAGGAGCTGCTGGCCAAGGGGTACGTTCGTCCTAGCTTTTCCCCTTGGGGTGCGCCCATGTTGTTTGTGAAGAAGAAGGACGGTAGTCTGCGGCTATGCATTGACTATCGGCAGCTGAATGAAGTGACCATTAGGAACAAGTATCTGTTGCCGCGGATTGATGATTTGTTCAAGCAGCTTTAGTCTGTGTGAGTGTTCTCAAAGATTGATTTACAGTCCGGTTACTATCAGTTGAGAATTTGCGAGTCCGATGTGGAGAAGACTGCATTCAGTACGAGGTACGGGCATTATGAGTTTTTGGTGATGCCGTTCGGGCTCACCAATGCCCCTGTAGCCTTCATGGACTTGATGCAGAGGGTGTTTCGTCTGTATTTGGATCAGTTCGTGATCATATTCGTGGATGACATCCTTGTTTATTCGCGGTCTACCGAAGAGCACGCGTACCATTTGGGTGTAGTGCTGCAGACGTTGCGAGATCACCAGTTGTATGCGAAGCTCAGCAAGTGCGAGTCCTGGCTCTGCGAGGTGCACTTTCTGGGGCACGTGATTTCTGGTGATGGCATTTCCGTGAACCCCGCCAAGGTTGAGGCAGTAATGCAGTGGCCGAGGCCGAAGTCGGTGACGGAGATTCTGAGTTTCTTGTGGCTTGCGGGTTATTATCGTCGGTTTATCCAAGATTTTTCTTGCATTGCGGCCCCGATGACTAGACTCACGTGGAAGGATGTGCCTTTCGTCCGGTCTGAGGAGTGTGAGCAGAGCTTCAGGGAGCTGAAGAGATTGCTCACATCGGCTCCGGTGTTGGTTTTACCTTCTCGATCGGGAGGTTTTGTGGTGTGTATAGATGCTTCCGGGGTCGGATTGGGTGCTGTGTTGATGCAGCATGGTAGAGTGGTGGCTTATGCATCTCGACAGCTAAAGCCCCATGAGGAGAACTACCCTACCCATTACCTTGAATTGGCGGCAGTGATCTTCGCGCTGAAGATCTGGAGGCATTATCTGTACGGTGAGAAGTTCGAGGTGTTCACTGACCATCAGAGTTTGAGGTATGTGTTCTCGCAGAGGGACCTTAACCTCAGGCAGAGGCGTTGGATGGAGTTCATGAAGGATTATGACTTCACCTTGTCTTATCAGCCAGGCAAGATGAATGTCATCGCCGATGCTTTGAGTCGGAAGGTCACGGTCAATGCCTTGATGTTGAGGAAGTGGAGGCTCTGGGAACAAGTGCCCGAAGTATCTTTCAGGCTCAAGATTCCCCAGGAGCCAGGGTTAGCAGTGCTTGCGAGTCTGACTGTCACTCCTGCTCTCCGTCGACAGGTGACAGAGGCTCAGCATGCGGACCCTGAGTTGCCCCGGATTTTGACTATGGCTGATGTGGAGCTCGGCGAGGACGGTGCTGTGAGATTTTGTGACAGGCTGTACGTCCCAGCAGAGGAGCAGATTCGTCATGCGGTGTTGCGCGAGGCTCATGGGAGCAGGTACACCGTACACCCGTGTGAGACAAAGATGTATCGGAACTTACGGAGACAGTTCTGGTGGCCTGGCATGAAGAGAGATGTTGCTGAGTTTGTGGCTAGGTGCCTAATCTGTCAGCAGGTGAAGGCAGAGCATCAGCGACCAGGAGGTACTCTCCAGCCCTTGGATGTTCCTGCGTGGAAGTGGGACCACGTGACCACGGATTCTGTGGTGGGGTTGCCGAGGACCCCGAGTGGGCAGGACAGTGTTTGGTTGCTGGTGGATAGGCTGACGAAGGTGACTCGGTTGTTACCGGTTAAGGTCAGCTGGAGTGTGTCCAAGTTGGCTCGTTTTTATGTGGAGCGGATCGTGCCGTTGCATGGGATTCCCATTTCGATCGTATTGGATTGGGATCCGCGCTTCACTTATAGATTTTGGAGGAGTTTCCAGCGAGCTCTTGGCACAGAGTTGGCATTTAGCTCGGCATATCATCCTCAGTCCGATGGTCAGTCAGAGAGAACCATCCAAACTTTGGAGGACATGCTGAGATCCTGCTGCCTGGAGTGGCAGGGGAGTTGGATTCACCACCTGTCGTTGGTGGAGTTTGCCTATAACAACAACTATCATTCGAGCATCGGCATGGCTCCTTATGAGGCTTTGTACGGGCGTCCGTGTCGGACTCCACTCGATTGGTTTGAGGTTGGTGAGCGTGTTTTGATGGGACCCAAGTTGGTGCAGCAATGTGTGGATGTGGTGCACGTGGTTCGTCAGAACATGTTGGCGGCCCAGAGTCAGCAGAAGAGCTATGCTGACCGCAGGAGGCAGCCCCTCGAGTTCGCTGAGGGCGATCATGTGTTCTTGAGAGTTTCTCCGATGAAGGGGGTGATGCGTTTTGGACGGCGTGGGAAGTTGAGTCCCCGCTATGTTGGTCTGTTTCCCATTGTGGAACGCATCGGTGAGGTTGCTTATCGGTTGCGGTTACCCCTTGAGTTGGCGTCGGTGCATGACGTGTTCCACGTCTCGATGCTGCGGAAGTATGTGCCTGATGACTCTCATGTGCTCAAGGTTTCTGTTTGGCCCGAGGTGACTCCAGATCTCTCTCTCCCAGAGTTTCTGATCCGCGTGGAGGATAGGCGAGAGTAGTGCCTGCGGAATAAGGTCATCCCCTTGGTAAAGGTGGTGTGGCAGCAGCACTCTAGTGGTGAGGCTTCTTGGGAGCGTGAGGATGAGATGCGTCAGCAGTTCCCGTACCTGTTTGAGTGAGTCTTCCCCTTCTTTACCCTTGGGTTGTTCTCAATTTCGAGGACGAAATTCCTTAAGGGGGGAGGGCTGTAATATCCTAGACCTTTTAGATCCTTCTTCGTGGGTCCCGGATCTGGTTTTTCGGAGTGTCCAGCTCTGTTGTGTCTGAAATTTCATTTCGGACATCTTTCGTGTTCGGATCGGTGCGATCCGGAGTTGTCTCGGAGGCCCGGAAGCGTTCCGCGGCTTTTTCTGCGCGTGTTTTTCGATTCCCGATGTGTGTTTCGGTAATTCCTTCGGAACCTCGTTGCGGGTGAACCGGGCCGTCACCTAGGCGAGTGTGGTACCGTTGAGATCGGTGCGTTTCGAGGATTCCGGAAACGTAATTTTCTATTTTTTGATATTTTTTGAATTTTCCAGATTTTCTATAAATACCCCCCCTATTTTCTCTCTCCCCCTCACTCTTCTTTTTCTTCTTTCCTTCCTCCCCACCGTGACCTCTCCCTCTCCCTCTCTTCCTCCCATTCGACCGTGGCGAGGTCCCTTCCGACTGCAGACGGCGGCGGGGCGACGGCGCGGCGACGTGGGCGGCGGCGAGGCGATCGTGGGGACGTGCGGTGCTCATGGGAAGCTTGAAGAACGAGGGTTTTCCAAAGCGATTTCTTGCGTTTGTGGACGATCCGGCGGAGCATTCGCTCCATTGAGGTAGGGTGACGTTCCCTAGCTCCCCGCCGTTCATTTCCATGATTTATAGGCCGAGGGGAGGCCGAGAGGGGCGTGATTGAGCGGGTTTGGAGTTTTCCATGATTTGGGGAGAGCTCACCCGATCTATGTATTTGATGCATGATTTCATGTTTTGGTGGCCTAGAATCATGCTAGGGGTCCCCAGGGGTCTTCCCCTTTGATTCTCCCCTCTCCGGTGGAGGCATGGGGGTGTGGTCGGAGTTTTTGGGCGTTTCCCACCGTTTCGCCGTCGGGTGTGTGTAATGGTCCTTCCAGGGACCGTCAGACGGTGTGACTCACCTGGAAGGGTGCGTCACACGCCCTTTCTCAGCCTTTTGGGGTCAGGGGCTGTGACGGTCCCCCGATAGACCGCCACAGCGGTGTGACGCGCCTGGGTGGGTGCGTCACAGCCCATGTTAACCAGCTGGGGGCTGGGGGTGTGACGGCCCCCGATAGACCATTACAGGCGTGTAACGCGCCTGGGGTGGGCCGTCAGAGGCATCCGACCGTTGGTTTGTGACCGTTGTTTTGACCGTTGGGGGTCAAGGCATGTGACGCACCAGGCCTGGCGCGTCACATCCTTGTAACGGCCCAGGGTGGGCGCGTCAGGGCGCCTTTGGGCGGTTGAACCCCCAGTGGGTGTGACGCCCCCGGTGTGGGCCGTCACACCCTGTGACGCACCTGCGTGGGCGTGTCACAGTCCGTAACGTGTCTGGGCAGGCGCGTTACATCCTGTTTTGCACTGAGAGTGTGACGGCCTGTGTAGGACCATCAAGCTTCCTGTGACGGTCCCACCTAGACCGTCACGTGCCTGTGACGGTCCAGGGGTGGATCATCAGGCGCCTGGTTGCCCCGAGAGGGTTGCAACCCTATTTTTAGTCCGACTGTGGCCACCGTGCGACGGGGCCGGTGCGTGGGGTGGTCCCCGTGCATCGTCGGATGCGAGCGTCATTTTCCATGACTTGACAGTCTACTCCTTCAGTGACCCTCCACTAGTCGTAGCCTACCAGTACGCGGTGCTGGTTGCACCAGGGAGTGGTGTACGGGCTTACCCTTAGAGGTGGTTTGTGGACCGGTTGTCGTCGGGCCCCACGTCTTGCAGCCAGAGTCCGGCTGAGGGGAAAACCGATCAAAGGGTCAGACCGGGGACGCGCGGTCTGTGTGTGCACACGTGGTTGGGGGCGGTTGGATCCATGTCGACGGGCGTGACCCCAGCTAGTCACTTGTTTGTGGTTCTAGTGCGGTGTTCGTGCCTTTGGTAGGCGCTACCACGTCAGGCAGTTCACCTGCGGCGCGGCATAAGACGTCAGGGGATGCTACCGGCTGTGCTTCTAGTGGGAGGTACTCCTGTCGAGTACGGAGTGTCAGTCCGTCAGTCTCGTGACTTTGACCTTTAGGTTTGCCGGGTCGACCGTTGAGCTTCGGTTGTCTAACCGTGGCACGTGTGCTGGTTTACGTGCCGTAGGACCTTTGTTTTGTAGAGTACAGGGCTTTCCTTTCTGAGGTACTCTCCTACCGCTAGCGTAGTGGTTTCCCATTTTATGAGGTAGGGTTCGAGTGATCCCTACTAAGTCTTGTTCCGAGACTCATTCCATGTGTGTTTTCATCGTGTTTCAGGTGAGGCACCACCCCAGGGGAGCGCCTTTGGGGCGCAGCGTGGTGCGGGTGCCCAGAGGTAGCGCCACAGGTTAGAGCCGGGGTATGCCCCGTGTAGATGTACTTTCTTTTCTTGTCTCTGTACTAGTTGTGGACTACTGTTGTTATTTTGTGGACCATGTAAAAAGTTAATTTATTTCCTGCTTAATAATATAAACTGTTTAATTTCTACAATTACTTATGATACTTGTGTAGTTCCCACACCATCCTTCTAACCCTTCCGAGTCTTCGGGCTCGTGGGTGGCGGTGCGAGTCTCAGGTTATCGGGCCTTCCCGATAATCAGATTCTCGGGTCGTTACAAAGACCCACTCCCAACCTATCCCCCTCGTCGGGATAAGGGCTGGCACCCAGCGCCCACTCCGGCCGAACCTCACCCAAGCTATGCCTATCGCCCGGGACAGGGCTGGCACTCTTCACGCTTGGGTCGACCGACTATTGCTTCTCCACGCTGCCATTGAGAACCCTTTCTGAGTAGGAGTTTACGAGGATAAGGGGGCCCACGAATCCTCAAGGCTATAAAGAGCCCGCGACGAGGACGTAAAAAGCCCACGTCAAGACGTAAAGAGCCCACGTCGATGACGAAACCCCCGCCTGAAACTCCTCAGCTTACGGGACTCATAAGGCTGGCACACTATTTAAACCTGGGACTCCCTCCAGCAAAAGGTAAGACGAACACATGTCTAAAACTCCCTGAGCAGAAACCACTTCACCACCTTGGTGGAGAGGGATCTCGTGCATCTCCTTCTTCCTCCCTTCATAGCTTCCACCACTGCTCTACTGACTTAGGCATCAGAGGGTTTTACCCAGGGAACCATCCTTGGGCCCCCTGATCCGTTTCCCTTCCTTGTAGTTCACTATTTTATGATCATCTTCTCCAGCTCAGGACCAGCGCGAGATCACCCCTCTTCAAGACCCAGCGGTGATTCCTAGTAAGTCTTCGAGCCGCCTCTTCCCCTTTGAGAGTGACCCCACCCCGGAGTGTCCACCATTAGCCTCACTCCCACAGCAGCATCCACATATCGAATATATACGGGATGATCAGATGATGATTACTTGGAGTGGAGCGTACTCCGCGCTACCAAGTTGGTGACAAATCCACCGGAGCCACACGAGCAGCCGTCCCCTTACTTGACGGGGTTGAGTTCCTCCCACCCGGGGAGACTTGGTGCGGACACACGCCATAATACGCATTGGTGGCCGAGGATACGTCGGGGCCCGCTGAGCTTGCGGAGGACGTGGAAGCATCGATTGAGCCATCACCTTTATTTCATATTTTTAGGCCATGTTGGGCCCTATTGTAGTCCATGTTGGACAATTGTGTTAAATATGGAAAATGGGCTAGGCTAGGTATTGGGCTCGAGTTAATGGGCCTTTGGACCTTAATTGGGCTAAAAGGGGCTTCAATGTGAACATGCCTAATGGGTTAGCATGCTAGGTATGAAAAGGGAAATGGGATGGAGGCTTTGTGGCTTGTGGATGGGGGCGCCCCCCCTTTCTTGGTCCAAGGTAGGCAACCTACCAAACTTGGACTTCCCTCCTTTGAATTTTCAAAGGGAGGAAGCTTCCTTCCCCTCCCCTTTGTCTCCCTCTCCCCCACCTAAGTCCATGGTGCGCACCCCCTCACCCCTCCCCTCTCTCCCATGAGATTCCCAACCCCCATTCCTTGCCATGCTCTATATAAACATGTGTATAGTGTCATTTGTGGAATTAATAAGGAATTATTGAGTGAAAATTATGAAATTTGCCAAGAGCACTAAGGTGCGCCCCCCTCACCCACCTCCCCCCTCTTGCAACAGTGAAAGCTCAGATTTCTGAGGTGTGATACCTCCCTCTCCATCCCGCTTTGAGTGAGAAGCTCATCTCTACCGCGGCCGCCGCCATCGAGCCGCCACCGCACCGCCGCCGCCACTTCGTCGGAAGTTCTGTCCACTCTGGATAGAAGCATAGTTCATGATTTTTAGGTCTCAATCAGGAGTTCATATTGTGATTAAATTTGGAGGGTGAGTTCCCCACGTCCACCCCAGCCTCCACAAAAAAAATCAGGTTATTCACCCCTCGTTTACCATTTCGCCCAATATGTTCTTCCCACCCCTAGTAATTTGCCTCCTGTGCAGATCCACCAACTAGCAAGCCACCTCTTCACCCTTTTCACACACTTTTCCTTTTCTGAATGAGCTGAAATTTTAAATGGGTGTTCTTTCCACCTAAACCCCCTTCCACAATTTTTCTTAGGATGTTTGGAGTTCGTTTACCATTTTTAAAAACCACTGCATTTTCCCAAATCTGTTCTGCCCCTGCAATCCAGATCCGACCCATCTATGTTAGAAATTCCATTTCCCATATCAAACCTCCATCAAAATTTACAAAAAAATTATCCAAAAAATTATCCACGTCTTCCTTGCTTCCCCCTCTAGCTTCCATAAAAAGCCTAACTTCCAGATCTGAAGTTTTAACCAAGGTCAACCCTCATTCTCAGGCAGATCCAAATCTATCTTGCCAGATCTGAACCTAAGAGCCCGCCTGTTGTAAAATCATCCATGGAAAGTACGACCCAAACAAAATTCCTGTAACACCAAAGGGTTGAATTACTTCGAGTTAGCTTCGCATCGGCGCCAGTCTCGCGTCGTTCCAACGTCGGGGTTGATCACAGCAATTTTTGTCGCCAGGTTGCGCACGCCTGAAACAGCAAATCAGATCTGGGGCAGCAAGCCTCAACGCTTGACGGTCGGAGCTGCCTCGCCTTCCACAAGGCGAACCAGTGCAGCCGCCTCACAGGGATCGTCCCTCCAGGGGTTCCCTTCGCAGCGGGACCAACCCCGCCTCAGTCGGCCGTTCGAGCAGGTTGTGGACCCCACAACCGTCAGCACGTGCCATCCGGACAGCATCAAGTTGCAGCTTGTCGGCATCAACGGAGCTATCCAACACACTGCCCGTCAACCCAAGATCGGTCCTCACGTGCCCCACTTGTAGCCCTTTACCTCCCTGCATGGAGTGGGCAGTAGAATTCATTTCTGTAATTATTGTAATTATTTGTATCGGGAGTTACTGTCTTGGCCGGGATCATCTTCCCTACGCCCGGTAGCGTGGAGGTAAACTCGCCACTCTCTCTATCGTATTTGCTTCTTTCATATTTATTTGTATATGTCGCTGTGAGTGATAGGTTACTAGCTCGATTCAATTTAATCACCGCTGCAAGAGAAAGAGCGAAACCCGTCCCGTGACCCGATCCGGGCACGAAAGAGAGCCGACTACCCGACTCATCGCCGATTCCTCAACCGCGCAAGATCCCGCGTTTCCCTCGCTAGGGACGTCCGCGAGCTACAGTCCCATGTCGCGTGTCCGTCCCGCATCACGTAAATTCTTGTTAAAGTAAAATTGATATCTTTTACACCCTTTTCTACTTCCTTTCTTCTACAAACCGGTACAAGTACAACACGATGCCTTTTATTATTTTTCACTATTATTATGATTTTGCGTCCATCTGGATAGGCACTTCCTCTTTTAAATTAACGTCAACTGCATCAATCGTTAATTTTAATTTCAATAAATTATATTTAAATTTTTAAAAAATTCAGATCTTATTATCAAAGTTAGTAAAAATTATAATATATATATATATATATATATATATTTGTGATCCTTGTAAATTTCTCTTAATTACTATGTATTTAGTTCTAAAAATCTTCTTTTATTTTCAAATGCTACTGTTCATCACTAATCGATTTAATTAGCATCTTTGTAAAAGACGCCGATTCTTGAAAATTCAATATATATATATATATATATATATAATGTTAAATGAAGAATTTACGCCCTTTTGAAGTGACGCTATTTTATTAATTGGCGTCTCTCTAAAGAGACACAGATTTCTAGAAAATAAAATAAAATTCTAGATTTTAAGAATTAACGTCTAAGCAGTGGACGCTAATTCTAAATAGCACCTACCACCCTTGACGCATATTCTTTCAGTGAGTTTTCTTGCATGTTTTGATCCTATACCGCAGGATCTTTGGCACCATGGTCTCATGGCCGAGGCATGGTCCCTGTTTCTGGTTCTCTCGTATTACTCTATCTCTTGGTGATGTTAGGACCCTCCGTCGGATACTCCTTTCGCTGGACCGGGACTTTCTTCATTGAGACCTCCGTAAGACTCCGCTAGCCTTGGAATCCCTCAAGGCAGCCGAGCGGGTTGTACCCTAAAATCCTGGAAACCGTATTTTATCATGTCACCTTGAAGAAACATGACGCCCTAGCCATCATAGAACGCCCCGATGGGTTTTTGTGAGAACCTAGACACTGCCCAGAATTGGCGTCTGGACAGTCGTCGTCATTTCTTAGCGTCCATATAGTCGACGCGAATTCTTTCATGCCTTATTGTTCAGTGGAATTAGCGCCCACCCCGTGGACACAAATTCTAAAATTTATGGCATCCTACGTGGACGCCAAATTTACCCAGATTACTGTTACACTCCATGGTTAATTTTTCGTTAATTCTTTTGAACTTGATAACGTCTAATAAATATTGGGCCTTCGGCCGCATGATTGTTATGTCCAGTAGGACGGAAGTCTAAAACTAATGATAAACTCATGAGGAAGACCACTGGCTCATGAGGTAAACGAACTAATGACAAGCCCATGAGGAAGACCACTGGCTCATGAGGCAAAACGTGTTATAAATAAGCCCATGAGGAAGATTGCTGGCTCATGCGGCATACTGAAATGAATAATGAATGAGCTGATGAGGAAGGATTACTGGCTCATGTGGCATACTAAAATGAATAATGAATGAACCAATGAAGAAGACCACTGGCTCATGAGATGAAAGGTATCATTGACAAACATATGAGTAAAGACTACTGGCTCATTAGATAATTCTTGAACTGACGTGAGTGCTTGATAATCATGAATTCCTATACCAGGAAAGTGTGTTACTTGACAATCAAATGGCCGATATCGAGTGACATGATGTGGAAACTCCATACTTGATATTACTCGCAACTTAGTTCAACCTTTCTTGCTAGTTATTCATGCCTTATCCTGTTGTTATATTCTCTACATTGACTCGTATTCATTCATGCATGATCATAGTACATTGCATAAGATGTTAATTACTTTAATCAAGCCTAGATCATAGATATGTAATTCCTACTGAGCGTTTGCTCACCTAGTGTTTTTTAATATTTTTTAGGTAATAATGAAGAAGAATGTAATCACGATGGGCAAGGGCAAGAGTGAAGAGAGCTTCGGCAACTTAGACGAACCCTATAGTCTTATGTCTGGTTTAGTTAGTTTGAGAGTCTCTTATAATTTTCTTTTATTGAGTCTGTTAGTCTGAGTCAAATTGTAATAAACTTATATTTGGAATTTCAATCAAATTTGTTTCGTCAATTATATTGTGCCCTTATGGTTTGCTCTGATTATTAATGACTGTTCGCTGGCACTTTCCGAGCATATTTTTGTTGCTATCGGTTTGGGGCGTGACACGCTTGAAGTGGTTTAGCAGTCGCTGGTAGACCGTTTCTAGCCTATCGACCAGACAAGTAAAAATAGAGCAATAAAAGCCTATTCTAGGGTAAACTATGCATGGAAACTCTAGTAAACATGAAGATAAGTCATGATAGAAGAAAAGTGATGAATGGAGATGCATAGGTTTGCATGAATTAAATCAAATGATCATATTTTTCCCTTACGGGCCGGATGCATGTATGCAGAAATAATTTGAATGCGCAGTGACAATAAAACATTAAATACTCCGTGTAGGAAGCATGAAATTACACACAACCAGAGGGCTTTTACTCCTAACATGTTATTTTTGCCATCTATGAGATAACCTACCTCTGGATTAGGCTTGGAACTCCGAATTTCTAACTGGAAGAAGACCCTAGTTTTTGCACGTCCAGTGCTAAATCAGTAACTTCTCGTCCTTCTATCTCCTAATTCTTATGACCTAAATCCATAAAATTTGGAGGGTAGGTAGAATATAGAAAGGGGAACAATGAGTTCTAAAGACACAACACTAACTAACCTCGTTTAGGGCTTCTAATCTCCTGATCTTCACTGGTCCGGCGCACTGTTTCTTGTGTAGCCTGCAGTGAACCAGAGACTTGCAGATGTTCTAACTCTTCAACGGCTGAGTCTTCTAGCATGAACATTTGTGGGGAGTTAGATAAAGCTAAGGAGAACATAAGTTTCTAAAGGACTAAGCAGAAATAATGCCTCCTTACCGTCGAACTTCACGAGCCAAAGTAAGGGTTCGCGCAGGTCGAACTTAACCCTATTTATAGAGTTGGCCTAGGGTTTGGGGGATTAGATCAAACTTAGAGTCCTAGATTGGGGCAGAATTGATCCCTAGAGAGTTCTAGAGAGCCTCCTATACCAGATAGCTCCGATCCAAGGTGATTAAGTTGCCAAAGATCCAAGCTTTTCACATTTCTACAGGGCTTGTTCACGGAAGCTAGTAGCGATCGAGTGAGGACCGCTATTAGGATGTAGGGGTCGTGCGATAGACCGCGTTTAGGCATTAATTCTGAAAGTTTTAGAGTTTTGAATCTATCCCTTATTTGTCCTATTTACCTTCTTTTTAATTCCAATTACGTTTCTATAATTGGACTTGGACCTAAAAGGTTAGGTTTTAAGTCTTTTGGGCCTATTTAGGTAGATTTAAACCTAACATAATATCTGGGCCTTTAAATAGTTATTAAATAGGCATATTCTCATTAAATATCCCATTATGTCTAACTTGACTTAAATAATTGTATTTAAATTCAAAAAATTCCTATGTAATTTTCATAAAATTTTAGGGATGCTACACCCTCCCCCCGTTAAGATAATTTGGTCCCCAAATTCAGTATATGGAATTTTCAAGAAGAGTGTACTTACATTCAAATATCTCTGGGAACCTTTTGTGCATAGCTCATTCTGTTTCCCATGTCACCTCGTGTAGCCAAGATTTATTCTATTGGACTTTGACCATGGGAATATTTTTATTCCGAAGCTGACGTACTTCTAGCTCAATTATCTGGAGTGGCCTTTGCTCGTACGTCAAGTCTTCTCGTATCTCCAAGTTATTATAAGTGATGACATGGAATGGATCAGGGACGTACATTTTTAACATTGAGACATAAAAAATATCATGAACTCCTGCTAGTTGAGGAGGTAAGGCTAGTTGATAAGCAACTTCACCAACCCTTTCAAGAATTTCAAAAGGGCCTATATATCTTGGAGTAAGTTTGCCTTTAATGTTGAATCTTCGGATACCCCGACCTGGAGAAACTTTGAGGAATACATGGTCTCCAATTTAGAATTCCAGGTCACGCCTTCGATTATCAGCATGGGACTTTTATCTATCTTGTGCTACCTTGAGTCTTTCTTGAATCAGCTTGACCTTTTCACTAGTATCCCGACTGAGTTCCGGGCCTAGAAATTACTTTTCTCCAATCTCACTCCAGCATATAGGTGAGCGGCAACTCCTGCCATATAGTACTTCAAATGGTGCCATTTTAATGCTAACCTGATAGCTATTATTGTAGGTAAACTTCACTAGAGACAAGTGATCATGCCAACTTCCACCAAAATCAAGTGCACATGCCCGAATCATATCTTCCACCACCTGATTGGTTCTCTCAGTTTGACCATCGGTTTGTGGATGGAATGCAGTTTTGAAATTCAACTGGGTCCCTAATGAATGTTGCAGGCATTGAGATGTGAATCGAGGGTCTCGATCGGAGATAATAGTGACAGGGACTCCATGTAATTTCATGATTTCTTTTACATATAAGGCAGCCAAGACCTCTACGGACCATCGACTTTTTATAGGTAGAAAGTGAGCTGATTTGGTCAAGCGGTCAATGATCACTCAAATACCATCATGTCCTCCTCTTGACTTAGGTAGACCCATGACAAAATCCATCCCTATACTCTCCCATTTCCACTCGGGAATATCTAAGGGATGTAACTTCCCAGCGGACTTTTGATGTTCTGCCTTAACATGTTGACAAGTGAAGTAGCGTGATACATAGTCCGCCAGTTCCCTTTTCATATTGGGCCACCAGTAGTTCCTTTTAAGATCTTGATACATCTTTGTGGCACCAGGGTGAATGACATACCTTGATTTATGTGCTTCATCCATAACCAGCTTCTTAGTATCAGCATGATCTGGTATACAAGTGCGAACTCGGAAAAGTAATCTTCCGTCAATTGTTGTAGAGAAATCTGGCCGTTGATCAATATCATCCTTGATTTCCATCAACGTAGGATCATTCTCTTGCAACTTGACCAGGTCTTCTATTAATGTAGGTTGTGACCGAATATTGGCAATAAAATATTCTTCTTTCTCCTCACAAATATCCAGATTTAACTGGGCAAATTTAGCAATGAAATTAGTCATACCTTTCATGAGGCTTGATAACATTCCCATTGGTTTACTACTGAGCGCGTCGGCTACAACATTTGCCTTGCCTAGATGATATTGGATGGCGAAATCGAAGTCCTTAAGATACTCCTGCCATCGTCTTTATCTCATATTTAGCTCCTTTTGAGAAAAAAGATATTTTTGACTTTTATGGTCCGAATATACCATGAATTTTTCCCCATAAAGTTAATGACGCCAGATCTGTAGGGCAAATATAACGGCAGCTAGTTCCAGATCATGAACTGGATAATTTTCCTCGTGCCGTTTCAGTTGTCTTGACGCATAGCAAATCACTTTGCCATTTTGCATAAGAACGCACCCAAGGCCAATGCCTGATCCATCCGTGTATATTTCAAACATGTCGCCTTCAATAGGCAGTGCTAAAGTAGGGGCCGTGGTGAGATGCTCCTTGAGAGTTAAGAAACTCTCCTCACACTCCGTGGTCCATACAAATGAATTTTCCTTCCTCGTGAGTCTTGTGAGGGGAACGACGATTCTGGAGAAATCCTTGATGAACCGCCGATAATAACTAGCTAGACCAAGGAAGCTTCTGATTTCAGATATAGTTGTTGGTCGGCTCCAATTCTTGACAGCTTCTACCTTAGCAGGATCCACCGCAATTCCTTCTTTGGAAATGACATGGCCAAGGAAAGAGACCTCCTCTAGCCGGAATTCACATTTGTTTAGCTTTGCGTATAGTTGATGTTCCTTTAATGTTTGTAAGGAAATTCTCAAATGTTCCTCATGTTCTTCCCTCGTCTTGGAATAAATAAGGATATCATCAATGAACACGACCACAAAGCGGTCAAGGTACGGCCTGAAGATGTTGTTCATGAGTTGCATTAATGCTGTAGGGGCATTAGTTAACCCGAACGGCATAACCATGAACTCATAATGTCTGTATCTACTACGGAAAGTCGTCTTGTGAATATCTTCCTCCTTGATCTTCAATTGGTGATAGCCAGACCCGAGGTCAATCTTGAAAAAATACTCCGCACCAGAGATCTAGTCGAACAACTCATCAATATGCGGCAATGAGTACTTATTCTTGATGGTGAGTTGATTTAACTGCCCGTAATCGATGCACAGCCGAAGGGATCCATCCTTCTTCTTGACAAATAGGACCGACGCACCCCAAGGGGATGTGCTAGGTTGAATAAAATCTTTCTCCAGCAACTCCTGAAGTTGTTTCTTCAATTCTTGAAGTTTCGTGGGGGACATCCTGTAAGTGGCTTTTGACACAGGTGCTGCTCCAGGAGTGAGTTCAATGGAAAATTTGACTTCCCTTTCAGGTGGTAGACCAGGTAAGTCAGAAGGAAAGACATCAGGAAATTCTTTTACGACGGGGATTTTTTCTATAAGGATTTCCATGGACTAAGTAATGACTACGGAAGTAAAAAAGGCTTCACATCCTTGTGAGATGAGTTTGCAAGCGTGAAGAGAAGAAATCAGGGTAGGATGCTTCCTATACTTCATGCCAAGGAAAGAAAACATTGGGAAATCTGGTTTATGAAAAGAAATCCACCTATTGCAACAATTAATGTCGGCATAATGGTCACAAAGCCAATCTACTCCTAACATGACATCGTAGCCTTCCATGTCAAGGCATATGAGATTTGCAGGGAGATTGTGACCTTCTATGATAACCTCACTATCTGGGAAATAAGTTTTAAGTTTCGTTCCAGAACCTAAGGGTGTAACTATTGCTAGCTCCGAAGGTAAAGGAATAGGTGAAACTGACAAGGTTTTATCAAAAGTGCTAGAAATAAAGGAATGATAAGCACCAGTATCAAATAACATGAATGCAGGGTGCGAATAAATTTAGATGGTACCTTCCATTAATTCTACGTCTTTGGTAGCTTCCTCTTCTATAACAGCATTAAGACGAGCCTGTCGCCTTCGTCTGCCATCATTCTTTGAGGGTTGTTCCTTCATGAGAGGACAGTCCGGCATATGATGCTCCCGACTGCCACATCTGAGGCAAGTGCCGAGACGCTTCCAGCACTCCTCAGTCGAATGACCGAACTTTTCACAAAATGTGCAAGCCGCCATGACCTGCTTGTCTTCCTCCTTTGCCTTCTTATTTTTGTGATTGCCACTCCCACTCCCATTCCGAGACCTTTTCTTACTGCCACAGGACTGGTAAGACCCCGTGATACTAAACCTCTCTTCTTTCTTTCCTCGCCGATTCGCCTTCCGGATAGACTCTTCCCCTTTGCCCTTAAGTCTCTCGACCTTCTCCAAGGTCCTTTCATATAAATGTGCTCATTGGACCATCTCCGCATAGGTCCGAATATTTTGTGAATCCAGTTGTTGAATAAAGACCGGCCTTAACCCATCTAGAAAACGGTTGGCCTTTAGAATATCGGTGCTCACTAGATGCTCAGCATAATGGGCCAGGTAGGAAAATTGTAATTCATATTCCGCCACCGACATCATGCCTTGACGTAAGGAAGAGAATTCCACAGCCTTCCACTCCTTAACATGTTCGGAGAAATACTTTGCTCGGAAAAGAGTAAGGAACTCATTCCATGTAGGCTGGGCATTTTGAGGTTGTGCCGAGGTGGCCTTCCACCAAGTACGTGCATCTTATTCAGTTGAAAGGTGGCGAGACAGACCTTCTCTTGATCAGCACATTGCATAACATTGAAAATCCTCCCCATCTCGTCTATCCAATTTTCCACTTCGTCTGGATTGGAAGAGCCAGAAAAATGTGGAGGATTTAAGCTCCAAATGTTTCGGTGTAAATCGCCAGCACCAACCCGCGTGCTAGCTTGGGGCATAGTCTGCAGAGCTTGGGTAAGACCTGCAACCATTTGTTGCATTGCGTCCCAGTCGACACGGTGAGCCAGGGTAAGGCTAAGGTACCTGAGAATAGGAACAATTTGTTAATTCCTATAGAATCGATAGAAATTAACCTAGAGGTAATTTTTAATTAACTATCTCATCTCGGGCTCTACCCAATTCTCACATGGGTTTGGAATTTCTTTCCTTAGTTCATAGGTGTGGGTCCTTAGTCCTTGGACTTAGCCTATGACATGACATTTTTTTAGAACTTACTTATGCCTAGGCTCTGATACCAACTTAACTGTCATGCCCCGAGCCGTATGTGTACAGCGGAAGTAACTCGGGAACGTAGGCAGTAGGCAATATGCCTCAAGCTAGCAATATAATCAGAGCGCCATAACATCCATACAAAGGAAAGCACAATGATATAGACTCAAAATCCAACTTTATTGATATAATCATCAAAGTACATGAGTATTTGACCTTTCTTTGACAAAATGTCAACTAGACTCAAGAAAATAAAATTATAGGACTAGACTCAAACAATAAAATTACATCATTAACTCATGACTACTAGACCATCTTAGCTTCTCTTGACCTTCAGTCACTCTTGGACCCATCCTGGTTGCAGTCTGAATCCAACTCACTTGAACTTCCCGAAAAAATTGGAAAGTAGGGTAATGACCACACTTGCCCAGTAGGTATCTTCGCATCAACATGGAAGTATGCTTTAAGTAATTATATTTTTGCTCTAATGAAAATAGAGTAGAGGAAAATGCGGTAAAACACACGAATAAACCATAATAACAACCAGAATTGAACTATAGAGATATGACGCATGTGAAGGAATAATGGAGCATGATCAATCAAGATATAAGGTAAGGTGGCCTTTTGTTAACGAGAATGCACTTCATAACCATAAAGGCTATGCACTACAAAGTCATTTAACGAGAATGTACTAGCAGGCATGTAAATTATCACAAGATTGCCTCATGGTTTTCACCCGTCTATAAAAAAAGTACCCCCGACGCAATGCGATGCCAGTGTTCATCGTACCCCATGGTTTTCAATACGTTTTCGGCTATCTACCGACGGGCTAGCGTGGAGCCCTTGGACACTGTCCGTGTCCACTCTTGCATCTTCAAGTTACAGATCAAGCTACTTCCATGAGAAAGAACATCGTTTCGGCCAATAATATTCAATTCAACAATAGTTTCATGATAATGTAACCAAGGTAAAGAACGTACTCAATGTAAGACCATGAGAGTTCAAAGAATGATTTAAAATAAGGTCATGCTATGGAAAGACTCCAGAAGCATAACGGCAAGTTCTTTAACTTTCATAATTCATTAGATAGCTTTTGAATAAAATTTTAGGTTCTAGATAGTCAATAGATCATCTAGGATCATAGGAAAATCAACCCTTGGGTCAAATCCCGGGTTAAACATAGTTTAGACATAAGATGGTCAAGTCCGGACTGTTTCTGGGAGAAGTGGTCATGCCAGGACCATTTCTAGACAGTAGCGATCATGGAAGGGCCGTTTCTAGACTGAGTCGATGCCAAAATAAGGAAAGAGTCGACGTAACAAAATTCTCAACAGATGCGGTCACGGGCTGGCCGCTATTGGACATTAGCGGTCGTTTGATGACTGCCTCTAGCTAGGACTCAGAAAACCAGTGGTATGATATGTGCATTCTACTTTATTGGGCTTTTGAGGGTACAACTAGCTCGGCGTCCTAGTGGGAATCCTAGGCTCGCGGAGGCTTACAGAGGCCTTGAAATAAGATCACCTAGTCCGGTGGAAGGAATATCCAACGGAGAGGATCACAAGTCCAAGAGGTGTGCCTACATGTGCAAAGTGTAACTAATGACATCATATCGGAATACGTGCCATGCACTTAAGAAAAGACTGTAGATGATAAGGGATCATGGTAAACAGCGATCAAATCATCTCTAAACAAGTCCATGAATCGCATGAAAACATGATCATTAATACAAGAGTATATGTTTTGGCATGAAAGTAACATAAGTTTAAAATAGGTTTAAAATGCATAAGGAGCATGAAATCTATCAAGATGGATAGTAGATATAACCAAATTTATGAATACAGTATCATAAACAGGAATAAAACCTAATTACCTAGGCTTAACATATGTTTAATAGGGCTGTTATGCAATCTGTTTCGGGTTAACAGTATGTAGGACACATAAACGAAGAGGCGGTCTTGGGAGGACCGTTTCTGACAGTAGCGGTTCTACTAGGACCGCTTGAAGAGGTTTAGCGGTCGCTGGTAGACCGTTTCTAGCCTATCGGCCAGACAAGTAAAAATAGAGTACTAAAAGCCTATTCTAGGGTAAACTATGCATGTAAACTTTTGTAAACATGAAGGTAAGTCATGATAGAAGAAAAGTGATGCATGGAGATGCATAGGTTTGCGTGAATTAAATCAAATGATCATATTCTTCCCTTAAGGGCCGGATGCTTGTATGCAAAAATAATTTGAATGCGCAGTGACAAGAAAACATCAAATACTCGGTGCAGGAAGCATGAAATTACACACAACCAGAGGACTTTTACTCCTAACATGTTATTTTTGCCATTCATGAGATAACCTACCTCGGGGTTGGGCTTGGAACTCCGAATTTCTAACTGGAAGAAGACCCTAGTTTCTGCACGTCCAGTGCTAAATCATCAACTTCTCGTCCTTCTATCTCCTGATCCTCTTGACCTAAATCCATGAAATTTGGAGAGTATGTAGAAGATAGAAAGGGGAACAATAAGTTCTAAAGACACAACTCGAACTAACCTCGTTTAGGGCTTCTAATCTCCTGATCTTCACTGGACCGGCGCATTGTTTCTTGTGCTGCCTGCAGCGAACCAGAGACTTGCAGACGTTCTAACTCTTCAACGACTGGGTCTTTTAGCAGGAAAATTTGAGGGGAGTTAGATAAAACTAAGGAGAACATAAGTTTCTAAAAGACTAACCAGAAATAATGCCTCCTTACAGTCGAACTTCGCGAGCCAAAGTAAGGGTTCATGCAGGTCAAACTAAACCCTATTTATAGAGTTGGCCTAGTGTTTAGGGGACTATATCGAACTAAGAGTCCTAGATTGGGGTAGAATTGATACCTAGAGAGTTCTAGAGAGCCTCCTATACCAGATAGCTTCGATCCAAGGTGATTAAGTTGCCAAAGATCCAAGCTTTTCACATTTCTACAGGACTTGTTCACGGAAGCTAGTTGCGGTCGAGTGAGGACCACTATTAGGGTGTAGCGGTCGTGCGATAGACTGCATTTAGGCATTAATTCTGAAAATTTCAGATTTTTGAATTTATCCCTTATTTGTCCTATTTATCCCCTTTTTAATTCCCATTACGTTTCTATAATTGGGCTTGGGCCTAAAAGATTAGGTTTTAAGTCTTTTGGGCATATTTAGGTAGATTTAAACCTAACATAATATCTGGGCCTTTAAATAATTATTAAATAGGTGTATTCTCATTAAATAGCCCATGATGTCTAACGTGACTTAAACAATTGTATTTAAATTTAGAAAATTCCTATATAATTTTATGAAAATTTCACGGATGTTACAGACTCGGGCGTAAGCTCTTGCCCGAGCCGACAGAAGTGTTGTCGATGCTCGAGATGGCACTCTTGCACCGGGAATCGTCGGTGGAGAAGATACTGGGGTGCCAGTAACCCAAGGTTATGAACCAGCGTTGAGTGCTGGCGTAGCTGAAGCGTGGGGCAGAGGGCCCCTAGCGAGCGCTGAGGTTGCCACATCCCAAAGAGGAAGACCTGTGCTGGGAGTTGGTGTTGCTGGATTGTAGGGGGAAAGACCTCGTTGTAGGGTTGAGAGGTCAGGGGCTCGATGCGGAGAGCCCGCGTCAGGGACTAACCTTGGTAAGACTCAAGGTTGTATGCCCAGGCTGGATGCCGAGAAGCCTCGAACTCGGGGTTGAGACCCCGCATTGAGTGACGACTCGCTCAGGGTTCGGGTCGGAAGGCCTGAATAGAATGCTGAGGAGCCTTGGCCCCGGTGCGGAAGATCCGTGCTGGGGGCTAGCTCGACTGGGACTCGGGACTTGGGGCCCGAGTAATATGCTGAAGAGCTGTAAACTAGGGGCTGGGAGCCCGAGATGGGTGCTGGCGTGGCTGGGGCTTGGGATTGGAAATTCGAGTAAGATGTTGAGAAGCCTTGGCCCCGGGGCATAAGTCCCGCGCGAGGGGCAGGCTTGGTCGGGACTCAGAGCTGACAGCCCAAGCAAGATGCTGAGGGGCCAGGGCCTAGAGCCCATGTGGGAGACCGGTCGATGCTGGGCCCGGGAGCTGACTCTTGTCCAGGCGAAAGATGATGTAGGGCCCCCGCGGGGACCGGGGGTAGAGGCCCCGAGCCTGACACTCAGACGGGCCGCCAGTACTGGAGAAGGGTGCAGCACGTAGGCCGCACGAACGAGCATAGGCACTGGGAGCGGCTGCGAAACAGCCACAAGGACCACCCCCAGGAAGTAGGGCGATCCGACAACGGGTGCAAAGCTGCCGAATGCGATCGGCGTCGCCAAGTAGCCCACCCGTGCATGCGTGGCGATGACGATGGGGCCATAGGTCACGGCCGCCATGGTCGCTAAGGTGCTGGATGCTGGATTGGGACAACGGTTGAAGACAGTCGTCGGGCGTGGTCCGGCTGTCGGAACGCCAACTGGAAGCTACCGAGAAATGCGTACGCGTGCGCGCCTCCTCTACCTCTCCTGCAATGATAGGAAAAGGGCACCACCGCTTCAATGCTGGCACAGGCTTCTCTTCAGCAGAAATAAGAAAGGTGGGAGACGTCCCACCGGGCGTGCCATCCTTGTTGTCGTGGGTCGGGGATCAGTGACCGAGATTAGGGAAGGAATAAAGCGGGAAAGTAAGATACGGGAGTTTGATATATCTTGAGTATCCTCCCTTGTGGCCATATACCTCTCACAGCAGCACCAGGCACTCTCTTTTTTCGGAAGGTCGAGGGGGGTCGAATGGCACGAGAGGTTTCCGGGGGCTAGGGTAACTAGACCTGGTTGCGGGCGTGCCTGTCGATTTCTATACAATCACCCGTGGAATCGAAGGTTGACTGCGGAAGCGTCTCTAGGACATGACACGTGGGCTCGGGAGATCGGGCGACAAGTGGAGAGAGGAGGTTCCATGGGTGCGAATGCGCATGCGATTGCGAGGATTCGTGTACTGGACGTCTTTCCCCATCGACCGTAAGCAGTCGGTGTTTATTTACATCGGATTGAATCCGAACACCTTTGTTCCGTGCTAAAGATGAGCTTGGATATGTCTGAAGCCATGGATAGAGGACCGGGGGTACCCTACAGCTATAGGGGGACCATTGCACTTGACTGGGAGGGTTGATTAACTTGGGGCGGAGGCACCGGACACACACTGGGTGGTATGGAGGTGACGCTGAGACCTGGGTACGGATATGTGTATTCAACTGGTTTTATTATAATAGCCACGTGGGCTTTGCAAATGGGCCGAGGTAGCCAAAGTACAACTGGCGCAAGTCGAGGGATAATTCCGACGCGTAGGTCGGTCCCCGGGTCGATGTTGAACACGGCGGATATCCGCGTGTCTTACAGAGGCTCTCGATGAGGAGATCGAGACGAGCCCGACTGCCTAGGTGGCAATGGCGGTTGTGGGCCGACGCCTGAAGGAGGCCAGATGCGGCTCGAGATGAGGGGTCGGGTCTGGGCCTTGGAAGGTGAGTGTCGTCATACTGGGGAGTCGGGGTCGATCTCGGGAATATTACTTCTGGGCCAGGGTCCGGATAACTCGATTCCGTGGTCAAGGCGATCGGTGGCCAACTCGGGGTGAGCGGTGGGTACGCGGTTCCGTGACAGAGATAGGTGCGACATCATGGCGTATGCTTAGCCGTCGTAGGGTGCCATACGCAAGCAGACCCGTGGTGCGGGTGTGTTCGCGGTCATCATAATGCCTTATACGCGACAGGGATGGACTTGTGTGAGATGGCTAGATGCTATGTAAGGGAAGTACGTATGACCTACCCTCGGCGTGTATGAGCCGATCGGCAAGCCAACCACTCACACACTTAGCTCCTTGTGTCCTTGGTCCTTGCTGGGTGCCTACGGAGGTCCGAGCTGTTCATTCGTGCATGCATGCACCCACCTCTCATGCCCCTTGAGCTTCTAAGGGGGATTTTATAGAGGAATACGAAGGGTTAGGGGGGTTTAGGCGGACCAAGTTGAGGGTAGAACTTGGTCCGCGTAAACCCTTTAGAATAACATTTTTTTTTGTTATCAGAGTGGGGGGGTTTAGGCGGACCAACCCAGGGGCTAGGTCTGGTCTGCCAAAACCCCTCCCCCAGGGGGTTTAGGGGGACTAGACTGGGCAGCCAGCCTGGTCCGCCTAAACCCCTCCCTAGGGGGGGTTTACGCGGAGTAAGTTTGGGTTTTTGTTTTTTTTAAACTATTTTTTTCTAGCTGGGGTTTTGGTGGACCGGCTTCTGGGTGGGGGTTTTTTGATAAAAAACCTTCCTTTTTTATTATTGGAGGGGTTTAGGTGGGCCAACCTGGGGGCAAAGTTTGGTCTGCCGAAACCCCCCTATGGGGAGATTTACGCGGAGCAAAGTGAGACAGAGGGTGGTCCCCCCCTATAAAATCTGGTTTTTTGCTTCTTTTGGCCCCACTTTGACCCAGTGTGACCACAGAAGATGAAGGATACGAGCTTGGACTTGGTTGGCTGGTTGATTGCGCGCGTGGACCTAGTTGATTGACATTGACTTGCATGACTCTGGGATCGCTCCGTCTTCGCGAATCCTTCCGCACATGGGTACGTTGGTCGATCTTGCATGATACTGGGACTGGAGATTGGCCATGGGGCCCTTGGGCTTGGAGGAGAGTGCGGCCCCCAAGGAAGTTCATCCTCCCTGGGGCGCGGCCGCGCTTGGGGCAAAATCCCCCCTGGGTGAGCCGTTGCCACGGGGAGTAAATAAATATCGTGATGAGGCAATTAACTATAGCCAGACAAAATGATGAGCTGAAATAAATCAAGAGGATAACTTAGAATAGAACAATTGAATAACGAGAACTTTCATGTAATTGGCCGTAACAAGCACGCAAGTACAATCATGTAATGAAATTTCACGTAGAAGTGAATGTCATAGATTAACACGCTAGCAAATACTTAGGTGCAATGCCACACCTTGTCATTACAAACTCCCATGGGCACAAGTACTTTCGGACGCTCCTCCTAGGACCAGATCGGGCCCTTTATGATACGTTGGCGTTGAGTGGTGGATCGAAGATCCCAAGTAAAATCTAGACATTCATTATTTACCGGCCAAGAGTTTCAAGTTAAGTTCAAGTAACCAAGCACTAAGAATGAAGGCAATTCCGTTAGAAGGAATTCAAGAGATAAGTCATAGGGATAAGACTTCTAGAACCAAGATTTGGGGAAGTTCAAGAATATAACATTCAAGGGGTCGTGAATACATCAGGGTAGTAGCCTGGATACACTAAAACCTAGACAAGGCTCAGGTCTCGCGATGCCACACAAAACTTGAAGTTCAAGAAACTGGGCAAGGTAGCGGTCGATAGAGAATTGCGGTCATGAGGTAGCGGTCAAGAAATAGCCGTGATCAAAAGAGGGTCCCAAGGGGTTTGCGTAGACTCACTAGGCAAGTGCGTCGACTCACAAAATAGGAAAATGAGAACGTGGTCAAGAGAGAACTGCAGTCTCACAATAGCGGTCTAGGAAGATCAGCGTCCAGGTCAGGAAAAGCAGTCGACAGAGGCCCTTTCAATCGACTGAACAGGGTCAGTCATCTGAAATAGGGAAAATCAGTCGACCTGGCCAACATCAGTCGACTGAAACAGAGAAATTAGTCGACCTGGACAACATCAGTCATTTGAAACAAGGTTCAGTCGATTGAAATAGGACTGGCACGTAGGCCCAAGGAAAGAAGAATGCGGTCAGTCAGCCGTCCGTGACCCGGAGGTTGCGGTTCGCAAAGGCCCACGTTCTGGACAGAGTTTTGCAGAATAACCTCGTTCCGCCCACTCAAAAGTCGGTCGAATCCAGTAGGGGTTCAGGGTTTTAGGGTACAACCCGCTCGACGTCCTAGTGGGAATCCCAGGCTCGCAGAGTCTTAAGGAGGCCTTGTGATAGTGGTTCCAGTCTGACAGAAGGAATATCCGACAGAGGGTCCCAACTATCCCAAGAAATTGTAAGGTTCCGACCAGAATGCGCAGCGGAAATCATCGAAACCTTAGATTGCATATCGTTGCCAGTTTTTCAAAATCGAACTAGATCGATAAACCCTGCGGTGTGAAGAACGATTCATTACCTTTGCGGGGTTGATAATCTCCAAAAATCTCGAAGACGAACGAGAGGAAGATCCCGAAGTCGCGATCCATTCAAGGGTCCGGCCTCTAGACGTATCCACACGAGCAGTGGAAGCAGATGGGATCTCCTCCACGATCTCCACGCGCCGACCCGATCTCAACACCACCATCCACCGGGGAGGAAGGAGAGAGAAGGAAGGGGGCGCACCTTGGAGAGAGAGAGAGAGAGGAGAGAGGGCGGCTAGGGTTCTTCCTGTATCTTGGCCAGGGTTTCTCCCTTTAGCGTATATTTATAGACCTTTGGCATTTTTCATAAAAACCCAATAATAGTCTATAAAGTCCACCCATACCGGTCTGTCCAATACTCTATTGTGTGTGACCCTCTAGGCTCAATAGTCTGTTTAGTTTTCCAGCCCATTAAGTAAAGAACTCCTTCTTAACTTAATTAATTCTATCCATTAACTCTTAATGGCATTAGTGGGCTTTCCGATCACGAAAAATACCAAGCAACGCTTCGTGATCCCAAATGGCATTGGGGATAAGCAACCCACTCTGGAACCTTTCCATCTGTAGATTCCACACAGTTATAGATCCTCATTCATCTAATGCCCCACAAAGACTAGGGTATGGTCAAACTGTCAAACCCTATTGAGTCCCGGTTGGACTAAGTCTTGTACTCTAAACTGGTTCATTAGAAAAACTCCTTTTTCATAATGAACTCCCGTACCCTGGTCAGGGGATTTCCCGAGTACAGATCCGTAGGGCATTCTATCTCATATATTATACTGAGAGTGAATGATTCTATGTTGTCAAACTAATTACCTTCGCATGAGTTCCATTGAGTCCAAATGACTAACTGTACAAGACCACTTAATTGAAGTCCATAAGTCAGTAATGAAATACTCAGCATCCCTTATGCAAGACATCTTTAGTGACTCAGGTCTAAGATCCAACTGTGCTACTGTGACATAGAATACCCTGATTGACAGTCAGTATGATTACCATTCAAGGATTCTAGATCGGGTCAGTTCAGTGAACTCATTCCACTAATGAGCACCCACACACATACTTCAGTGTCTCCACACTGATGACTATGAGAACAATCACACCCATCATATGAGTAAGTATCATGTGTGCCAGTCTATCCGGATCTTCAATATCCCTTCTTGAAGATCCTATGGCTGGGAACATTTAGAACATGTGCATCCAGATGACTGATCTCATTATCATAATCTCATTATGATCCAGTCATCATCGCACACGTTCAGGGACTTCATCACATTCGAATCATTAGATACAATGAATAAATGCCATTAATATAAATATGAATAAGATATTACAAGAAATGACGCCATCACATCTCATGTGATTGGCTTTTAAGGCATACATTTCTATCAATCTCCCACTTGTACTAAAGCCAATCACCCACATGCTTGATCCCCATCAGCCCTAGGTGACGCTCAAAAACACTTTGAGTCAACGGCTTAGTTAGTGGATCTGTAATGTTATCACTGGATGACACTCTATCAATTACAACATCTCCTCTGGCTATTATCTCTCTGATCAGGTGGTAACGTCGCAAAATATGCTTCGATTTCTGATGAGACCTCGGCTCCTTTGCTTACGCAATCGCCCCATTATTATCACATAATAAGGGGACCGGATCAGAGATGCTTGGTACAACTCCAAGCTCTTCGATGAACTTCTTCATCCAAACCGCTTCTTTGGCCGCCTCAGCAACAGCAATGTACTCTGCTTCGGTCGTAGAATCAGCAGTGGTTTCTTATTTGGAACTTTTCCAACTCACTGCCCCACCATTCAGGGTAAACACATACCCCGAAGTTGACTTGTTGTCATCTTTATCGAACTGAAAACTCGAGTCAGTGTAACCTCAAAGTTTCAAGTCTTCTCCTCCATAAATCAGAAACATATCCTTAGTCCTTCGCAAGTACTTAAGGATACACTTCACAGTTATCCAATGTTGCTCACCTGGATCCGCCTGAAATCTGCTCGTAACACTTAGAGCATATGCAACATCAGGCCTTGTACATAACATGGCATACATGATGGACCCTATGGCAGAAGCATAAGGTACTCTACTCATATGCCCCCTCTCTTCAGGAGTCTTAGAGGACATATCCTTAGAGAGGTAAACTCCATGTCTCATCGGTATGAGACCTCTCTTGGAGTTTTTCATGTCAAACCTTTTGACAATGGAATCTATGTACATTGATTGGGACAAGTCTAGCATCCTATTTGATGTATCTATATAGATCCTGATCCCCAATACATAGGACGCTTCACCCAAATCCTTCATGGAGAAGTGCTTAGACAGCCAGGCTTTAATTGATGATAACATAGCTACATCATTCCCAATGAGTAGTATGTCATCGACATATAGGACCAGGAAGGTGATTGCACTGCCATATGTTTTCTTATACGCACACGGCTCATCTTTGTTCTTAATGAAGTCATAAGACTTGATGGCTTCATCAAATCTTAAATTCCAACTGCAGGATGCTTGCTTCAATCCATAAATGAATCTCAGCAACTTGCATACCTTATCTGGGTGCTCCTTGGATATGAATCCCTCAGGCTGTATCATATACACCTCTTCCTCAAGGTTTCCATTGAGAAAAGCAGTCTTCACATCCATCTGCCAGATCTTATAATCATGGTACGCAGCGATAGCAAGTAAAATCCTGATGGACTTAGTCATGGCAACTGGTGAGAAGGTCTCGTCATAGTCAACACCTTATCTTTGACGATATCCCTTCGCAACCAACCTTGCCTTATAGGTATCAACCATTCCATCTAATCCAACTTTTCTTTTAAAGATCCACTTACATCCGATGGGAACTATACCCTCGGGTGGATCTACCAAGTTCCAAACCTGGTTGGAGTACATAGAGTCCATCTCCGATTTCATGGCCTCTTGCCATCTCCAGGAGTCAATACCACTTATTGCCTCCTCATAGGTCTTAGGATCATCATCCTCATCATAGTGTGCCTTGACCCCAACATCAGAGATATGTCCCACATATCTTTCTGGTTGGACAGGTACACGGCCAGACCTATGCACAGTTAGTGTGCCATCCTAAACTGGTTCCTGAGATGATGCAACTCCAGTTTGTGGTTCTAGAACCTGTTCTAGTTCTACCATACTCCCACTGTTTTCTTCAAGGATATACTCATCCTCTAGGAACAAAGCTCGCTTAGCCACAAACACTCTTTGATCGCTAGGCTGGTAGAAATAATATCCATAAGTTTCCTTAGGATATCCCACAAACCTGCATCTTTCAGTATTGGATGCCAGTTTATCAGGATTGTGTCTCTTAACATGGGCAGGACAACCCCAGACCTTAACATACTTTGGGTTTGGTTTCTTTCCTTTCCATATCTCATATGGAGTGGAAGACACTGATTTAAAAGGAACTATGTTTAATAACTGAGCAGCAGTGTCTAGGGCATAGCCCCAGAGCGACAAGGGCAATCCAGCAAAGCACATCATGAATCGTACCATATTTAATAAGGTACGATTCCTCCTTTCAGCCACACCATTCAGCTGAGGTGTCTAAGGAGGAGTCCATTGGGATAATATACCATTATCCTTTAAGTATTGTGTGAATTCTGTACTCAAGTATTCCCCTCCTCAATCAAATCGAAGAGTTTTAATACTCTTTCCTGTTTGTTTCTCTACTTCATTTTTAAACTCCACAAATTTCTCAAAGGCTTCAGATTTGTACTTCATCAAGTACACATATCCGTACCTAGAGAAATCATCAGTGAAAGTAATGAAGTATGAGTAACCCCCTTTGGCTTGGGTGGACATGGGTCCACATACATCAGAATGTATGAGTTCTAACAACTCACCAGCTCTCTCTCCATGTCCAGTAAATGGAGAGTTGGTCATTTTTCCCATGAGGCAAGATTCACAGGTTGCAAATGATTCATAATCAAATGGATCAACATATCCATCTTTGCACAACTTTTTCAATCTTTCCTCACTAATATGATCAAGCTTACAATGCCAAAGGTATGCTTGATTTACATCATTCCTCTTCCTCTTAAGAGGTCCATCCACACACAAAATAGGAGTATTCACATCTAGTAAAAACAAACCATTAATTAAGCTCCCACTGGCAAACAATTCACCATTTAATAATAAAGAACATATTTTATTACCAAAGCTCACAACAAATCCATATTTGTTCAAGCATGAAATGAAAATAATGTTCTTAATTATAGAAGGAACATAATAACAGTCTGTCAACTTTAATGTAGCGCCTGAAGGAACCTTGAGGTTCTCTCTCCCGACTGCAAGTGCAGCAACTCTTGCTCCATTTCCCAGTCGTAGGTCAACCTCTCCTTTATTCAATCGCCTGCTACTTGTCAGAACCTGAAGCATCTCCAAGCTTCTGCTTTGCTTTCTCTGCAAGATACAACTTGCAGTTCCTCTTCCAATGGCCATCCTTATGACAATGGAAGCACTGGCTCTTGTCTTTGCTAGCCGCTTCTTTCTTTGCAGCCTTTACATGTTTTCCCTTCTTCTTGGCCTTGCCTTTCTTAAAGGCCTGCTGAAAATTCCTCTTCTCGTTGGTCTTACCAACAAGCATCACAGGAGCTTTCCCATTGTTCATGGTGCTCTCAACAGTCTTCAACATGTTTAGAAGCTCTGCCAGAGAGCATTCTATTTTGTTCATGTTGAAATTGACAATGAACTGGGAAAAATAACTAGGGAGAGATTGTAGAATCAGATCAACACAAAGATCTTTATTCATGTCGAAACCCAATTCTGCCAACCTTTCCATCCACTTAATCATCGTGAGAACATGTGTCTGCACAGATGTTCCCTCAGACATTCTTGCCCCGAACAGACTTTTAGATATCTCATATCCTTCTGTTCGACTTTGAGCTCCAAAGAGCTCCTCAAGGTGAAACAGAATGGATCTGACATCCATCTTTTCGTGTTGCCTCTGTAACTCATTTGTCATAGAGGCAAGAATATAGCATTGGGCAAGCGTGGTATCATCTTTATACTTCTCGTAAGCAATGATCTCTCCCTCTTCAGCACCATCGGAAGGAAGAGGAGGTACATGCCGATCAAGAACATAGGCTATCTTCTCAGTAATGAGAACAATTCTCAAGTTCCTGAGCCAGTCACTATAGTTTGGACCAGTAAGCCTGTTGGTATCAAGTATGCCACGTAACGGGTGGTTTGCCATAGAAGTCTACAAGAGAAGATTTGTAATAATTAGATAACATGCAGATATTCATTAATTAAGATATGGTCTTTAATCCTAATTTTATAACTTCCACTAATTTTTGACGAATTTGCACAACCCTCATTGTGCATAGACGGGATATTCCAGCAATATCCTAGTGGGACCAGAATCCCATTAACATTATGGTAGTGGCCTTGTGGCAGCACAATAAACCACCCCATACTTAATGGGTAGGCAACTCTTGCCAATTGTAACTCCTTGCAACTCCTAGTATATTCAGCCTCCAGACCTTTGTGACCTTGTGGCAGCACAACAAATCACAAGATCTGGTTAGGTTAGACCCGTTGTTACGTTATGAGAGTGAGTTCAATACATGACCCTTGTGGCAGCACAACAAAGCCATGCCGGCACCCATCCCAAAGTTTGGCCCAAGCCTTAGTCTAAGTCTTTGCCCCCTTGCTGTGAGGGCCTTGTGGCAGCACAACAAACCCACACAGTCTAAGAGCAGCTCACTTAGACTATAACAACGAAAGGCTACGTGGGTCATTCTTAATACCTCACGTTTACAACCTAATATGAGATCGAGAGATTTTGATTAAATTTTGGTCTCATCAATATAGGTGCTACATACATATAAGAATTTGGAGTATCGTATATACCCTAAATATACATATATGTTATAAGTAGCAAATACACATATATCATATATATGTAATAATACCAATGGATGATCATGGACCATATTCCTAGCAGCATTACCAGAGCCAGTTGGTAATGCTCACAATCATGGTAAATAGAAAAACATGGAGCATCCAATGCTCCCACTAGATGTGAAGAATCTCCTGAGGCCCTCGCATCCGATCTGCTTCTTTGTCTCCATTCACTTCTCATTATTCCAAGTAAATTTGTAATTGGGCACGCATACCCACAAATATACATCAGATAATAATAAGAAACTTTGAACTAGTCAAGAGGAGTACAATACATGAGAGAGATAGAATGTACAACCCGGATTAATAAGAGAGAGAGAAGGAGGCACGCAGGCCCCATTAATCACATCACATATACCATTCACCATAAAGAGAATCATCACATGATTTCTAAGTCCATGATCATCCATCCACACACAAGACACATCACATGCATCTTACAATAATTATCACATATTTACATCGAGATAACGATAATTTCAAAATATAATAATTAATTTTGAAATCGCGCATATTAACATTCAACTAAACAATTTAGTTAGAACAAATAAGTCTAAACAACTTTAGACCACCGTCATTCACATTCACTGCATGGGCTCAATGATGATTTCTAATTAATTAATCTCATAAGAATCACATTCTTATAGTAATTAACTTTAATTAATTAGATAATAGGAAATACTTAAAACCCTTTTAAAATTTCCATTAACTAATTAACCAGAGGCCAATAATGAAAAATAGGTTAATAGATTGCTAAAACAATTTTAGGATCCATAAAAATATTTTTCAGAATTTTCCCAGAATTTTTTTGACATTATATGCATTTTAAACATTTTAAAACGCAAAAAAATCAAAAAAAAATATGTGTGGGCCTTATCGGGAGCGAATCCGGCGTGGGCCGGACCCCCCTGCGGGAGACCCGCGGGGGGCTTCTTCCCCACCCGAAATGAACGGGAGGGGGCTGGGGTAAAACCCTAATCCCCGATGCGCACCGCAGGGGGTTCGTCCGCCGCCCTCGACCACCGAGGATGACCCCAGGGGTCCCACCGGAAGGGCCACCGACCATCGGTCCCGTCGCCATCGTCGGAGGAGGCGCTCGCGATGAGCACGGAGCTCCTCCGCCCTATTCACCGTGAACATCGCCGCGACCCCCGGACCGGCCACCGCACGCCGCTGGACGTTGCCAGACGTCGTCGGACGCCGCGATGAACCATCTAGGGTCCCTTACCAGTCCGATGGGTGCCTGAAATAGAGGAATTTCACCCTGAAACGGCCTCCCTCTCCGCGCATGAACGGCGACTGCGGCCGCAAAGAAGTGTTCGATTCACCCTCACCGTTGGGTCAATCAACGCACTAAACGTGCGTTTTAATCCTCTTGATACCAGGAACAATTCCATAGGTTCAATCGACCAAAAACTCATCCCATGAGCAACCCAATCGAGTGACGAACATTGAGCCCCATGCACGAACGAGAACGATGAAAAATAATATAATAATGCCGATTTTGATCAAACCAGCAACCTAGCTCTGATACCACTGTAAGGTTCTGACCAGAATGCGCAGCGGAAATCATTGAAACCTTAGATTGCATATCGTTGCCAATTTTTCAAAATCGAACTAGATCGATAAACCACGGGGTGTGAAGAACGATTCTTTACCTTTGCGGGGTTGAGAATCTCCCAAAATCTCGAAGGCGAACGAGAGGAAGATCCCGGAGTCCCGAGCCGTTCAAGCGTCCGGCCTCTAGACGTATCCACACGAGTAGTGGAAGCAGACGTGATCTCCTCCACGATCTCCACGCGCCGACCCAATCTCAACACCACCATCCACTGGGGAGGAAGGAGAGAAAAGGAAGGAGGAGCACCTTGGAGAGAGAGAGAGAGGAGAGAGGGAGGCTAGGGTTCTTCCTATAGCTTGGCCAGGGTTTCTCCATTCAGGGTATATTTATAGACCTTTGGCGTTTTTCACAAAAACCCAATAATAGTCTATAAAGTCCACCCATCCCGGTCTATCCAATACTCTATTGTGTGTGACCCTCTCGGCCCAATAGTCTATTTGGTTTTCCAGCCCATTAAGTAAAGAACTTCTTCTTAACTTAATTAATTCTATCCATTAACTCTTAATGGAATTAGTGGGCTTTCCGATCACGAAAAACACCAAGCAATGCTTCGTGATCCCAAATGACATTGGGGATAAGCAACCCACTCTAGAACCTTTCCGTTTGTAGATTCCACACAGTTATAGATCCTCATTCATCCAATGCCCCACCAGGACTAGGGTATGGTCAAACTGTCAAACCCTATTGAGTCCCGGCTCGACTGAATCTTGTACTCCAAACTGGTTCATTAGAAAAACTCCTTTTTCATAATGAACTCCCGTACCCTGGCCAGGGGATTTCCTGAGTACAGATCCGTAGGGCATTCTCTCTTGGAGAGGGGGATTCCTGCAGCCCACTCAAAGAGCAGACCCAACTAGGCCCAACAAGGCCCAACGAGGCAAGCTCGCCCAAGTGACAGCCCGCAGGGCCCACTCGGAAAAGCCCAATAAAACAATGCTCGAGGAAACAACTCTCCTAGGCGGCCCCAAGGCTCGGAGAGCCCGAGCCTCGGTCAGGTCACAGGAAGACCCGCGCACGAGCTACCCCTCCGCCCGAAGGGGGGAAGCGCTAGTCGGTCTATCCGACCCATCTCCTCACCGAGCTAGGCCTATCGCCCGATAGGGCCGGCCCCCTTAAGCTCGGGACGACCGATGAAATGTTCATCATTGCAGCCGTTAGAGTCCACAACGAGCCAAACGCTAAGAAGTCCAGGAGCTCCGGTTTCCCCGCGAGGATAACACCCCCACGATGAGGCCATCAAAGCCCACGACGAGGACGTAACCTCCACCGGAGACCTCTCAGCCTGCAGGACTCCAGAAGGCGGCGCACTATAAAAACCTGGGATACCCTCCGGCGAAAGGTAAGTCAAGAAGGGTATTGTTCCACCCCCAACTCCTGAGCAAGGATCACTTCACCCCATTGGTGGAGAGGGATATCGCGCCCTCACCTTCTCCTCCCTATCGCTGCTCCCACCATTGCTCTACTGACTTGAGCGTCGGAGGGTTTTACCCCAGGGAATCCCCCTGGGCCCTCTGACACGTTTCCCTATCTTGCAGTTCATTATCTTGGTAATTACTAGCCAGCTCAGGAACCAGCGCGAGATTTCGCCTCTACATCTGGCGCCGTCTGTGGGAAACGCACGAAGAGCCAACATGGTGAGAAGGAGCTCAAGGAGGAGGTCCGCCGGTGAAAGGGGTAAGGCCAGGGTAGCAGCAGGGGATGGCCCTTCTAGGGCCTCACAGAACTCTCCCTCCAACGCCAGCATCCCCGCCGACGGACCACCACCCCCCCCCCCCCCCCGCGGCAGCGGGGCTACCCCCCTACGGTGGTGCCGAAGCCTTCCAGGCCCTTACCGCCAAACTGGATGTCCTCGTGGATCTCATGAAGACCCAGGTGGCCAGGGATGCAAGGTCCCGTGCCCCGTCAGGGAGCCCCCCCCCCCCGCAGGAGTACGTCCGAGCACACAGTTGGGGGCCGCTTCACCCTCCGCGGCCAGCAGCTCATCCGTAACAGGGTCGGAGGACCCTCGCAAGCTCCACCTCCGGAGCAAGAGGCCTCCTCCACGCCGAGGAAAGGAAGGCGGGGGGCGCAACTGCCAGATCCAGAAGCCGACGTTCCCGGAGACCGCCAAGGCACCCCCCTAGCCTCGCGGCACGACAGCAACCTGAGTTATCCCTCCGGCTGCGAGATTTCGAAAGGCGCTTCGCTGAGCAGGAGCGCGCCCTTCGCACCCTGCAGAAGGCCTCTTCCCCGGAAGACGAGGAGAAATCCCCATTCTCCGAGTATATCTTGAAGGCGGAGGTATCTCCCAGAGCCCCCATACCAACCTTCAAGCTTTACGACGGCCAAGGCGACCCGACCGATCATTACGATAGCTTCGATGCCCTGATGACTCTACACAGAGCGTCGGACCCCATCAAGTGCCGAGCCTTCATGACCACTCTGGTCCAGGGTGCTCAAGCGTGGTTCCGGGCTCTCACCCCCGGATCCATCTGACACTTCAAGCAGTTCGGGCGAGTCTTCAAGGAGAGCTTCGCCGGAAGTGCCCCCCCAAGGTCGGTAGCGGGGCTCTTGGCCCTCAAACAGGCGCAAGGGGAAAGGCTCCGGGCTTACGTCCACTGGTTTAAATCGGAAGCCCTCCGAATCCCCCGCCTGGATGTGGCCTCGGCCACAACCGCACTGACCGGGGGTACCCGGGATGAGAACCTCCGCCGTGAACTCGTCCTCCACCCTCCCTCGACCCTTGCCGAGCTAGTGACTCTGGCTCTACGCCACGCCGAGTGCGAAGAAGTGCTCAGCGCTTGTCGAGACGCAACCGGCTCGAGTCGGGAGGGGGACAAGAAGCGGGGCCCCGAGCCAAATCCTAGCTCGGGAAAGAAGCGAGATCGAGATGGAGAGCACAAGCGGAAGTACGAGTGGTACACCCCGTTAACCGCCCTGGTCTATGAAATCTATGAAGACGTCAAAGACTAGGGACTTCTCCGTCGGCCCGAGCCGATGAGGTCGAAGAACAGCAAGCGAGATAGACATTGTCTATTCCACGGCAATCACGGGCATCACACCGGTGATTGCCACCAGCTCCAAGATGAAATCGAGCGCCTCGTCTGCCTGGGGCACCTGGCTCGGTTCACTGCCGAGCGCAGAGAAGATCAAGGCGCTGCAGAGGAGATTGACAACGCCCCCCGAGGGGTCCACATCAACGTCATCTCTGGAGGAATAGCATCAGGAGGCGACAGCAGCTGTGGAAGGAAGCGTCATGCCGAGCGGGCGAGCCGAGCCCCAGAGCCACCCAAGGCCCCGCCCCAGGTCATAGTCTTCTCCGATCAAGACCTGGAGGGGCTGAGCACCCCGCACGATGACGCCCTCGTAATCTCGGCCACTATAAACCATTGTAACGTAGATCGGATTCTTGTGGACAATGGAAGTGCCCCTGATGTGTTGTCTTATGACTGTTTCCCCAAAATGGGAGAGGGTCCATCCAAACTCCGCCCGATCCGGACGCCCCTCTGTGGGTTCAATGGCCTGGCCACTCTCCCCGAGGGAGCCCTAAGCCTGCCGGTTACCCTCGGCACCCCACCCAAAACTGTTACGGTCATGGTAGACTTCATAGTGATCAAAGGGATGATAGCGTACAACGCCATTTTCGGTCGGGGAATCCTCAGCCGGATCAAGGCAGCACCATCTACCTATCACCAAAAAATGAAGTTCCCCACCAAGAACGGAGTAGGGGAAATCCGAGGTAACCAGGCCACGGCCCGAAGGTGCTACAACATCTCAGTGGAGGCCACGCGGCCGGACGGGAATAATAAGGGCCCCCGGGAAGTCGAGGAAAAATCCGCAGCTACTAAGCCAGGTGGCGAGTTGCTGACAATCTTCCTAAACGACGACCCGACCCTAGGAGTAAGGATCGGAGCCGACCTACCACCCGAGGAACAGCAGCAATATAAGAATTTTCTTTCTGAGTACATCCGAGTCTTCGCTTGGTCCGACAATCAGCTCCCTGGGATACCAGAGGAGACCGTGCTGCACCGACTCAACCTCAACCCCACCATGAAGCCCGTGCAGTAGCGCCGAAGGAAGCACGCACCAGAGAAACAGACGATCATCAAGGCGCAGGTCACCAAGGGGCAAGAGACTGGTCTTTTTAGACCGGTCCTATACCCGACGTGGCTAGCCAACGTCGTCCTGGTACCAAAGGCTTCCGGCGAGTGGTGGATGTGCGTGGACTTCACCGACTTGAATAAGGCGACCCCTAAAGACTGCTATCCCTTGCCCAGCATCGACCAACTGGTCGACTCGACATCGGGCAACGAGATGCTCAGCTTCTTGGATGCCTATTCGGGTTACCATCAGATCAGAATGAATTCTGAAGACATCGAGAAGACCGCCTTCATCACCGACTACGGCGTGTACTTCTATACCCGGATGCCTTTTGGGTTGAAGAACGCCGGAGCCACATACCAAAGACTGGTCAACCACATGTTCGAGGAGCAGCTAGGTCGGAACGTCGAGGCCTACATTGACGACATGCTCGTCAAGACCCCCAGGGCCCAGGACCACTTCACCGACCTCGCCGAAGCCTTCGGCGTCCTCCTAAAGTACAACATGAAGCTCAATCCCGCCAAGTGCGCCTTTGGAGTAAGATCCGGGAAGTTCCTGGGTTTCCTGGTCACTCAGCGTGGGATCGAAGCTAACCCCGACAAGGTCCAGGCCATCCTGGACATGCGCCCGCCCGCCTGCATCAAGGACGTCCAGCATCTGACAGGGCGTATCGCCGCTCTCAGCCGTTTTCTGTCCCGTGCGGCCGAACGATGCTTGCCCTTTTTTAAACTATTAAAGGGGCCCAAGTGGGCATCTGCTACGTTCGCATGGGATGAGGAATGCCAGAAAGCGTTCGCTGAGCTTAAGGAGTTCCTGGCTTCACCCCCGGTGCTCTCTAAGCCCGTGCCGGGCGAAGCTTTGCTACTCTATCTCTCGGCGACGCCATCAACGGTCAGCTCGGTCCTGGTTAGAAATGACTCGGGAATCGAAAGACCAGTCTACTATACCAGCAAGGTGCTTAGCGAGGCCGAGAGGAGGTACCCCGCAACCGAGAAGCTCGTGCTAGCGCTGGTTACCTCCGCGAAACGCCTCCGACCCTACTTCCAGGGGCACCCCATCACCGTGCTAACCGGCGAGCCGTTGAAGAAGATTTTGGCCCACCCCGAGGCCTCGGGGTGACTCGTCAAATGGGCCCTTATGCTTGGGGCCTACGACATCTCGTATCGCCCGCGCTCAGCTATAAAAGGTCAAGCGCTCGCCGACTTCATCGCCGAAAGCACCATCCCGACCGAAGGGAGGCTACTGACCATGCTCGGGCAAACCTGGGAACTGTACGTCGACGGTTCTTCCAACTCGGTCGGTAGCGGTGCTGGGATCCTCCTAAGATCCCCCCAAGGAGTGGAGCTGCAGTATGCCTTGAAATTCAACTTCCAGGCGTCCAACAACGCTTCCGAGTACGAGGCCCTTATATCGGGAGCATGCATGGCCCGGCGGTTGGGGGCTGAGCGAGTCAGGATCCACACCGACTCTCAGCTAGTCGCGAGCCAGGTCAACGGCGAGTACGAAGCTCGAGAGGCACCCATGATCAAATACCTCCAGCTGGTCAGGAGCTTGGCCCAACGATTCGAGGGATTCGAGGTAGTCCGAATAGCCTGGGAAGAAAACTCCCGAGCAGATGCCCTCTCTCGATTGGCCTCCTCCCTAGACCCAGAAGGTACCTGATCGGTCCTCCTCGAACAGCTAGAGCGCCCGAGCATTGACTCGGAGCTCCTCGCTGTTGGCTCGGCCGTCCCGAGCGACTGGCGCACCCCCTACCTGTCTTGGCTTCGAGACTCCCAATAGCCCTCCGACCCTCAGGAAGCACGCCGAATGAAGTACCAAGCCCGGCGCTTCGTTGTCCTGGACGACACACTCTACCGAAGGTCTTTCGTCGGCCCTCTCCTGAAGTGCCTCGGCCCCGACGACACCAGCCGAGCCATTCGAGAGGTTCATGAAGGCCTGTGCGGAGCGCACTCAGGGGCAAGGTCACTGGCTAGAATCCTGTTACGACAGGGGTACTGGTGGCCCACCCTACAGCGCGACTGCTCATCCTATGCTCAACAGTGCGACCGATGCCAGCGGTTCGACCACTTGGTCCATCGGCCGGCCACAGAACTCGTCACCCTCGCCGAGCCTTATCCCTTCGCTCGGTGGGGGATCGACATTCTCAGACCATTCCCCACGGCTCAGTCCCAGAAAAAGTTCATCATCGTCTCCATCGACTACTTCACTAAATGGATCGAGGCCGAAGCCACTGCAAGGATCACCGAGACAGTCGTCTGGAGTTTCGTCTGGAAATCGATCATTTGTCGCTTCGGCATCCCCCGAGTGATAGTGAGCGATAACGGTCGGCAATTCGATTCTCGATATTTCTGAAACAGATGCGCCGACCTAAACATCCGCAACCACTTCACTTCGGTCGTCCACCCTCAGGCCAACAGGGTTGGTTGAAAATGCCAATAAGACTATCTTGAAAGGCATAAAGACCAGACTCGGCAAAGCCAAGGGTGGTTGGCTCGAGGAATTGCCTAGCGTACTGTGGTCACACCGAACGACTCCCAGGACGGCAACCGGTGAAAGTCCTTTTCAGTTGGTGTACGGCACTGAGGCCGTCATTCCATTGGAGATCGCCAAACCGTCTCTCCGAGTCATCCGCTACTCGACCGAGGTAAACAACCAAAAGTTACTCGAGAACCTCAACCTAGCCGATGAACTCCGAGATACTGCTAGCATCTGAGCGACGGAATACCAGCGACGCCTCACTCGATACTATAACGCCAGAGTCCGAAGCAGACACTTCCGACCGGGAGACTTCGTCCTCAGAAAAGCCGAAGCCTCTCGACCACTAGAGGCGGCGGGTAAGCTGTCCCCTAACTGGGAAGGCCCCTACCGAGTGGTCGAGACGCTCGGGAAAGGTGCGTACAGGTTAGCAACAATGGAAGGGGAACCCATTCCTCGGACATGGAACGCAGCCGCACTACGCAAATTCTATTTTTAAAATTGTACAGCAAGATAGACGAAATAAATATCTTTTCTTTTCATTCCAAACTATTGATACATCAGAAAGGCAAAGGCCAGTACATTGCATGACAAAAAGTAAGAAAATCCATCTAACACCGCTGCAAGGGGGCATCGCTCGGTTGACTCGATCTCGATCTCCTCGCGTCCAGCCACTGACTCTGCCCCGCGTAGAAATTGGCTCGGACAAGAGGGGGCCGATCCAGTTGGCTCAGACGACCCCCAAAGGTGACAGAGGGACTGCAGAGAAGGTAGCCACCTTCTAAAGTCGGAGAAGGCTACCTTCCAAGTTGATGGAGGCTAGGGAGAAGGAGCACCATGAAGACCCCTTTTTTTCCAACCTGCCAACTCCTTGGAAGGGAACAGAGAGCAAGCAGCCTCCGAAGAGTGAAAGAAATGAAGAGCAGAAGAGGGAAAAAGAGGCTGCAGACGGAGGAAGGCTTCGGTGAGGAGGGAACTTGATGCGCCTCCCCCCCCCATGCAGAGGGGGAGTGGCGGCAGGCCTCCCTAATACCCCCATCCATCCTCCACCTCGGCGCCCGCCAGGAAGCCACGCCAGAACTGAGAAAGGGCAAGAGCCGTGCCCTCACACGTCGAAGCCCTCTCCAGATCAGTGCGGCGACCGTCGGACCCGTCTCAAACCCGCACGGCGACCGTGGGACCCGTCCAACAAGCCGAGACGGCGAGAGCCCTCTGCTCCCCGTCGTCGGCGGCGTCGCCCTCCGAAGGATCCTCCATGCTCCGAATGCAACGGCACAACGCAGAGTGAAGAAGAAGGAGTGAGGAAAGACTGTTAGAGAAAATCCCAAGCGGTAAAGAGGAAAGGGCACCTTTCGGTCCTTCTTATAGGCCAAAGGAGGCTACACGCCTTAAATGACCCGCCCCCCTCGAAAACACGCCAAAGGATTTCTCCCCTGAACAGTCACCTCCAACTCCTCGTTTCCCGCCCTAGCGGGATTCACGAAGCGGCCTGACATTCAAAGCATGAGGGAACGGAAGGACGCCCCGTTAGAAGCCTACCAAATCAGCATGCGAAAACCACGCAGGACATATCGACACTTTCCAACTACTTCATATACGCCAACCAAATCACGGTAAGGATGGCGATCAAACAAGTCATTTATTATCTCATAAAGAGGAAACTCCCTAAGGGAGGAAAGAGAGACAAACAAGAGAAAGGGGCAAAATAAGGCAAAATACATTAGGCCTCAGGCCCACTTTGAAGCTCGGAAGCAACGAAGTAGGCGCGTCACCCCAGCACCTTCGATGACGGCTGACCTGGGCACTGACCTCGCCTGTGCGAGAACTGTCTCGGTCGCGAGCCCTCCCGAGGCGTCCGGAGTTGGTGACCCCGCCGAAGGAGGCCCCTCTGGATCTTCCCCGCTCGACGCAGAGGAGCTAGAAACCGACTCATCCGAGTCATAAGCCTGGCCCAAAGGGAACTCGATCCCGGAGTCTCGATCGAAGGCGTAGTCCACCGCCCGGCGATGACCCTGCTTAAACCCCTTTCGGGTGCCACGGCGAAGCGCTACCTCGTAATATGGTAGGGCGGCTCTCTCCAGGTCGGCTGAGTAAGCGTCCGAGCTTTTATATCGCTCGACCGCCTCCGCCTCGATCTGCTCTGTCCTTCCAACGAGCTCGACTCGAGCCCGCTCCGCCTCGGCCGCACGCTCCTCCGCTCCCGCCAGGCATTCCTCTGCCGCGACCATCCCTCGTTCGGCCTCGCTCGACCGCCTCTCCGCCCGGACTCGGTCCGCCTCGGCCACGGAACGAAGGCGCTCCGCTACCTCCGCCCGGTCCAGTAACTCGGCCCGTTCGAGCTCCCAGCGACCGTCCAGCTCGAGGTGACGCAGACGCTCCTCTTCCAAGAGTTCGCTTTTCCTCTCGAGCGACTCCCGGGCCTTAGCCAACTGCTCAGTCAGCGCCTCGGTTTCTAGCCGGCTCGCCCGTGCCGAGTCCCTAATCGCAGAGAATTCCCGTCGGAGCCCCTCATGTTCCTCGCTGAGGCAGGCCAGTTTCCTCTCGCACCCCCCCGAGGGCCCAGGCGAGATTCGACCTCTCCGCCTCCGCTCGAGCGTACGTCTCCGCCATCAAGGCCGCCGTTCGAGCCATGACTAGGCCGCCCTCCATGAGGACGTCGAGGACTCCGGAGGGGGAGTATCGCTTGTCTCCCCCCCTCGTCTTTGCGGCAACCTCTCGGCAAACCCGATACAGGTCGCCCGAAACACCGAGCCTTTCTGTCACGCCCCGAACCGATAGCAGCGGAACGTGTAGTTCGGAACGCAGCAGTGATACAGTCGTGAATAATCAGAGCATACAAAATTTAAACTGGACAAATGTGGGCCAAAACAACCTTCATTGAGAATCAAATATTCAATTACATACCTTGACTCAACTTACATAAGTGAAGAAAGGACTCACTATTACATTCTAATAAAGAGAAAAGACTCAAATAACAGAACAAGACTCAAGAAAATTAAAGACACCGACACTATTCTCCATAACGCTCAACACTCTGGCCCTTCCCCATCTGATGGACTATCTTCAATGTCGTTACCTGAAAAATGTTAAAGATAGGCAGGTGAGCGAAACGCTCAGTAGGAATTACATCTCTCATCACGCAGAATATAAGTGATTAACCAATTAACGGTTTCATGACGATGCAATGCATGTAACTAGAAAATCATGATGATCAACTATCAGGAAAGATGAATACTAAAGTCAAAGGAAGATACGAGATCAAGAGATATAGGGACGAATTCACATACAGAGTCAAGGACAAGTTATCAGAATATAACAAGGACAGATGCGCGGATGAACATAACTTCAGAATTGGCCAGAATATAACTGAGTTCAATAATAATAATAAGTAGATTAATCAGTCTAGCGGAATAACTGAATTTAACAGAATAACAGAATAACAAATAACAGAATATCAGAATAACAGAATAACAGAATATCAGAATTTCCAAAATAATAGATTTAACAGATAACAGATCAGAATAGATATACAGACATTGGTGCAATGCCACACCCAGAATTTTACCATGGTTTACAGAATTGGACTTCCGTCCTTCCTGGCACTGAAAAGTCGTGGACCTAGAGCCCTTTAATATTTCAGAATCAGATATGGCCAAATATAGAGTCAAAGGGTTATGTTCTCGAATTGATGACAAGAAGATTCCAAAGGAGTATAGTGTCAAGACTAACGGAAAATCAAAGTAACATGGATCAGAACCAGGGTTTTTAAGGTACAACCAGCTCGGCTGCCTTGAGGGAATCCAAGGCTAGCGGAGACTTACGGAGGTCTCAATGACTAACTTGTCAGTCCGAAGGAACGGAATGTCCAACAGAGGACTCGTATGTCACCGAGAGTTGAGGTGTATGCGTAAACCAATCATGCTACAGGGACTCCATCTACGGACGTGAGATGAGAGCGCCAAAAGACCCGAGGTATGGGTCAAAAACGGAAGAAAGCGGTGAGAAAATGTATACGTTAATTATAGAATTCATGTCCATCATATTCTATAATTAACTATAATTAAAGAAACTTATATTATTTAACACCCGTGGGTGCCGTCATTTATTAATTAGCATCCTCTTGGGGAACGTTAATTTTTATGATTTTTAACTCAATTTATTTAACAAGAATTTATTTTTTTATCTATTTAATTGAATAAATTCAAAAACTTACATAAAAAGGCACATTGATTTATTTAAAATAATTTAAGGAAATAGAATATATGACAATTAGGAGAAAAATACCAAGATTCCAAATATATTTTTTTCATAATTTTCTATTAAATATTCTAATTAATATGAATTTTTAAAGATACACGTACAAGATATATATATATACTTATATATATATAAACATACATATATGTAATCTGACGCCTGGTACTATAGGCGTCACTTTTTTTTTGTAACGACTTGTTTTGGGTCGTTATTTCAAAATTTTACATTTTCAACCCTCCCGTTTCTATACTTAACGATGTCGGAATCTAGCTTATAATATACTGAAATGACCGGCTCGAGAAACTCTACCCAACCATATGTTCAAAATAATTTTTCGATGAGAGACAGGGGATCTTGCGATAGAGGGCATGAAAAATGGTGTAACCACTTCCACTACCTCGGTCCCCATCCTAATAGTACGCCCATAAATTTTTATGGCCACAGGATATTTCTATACCTATGAACGACTAAAACTCATATATAACATATATTAAATGACGACTGCTCGATGATCTTTTTTTTTTGAATTTTAAATAAATGACGACTGGCTTTAGGTCACTGTTTTAATGAGACGCGTCCTTTTCAGGGGCGTCTTATATCAAAGACACGGTAAAGACAATGTCGTGATTTCAAATATCCAGAGAACTTATTTTACACAATTTTTGCCGTTATCTTCACACAATTTGACGCCTCTGACACCGGGCGTTCATTTAAATTAACGACACGGACAGAGTCGTCTTTTATTCTATCGAGAAATATAATAGTAATCCAATTATATATTCATGCCTTGATTATCTTATCAGGATTTACGGTTTATTGAATTTTAATGATACGGGATTATCAAGTAAATTGACGCCTATTTGGATGGGCGTTAATTAAATAGCGACTTAAGAGGGGTCGTCTTAAATTAAAAACGCGCCTTAACAGAAGGCGTCTGTTACTATAACTTAACAAAAACATCTGGCCTATGTGCAAGCTCTCGACAGGAATACAGGATAATTTCTATCAAGAAGATAGAAGATATGAACTTGATAAAAGCATGCTATTATGATGTCACCTTTATTAATTGGTTTAGCCCTCAGAGAGAATACCTACCTCGAAGTTGATTGGGTTGATAGATGACGAGAAAACTGTGGAATTCCGATACTCTATTTTTCCAACAGAGATATTGACAGCAGCAAAACGAAGGAACGGCTGGGAGGACATAACAAGAGCAACAGCTCTTATCAAAGGCAATAGCAGCAGCAGCAGCAGCCGCCCTCCAGATAATTTGAGAAAATAGGGCTTCCTATATCGTAGAACGAAGATGCATGAAGAACGCCGAAGTCTCGGCTACCTTAAAACCGTCTTGCAGTCGTCGTGAAGGAAAGAGAGAAAAGTTCATAGTTTGGCTCGAAGGGTTGGTATTTATAGGGTTTTAGAGACCTAAAAAGGTTAGAGTTCTATTGGGGAAAAACATTCCTAATGTTAATCCGATTTGCATTGCAGTTTCCCCTTACAACTCTTTCCGAAACAGAACGCTTCCTAATTTGGTATGAATGAATAAGACGACTCCGGTAGGGTCGTCCTTTTATAAATTGACGACTAGACCAAAAGTCTTTAATTAATTAAACAACGCCTACCCTCAGGGCGTTAATTCATAAAGTAGCGCCTTCCATAAAGTCGTGTATTTAAATCACGCCTTACCCTGAGACGTTATTTTCTTTTGATTAAAAATGGTTGGTCTTAGTGATTGTTTGCAAATGTTATTTACATATACACACATATATATTACATATATTCTTAATTTAACTCAAATACTTCTTTGTTTTTCACATGTGATTTTTTAATTCATTTTATTCTCCTTAAATTTTTGGGGATGCTACACTTTCCAAGGCCTCCGACATGGAGATCCGCTCCCCACCGGACGCCCCGCCAGAAGGTTCGGCTCGAGCAACGGGGCCGACCGCCCCGCACACCACGGTCGGTTGGGGTTGCGACGCCTCCCTGGGCGAACCCCCAACCTCGACCGACGCCGCAGGATCGACCGCACCGGAAACTTCGAGCACTTGGGGCTGCGACGCCCTCGCGGGCGAACCCCCATCCCTATCTATCTCAGCCCGCGCCTCGCCGCCCGAGACATCGCCGACCTCGACCGGTCTCCCGGTCTCGAAGTCGGCTACTTCAGCACCGGTCCCCTCCATCCCCGGGGAGGGGAGAGCCGACCTATCTCCGCCCTCTGAGGGGCCCCTGGTCTCCTCGGCCCCCTCTCGCCTGGTAGGTGGGGGAGCTGGCCCTGAAGGGTCGGCCCCATCTTGCCCCCAAGAGGGGAGCGCCGCCGAGCCTGAATCACCCCCGGCGGCGGTAGGATGGCCGGCCTTCTTGGCCCGTTTCTTGGCCTTCGCGGCTTCCCGCAATCTCCCCTCCAGGGGATCCTTGCGCTTCGCCCCGCTTGACCTCGAAGATCCCTCGGAGGCCGCCCCCTTGCCCTTATCCCTGGCTTGGGGATGACCCGCGGGAGCAACAGGCTCATCGGCCGCCGAATCATCCCCAAGATCGACGACCTCGGTGACCTCTTCCAAGGGCTCCCGCCGGATGTCTACAATGAAGAAGAGGATTCGGTTAGGAAACGAAAAGTCGACCCTCCGACCCCGCAGCAGAATCCGAAGAATGGCACCTGATGGCTTGAGCTGTGTAAGCAGATACCGCTCCACGTTCTCCAGCGTCACCAGCTCCTCAGTCGACTGGCGATTTGTCAACAGGAGAGCGGCGTACTCTTCCACGTCGGCGGGGAACTTCTCCTGGCGCGGGGGAAGATTCGGATGGAAGTTGGGCATAACCTGGCACCTCCAGGACTCGTCCACTGCTTCCGCGTTCACCCAGAAAAATTGCCTCTTCCACCCTTTGTGCGAAGAATCCTTCGCCGCCAGCGGAATACAACTCCGATTCCTACGCGCCTGGATAAAATACAAGCCTTTCCCCGTCGACAGATGTGCCTTCAGCTCGAAGAAATAATGAAAGAGATCCAGTGACGGGGGAACCCCCTGCAGGCGGCAGAGGATCCGAAAGGCAGAAAGCAGGAGATACAAGTTGGCCACCAGCTGAACAGGCGCCAACACGAAAAAATTGAGAAGCTTCAAGACGAAAGGCTCGAAGGGGAGGCAGAATCCACTCTTCCACGTCAAGAGAAAAGTACAAATATGGCCCGTACGACTGTCCAAGCTCGTCTCGTATGGGGCAGCAGCAACAAAGCTATACCGGAGAGGCAGGCGAAACTGATGCTCCAATTTCTTCACGTCAGCCTCCCCCAACTCGCTGCGATTGGGGACGGGCTCCCGCCTCACCTGCTCAATTTCCGAGCGCAGATCCGCCATCGAGCTGGAAGAAGAACCTTCACTAGAGCCCGAAGACTCCGGAGGAGAAGGAAGCCGCCGGATCGCCTCCGCGGTTACACGTGCCAGCTCCTCAAATGCCGCCGCGAGAGCTTGCTCCCCCGCTGTATCTTCACGGCGCATCAAAGAGCCCCAGAAGCAGAGAAATGGAGGAAAGGCCGATAACCCTGAAAAGACTGGGAGGAACGAGCAGCGCCCTACGCCTATAAACCCACGCGGGAGGCGGCGCGCCGTTTCAACCTCCGAGAAAAAGGGGGCCCCTTCATTTCAAAATCCGTCAGGATCATTATTACTATGGGCCCAGGCGACCGCTACACATGGCATCATCACGCCAACAGGATTCCACCCACCCGAGCCACGCCGGTCCAAAGCCTCAAAAAACTACTCAACAGAGCCTCCTTGGCTCGGGAGTAGGAGGGGGACAAGTGGAGAGGGGGGTTCCTGCAGCCCACTCAAAGAGCAGACCCAACTAGGCCCAACAAGGCTCAACGAGGCAAGCTCGCCCAAGTGACAGCCCGCAGGGCCCACTCGGAAAAGCCCAATAAAACAATGCCCGAGGAAACAACTCTCCTAGGCGGCCCCAAGGCTCGGAGAGCCCGAGCCTCGGTCAGGTCACAGGAAGACCCGCGCATGAGCTACCCCTCCGCCCGATGGGGGGAAGCGCTAGTCGGTCTATCCGACCCATCTCCTCACCGAGATAGGCCTATCGCTCGATAGGGCCGGCCCCCTTAAGCTCGCGACGACCGATGAAATGTTCATCATTGCAGCCGTTAGAGTCCACAGCGGGCCAAACGCTAAGAAGTCTAGGAGCTCCGATTTCCCCGTGAGGATAACGCCCCCACGATGAGGCCATCAAAGCCCACGACGAGGACGTAATCTCCACCGGAGACCTCTCAGCCTGCAGGACTCCAGAAGGCGGCGCACTATAAAACCTGGGATACCCTCCGGCGAAAGGTAAGTCAAGAAGGGTATTGTTCCACCCCCAACTCCTGAGCAAGGATCACTTCACCCCATTGGTGGAGAGGGATCTCGCGCCCTCACCTTCTCCTCCCTATCGCTGCTCCCACCATTGCTCTACTAACTTGAGCGTCGGAGGGTTTTACCCCAGGGAATCCCCCTGGGCCCTCTGACCCGTTTCCCTGTCTTGCAGTTCATTATCTTGGTAATTACCAGCCAGCTCAGGAACCAGCGTGAGATTTCGCCTCTTCATCTCTCATATATCATACTGAGAGTGAATGATTCCATGTTGTCAAACTAATTGCCTTCGCATGAGTTCCACTGAGTCCGAATAACTAACTGTATAAGACCACTTAATTGAAGTCCATAAGTCAGTAATCAAATACTCAGCATCCCTTATGCAAGACATCTTTAGTGACTCAGGTCTAAGATCCAACAGTGCTACTGTGACATAGAATACCCTAATTGATAGTCAGTATGATTACCATTCAGGGATTCCAGATCGGGTCAGTTCAGTGAACTCATTCCACTAATGAGCACCCACACACGTACTTCAGTGTCTCCACACTGATGACTATGAGAACAATCACACCCATCATATGAGTAAGTATCATGTGTGCTAGTCTATCCGGATCTTCAATATACCTTCTTGAAGATCCTATGACTGGGAACATTTAGAACATATGCATCCGGATGACTGATCTCATTATCATAATCTCATTATGATCCAGTCATCATCGCACACGTTCAGGGACTTCATCACATTCGTGTTGTGCCCCTTGTGCTTTGTTGATAATGTGGTGTTTTAATGATAGCAACATGAATGAGTCACCATATTATTTTGCTAAGAACATCACATTGAATGATAGCAACATGAATGCATATGACTGATCTGTTCTGTGGAGAATGCATGAGTGTGCTCTGTCTGATCTATTCATTGCTATAGTCTTTGTGTTTAGCATACACTGCATCAGTGCAATATCTTTGTGTTTAGCATACACTGCATCAATGCAATAACAGTTGATGCATGCGTCTGTTAAGAAGTCTATACATTGCACTGTCTCACTTAGCGTCAATGCATAAGTCTACACATCCCTCCATAGCAAGTATGCACATCGGCTGCACAGCACACACATGTTTACACATTGCACACACACACAAGTCTACACACTCAAAGTCTATACATTACATTGTTGTGTTTGTGCATCGTTTAGAACACGAGTCTATACATTCAAATGGCCTGTCTGCACGCTCAAGTCTGTACAGGGTTTTTGCCTATCTGACCAGCAAGTCTGTACATCTTATGCAAAGTCTATACAATGCATGCTCATCTATTCAAAGTCCATACATTGTCCTGTAGCATGCACAAGTCTGTACATTATCCGTCTGCAGAGCATATGCAAAGTCCATACATCACTGCACATGCCTTCCACGAAGTCTGTACATCCCAAGCATAACATAGTAAGTGCATGCCTTCTTTAAAGTCTGTACATTCTTCAGGTGCTTCATCTCAGCAAGTCTATATATTGGACTTGAACACATAGGAAGTCTGTACATCGGCTAGGCAGCAAGTCTGTACAGCCAGTGCATATGTTAAGTCTATACATTGCATCTTTACCTATGTTCTGAACTAAGCAAGTCTATACACTCCTTATCTTTAATGATGTTCAGAACACCAAATCTTTACATTGGGCTTTCACTTAAAGTCTATACATTCGATTGTGCATTGTCCATGAGTAAGTCTATACAGCCTTTGCATTGCACGCTAAGTCTATACAGCCTTTGCATTGCACTAAGTCTATACATTGCACTGTAGCATGCATTTCTTCAAGTCTGTACAGCGCCATGTTCACATGCTTCAAGTCTGCACATTCCTTTCTCAAGTCTGTACATTGCATCGGTTGTTCATGCATTATCTCTAAAGTCTGTACATTGCATTGCATGAAGTCTGCACATTCCACGCTAGCGAAGTCTGTCTAAGTCTATACATTGCTTCTTCATGCATTGCACGAAGTCTGCACATTGTGTGCTGCATGCTCACCAAGTCTATACACTGGCTAGTCTGCACAAGTCTGCAAGTCTATACATTGGCTGCTGAATGCTCTTCAAGTCTACACATTGCAGCTTGTGGGTCATTCGTCTAAGTCCGTACAGCCTGTTCCTCATACAAGTATGTACATGCATTAACTGTGAGCATGGCATAGTCTGTACATTGTCTTTACTTCACGCATGACTAAGTCTATACATTGTGTATTGTTCAAAGCAGAGTCTGCACACTCATTGTCAGCAAGTCTGTACATTGATGTAGCACGCATGCAGAGTCTATACACTCATAACCTTAGCCATTGCATTCTGTGCTTCAAGCCACACTAAGTCTATACAGTCTGTGTGTTCCATGCATTTGTGCATCGTTCACTCTATGTCTATACTTTGCTGTCGCATTGCGAAGTCTATACAGTGCCAAGTCTACACATTGCACATTATATACTATAAAGTCTGTACAAGGTGTCGACATTAAACTGATAGACCTATTCGACTGTCTGACAGGGACTCCTTGCAGAGCTTAATGAAAGGCACGTGATCCGAGGCTGGAAGGGCTGACAGGAAGATGACACGTGGCCAAAAACATCTGGGCGGGAAATGTGGAAGACACACGCCCAGTGCTGCTCCTGCTGGAACTGATTATAAAAGGAAGCCTTCTTCCACAGAAGAAGACTGATCGACTGAAGCAGAGGAGAGCCTGCACGATCCAGTAAGAAAGAAAAGAGAGGAAGAAGAAAGAGTGTGAAGAGAAAGACAGAGAAGAAGAAGAAGAGAAAGAAAAAGAGAGTGAGAGATCGAGAGCAGAGAAGAAGAAGAAAAAGAAAGAGGAAGAGAGCTCGTGAGTTGAGAAGAGAGAAGACTTTATCAGATAATCTATCTCCACTGGAAGTTGGATCAAATCCAATCCAGTCAGCTCCTTGTGAGCCACATTCGTGCTTCATTGTTTACAGTTTTTTGTTGCTGTAGTTTCTTATTTTTGCTTTCCTTTTAAACTTTTCTTCAAGCTGTCTGTCAGCAGTGCAAGCTGTGATGCACAGCGGTGAGGTGGATACCTCGGACGGGTTAAGCTGTAGTCCCCAGTGGATGGCAAACTGTGTTGCCCAGTGGATGGCAAGCTGTGTTGCCCAGCGGTTGTATGGCAAGCTGTGATGCCCAGCTGTTCAAGCTGTGAGTCAGCGGAATCCACACTCGGGCTTGAGTGTGGGATGGATGTAGGTCTGGAGGACCGAACCACCTAAAAATCCTTTGTGCACTGTGATTTGAATTTTCTTATCTGATTGGCGCTAGATGAATGCTTAGGGACGATATGGTTTGATTGCACACTGTGTGTTCGATTGTAGCTTTGAGAGTCCTTTGACATTGTTCCTAAGTCACTAGTCAATTCATCTATAAGCATATCACTTGACTTAGTGAATCTGAATTCCGCAATTGCTTATTGGACTTTTGTTAGTATCAGGAAGAATGTTTAATTGGGCAAAATTTTTAAGGGGAGATTCATTCACCCCCCTCTGAATCTACTGCGCCGAACCCAACACTTGGTATCAGAGCGGGTGTCTGCACAGAGGGTCCAACGACCTGCAGATCCGATCCGTACTTGGCTCCGGTGCGATTTGAGTTTATTTGTTCGCTTGGATTGTTTTAATCTCTTTTTATTTAGAATTCTGATCTTGTTTGAGCATGGATTTCATGATTGATCTTCCGAAGTACGAGGGTCAAAGCTTCTACAATTGGCTTAATCAGTTCTGGGAATATGTGATGCAGACTAATCCAGATCTGTGGATAGTCATTGCACACAGTCCTTATGAAGTTCCAAAGGATGAATCCTTATGGAAAACTTCAGACAGACAAAAATTCTCTGCAAATCAAAGGGCCCTGAATCTAATCAAAAGGGCGATAAACACTGACAAGTTTCCTTGTGTAGTTGATTGTTGCAGTGCCTCCGAAGTGATCGAGATAATAGCAAGCAGCAGAAGCCAGGGTAAAGTGAAATGTCTCATGGCAACAGAAGAAGACGAAGATTATGTGGAGGATACTTCGTCACAGGTAAACTCTGACACTGATAATTTTTCTCTGTAAAGTATGATTGCGTTGAATGAGTATTTATTGATTAAATACGATAGAGTCAAATCTGAAAAGAGAAAAATGAGACAAGAAATGACTCATGAAGTCACTCGTTTGAAGGCAGAGAATGAAAACTTGAAATCTGACATGAATAAAGAAAAAGATGAGTTGAACAAGTTGAAATCTGAAAATGAGAACCTTAGAAACAAACTCATCAGTGAAAATAATTCTTGCAAAGCATGTGCCATTCTCCAAGATTTGATTAATGATATAGACCATGATGATAATTCGTAAAAGGAATTAATCAAATCCCTGGAAGAAGAAAACAAATTATTATTGGCCAAGAAAATTGAGGTTGAAAAAAATGGAGAAAAATTGATTGAAGAAAACATGTATCTTAAAGATCAAAATAAAAAGCTAATGGTTCTTAATACTGTCTTCTCTGAAAGATGGTTGTCATTTGAAAAAGGAAAATCTGGTGTGAAGGAAAATGAGAACAACAATGAAATAATGGTTTAACAAGAAAATGAAACTCTGAAGAACCTGAATGATTCGTTGCAACAGCAGCTGATTGCATGTGAATCTGAGCGATCTAAGTATGAAGTGAGTATTGCTTCCTTGAATTCTGAAATTGAAGATCTGAGAAACTCTTTGTCAAAATTTGCCAAAGGTAAAGACAATTTGAATAAATTGCTTGGCTCTAATGTGAATTTCCAGAAAGAAGGACTTGGATATGTGCCTGTTAATAAGAAAGTGAATGAAAAGAAGAAGTCAACTGTGTTCGTGAAAAGCTCTGAACAGGCTAACTCATCCAGTTCTTCAATCTTTCAATTCACTGCTAAGAAGGCTGAAAATTCAGATAAGAAACAGGAAAAGATTCAAAAATAAAAGAAAAGTGTTAATTTAAATAAGTTCAAAACTGTCATTGATTCACATGTGCATGCTGCTAATTGCTCCCACACATATTCACACTCTCATGCGAATGTCAATTTTGTCAAACAAATGAATGTAAATAAAAAGGTGGTGACATGTCACTATTGTGGGAAGCTTGGACATATTATGCATGATAGTGTTACATTGATAAATGATGAAAGGAATGTTGTTAGGAAGTATCCTAGAAATCATCTTCCTAGGAAACCTTCTACTGAGAAGAAAAAGAAAATTCAATGTTATTGCTGTGGTAATTTTGGTCATATTGCTGCTTTCTGTTGGTATGCTCAGGGAAATCATGTTAACTCAAAATCCACAAAATTCCCTAAAATAAGACCTATAAATGTTTCATGTTTTAACTGTGATAAACCAGATCATAAGTTTACAAATTGTTGGTCATCAGGTAATAAGAAACGAACTGTCCATGCATATAACAGAACATTTCATGCGTATGGTCATGGGTTTCAAACTGCTGTTAATATGCATTATAGGACCAGAAAACCTGTTGCTTCATGTAGATATTGTGAAAAATCTGGTCATTCCATGGATAATTGTTACCTGATTGATTATGATGATAATGCTGCAAATAGAATATTCAGAAGACCTGTGAGGGTTAACGCAGGACCCAAGGCTGTTTGGGTTCCTGCAGGATCAAAATGATGAATGTCCTGCAGGTGTGCCTTGGAAGTTGATGAATAAAGAGTGGTAAATAAACCAAGGCACTCAAAGATTGATCGAAAGACCTCATGATCTTGCTCTTCAGGCCAGTTCTGAACACTGTTTAAATTCCATCATCTGAAAATTGCTTGCTTGATATGGTTAAGCATCTTGTTGACTTGATTTGTGTTTAGTCAAAACTTTCTGAAAAGTTGAAATGAAATTGTGAACTTGAAATGATTGCTTATCATGTTGATTTGTTGATGTTAAACTGAAACTTTCTGAAATGTGAATTGCACAATCATGCTTATGGTAATTCTATTCTGTCTGATTTGCATGAATCATATCTGAATGAGACTCATTGCATAAGTATACATGTTGTGACTGCATTACATATCATCATATTGAAAATTCCAAAAAGAAGTGATTCACTGCATATAGACAGGGGGAGCCTCTCTAAATTCTTCAGTGGTGTCAATTGTCTGAACTCTTCCTGTCTACCCATCTGATTCATTGTCATATCTACATATTCTGTCTCATCTTCAGAACTCCTGTTTCTCATGAAAAATCAGTCAAATCACTTTAAAAAATCTTCTTTGCACCGAGTATAGGTAGCTGCATGTCTTGAATATAGTTGGTGCATCTCATGTTCACAGTGCATATTGTTGTGCCTTCATTGCATATCATGCACTTAGTCAGGGGGAGCTCAACTTGTCTTAATCAACCATTCTGCTGCTCATGCCTTGCTATTGTCATGATGAATCTAGACAGAGGGAGTTTTCTGATTATCTCATTCACTTTCACCTGAAATCCTCCTGTCTAGTTTATTGGATCTTCTAATGCTCTCAATTTGGTTCAATTGAATTCTCTAATGTCTTCACCAAAATAGCTGATCTGTCTGAATTCCAGACTCAGCTACTATCTGTTGATAAACTCTCCTCTAATGCTCTTCTTTATTGGTGATTGACTCTTCCACCAGCTTATACTCATCCTTCATATATCTCTTAGTTGGTGTGACTGATTTAGTTCTACTGTTGATTGTTGATCAGCTGTGTCTGTATTCGGTCTGAGGAACTTAAGCTGTATGTCATGCAATTCAGTCTGAGATATGTGTAGAAATTCCTATCATATAGGTTTAAGAATTACCACTGAATCAGACTGATATAAGATTAATGTATTCTCAGATTTGTAATTAAATGAATTGAAAATATCTGAATGATAAGCTTTAATAAATCTTAACCATCTGTGTCATAAAAACCTTAGACTCACTCATCAGATATCTGAAAATTTGAAATCAAGGCTACTTTGGTAGAGATACATAGAGTGAGTACTGTGGTTAAATATTAACTTGAGAAATGTTGACTAAATAAAAATTTGTGAATTCAGAGCAATGACTTGGTCACCGAGAAACTGGGTTCTTTATCAATGAAATAAAGTAACTTATGTCATGAGGTGCCATAGTTATCTCTGGTGAAAATTTATTGAAAAACCTGATAGAGCAATGGCATGCCTGTGTTGAGTAACTGGGGAGTCTGGCCTCTAATCAAGGTGTCTCCTCATGTAAAAAGACACTTATATTGCTAACTCTGTTCTCGAAGTTGAGAGGTAATGACAGTTATCACACTGAGTAACTGGGTCACTTTACCTGAGACGTGTTGTGTCTCATGTAAAAAGGTGTTGATCAACCTAAATTGCTCAGAAAAAATATAATGTGCTTCAAATGAAAATAAATTGAAAAGTCTGTCAACTGATATTCTTGTAAAAAGTGTTTAACATCAATACTAATCTGTGTAACTCTTAAAAGAGTCATTGAGATCATGTGTGCAAGATAAAGATGATTGATTTTGAGTGTTATCTGACTATTTGGTTAACCTTTTTTAAAACTTAGATTCAGATATGAGTATTGAGTTTAATTTGACAAATGTGGTATACATCATAATTAAATCAGATTGGTTAAGTTGCCACTTCATAACCCTTTATGATAGAAGAGTCTATTCTTCTTAAGACTTATTATAGTGGTGCAAGCATTAAAATCTCTCATGATCAGATTCTTTCCAGACAGCCTGATCAACATAAATCTTGCTATTGATTATTCATTGAGATGTCTTGTGATGATTGTTGTCTACTCTTACCTTTCTATCATCAATCACTTTACTCTCCACACTATTGGAATCTTCCATCTTATTTTGCAACAAGTTCTGGTTCTGTGGATTTTTCCACCTGTTTCATTCTGTTCATGCATATGTGAGGTGCCACAACCAGAGTTCAGATTGTTTGTAATGATAGATTTCATATTGATTTATTGGATAACTAGAGTCCATTCCTGTGCTTCAGGGGGAGTTATGGATTATCTGCATTTAAGGGGAGAGTAGTCAATCATGCATATTGATAGGGAGAGAGATGCTTTCTTGTCATAAGGGGGAACTCTATTTCAGTGAAATATGTTTCATTCACTGTATTTGTGTGCTGAATTTTGTCTCTCAAACTATCTCCTTTTTGCTTATGTCAAAGGGGGAGAATAGTTTGACGAGTCAGTGTAACTCATTATGTTCCCATCATCAAAAAGGGGGAGATTGTTGTGCCCCTTGTGCTTTGTTGATAATGTGGTGTTTTAATGATAGCAATATGAATGAGTCACCATATTGTTTTGCTAAGAACATCACATTGAATGATAGCAACATGAATGCATATGACTGATCTGTTCTGTGGAGAATGCATGAGTGTGCTTTATCTGATCTATTCATTGCTATAGTCTTTGTGTTTAGCATACACTGCATCAGTGCAATATCTTTGTGTTTAGCATACACTGCATCAGTGCAATAACAGTTGCTGCATGCGTCTGTTAAGAAGTCTATACATTACACTGTCTCACTTAGCGTCAATGCATAAGTCTACACATCCCTCCACAGCAAGTATGCACATCGGCTGCACAGCACATACAGGTCTACACATTGCACACACACACAAGTCTACACACTCAAAGTCTATACATTACATTGTTGTGTTCGTGCATCATTTAGAATACAAGTCTATACATTCAAATGGCCTGTCTGCACGCTCAAGTCTGTACAGGGTTTTTGCCTGTCTGACTAGCAAGTCTGTACATCTTATGCTAAGTCTATACAATGCATGCTCGTCCATTCAAAGTCCATACATTGTCCTGTAGCATGCACAAGTCTGTACATTGTCCATCTTCAGAGCATATGCAAAGTCCATACATCACTGCACATGCCTTCCACGAAGTCTGTACATCCCAAGCATAACATAGTAAGTGCATGCCTTCTTTAAAGTCTGTACATTCTTCCGGTGCTTCATCTCAGCAAGTCTATACATTGGACTTGAACACATAGGAAGTCTGTACATCGGCTAGGCAGCAAGTCTGTACAGCCAGTGCATATGTTAAGTCTATACATTGCATCTTTACCTACGTTCTGAACTGAGCAAGTCTATACACTCCTTATCTTTACCGATGTTCAGAACACCAAGTCTATACATTGGGCTTTCACTTAAAGTCTATACATTCGATTGTGCATTGTCCATGAGTAAGTCTATACAGCCTTTGCATTGCACGCTAAGTCTATACAGCCTTTGCATTGCACTAAGTCTATACATTGCACTGTAGCATGCATTTCTTCAAGTCTGTACAGCGCCATGTTCACATGCTTCAAGTCTGCACATTCCTTTCTCAAGTCTGTACATTGCATCGGTTGTTCATGCATTATCTCTAAAGTCTGTACATTGCATTGCATGAAGTCTGCACATTCCACGCTAGCGAAGTCTGTCTAAGTCTATACATTGCTTCTTCATGCATTGCACGAAGTCTGCACATTATGTGCTGCATGCTCACCAAGTCTATACACTGGCTAGTCTGCACAAGTCTGCAAGTCTATACATTGGCTGCTGAATGCACTTCAAGTCTACACATTGCAGCTTGTGGGTCATTCGTCTAAGTCTGTACAGCTTGTTCCTCATACAAGTCTGTACATGCATTAATTGTGAGCATGGCATAGTCTGTACATTGTCTTTGCTTCACGCATGACTAAGTCTATACATTGTGCATTGTTCAAAGAAGAGTCTGCACACTCATTGTCAGCAAGTCTGTACATTGATGTAGCACGCATTCAGAGTCTATACACTCATAACCTTAGCCATTGCATTCTACGCTTCAAGCCACACTAAGTCTATACAGTCTGTGTGTTTCATGCGTTTGTGCATCGTTCACTCTAAGTCTATACTTTGTTGTCGCATTGCGAAGTCTATACAGTGCAAAGTCTACACATTACACATTATATACTATAAAGTCTGTACAAGGTGTCGACATTAAACTGATAGACCTATTCGACTGTCTGACAGGGACTCCTTGCAGAGCTTAATGAAAGGCACGTGATCCGAGGCTGGAAGGGCTGACAGGAAGATGACACGTGGCCAAATACATCTGGGCGGGAAATGTGGAAGACACGCGCCCAGTGCTGCTCCTCCTGGAACTGATTATAAAAGGAAGCATTCTTCCACAGAAGAAGACTGATCGACTGAAGTAGAGGAGAGCCTGCACGATCCAGTAAGAAAGAAAAGAGGAGAAGAAGAAAGAGTGTGAAGAGAAAGACAGAGAAGAAGAAGAAGAGAAAGAAAAAGAGAGTGAGAGATCGAGAGCAGAGAAGAATTAGAAAAAGAAAGAGGAAGAGAGCTCGTGAGTTGAGAAGAGAGAAGACTTTATCAGACAATCTGTCTCCACTGGAAGTTGGATCAAATCCAATCCAGTCAGCTCCTTGTGAGCCACATTCGTGCTTCATTGTTCACAGTTTTTCGTTGCTATAGTTTCTTATTTTTGCTTTCCTTTTAAACCTTTCTTCAAGCTGTCTGTCTGCAGTGCAAGCTGTGATGCACAGCGGCGAGGTGGATACCTTGGACGGGTTAAGCTGTAGTCTCCAGCGGATGGCAAGTTATGTTGTCCAGCGGATGGCAAGCTGTGTTGCCCAGCGGTTGTATGGCAAGCTGTGATGCCCAGCTGTTCAAGCTGTGAGTCAGCGGAATCCACACTCGGGTTTGAGTGCGGGGTGGATGTAGGTCTGGAGGACCGAACCACCTAAAAATCCTTTGTGCACTATGATTTGAATTTTCTTATCTGATTGGCGCTAGATGAATGCTTAGGGACGATATGGTTTGATTGCACACTGTGTGTTCGATTGTAGCTTTGAGAGTCCTTTGACATTGTTCCTAAGTCACTAGTCAGTTCATCTATAAGCATATCACTTGACTTAGTGAATCTGAATTCCGCAATTGCTTATTGGACTTCTGTTAGATCAGGGAGAATTTTTAATTGGGCGAAATTTTTAAGGGGAGATTCATTCACCCCCCTCTGAATCTACTGCACCGAACCCAACAATTTGAATCATTAAATGCAATGAATAAATACAATAAATATAAGTATGAATAAGATATTACAAGAAATGACACCATCACATCTCATGTGATTGGCTTGTAGGGCATACATTTCTATCAGAAATAGGGTTTCCAAAGCCACGGAAAACAGGAGTAGCAGTGAGTCAATACCACCGGAGTGGCACGACCCTCAAACTATCCTATAATGCATTAAATAGCATGGCTAAACAATGCAGGAATTTCCAATGTAAACAGATTTAACAGCAAGTAATCTACTTGTTTCTGGATATAGCATGGAAGAGAAGTAGGAATCATGGAACAAGGAACATATAGTATGGAACTTAGTTAAGTTTAACTTTCCTTCATGAAACCCTAGTGATTTAAGTGCGTTCTTTACCTTAAAACAAGCTGTCTATTCACTACTTGCAGTAAATCAGAAACGCGAGAAAGGCTGGGTTACTGGACCCCAAGCACAGATAGCGGTTTAGGCATGGCCGCTACCTGATGGTAGCGGTCTGTCGAAGACCACGATCTGACCACCTTTGACTTATTTTTAAAAAAACCCAGGAAGATACCGGTCTATCACGGGGCCGTAGTCTCCAAGTAGAGGTCATTGTAGTTTCCTGACCTGGAACTGAGCTCCGCCTTTCGGTGAACTCTGACACACCCTGACTAAAAACCCGATTGTGATCGCTATACTACACAAAAATTGGGCAAATTGGAACCAAAAGAAAGAGTACTCGAAGATGCACGTGATGGCATATTTTATTGAAGGTTAGGCCTAAGAGAAAACCTTTATTAAATGAATTAAGAAGAGGTTCATGATGACGTCGGAACCCTAACACGTCCTCGCCTCGCTCGATGAATCCCCCCTCGATCTCGCACGCCGCCAGCCGCCCAAGCAAAATGGAGTTTTTTGAGGGCATGGCCACCTATTTATAGAGCTCATAGAGCCTGTAGGGTCGTGGTATTGATCTAGGAAAGTGAGGGAGATAATCCCGCGAGGGAATCACGGATGACCAATTCAAGTGCCGTCGACCCAAAATTTGAAGTCTAAGGTTAGTTTTTTTTTAGGGAAAACTAAGGGAAAATGTCTATCCTAGCTGGGACAAGGGTTTGGGTTCGATCTTGTGGACGCGCCACGTGGCGGACTGAGAGAGAGAGATGGGGTTTCTCCCTTTCTGAGTGAAAGAGTAAAAAATGATGAAAATGAAAACGCGTGCGTAAAAATGATGATGTAGAAAAGGTGGTAGAGAGTATGACCTGATGTATGGGGACGTAGAGCCTAGACTTACCGGTCGGTACAGGGCGGAGAACGGGATCCGAAGACCCTCTCACGTAAACTGAACCCCTTCCTGGTAGGCGTGACCTACCATTCCGAGGGCAACTTTCTATATACCGGATGCGAGCCTGGGACTCTACGTACTAGAAATTGACGGACACAGAGACACACGTAGACTCAGAAGTTGGAACGGCATATCACTCCTCACACAATTGTAATAGCAAAAATATAACAAAGAGTAAACAGACCGCCGCAGGACATTGGTCCTTGCGGGATTTTAACAGTAATATAACAAAGTGCAGAAATGAAGTGATGAAAGTAAATGACCGCGGTGAAATAACTCACCGCGGCTGATTATAGTACAGGCCAACCCGTGCGGGATTTAACTCTCCGCGGATATTATTAACACAAAATAAAAATTACAACAAGCACGCTTTTAATGGTGTGATCGCCAGGGACCGAGGGTCCCGAACTGGTTGATCGCTTCACCTTTGACGCGGGGTTGCGTGGGTTCCTTCTTCCTCTTCATTCGGCCGGCCGAAGAAGAGAGCTTTCAATTGGTTACCCTGCAATATGAACAAACACAGAAAACTAAGTCAGAAAAGTGATATGGTAACAATTCATGAGATAAAACACTAATGGCTGGATAACAGAATATGCTATACAATCAAATGATAAAAATAACAAACAAAACCGATGATGGCGGTGCAAGCGCGGGGGCAAGTGAACGGTGGGACGAAACGGCTTCCCTCGTGTACGGGAATACGCGGGAATGCTGATTGGGCCGAAGCCTCGACTGTTATTCCTACACTTTCAGAAGATAACAAATTAATGTAAATAAATAAAATATTTACATCTAAATAAACGTGCACACATGTGTTTAACTATATATATATATATATATATATAAACATATACGTATACACACACACACATATATATAGAAGATAAACATATATTATCTAGTATCTACAGACTCTACGTGCATGGTGTATGCATGAAAGTGGGAGGTGCACGTGTGTGCATAGTGTATGTGTGTGGTGAAACTGTGTTCATGTGTGTGTAGTGTGAATCATGGAAAGGGATAAGAAGACATGACGGAGGAGAAAGTGAGTTCGGGAGAGAAACTGAGACAGGGAAAAGGGGAGAGAAAAAAAATAAAGAAGGATAGGGTGAGCAGGGAGAGTAAGAGAGATGAGAAGGATGAGAAGAATAAAAAAAACAAAATAAGATAAAAGAACAGACAAGTCAAAAGAAAAAAAAAAGGGAGGGCGAGAGAGAGACAGGGATGCGTTAGAGAGAAAAGAAGAGAGAGGGGGTTCGAAGGAATAAAAAAAAATAAAAAAAGGGAAAGGTGAGAGAGATCGAGAGAGAGACGGTGGGGAGTGAGAAGCAGAGAGAGGGAGGAGGAGAACGTGAGAGGGAGAGAGAAGAAGAGAGAGAGGGAGAGAAAGAGAAAGGAGAGGGGGATTAATAAAAAAATAAAAAAATAAAAAAAAAAGAGAAGGAGAGGGAGAGAGAGATCGAGAGGGAGAGATCGAGAGGGAGAGAGAATCGGCAGGGGAGAAGGAGGAATAAAATAAAAATAAAAATAAAAATAAAAAAAAGAGAAGATGAGAGAGGGATTAAGAGAGAGAAGCAGAGAGAGGGGGTGAGAGAGAGAGAAATAGAGAGAGAGAGAGCTGGGAGGCAGGGAGAGAGAGAGAGGAAGGGAAAGAGATCGCAGGAGAGAGAGGGAGAAAGAGAGGGAGGTTGCGGGAGAGAGACAGAGAGAGTATGAGAGAGGGAAAGAGAGAAAGACCGAGGGAGAGAACGAGGGAGAGAAATAGAGAGTGGGAGAGAGATCGCGGGAGAGAGGGAGAGAGAGAGACACGGCGGAAGGGGGGGTCCGCGACGGGGGTGTGAGCTCGGTGGGGATGCAACGACGATGGCGACCGGTGGGTGCAGCCGGAGGTGAAGGTGGCAGCGGCGGCAGACGGTCGGACGGTGGAGGCGGAGCTCGTGCGGCTGGCTCGCGGGCGGACGGTGGAGCTCACGGTGAGGGTGGCAGGAGGTGCGTCCGTGGAGGTCGCAACGAGGAGGCCAGAGGCTCGGTGGCTGGTGCGGCGGTTGCAGAGTCCGGTGGTGGTGTTGCGGACGGTGGACGACGACGGCAAGCGGGCGGCTTCGCAATGAAGGGGAGCTCGCAGGCAGCGTCCGGGATGCGGTGCGAGGTGGTTCGCGACGGTGGTGCCGAGGAGGTGGATGGCGGGGGAGCTTCACGGCGACGCGGGGGCATGCAAGGGGGGGTAATCGGGGTCGTATGAAGGTGAGGGTGTTGGCATGGTGGTCGACGTAGAAGGAGGCGGGGTGCTACGGCGAGGAGCTCACGGTGGCATGGTGCAAGTGTGAGGGTGACCGGGAAAGTCACACAGTGGAGAGCTCACAGAGATGGGTGAGCAGGTGGCAGCTACGGCGGTGGTGAAGCGGCCGGTGGTTAGCAGGTGGCTGGAGCTGCAGCGGCGGTGGCTTCACGGCAGGGAGCTAGCGGCAACCGGACGACGTGGGAGAGGGGGGTCTTGCGATGGTGAGTCGGAGTGGCCGACGGCGGGCTCGGGCGAGGTTGTAACGGTGGCTACGGGCGTGGACGACAACATCACGGCGACGGTCGACGATGGCGTAGCGGCGGCTATGGAGGTGGTGGTAGCTTCATAACGGCGGAGGGTAGCTTGAAGGGAGAGGTTAGAGAGGGAGAGGTACGCTCGGTGGTTGGAGAGAGCAGCTAACAGAGGGGGGAGTGGAGTGAGGGAGAGAAGTGTCTGGGGGGTGAACCGAGGGTGGTTGCGGCGGCTTGGAGTGTGATGTAGAGAAGGAGGTGGTTAGGCTGTTAGAGGAGGAGACACGGTGGCGATGGCAGTGTGTGTGTGGTAGGGGGGCCTTCTGTCTGCTATTACAGCCGGGTATGTGTTAGAAAAGGGGGAGGACGATGGGGGGACAGGGAGAGGAAGAAAGGGAGATGAGATCTTTGGGCATTGATTGGAAGAGTGTGATAAGCATTGAGAGAGAGAGAGATAAGGTGGGGTAGAGATGAGTAGACAAGAAAGAAACCAGATCCGAGAATATAGGGGGTGGGGTAAATGATTAATATTATTTTATTTAAGTTGATTAAGAATATTTTGTTTCTTTTATTTAAGCTTATTAGAATAAAATTATATATATATATATACATCTACGTATATATTTTTACAACCATGTATATATGTATATATATATTTATATTATATATTACACACATATATATTTACAACCATATATATATATATTACATAAATATATTTACAACCATATATATATATATATATTTGGGTTTTATATTTGTTTATATTATTTTTTATTATTTTTTATTATTTTTAACTTTTTCTCAATTTTTTGTATTTTTTATAACCCTTTTTTTATTTTTTGTTTTTTATGACCCTTTATTAATTTTTTGTATTTTTTAAATAACATTTTCTCATTTTTTTTATTTTATTCCTTATAAATTTTTCTCGATTTTTTTGTATTTTTCTTTATAAACTTTTCTCGATTTTTTTTGTATTTTTCTTTATAAACTTTTCTCGATTTTTTTTGTATTTTTCTTCTTTATAAACTTTTCTTGATTTTTTTTTTGTATTTTTCTAACCTTTTCTGAATTTTTTTATTATATTTTTATATAAAAGCTAAAAAATGACTAATCACCCACATAAGTCAAATGCGTAAGCCACTTTAGGGTATCGTAGCATAATATGAAATTTAATCACAGAAATGTTAAAAATGGCGTGTCTACAGATCTGAGCCCATTAGAGCTCGAATTGGGGTCCAATTGCGCCCTCCATGGGTCGGTTCTTCAAGGTTCCGAGTTTTCCCAATAAACTCTAATTTGGGCCTAATTAACTTTTCTTTTGGGGTTACCCATTTTGGCAAAGTTGCTAGAAATTCTTTTCTCTACAAGAATATATATTTTTCAAAATTTTATTATTTTTCACAATTTTATCTTAAGAGAAAATTAATTAATTAATCTCACTTTAATTCGGATTGCGACATTTCTGGCGGATAGTTTGGAGAGTAAAATATTATATACATTTGAGTTTCCGACAAAATTAAATTCGGTTGGAATTTTCGTCAGAAGTTTCTGACGGAATTAATTCCTGTTGGAAAATCGTCGGAAATAATTTTGATTTCCTTCCCACCGGCTGTCGTCTCCCACCCTCGCGCTCGACTCTCTCACGGTGCTCACCCTCTCCCTTTCTCTTGTGGTCTCTCTCTCTAACGGTGCCTCCCTTTCTCGCTATGGGCTCTGACGTTCCCCCACTCTCTAGCGAGCGACGGCGGCGGTGGCGGCTCCCTCTGTAGGTAAGCACTCGCCCTCTCCCTCTCCCTCTCTTACCATCTCCCTCTCCCACTCTCCCTCTCTCATCGTCTCCCTCTCCCACTCCCACTCCCACTCCCACCGTCTCCCTCTCTCAACGTCTCTTCTCTCCCTCTGTCTTCCTCTCCCGTTTGGACAGTCTCGGTGTCTCCTCTCTCGCTGGAGCCCTCTCCCTCTCTCACCATCTCCCTCTCTCCTACTCTCACCATCTCCCTCTCTCATGGTCTCTCTCCCTCTCCCTCTCTCTCTAACACACGGTTGCAGTCACAAAGGGGGAGGACCGATCCCCTCCATCTCCCTCTCCCTCACTCTGTCTCCCCTCTCTACCCGTCTCTACAGTCACAGAGATGGAGGGGCCAGCCCCTCTGTCTCCGTCTCCCTCTCTCTCTCTAACCGCATGGTCTCTCTCCCTCTCCCTCTCCCTCTCCCTATCTCGGTCTCCCTCCCTCCCTTTCCCTTTCCCCCTCTCTCTCCCTCTCTCTCTAACAGACGGACGCAGTCACAGAGGGGGAGGACCGATCCTCTCCGTCTCCATCTCCCTCTCCCTCACACTGTCTCCCCTCTCTACCTATCTCTGCAGTCACAGAGATGGAGAGACCGAGCCCCTCTGTCTCCGTCTCCCTCTCCATCTCTCTCTCTCTAACATACGCACACCCTCTCTCTCTGTCTCTAACAGTGACAAAATTTTCATGCAGGCCTATTAGCATCGGGGATGACAACGAACTTCGTTGTATCTTTCTGACAAATTTCTGCCAATAAACGGTCAGTAAAATATATTTTATAAAAATATATTGTTTGATTTTAAATTATTTCGTATGATTTAAATTTATTGTTTATTATTATTATGTGGGTGTGTGTTTAAATTTATCCTTTGAATTTATTGTTTATTATAATGTGGGTGTGTGTTCAGAAAATGGAGGGGGGTCGAGTCGGTGGGGAGGGGAGGGGGGTACAGTGTGGAGGGCGGGGGCGGGGGGTTTGGGAGAGGGAGGGGGGCACATTGGGGAGGGGAGGGTGGGGGTCGGTACGGGATGGGAGGGTGGGGGGGTAGGTTGGGGACGGGAGGGGAGGGTGGGGGATGGGAGGGGACGAGAGAGGATAGGAGGGGGGTTTGGGAGAGGGAGGGGGGCACAGTGGGGAGGGGAGAGGAGGGTGGGGACGGGAGAGGACTAGGGGAGGGGAGGGGGAACGGAGGGGAGGGGATGGGAGGGGGGTTGGTGGGGGACGGGAGGGGGTGGGGAGGAGGCACATTGGGTGATTGGGGGGGGAGGGGAGGGTGGGGGGTCGGTGGGTATGGGAGAGGAGGGGGCCCATGATGACCGGCTTGAAACCGTCTCATGAGAAAAACACAGAAAGACCTCACCCTAGGCGGACTCCTCAATGCCCTAGGGTCTCAACAAGGGGCAAGCCTCATAAGCACTGTCAACACGGGAACAGAATTGCCAACTCACCTGCTTACTCACACCCACCGCTTGCTCAACTCACATCGGCCTATCTCACCCACAGGGGGAAACCTCTTACTCAAATACACCCAAAAATAGAACTGCAAGTCAGCGCATGTAATGCCCCGGATTTTTATAATTTATTTCTAGGAATTTTTTGGAATTTACAAAGGCCCAAATGAATTAATAAATGAATCATTATTAAGGCCCAATTATGATGAACAATTAACCTAGCCTATTTAAATAAAGCCCAAAGGATTTAAGGACCAAGCCCATGAAGTTTGGCCCATATTCTAGAAGGTTAATTACTTTATTCACGGAATATAAAGATAAATACCCATTAATTGGATAATGGGGTGGATAATAGAATAAAAGAGTTTGAAGCAATTCAAATTCGGCGTCAAGGATCTGTGGCGGTTGATCGTGCAACCGCTACATCGAAGAAAGCGGCCCATTATTCGACCGCCCATTATTCGACCGCCCATTATTTTATGGATTTACCTAAAATAAGAGGTGGACACGATGGTATATGGGTAATCATAGACCGATTGACTAAGTCTGCACATTTTCTGCCAATTAAAAGTCAATGATCTGTGGATATCCTAGCGGCATTATACATAAGGGAAATTGTCAAATTACATGGTGTCCCTGTCACTATCATATCTGATCGAGATTCTCGATTCACATCACAGTTTTGGAAGGGTCTACAACATTCTTTAGGGACCCGACTGAACTTTAGCACAATATTCCATCTACAAACTGATGGACAAACAGAGAGGACAAATCAAGTGGTGGAAGATATGCTCAGGGCTTGTGCCATTGACTTTGGAGGAAGTTGGCATGATCACTTGCCTCTAGTAGATTTTGCATACAATAATAGCTACCAAGCCAGTATACAAATGGCACCATTTGAAGCTCTGTATGGAAGAAACTGTCGATCACCGATATGCTGGAATGAAGTAGGGGAGAGAGAATTTTTAGGCCCCGATATTATCAAAGATACTACTAAAAAGATAAAGCGTATTCAAGAAAGGCTCCAGATGGCACAAGACCGGTAGAAATCTTATGCTGATAATCGAAGGCGCGACTTGGAGTTCCAAGTGGGAGATCATGTGTATCTTAAAGTTTCTCTGGGTCGTGGTATTCAAAGATTTGGCATTAAAGGCAAGCTTACCTCAAGATTCATTGGCCCATTTGAAATTCTAGAAAGGGTCGGTGAAGTGGCTTATCGACTGGCTTTGCCTCCACAACTAGCAGGAGTTCATGACGTATTCCATGTTTCTATGTTGAAGAAATATGTTTATGATCCTTTCCATGTCATCACCTACGACAATCTGGAGATTAAGAAGGATTTGACATATGAGCAAAAGCCAATCAGGATCCTTGAACGGGAGGTACGTCAACTTCGGAATAAAAGTATTCCTGTGGTCAAGATCCAGCGGACAAAGTCAGGAGAAACATGGGAGACGGAGGAAGCTATGCGCAAGAAATATCCGGAGTTATTTAATTGTAAGTATACTCTCCATATAATCCATGTATTGAATTTTGGGACCAAAATCTCTTAAGTGGGGGAGGGTGTAATGCCCCAGAATTTTATAATTTATTTCTAGGACTTTTTTAGAATTTATAAAGGCCCAAATGAATTAATAAATGAATCATTATTAAGGCCCAATTATGATGAACAATTAATCTAGCCTATTTAAATAAAGCCCAAAGGATTTAAGGACCAAGCCCATGAAGTTTGGCCCATATTCTAGAAGGTTAATTAATTTATTCACGGAATATAAAGATAAATACCCATTAATTAGATAATGGGGTGGATAATAGAATAAAAGAGTTTGAAGCAATTCAAATTCGGCGCCTAGGATCTGTGGCGATCTATCGTGCAACCGCTACATCCAAGAAAGTGACCTATTATTCGACTGCTACATTCTGTCAGTTCCGCGAATTGAAGAAAGAGTAAAAAGATTTGATTTTAAGGCTTTATCACCTAGGGATCGAGATGGGAAGGCTAGTAAACATGCTAAGGACTCTCAAAATTTGATCTGACATTTAATAAGGACTCTAAGATCGTTCTAATCCTCAAACCCTAGCTAAAACCCTATAAATAGAACCAAGTTTTTACCTGCGCGACCCATACATTTGGCCGCATGGAATCAAGGTAAGGAGATATTATTTTGGGCAAGTTCTTTAGAAGTTTGTATTCCCAATACATAGGACTAATATCCCTCAAAATTTTATGTTAGGAGATCAAGCACACAAGGATATAGAAGCCTGCAAAGTTGCTGGTTCCACATTATCGACCCAAGAAACTAAGCGGAAGTCCGGTGAAGATCAAGGGATTAGAGAACCAAATCGAGGTAATTAGCATTAGTACCTTTAGAACTTTTTGTTTCCCTTAGTATCTACTTCTTACCCTCCGAATTTCACGTCATTAGGTCAAGTTGATCAACAGATAGTAGGACGTGAAGTTTCGGATTTGTCACAAGAAGTGCAGAATTAGGGTTGACTTCCAACCCAAAATTCTAAGCCTAAAAGCCTTAACAGAGGTAGGTCATCTCATGAACGGCTAACATATCGTTCTAGGATTAAAAGCCCTCTTATTGCACTTGATTTCATGTATTGTGTACGGAGAATTTCATGTTTTAATAGGATCTATACATCCATGCATCTTTCTTAGCCCTAATGAATTAAGATAATTCTCTTTGTCATAATACATGAATCCTATGCATATTGTTAGCTTAATCTTCGTTCTATCATGATAGGGAATTTTATACATGTTGATTTCCAGACATGATGTGTTTAGACATAGTTCTTCTTATTTTAGTTTTACTGTCAGACATTCTCTAGTGGCCTAGTCTTTGACCGCAAACCTTATGTAGCGGCCCTACGATAAACCGCTAGACACTCTGTAAACTCGATTTTTATGAAATCTCTGACGGACCATAGATAGACCGTTAAAGTCCCTCTGGCGGCCTTACGATAAACCGCTAAGCTGTCTGTAACGGCTCTATATTAGACCGCCAATGTTTTGTTTTCTGTCAACTCGAGATAGATTTAAGAACAGCCCATTAACTTATAAGTAAGCCTAGTTAACTATGTTCTAACCTATTTTATTGGTATTTCATTGTTCTGAGTTTTAAATTACTGATTCATGATAGTGATCGCATGTTCTTTATCATACTTGGAATTACTTTAAAGCTTATGCTAATTTCATGCCAAAACTTATACTTTGTATTAAATACATCTTTCAAGAGTGATAATAAACGTGGTTCACTGATTGGTTCATCACTGTTACAGATTCTCTTCTTATCTCAGAGTCATTTCTATAAGTACATGACATATATTCCGGTATATGACCATTAGTTATACTTTTGCACTATAAAAACATAATCTTGAACTTGATAACCTCTCCTTTGGATATTCCTTCCAATGGACAAAGAAATCTTTTTTCAAGGCCTCCGTAATTCTCCGTGAGCCTGGGATTCCCACTAGGACGCCGAGTTGGTTGTACCATTAAAGCCCAAATTGTCTAGAAAGCACTATCGATGTTTTCTGAATTCTGTTCTGTAATGGTTCAATACTCGACCGCTAAGGCCCCTTAACGGTCCAGTATCTGACCGCCAAGTTCTCTGAGTCCAAACTGCTTTCTTTCTGGATTCAGCCCACTCTAGCGGCCCAATATCAGACCGCCATATCAATAAAGCAGATCAGTTATAGACCGTTAAGTTTCCTGAATGCTATTGACCCAAGGTTTGACCCAAGGGTTAATATTTCTATGATCCTAGATTGACTAATGATAGTCTAGGACTTGTAACCTTATTCAAAGACATCTAAGACAAAGTATGAGAGATAAAGAATGTACCGTTATGCTGTCGAATTTTCTCCAAGGCATAACTTGGTTATTAATGCATTTCTTGAACTCAAAAATCTTTATTTGGTGCATTCTTATTATTGACATTGAGTCTTGAACACTTATTGAACTTATTACATGTGTGGCCAACTTTTTTTCTATATACGTGGAAGTAGCTTGATTTATACTTGAAGATGCGGTTCGAGCACTGATTGTGTTCAAGGGCGCTATGCTAGTCTCCTCGGCTGATTGTCGAAACATACTATTATAAACTATGGGGTATGATGCTACTGCCATCGCATTGCGCTGGGAGTACTTTCTTTATAAATAAGTGAAATTATCCACGTCTCGTGAAGTGAAAATATCCACAGAAATTCATGAAGTACTTGTTACTAAGTGAAAAGTACATTCTCGCTTGACTTGCTAGTACATTCTCGTTATATTCTTATTCATGAAAGGCCATAATTACATTCTTGCTTGATCATGCTTGCTCAATCATATCTTAACTTGATCATGTCTTGTTACTTTGGTTTATTCACGTGATTTTTCACATTCGCATGATTTTACTTTATGCTTTAGAGCCAAAAATGCTAATCACTTTAATATTACCTTCATGTTGATGCGAAGATACCTACTGGGTAAGTGTGCTCATTACCTATTTTCTAATCTTTCCAAGAGATGCAAGTAGTTCGGGTTCGGATTCGAGTTATTTAAGTGATGGGTCTGAGAGCGAATGAAGGTCACATAAGATTGAGAGAAGACTCAGGAAGTCAATGATGTCTAGATCGAGTTCATGTAATTTTCTCTTTATTGAGTCACATAGTTGAATAGTTGATGTATTTGGATCATTCTTATTATTAATAAAAGTGAAGGTTTGAATAAATTATTGTGTAATTGCATCTTATGTGTGATTGTTATTGCGCTCTGATTTTTCTTGCTTGCAAGAAGCTGACCTTGTCGACTGTTCACGTTTTTTGAGATTATCTTTCACTGTATTAAAAGATCAGGGCGTGACAATTAAGTTGGTATCAGAGCCTAAGTCCAAGGACTTAGGGAGAAAAGTCATGTGATAGGATAAGTCCAAAGTTTTAGGAACCATACCTATGAACTAAGGAAGAAATTCCCCACCTATGTGAGAATTGGGTAAAGCCCGGGATAAGATAGTAAATTAGCTCTAGATTAATCCCTTTTCAAAATTCCATGAGAATTAACAATTTGTTATTTCTCTCAGGTACCTTATCATTATAATGGCTCATCGCGTAGACTGGGATGGTATGTAGCAGACTGTTGCAAGCCTCACCCAAGCTCTGCAAACGATAGCCCAAGTAGGCACAGGAGCAAGAGCCGGGGACTTGCATCTCAATTTTCGAAGCATAAATCCTCCACGTTTCTATGGTTCTTCGAATCCAAATGAGGCCGAGAACTGGATCGATGAAATGAACTGTATATTTGACGTCATACAATGTACAGACCAGGAAAAAGTGCATCTTGCTACTTTTCAACTCAATAAAGATGCACGTACATGGTGGAAGTCAGTACCAGCACCTCCAGCTGACGCACCACACACGTGGGAAGGTTTTCTCACCTTATTTCACGCCAAGTACTTTTCTGAGCATGTCAAGGAGCAGAAGGCTATGGAATTCACTTCTCTACGTCAAGGAATGATGATGGTTGCTGAGTATGAATTACAGTTTTCCAGGCTAGCACCATATGCAACTCATTTAGTCAGTACCGATTTATTGAAGGCCAATCGGTTTATGGACGGGTTAAGACCCGGTTTCATTCAGCAGCTCGGGACTCAAAATATCCATACTTACGCGGAGATGGTCCAGCGAGCATATCTCTGTGAGAGGACCTTGGAAAAGGTCAAAAAATTGAAAGGCAAGGGAGAAGTGTCAGGCCGACGATCGGATCGGCGCAGTAAGAAGGAGAAATTTAGCATCACAGAGCCCTACAAACCCCGTGATAGCAGGAAGAGGTCAAGGAACGGGAGCGGTAGTAGCTCCCAAAAGAATAAGAAAGTCAAGGAGGAGGAAAAGCAAGCTATGGCGGCTTGCACCTTTTGTGAAAAGTTCGGCCACTCAGCTGAAGAATGCTGGAAGCGCCTTGGTGCTTGTTTAAGGTGTGGCAGTCGGGACCATCGCATGCCAGACTACCCTCTCATGAAGGAACAATTGTCTGGTGGTGGACGTAAGAGGCAGGCTCGCCTCAATGCTGTTTTAGAAGATGAAGAAGTGCCCAGGGATGGCGGAATTATGGAAGGTACTATCCAAGTTTGTTCCCGTTCTGCATTTGTGCTATTTGATACCGGTACTTCTCATTCCTTTATATCCACCGCTTTTGCAAAAATATTGTCAATTTCATCTGTTCCCTTACCTTCGGACCTTGCTATTACTACACCCTTAGGTTCCGGAACAAAGCTTACCAATTACTACCCTAATATTAAGATAATTGTAGAAGGTCATAATCTCCCTGCAAACTTAGTATGTCTTGACATGAAAGGTTATGATGCCATTCTAGGAGTAGATTGGCTTGTAGACCATCATGCCTACATAAATTACCGAATAGGATAATATCCTTTCACAAACCAGGTCTTCCAATATTTTCCTTCCTTGGTATCAAGTATAGGAAACATCCTACCATCATTTCTTCTCTTCATGCTTGTAAACTTATTTCGCAAGGATGTGAAGCTTTCCTTGCTTCTGTGATTGTTACCGAGTCTAAGGAGATAATCTTAGTAGACATCCCCATCGTAAATGAGTTTCCTGATGTATTCCCATCAGATTTACCCAGTTTACCACCCGAAAGGGAAGTAAATTTCTTCATTGAACTCATCCCAGGAGCAGCACCTGTTTCAATAACCCCCTACAAGATGTCCCCCACATAACTTAAGGAACTGAAGAGGCAACTTCAAGAGTTATTAGACAAATGTTTCATTCGACCTAGCACATCCCCTTGGGGTGCGCTAGTTCCTTTTGACAAGAAGAAAGATGGATCGCTCAGGCTCTGTATTGACTACTGGTGACTGAATCAACTCACAATTAAGAACAAATATCCGTTGCCACGTATTGATGAGCTCATTGATCAGCTCTCGGGAGCAGAATACTTCTCCAAGATAGACCTCAGGTTAGGATATCACCAGCTCAGGATCAAAAAAGAAGACATATTCAAAACAACTTTTCGAAGTAGTTATGGTCATTATGAGTTTGTTGTAATGCCGTTCGGGTTAACCAATACCCCAGCAGCATTTATGCAACTTATGAACAAAGTTTTCCAGCCTTATCTAGACCAGTTTGTGGTCGTCTTTATTGATGACATTCTTATTTACTCTAAGATAAAGGAGGAACATGAAGAACATTTAAAAATAGCCTTGCAGACTTTAAGAGAACATAAACTTTATGTCAAACTTAGTAAATGTGAGTTCTGGCTCAAGGAAGTTTTATTCCTTGGTCACATTATTTCAAAGGAAGGTATCGCTGTTGATCCTTCTAAAGTGGAAGCAGTCAAGAACTAGAGCCGACCAACGACCGTGTTAGAAGTAAGAAGCTTTCTAGGTCTGACTGAGTATTACAGGAGATTTATTAAGGATTTTCTAAGATTGTTGTTCCTTTGACAAGACTTACAGGAAAAGAAAATCCTTTTATATGGTCAAAGGAATGCGAAGAGAGTTTCTTAACTCTTAAGGATCATCTCACTACAGCCCCAATATTATCATTGCTCGTTGAGGGTGGTGAATTTGAAGTTTATACGGATGTATCTGGCATTGGCCTAGGGTGCGTTCTTATGCAAAACGGGAAAGTAATTTGCTATTCTTCAAGACAGTTGAAGCGTCACGAGGAGAATTATCCCGTACATGATTTAGAATTGGCGGCTGTTATATTTGCCTTAAAAATTTGACGTCACTACCTTTACGGAGAAAAATTCACGGTCTACTCAGACCACAAAAGCTTGAAATATTTGTTCTCCCAGAAGGAACTGAATATGAGGCAAAGAAGATGGTTGGAATACTTAAAGGACTTTGATTTTGCTATCAAATATCATCCTGTCAATGCTAATGCTGTGGCAGATGCACTCAGCAGAAAACCAATAGGAAAACTATCAACTCTCATGATTAGTATGACTAATCTCATCTCTCAATTTGCTCAGTTGAACCTAGATATTGACATGAAGAAGGAAGATTGTTTTATAGCCAATATCCGAACTCAACCCACATTAATAGAAGATGTTGTCAAGCTGTAAGACAATGACCCAATATTACTGGAGATTAAAGCTAATATTGAGCAAAGGCCGGATTTCTCTATTGCCAATGATGGAAGGTTGCTATTCAAGGGCCGAATTTGTATACCGGATCATGTTGATACTAAGAAACTGATCCTGGAAGAAGCTTATAGTTCCAAGTACACCATTCACCCTGGTGGTACTAAAATGTATCAAGATCTTAAAAGGAATTTCCGGTGGCCTAACATGAAAAGAGAAATAGCAGATTTTGTATCCCTCTGTCTCACTTGTCAACAAGTAAAGGTAGAACGTTTAAGACCCGCAGGTAAGTTACACCCCTTGAATATTCTCGAATGGAAATGGGAATGTATAGGGATGGATTTCAATATGGATTTACCTAAAATAAGAGGTGGACACGATGGTATATGGGTAATCATAGACCGATTGACTAAGTCTGCACATTTTCTGCCAATTAAAAGTCAATGATCTGTGGATATCCTAGCGGCATTATACATAAGGGAAATTGTCAAATTACATGGTGTCCCTGTCACTATCATATCTGATCGAGATTCTCGATTCACATCACAGTTTTGGAAGGGTCTACAACATTCTTTAGGGACCCGACTGAATTTTAGCACGACATTCCATCCACAAACTGATGGACGAACAGAGAGGACAAATCAAGTGGTGGAAGATATGCTCAGGGCTTGTGCCATTGACTTTGGAGGAAGTTGGCATGATCACTTGCCTCTAGTAGATTTTGCATACAATAATAGCTACCAAGCCAGTATACAAATGGCACCATTTGAAGCTCTGTATGGAAGAAACTGTCGATCACCGATATGCTGGAACGAAGTAGGGGAGAGAGAATTTTTAGGCCCCGATATTATCAAAGATACTACTAAAAAGATAAAGCGTATTCAAGAAAGGCTCCAGATGGCACAAGACCGGTAGAAATCTTATGCTGATAATCGAAGGCGCGACTTGGAGTTCCAAGTGGGAGATCATGTGTATCTTAAAGTTTCTCCGGGTCGTGGTATTCGAAGATTTGGCATTAAAGGCAAGCTTACCTCAAGATTCATTGGCCCATTTGAAATTCTAGAAAGGGTCGGTGAAGTGGCTTATCGACTGGCTTTGCCTCCACAACTAGCAGGAGTTCATGACGTATTCCATGTTTCTATGTTGAAGAAATATGTTTATGATCCTTTCCATGTCATCACCTACGACAATCTGGAGATTAAGAAGGATTTGACATATGAGCAAAAGCCAATCAGGATCCTTGAACGGGAGGTACGTCAACTTCGGAATAAAAGTATTCTTGTGGTCAAGATCCAGCGGACAAAGTCAGGAGAAACATGGGAGACGGAGGAAGCTATGCGCAAGAAATATCCGGAGTTATTTAATTGTAAGTATACTCTCCATATAATCCATGTATTGAATTTTGGGACCAAAATCTCTTAAGTGGGGGAGGGTGTAATGCCCCAGAATTTTATAATTTATTTCTAGGACTTTTTTAGAATTTATAAAGGCCCAAATGAATTAATAAATGAATCATTATTAAGGCCCAATTATGATGAACAATTAATCTAGCCTATTTAAATAAAGCCCAAAGGATTTAAGGACCAAGCCCATGAAGTTTGGCCCATATTCTAGAATGTTAATTAATTTATTCACGGAATATAAAGATAAATACCCATTAATTAGATAATGGGGTGGATAATAGAATAAAAGAGTTTGAAGCAATTCAAATTCGGCGCCTAGGATCTGTGGCGATCTATCGTGCAACCGCTACATCCAAGAAAGCGACCTATTATTCGACTGCTACATTCTGTCAGTTCCGCGAATTGAAGAAAGAGCAAAAAGATTTGATTTTAAGGCTATATCACCTAGGGATCGAGATGGGAAGGCTAGTAAACATGCTATGGACTCTCAGAAGTCGATCTAACATTTAATAAGGACTCTAGGATCATTCTAATCCTCAAACCCTAGCTAAAACCCTATAAATAGAACCAAGTTTTTACCTGCGCGACCCTTACATTTGGCCGCGTGGAATCAAGGTAAGGAGATATTATTTTGGACAAGTTCTTTAAAAGTTTTTATTCCCAATACATAGGACTAACATGTCTCAAATTTTCGTGTTAGGAGATCGAGCACACAAGGAGATAGAAGCCTGCAAAGTTGCTGGTTCTACATTAGCGACCCAGGAAACTGAGCGGAAGTCCGGTGAAGATCAAGGGATTAGAGAACCAAATCGAGGTAATTAGCATTAGTACCTTTAGAACTTTTTGTTCCCCTTAGTATCTACTTCTTACCCTCTAAATTTCATGTCATTAGGTCAAGTGGATCAGGAGATAGCAGGACGTAAAGTTTCTAATTTGTCACAAGAAGTGCAGAATTAGGGTTGACTTCCAGCCCGAAATTTCAAGCCTAAAAGCCTTAACAAAGGTAGGTCATCGCATGAACGGCTAAAATATCGTTCTAAGATTAAAAGCCCTCTTATTGCACTTGATTTCATGTATTGTGTACGGAGAATTTCATGTTTTAATAGGATCTATACATCCATGCGTCTTTCTTAGCCCTAATGAATTAAGATAATTCTCTCTGTCATAATACATGAATGCTATACATATTGTTAGCTTAATCTTCGTTCTATCATGATAGGAAATTTTATACATGTTAATTTCCAGACATGATGTGTTTAGACATAGTTCTTCTTATTTTAGTTTTACTGTCAGACGTTCTCTAGCGGCCTAGTCTTTGACCGCAAACCTTGTGTAGCAGCCCTACGATAAACCGCAAGACACTCTGTAAACTCGATTTTTATAAAATCTCTGACGGACCATAGATAGACCGTTAAAGTCCCTCTGGCGGCCTTACGATAAACCGCTAAGCTGTCTGTAACGGCTCTATATTAGACCGCCAATATTCTGTTTTCTGTCAACCCGAGATAGATTTTAGAATAGCCCATTAACTTATAAGTAAGCCTAGTTAACTATGTTCTAACCTATTTTAATGGTATTTCATTGTTCTGAGTTTTAAATTACTGATTCATGACAGTGATCACATGTTTTTTATCATACTTGGAATTATTTTAAAGCTTATGCTAATTTCATGCCAAAACTTATACTTTGTATAAAATACATCTTTCAAGAGTGAAAATAAACGTGGTTCACTGATTGGTTCATCACTGTTTAAGATTCTCTTCTTATCTCAGAATCATTTCTATAAGTATATGGCATATATTCTGGTATATGACTATCAGTTATACTTTTACACTATAGGAATATAATCTTGAACTTGATAACCTCTCCTTTGGATATTCCTTCCAATAGACTAGGAATTTTTTTTTCAAGGCCTCCGTAATTCTCCACGAGCCCAAGATTCCCACTAGGACGCCGAGTTGGTTGTACCATTAAAGCCCAAATTGTCTAGAAAGTACTACCGATGTTTTCTGAATTCTGTCCTGTAATGGTTCAATACTCGACGGCTAAGGCCCCTTAACGGTCCAGTATCTGACCGCCAAGTTCTCTGAGTCCAAACTGATTTCTTTCTGGATTCAGCCCACTCTAGCAGCCCAATATCAGACCGCCGTATCAATATAGTAGATCAGTTATAGACCGCTAAGTTTCCTAAATGCTATTGACCCAAGGGTTAATATTTCTATGATCCTAGATTGACTAATGATAGTCTAGGACTTGTAACCTTATTCAAAGACATCTAAGATAAAGTATGAGAGATAAAGAATGTACCGTTATGCTGTCGAATTTTCTCCAAGGCATAACTTAGTTATTAATGTATTTCTTGAACTTAAAAATCTTTATTTGGTGCATTCTTATTATTGACATTGAGTCTTGAACACTTATTGAACTTATTACATGTGTGGCCAACTTTTTTTCTATATACGTGGAAGTAGCTTGATTTATACTTGAAGATGCGGTTCGAGCACTGATTGTGTTCAAGGGCTCTATGTCCCCTCGGCTGATTGTCGGAAACATACTATTATAAACCATGAGGTATGATGCTACTGGCATCGCATTATGCTGGTTTACTTTCTTTATAAATAAGTGAAATTATCCACGGCTCGTGAAGTGAAAATATCCACAGAAATTCATGAAGTACTTGTGATGAGGGCATCCCTTGCCCCTCCACATTTTCTCCGGACTCGGATTGTTCGTCGACAAGCGCCATTATGTTAGTCATGTATTTTTTAGTCTAGTCATGTAATCTTCACATTTTATTTGAGTCAATATCATGTAATTTTCCTTTATTTGAGTCATGTACCTAGGTTAGTGAGTCATTTTCCTAAGTATTGTGTCATTAGGTTGGTTTGTTAGGCTAGTGGGCCCAATTCATTGGGCTTGGCCTAAGGGCACCCTTATCCCTTCAGTTATTTGTCATTGTGTCAAATGTCAGGGACTTTTGTAGAAATGTGGGTTGCCTATATATAGGACTCCATTCCCCTCATTTTGAAGTAATGAACAATTGAATGAAAATTAAAATCCACTTCCAAATCCCACTAGATCTCTCTCTCTCTCTCACTCTCTCTCTCTCTAAGGGGTCCCCCCCTCTATCTCTCTCTCTCCCTCCACCCCAATTTTCGGAATTTTCTCTCTCCTCCCCATTCACCCCTCATTAAGACCTCTCCCCTTCCCCATACACCCATTTAACTCCCCCCCAACCCAAGGTGGCATCCTCCAATCCACACCCCACCTCCCAACCCCCAACTACCCAACACCACTTCCTAAGCACCCCTTCCTCTCCCCAAGGTTGAAGGGGCTCTTCCCTAAGCCCAAATTCAAATTTCCCTCTCCCTAGGGCAGTGCCCTTCCATATCCCCACCTCCCAAACCACCCAAAGTCGCAGCCCCCCTTCCCCATACCAGCCAAGTTCACCCTCCACCTCTTACTCTCTTGGCCATCCCCTTCCCCACCCCCTCATCTTCTTCTCATTCAGCCTCTGTTTCAGGCAGCAGAGTTGTAGCGACTTGCAGAGGCAGCCACGACTGTTTCTCAAAGATTCAGCTGGCAAGGTCTATATTGCTGTAATCATCATCGAGATAGCTTTCCAACGGTGGTGGTCTCGCCGGCTTCCGAGTTCGGAGCTGTCCGGAGGAGCGTCATCTTCAACGACTGCGCAATCTGTCCCAGACTGAAGACCAGAGCGATCTTGGAAGCTATTCTGCGGTCAACCTTGGAGGAATTCGAGCACACTTCCTTCTACAAAATTCTTCTTCGTCTAGTCCTCCATTAGTAGCAGAAAGAACGACACCAATCGCCTACCCGAGCTATTTGTTCTGAATTATTTCGTTGGAGTGTGCAGTCTGCCACCAGTGGACTCAGGTTTGACCTATCTTCATTTATCTGGCCACCATTCTCATCTCCGACCTAGGATTGTGGCCCCGTCAACTTCTGCTCGAAGCTACTCCGACCACGATCGCGTCACCCCCAGTTTCGTTCAATTTGAAGTTCGGGAGCGACCGCAGCTCCTTCTGCAATCCACTGCATCAGTTCTGCATCAGTCTGAAGCAGAGTGTTGCTGTCCTGCTCCAGTCACCGGTCCGATCATCCCCGATGTCCAGAGCTTCCCAAAAAATTCAGGCATCATCCTCTGTCAGTTGGGAAACTTTTGGCGCAGGTTTCGTCAAGATCTGAGCTCTGTGGAATTTTTGGCAGTGACATCACCGGCCCCCTGTCCTACAATTCTGAAGGTTGGCAGAACCGGCGGGGATGGACAAATCGGGTTTCCTTAGCATAAGTCCCCACCCCGCTTGGCCGGCTAAAGGCCCCTCCCTGCGTGGAGGTAGTATTGGATGTAATAAGATTAATCCCCACCCCAAGATCACCCCTCCTGCGAGAGGTGTAGTGGTGTAATCTTTCCATTTCAGGTTGAAGCGACACCGACGCGGCGTGCGGGTGCATACCCTCGCCTCCCCGCTCGCCCCCATCTCCGGCCGGAGTCGGCGTCTTCACACCGGCTAGGTGAGCTCCTGAACATCTCTCATTTCTGTAATGGACTTGCTTAGCTTAGTATTGCTATAGTTACTCCGTCGGCGGTAAGAGAGTGTCCGATTTTAAATTGCTACCCAAATTGAGTGACCACCGCGGGCGAGTTGTGAGAGCATCCACTTAACCCACACCCTTGGTGTGTTGGCCGCCCATGATTTGGGCATCCTAGGCCCATTTGGGGTTCTCCCCAAGCTAGCCAACCATTGGAGCCTCAAGGTCCCGCCTCGGACCCTCTCCAACATCGCCTAGTCGCCATCGGGCACTAGTGTGCGCCATACGGGTGAGCTCGCTAGTGTGAGTCCGCTGCTCAAACTTGAATACTTGCAAAATAGGTCCATAGGTGGTGTCACATCAACTTGTTACTAAGTGTGAGTCCACCTCTTACTCTCTTGGCCATCCCCTTCCCCACCCCCTCATCTTCTTCTCATTCAGCCTCGGTTTCAAGCAGCAGAGTTGTAGCGACTTGCAGAGGCAGCCACGACCGTCTCTCAAAAATTCAGGTGGCAAGGCCTATATTGCTGGAATCATCATCGAGATAGCTTTCCAACGGTGGTGGTCTCGCCGGCTTCCGAGTTCGGAGCTGTCCGGAGGAGCGTCATCTTCAATGACTGCGCAATCTGTCCCAGACTGAAGACCAGAGCGATCTTGGAAGCTGTTCTGCGGTCAACCTTGGAGTAATTCGAGCACACTTCCTTCTATAAAATTCTTCTTCGTCTAGTCCTCCATCAGTAGCAGAAAGAACGACACCAATCGCCTACCCGAGCTATTTGTTCTGAATTATTTCGTTGGAGTGTGTAGTCTGCCACCAGTGGACTCAGGTTTGACCTGTCTTCATTTATCTGGCCACCATTCTCATCTCAGACCTAGGATTGTGGCCCCGTCAACTTCTGCTCGAAGCTACTCCGACCACGATCGCGTCACCACCAGTTTCGTTAAATTTGAAGTTTGGGAGCGACCGCAGCTCCTTCTGCAATCCACTGCATCAGTCTGAAGCAGAGTGTTGCTGTCCTGCTCCAGTCGCCGGTCCGATCAGCCCCGATGTCCAGAGCTTCCCAAAAAATTCAGGCATCATCCTCTGTCAGTTGGAAAACTTTTGGCGCAGGTTTCGTCAAGATCTGAGCTCTGTGGAATTTGTGGCAGTGACATCACCGGCCCCCTGTCCAACAATTCTGAAGGTTGGCAGAACCGGCGGGGATCGGCAAATCGGGTTTCCTTAGCATAAGTCCCCACCCCGCTTGGCCGGCTGAAGGCCCCTCCCTGCGTGGAGGTAGTATTTGATGTAATAAGATTAATCCCCACCCTAAGATCACCCCTCCTGCGAGAGGTGTAGTGGTGTAATCTTTCCATTTCAGGTTGAAGCGACACCGACGCGGCGTGCGGGTGCATACCCTCGCCTCCCCGCTCGCCCCCGTCTCCGGCCGGAGTCGGCGTCTTCACACCGGCTAGGTGAGCTCCTGAACATCTCTCATTTCTGTAATGGACTTGCTTAGCTTAGTATTGCTATAGTTACTCCGTCGGCGGTAAGAGAGTGTCCGATTTTAAATTGCTACCCAAATTGAGTGACCACCGCGGGCGAGTTGTGAGAGCATCCACTTAACCCACACCCTTGGTGTGTTGTCCGCCCATGATTTGGGCATCCTAGGCCCATTTGGGGTTCTCCCCAAGCTAGCCAACCATTGGAGCCTCAAGGTCCCGCCTCGGACCCTCTCCAACATCGCCTAGTCGCCATCGGGCACTAGTGTGCGCCATACGGGTGAGCTCGCTAGTGTGAGTCCGCTGCTCAAACTTGAATGCTTGCAAAATAGGTCCATAGGTGGTGTCACATCAAGTGGTATCAGAGCAAGTTCACAACTTATCTCTATCAAGTTGGTCCTAGGGCATGTCTATGCATTTAGAGTCTTCAAGTGCATCACTCTTGTCCCCTAGTATGGCCACCTCATATCGACCTTACCAATCGGCCCACTCCATAAGTCCAAGCCACCAAGAGATGCCTACCACTAGCACCCATAACTTCCCTGGCCATGTCAACTACTTCATGAAAGCCTTGACCTATGCCAATGAGCGGCTAGATAACATATCGGGCCGACTCAACCAACTTGGAGAAAATAGGCCCGCCCCAAGGACGGACGATAGGATGGTCCCTTTCCCACTTCCCACCTTTGATGGAACCTCTCCTAGAGAATATTTAGATTGGGAAGCTACAATGGACCAATACTTCACTTGGTATCATATGTCCGAGGATGAAAAGGCATTGGTTGCCAAAATGCAACTTACCAAACGGGCAGAAACTTATTGGATGCAAATTGTCGGGCTAAAGGTACTTAGAAGGGAAACTCCCATCACCACTTGGAAGGACATGAAGGAGCAACTTAGGGCTAGATATGTTTCCCCCTCATACTCAAATCACCAAGACCTAAGGAGCACTTCAACTCCTTCATCCCCACCTAGCCAACCCATGACCCTAATTCCCCATTCCACATCACTTCCCACCTATCCTACCCCAACCACCACACCAGCACCCTACCTACAAACTCCCACCACAACCATATGTCCACAAACCCAATTGGACCCCGTGTCCACCCATCCACCGAGGCCCATAATGGCCACCACCCCCAAACCCAAAACCCCTCACCAAACCCATACCCCACAAGCCCCCTTGACCACCACCACAAACCCACCATCATCCCCAAAAAGGGACACATCTCCCAAAACAAATCAACCCAAAATCCCTCACCCAACCCACCTCCCGCTTCCTACACCAATCTTTCCCCAACCTAGGCCTCCTCTACTTCCCCTTCCTATCCCAACCCAAGCCCATGCTTGTTCACCACACCGGGTGTGTCATACGCTAGCTATCACCAAACCACCCCCCATAGATCCCCCTACTCCATTAGCAATAGAAGTTGCAACCCACACACCCACCCAAGTGGAGAAGGATGCCCATCCGGATCCACCTCCCAACATAGAGGAAATCCAAAGGCCAAACAACTCACACACCTCTAGCCTAGCTCCTCTAGAGACACCCAACCTCACCATAGGTAAGTCCATACTCCAATGGCTCAAGAAAGGTTTCACCATTCCTAGTTCACAACCATGCCACCTACCCATGGGATATCAATCCCAAATCATTCTCATTCAGCCACATGTCACTTATCAAACTTCCTATTGTGTGGAAGATTTGGGAGACTTAATGAACTACCTACATTGGTAAATTCACTTGACCAATATGCTAGCCATGAGACCGTCCGAAACTAACACCATTAGCCTAGTATATCCCACCATTGGCTCCATCACTTCCATCTACACTAATGGCCAAGTTACTAGTGAGATCATCCTCTTTCTTCCCATGGAGGAAGAACATATCCTATTCCACTCCCCAACCATAGAGATCCCAAGTGCTTTGATCGGCCAACCCATTAGCAACTTTGGCCCAATTATTGAGGAGGAGGACTCACCATTCGAGGACCTTGAGAGCATAGAGTACCCCTACCAAGGTGACCCTTATCATGATCCCTTTAACCCTTTTCTATGGGAGCCTAGATCTCCATGTAACCCACTCACCTTATTCACCACCCACCCTTTCCTACCTCCACCCACCATGTTGGGCCAAGCCCACCTCATCCATGACCCAGGTTACACCATAGGAATCATGACCTTAGGCAACACCCGCCTAGAGATCAAGAAGGTGCCCCACCCTATATCCACCTACCTAGATCCCTTCGACCCTTTTGAGTGGAAGCTCAAAGACCACCCCACCATCCCACATGAGGAAGTCATCTTTGGGAAAGGAATTCATATGTCTTGGCACATCACACCGCTTGGCATGATTAGTCCGTCGGGTACATTCATCCATATCACCCACATGTCAAGAAGAAAACATGAGTGGTCAATATTTGGTTGTAATGGTCCACCATCATTCATCATAAATCTCAAGCATGTTAGGAGCATTCATGGATGTCCGGGTCCTCCAACATTCATCACACTCACTCACAAGAGGGACACCTATGGATGCCCCGGTCCTCCCAAATCCTTCAAAGTCTTCATAACATCAATGCATGATAGGTCTATATGTGGTTGTCCTGGACCCCCTTTGCATACCATACATTGTCAACTCACACCGCATCATAGTACATGGCATATGCATTCAAGTAAGTATCAAGCAACAAGCGGTGAGATTCACAAGAAACGAGCACAAACTCCTAAGCACCACTTTGAGTTCCAAGTTGACAACTTGGCGATGATGGCTTTGGAGTGGCTCTACTTTAGGGTCACTTCCAATCTGAGGGCACGAGGACTTGGACCTTGCCAAGTTCCGAGTGGCTTTGGCAACCAAGCTTATGGGTTGAACTTTCAAAAGGGTTTTGGGATTCTCCCCATTTCTCATGTGGCAGATCCAGCACGCTCTAAGGGCACCGCGGTGGATCCTAGTGAGTGCCTCGAACTTACACCTACCCTTGTGAGAGACACCCTCGGAGTGCCACCACAAATAGCCTGAGAGCCCGACGTGAGCACACAGCGGCAATACTAGGCAAGCAAGATCCCATCGCCAGCATGAGGGTATGACCAAGTCACTTTGTCGAGCTGAAGCGCCGTTCCCCGACTATGGTCACGGGTTGAGTATGGAGATCGTGGATCACCCAGAGCCGCAGTTCGATGTACTACTTCCCTGGTGGACCCATACTCGACGGGGTCGAGTTTTCCCCACCCTGGGGGTATGATGAGGGCATCCCTTGCCCCTCCACATTTTCTCCGGACTCGGATTGTTCGTCGACAAGCGCCATTATGTTAGTCATGTATTTTTGAGTCTAGTCATGTAATCTTCACATTTTATTTGAGTCAATATCATTGAATTTTCCCTTTATTTGAAGCATGTACCTAGGTTAGTGAGTCATTTTCCTAAGTATTGTGTCATTAGGTTGGTTTGTTAGGCTAGTGGGCCCAATTCATTGGGCTTGGCCCAAGGGCACCCCTATCCCTTCGGTTATTTGTCATTGTGTCAAATGTCAGGGACTTTTGTAGAAATGTGGGTTGCCTATATATAGGACTCCATTCCCCTCATTTTGAAGTAATGAACAATTGAATGAAAATTAAAATCCACTTCCAAATCCCACTAGATCTCTCTCTCTCTCTCACTCTCTCTCTCTCTAAGGGGTCCCCCCCTCTCTCTCTCTCTCCCTCCACCCCAATTTTTGGAATTTTCTCTCTCCTCCCCATTCACCCCTCATTAAGACCTCTCCCCTTCCCCATACACCCATTTAACTCCCCCCCAACCCAAGGTGGCATCCTCCAATCCACACCCCACCTCCCAACCCCCAACTACCCAACACCACTTCCTAAGCACCCCTTCCTCTCCCCAAGGTTGAAGGGGCTCTTCCCTAAGCCCAAATTCAAATTTCCCTCTCCCTAGGGCAGTGCCCTTCCATCTCCCCACCTCCCAAACCACCCAAAGTCGCAGCCCCCCTTCCCCATACCAGCCAAGTTCACCCTCCACCTCTTACTCTCTTGGCCATCCCCTTCCCCTTCCCCACCCCCTCATCTTCTTCTCATTCAGCCTCTGTTTCAGGAAGCAGAGTTGTAGCGACTTGCAGAGACAGCCACGACCGTCTCTCAAAGATTCAGGTGGCAAGGCCTATATTTCTGGAATCGTCATCGAGATAGCTTTCCAACGGTGGTGGTCTCGTCGGCTTCCGAGTTCGGAGCTGTCCGGAGGAGCGTCATCTTCAATGACTGCGCAATCTGTCCCAGACTGAAGACCAGAGCGATCTTGGAAGCTGTTCTGCGGTCAACCTTGGAGGAATTCGAGCACACTTCCTTCTACAAAATTCTTCTTCGTCTAGTCCTCCATTAGTAGCAGAAAGAACGACACCAATCGCCTACCCGAGCTATTTGTTCTGAATTATTTCGTTGGAGTGTGCAGTCTGCCACCAGTGGACTCAGGTTTGACCTGTCTTCATTTATCTGGCCACCATTCTCATCTCCGACCTAGAATTGTGGCCCCGTCAACTTCTGCTCGAAGCTACTCCGACCACGATCGCGTCACCCCCAGTTTCGTTCAATTTGAAGTTCGGGAGCGACCGCAGCTCCTTCTGCAATCCACTGCATCAGTTCTGCATCAGTCCGAAGCAGAGTGTTGCTGTCCTGCTCCAGTCACCGGTTCGATCATCCCCGATGTCCAGAGCTTCCCAAAAAATTCAGGCATCATCCTCTGTCAGTTGGGAAACTTTTGGCGCAGGAGCTCTGTGGAATTTGTGGCAGTGACATCACCGGCCCCCTGTCCTACAATTCTGAAGGTTGGCAGAACCGGCGGGGATGGACAAATCGGGTTTCCTTAGCATAAGTCCCCACCCCGCTTGGCCGGCTGAAGGCCCCTCCCTGCGTGGAGGTAGTATTGGATGTAATAAGATTAATCCCCACCGCAAGATCACCCCTCCTGCGAGAGGTGTAGTGGTGTAATCTTTCCATTTCAGGTTGAAGCGACACCGACGCGGCGTGCGGGTGCATACCCTCGCCTCCCCGCTCGCCCCCGTCTCCGGCCGGAGTCGGCGTCTTCACACCGGCTAGGTGAGCTCCTGAACATCTCTCATTTCTGTAATGGACTTGCTTAGCTTAGTATTGCTATAGTTACTCCGTCGGCGGTAAGAGAGTGTCCGATTTTAAATTGCTACCCAAATTGAGTGACCACCGCGGGCGAGTTGTGAGAGCATCCACTTAACCCACACCCTTGGTGTGTTGGCCGCCCATGATTTGGGCATCCTAGGCCCATTTGGGGTTCTCCCCAAGCTAGCCAACCATTGGAGCCTCAAGGTCCCGCCTCGGACCCTCTCCAACATCGCCTAGTCGCCATCGGGCACTAGTGTGCGCCATACGGGTGAGCTCGCTAGTGTGAGTCCGCTGCTCAAACTTGAATGCTTGCAAAATAGGTCCATAGGTGGTGTCACATCAACTTGTTACTAAGTGAAAATTACATTCTCGCTTGACTTGCTAGTACATTCTCGTTACATTCTTATTCATGAAAGGCCATAATTACATTCTTGCTTGATCATGCTTGCTCAATCATATCTTAACTTGAACATGTCTTGTTACTTTGGTTTATTCACGTGATTTTTCGCATTCGCATGATTTTACTTTATTCTTTAGAGCCAAAAATCCTAATCACTTTAATTTTGCCTTCATGTTGATGCGTAGATACCTACTGGGTAATTGTGCTCATCACCTATTTTTCTATCTTTCCAGGAGATGCAAGTAGTTCAGATTCGGATTTGAGTTATTCAAGTGATGTGTCCGAGAGCGAATGAAGGTCACATAAGATTGAGAGAATATTTAGGAAGTCAATGATGTCTAGATCGAGTTCATGTAATTTTCTCTTTATTGAGTCACATAGTTGAATAGTTGATGTATTTGGATCATTCTTATTATTAATAAAAGTGAAGGTTTGAATAAATTATTGTGCAATTACATCTTATGTGTGATTGTTATTGTGTTCTGATTTTTCTTGCTTGCAAGAGGCTTACCATGCCGGTTATTCACGTTTCCCGAGATTATCTTTCGCTGTATTAAAAGCTCGGGGGTGACAGCGCACCTCGGTGACTTCAATTTCAGATGTCGTTGGCTTGGGATGGTCTATTACTAGGTATATTTTAACCCCAAAATCATTAAGAAAATTGGGGAGGGGAGGGGAGGGTGGGGGAGGAGTCGGTGGGGGACGGGAGGGTGGGTATCACGTCCCGAACCGATAGCAGCGGAACGTATTACTCGGAACGTGGCAGCGATACAGTCGTGTCAATCAGTGTAATAACTTAAGACACAAAAGATCAGAAATTGACAACAATAAATTTCTATTCATATAAACTTGTTATTACATCTTATTGACTCAATTACAATTTCAAAAAGAAAATAAAAGACACACTAGCTAGACTTAATACATAATTTTAATCTAGACTCAAGAAAAGTAAAAGGCATAGGTAATCTATCTTTAGGAGCTCTCTTGCACACTTTCCCTTCCCATTAGAGTCACGGCCTTGCTAGCCACCTGATTACCTGAAAAACATTGGAATGAAACTGGATGAGCGAAAAGCTCTGTAGGAATTATATCTCCAATTCAAACTTGCTTATAGTGATTAACGATTTATGCAATATGTCATGATCATGTATGAGAGAATGCAAGATAATATCGAGAGTGGAATAACAAGAATACAATAAGGATGAACTAGCAAGATTTCGAGATATATCAAGTAAAGATAACAAGGATATCAAGCATGTAATATCAAGTCATGTCATGAGATATTGGCTATTCATTCATTCAAGTATTGTCCGTGTCGGGCCACGCAAGTCACGCATGTCATGTCAAGTAATATCAAGCACTAGAGAGATTATGAAATGTCATAAATCAAGCTAGTCATGCACTTCGGTGTAATGCCACACCATGGTCAATCAACTCCCATGGGCACAAGTACTTTCGGGCGCTCCTCCCAAGACCAGATCGGACCCCATAATTTCCTAGTATTGAGTCACGTAAATATTTCGACATCCACTATAGTTTATAGCTAACAGAATTCCAAAGGAATAAGCCATTGTAAAATAATAAGGTAGATTCACGGAATAGAGATTTCAAGGACATAACTCGAGTAAGGATGTCATAGCGATAAATTTCGTATGAAAATCAAGACATGCGTGAATCTAGGTAATTGGCATCCACTCAGACCACCACAAATTACAGAAACAGCATCCACTATAGTGGTCGCCAATTCCTGTGAACATGATAGGCACGAAGAAATAGCGTCCATATACACGGTTGCTCATTTCAATTCGCGTCCACTGTCTGGTCGCCAATTACAAATAGAGACAGACTTCTCAAAAGAGGCCAGAAACAGCGCTCTATGAGGGCTAGGGTACCACGTTTCTTCAGAGTGACATGGTATTCAAGGGTTCTAGGGTTTTTAGGGTACAATCAGCTCGGTTGCCTTGAGGGAATCCAAGGCTAGCGAAGACTTACGGAGGTCTTAATGAAGAAAATACCAGTCCGAAGGAAGGAATATCCCGCGGAGGGTCTAATCATCACCAAGAGTTGAGATGTAAGCGTGAAACAACGTGAAAATATGGACTCTTTTCACGGACTGGGATATGAGTGCCAAATAGACCCGTGGTATGGGCCAAAACCGATAAAACTATGAGAGAAAGAAATAGCGTCAAATCAATAAGACGTCAATTACCAAATTCACGTCCTCATGCAAAAACGTTAATTCATGATTTTTTAATCTTATTTTTAAATAAACATAAAATTAGCGTCCGTATACGGAGACGCCATTTAATTTATTAGTGTCCACTCATATGGACATCAATTCTATGATTTTCTTATTTATTTTATTTTAATAAATTAAACAGAAATCGTCTCTTTGAAAAGATATCCATTCATATTCTATTTCTATTTAATTTAACAATTCTGAAAATAGTGTCTCTTTAAAAGGACGCATACTATTTTTGGAACTAAATACATGGTAATTAAGGAACATTTACGAGGATCGCGAATATATATATATATTGTAATTTTTACTAATTTTGATCATAAGATATGAATTTTTTAAAATTTAAATATAATTTATTAAAATTATATATATATATATATATATATATATATATAATCAACTTTAAATACAAAGGTCATGATGTTGTAGAATGAAAAGGGCACACCTAGGAAAGGGGGATGGGCATAAAAGCTATTAAGGGGTTTAACAGGGTAGTTGAAAAATATTTACAAGAAATTACTGTCAATAAATTTTACGTCAATTCTTTAGGCATGAACAACAATGACACTTTTTTATTTAGTAAAAATTTAGGGAAACAAAATATACCGTAATTTGAAGAAAAATCTAAGGATTTCAAAAATATACATATTATAATTTTATTTTACATGGTTTCATAGATTTGAATTTTTAAAAATAGGTGTAAAAGATATTAATAAGTATTATATTATATATATATGTATATTTATTTAAAAGAATTGACGACAACTTATGTTGTCATTCACTCTTAAATTGATGAATAGTGTCAAGCTCTTTTAAATTCTAAGTTCTCGACGTATACACGTTAAAATTATAGAATCTATATATCAAAATAAAGAGTTCGAAAAGCTCTACTTAATAGGATGCTTAAAAAAATTTCTGTTTGAGAGGAGACCTATCTTAGAGTAGGAAAAAGGAGATACCATCCCCACGACGTCGCTCACTATCTCAACAATATCTCCGTAAAATTTTATAATCAAAGAACACTCTTGACGCACATGAACAAATCGCCGAGGCAAAAATATGTAACTAGTGTGCTACATTGAAATTGTGATTCGCAGTGTTAATTTTTAGAATTGATTTATTTAATAAATTTAATTGTTAACTAATTAATACACCATATAAATATATAAAATTTTAAAAAAATTATGATGATTTTAATAATATAAAATTTGTAAATTTTAGATACGTGATTACATGGTTAAAAATTCTTTTTAGCATGTTATCTTTATTACTTAACTAATGTAAATTATACAAATTACGGTGTGAAATATAAATCATGAGGATTTAATCGGAGTGAGATTAATGTCTATTTAACTAAGTATGTTGTTAACAGTTTTCATCGTGAGAGAGAAGACCTACATTGCTTGAGTTGAACAGAGGATGACGATGACGAAGAAGTCACGCGCTTCTATGCAACGGCAACAGCGATAGTAATAGCCGCAACAGCACAGGGACGACAGACTTAGATGACAGGAAGAAGACAAAGCTCCTACATCACGCACGGGACGCATGGGAAGACGCGCACGGCACTGCAGCAACAGCAGCAGCCCGAACCCAGCAGCACGTACACGCCTTCGATCGCAGCGCAGTAGTCGGTTCGGCTGTGCATGAGGAGGGGTTTATTTGTAAGGCTTTAGCATCTACGTGTCCTAGTAGTGCGTCGAGTCCTACCTTCTATAAACTTTCTTAGGATAAGCCTCATCTTTCTAAAACCACAGCCGCAACCCCTCTTTTGATCGCAAAGCCCGGTGGCGTTCGAACCCTTCTTCGAACATAGCCCGTCAACTAGGCAACTACTAATGACCTTTAATATATATATAAGTTAACGCAGGAGTCCTCTATCTGTTTTAGTTAGAAAAAAGCCCATTTGCTGTTTGTGGATCTAAGGCTTCACGGGTGATCATTTAACCTGTTTAAAATTGGGTTGGGTATTTAGGATTGCTTTTCATTGATGGATCTAAAGGCTGAGATCAGTACGAGCCCACTTCTAAACCTGTTGATGGTTTCTTTTAGGTTTATTTAAGACTAGTTACCATTAATCTTGTTCCATAATTTTATCAATTAACGACACCACGTTATCTCAAAAGTTTTACATTTATTAAGTGTTTTATGGGATTACATATTAACTCGCCTTATTTTATCTTAAAGATGATCATATGAGTTAAACCTCTATTTTTAAATATTTTGGTGTTTTATTAAATTTAAGTCAAAAATAGATAATTAGATTTCCTTAAAGAATACAGTCAATATTCACTACTCAATTATCTTTTAATTATTTGTTTATATCTTTATTTTTATCTTTAACAAGAAGATTTCGTTTTATCTTTCGTAGGATTCATAATTATCTTTTCTCTTTCTAAAATATAGATAATTATTTCTATTTTACCTTTTATAATTTGCCGAGCGTTACAGTGGAGGGGGGAGGGGGGCATGGTGGGGAGGGGAGGGTGGGGGGGTAGGTGGGGACGGGAGAGGGGAGGGGGTTCGGGAGAGGGAGGGGGCCATGTTGGGGAGGGGAGGGGAGGGGAGGGTGGGGGGGTCGGTGGAGTATGAGAGAGGAGGGGGCCCACGGCCACCGGCTAGAAACCATCTTATGGGAAAAACACAGAAAGCCCTCACCTTAGGTGGACTCCTCAATGCGCTAGGGTCTCAACAAGGGACACGCGTCACAGGCACTGCTAACACGGGAATATAATTGCCAACTCACCCGCTTACTGACACCCATAGCCTGCCAATTCATCGACGACCTGTCCCCAAGTCTCAAACCACCAAAAGCAAGAATTTAAGCATCGAAAAATCGCCCGATATTTTTGGTGGGGGAGGGGAGGCCCAGGAGGCGGGATCCCTTGGGGAAGGGAGGGGGTCCGGTGTGGGTCGGTCTTCGGTGGGGGAGGGACAATAAGCTTATAAAAGAATAATGAAATATATACAAACATATAAATAAGAGGAGTAAATATGAAAATGAGCAAACTCAAAAAAATGAATGATGATGAGGAGCTCGGTCGACTCTGCAGAGCGCAGGTTGACCTATTTATTTTTTTGTTATATATATATATATATATATATATATCTTTTGTTTATATCTATTTTGTTACCATCATGACTCCTTTTTTTTACTTTAACTCTTCTTTCATTCCCTTTACATTATTTAGCTTTGATGTTCTTCATTTGAATGTTTTTTAAATTAGATGTTGTTTAATTCGATGCATACATAATGATAAGTGAGATGTTATTTAATTTTATGTTATATAATTACATGGAGTATTCCCTGTGAGCTGAGGTACGTGGGTGTGACCTAATATTACACGCACCTTAGGAGCATATTAAACCCGTGTCAATGAATCTTCCCATTCAAGACTTTGGGATTGATATTGTAAAAACCTGATATTTAAAAATGAGAAATAATTTTTTAATTTCATTATATAATTAAAATTTTCATGAAATAATTAAATTACATTTTTACTATATGAAATAAACTAGTTTATTGAATTTACTTACTTACTTGAATTAACTAGAAGTAAATAGAGTTTAAATGCTTTAAACCTTAGATAAATCATAAAAAGCCCAATAAAAGTCCATGTAATGGATTAGGATCACAATTGACCCATTGAATAATCCATAATGGGCTGAATTAATAGATTAAAGGATTTATTAAAGGATAAATTAACCTAAATTGGTAACATGTGTTTAATATGTAATATAAGGGATTAAAATAACCCCATTTCTAGAAGGTTGACACAAAAATTTACCCTTACCTAACAGTCCACCTTGGACCAGCCGTTTTTACATTAGTTTCACACCAAATTAAGGCTAGATTAAGAGGAGAAGTTGGAATTTTCTTCTAATTTGGAGTTGGAAAGTTTGGCATTGTTAGGTAAGGAATCTTGACAAATTTTGCCAAATTTTGGCTATAAATAGAGTCCCATTCGACCCTCAAATCATCCATGGAGGTTAAGGTTACGCTGCTGCGAAGATTGGTGGAGATTTGAAGGAAGATTTGGAAGATCAAAGGGTTTTCTTATATTTGGGGATATTTCTTTAGATCCGACTAAAGGTAGGTGTCTCTCAGGCTAAACTCTAATTAAATCATGCCATCTTGTTCATTTTTCTGTCCTCTTTCCATTGATAGCTCATTTATTAAATTCCGTTATGAAATGAGCAAGTTATGATCATTTTATTGGAGAGATATTCCCGTTTTTTCATCAGGTCCAGAACGTGCTATACCTCAGTAGCGCGTTTTGAACGCACTGGCCCGACATAGCGCGTTCATACATGGTATTTTCCCGCACTCCGGGGTCAAACACAAAATTTTAAAATATGTTTATATTTCCAAGAACGCGCTACCCTCGGGTAGCGCGATCTTCAAGGTCGCGCTAGCATAAGCTAGTGCGTTCACAATATATATATATATATTAAAAAAATATTAAAATATGAATATACATCCCAGAACGCACTACCCTCGGGTAGCGTGATCTTCAAGGTCGCGCTAGCATAAGCTAGCGCGTTCATAAAAAATAAATAAATAAATAAATAAATATTATTTTAGGTATAAAAATATATATAACTTATGAACGCAAAACCAATCAGCCTCAGCCTCAGACGCACCACACTGCACCGCACCGCTCGGCTCGACTCGGCACAAACAAATAAATAAATAAATATATTACTAGTTTTGTATCCATACACAAGTCGAGCCCACATAGCTCTCCAACATATAAAGTCAAGGAAGTTTGTTGTAACTTCCAATGTGGGACTAAACTTAAGTCACTACACAATGTGAACTATAACATTTGGAATCTCTAATAATTATCAGTATTTAGTCACCAAAAGTAAAAAAAAGGTAATATTAACATATTTTGATTCTTACAGCATGTTAAAAATTATTTTTTGTAGAACAAAATTATTTTTGCATGTAAAAATCTATTTTTAACCATATTAGTAAATTAATGCATGAAAAATATTTTCAACATGTTAAAAATAACTTCCAACATGATAAAATTATTTTATACATACTGAGATATAAAAACTATTTTCAGAATGTTAAAATCTATTTAAAACTATTTTTTGTGCATACTAAACCTAATTTCCTATTAAATAATTAGTAAATTGATGCATGAAAATTACTTCCAACATGATAAAATTTCTTCCAGCATGATAAAATTATTTCTAACATGTTATAATTATTTTTAGCATGATAGAATTATTTTTAGTATATCAAAACTATTTTTCAGCATGATAATTCTATTTTTCTATCAAATAATTAGTAAATAAATATAGAAAAATAATTTTCAGTATGATAAAATTTATGTTGTTATCAGAGAATTTCTGTAATCAGCATGGTAAACTTATCTTATCATCTTATCAGTAAGTTAATATATGAGAATTATTTTAGCATGTTAAGTATTAATTTTAGCATGTTAAATATTAATTTCGAGCATGTTAAAAATTAAATCCAGCATGAAAAAAATTATTTTTATCCTCTTACTAATAAAGTAACATATGAAAATAATTTTCAGCATGTTAAGATTGTTTTTAGCAAGTTAGAATTATTTTCGGCATAAGAATCTATTTTTATAATAAAATTCTGATTTTTATAATAATAAATCACCGTTTTGGCTAAACTAATACATCTCTAATGTACAAAAACTTCCTGAAAACATGTCTAAATACTTGTAAACTAAATGCACACAAGATTAAACCATGGAATAAAACTAATTCTATTAAACTCTAATTATTTGAATTTTCTTCCTAGTTACCGTTCTTTCTTGAATTCCACGACTTAATGTCGTTAAACATGATGCCTTAAAATTATTATTGAATCCTCTTGTTACTTCTGAGATTTTTGTCAGATCTGTACTTTTTACAAACGAGCTTATTTTTGAAATTCATTGGCCATAGTGTTAAGTGGATGTCTAAACGTACTTGGGATCTTATGATCCACTAACCCAATACCTGGCATTGATGGGGCCCGGTCTGGTCCTGGGAGGAGCGCCCGAAAGTACTTGTGCCCATGGGAGTTGATTGACCACAGTGTGACATTGCACCGAAGTGCATGACTTGCTAGATTTTACGGCATTCCACTATTCGTACTTGTTTACTTGAAAATTTCATGAATTACTTGACTTGCGTGAAAATGGCCAATTACATGAAATTCTTTACTTGTTCAAAGTCATTACTTGAAAATTCATCTTGATATCATGTTATCTCAATTACTTGAAAATTCCATTCATGTTTATACACTTCCCGATACAAGTTAGAAAACTGCTTAAATTATTAATACTTAAAGATTGCCTGGTTCTTAGAGATATAAAATCCTACTGAGCTTTTAGCTCACCCTACGTTTTGGTTAATTGTTGCAAGAAATAAAAATGAAAAAGGGAAGAGACAAGAGTGAGAGAGTGATTTTCCTTTTTACCTAGGTTTATGTATATCATTAGTGTTTTTACAAGAATGATGTATTTTGGAGTTTGAAGTTTGTAATTGCCTTTATGACTTATGATTTAGCAATGTAAGCTTCATTTTGATGAGATAAAAGTATCATTTCCCCCATTCATTTCTATCTTTAGAAATAAAATTATACATGCTTTGATCAACACGCTTGTTTACGACTCGCTCACGCTCCCGATTTTCCGCATCGGGACGTGACAGTCTTTGTGGTATCAGAGCCTAGTTTACATAAAACCTAGGATTTCTTAAACATAGGCTTTCCCTTAATATATGTATAGATCAATACCTAGAAATCGGTTAGAAGCTTAAACTTTCCCGGTAAGATTTGGGTAGAAACACTGATTAAGTTTTAAAGAAAAAGATTTATCAAGAAATAAACACATGAATAAAATAATTAAACCTTGTAATTATGATTTCAGGCCAATTCTCGCAAATGGCTGCCGAGAGAGCTCAATGGCGCGAGATGCAGCGGACCGTTCAAGGCTTAACCCAAGCCCTCCAACAGGTTGCTCAGGGAGGAGCAAACCGAGGAGTTGGTGATTTGCATAGGAATTTCCGAAGCATGAACCCTCCCAAGTTCGCAGGATCTACGGATCCGGATGAAGCCGAACATTGGATTAAGGAAATTGAGAGGATTTTCCGAGTCATGCAATGTGCCGATGAGGAAAAGGCCCTACTCGCTACTTTCCAACTGGAAAGAGATGCCCGTGCATGGTGGGAATCAGTCGAAGCTACTTTACCGCACGACCAAATTCTATGGGAAGAGTTCGTGGAACACTTCAATAGTAAATACTTCTCCGGCCGAATACAAGAAAGAAAGGCCGCCGAATTTACCGCTTTGGAACAAAGGGGATTATCGGTTGCAGAATATGTGGCGACCCGAGATCCGGATACCGGGAGGAGCCCGATACCATTCGAATCCTGGCCCGCCGCCCACGAGCGGGAGGCTCGGATGGGCTAAAAAGGAGTGTGGGGGTACAAAGAAATAGGAAATAAGGCAGGACAACTCAACAATTAATCAGAAATAAATAAACAACTACAACAGAGTCCAGTCCAACAGAAAGTACAGTCTAAAGCAGTAAAACGTACCACATGCCAAGTGAACACTCAGCCCGGCAAGCTGGCAACTAAGAACCTCCGTACTGCACCCTCGAACCTTAAGGAAGAACCGCCGCACCTGAAACGCAGGGGTGAGCCTTCTGTCACTGGCCCAGTAGGGATCCCGTGGAACCCCAAGTAAGAAACAACGGCGGCACGGAAAGAAGTAACTACGAAAGTAGGAAAGAAACTACGGTGGCCAATAAAACCTCGGCTCTACAGCTACCCCTATTGTACCAGAAAACATGACCTAGTCTTCCGTTGGGGGACAACCAAGCCACGCACCCGACCACCCGATTCCACGATCGGGGACCACCAGACACGAACCGCCCTAACCACGCTACTAGGAAAACGCCACGATACCTCCGTAGCGGAGGCCTGCCCTCACAAAAGGGCCCGAGCCAAAACCACACGGTCAGGGAACATGGTCACGACCTCACCGTCATGAACACAATGCTGTCTGGGGAAAGGCCCTCGGTGACGCTCACCAGAAACCCCAGACCTCGACTACGGGAACACTCCCGAAACCACTCACGAAGTCCCGTCTCGCGGACGGAAACAGAACCCGGTACACGACAACTCACGTCACGTGACAGGAGCACCACCCACTAGAAGAACGACCGGATGCGTCCCCTGACGTCTCACACCGCGTCACAAGTGTCTAGCTACAACGCCCCAGGCGAAAACTCAGACACATTCAGTAACCAGTACCACAGAACAAGGACTAGTTGGGGTCGCGCCTGCCGGCGCCGTCCGACACCCCCAACCTCGTGTGCACACTCAGACCATACGCCCTAGGCCTGTCCTCTAGTTGGTAATTCCCCCTAAGCCCGGACTCGGCTGTACGTGGGGGCCCTACGGTAACCAGCCTACTCACCGTCTCTCTCGGGTCAGCCGCTCCACCACTCCCGGGTGGGTCAGCACACGCGTGCCGTAAGAAGGCTACGACTAGTGGACGTGTCACAGAACATGAACACTGAAAACCACGCACGCACCCATTGCGAGTAACACGGAGTAACATGTGGCTCATAGCCACCCGACTCTGGACGGCCCATTAGACCTACTAAACCCAACGGTCTTTGAGTCACAAGACTCGGGGTCAAGATCGTTACACATGACAGCGCGGAGCCGTCGATCTGCCCTAATCCCTAGGTCCAAAATAACGATGGGAAGACTCACAAGGCAGTGCACAACTACCAAGATGTAAGTTTCCGAACAGCACCATCGAGCAACGCAGTGGATAACAAAAATTTCATTTGCCCGAACCCGGCTGCATGGAATCCTAGATCCATGCTCTGATCGGCGTTTTAATCGCCCCAACCCCTAACTACGGGTTGCGTATTTATACCTTGCGTGGAATGACGTTATCCGCAAAGCCCGATGCAGAATACTGAGCCGCACAGATGCACAGCCTCTAGAGCTGATCCACACGGATCCTTGTGCAACGACGGTAGCCCCCGCTACGGACCTTCCTCGACCCTTTCACCTTCTCGAGAGAGAGAGCAAGAGAGAGGAAGAGGGGGAGGAGCTAATCCTTCTCCCCTTAGCTTAATTGCTTGATTAGCCAAGAGGGGAGGAAGGAGCTCTCGTAGGATCCTTTATATAGAGTTTGGCACATTTCTGAAAAGGCTCCAAAGGACCGAAACTGTATATATATCCTTTCTATTATTATACATATGTATTAAGCCCCATTTACACTCTTTTCCAAAAGGAACTAAAGAGAATTAATACATACATTTGTACAATAATAATCCGTCACCCAAGAATCCATCGTGTGTGATCCTCTAAGCCCATAGTCACTCTAGTTTAAGGCTCACAACTTCTAATTCCCAATTAGAAGTAAATTAAACGTATTCTTCGCTTCTACTAGAGCCGAATAATAGTTTAATTTATTCCGAACCTTCGATCATGTTGGGTCAAGCAAATCCGCGTGATCCAAGAGGACGCCAGGTTTAAACCAGCCTGTCTGGTACCTGTAAGTCCACAGTTACTGCATCGATATAATCCCTCGCTCCTTCTATGAGTCTGGTACGATCGAGGGTATGGTTTCTATCAAACCCAATGATCGTGCCATTTGACCATGACCTCCTTAAAGTGTATGACATCCGTTCTAAACGAACTCACATGACCCTGGCCAGGGATTTAATGGAGCGTCATTGTCATGACCCATTAACTGTCTAATATATACCCGACAGTGAGCGATCCCCTCTTGACCATTGATGATCTTCACACGTATCCTGGAGTGGTTAATGACTCGACAATTCATGACTTATGGTTAAAGTCACTTAGTCAAGTAATTAAACAATTCCAGTCCCCGTGTAAGATCCGATCAATGTCTCAGGTCAAAGGACCAACGATGCTACTGAGACAGTTGGATCTTCAGTTGACATTAGGTATAATCAACCATCTGAAGATCCAATGGCGGATCAGTTCAGTGTACATCCTCCAAGGACATACACCTACACATATGTGTTGGTGCCCCGCACCGGAGACCATGAGACTGGTCTATAACACATCATGTGTACTGGTTTAATAGGTTATCAAAGTCCCCGAGTGATTACCCTCTAATCAGGAATAATTTAAGGTATGTGTTCATGTAAAGTCAGTCTCATAATCGAGATCCCACCTCGAGTTGACTTTACAACCACATATCCTAGAGATATCGTAAAGTAATACACAATTACATATTTACGCTCAAATACCACTTTATTAACAATGAATAAGATCGTACATAAATCGGGTCTACCCGACCCTAAATTGGCCTGTAGCACACCAACACTAACAATCTCCCACTTGAACTACAGTCAATTACCCACAACTTTGAGGCCCCTCTTATCCCGATGACGCTCAAATACAGTCTATGTCAAAGGCTTAGTCAGTGGATCTGCTATGTTGTCTTCTGACGGTACACGCTTTACCATCACATCTCCACGATCAACAATCTCTCGAATAAGGTGGAAGCGCCTCAGAATATGCTTCGACCTTTAGTGAGATCTCGGTTCCTTCGCCTGGGCGATGGCCCTATTATTATCATAAAATAATGGGATGGGAGCTGATATCTCGGAAACTAAGCCAAGTTCCAAGATGAATTTATTCATCAAGACGGCTTCCTTAGCAGCTTCAGCTGTAGTAATATATTCTGCCTCCGTCGTCGAATCTGCAGTCGTATCTTACTTGGAGCTTCTCCAACTGACTGCCCCTCCATTCAACATGAATACAAACCCAGACATGGATTTGCAGTCATCTACATCTGACTGGAAACTAGAGTCTGTGTAAGCTCTAAGCTATAGGTCCTCTCCTCCATAAAGCAGAAAAAGATCCTTAGCCCTTCGCAAGTACTTAAGGATGCCCTTTACTGCCTTCCAGTGTTCTTCGCCTAGATTTGCCTGATATCTACTGACAATGCTTAAAGCATTGGCAACATCAGGCCGTGTACATAGCATCACATACATGATTGACCCTATCGCTGAAGCATAGGGTACCTTATTCATGTGTGCCACCTCCTCAGAAGTTTTAGGACTCATCCCCTTGGATAGGCAAATTCCATGTCTCATGGGAATAAGACCTCTCTTGGAATTTTCCATCCTAAAACTTTTGAGGATAGTGTCTATGTACATTGATTGGGATAATCCTAGCATCCTTTTAGATCTATCTCGATAGATCCTTATGCCCAGCACATAGGATGCTTCTCCCAAATCCTTCATAGAGAAGGTCTTCGATAACCAAGACTTAGTTGATGTCAACATCTCTACATCATTCCCAATGAGTAAGATGTCATCAACATAAAGGACCAAGAAGGTCACAGAGCTCCCACTGACCTTCTTGTAAACACAGGGTTCATCTTCATTTCGAATGAAGTTGAAAGATTTGACAGCCTCATCAAATCTTAAGTTCCAGCTTCTAGATGCATGTTTTAATTCATAAATGGATTTTTAAAGTTTGCATACCTTATTAGGATGTAGCTTGGAGGTGAATCCTTCAGGCTGTACCATGTACACCTCTTCTGACAGATTTCCATTAAGAAAAGCTATCTTCATATCTATTTGCCAGATCTCATAATCCAGGTATGCAGCAATGACAAGGAGGATTCTGATTGACTTAACCATGGCTATCGGCGAAAAAGTCTCGTCATAGTCAATGCCTTGCCTTTGACGATATCATTTCGCCACTAGTCTAGCCTTGTATGTGTCAATCTGTCCATATGCACCGATTTTCCTTTTGAAAATCCATTTGTAGCCGATAGGGATCTTCCCTTCGGGTACATCAACTAAGTTCTAAACTTTGTTGGTGTACATGGACTGGATCTCTGAATCCATTGCCTCTTGCCATTTCTCGGAGTCTACACTACGGATTGCATCTTGGTACGACTGAGGATCATCATCCTCATCGATACATACCTTAGAGGATCCCTCTGAGACATATCCAACATATATCTTAGGTTCTCTCGGTAGTCTACCAGATCTCCGCAGTGTCAGTGTTTCACTCTGAATAGGATCAACCGATACAGTCTCATCTAATGAGTTTGTGTCTACGGGTTGTGGTTCTTGGACCCCGTCTAATTCTATCTGGCTCCCACTATTTTTCTGGAGCAGATATTCTCTTTCCAGAAATACAGCTCTTTTAGCCACTAAGACCCTTTGCTCAGAAGGGTGATAGAAATAATATCCAAACGTCTCCTTTGGATATCCCACAAACCTACATTTATCGGTTCTCAATTCAAGTTTATCACTCTCGTTCTTCTTTACATGAGCAGGACACCCCCAAATTTTAATGTGATTAAAATTTGGTTTCCTGCCCTTCTATATCTCATATGGTATAGAAGGAACTGATTTACTTGAGATCCTATTCAATAAATAAGCCGTAGTCTCTAATGCATAGCCCTAAAGAGACAAGGGTAGTCCTGACATAGACATCATGGATCGGACCATGTCTAACAAGGTCTTGTTTCTCCTTTCGGATACACCATTGTACTGTGGTGTATACGGTGAGTCCACTGAGAAACAATTCCATTATCTTTAAGATAAGAAGTGAATTCATGGCTAAGGTATTCACCTCCTCGATCCGATCGAAGAGCTTTAATACTTTTGCCAATCTGTTTCTCTACTTCATTCTTATATTCTTTAAACTTCTCAAAGACTTGTGATTTATGTCTCATCAAATACACATAGCCATATCTTGAGAAGTCATCAATAAAAGAAATGAAATAGAGATGACCCCCTTTTACCTCCACGAACATGGGTCCACACACATCCGAGTGTATGAGCTCGAGAAGGTCAACAGCCCTCTCACCATGTCCACTAAAGGGAGCCTTGGTCATCTTCCCCATGAGACACGACTCACAGGTATCAAATGGCTTGTATTCGAACGAATTCAAATACCCATCTGAGTGTAGGTGAGAGACTCTTTTCTCACCTACATGACCAAGTCTGCAATGCCATAAATATGCAGAATTCACTTCATCAGCATTGAAAACTTGCATAATATTAGAACGTGTATCTAATACATAAATACCATTGACAAATGAACCATTGGCTATAACCAAACCATTATTCATTATAGAGCATCCAGTGCTATTAAAAGCCAATGTATATCCAATGTTATACAAGTCAGAGATTGAAATAATGTTCTTAATAATATTAGGAACATAATAACAGTCATTCAACTCCAGAATGACTCCTGAAGGTAAACTGAGGCGTGCAGTCCCGACAGCTTTGGCAGAAACTAAAGCTCCATTGTCCATCCTCAGTTCAATCTCCTTTTTGCCCAGCCGCCTTCTATTTGCCAGCACCTGCACAGAATTGCAGATATGAGATGCACATCCAGTATCCAATACCCATGATGTGGATTCCATATATGACAAATTAAGGTCTATGATAAAAATACCTTCACTTAGAATTACCTTGCAATTCCTTTTCCAATGTCCTGTTTCCTCACATCGAAAACACTTGTCTTCCTTTTCATTCTTCTTGCCCTTCCCTTTGTCAGCTTTGGCGAGTTGCTTACCCATGACCTTCTTCTTTCCCTTCCCTTTGTCACCTTTGGTAGATATCTGGGTGGCCTTCCTTTTCTTATTGGCCCGGCCAACAATCATTACAGAAGAAGATGGTTTATCTTTCTGCATAGTTTTTTCAGCACTCTTTAACATGTTGAGCAGCTCCGGGAGAGTTGCATCAATCATGTTCATGTTAAAGTTTATGATGAAGGAAGAAAAGGAATCGGGCAATGACTGGAGTATAAGATCAATGCACATTTCAAGATCCAACTTGAACTCCAGTGCATTGAGTCTCTCTATCCAGTCCATCATTTTCAGTACATGGGCTTGTACTGAAGCACCCTCTGACATCCGTGTCCTGAAAAGCCTTTTGGAGATATCATATCTCTCAATCCTACCTTACTCCCCGAAGAGCTGACGTAGATTGAGAAGTATGCTTCTACAATCAGTCTTTTCAAATTACCTCTGCAGCTCGGGAGCCATAGATGCCAATATGTAACATTGGGCAAGGGAGGAGTCTTCAGACCATTTGGCATAAGCCAATAACTTGCCCTCGTCGACATCGGGAGCTGGCTCAGAATGAACCGTGTCCAACACGTAAGCTATTTTTTCGACGGTGAGGACTATGCGTAGATTACGCAGCCAATCCAAGTAGTTCGGTCCAGTTAATCTGTGGGCATCCAAGATGCCGCGGAGGCGGTTGGACGAAGACATTGTAATCTGGATAAGAAATAAAAGATAACTTAGCATATGTTCAAGTTCTAACTTAGATGTGATTTTCTATCTTAGTTAGTCCCACTATTTTTTGATCGAACTATATAACCCTCAGTATATAGAACGGGAGATCAACGAGATCAACCTAGTGGGTCGGAATCCCAACGAGACTGATGTACGACCTTGTGGAAAGCACAAGCCATACATCATCTCAAGGGCAGTCAACATGCACTTGCATCTAATGCAATATCCGATATTCGGCCCCCGAGAAATCATCCCCTTGTGGAAATCACAACAAAGGATATTCTCGGTTAGATCTAACCATCATTACTATATAGCAATGAGTTCACGACCCGACCCTTGTGGAAAGCACAATAAGGCCGAGTTCAATTCCTCACCCCATTGAGGTCGAGCCTTGGAGTTTTATCCCCCCCAAACTCATGGACCTTGTGGAAAGCACAACAAATCTCTGAAATGAAGACGTTCATTCACTCCATAATGATGGAGGGCCACGACGACTCCTACAGCCACGCTTATCAGATCTAAAATTTAATCGTGAGGGAATTTGATTTTATCTTGATCTCACCCTAGGTGGTAATATAAATATATCCAATATATTTACCGTACCTAGTAGTTTGCACAAAGTAAATGCATCCAATGCAAAATTAAATCGTAAGTGATCATGGACTTTATTCCTAATGTAACTAAGACATCCGGCCCACTTCCGAAGCAGCTGGATCATCCTCGTCGGGTGTGCTCCGTGCTTTCAAACTATGACGTCGTAATAATTATAACTTTTACACGGCACGCAGGGCGGGAAAATGTAAATTACATGTCAATAAAATTCCAGAAGCCCTTTGGGCGAGTACAACTATAAAAGGGAGATAGAAGTACATTGGAATTTTAACAGAGAGAGAAAGGAGGTTCGCAGACCCCAATTATTTACATTAACCAAGTCCATGATCACTTGCCAACCCATTCATTCAAAATCAATCAAGGGTTATTTTCTGAAAATAATCCTTATTTTTGAATTTAAAAATGGGATGTGCAAACAAAAATAGGCTAGCTTTATTTAATTTTAAAAATCGAAGCAGGATTAACTAAAATTAAACATATAAGCAAGTCAATGCAAGGTAAATAACGCAAACAACGTAAAGAACCATCATTTATAACAGGGGCATGCATATTTGAATCTGATTCAAATAAGTTAGATAATTAAGATAATTATTTAAATTTAAATTTAATTATCCAATAATCAAATTTAAATTAAAAATTTAAACATGACAATCATTTAAATTTAAATTTAAACTAATTATCCAATAATTTTGTTTGATAGTAAATTTAAATAATAAAATTATCCTCAATTATCAATATTCTAAAATTCAAAATTTGAATTTAATAATTATCTAATAATTAAAATTTTAAATAATTAAATTTTATACACTTAATCTTCAATACAATTCAAATTCTAAATTTACTAATTATCTAATAATTAAAATTTTAAAAATTAAATTTTACTGAAGTAACTTCAATTATTACCAATTTATCTCAAGTTAAATAGTAATTATCTCAACTTAGTAAATTCAAAAAGGATTAAATAAAATTTAACATTTGAATTTTACTATTGAGATAATACAATTAATAATTGAGATAAAAATCACATTAATTTACTGTGAATTTATATATATATATATAACACTTAAATTAATAAAGAAATAACTATTTTAAAATAAAAAAATGGGTCAACGCCAATTGTCGCGGGCGCGCCCGCCCACGCAACCCGTGTGGCGCCCGCCCGCCCACGCGGGCGCACCCGCGTGCGGCGCAGGCCCACCCGCGGGTGGCGCAGTGCACCCGGCGGCGCAGTGAGCCCACCGGCCAAATTTTTTTTTTTAATTTGCTCCAGAGATGCCCAGCATCATGGAAGAACAGAGATGCCCAGCATCCTCTTCTACAAATAATAATTGAAGATTTTAATTCCCCTATAAACATGGTTCTATACGGCGATAAAACACCGACCAGAACGCGAACCTGGCTCTGATACCACTGTAAGTTTCCGAATAGCACCATCGGGCAACGCAGCGGATAACAAAAATTTCATTTGCCCGAACCCGACTGCATGGAATCCCAGATCCATGCTCTGATCGGCGTTTTAATCGCCCCAACCCCTAACTACGGGTTGCGTATTTATACCTTGCGCGGAACGACATTGTCCGCAAAGCCCGATGCAGAATACCGAGCCGCACAGATGCATGGCCTCTAGAGCTGATCCACACGGATCCTTGCGCAGCGACGGTACCCCCCGGCACGGACCTTCCCCGACCCTTTCACCTTCTCGAGAGAGAGAGCAAGAGAGAGGAAGGGGGGAGGAGCTAATCCTTCTCCCCTTAGCTTAATTGCTTGATTAGCCAAGAGGGGAGGAAAGAGCTCTAGTAGGATCATTTATATAAGGTTTGGCCCATTTCTGAAAGGCTCCAAAGGATCGAAACTGTATATATATCCTTTCTATTATTATACATATGTATTAAGCCCCATTTACATTCTTTTCCAAAAGGAACTAAAGAGAATTAATACATACATTTGTACAATAATAATTCGTCACCCAAGAATCCATCGTGTGTGATCCTCTAGGCCCATAGTCACTCTAGTTTAAGCCCCATAACTTCTAATTCCTAATTAGAAGTAAATTAAACGTATTCTTCGCTTCTACTAGAGCCGAATAATAGTTTAATTTATTCCGAACATTCGATCACGTTGGGTCAACCAAATCCGCGTGATCCTAGAGGACGCCGGGTTTAAACCAACATGTCTGGTACCTGTAAGTCCACAGTTACCGCATCGATATAATCCCTCGCTCCTTCTATGAGTCTAGTACGATTGAGGGTATGGTTTCTGTCAAACCCCATGATCGTGCCATTTGACCATGACCTCCTTAAAGTGTATGACGTCCGTTCTAAACGAACTCACACGACCCTGGCCAGGGATTTAACAGAGCGTCATTGTCATGACCCATTAACTGTCTGATATATACCCGACAGTGAGCGATCCCCTCTTGACCATTGATGATCTTCACACGTATCCTGGAGTGGTTAATGACTCGATAATTCATGACTTATGGTTAAAGTCACTTAGTCAAGTAATTAAACCATTCCAGTCCTCGTGTAAGATCTGATCAATGTCTCAGGTCAAAGGACCAACGATGCTACTGAGACAGTTGGATCTTCAGTTGACATTAGGTATAATCAACCATCTGAAGATCCAATAGCGGATCAGTTCAGTGTACATCCTCCAAGGACATACACCTACACATATGTGTTGGTGCCTCGCACCGGAGACCATGAGACTGGTCCATAACACATCATATGTACTGGTTTAATAGGTAATCAAAGTCCCCGAGTGATTACCCTCCAACCATGAACAATTTAAGGTATGTGTTCATGTAAAGTCAGTCTCATAATCGAGATCCCATCTCGAGTTGACTTTACAACCACATATCCTAGAGACATCGTAAAGTAATACACAATCGCATATTTACGCTCAAATATCACTTTATTAACAATGAACAAGATCGTACATAAATCAGGTCTACCCGACCCTAAATTGGCCTGTAGCACACCAACACTAACACGAGACCCATCCCTCGAGGAGGGAAACTTAAGCGACCTCCAGCCTCAGGCTGGGAGATTGGACTCACAGTCCAAGGCCACACACATGGCCTACTCGGAAACTTCCTTCTGGAGAAACCACAACGTGCGGGGAAGCCTCACCGCACTCACACCAGTACACGGTGACTCGATCTAACAAGAACATGGAAGCCCGAAACACATGGGGTCACCCGGACCCACCAAGCCCATGGGCATGCTTATCGAGGTAACATGGTACCTCCAGACACCCAAAAACATGGTCACGAAACCCACGGGGTGTCTGGGACACTCACGGGGCCAAAGGTCGACCACTGGGTCACAACCGGGTCGATCGGAGACCAACACAACACAATCGGAATGCTAGAAGGTCAACCGGACCCTTAAACCCACGGGAACACTAATCGAGGTAAACGGAACCTCCGGACACCCAAAGCCACGGTCACGGAACTCCACGGGGTGTCCAGGACACACACGGTCCAAGGAGAACAATCAGCCATAGACTGCCCGCCGTGGGCGGCCCGAATGGTCACCTTAAGATCGCGCTACCCTCGCATAGCGCGTTCAGAACAGAACGCACTATACACTAGTAGCGCGATAAGATAGCAGGATAGATCATGCTAGGATCACCTAGCGCGACAAGACAGAACGCGCTAGGATCCCTTAGCGCGGCAAGGCAGATCGCGCTAGGACCCCCGAGCGCGACAAGAACCGCCATACTGTTCATCTCCCCCGATGAACGCGCCCTATCGGGGCGGCGCGACCCTCAAGAACGCGCTACCTGAGACTAGCGCGTTCTCAGTCCGAAACCGGAAGAACGGGAAAATGACTGGAAATCCATTCCACGCCCCATCCACCCCCAGGTGAAGGGGAAACAAAGGGGAAAATATTCTCCAACCTCTCTAGCACCGAGAAGACCCATTTAAACCCCAAAAACATGATCAAAACACAAGATTCGGCTCACAAACCCAAAAACATGCATTTTTCCCAAATCGCTCGAATAAGCCCGCTCGGCTCACCACGGCCTACAAAACTCGCGAGAAATGAAGTACGCGAGTTGAGGGTCCATCTCCCTACCTCCACCGAAGATTCGACGCACCATGGACGCCGATCCATGAAGAAAATGCCGTTGAAGCCTCGCCGTTCCACGAACCCACGGCCGAGCTTCACCGCGCCTCCACCGCCTCGATACTCACCCATGCTCACCCGTGCCTCACCCGCACCGTCCCCACCTCTCCCACGCTCCACCCCATCGGCCGTCGGAGAGAGAGGGAGAGAGGAGAGAGCGTGAGAAGAGAGAGGGAGAGAAGAGAGAAATGAGAGGGGGGAGAGAGAAAAGGGTTATATATAGGAAAATCCAGAAATTCCAAAAAATATGAAAAATAGAAAAATCACGTTTCCACGATCCTCGGAACGCACCGATCGCAACGGTACCACACTCGCCTGGTGAACGGCCCGGTTCACCCGCAACGAGGTTCCGAAGGAATTACCGAAACACACACCGGGAATCGGAAAACACATGCGGAAAAGTCACGGAACGCTTCCGGACCTCCGAAACAACTCCGGATCGCGCCGATCCGAACACGAAAGATGTCCGAAACGAAATTTTGGACACAACGGAGTCGGACACTCCAAGAAACTAGATTCGGGACCCACGAACAAGGATCCAAAAAATCCGGGGCATTACAGCCCTCCCCCCTTAAAGAAATTTCATCCTCGAAATTCAGGACTAGCACCCAGCCATAGGGGAAGAATGCCTCAACCAACTGACAACGCTGTCAGGGCCCCAGCACAGAAAAACCTTGATTCTCACAAAAACCACGATCATGAGGGATACGGCCAGACCATAATCACGAATGACGCCTACGCTCCGCACACCGCACACACATCGGCCACCAGAGCAGGCATAATACAAAGGCACAAGCCTGGTATAACCTTAGACACAACGGAAAGCACTCACTGCATCGCTGCCTCCCTCTCGCTCACCGAGGGAACGCAATCCTCTCCACAAGAACCAATCCACCGGTCAACGCCCATGCTCGGTGGACCAACCAAACACCAGCTTCGTAACCCGCTGATCGATCTCACCCCCCCCCCCCGCACCGCGGACAACCATCACTGAGCTTCCACCATATTTTTTATTTTTTTTATTTTTTTATATTAAGCCAAGTCATCAAGCAGGAAGAAGGGAGAGTGCACCCCCATTCCAGAGGAAGGGAATGTTCTCACTCCACCAAATCACAACTTGATGCTTTATTTTACTGATTTTTCAAATATGAACAAAAACATAAGAGGCCAAGCCTCTAAAAGTACAAGGGAATATGAAAAGTAAAGATAGTTGTACAGTCCTCTATATATCGGCGCTTTCAATGTCTGTACATTGTGAAGCACGCCCATTCGCTGTTAAAGTCTCTTTGAGAAGTCTATACATTGTGAGAATTGCTGCTGAAGTCTGTACCTTCAATATCTAGACTTTGTGAAGTCTGTGTGAGAATTGCAGCTGAAGTCTGTACCTTCAATGTCTAGACCTTGTAAAGTCTATTCGTTGTGAAGAATTTAACGCCCATTCGCTGTTAAAATCTCTTTGAGAAGTCTGTACATTGTGTGAATTGCTGCTGAAGACTATACCTTCAATGTCTAGACTTTGTGAAGTATGTACGTTGTGAATTCCAACCACTGCACGCCCATTCACTTCTGAAGTATGTACATTGTGAAGCATCCCCCTTCGCTGCTGAAGTCTGAACATTATAAAGTCTGTACGTTGTGAAGTCTGCACATTGTGAGTCCATGCGTTGCATTCCCTGTTGCTGCTGAAGTCTATACATTGTAGAATCTGTACCTCGTGAAGTCTGTACATTGTAATTTGAGAAGTCTGTACATTTTGAGAATTGCTGCTGAAGTCTGTACATTCAATGTCTAGGCTTTGTGAAGTTTATCCACTACATGCCCATCGTGAAGTCTGTACATTTTGATAATAGCTGCTGAAATCTGTACATTCAATGTCTAGGCTTTGTGAAGTCTATCCACTGCATGCCCATTCACTTCTGAAGTCTGTACATTGAGAAACACTCCCTTTCGCTACTGAAGTCTGTACATTGTAATTTGAGAAGTCTGTACATTTAGAGAATAGCTGCTGAAGTCTGTACATTCAATGTCTAGGCTTTGTGAAGTCTATCCACTGCATGCCCATTCACTTCTAAAGTCTGTACATTGAGAAACACTCCCTTTCACTGCTGAAGTCTATACACTGTAAAGTCTGTACATTATAAAGTCTGTACATTGTGAATCCATGCACTGCATGCCTTGTTGCTGCTAAAGCCTGTACATTGTGAATCCATGCACTGCACGCCCAATTGCTGTTGAAGTCTATACATTGTGAAGTCAGAGCATTCAATGTCTGGGCTTTGTTCATTTTACCCCCTCTAGCTAGGAAGGCCAGCAGCATCTACAGTAGCAAGACCACGCACTCTTCAAGGGAGGTCATGCCAACTTCTATAGTCCTTGTTAATCCGGGTATAACACGCTTGGGATGCCAAAGCATCAGCAACAAAGTTCCCCTCTCTATATATATGCTGAAGAGACCAGTTATTATTAATGATGGTATGCCTAATCTCATCCCACCATTTTCTTATCCTCCAAGGTGGTTTGTTGTTCGACTGTAACAAAGTAACTAAAACTTTGGAGTCAGAATATATCACAGCAATTGGGAGACCACATTTAACTAGGACTCTCAGCCCATCAAGTAAGGCTCTCGCCTCTACCACCATATTGGTCGCCACTCTATAGTAATAAGATAATCCAAAGACAAATTCACCATGATTTCCTCTGATGCAACCACCTCCACCTGCCTGCCCAGGGTTCCCTTTAGCAGCCCCATCAACATTCAAAGCATAACCATGACTAGGACATGACCATTTAATTAACATTGGGGGTTTCACATTCAGCCTGAAGGTGAATTTATACTGATCTAGGATGAGTCTCTCACTATCTGAGGGAGCCTTGCTGAAGATCACTTGTTGCAAGGAATACTCAGTCTGCCTACAAATATGCTGCTGTATAACTCTGATTGGGCGCCTTTTGTCTTCAAATTTGATACTGCAACGGGCTTTCCAAGTCTCCCAAAGAATGAGCAGCATGACAAGGGTGGCAGTAAAACCAAATGGAGACTTGCAGTCAGCTGAACATAGTATATCCCAACAAAAACCCATAACAGAGCTGTTAGATCTGCATCTAGAGTCAAAAAGTAGCCTGAAAAAATTCCACAATGGCCTGGCTATTTGACTCTCCAAAAGTAAGTGATTCAAAGTCTCCTCTTGGTTATTGTCCTTGCAGCAAACACATTTGGAAGGTAAGCATATTCCCACCTTTACAATAATGTTGTCCACCAGCACTGCTCGGTTTAAAGTCCGCCAACAGAATATAGAGGCCCTAGGAGGGAAACGCTCTCCCCATATCCTCTTTAATGGAGGTCTTTTAATCCTTTGAGATCTCACTGAGTTATATGCAATTTTATAGGTAAATTCACCTTCATTATTGGCATCCCAAACACAAATATCTGGCATCTGTTGTAACTGCAAATAACCCATATATTGAGCCACATTAGGAGGAATATAGGACCATACCTGGTGATTAGGATTAGCCATGGCTTCATCAAGCGTAACATTAATGGGGCAATTGTTGGGTGCCAAAATTACACCACACCAATTGTCCTTCAAAACATTAATAGTTTTACCATTCATAGGAATCCACTGGGTTTTGGATAAAACCAGGTTTCTGGCTTGCCTGAATATATCCCTCCTGACACCACTTGGAATGGGGTCCTGAATAGAACTCAAATGCTCCTTAATATATCTTGAATTGGCATATGTGACCAGAGAGAGGAACCATGGAGAATTGTCCAAATTTGCTTAGCGACCATCGAAATTTGAATGTGACGCAGACTTTTGATTCCAAGGCCACCTTCCTCAAAAGGATTGGTGATGCTGGACCATGCCACCCAATGATGCCTAGTTCCATCTTTACCAGCCCAGAAAAAGTTAGCACATAACTTGTTGATCATGCTGATAATAGTTGCTGGAATGCAGGAAGCACTAGCAGTATAAATTGGGATGGATTGTAATACAGAAATGATAAGGCATCTCCGACCAGCCTGAGAAAGGAATTTGGACTGCCAACTATTTATTCTATTGCAAATTTTCTCCAGCAAATATTTGTAGTACGATATTCTCTTCCTACCTTCAAAAAGAGGAACGTCAAGATACGATTGGATACCATTTTTATGCTGAAAACCCGTGCAGTCAGCAATCCTACTAATGACAGCATGAGAAACTTTCTGAGAGACCATAAAACTGCTTTTAGCTTTGTTCACCTTCCGTCCTGATGACATCTCATAGTCATTGATGAAATCCAACAGCCTTCTAAGGTTCCTTGTCTTGCCATTGTTGAATATTAATGTATCATCAACATAAAGTAAATGGGATACATGTGGACAACCACGGGGTACATGAAATGGTTGAATTTCACCATCAAGAAACAGCCTAGTAATACCCCTACTGAGAGCCTCTTCTGCAATAATGAAAAGGGCCGGAGCCAGAGGGTCTCCCTGTCTAACCCCTCTGGTTGATTTAAAATAACCTATTGGTGAACCATTAACTAAGACAGAGAACCAACAGTTACTAAGCATCATAGAGATAAGAGAGCAAAATCTGTTCAAGAAACCAAATTTCCTCATTACTGTAAGCAGAAAATCCCATTCCAATCTGTCATAAGCCTTGGCCATGTCGAGTTTGAGGATAATATTATGACCATTTACCTTCCTCCCTAGCTCCTTCATCAGCTCTGAGGCTAAAGAGATTGTGTCCACAATATGTCTCCCTTGAACAAAGGCCCCTTGATTTTCAGATATGATATTAGGTAGAATTTTCACCATCCTGTTGCTGATGATTCTAGAAATAATTTTATAAGTGAAGTTGCAAAGGCTAATAGGCCGCATCTCAGCAAAAGAAGTAGGTGATGCCACTTTAGGAATCATAGCGATACATGAAGAAGTGGTACCTTTTGGTAGAGGCATACCTCTAAAAAAACCTTGCACATCCCTAATCACATCGGCTGATATAAATTCCCAACATGAAATAAAGAACATACCAGTATAACCATCAGAACCTGGGGCACTGTCAGACCCCAGGCAGTGAACAGCTTTTTTAATTTCTTCTTCATCAGGTACAATGGTTAGAGCCTCATTTTCCTCAACAGTGACCAGAGAGGGGATATGATCTAATACAGCAGGCTTTATAACATGCTTCGATGAGGTAAATTGTTGCTGGAAAAATTCAACAACCTTGACCTTAATCACATCTTCATCCTCACACCATTCCCCATTGTCTAGCTTGATTCTGTGGATGGCCATCCTAGCTCTTCTTTGGGTGACATACATATGATAGAACTTACTGTTACGATCTCCCATCTTCATCCAGTTAATTCTAGCCTTTTGCCCCCAAAAAATTTCTTCAAGATGCAAGCATCTCCTTAATTCAGCTTGGGCAACCTGCAACGTAACTATGTTGCCTTCATTAGGATCACCATCAAATATAGACTCAGCCAATAAGCATTTCTCCTCAGCTCTGCATTTTCTGTCAAAAATATTGCCAAACCTGTCTTTGTTCCATTGTTTAATGACAGGTTTGAGAGCCTTGAGTTTGTTTTGAAGATTGTAAAAGGCATTATGATGAATAGTAGGAATAGAGTTCCAAGTAGTCTGCACCATGGGGATAAAATTTTCATCCTTTAACCACATATGTTGAAAGACAAATCTACTAGGCCCACCTTTGAATTGAGGACAGTAAAGCATCAACGGCGAGTGATCAGAAACGGCCACCAAAGGCCTCGCTGGCACACGGCTCTCTCCATTCTCGAGCCCCTACAACCAACATCTTCTGTCCATGAAATACCATCCTCTGCTCACCAGACATTCGTCAACGGGAAACCTCCACCGGCCCAGCAGGCACGATCTAACTCACGGTAGGCCATCCGTTGACTCTCGCACAGACCACCACCACATCCAGATGGATCCTCCCGCCAACTCTACCCTTCAGGGGAGCACGGCGGGACCCAATGACTCCATCTCCCCTCGGTCCTCACGTCACTCGACTCAGACTTACGGGGAATCCTCCCTTGCTGGCCGCAGACTGAGGATCAATATCCAATGCCAACGTCTCATCAGAGACCTCCACACACAGGCATCGACCACCGTCCTGTCTCATCAAATCCTATCTCATCAAAACCTCCATCTCAATTAATCCAAGAGGACGCCTGCCAATCCCGACTCCCGCTCTTATCACAGAGCCACGGGACACACAACCTCTTACAATCTACGACACACTTCTCCAAAATCGACAAGTGCCGCTTGCCACCACAGCAAGCAGGTCGACGATGCCACGACCAATGCACACGGGTCCGTAGACAATACATGCCTTACCACGGTCGACCATTCGGTCAACCTGACCAGCCACCCACGGCCACCAATCGGGACCCATAATCTCTCAGAGATCCCTTCTCAAAGACACGATATCATCCGCGAACGTAACCTCCAACGCAAGAATAGGGTACTCATGCGGCAACCTCGCCAGCATATTTCCCCAACTCTCCACCTGCCAGTGCCATGAACGACAAGATCTCAAGCAACGGCACGGCAACAACACGTCCGACACAACAGGAGACAACGCACATCAATGAACCAATCCTCCGCTGCTCTACACTTCCTCAGAAATCCACCCGCAGCAACCACGCACAGTCACCACATCGACAACTCGGGATCCACCAACTCGACAACCATCTGTAACCGCGCAGACTCTGATCCTCCGCACATCGAGAACCGCAACGCCAACCGCAATTCTCGCGAACACCGCCCAGCCAGCACTCGTCCTTCCGGAACAGCGCCAACACCCTTACACATCAGGGAACGGGCAAAGCTTCTCACAGGCAACCACCTTAACCAACCGCGATCTCCTCCAACCAAGGGAAAAACTCAATACACTTTCGACCAATGGAAGGAAAACTCCATACTCGACCTGACCTCGAGCCTCGCGCATGCTAGGAACAACACCTTCCAGCACCAAGAAAACCATCACTTCCGTCAGGTCAGCTCCTCCGACAACACTTACCAAGTGTCCCGTCGGACCACGATCACAACATCTCTCGATGCACCACCGTTGCAATTCCCCAAACTGCAACACGCCACGCCAAGAGCCGCAACACAAGCCATAATCGACAATCGTCAATGCTCATCCTCGAGTCTCGAACTCGCCACGGAACCTTCACATCTTGAGCCAAATCATGGGCGAACACAACCCATTCTCACACAAGAGCGCAGGAGCAAGACTTACTGGGACACCACAGCCCAATCCTGCCTCGAAATTCATAAAGATAATCGGGATCGACACGTCACTTCTGACGCCACAGAGCATGACAAGGACACTAGGCTCGACAAATCAGCAGCTCAACACAAGATCCTCCTCTCGCTAGAGCACAATTCTCGACCAGAGCACCCGCTCCAACACCTCAAACCACAACCTTAACACCGCAGGGGCTGGATAAACCTCATGCTAGAGTGGCCAGCTCTATGACAACTCCCTCAGAGCACGCTCACGGCCACTTAACGACGAACAATCCTCACCAGCCACCTGACCTAGCTGCAGACTCCTCGAATGCAGCACCGCAACAACACATCAGCCGATAACCTCTGCCCAATGCAACACGACCAGGGCCACCACCCAAGGGAGAAAGCTCTCGACCTTGATCCACAGACCCCACGCCGGCACGAAAGCCGCGAACAGCAACCACCCTCACCGCGCCACACAACGCACTCAAGCTCTCAAGCGAGAAACAAAGCGAAAAACATGCACGAAACCCTATGCAAGCTACCGACTGTACTGGACCTTACGGATTCTGATCACTGCAATATCTCGAATTCCCATGTACCTCCACAACCATGCTCTGATACCAACTGTGGTGACCCGAGATCCGGATATCGGGAGGAGCCCGATACCATTCGAATCCTGGCCCGCCGCCCACGAGCGGGAGGCTCAGAAGGGCTAAAAAGGAGTGTGGGGGTACAAAGAAATAGGAAATAAGGTAGGACAATTCAACAATTAATCAAAAATAAATAAACAACTACAACAGAGTCCAGTCCAACAGAAAGTACAGTCTAAAGCAGTAAAACGTACCACATGTCAAGTGAACACTCGGCCTGGCAAGCTGGCAACTAAGAACCTCCGTACTGCACCCTCGAACCTCGAGGAAGAACCGCCGCACCTGAAACGTAGGGGTGAGCCTCCTGTCACTGGCCCAGTAGGGATCCCGCGGAACCCCAACTGAGAAACAACGGCGGCACGGAAAGAAGTAACTACGAAAGCAGGAAAGTAACTACGGTGGCCGGTAAAACCTCGGCTCTACAGCTACTCCTACTGTACCAAAAAAGATGACCTAATCTTTCGTCGGGGGAAAACCAAGCCACGCACCTGACCACCCGATTCCACGATCGGGGACCACCAGACATGAACTGCCCTAGCCACGCTACTAGGAAAATGCCACGATACCTCCGTAGCGGAGGTCTGCCCTCACAAAAAGGGCCCGAGCCAAAACCACACGGTCAGGGAACATGGTCACGACCTCATCGTCGTGAACACAATGCTGTCTGGGGAAAGGCCCTCGGTGACGCTCACCGGAAACCCCAGACCTCGACTCCTGGAACACTCTCGAAACCACTCACGAAGTCCCGTCTCGCGGATGAAAATAGAACCTGATACACGACAACTCATGTCACGTGACAGGAGCACCACCCACTAGAAGAACGACCGGATGCATCCCCTGACGTCCCACATCGCGTCACAAGTGTCTAGCTACAACACCCCAGGCGGAGACTCAAACACACTCAGTAACCAGTACCACAGAACAAGGACTAGTTGGGGTCGCGCCTGCCGATGCCGTCCGACGCCCCCAACCTCGTGTGCACACTCAGACCATATGCCCTAGGCCTATCCTCTAGCTGGTAATTCCCCCTAAGCCCAGACTCGGCTGTACGTGGGGGCCCTACGGTAACCAGCCTACTCACCGTCTCTCTCGGGTCAGCTGCTCCACCACTCCCGGGTGGGTCAGCACACGCGTGCCGTAAGAAGGCTAGGACTAGTGGACGTGTCACAGAACGTGAACACTGAAAACCACGCACGCACCCATTGCGAGTAACACGGAGTAACCGGTGGCTCAAAGCCACCCGACTCTGGACGGCCCACTAGACCTACTAAACCCAACAACCTTTGAGGCACAAGACTCGGGGTCAAGATCGTTGCACATGACAGCACGGAGCCGTCGATCTGGCCTAATCCCTAGGTCCAAAACAATGATGGGAAGACTCACAAGGTAGTTCACAACTACCGAGACCCATCCCTCGAGGAGGGAAACTTAAGCGACCTCCAGCCTCAGGCTGGAAGATTGGCCTCACAGTCCAAGGCCACACACATGGCCTACTCGGAAACTACCTTCTGGAGAAACCACAACGTGCGGGGAAGCCTCACCACACTCACACCAGTACACGGTGACTCAATCTAACAAGAACACAGAAGCCCGGAACACCTGGAGTCACCCGGACCCACCAAGCTCATGGGCACGCTTATCGAGGTAACATGGTACCTCCAGACATCCAAAAACACGGTCACGAAACCCACGGGGTGTCTGGGACACTCATGAGGCCAAAGGTCGACCACTGGGTCACAACCGGGTCGATCGGAGACCAACACAACACAATCGGAACGCTAGAAGGTCACCCGGACCCTTAAACCCACGAGAACACTAATCGAGGTAAACGGAACCTCCAGACACCCAAAGACATGGTCACTAAACTTCACGGGGTGTCCGGGACATACACGGCCCAAGGGGAGAACAATCAGCCGTAGAATACCTGCCCTGGGTGGCCCGAATGGTCACCTCAAGCTCGCGCTACCCTCGCATAGCGCGTTCAGAACAGAACGCGCTATACACTAGTAATGCGATAAGACAGTAGGATAGATCGCGCTAGGATCACCTAGCGCGACAAGACAGAACGCGCTAGGATCCCCTAGCGTGACAAGACAGATCGCGCTAGGACCCCCTAGCGTGACAAGAATTGCCTTACTGTTCATCTCCCCCGTTGAACGCGCCCTATTGGGGCGGCGCGACCCTCAAGAACGTGCTACCTGAGACTAGTGCGTTCTCAGTCCGAAATCGGAAGAACAGGAAAACGGTGGGAAATCCATTCCACTCCCCATCCACCCCCAGGTGAAGGGGAAACAAAGGGGAAAACATTCCCCAACCTCTCTAGCACCGAGAAGACCCATTTAAACCCCAAAAATACGATCAAAACACAAGATTCGGCTCACACACCCAAAAATATGCATTTTCTCCAAATCCCTCGAATAAGCCCGCTCGGCTCACCACGGCCTACAAAACTCGCGGGAAATGAAGTACGCGAGTTGAGGGTCCATCTCCCTACCTCCACTGAAGATTCGACGCACCGTGGACACCGATCCACGAAGAAAATGCCGTTGAAGCCTCGCCATTCCACGAACCCACGGCCGAGCTTCACCGCACCTCCACCGCCTCGATCCTCACCCATCCTCGCCCGTGCCTCGCCCGCGCCGTCCCCACCTCACCCACGCTCCACCCCGTCGGCCGCCGGAGAGAGAGGTAGAGAGGAGAGAGCGTGAGAAGAGAGAGGGAGAGAAGAGAGAAATGAGAGGGGAGAGAGAGAAACGGGTTATATATAGGAAAATCCAAAAATTCTGGAAAATACCAAAAATAAGAAAATCACATTTCCGTGATCCTCGGAATGCACCGATCGCAACGGTACCACACTCGCCTAGGTGAATGGCCCGGTTCACCCGCAACGAGGTTTCGAAGGAATTACCGAAACACACACCGGGAATCGGAAAACACACGCGGAAAAGTTGCGGAACGCTTCCGGGACTCCGAAACAACTCCGGATCACGCCGATCCGAACACGAAAGATGTTCAAAATGAAATTTTGGACACAACAGAGTTGGACACTCTGAGAAACCAGATCCGGGACCCACGAACAAGGATCCAAAAAATTCGGGGCATTACAGAATATGAAGCTCAACTCTCAAGGTTATCTCGGTACGCTCCACATCTCGTGGGTACCGACAAAATGAAGGCACGGAGATTTCTTTACGGCCTTAAGCCTCAATACATGACTCAACTCGCCCCGATGGATATCCAAATTTATTCTGATGCGGTACGGAGAGCACAACTCCTAGAAGATGCAACGGAGTTATCGGATCGCATCCGAGGAAGAGAAGCCAAGAGAGAGCAAGTTACGGGAGCCGGAATCTTCAAACCATCCTTCGGGAAGAAAAGGCCCAATGACGGGCATAACTTCATCAAAGACGGGCGTAATTTCAACAAAGGTGGACGTAGCTGTCAAGGGGACAAGAAGCCGAGGACCTTGGACAAGAAAATTGTCCCTATATCGGCAACATCAAAGGAATTCTGTAAATTCTGCGAGAAGCCCGGACACAAAGCCGAGGAATATTGGAGAAAGCTCAGTGCATGTCTTCGATGTGGGAGTCGGGAGCATAGGATCCCGAATTGCCCTCTTCTCAATGAGCAAGCTCCATCACCGGTAAAGCTTCCTATTATTGCCAAAAAGCAAGGAAGACTTCAAGCTCTTATGGATGCGGAACCTACCGAGGAAGGAGGCATCGTGGAAGGTACTCTTTTCATATACTCCAAGCCCGCCTCTGTCTTATTTGACACCGGAGCTACGCATTCAATTATATCTAGAAGATTTGCTGGTCTTTTACCTATGAAGCATGTTCCATTGGATTCTACACTCACTATTACTACCCCTATTGGAACGGGAACAGAGATTAAACATTTCTATCCTGCTAGTGAAGTTCTAATTAGCAGTTATAACTTACCCGCTGATTTGGTATGCATGGAGATGGACGTATATGAAGTTATTTTGGGTGTCGACTGGCTATCTACACATGGAGCTAGTGTCAATTGCAAGTTGGGTATGGTAACTTTTATGGGTTACCCCAACTTTATATTTTCTGGTATCAGGCATTCTAAACACTTGTCTTTCATTTCGGCCCTTAAAGCCGAAAAATTGTTAAGGAAGGGTTGTGTCGGTTTCTTAGTTTCTATCACTATGACTGAGCATACAGAAGCCGTTCTAAAGGACATTCCTATCGTTCGGGATTATTCTGATGTATTTCAGGACGATTTGTCTGGTATTCCTCCCGAGAGAGAAGTGGTTTTCACTATTGATTTAATTCGGGAGCTGCACCAGTTTCTAAAGCTCCATATCGGATGTCTGCTGTTGAAATGAAGGAATTAAAGGAACAATTACTAGAGTTATTGGAGAAGGGGTTTATCCGACCAAGTACTTCACCTTGGGGAGCCCCGGTCCTCTTTGTTAAAAAGAAGGATAGCTCGATGAGGTTATGTGTTGATTATCGGCAATTGAATTAACTGACCATCAAGAATAAATATCCATTACCGAGGATTGATGAATTATTCGACCAGATTTCTAGAGTTCAATATTTCTTAAAGATTGATCTTCGATCTGGTTATCATCAATTAAAAATCAAGGAAAGTGATATTCACAAGACTGCATTCCGGAGTAGGTATGGACATTACAAGTTCACCGTTATGCCTTTTGGTTTAACAAATGTGCCTGCCGCATTCATGCAATTAATGAACAGCGTATTCAGGCCATACCTCGATCAATTTGTAGTTGTCTTCATTGACGACATTTTGATCTACTCCAAGTCCAAGGAAGAACATGAAGAACATCTCAAGAAGTCCCTTCAATTATTAAGAGATCACAAGCTTTATGCCAAATTAAGCAAATGTGATTTCTGGTTGGAGGAAATTTCTTTTCTCGATCACATAATTTCCTGGAACGGTATCGCGGTCGATCCTTCAAAGGTCGAGGCCGTAAAGAACTGGGAAAGACCTACTAGTGTGACTGAAATCTGAAGCTTCTTGGGATTGGCTGGCTATTATCGAAGATTTATCAAGGACTTCTCCAAGATTGTGGTATCTTTAACAAGATTGACAAGGAAAGAAAATCGTTTTATATGGTCCGAGGAATGCGAGAAAAGCTTTCAAACTTTAAAGGATTGTCTGAGGACTGCCCCTATTCTCACATTACCTACGGAAGGAGGTGGATATGAAGTATATGCTGATGCATCCGAGATTGGCCTAGGTTGCGTATTAATGCAACATGGCAAGGTTATAGCCTACTCTTCACGGCAATTGAAGAAGCACGAGGAAAATTATCTCGTACATGACCTATAACTGGTTGCGTATTGATGCACTTAGCCGGAAGCCGATGGCTTTATTGTCGAGCATGATGGTCAAAGAATGGCATCTACTTGAAGAAATGGCAAATTTAAACCTCAAAATGGAGGAGAAGGAAGGCGGAGTCTTTATTGCTAATATTCGACTCCAACTCGAGTTACTCTCGGAAGTTAAAGAACGGCAAGATGATGATCCGATGATCGTTGAAATTAAAGAGAAACTAGATCAACAATCGGATTTCCTTCTAGCTGATGATGGAAGGCTATTATTCAAAGGAAGAACTTGCATACCCGATTGTTCTACTATCAAGGGAAAAATCCTGGAGGAAGCACATCGGTCTAGGTATATTATTCACCCCGGTGCTACAAAAATGTACCAAGACCTCAAGAGAACATTCTGGTGGCCGAACATGAAAAGAGAGGTAGCTGAGTTCGTAAGTCGATGCTTGGTATGTCAACAAGTCAAGGCTGAACACCTCAAACTGGCTGGCAAGCTCAAGCCTCTCGAAATACCAGAATGGAAATGGGATAGTATCAGTATGGACTTATTGTTGGATTACCGAAGACCCGAAGTGGTTTTGATGCTATATGGGTAATTGTGGACCGACTAAGCAAGTCCGCCCACTTCTTACCTATCAAGACTAAATGGACCGTGGATGTACTAGCCGCCTTATATATCAAGGAGATCGTTAGGCTGCATGGTATTCCAAGCTCCATTATTTTGGATCGAGATCCGAGATTCACCTCTCATTTCTGGAAAGGTTTACAATCGTCTATGGGTACTAGACTAAGGTTTAGTACGGTTTTTCACCCTCAGACGGATGGACAAACCGAGAGGACGAATCAAATTATTGAAGATATGTTGAGAGCCTGCATGATAGACTTCGGTGGAAGTTGGCATGAACATTTACCGCTGACTGAGTTCGCTTATAACAATAGCTATCAGTCGAGTATTCAAATGGCACCATTCGAAGCATTATATGGCCGAAGTTGCAGATCGCCTCTATACTGGAACGAGGTTGGTGACAAAGGATTGATTGGTCCCGACATTGTACAAGACACAACTGACAAAATCCAGTTGATACAAGAAAGGCTAAAGGTCGCTTAATCACGGCAAAAGAGCTATGTCGACAATCGGAGGAGAGACCTTGAATTCCAAGTGGGGGAGCATGTCTTCTTAAAGATCTCACCCACCCGTGGAATTAGAAGATTCGGCATCAAAGGAAAGCTAAGTCCGAGATTTATCAGCCCTTTCGAGATTCTGGAGAGAATCGGTGAGGTAGCATACAAGCTGGCTTTACCTCCTCAACTGGCCGGTGTACATGACGTATTCCATGTATCCATGCTAAGGAAATATGTCTATGATCCTTCACATGTGATTCAATTTGAAGAATTGAAACTCCAAAAGGACTTATCATATGAAGAAAGACCGATCAAGATACTGGATCGGAAATTACACCAACTGAGAAATCGGGCCATACCGACGGTGAAAGTCCAATGGAGCAAGTGTGGATTCGAGGAAGCAACATGGGAATTGGAAGAGTCCATCAAGAAGAAGTATCCAGACTTAATCTCAAGTTGAAAATTCGACTTCTCTATTCGAACTTTTGACTTTTAGTTATATAATATGAATTTGGAGGACCAAATTCTTTTAAGTGGGGGAGGATGCAGAAACCCGATAATTAAAAATGAGAAATAAAAGTTTCAATTTCATTATATAATTAAAAATTTCATGAAATAATTAAATTACATTTTTACTATATGAAATAAACTAGTTTATTGAATTTACTTGAATTAACTAGAAGTAAATAGAGTTTAAATACTTTAAACCTTAGATAAATCATAAAAAACCCAATAAAAGTCCATGTAATGAACTAGGATCACAATTGGCCCATTGGATAATCATAATGGGCTGGATTAATAGATTAAAGGATTTATTAAAGGATAAATTAACCTAAATTCATAACATGTGTTTAATATGTAATTTAAGGGATTAAAATAACCCCATTTCTAGAAGGTTGACACAAAAATCGACCCTTACCTAACAGCCCACCTTGGACCAGTCGTTTCTACATTGGTTTCACACTAAATTAAGGCTAGATTAAGAGGAGAAGTTGGAATTTTCTTCTAATTCAGAGATAGAAAGTTTGGCATTGTTAGGCAAGGAATCTTGAAAAATTTGGCCAAGTTTTGGCTATAAATAGAGTCCCATTCGACCCTCAAATCATCCATGGAGGTTAAGGTTACGCTGCTGCGAAGATTGGTGGAGATTTGAAGGAAGATTTGAAAGATCAAATGGTTTTCTTATATTTGGGGATATTTCTTTAGATCTGACTAAAGGTAGGTGTCTCTCAGGCTAAACTCTAATTAAATCATACCATCTTGTTCGTTTTTCTGTCCTCTTTCCATTGATAGCTCATTTATTAAATTCGTTATGAAATGAGTAAGTTATGATCATTTTATTGGAGGGGTATTCCCATTTTTTCATCAGGTCCAGAACGTGTTATACCTCAGTAGCGCGTTCTGAACGACATAGCGCGTTCATACACAGTATTTTCCCGCCCTCCGAGGTCAAACACAAAATATTAAAATATGAATATACTTCCCAGAACGCACTACCCTCGGGCAGCGCCATCTTCAAGGTCACGCTAACATAAGCTAGCGCGTTCATAAAAAATAAATAAATATTATTTTGGGTATAAAATATATATATAACTTATGAACGCGAAAACCAATCAGCCTCAGCCTCAGCCGCACCGCACCGCTCGGCTCGGCTCGACTCGGCACAAACAAATAAATAAATGAATATATTACTAGTTTTGTATTCATACACAACTCGACCCCACATAGCTCTCCAACATATGAAGTCAAGGAAGTTTTTTGTAACTTCGAATGTGGGACTAAACTTAAGTCACTGCACAATGTGAATTATAACATTTGGAATCTCCAATAATTATCAGTATTTAGTCACCAAAAGTAAGAAAAGGTAATATTAGCATGTTTAGATTCTTACAGCATGTTAAAAATTATTTTTTGTAGAACAAAATTATTTTTGCATGTAAAAATCTATTTTTAACCATATTAGTAAATTAATGCATGAAAAATATTTTCAGCATGTTAAAAATGACTTCCAACATGATAAAATTATTTTATACATACTGAGATATAAAAATTATTTTCAGCATGTTAAAATCTATTTAAAACTATTTTTTGTGCATGCTAAACCTAATTTCCTATTAAATAATTAGTAAATTGATACATGAAAATTACTTCCAGCATGATAAAATTATTTCTAGCATGTTATAATTATTTTAAGCATGATAGAATTGTTTTCAGTATATCAAAACTATTTTTCAGCATGATAATTCTATTTTTCTATCAAATAATTAGTAAATAAATATAGAAAAATCATTTTCAGCATGATAAAATTTATGTTGTTATCAGAGAATTTCTGTAATCAGTATGGTAAACTTATCTTATCATCCTATCAGTAAGTTAATGTATGAGAATTATTTTAGCATGTTAAGTATTAGTTTTAGCATGTTAAATATTAATTTCGAGCATGTTAAAAATTAAATCCAGCATGAAAAAGCTTATTTTTATCATCTTACTAGTAAAGTAACATATGAAAATCATTTTCAACATGTTAAGATTATTTTTAGCAAGTTAGAATTACTTTCGGCATAAGAATCTATTTTTATACTAAAATTCTAATTTTTATAATAATAAATCACCGTTTTGGCTAAACTAATACATCTCTAATGTACAAAAACTTCCTGAAAATATGTCTAAATACTTGTAAACTAAATGCACACAAGATTAAACTATGGAATAAAATTAATTCTATTAAACTCTAATTACTTGAATTTTCTTCCTAGTTACCGTTCTTTCTTGAATTCCACGACTTAATGTCGTTAAACATGATGCCTTAAAATAATTATTCAATCCTCTTGTTACTTCTGAGATTTTTGTCAGATTTGTACTTTTTACAAACGAGCTTATTCTTGAAATTCATTGGCCATAGTGTTAAGTGGATGTCTAAACGTACTTGGGATCTTATGATCTACTGACCCAATGCCTGGCATTAATGGGGCCCGGTCTGGTCTTGGGAGGAGCGCCCGAAAGTACTTGTGCCCATGGGAGTTGATTGACCACGGTGTCGCATTGCACCAAAGTGCATGACTTGCTAGATTTTACGGCATTCCACTATTCGTACTTGTTTACTTGTTACTTGTTTACTTGAAAATTTCATGAATTACTTGACTTGCGTGAAAATGGCCAATTACATGAAATTCTTTACTTGTTCAAAGTCATTACTTGGAAATTCATCTTAATATCATGTTATCTCAATTACTTGGAAATTACATTCATGTTTATACACTTCCCGATACAAGTTAGAAAACTGCTTAAATTGTTAATACTTAAAGATTACCTGGTTCTTAGAGATATAAAAGCCTACTGAGCTTTTAGCTCACCCTACGTTTTGGTTAATTATTGCAGGAAATAAAAATGAACAAGGGAATGGACAAGAGTGAGAGAGTGATTTTCTTTTTTACGTAGGTTTATGTAGATCATTAGTGTTTTTACAAGAATGATGTATTTTAGAGTTTGAAGTTTGTAATTGTCTTTATGGCTTATGATTTAGCAATGTAAACTTCATTTTGATGGAATAAAAGTATCATTTTCTCCATTCATTTCTATCTTTAGAAATAAAATTATACATGCTCTGATCGACACGCTTGTTTACGACTCGCTCACGCTCCTGATTTTTCGTATCGGGACGTGATAGATATATATGTTCTCATTTTTTTACGAGAATGTATATATCTACCTCAAAATCTTGAATTATCCCGTTTGGACAGTCTGTGAATGTTTGATCACACTTAGGCAGTCATTTGCTGTATGTATTTTATGGTTTGTTAAGAATTTCGGTTGCGTCTTCTCACTCTTCTCTGGTATACCTTTATTGATTTTGAGTATTTTCTTAACCACTTACTAGTAAGTGTTTAAGAAAATTTCTTAATCAATAAATATTTTTGGTATATCAGAGAAGTGTGGGGAGATGTTGCCGAAATTTTCAGCAAATCGTACAACACATATAGTAAGTGATTGTGCGATCAAACCTTCATGGATGGGTTAAAAAGTGATAATCTAAATAATACACCCTTCCTATGTAACTGGTCTATGGCGAACGATGTGAGAAAAGGGTCGGGCTTATTTTCAGGCGTAATTATTTCAAAGTTATTTGTGTATTAGCATTTTTTGGGTGCAGGTAAAATGTTGACAGATCGTTCATGGATGTATCATAGAATAGTTGACCGGGTGATGTCTGTTGAGTTTAAGCATGGAGTTGAGAGAGTTTTATTCATTTTGCATTAGGGAATCTAAATATAGCAATAGACCGCGATGGTCACATTCGATGCCCTTGTTCAGGTTGTAGAAACTTGAGGTAGCGTTCACCATAGGATGTGCAGCATCATTTGTACAAGAAAGGGTTTGTGGACGGTTATATGAATTGGACGTGCCATGGTGAGGATGTCTTGTCGTATGAGCCCAACAATGTTGCAGGCACAAGTGGGTACATGGATATGGTTATAGATGCTACTGGTCCTAGTTTTAATGTTCATGAGGAACATGCATACATGGAAGAAGCGCCGAATAAGATAGTCGAAAGATTTTATCAACTACTTAGGGATGCTGATGAGCCATTGTGGGATGGTTGTGAAAAGCACACTCGATTGTCTGCGGTCTCACAGTTGTTGAACTTGAAATCTAAATTTCACACCAGTGAGACTTATTTTGACCGTCTCCTCTTCTTGATCAAGAGTATGTTGTATCGAGACGAGAAGTTGTCTTAAACTTTTTACCATGCAAAAAAGATGGTCAATGAGCTAGGGCTTGGATATGTGAAAATAGATGCATGCCGGAATCACTATATGTTATATTACAAAGAGGATGTAGGTAAGATATCATGTTCTATTTGTTATCATGATAGATTTGAACCTAAGAGAGGGGACAATTCAAAGTAAAAAGATGTACCTTACATGGCATCGTGATACTTCCCTCTTTCGCCTAGACTACAGCGGCTGTATATGTCCTCAAAGACTGCTCGAAATTTAACATGGCACACCAAAAGAGTACGCTGTGCCGATGATATAATCAGTCATCCTATCGATGGCGAAGCTTGGACTCACTTCAGCCGTACTCATTTTACTTTCTCAAGGGAGCAACGTAATGTTAGGTTGGGTTTATGCACAGATAGTTTTAATCCATTTGGCGGTTCAGTGGCACCTTACTCTTGTTGGCCAGTGTTCATGACACCGTATAACCTTCGCTGGACATGTGCATGAAGCGAGAAAATCTATTTTTATCCTTAGTAATTCCCGGTCCAAAAAGTTCGAGAAAAAAATTGGACATATATTTCAGACCGTTGATTGATGAACTGAAATTTTTATAGATTGATGGAGTTATTACTTATGATGCATCTAGGAAGTAAAATTTTATTATGAAGGCTACACTGATGTGGACAATAAGTGACTTCCATGGATATGGAATGCTATCTGGTTGGAGCACACATGGGAAGTTAGTATGTTCTTAATGTATATAAGATACTAAATCATTTGTATTGAAACATGTTGAGAAGAATATTTTTGATAATATGTTCAACATGATCATGGACATAAAAGGCAAAACAAAGGGCAACGCCAAAGCGTGTATGGACTTAAAGATGCTTTGTAAACGTCTAGAATTGGAACTGCATAACGTACATGGAAAATTTGTGCAGCCTAAAGTAACTTACGTGCTTAGTGATACACAAATCAAGGAAGTGTGCCGGTGGTTGAAACAGTTGAGATTCACAGATGGATGTGTGTCCAACATAGAGTGTTATGTGAATGTTAGTGAGGGAAAAATATATGAACTGAAAAGTCATGGCTGTCATGTGTTCATGGAGAGGTTGGTGCCCATTGCATTCTGTGACGTGTTGCCAAAGCCTGTATGGGGAGCATTGACCGAGCTGAGTCAAAATTTTAAGATTTTATGTGCATCAGAACTCATACTTCGGGATGTACAAACTATCGAAGAAAATGTGGTCTCGACCATTTGCGAGTTAGAGAGGATATTTTCTCTAACATTCTTTGATTTGATGGAGCACTTGATTATCCATTTGCCATACGAGGAAATAGTCGGAGGGCTAGTACAATTTTGATAGATGTATCCATTTGAGAGGTATGTGAGAATTTTTTTTCTTTTGGCCGCTACATGTGTACGAAATATATGTCATTGCCATCTGAACTATTGTTGTAGGTGCATGCATGAACTAAAAATGAAAGTTCGCAACAAGGCGAAGGTGGAGGGTTCGATTACTAAGGCATATATTATTAAAGAAATTTTGAACTTCAGTTCGATGTACTTTGAGCCAGAGATTCAAACTCGTCGTACTCGACCTCCACATAATGATGATGGGGGAGTTGCTGATTCGTCCGATCGGCTATCTATATTTAAGCATCCTGGACGTGCGTTCGGACGTTACTTGACTCGCACGCTCGAAGATAGAGAGTTGTATGTCACAGAGATATATATTCTTCTGAATTGTAATGAGATTGAACCCTATGTTGAGTAAGTTCTTAACTCACATTTCCTTATGTACATAAGTTGTTTATGCTTCGTCTTGCCGTTTAAGGTAGTAGTGTATTCATATTGCAGACAATTTGATTTAGAATTAGTACAAAAATATCCAAATATCCAGGACGTGGAGGTTAAAAAAGAACGCGAGAAGTTTTTTACCAAATGGCTGAGATATCGAGTTAGTGTCGATCGTTGAATATATACATTTCTATTTACTTCTGTTGAGGTAAATGTTAATATTTTAACTACTCTGATTTACATATAGGTTGAACAAGGTCTTATTACTAATGAAAGAGTACAAGAGATAAGTACCCCTCGAAAGTTACACGTGCCTATCTAGGATATATTATGAATGGATACAGATTTCATACGTGAGATTATGGATGAAATAAGTCTACGATGAATAGCGGTGTATGTGTTATGGGAAGTGCATATAATAAAAATGAACTGGACTACTATGATATTTTTGAGGAAGTCATAGAGTTACAGTATCTGGGACAAGACAATCATGTATTCCTATTTAAGTGTCATTGGTTTGATCCTAATTCTGTTCGACATGACACAACATATGGGATTGTCGATGTCAAACATAGGTCTAAACTTAATACATATGAACCATTCCTTTTGGCCGCACAAGCCTAGCAAGTGTATTATTCAAGCTATTCATCGCCCAAGAATAAAGATTGGTGGACAGTTTGTAGGGTTAAAGCAAGACTTTTTCCCACTTATGAGTTGAATCTGAGTGAAACTGTCTCAGAGGATGCCAATGCCAAATATTTTCAATCAGATGAAGTTGGCGTTGTAGCTTCCACACATCTTCATGATGGGTGCGGAAATAGGAAGAAACGTAGATCCAGAGGTGGGTGAATGCATCTTCTTAAAACATTTCGCCCAATTTAAAGATGAATAGAACTATGATGGCTTATACAGCGGACACTTTCTCAAACACTAGAGATGCACGCCTAATCAACTATTTGAAAACATACCAACGGAAGCTATCTAGGCGATTAGGAACAATCAATCTCACACGAGAAAACATTCAACCACACTGCACAAGATATTTTAGGTGGTTTGGTCAGCTGACCTACATCCACCCCATACTCCAACCAGAGTATGGCTTCCTGCTGACTCACAGCTTGAAAGACCGCTGGGCCTCACAGCTTGCCTACAACCGCTGAGCAACACAGCTTGCTGTCCAGAGGAACCAATCCTCTGCAACGATGACAAACAGCTTGACCCGCTGGGCTTTACAGCTTAGCCGACCAGAGGAAACCTCCTCTGCAACCGTTGACGAACAGCTTGAACGAGTATCAAAGAAGAAGGACCAAAAAGAACAAAACACAGCAACAGAGGTGTAAGGCCCGTGCCTTAATGGATCTTTTGTGGTATTTGTTCTATTATTTGTTCTGGAATTTCGGCTTTTTCCTGGATTTTTAGGAATTTGTCTGGCATTTTTCCGGATTTGTTCGGAGCTGTTTGAGGGTTATTGAATATTAATAAGATTTTTATATATATAATGATTGTATTATATATATATATTAATTTTATTTTTATTTTTATTTTTTTTTATATCTCTCACCCTCACTCTCTCTCCCCCGTCGATCTCTCATTTCACCCTCTCCCTCTCTCTCTCCTCCGTGCGGCCACCTCCTCTCCTCTCTTAGGGATCGTGGTCGAGACGGCGTCGGATTGAGACGAGGTTGGCACCGTTGGATTCCTCGCGTCGAGTAGAGCGCGTGGGTGTCCACTTCGGCGTGGATCGGTGATCGTGGGAGCGAGGTGGAGCGTGGAAGCTCCGTGGCTATTCCTCCTTGCATGCGGCCCGTTCGACGGTTTCGGCTTGCGAAAGGTAGGGGGATGGAACCTCGATCTTGCTAGGATCGTTTCCTTTAGCCCGCTTGTTGATTAGCACCCCGTAGCATGCATGATGTTCATATTTCCATTTTTGGGGTTTTAGCCTAAATCTTGAGTTTAATGCGTTTTAGGCCTTGCATGTGCTAGATTTAGATGTTAGATTGTTGTCTAGCATGCGTGGTTTGACAGGTTATTAGGTTTCTCGTCGATACCCGGCGTTTTCAGCCGTCCGGGAGGGCTTCGGTTTACAAACCGTACCCGCCCGTAACCCAGGTGCAGTGACGGTCCTGCCAGGAACCGTCACTTGCCCGACGGTCCAAGGTGGACGCGTCACTACCAAATAACGGCCCATTGGGGGTGCGTTACTTGGAGAGTAACGGTGGGGCTCCCATCCGTTACTCATCAACTGTTTCTGTGATTTTGGTCAGGCGGTGCGCCCGGCGGCCAGTCGGCCGACCGTCGTTTCGGTCCGGCGCGCCTAGACCGGGGCGTTACTTCGCCTGCTACCATTTAGAACGCTGATAGGTGGTTTGAGCCTCGGGTGGATGTGACGGCGGTGACCCCACGCGTCGCTTCGAAGTAACGCGCAGGGCCCCCACCGTTACATGCCCTTTGGTGCCTCTTGAGCTGGAATCCTGAAGGGAGTGACGGATGGGGACTGGAGCGTCATTCTTGAAGTAACGCGCCGACCCCCGACCGTCGTTTGCATGTGGCGCGTGGGTCCTTGACCGCCACTTCCCTGATGGCTGCAATATATTCCCAGCCCATTGCTTATGCGTTCCGTTCTATATTCATGCCATAGTTGTATTGTTTTACTATATTGTGGCGTGTTTTATGTGCCAATAGAGTAGCTTTTCTTTCCAGGCAATGGAGCCACTGTTGTTGCCCTAAGGTCTGTTGAGTACCGACCCGCTTGAGGATGGCGGAGGGGTATATTTCCCATTCACGGTTTGTAAGCTAGTTCCGTGGGCTCCCAGCCAATGGTAGCGTCCTGCCAAGGGAGAAAACTAGTTAGAGGGCCTGGCTCAGGCTAGAGTCAGTGTGTGCACACGTGGTCGGAGACTGTGGACTGACGCCGACGGGTGTCACTCCGACTGGTCACTTGGTCTGGTACTGTTTACGCGCTTAGCTTGTCGCTTGTCGACTGCGAGTGCTTGAGACGCAGTGTAAGCCGTCAGTGGACGCTTCTGGTTTCTGCTCCAGTGGTTGTCCTTCCTTGTTGCTTGGATTAGTTGCAGCTCATTCTAATTGGTAGTTTTAGCTTCAATCGCTTGCATTTAATTAGTAGCGGCATGTGTTAGCTGTTATACTTGCTTAGATAGAGTTTACAGCTTTCTTGTGATTAGATATTCATGCCATTGCCTGTGTATTTATTTAAATGCATGCTTTAAATTGCGGTTATTTATGCATGTTCGCTTGTTTAGTGCGAGGTAGGGATCCGCGTGACCCCTACTGAGTCTGGCTGTGACTCACCCTTCTCCTTTCAGGTGAGCCGCGCCCGACATCTCCCGGAGTTTAGCGTGCTGTTTCGGGACCGTTCCTTAGCTGCCAGCTGAGCACGAGCTGCCTTTTTGAGGCTTGTGTTGTGCTTTTGCCGGGGTATGCCCCGCGTAGTTGTACCTTGAGGACTGGTGTTTGTGACTCTGGACTAGTTATATATATATCACTCTGGTTATTTTAAACTGCTTCCGCACTTGTGTTTAAATCTTAAATACTTATTTGTATTGCGCGCCCCAATTCGCAATTAATTATGCATATTCCTCAGCTAACCCCCCACTAACCCTTCAGGGGCCTCATCAGCCTCTTGGGTGGCCTCCCCAGTTCTTGGTGTCGGTATACCGATGTTATCGGTATATCGGTATCCTGAACTCTGGGTCGTCACAGATGGTATCAGAGCCAAGTTGAGGATTTGCGTAAAGAATTGGAATTGACGCTTGGTCCAGAGCTAGTCCTGTTGTCGTCTCTTGCTGGCATAGGATGTTTTTCGTATGATTGATGGATTTTATTGTTGATTGTGTTTTTGGCAGCATAATTATGCCGCCTCGTCGAGGAAGACCTCCTCGAGCTCCTCGTGTTCCTCGAGATGCGCCCAGGGAAGATAGCGGTTCTGCACCTCCTCCTGCAGTTCCCGCTGTTCCTGTCGTTCCAGTTGCTCCTCCAGTGCCGATCGTTCAAGCTGAAGTGCCTGGCAGTCGAGGCAAGGCTTTGAAGGAATTTCTGATGTTCAATCCGCCTGCTTTCGATGGCCAAGCTGATCCAGAAGTCGCGAGGCAATGGATGGATGCGATAGAGCGTGTTTTTGTCTCGATGGAGTGTGCTGAAGATGAGAAAGTCATGCTCGCTGCCTTTCAACTCCAGGGTACGTCCATTGCGTGGTGGAAAGCCGAGTGGCAGATTTCCTTTCGATCCAGACCTCTTCGGCAAATCACTTGGGCAGAGTTCGTTGCTGCTTTTGAGCGTGCCTATACTCCTGCCTGCTTGCAGATGGATAAGATGTATCGGTTTATGGAATTGACCCAGGGTAGTATGACCGTGCTTCAGTACAGGAATAAGTTCTTGGAATTGGGTCAGTATGCGCCCCATGTGCTGGCCAGCGAAGCTTTGAAGACCCAGCAATTCTTGCGTGGGTTGAGGCCAGAGTTGAAGATGCCGTTGATAGCGAGTCGTGTTGCGGATCTCGATACTGCGTGTCAGACAGCTGTAGTTTTAGAGCTGGAGATGGCGAGACCGGGTGGATATCCCCAGGCAGGGTCAGTGCAGCCGGTAGCTCAGGTTCAGCAGGCTTACCGACAGCCCGTGCCTAGTGTTCCTTCGGTCCAGCCAGAGGTTTCCAGTGCTTCCTCTCCTTCTAAGCCCAAGTTCAAAAGGTTCAAGAAGAAGAAGAAGTTTTTTCAGCAGCCGTCCGGTACAGATTCTGTTCAGCAGCCGACAGCGCCTTCTTCTCAGACTCGGCAGAGCTCAGCTGCTAGTCAGCCGTGGACGTGTCGGAGATGCGGTGGTCATCATAAGGGCCAACCGTGTTCTCTTCCTGTTGTTTGCTTTAGGTGTGACCAGCCAGGTCATGTGGTTCGAGATTGCCCGCTGAGGCCGAATCCATTGCAAGCTCCTCAGTTTTCTCAACCTCAGCCGCAGTTTAGACCTCCTGCACCTCAAGCTCCACAGCAATTTTTCTCTCAGGCGTCGGCGTCTTCTCAGCAATCTTCAGTTGGTTCTAAGAAGCAGAAAGGCAAGGTTTCTCATTTGACAAGAGCTGATGCTGCTGCGTCCCATCTTGTGGAAGGTACGATTATGCTTTATGGTCATTCAGCTCATGTCTTATTTGATTCTGGTGCTTCTCACTCTTTTATTTCTGAGGATTTTATGGCTTGTATTGAGGAACCAACTTCTGAGCTGTCCTGTGAGTTGTTTGTGGAATTGCCTTCTGGAGATTTCATGGTTACTCCCTTGTGTTTGGATGAGTCTCCTGTGATGATTGATGATCACCAGTTGCCGGCGAGATTGTATGCGTTGCAGCTGGCAGATTATGATGTTATTCTGGGAATGGATTGGTTGGAGCATTATGGAGCTGTGGTTGACTGCAGATCGAAGAAAGTCTATTTTCAGCCCCAGGGAAAATCAGCCTTTTATTTTCAAGGTATTCGATCCCGTTCTTCTCGTATGATTATTTCTGCTATTCGAGCCTATAGGTTGCTTAGCACAGGTTGTCAGGGATTCCTTGCTTCAGTGGTGGCTGTTGAAAAACCACGACGGGATGTTTGTGATATTCCGGTTGTCTGTGAGTTCCCTGATGTGTTTCCTGATGAGTTGCCAGGCTTGCCCCCAGAGCGAGAGATTGAGATGGTGATTGAACTGATTCCAGGTACTGGCCCCTTAGCAAAGCCGCCGTACCGAATGGCTCCAGCTGAATTGAAAGTACTGCGTGCACAGCTACTAGAGTTACTGGAGAAGGGTTATATTCGTCCCAGTTTTTCTCCGTGGAGTGCCCCAGTACTGTTTGTGAAAAAGAAAGATGGAAACCTGAGGCTTTGTATTGATTACAGGCAGCTGAATCAGGCGACTATCAAGAATAAGTATCCGCTCCCCAGGATTGATGATTTGTTTGACCAGTTACAGTCTGCTGCTGTCTTTTCACGGATTGATCTCCGGTCTGGCTATTTTCAGTTACGGATCCGGGAATCTGATGTGGAGAAGACTGCTTTCAGTACTCGATATGGTCACTTTGAATTTTTAGTCATGCCGTTTGGTTTGACTAATGCCCCAGCAGCCTTCATGGATCTAATGCAGCGTATCTTTCGTCCATTTCTGGACCATTTTGTGGTGATCTTTGTTGATGATATCTTGATATATTCTGCCTCTGTTGATGATCATGTGCAGCATTTGAGGATCGTTCTGCAGACTCTAAGAGATCACGAGCTTTATGCGAAGCTCAGTAAATGTGAATTCTGGCTTCGGGAGATTCATTTTCTTGGCCATGTGATTTCTAGTGATGGAGTAGCAGTAGACCCTGCAAAGATTGATGCCGTTTTGAGTTGGCAGAGACCGAGGACCATCACGGAGATACGAAGTTTTTTAGGATTGGCTGGGTATTACCGCAGATTCATTCAGGATTTTGCGAAGATTGCAGCACCGATGACTAATTTGACACGGAAGGGTGTGCCATTTGTCTGGTCGGATCAGTGTGAGGCTAGCTTTGTTGAATTGAAAAGGCTGTTGACTTCTTCTCCAGTGTTGACTTTGCCTTCCGACTCGGGTGGTTTTCTTGTTTGTACAGATGCGTCTCGAGTAGGTTTGGGTGCAGTGCTGATGCAACATGGTAAGGTTATCGCATATGCGTCTCGGCAATTGAAACAGCATGAAGGAAATTATCCCACTCATGATCTAGAGCTAGCTGCAGTTATTTTTGCCTTGAAGATCTGGAGACATTATCTGTATGGTGAGAAATTTCAGATTCTTACTGATCATCAGAGTTTACAGTATATTTTCTCCCAGAAAGATCTGAATCTCAGGCAGAGGCGATGGATGGAATACATGAAAGATTATGACTTTACACTCTCCTATCAGCCAGGTAAAATGAATGTTGTGGCCGATGCTCTGAGCAGGAAAGTACAAGTCAGTCATTTGTTGCTTCATGAATGGAAATTGTGGGAACAGCTTCCGAGCGAGGCATTGTGTGTAGAGATTCCTGCCGATCCGAGGATGGCAGTTTGTGCTAGCTTGGTTTTGGGTTCAGCTTTGTATCAGCAGATTCTAGAAGCCCAACAAGCTGATTCTGATTTGGCCCGTGTTATATCAAGATATGATGTGGAATTTGATGACGAGCTGGTCGTCAGTTTCCAGGGCAGATTGTATATTCCTGTTGATGATGATTTGAGGAATGAGATTTTGAGTGAAGCCCATGGTTCCCGTTTTGCTATTCACCCTGGTGTCACCAAGATGTATCAGAATTTGAAGAAGCAGTTCTGGTGGCCCGGCATAAAGAAGGACGTGGCTATTTTTGTTTCTAAGTGCTTGACTTGTCAGTTAGTTAAAGCCGAACATCAAAAGCCAGGTGGTCTGCTTCAGCCATTAGAAATTCCGATGTGGAAATGGGACCATGTTACTACAGATTTTGTGGTGGGTTTGCCTCGAACTTCTCAAGGTTTTGATGGGATCTGGCTGCTTGTCGACAGATTGACGAAAACCGCCAGATTGTTGCCAATTAAAGTTACTTGGAGTGTGCAGAGATTGGCCGAGCTCTATGTGCAGAAGATCGTGCCATTGCATGGAATTCCTGTTTCACTTGTGTCAGATCGTGACCCGCGTTTTACCTCTGGCTTCTGGCGTAGTTTCCAGAAAGCTTTGGGCACTGAGTTAGCTTTCAGTTCAGCGTATCACCCACAGTCAGATGGACAGTCAGAGAGAACTATTCAGACTTTGGAGGACATGCTGAGATCGTGTTGCCTTGATTGGCAAGGTTCGTGGGATCAGCATTTGCCACTTGTTGAGTTTGCTTATAATAATAGTTTTCACTCCAGTATTGGCATGGCTCCTTATGAAGCGCTGTATGGTCGTCCTTGTCGTACTCCTCTGAACTGGTTTGATGTTGGGGACCGACTGTTGACAGGACCGGACATGGTACAGCAGTGTTCTGATGTGGTTCGTCTGATCAGACAGAGATTGTTGACGGCTCAGAGTCGACAGAAAAGTTATGCAGATCGACGCAGACGTCCACTACAATTTGAGCCAGGAGATATGGTGTTTGTTAAAATATCTCCAATGAAGGGTGTTTCCAGGTTTGGGAAGCGTGGAAAGCTTAGTCCGCGGTATGTTGGCCCTTTTCCGATTGTTGAAGCTATTGGTTCAGTGGCTTATCATTTGCAACTGCCGGCGGCCATGCAAGCTATTCATAATGTGTTCCACGTGTCTCAGTTGAGGAAATATGTGTCTGATGCTTCTCATGTTCTCGATGATTCAGTGTGGCCCGAGGTGACTGCTGATTTGTCCACGCCAGAATTTCCTATCCGAATTGAAGACCGTCGTGAGCAGCGGTTGAGAAATAAGGTTATTCCTCTGGTAAGGGTTGCTTGGCAGCGTCACTCTGGTAACGAGTCTACTTGGGAGCGTGAAGATGAGATGCGTCAGCTTTTTCCTTTCTTGTTCCAGTGAGGTAAAAGTCCTTTCTCAGTCTCCTCCTTTTCGGTTATTGTAAATTTCGAGGGCGAAATTTCTGTAAGGAGGGAGGGACTGTAAGGCCCGTGCCTTAATGGATCTTTCGTGGTATTTGTTCTATTATTTGTTCTGGAATTTCCGGCTTTTTCCTGGATTTTTAGGAATTTGTCTGGCATTTTTCCGGATTTGTTCGGAGCTGTTTGAGGGTTATTGAATATTAATAAGATTTTTATATATATAATGATTGTATTATATATATATATTAATTTTATTTTTATTTTTATTTTTTTTATATCTCTCACCCTCACTCTCTCTCCCCCGTCGATCTCTCATTTCACCCTCTCCCTCTCTCTCTCCTCCGTGCGGCCACCTCCTCTCCTCTCTTAGGGATCGTGGTCGAGACGGCGTCGGATTGAGACGAGGTTGGCACCGTTGGATTCCTCGCGTCGAGTAGAGCGCGTGGGTGTCCACTTCGGCGTGGATCGGTGATCGTGGGAGCGAGGTGGAGCGTGGAAGCTCCGTGGCTATTCCTCCTTGCATGCGGCCCGTTCGACGGTTTCGGCTTGCGAAAGGTAGGGGGATGGAACCTCGATCTTGCTAGGATCGTTTCCTTTAGCCCGCTTGTTGATTAGCACCCCGTAGCATGCATGATGTTCATATTTCCATTTTTGGGGTTTTAGCCTAAATCTTGAGTTTAATGCGTTTTAGGCCTTGCATGTGCTAGATTTAGATGTTAGATTGTTGTCTAGCATGCGTGGTTTGACAGGTTATTAGGTTTCTCGTCGATACCCGGCGTTTTCAGCCGTCCGGGAGGGCTTCGGTTTACAAACCGTACCCGCCCGTAACCCAGGTGCAGTGACGGTCCTGCCAGGAACCGTCACTTGCCCGACGGTCCAAGGTGGACGCGTCACTACCAAATAACGGCCCATTGGGGGTGCGTTACTTGGAGAGTAACGGTGGGGCTCCCATCCGTTACTCATCAACTGTTTCCGTGATTTTGGTCAGGCGGTGCGCCCGGCGGCCAGTCGGCCGACCGTCGTTTCGGTCCGGCGCGCCTAGACCGGGGCGTTACTTCGCCTGCTACCATTTAGAACGCTGATAGGTGGTTTGAGCCTCGGGTGGATGTGACGGCGGTGACCCCACGCGTCGCTTCGAAGTAACGCGCAGGGCCCCCACCGTTACATGCCCTTTGGTGCCTCTTGAGCTGGAATCCTGAAGGGAGTGACGGATGGGGACTGGAGCGTCATTCTTGAAGTAACGCGCCGACCCCCGACCGTCGTTTGCATGTGGCGCGTGGGTCCTTGACCGCCACTTCCCTGATGGCTGCAATATATTCCCAGCCCATTGCTTATGCGTTCCGTTCTATATTCATGCCATAGTTGTATTGTTTTACTATATTGTGGCGTGTTTTATGTGCCAATAGAGTAGCTTTTCTTTCCAGGCAATGGAGCCACTGTTGTTGCCCTAAGGTCTGTTGAGTACCGACCCGCTTGAGGATGGCGGAGGGGTATATTTCCCATTCACGGTTTGTAAGCTAGTTCCGTGGGCTCCCAGCCAATGGTAGCGTCCTGCCAAGGGAGAAAACTAGTTAGAGGGCCTGGCTCAGGCTAGAGTCAGTGTGTGCACACGTGGTCGGAGACTGTGGACTGACGCCGACGGGTGTCACTCCGACTGGTCACTTGGTCTGGTACTGTTTACGCGCTTAGCTTGTCGCTTGTCGACTGCGAGTGCTTGAGACGCAGTGTAAGCCGTCAGTGGACGCTTCTGGTTTCTGCTCCAGTGGTTGTCCTTCCTTGTTGCTTGGATTAGTTGCAGCTCATTCTAATTGGTAGTTTTAGCTTCAATCGCTTGCATTTAATTAGTAGCGGCATGTGTTAGCTGTTATACTTGCTTAGATAGAGTTTACAGCTTTCTTGTGATTAGATATTCATGCCATTGCCTGTGTATTTATTTAAATGCATGCTTTAAATTGCGGTTATTTATGCATGTTCGCTTGTTTAGTGCGAGGTAGGGATCCGCGTGACCCCTACTGAGTCTGGCTGTGACTCACCCTTCTCCTTTCAGGTGAGCCGCGCCCGACATCTCCCGGAGTTTAGCGTGCTGTTTCGGGACCGTTCCTTAGCTGCCAGCTGAGCACGAGCTGCCTTTTTGAGGCTTGTGTTGTGCTTTTGCCGGGGTATGCCCCGCGTAGTTGTACCTTGAGGACTGGTGTTTGTGACTCTGGACTAGTTATATATATATCACTCTGGTTATTTTAAACTGCTTCCGCACTTGTGTTTAAATCTTAAATACTTATTTGTATTGCGCGCCCCAATTCGCAATTAATTATGCATATTCCTCAGCTAACCCCCCACTAACCCTTCAGGGGCCTCATCAGCCTCTTGGGTGGCCTCCCCAGTTCTTGGTGTCGGTATACCGATGTTATCGGTATATCGGTATCCTGAACTCTGGGTCGTCACAAGAGGGCTGTCAACAAATCCAAGCTAAAATGCTCACGCAGGAGCCAAGTGTCTCGGATCTGATCCAGAGAACACTACAGAAAATCTGATCTTCAATGCTACACTTGCTTCCCTTCAAACTATCTCTCTCTCTCTCTCTTTCTATCTCTTTTTCTTTTCAGGTGCTCGAACTCCTCTTTTTTTCTCTGATTCTTCTATATCGTGCACGCACTTCTTCATCTTCCTCCCTTTTTTTTTATATCATGGGCATCAGATGATGGGTGTGTGCTTTCCACGATTCCCGCCCAAATGGTTTGGCCCACGTGGCAACATTCTAGCTCAGTGCTTTCCACGTGTCTCGATCCTAGCACCTCCTCCACTCTTGGATCACGTGCCACTTTTAAAAGTTAGGATCACTTGGCCTCAGTTCTCTGGAGAGAAAATCTCTGTCAGGAGAACAGTAGTCATTAGGTCAAACATTTTATAAGCAGAGTTATGCATGCACGGACTCGTATATGAATAAGTCAGCATGCACTGACTTGATGCATATATTAGGCCAGACCATCGGTGTACATAATGAGGTATGCACCGACTCACTATGGTTATAGTGCAAAGAAATGCACAGACTATGTGTGGGTGTATCCTGCAAGAGTGCACTTTTTGCCAAACCCCAAGCTGCATAGACCTTTCGATATGTACAAATGAGAACGTGTACTAACTTCAGTAATGAAATGCACCGATGTTGGTATGCAGACCAAGAAATGCTTTAGGCCAAAGATTGCATCGACTATTGAATGCACTGACTTTGGTGAAAGTGTAAACGGGAACAGCACCAAGGATGGATATGCAAAGACACGCAATGCACCATCTTGTGCTCGCAGTAAAAGCTGCACCGACTCAAGCTAACACCAAATGTGTACTGACGCTAATGAAGCTAATACCAACTCTGTGCCAACCTTCTATGAAGTAAGTATGCACGGACCAACCATTGCACCGACCGGAGCTATAGGGAATAGCACGGACTTTGTATATACAAAGGCGAAGGCTACACCCACTTCTGTGAAGAGAAAGTAAGATACGCACTGACCAGATGTTTGACAAAATGTCATACACATAGAACAGACACGCACAGATCTACACGGACCTCAGTTAGCGTGTCTAAAGACTTGCACAGACCTTGGCTATATGGAATGCATGTTATGCACGAACTCTCATATGAAGGATGTGGAACATGCACCGACTATGAATATGCAAACAACTAAGACGTATGCAGACGTTATTTGCCAAGTAACCTGGTATGCACAGACCTGACTATGCACGGACTTCTTTAACCTATGCATGGACTGTATGCAACAAACGCAAGGTACACAGACCTTGTATGCTGAAGGACTCAACTGTGCACAGACATACATTTTATATGAAATGATCAAATGCAAATAAACTTATGCAATCCAGTCTTCACATGACTCATAGATTATCATCATTAAAACTATGGTTCCAACAATCTCCCCATTTTTAATGATGACAACTATAATTCATGTATGATTGAGGCAAGCAGAGAATTTATTTGTTGACGTGCATGGCAAAGATAACATTCAACATAAAACATGCATCCAACACAAATATGCACTATTCAGAAGTTACATTTCTGTGTATAGTAAGAAAATATAGACTAGTGTCTGAGTGAACTATCTCATTCAACATTAAAATTGTCAATCAGTGTAAGCTTTACATCAGAAACCCCCCAAAAAAATTGTCCATCATAAACTGTCCATCATACATTCCACCATAAACTGTCCATCACACATCCAATATACTCTCCCCCTTTGTCATTATCAAAAAAAATGGGGAATCCTTGGGAATCATGGACCTCTATAGCTCCCCTTATCTCTAGGATGATGTGCAGAGCTGGAACCAGGGGTTGAGGATCTGTTCAGCACTGATGTATGTAAATTGCTAATGGAGTCCAACAGCTCATTTAATTTTCGATGCACAGTATCCCCAAGTCTGTTCACTAGGGAGGTAGTAGCACTTTGCTTTGTGAGATTTTGTTTGATACTCTCTGAGAGATTTTCCAATTTAGACTGAACATCTTGAAACTTGTTGATGACCTCAGGCTGACTGACTGCTATATTGCTCAATGTACTCTTTATCAACTCAAATTCAATCTTCAGATCAAAAGTGTGGCTGAGAATTTGAGCCAGCCTGGTGAATGTTGAAATTTGTGTATCTTGTATTTTGTTCACCATGTCAGCAATTCTATTGCTGATTCCCATAAGATATTCAAAATCTCTCAAACTGCTGCATCAGTCTTTTGCTTGGCAGTCATGAACTCAATCCATTGGGTTTTCGTAACCCTTTCCAAATGTTTCAAACGGGAATTTACTTTGTCCAATTGAACGGTGTTGAACAGAAATGATTTATTCATCAGTTCATTCTGATTCCACACTATCTCAGTCAGATTCGCCAGCATTTGTGCAATATTTGGCTAAGGACTAGGTCTAGATGAACTAAAACTGGATGCACTCGACTCTGGAAACTCAGTAAGTACTCATGCTATTGTTCTGGAGGTGGAGTGGATGGTATACCAGGACTAATCATTTCCCCAAGGTAAGGTCCATATGAAGGAGAAGGAGCAGGTGAAAGAGATATTCTTGGATACATCTGACATTGAGGAGCTGGTCCCATGACATACTCCTGTGTACCCTCTTTAGTGGCCCCTGGGGCTTCTTGTGGAACTTCTTATTCTCTTGGTTGATCACCCTCCTGATCATTGACAACAGACTCAGCAATTTGTTCAAAAAATGTATCAGCCTCTTCTGTCAAAATCAGTGTAACCAACCTAGACATCAGTTCTTCATCAACTTTAGTTTCTTCTTCTCTTTCGTCTTCTATGCCTTGTGGCTCAGCTTCTTGAATTTTTGCTTCTTTTCGTTGTTCTTCTTCTTGTTCTTGCTGAACAACTTGTTGTTCCTGCTCAGATTGTACTCCAAATTTATCAAAAAGCTCACTGATATTCTGATCCAGCTACTATATCATTTGAGTATCAATTAGGTTCAGTTCATGGACTTCTTTCTCTTGTTGAAGATCATTGAGATTCTTCTCAACGGGTTCAACAGTAGAATCTTGGTTTTGTTCAGCTAATATAGAAGGAGTTTCTTCTTGAGGAATCTGGGGAGGCTGTTCTGACACAGTTTCACTTGAACTTTCCTCTTCTTCTTCAACGGAGCATGCTTGACTGATTTCTCTTTTCTTTGAAATTCACTAGAAGGACTCTCCGAGTTAGTCTTTTTCAGCCTCATGTAAGTATCAATGAACTCCATGTTGTATACATTAAATTTTGGAATTTCTTTCGAAGGCTCATCTTCTAAGGCTATGTTTGCCTTTTTAAAGATATCAGTTAGGTGAGCTGCATAGGGCAAATGTCTTCTAGACTCTTTGAAAGTCCTCATTATCTGAATCATTATTTCAGGCAAACAAACTCTGATTCTCTTAAGCAAACAATATAACATAAATCTCTGAATGTTGGTCAGTCTTCCTCTCCCTCCGACTTGTAGAGTGATCATAGCACTAAGAATGTGATGCAGCAATCTCTTGAGAGGAGAGAAACTGTTTGCATTAAACTGACCCAATTTTAACTGATTTTTGTGTTGGGGATTCTTAGGCTCATCTGTGATGACAGAGTATACCTCATGAAGATCACATGCAAACTTTCTTTCAGTTACTCCTTCTTTTGGTATTCTAAATATAGTATGTAGGAGATGTTTAGAGACTTCAATCCTGGACCCCTTGACTTTAGAAACCAGTATTGCTTGATCCAAATCATACTTCAGGTTCTGGTAGAACTCTGCTACGAGTCTAGGATAGTATACCCTATGCTTACCCAGAAACTTAAACAATTTCTGAGCCTTAAAAATTTCAATCAACTCAGGAAATTTCTCAATCATTTTCTGGTCATGAAAGTCTACGTACCGTGGGAAGACTATCTTTCCAGCTTCCAATGTTATTTCTGCATGTCTTGAAGCTTTAGCTGTGATATCTTCTTCCTCGAGTACCTTTCTCTTATCTCGACCCTGCGCTGTCTTCAGCTTCTTTACCTTCGGTAATGCCGCAACCACCTTCACTGACTCCCGATCTTCTACCGATTGTACCTCTGTTTCCTTTCTCTTCCCCTTGCCTGACTTCTTCTGAACCGATTCTGATGTTACACCTACTACATGTGACTCCTTTGATCTTCGCTTATAGGCTATGGTCACATTGGTCTCCAAGACTTGAGGAGACGAGGGTTGCCGCTCTTCCGTGATTTTCTTCTTCCCCTCACTCGTGGCCGACGGAGAGGACATGGTGAAAGTAAAAAGAAGAAAAGGACGAGACGGAGAGAGTGAATGGACGTGATGAGAAGAGGGAAGGCTGGAGAGGTGAGCTTGCTAGAAGAACTTGAGTGAATAAGACGAGAGAGCGGGTGGCCGCTTCGACTTCAAAGGAGAAGGTATGATGGGTGAGGTAAGTAGGGTTACGTATATACTAGAGACATTGCCAACTTTACCAATATTCAACAATTAATACCCAAACTACCCCTTACTTAAAATAAAATGCCTTTCTATGCAAAAATGCGGTTTCCGGCATATGAGATTATATCTTAGAATTCTATTCTCCACAAGTTATCCCTGTGAGCCAATGGAAATGAAATAGCTTAATCAAAGAAATAACCTAGTCAAAGAGATCATTAATCTTACTAGGTCCCTTTTATTAGCCAATTACTGATTGAAGAACCCAAATTTTATATGGACATTAAACCAGTCTAAATTTTCTGAAGAGACCAAAGGGTCAACCATGTTTTAATTGAACTTTTGCCAAAAGAGATTTTCATTGAACATTTCAGTATAACTGCCCCTTTTTTGCTCAAGGAAACATGTTGATTAAACACCAGAGTCCCTGGTTACTCAGTGCAGTTTACCTTTATATTTCATAATAATTTTTTTTAACAGAGATAGCATTCATTATCATGACTTGACCTCTGAATTTCTTTGAAATAGATGATCAGTTTCTCAAATAATATACCATTGCTCTGCCACACTCAATTTTTATTTAATGGCGTATTCCCAGGTCTTTTGTCAGAATTTTTCTTTAGAAATGACTTAAGGATCATATAAACCTTGGATTTTCTATCAGATTGGTTTATTACTAAGGACTTTCAGATTATTGATGCCCTACTAAGCAATTTCTAATTTGGACTATTTTAAGACCATTGAGGTATCTTCTAGGGTTAATTGTGAGAGCTTTTCAAATAAGATTTAATATTCATACACCAAAAATTACATCTTAGTTCAAATCAGCAATTTCATTCTTAGTTCAGGGTGATCTTAGTAGTTAATTATTGAAAATGAGTAAAGGTGATAGTATTCAGATATTACTCTCCCTGACTTGCACATTCTATGAATTCATGAGGTGAGGACCACTCACGAGCAGAGTTAAGACTAAAGGCTAGTTCGCACAAATCCAAAGGCACACCCTGAATGACCATCAGCAAATAATCACCCATCTCTATAAACCATCAAGCAATCAGCCTTCTGGGAAGTAAGAGAATCCAAAAGCCCAAAACACAACCATTTGACTTCTCATATTAGACCAGATTCAAGCTGACTCCAAAGTCAATACCACAAGAGTAGAACCTTGCAAATCATCAGACACATAGAGCTAACTGCCCAAGCAGCAATGAAACACTGACCAAAACATGTATTCTATCTCTGAATGGAACAGCTCCCCCTCAACATGTGTCGAGATGTCAAACAACCACTATCTGATTCTCTTAAAGCACACAGATATGTATCAACATTATATGCATTCTACAGGAACATGCACAGACCTATTTATGTCATAACACACAAACGGACTGCACCGACCTCATCTAACTCGATGCAAGGGATGCACCGAGTTTATATGCATGCAACTGATAAGTGCACCAACTTGCTTGCATGAAGCAACAGTTCTTGCACAGACGTTATAACGCTCTAGTTAGGCATGCATGGATGTTATATGTGAACATGACTAACTGTGCATAGATTTGGCAATGCAATGCAGTTGTATCCATTTGATATGTCAGGAGGTCATGCAGATGTATGTCTCTACTCATTCACATGAAGAACTAACTAACTAAACATCTCGCAGGGAGTTTGCATGGATTTCATTCTCAATATGTATTACTCTTAAGAAAATATCATCAATCATCATTTTTTTTAATCAATCATGCAACATTCTATAGAGATTATTATTCAAACAAAACTGAAGAGTGGAATTTGACTGACCTTAGTGCCATGAATTTATTTAGCCCCATTTTTATTTTATCTTCAGGAGCACACCTGCAACCAAAGAGTTATTTGAACAGCCTTGGACCCCAAGGATTCTTGGGTCCAACTGGATGAATAGCACCCCACATCGATGCTCTCCAGTTATTCCAGGAACAATTAAAAACAGTATGACCTAATCTGCCACACTTATTGCAAATGGGAGGTTTATGCATGAATACAGGATTCTGAACTCTCCTATATGCAACATGGTTCGTGTGAGCAAGATAGATTTTTCTATCTTTTAAAAACCAGCATTCAGATTTAACATGCCCAAATCTTCCACAGTTAAAGCAATTAACACTATGTTTTTGAAATTTCTTCACATGCTTCTTTGCATAACCATTTCTGTAGTTTTGATCTTCATGTTTCTTTAAATAACAGTTATGCATGTAATGACCCTTTTTGCCACAATAATAACATGCATTGGAGATATTTCTATCAGGCATTTTCACAGACTTATTTCGAACTGTGTTGGTATGCTTGCATGCATCTAACTCATCATTTTTCAATACTATGCAATCATCCATGACATGTCCTTTCCGACCATAGTAGTGACATGAAATATTTCTTTTATTGTGCACATGCACTGTTGTGACAGATGTATCCTTTGCATGTGCATGTGAGTGTGTGTGAGTATCATTGTGAACTTGCACAAAAGAATCAAAAGAAGATTTGGACTTATTTGAAATAACCTTCTGTTTCTGTTTTTGAGTCTCTTTCAGATTTTTAGTTGAACTGTCTACTTTCTTGGCAGTGAATTGAAAGACAATTGAGCTGGATGGCTTTTCCTGTTCAGAACTATTTACAAAAATAGTGAGGTTCTTTTTCATATCAATCTTCCTATTAACAAGATTGAAACCCAAGCCTTCTTTCTGGAAATTCACATTTGACCCAAGTAGTTTATTCAAGTTATCTTTACCCTTAACAAACTTTGAAAGAGAATTTTTTAGATCTTCAAATTCAGCTTGCAAAGTGGCAGCATCATGTTCACAGGAGATAACTTGTTGATGCAGACAGTCATTGAGATTTTTTAAAGATTCATTTTCTTGTCGCAGCTTTATTTCATTGTTTATTTCATTTTCCTCCAAAACAGATTTTCCTTTTTCGTAAGCCAGCCATCTTTCAGAAAGAACTGTATTAAGGACCATCAGCTTTTTATTCTGTTCCTTCAAGTTACTGTTCTCTTTAATCAATTTATCTTGATATTCATCGGTTTCCTTTTTCTATTTAACCAATGACTCATTTTCTTCTTTCAGGGATCTAATCAGATTCTTCTGCATATTGTCATCCGAATCAAGGTATTCAATTAGTTCCTTTAAGACTGCACATTCATTACATGAATTTTCATCTCTAGCAAGTTTGTTTCTTAAATTCTCATTTTCAGATTTCAAATTTTCTTTCTCAGCTTTTAAGCGTGTAACTTCATGAATCATTTCTTTTCTCAACTTGTTCTTTTCTGATTTGACTCTATCACATTTATTCAGTAAATGTTCATTCATGTTGACTAAATCATCATAGCTAAAATCCTCAGCTTCAGAATTTACCTGGGAGGATGAGTCCTCAGACTGATCTCTGACCATCAGGCACATTTCTTCATCTCCAACAGATCTTCCCAACATTCTGTTGATGATAGCCACTGCACTCCTGCATTCATTGACATATGGAACATAGTTAGAGTCTATTGCCCTTTTGGTTAGATCTAGGGCCTTTTTATTTTCATCAAACTTCTGTCTGTCTAAAGATTTCCATTGGGATTTGTCCTCTGGAACTTCATACGGACTAAGAGCTATAAGAACCCAAAGATCTGAATCCACATGCATCACATAGTCTCTAAAGGAGCCATACCAGCCATAAAAGTTAGAACCGGTGTAAACTGGAATTTCAGCCATGAATTCACTACAAATCAGATCAAGAGGGATGCCAAGAATCGGATCAAACCAGATCGCACCTAAACCAAATCTAGGAATAGATCTGCAGGTCGTTGGACCCTATATGCAGAAACCTGCTCTGATACCAATTGATGGGTGCAAAAATAGGAAGAAACGTAGATCCATAGGGGGGTGAATGGATCTTTTTAAAACATTTCACCCAATTTAAAGATGAATAGAACTATGATGGCTTATACATCGGACACTTTCTCAAACACTAGAGATGCACGCCTAATCAACTATTTGAAAACATACCAACAGAAGCTATCTAGGCGATTAGGAACAATCAATCTCACACGAGAAAACATTCAACCACACTGCACAAGATATTTTAGGTGGTTCGGTCAGCTGACCTACACCCACCCCATACTCCAACCAGAGTATGGCCTCCTGCTGACTCACAGCTTGAAAGACCGCTGGACCTCACAGCTTGCCTACAACCGCTGAGCAGCACAGCTTGCTGTCCAGAGGAACCAATCCTCTGCAACGCTGACAAACAGCTTGACCCGCTGGGCTTTACAGCTTAGTCAACCAAAGGAAACCTCCTCTGCAATCGCTGACGAACTGCTTGAACGAGTATCAAAGAAGAAGGAACAAAAACAAGAAAACACAACAACAGAGGGCTATCAATAAATCAAAACTAAAATGCTCACGCAGGAGCCAAGTGTCTCGGATGATCCAGAGAACACTATAGAGAACCTGATCTTCAATGTGCTGCTCTTGCTTCACTTCAAACTATCTCTCTCTCTCTTTCTATCTTTGTTCTTTTCAGGTGCTCGAACTCCTTTTTCTCTCTGATTCTTCTTCTATATCATGCTCTCTCTCTCTTCTTCTCTTCTCTTTCCTTTTTCATGAGCATCAAATGAAGGGCGTGTGCTTTCCACGATTCTCGCCCAAATGCCTTGGCCCATGTGACAGCATCCTAGCTCAATACTTTCCACGTGTCTCGATCTTGGCACCTCCTCCACTCTTGGATCACGTGCCACTTTTAGAAGTTACGATCACTTGGCCTCAATTCTCTGGAGAGAGAATCTCTGTCAGGAGAACAGTAGTCATTAGGTCAAACATCTTATAGGTAGAGTTATGCATGCACAGACTCGTATATGAATAAGTCAACATGCACTGACTTGATACATATATTGGGCAAGTCACACACACAGACCATCGGTGTACATAATGAGGTATGCACAGACTACGTGTGGGTGCATCCTGCAAGAGTGCCCTATGTGCCAAACCCCAAGATGCAAAGACCTTTCGATATGTACAAATGAGAACGTGCACTAACTTCAGTAATGAAATGCACCGATGTTGGAATGCAGACCAAGCAAAAGCTTGGACCGATCTACTATGTACGCCGACCTAGATATGCCTTAGGCCAAAGATTACACCGACTATTGAATGCACTGACATAGGTAAATGCGTAAATAGGAACTGCACCGAGGATGGATATGCAAGGCGCGCAATGCACCGACTTGTGCTCGGAGCAAAAGCTGCACCGACTCAAGCTAACACCAAATATGTATTGACGCTAACGAAGCTAATACCAACTCTGTGCCAACCTTCTATGAACTAAGTATGCACGGACCAACCATTGCACTGACCAGAGCTATAGGGAATAGCACGGACTTTGAAGTGGGACGGACACGCGACTCGACTCCAATTGGATATGCGATCCTTGGACTCTAAGTAAGCTCACGATCACCCCTAACGAGGGAAGCGTACGGACGTGCACGGTTGAGAAACCGGCAGTGAGTTAGGGTGGTTGGCTCTCTCTCGTGCCCGGATCGGGTCACGGGACGGTCTCGCTCTCTCTCGTAGTAGTGATGAATAACAATATATGGCGAGTTAATTACCCTATCATGCTCTCTAGCAGCGGCATAAACAAGTATATACGAATAAAGTAATGCCGAGTAAGGAGCGAACACGATACCTCCACGCGCCGGGCGTGGGGAAGACGGTCCCGGCCGATCTCTTACTCCCGGAACAATAAATTACATAAGTTACAGCAATGAATTTATGGCCCACTCCACGCAGGGAGGTATAGGGCTACACTGTGGGACCCGGGAGTAGCGGGTTCAGGTTGACGGGTAGCTTCTTACGTAGCTTCGACGGCACGCGTACTCACGAACGTGGGGCCCACGTGCTGATCAGTGGGGCCGAGTGGACCGGGGTGGCGCCACTATGATGGGGACGCCTGGAGGGGTGCTCCCTGGGACGGCGGCGTCGTCTTCCCCGACAACAGTGAGGGTTTCCCCACCGGCGGGGAGGCCACCGTTGCCCCCACACCGACCCTTAAGAGCATTAATCCCCCCAGAATCCCCTAAATCTAACATGCATGGCGTAAAAATGAAAAAGTAGGAGGTTTCGGTGCACCTACCTCGGTCGGACGGGGCCCCTTGGCCGGCCTCTCCGCCGGTGCATCCTCCCCGGCGTCTCCATCTCCAGGCGCGGCAGCTTCAGCGCCTTCCTCGGCCTCGGACGGCGACGGGAGAGCACCTCCCTCGGCTGGCAGTGTTGCCGATGTCTCCTCCGTCGGTGGAACCTCCGCCGCGGCGGCGGTCGTCGGCGGTGGCGCGTCGACGTTCGTCATCGAGGGTCGTCTCGCGCAGTGCTTTGAGCGCATGTGGGAGAGGGAGATTGAGAGTGGGAGAGGGGTGTGAGAAATTGATAGAATGGATGTGGTGGGTTGCCCCCTTTGTTCTCCCTCCCACCGTCGGTTACGGTGGAGGGTGGGAGATGAAGGGTTTTTAGCTTTTCGAAGTTGCAGAGGTTATATGGTCTAACGATAGACCGTGCTTCGTTTGAACGGTTGCGAGGTGACCGTTCATCTTCAACGGTATGCTATCTAAGTCGGTTCAAATTCCATATATATACGGCTCACATATAGCCGTTCTTATTTTTGGGCGGTTGGTATTTAACCGTGCATGTTTGAAATTGTCCCACCCTCATTTCTGCACTTAGTGTCCAATTGATGAATTTTGGTTATTTCATGATATCATTGAAAATCTTGCTAACAATCTTATGTGCAGCATCAAACGTTCACTTGCCGTTTCACATGCACAGGTAAGTCAGGTATGGCCTTCTATCCCTGCATCCCTTATTACATTATTATATGGTACTATAATATATTATCTCGAGAACCAGTTGGTTCCTCGCGTGTTCCAGGATCTGATGTTCCCCTTTAACAAAAATGATGATGATCCGGGTTCACGCGTTTAATCTTCGGATTGGCCGTTAGGTTGGGAAAGCCTGGGGAGGATGGTTCTATCCTGCACGCTGTGGTTGCGGATGGTATCTTGACTCTGATTTTCCCAGCTTAGCAATATTATTCTCGATTATGTTATATTTTAATCTTTCTTTGCATTTGTTTTAATGATTTCTTTTATTTTAGCCCAGCATGCATCATACGCATATTTTTGAGCATTCATGCCCCATGGTTTGCCTGCAGAATGTCCCACCAGCGATGGTTAGCTGTGCGCTCAGTGTTTGAGTAAGAGGAACTAGTTCCACTCTGAGTTGGAAGGTTCTCTTTGGTCAATTCGCTTGGTTTGGTTGATTAAGAGGTCCCCGTCTCGAGCTTTAGCCCGTTTCCTTTACTTTTGTTGCTTGCTTCCGGCCTCCTCATTGGACCGCGGGATTATGTCCCCCATGAGGTTGGTCTTATCGATTTGTTTCATTTCATTTGGTTTAGTTTCTCCAGACTGGTGTCGCTTTTGGTTTAATCATTCCTTGCATTTGGTTCAGAGTTTTTCGGAAGATTCATGTCGCTTGTTGGTAAAAAACGGGTGTCGTTTTACCTTAACGCCCGCTTTTCGGTCCACTCCACTGCATTTCCGCTTCATCTCCATGTTCCATGTCACTTTCGCTTCACCTCCGCTCGCTCCCCTGCAAAGAGGACGTTAAGGAGGGGCATCTGTTGACACCCGTTTTTTGTCAATAAGTTGAGTCGTTCCCCTTACTCCCATTTGTTGATGTCTCGAGTTGTCCATCACTCGTTGGGGCTATTTCCGGGCACGTTCTGGGCCAGTTTTGTGGGTAGCCTCCCTCCCTGGCCAGGTTTGTTTCAATTCTGGGCTTAATGGGCCTTGGTTATGGTTGATTGAGCTTTTCTATGAGTTTCAAGCACCCATGTACATGTACGGTTCATCCCTGGCCGCTCAATCAATGTGCGGTTGCCTGTGGGCTGTCCATACATTCATGGAAATTCTGGTTAATTTTCTGAATTTCCACCGACAAGCATTTATGCGGTCTTCCCCTAGCCGTTCAATACGATGAACGGACGGGTGGTAGCCGCTCATCTCTCAGAGTCCTACGCTTGGTGGTTTTCTCAGATAATTACCTAATTAATCTATTTATCACCGACAAGGATAGAACGGTTGTTTTTTGGCCGCTCTACCTTTGAACGGTCTCATCGTAGCGGTGCATTTATGAGAGTCTAGCGGCGGACTATTCGGCCGGTTCAGTGGATAATTTAGATTATTTTATGAATTGATGAATTTCCACCGACGAGGTTGGACGGCCCATAATGGGCCGCCCATATGGATGTGTGGTCTATCGTTAGACCGTTCATGTGCTCGATTGCTGAAGATTCAACAAATTTTCTCTCTCCTCGTGGATTTATCCCCAACTTTATCCAGCCATTTCTCCGTGAATCCTCAACCATTTCGAGTGCCGTTTCTTCCAGATGAAAGATAATAGAATTATCTTCATCTTTTGTTTGATAATCTCGACTTGAAAATGCTTCTAAACCCTAATTCCGAGCTAGGACTTTAGGTGTTCTATAAATAGACCCTAGAGGCCGGGTTTGAAAGGGGGGGAGATTTTGGTTGACGGCGAAGCCCTGCTGAATTCTTGAGCGACCTAGCACCAAGGAGGGAGGCCTTCTACGTCCATATAGGCCTCCGGTTCAGGGAGTAGTCCTAGTCTTGAGTCTTTTTGCATTCGATGGTCTCATTTCTTCTCATTGCATGTTTGTTTCCACACATCCATTCTCCCACGTTTTCATCATTTGCACTATCATGCACACACCCTCCCATGCTTTCTGACGCCCTAGGGGTTTAAAAATCCCCCAGGTATCCCCCATTCAAATGCTTCTGTTCATTTCCCTTCATTCGAGCATTTGCTACACTCCACGTTTCTAACTTGGGTTTTTTCTTGTGTTCTACACTTTGTTTTGCAGGTCAGCAGTACACTAACGTGAGCCCCATCCTTTCTGGCCGGCCGGAAAGGGTGGAGGTTGGACCCTTTGTAACTTCTGGCGTGGTGGTCTTGTGCGGTTCTCTACCATCCATTCAAGGAGACGTGCGGTGCGACCTGGACCGTTCTTCTTCTTCCTGCGGTCGTGATAGAGCCGTTCAACTGCTAGGAGTGCTTCATCCCGCGTCCTCTGCAGCGTTCTTAGACGGTCTGTCGTGAGACCGTGCATCGTATAGGCGGTTCTTCCTGAGCCATATATCTGTACAGCACTGCACAACAGGCGAGTACCTCTCCCTCTTTCCAAGGTACGGTGTGTTCATCACGTTCGGCGCCTTGGTGGCGATCACAGGTTTTTATTCCTCCCTTTCCCTCTGTCTTCATTCATTTCCCATGTTGGATGTGGTAGGATAGACATGGGAGGGCATTAAGGCACGGACGGGAGGAGAAATATATCTACACCCTTCTTTTGTGGGGATCACGGTGGGACGCCTAGTGCCCATCGTGTTAGTGGTTTGCTGACCCTCTCTTTTGCTGTGTTAATCCTTTTTCTTCGAGTGGTTCTAGGTTGATCTTTGCTGGTTGCATTTTTTGTCCTCTGGAAGTTGAACAGTTCTTCCAGAGCCGTCCAACGTCTGTGCGGCTGAGAGTGCACCGTCCATCTTGCTGGCGCAGGTACGCCTCTGCCTTTACTCTATTGGCTTGGTTGCTGTTACACGGTTGATGCAGGTCCGTTCCAGACGTTAAGAGGCTGCCCATAGGCCATCCATCCTGGTATGCGTCTCATTTCTGTCATTGTTCATTTCCTGCATTCTCTGATTTTCTTGTTATTTTGTCGTCACTCCTTGAATTATACGGCTGTCTTCAAACCGTCCTTCTCTCTGAGCGGCCTCCTAGAGACCATTCGTGTGGTGCTACAGTGCACCCGTGATTCATTTGGATTGTCATGTTAGTTGATCTCCACGATGTTTGGTGCTGATTATTGATCTCCCCCTGCTCTGATGTCATTGTTGCATGCTTGCTTTAGTTACTTGCATATCTGCTTGATCATTGGTTGCTAGTTGCTAGGCTAGACCTTGCATGCACTCCGGTGCGCATAGGGACATACATTCTTTTCATAGTAGTTGCATTCCTACTGAGGTAGGGTTTCCACTCGTCTCCATACTCCTTGAAGCCGACTAGGGGACCTTACTGAGGACCTCCGTATGCCCCCGTGAGCCGTGGATTCCCACACGGACGTCAGGCAGGTTGTACCATATCCACCCCCAGTCTAGGGTTTGCATCCATGAGAGAGAGAGTCCCGTAGAGTCACCCATTTCCTCATTTCCCACCCTGATTAGGTACCTTGTGGTTGAGTGAATTTATACATTAACTAATCCACTAAGGTTCCAGAAGAGGAATTCAAAAAAAAATTTGTTGTGCATCATTTGACAATTTGATTGCTTAAGTGGTTGATTCTCCTCTCATCTCTCCCCTCCATTGGATGCTTGGTTGTTTGAGGCTTTGTTTATTCTTTGGTTAGGATTGTTTGCCTTAGTCTTGGAGTGCTTAGTGTATGTGGAGTTGTTTCTCCTCCTCAGGATCACCTCCTAGGGTCAGTTCTCACTTCATTTCTTACCTCAATCCTTTGTTTGATTCGTCATCCCCCATGTCGTCATACGACTTCTCCCATTCCCACGAGGATTCTCTCCCTCACGGACTTCTTGAGGACCCGCCCAGGGTCGCCCATGTGCAGGGAGGAGAGGGGACTGCCCCTCCTCTCCCGACCATTGCCATCGAGGGCTCTCAGCCTTCCCTTCCTGGTTCCTCCACACAAAATTCGGCCGGTCAAATTCTTAATTTGATGGCCTAGCTTGATCCCTCCGAGCTCCACCTTATCCGGCAACTCTGCAAGGGGGAGATGCCCTGTCCTCATTTCTTTCCTATGGCGTGACTGCCACCACCTCCACTACATCTCTTGTTGTTGGGTCGGCACCCGTCCCTGCTATCCCCTTTGATCTTACTCCCATCCGTTCCCAGGTTCTCCGATATCCCAGCATGGAAGCGGGCCATGCCTCCACCTCGACCCATCAGTATTTTGATAAGGGGAAGGCCCAGGTCCCCTCTGGTTCTTATCTTGATCCATACATTACAATCTCTCCATCGCCGCAGGCCCCTCCGGCCCCGGTTGATTCCACTCGTTTACAACCCGGGGCCGCCCAATTGGCTCACATGGATATGGGCCCTTCCTCGACCCATTATCCATTCTATGGGCTCCCCTCCCAGCCAGTTCATCCCTCCGTTCCTCATCCGGGCTCCATCTTTCATGCTCAGTCCCCTCCTTCCCGGGAGCGGGAACTCCTTGACAAATGGGCTGCTATGCAGCAACAAATTGACCTCCTCCACAAGCGGGTCGGCCCGCAGTCTTTGACTGATGTCCCTATTCCTAACTTTAGGGACATTCATTTTCCTCCTCAGTCCGAGCTCCCCGTGTACTGAAAATATGACGGGAACGGCAACCCGTTCATTCATGTCAGGGAGTTTCTTTACGAGTCGGCGCAGTTCCAACATGATGATCGCTTGATGGCTTACTTATTCCGTCGATCATTGGAGGGGGTCACCCTGGAGTGGTTCTATACCTTGCCTCTGGAGGAGGCAGAAAGTTTCAAGACAGTCAAGGAGAAGTTCATTCAGAGGTTCCAGGATCGGGTTGGTCCTGAATATTCTTTCACCGACCTGGTTGCAGAAAAGATGAAGCCGGACGAAGACTTTGCTGTGTATGCAGACCGATGGAGGCAGATGGCCTCACGTGTGCCTGGGCAAATCCTGGAAGAAGAAAAAGTTAAGTTGTTGATCTCCAATGCCACCCCGACATTCAGAAATATTTTGGCAATGAATGACATTTCGAATATGCACCAGTTGTACAGTAGGGCTCGATTCATACAGACGCAGTTTAAAGACTCTCCTATTCATTCAATGTTTGAGGCCCAGAAACCTAAAACCGCCAGAAAGTCCCAGGACCCCATCACTGAGGGAGTGCAAATCAACGAGCAGGTCCAGGCTGTTCAGTTTCCCCACCAAGTCGCTCCACCTCGCTTCCCGCAGCCTCCACGCAACCCCCAGTTCACCACTCCAAAAGTTCCCCAACCCACTTTCCCAGCTCCTCAACACCACAATCACCACCACCACCCCAACAGCCTCAGCGGCCGCCGCAATATCATAATGTTCCTCCACCCGCCGCTTACGAACCTACCCGACCGAGCCCGAAAAGGGCCCATTACCCTCCTCTTCCTAAAACATTGCTTGATATTTTCTCTGATTTGATGTATACTGGTGATATTCAACTGCCTCCGGAGCGTCAGAATTGGAATCCGACCGCCGATCAGTCCCGATATTGCATATATCATCGACAGCCCGGGCACACAATAGAGCGGTGCTATCAGTTTAGAGATATGGTGTATGATTTACACGAGGGCCAGAGGATTGATTGGGCCCAGATGCACCAGTTGATCGAGGACATCAAGCAGAGGCAGAGACAAGCCAGGCCGCAGCAGGCGGTGCCCCAGCAACAGCAGTAAAAGCAACCCCCACAGCAACAGCAACCCCAGCAACAGCAGCAACAAGACCTTGGGATCCATCAGAATCCCATGCCAGTACACCAGCCCGCTCCTCAGCAACAACAACAGCCGCCAGTGCCGGCACCGGCCCAGGTAAACATTGTTCAGCACCCAGCCCCCAACGCTGGGTGGACTTTTGATGATGAAACCCTCGCACACCTCTTGGCCTTCCACCACAACCATTCCCCCGCACTTGCTATCCCCTACGTTCTCAGGCCCGCCGTTCTGACCACCACTCCACCCATTATTCCCCCCGCATCACCCATCAGGCCCACCACATTCCCCTTCATACCACCAGTCCTTTCGCCATCACTCACCATACCCTCCATCATCACCCCTCCACTTAACCCTTCGCCCATTTCCCCTTCACCAGGGCCCATTAGGCCGACCACCGTCATCCTCACTCCCACTTCTACCCCTTCCACCTACCCCACTGGGCCAAACGGGGGTCCATCTCAGGCCGTGCCGGTCCGACATTGCGCCCTTCGGAGCGGGAATCCATTCCACAAAGTTTTTCCTTCTACCCGTGCACCCGCACCTAGCCCTCAAGATTCTCCCTCAACAGCTGAAGATGCAGACCCTGTGTCGGGCACGAAGTATGATTTGTTACAGCACTTGGACCGGATGCCAGCCAAGATTTCAGTTTTGGAGTTGATCAAAAGGTCGCCGCTGCACCAGGATGCCTTGAAGACTTTTTTGCAGAAAGTAATGGTGAATGAAGACGTAGCGGTGGACAGTTTACCGACGGTATTGGCAACAATTACAAGGGGGCCTTCTATTTCATTTTCTGAGTCAGAACTAGCTCCCCCAGAGGCACGGCAGATGCCACTCTGTATCACCATTTCTTTGAATAAGGAGGTGGTCGAGTTAGCCCTCGTAGACACAAGAGCATCGATAAATGTGTGTCCATTGAGTACCCTCCATGCCTGCAACATTTCAGAAGACATGCTTAAGCCCACTCCGACCACAATAGCAGCATATGACAACTCCAGGCGTGCTTGTCACGGGGTCATGACTGTACAGGCCGAGCTAGGGCCTTTAGATATGGACGTGGAATTTTATGTGTTGGACTTAGACCCAATGTTTAAAGCAATTCTAGGTCATGCATGGATAAACAGTTTGAATGCCGTTCCCTCGACCGCCCACCAATACCTAAAATTCCCATTCCATGGCCGGGTGGTTAAAGTGAAAAGTATCTCCACCGTCCAGTCTGTTGATGCCATTACAGATAAGATTCTCCCTACATTGTGGCCAAGCAATAGGCAAGTTTTGTCAGTAATGGACTTAAATTATTCATGGGCATATGCGTCACGCAAGCCCACCACTGCACCAACAAATGTCAAGATTAAGTCCAAGATTAGAGATTCCAAAGGATGGCACATGATTCTGAAATTGGGTTATCAGCCGGGCCTGGGTCTCGGCGCACAATTATAGGGACGGACCAAGCCCGTCCCTAAAGGCAGGAAGATGGGCCGCCGCGGCCTTGACTACCGTGATTCAACAATGTCAATACTTGGAGATTCTGGGCCTTTAACGTGGGACTATCAACAACATTTTGTGAAAGGCCCGCTGCAGCCCGGCACTTTGAAGAAACCACCGCCATGTGCTGATGTGAAGGTTGATGCCGCTTGTGATGTTTCTGACCCACCGCCGCCGCTGAAGGGGCTGGTGGGTGATATGGATGATTTTTGTGATTGTTTTGAAAAGCTGTTCAGTAAGGAAGAAGACTACCCGAGAAAGAAGGAGATGCAGCTGGTGAAGCATTCTCCAGCTCAGCTAGTCCGCCGGAGGCCACTGGAAGTGGGGAGCTCTATCACTACCTTTTCTCTGTCCCCGTCCCGTCTTGCCTCTCTGTTTCAACAATTGGGGTTCGTCCCTCGTTCCCCTCCAATTCTGGTCGACCCGTACTTCATGGAGAGACCGCCTGAAATTCTGTTCCTGCCGTGTGCATGTGGGCGCTGCCCACCTATTGATCTTTCAACTTTGTTTACTCCTCCTCCCTTCAATGCCCAACTCCACGAGATGTGGTTTCGATCCTCTGATCCATTCTTCGATTGCATCTTCCCCGATTTGTTCCCCATGCAACTACCTCCTCCCCCGTCTTCTTCCTCCTCTTGTCTTGTTATCACTTCCGACCTCCAAAAAAAACGCCGATTTTAAAACGGAGGTTTCAATCGAAAGATTATGATGTTTTCAGTCCGTCCTCTCCCCAGGGGCACGAGACCCCTGCTTCTTTCCCCTTAGACTTCTTATCTCCTAGGTTAGATGTACAGTGTGCAGAGTCTCCTAGGATAGTCAAGTTAGTTGGGGTAGAGCCTAGTTCGAGTCTAGCTGGCCCATCCACGTCTACGGCGCACCCTGTGATGTGTCATTCCAAATCCATCCCTGATAGGTTTCTGCGAGATTTGGCCGAAAGATGCCATGCCCTCCTTAAGTGCCCAGAGTTTGTAGAGACCGCAATTGTGTTAGAAAATGATGAGGAATTGGATGGGGTGTGGAGCAATGACGGATTAGGGGTATATGAAATTGTGAATGAGAAGGACCCAGCTGATGATGAGGAAAGCGATGTGGATGACACTGCTGATCTGTACGCACAAGGTTTGAAGAGGTTTGACGAACCGTCCTCGGCAGTGGATGAACCCACTAAAGAAATTAATCTTGGAACAGAAGAGGACCCCAGGCCCATACTTATTTCTGCTAATCTCCCTCCTCAGGTTGAAGTGGAGCTAATCAAGGTGTTGAGGGAGTATAGCGATTCGTTTGCCTGGTCCTACGAGGACATGTCGGGTCTTGATCCTACGTTGGTTGAACACCGATTGATTCTTAAACCAGGGGCAACACCCGTTAAACAAAAAGTGAGAAGATTCCACCCATAGATGGCCTTAAGAATTAAGGAAGAAGTCGATAAATTGCATAAGGCCAGGTTTATTAGAGTTATTTTATATCCGCAATGGGTGGCAAACATAGTCCCAGTAATGAAAAAGGATGGCAAAATTTGGATTTGTATCGATTTCAAGGACTTAAATAAGGCATGTCCGAAAGATGATTTCCCACTTCCTCACATTGATGTATTAGTTGATAACACGGCTGGGTATGAGGCCCTCTCATTCATGGATGGTTATTTCGGATATAACCAAATCCGTCTTGCTCCTGAGGATCAAGAGAAGACCTCTTTCACCATGCCCTGGGGCACATACTACTATGTTGTTATGCCATTTGGATTAAAGAATGCAGGTGATACTTATCAGAGGGCAATGATGGCTATCTTCCACGACATGATGCATGTGTACTTAGAAGCTTACGTGGATGACATTCTGGTAAAGTCGAGGTCCAAACAAGAACACCCCGCCATTCTAGCCAAAGTGTTGCAAAGGGCTAGGGAATATAAATTGAAGATGAATCCAAAGAAATGCGTGTTTGGAGTTGCATCAGGGAAGTTACTCGGGTTTATAGTTAGTAAACGGGGGATTCAGATCGATCCGAATAAAGCAAAGGCCGTTATGGAGATGCTGCCGCCTAAGAACATCATCAAGCTCAGAGGTTTAATCGGGCGTTTGCAATTCATCAGGAGATTCATATCTCAACACTCACAAATATGTCGCCCATTCTGTGAATTATTAAAGGTGGGAGCAAAATTTGAATGGAATGAACAATGCCAAAAGACCTACGAGGATCTTAAAGTCTATCTTTCTAATCCCCCGGTTCTGCAACCACCCGTCCATGGGAAACCCCTGATCCTATACATTTCTGTGATTGAGGACTCCCTAAGAGCTATCCTGGCTCAGGTAGATGATGAAGGAAGGGAAAGGGCAGCATACTATCTTTTGAGGTTGTTTAATCCCGTTGAATCCAAGTATACTGCCATGGAAAAGACCTGCACAGCACTAGTATGGGTAGCTCAGAAGCTCAAACACTATTTTCTTACCCATGAGGTTAAGCTGATCTCTAGAATGGACCCCATTCGTTATCTATTAGAAAAGCCTGTCCTTTCTAGCCGGTTAGCTCGCTGGCAGAGTTTTCTCTCCCAGTTCAATATCACCTTCATCGTCCAGAAAGCAATCAAGGGGTATGCCATTGCTGAGCATCTTGCTCATTCTCCTATCCCTCGCACGGATTCAATCCAGGACGAGTTTCCCGATGAGCACTTGGCAGTAATCACTCATCTTCCTTTTTGGTCTCTCCATTTCGATGGTGCTCTCAATTCCCAGGGCAGTGGAATTGGCGCCGTTCTCCTCACTCCGGAAGGGGTGACCATCCCTATCCCTTATCAACTCTCATTTCCTGCCACGAATAATATAGCCGAGTATGAGGCTCTCCTTGCCGGTCTGAAGCACGCCTACCTCTTGGGTGCGCGATACCTTAACATCATAGGAGACTCTCAATTGGTGCTGCGTCAAGTTCTATCAACTTACCGCACCCGTGACCCTAGGCTTAAGCCCTACCAAGATCTAGTCACACTCTTGGCTAGGCACTTTCGGAAGCTTATCTATATTCACACTCCTCGTTCTCAGAACATCCTGGCTGATGCACTTGCATCACTCACTTCTTCTCTTTCATCCCCCTCAGTCGCGCCACTGAGACCATTGTGGTCCAACGGTTGGACACCCCTTCTCTTCAGGATCCCTGGTTCGAAAACCTTAGGAAATCTGTAGAAAGGAAGGTGGAAAGGGAAGAGGTGAAAGAAGTTTCGTTAACTGAGCTTGAGGAGATCATAGAAGAAGAAGAGTTACCGTGGTATTATGAGATTGAGCAGTATTGTAGGGATGGTTCATTTCTGGAGACGGAAAATGCTGAGCAGCGAAAGGCCATTAGAAGAGTCGCCGCAAGATACACGATTGTTGCTGGAGAATTGTATAAGCGGTCTCTCAATGGAGTTCTGATGAGGTGTCTAGATGAAGATGAGGCTTGGAAGGTTGTGGAAGCAGCTCACTCTAGTGAGTGTGGAGGGCACGTAAATGGGCAGGCATTGGCGAAGAAGATTCTTAGGCAGGGCTATTACTGGCCAACCCTAGAATAAGATTGCTCCACCTATGTCTGTAGGTGTCTTCAATGCCATCTCCATGCCGACAAGATCCATGCTCCTGCTTCTTCTCTCCATCCTCTCTCTGCTCCTTGGCCATTTTCCATGTGGGCCTTTGATATCATCGGACCTCCCGGTGACCCGAATTCTGCAGTCAAACAGAAGTCCTTCATCCTGACGGCTACGGAGTACTTCACCAAGTGGGCGGAAGCTGAAGCTTATGCAGAAATCAAAGCCACCACAGTATGCCACTTCATCCTGAAGAATATCATCTCGCGGTTTGGAGTGTCAAGTGATATCGTCACCGACAACGGGCCTCAATTCATTTCTCAAGAACTCCGGGACCTCTGTAAGAAGTTTAATATATCATTGCATCATTCATCACCGTACTACCCTTAAGGTAATGGCCAGGCTGAGGCCACGAATAAAACCCTTCTTAAAATCATCAAGAAAACATACGAGTCACACAAATTTGCCGATTGGGCCGATAAACTGGTAGAATCTCTATGGGCTTATCGCACCTCCGTCCGTACTCCCACGGGGCAAACTCCTTTTGCTCTCACCTATGGGATGGAGGCGGTACTCTCGTACGAGATCCTGATTCCTTCTCTAAGGGTGCAGCTAGACAAAGAACTTAATCTCGATGAGCGTCGAGAGGCGTTGCTAGTCCAACTGGAACTCTTAGACGAGAAGTGGCTTAACGCGGCCAATAATGTTTCGGTTTATCAAAAACGTGTCTCGCGGTATTTCCAAAATAAGGTTATTGAAAGAAAATTCCAAGTAGGTAGCATGGTTTTGAAACACAAATTTATCAGATCAGCAGGTCCCAGGTCTAAGTTGTAACCCAACTGGGAAGGGCCGTTTGTAGTTAAGGAAGTCTATCCAGGTAATGCGTATCGTCTAATCAACGCGGAAGGTGAGGAATTGCCGAATCCGTGGAATGGGCTCTATTTAAAATGCTTTTATCTATAGATTCAAGCCAGCGATAGCCCGGCGGCGGGGTGTGCCTTCACCTGATCGCAAAGGGGGATCCTCGGTTCAACATTTCACACACTACACGACCCCTGCGATTTGGTTCGCTTCTTTTTGCGCAACACCGTTTTTCCCTTGGCCATGCTTTGGGGAGGGTGAGAATCCTTGTTTTTGTTCTTCTCTCTCGGCTGAAAATAAGGGCAAGTGGTGAGTAAGGGGGCGAGAACTGATGTAGACCTCCCGATAAAAGAGGTCTCAAATAGGGGCTGTCCGTTATGACCTTTTCCGTAGGTTAAAAGAGCAAGAAAAAGAAAAAGAAAAGAAATAGAAGAAAAGGGGAAAAATCAAAAATCAAAGCTAAAGGCTCAAAAGCTCAAAGCTCTCAAAAGTTTGAAAGTCCCCAAATGATGAAACTAGGCATGGCAAGAGTGGCAGTACAGTTTTCCAGCGGGACGTAATGAGCCCGGTCGTACGCGTGCCTAGAGCGGATGTAGGTTCGATGACGGACACAGAGCCCCGGCGCAACAGACCAAATTCTTAAAAAAGGGGGTGTCGTGAGAATAATTCAAGCCCTAAAAACCTCTATACCTACCGCCAGATTTTATGCTAAATCTTATTTTATTTTCCAAGGAATGGATCCCACCCCGGGTATGGCCTCGGTAGAGACACCGTTAAGCGAGATTGGCCCCAGGTCACGGGCGGTCCCTTTTAAGCACGTGTTGGACCTGGGAGACCCCTAGTGAAATGGGAGGTTCCCCATCGTTAAGTTTAACCTGGTTTCAAAATCAACAAAAAATCAAATATTTCAAAACTCCAAAAAAAATCAAATATTTCAAAACCCGCAAAAAATCAAATATTTCAAAAATCCAAAAAAAATCAAATATTTCAAGACCCAAAATATATCGAATATTTCAAAATCCAAAAAAATCAAATATTTCAAAATCCAGAAAAATCAAATACTTCAAAATTTGACAAAAAATCAAATATTTTCTTGATATGCATTCCATGGCATGCATTGCATTCATTGTCATTTTTGTCATTTGCCTATTTAATAAGGCTTACCCCCCTTGACCAAAAATTGAGAACTGGTCATTTCTTGACTTGCTACGGGCAAGGGGTTAAGCCTAAAATAGATTTAATCTGTTTTCATTGTTTATGTGTGCGTGCAGGGGCAGGTTGAAGCTAAAAGTTCAGTCGGTCCGTGACCATGCGCGTTTCAAAGTCATATCCCAACTCACTCAATCACACGAGGAAAAGCCCAAACTCAAACCAATCAAATCATCAGCTTTATTCATTCATCTATCAAACTCTCTGAGCATCAAATCTCTACATCCTCATCATGACGAACAAAATAAAATCACTCAGTCCTCCCCTGGGCATCCCCGCGGGGATGTATCTCTCTCAACTCTCTAACATAGGCCTGGCGTGTCGCCGGGATCTCTGCAACCTCTGCTGGTAGGGTAAACACCCTGCTCACCTCCCACATGATCAGGGCACTCCTGACCGCCTACTCGTCCTCCTCTGCACCGATCCTCCTCGCCTGTAGTGCAGGAAGGTGGGGTAGTGCTGGTAGAATAGTCCGGGGTAGTCCGACCTGTAGGTAGCACCGGTGCGGGCTGTACATCGCCAGCGCGGTGCCGCTCACGAGCCTGAAGTCCAAGCCCGGCCTCCTGGGAACTCTGACAGTGATGTCGTGGAGGAAGTCCGGGCGCATCACGAACCAATCTAGGGGCAGCCTGTTGATGTGCAGTCGCCACTCATCCCTGGTCTTCTTTTCTGCTGTCCTGCACTCTACCTATGGAGAGAATCCGAATGCGCCACCTATGAAGAAGAGGGGGTGTCTCCCGAAGATCCTGCTAGCTGAAGTGACATCCTCCTTGTAGATGAATTTCATCCTAATACCCATCCAACACTCTAGAAGGATGATAGAACCAAAGAGAGGACCTCCTAAGGCTGCTGAGGTGAGGCCCTCATACAAGTAGGCAAGGATTACCTGGGAGATGGAAAGTCCCTGCCATAGGCTGCTGATGGCGCTAAGAAGGGGAGTCTCTAGCACATGGTCAACTGAAGGAAACAAGATAGCCCCGCACAAGCAAATGGACGCAGCCTTAGCTATGGCTTCATCCCACCCACACATGTTCCTACAATGCTCCACTACCCAATGGCTAAGAGGAAGGAGGTGAATCTGATGTGGGCCTATGAAAGTGTGGACATCCCTGCTGTCTGGTATGAACCCTCCCAAGATAAGCCTAGGATCTACAGGGGCAATAGTGTGACACACTGACTCCTCCCCTCCCACCTGGGACCTGGGTAAAGAGAAGTAGGTCTGTAAGACCCCGAATTATTTAATTGAGCCCAATATATTTATTAAGCTTTTATTAATTAAGAATTGAATTCTTATTGAATTAATAATTGAATTTCGGATTTATTAATATTTAATTCGTTAGAAATAGTATAAGTGAAAATCTGACTAACTTACAAAAATCCATAAAAATAGTAAACAGGTTAAGGTCGATGTAGACAACAACTTTGTCTTCTGGCATTAAGCCATTATAAATCCGTGGTTAGATCTAATTGGTAATTAAGCCCAAAAGTGCACACTTTTTAACCCTTACCTCACCTTAGTTTAAAACGCAAAATTCGGGCTTAATACTCAACCAAATTAGCTCAAATCAGAGGCAAATGAACAGCCATGAGCTAAGGATTAATAGCCCTCAATCAATTCGACACAAACCTAACCCTAGGAGGCGAAGCCGGCCGAGTGTGGTTGAGTCAACCATTTCGGCGCCTTTTTTAACACGCCTCTTGTTCCGTCGAATTCTCCCAGCTCAGAACTCTCCAGAAGATGTGTGAGCTATAGATAGAAAGCTCTTCGAGTCTAGTTTCTTTTGGTGGCTGTGGGGTTCACTGAAGTTTCAGATCTAGGAAGATCTTGCGCGATTTGTGGAGGTGTGTCGGCAGGCCGTCGGCTTCCTTCTTCCTTCTTTGTTTCTTCAATTGAGGTAGGAATTCTCAACCAAAATTCGATCATGAATATATGATTTTGTTCCTCTCAACGAGATCTATCCAGTGGGACTGAAAGCCCTAATTTTTATCAGGTATCTAGAGAGCTATCGTGGGTTTTATGAAGGGTGATCCAGTTCGTTCTTCATTCTAGGTTTTAAGTTCTCTCTTCGATTGAGGTAGGTTTAACAGGCCAAACTCGAATTAACTTATATGATGTAATCAGCATGTTGTTAGCTTTCATTTAACATAGAAAGCCCCAATTTTCATTGAGCATGCTTGGAGAATTTTGATTTTTAGTGAGAGCATGTCTAGAACTTGATTTATATTGTGACCCTTTGAGTTAAAGCTTGATTGCGAGCTGATTTTGAGTTAGATAACTTGACCCATATATAGCTTATCATATATGGTTGGATTCAGCATCAAGATAGCTTTCTTTTGACATACGAAGCCCCAAATTTCGTTATGTATATTGAGAGAATTTCACGATTTAGTAGGAGCTTGTCAATATCTAGGTTTTCATGTGTGCATCATAGAATATGTTAAGATTTAATTGATTTTTGTTGAAATTAGTGTTTCAAATCGCTTGTTTTATGACCCTAGTATGTATATTAATAACCCTAGATCATGTGGTTAAGATCCCAACTCAATTGGACCTCAATTGGGTGAGTTTTTATGTTTTCCGGAGGTTACAGCCGTGTTTGTTCTTGTAGGGGTCGACCCGTTTTCTGGGAGCCCTGGCAGGCCCGAGGTTCGACCCCAGGGGTCGACCCATCCAGCACCCAGCAAGGGTCGACCCCTGGGGTCGACCCATACAGCCAGAGTGTGGGGGTCGACCCCAGGGGTCGACCCATTCTGCAGAAATTGTGGGGGTCGAACCCAGGGGTCGACCCATCTCACTGGCAAACCCCATTTTTACAGGGGTCGACCCCAGGGGTCGACCCGTGTACCAGAAACTCAGTTTTTGTCTTTCTTCGACCCGAGGATCGATCCGGATCATTAGGGGATCGACCCATTTAACTTAGACCAATTGAAAAGTATATTCTTGAAGAACCAGTAACCTATTCATGTACCCCTTTGATTTCAATTAACATTGGTCCCTACATGCAAACGTAGTGTAAAAAACATGCCATTTATCATCTTCATACAATGGTTAAATAGAAACCCACATAATTAGTGGTTAATGGTGAAACTAAATCTCTGTTAATGCATGCTATTTCATTCCTGTACGAGCTTGTTCCTTTACCTTATCATCTTGAATCATCCTTTGGCAAATTGGTTTAATGCAAATGATAATGGATAATCCTTCATATATTAACTTGGTAATTAGGATTAAATTGATTGTTAAGTTGCTATTTTTGTCCCTATTACTCCAGTAGAATGGATTACTTACACACTTGAACGGTATACTGTCAGCCGTTCTTTCTTGACCCCGTGGATCGAGTTTTGGTCCAGTTCTTGTAAAGCGGCACCGAGGTGACCATATCAGCCGAGTTTTTGTCTAGAATCCAAGGACATGTTAGTCCTTAAAAACTCATACTCTTGACAGAAATTCCTCTGATTAATTGGCCATTAAAATTGACTGAATGTCTGGACGTGTGGGACTTTGGGCCCATAAAAATAAATGCCATCGCATCATAAGGGCCCGGTCTGGTCCTAGGGAGAGCACCCGAAAAATTACTGAGCCCATGGGATGCTAATGACATGGTGGGGCATTACACCAAAATACTTGCTTGCTTGTTGCGTCTATGACAAACATCTCTTGTTACTTGTTACTTGTTACTTGATCGCAAATGAATTGATATTACTTACTTGTGGCCAATTCTTTACTACTGTCTCTTGTTATATCTCCTGTTGTAAATTCTTGTACTTGTTATCTTGTTAATTCTTGACATCACATATTTCTTGACCTTGCAAGATCTTGTTAGTACGTTGTTTCATTATGTCGTTATCGTCATTTATTTCTTTCTTAGTATTGCATATGAAAATGTAATTAACTTGTTAATCACGTAAATTGCCTATTATTTCCTACTGAGCGTCAGCTCATAGTTGTGTTTTCCCCCCTTTCCAGGCTTTTCAGGTGACGCGCTTACCGACGGGGAAGGGCAGGAGTGATGTCATGAGTGTGTCAGTTCTAGTGTGTTAGCAGTGTGTTATCTTACTTTTAGTTGTGTTTTGGAGAGCTTTTAGTTTCAGTTATGTTATTGAGTTTTAGTGGTTGTAATTCCAGTTGTATTAAGTTGAATTTAAGGTTATTGTATCAGTTGTGGTTGGTTAATGATCATTTAGTATTTCCATCTTGTAGCATTGTGTATTATTTTAGATAGATCTCTCTCTTGCCAGCTCGTTCCCGACTGTACGTCCCGATATTCCGCGTCGGGGCGTGACAGTTTAGTTGGTATCAGAGCCCTAGGTTTCACATTCCTAGGTTTCCTAAGTTTAGGTTTTCTCGCATTGCATCCCAATAATCGGTATATCAAAAGGTGCTGTCCGAATGTTAGGCTACGCCTATCGGGAAGGTCGCATACTTGCGCGAGTGGTCTTCGGATCGATTATCTCCGCCAGGTACCGAGTTTTTGGTTGTGTCTAGGTGCATTAGATCCCTAACCTTGTAAAAGTCTAGGACCTGATCTGGTGAGAATGGGTAGAAACTTGGGTTAAGTTCATTTCTTAATCGTGTACTTATTTATCTTGATTAAACCTAAGTAATCTATTTCTCGTGTAGATGGCAGCTGATCGCGCTGAATGGAGGAACCTGTAGCGCACTGTTCAAGGCCTTACTCAGGCCCTTCAACAGGTAGCTCAGGCAGGAGCAGCACAGCATGGCACCGGTGATTTATACTGAAATTTCTGCGGGATGAATCCGCCTAGATTCGCTGGTTCGACCGACCCCGACCAAGCCGAGCACTGGCTAGATGAGATGGGGAGAATCTTTGAAGTTATGCAATGCACCAACCAAGAGCGTGTCCTTTTGTCCACATTTCAACTGGAACGTGATGCACGTACTTGGTGGGATTCTATCAAGGCGACTCTCGGTGGCCGGCAGGTTACGTGGGAAGAGTTCGAGGAATTCTTTAACAACAAGTATTTTTCTGATAGAGTGCAAGAGAAGAAAGCGATGGAGTTCGCGGCCCTGGAACAGCGAGGGTTGTCTGTGACAGAGTATGAGGCTCAATTTGCACAGCTTTCTCGTTATGCTACACATCTTATTTCCACCGAGAAAATGAAGGCGAAGCGTTTTCTCAATGGTCTGAAGCTACATTATATTAATCAACTGGCACCGTTGGAGATTTCCACTTATTCCGAGATGGTAAGGAAAGCACAAGTTCTGGAGGATACTCTTGAGATGACGGAGAGGATCCGTGGCACAGGTATGAAGAAGGAACGACCTACGGGTTCCGGGAGTGTCAAACCCGGGTATATCAAGAAGAGGCCCGCGAGTGGGTCGAGTTCGTGGACCGGAGCAGGATCATGGAAGGGAAAGATGCCGAAGCATGAAGATAAGAAGCCTGGCCCTATTATTCCATACATGGGCGTTTGCAAGTTTTGTAATAATTCTGGCCACAGTGTGGAGGATTACTGGCGCAAGCTAGGCACATGCCTACGATGTGGAAGCAAGGAGCACCGTATCTCTGATTGCCCTCGTATGTCTGAGCAAGCTACCTCGGCAAAATCGCAAGTCTTCAAGAAACCACAAGGCAAGCTCCAAGCTCTGCATGCTGAGGAAGCGGGAATAATCGAGGATGGTGGACTCGTCGAATGTACACTTATTATATTCGACAAGCCAGCATTTGTTCTTTTCGATACTGGTGCAACACATTCCTTTATTTCTCGGAGATTTGCTAAGTCTTTAGCTGTGGAACCTGTTTTGATGAATTCTCCGTTGGAAATATCAACCCCTATTGGTACTAGATCAGCAATCCAGTATTTCTATCCCTCTAGTACGGTTATGATTGGTGAACAGAACTTACCAGCAGATTTAGTCTACATGGACATGAAGGATTATGATGTAATCCTAGGAGCAGATTGGTTGGCTCGATATGAGGCTAGTGTTCACTGCAGTTCTAGCTCAGTGTCTTTTACTAGGCACCCGAGACTTTCTTTTGTGGGTGTTAAGCATCACAACTCTGTGTCACTTATTTCGGCTCTTCGAGCTGATAAGCTGATGAGACGTGGATGTGAGGCTTTTCTAGCCTTTGTCTGTGCAACCCCTGAGCAGCAGATTGAGATCAAGGACATTCCTGTTGTCCGAGATTTTCCTAATGTCTTTCCAGAGGAACTACCAGGACTTCCGCCTAAGCGGGAAGTTATCTTTTCTATTGATCTTATTCCTGGCACATCTCTTATTTCTAAGGCTCCTTATCGTATGTCTCCTACGGAACTGAGAGAGTTAAAGCAACAGTTGATGGAATTACTCGAGAAGGGCTTCATTCGTCCTAGTACTTCTCCATGGGGAGCCCCTGTATTATTCGTCAGGAAGAAAGATGGTTCGATGAGGTTTTGCATTGATTATCGGCAAATAAACCAGCAGACTGTCAAGAACAAATATCCATTGCCGAGGATTGACGAGTTATTTGACCAGATAGCGGGAGCTCAATATTTCTCTAAGATCGATCTTCGATCTGGATATCACCAGTTGCGGATTAAGGAAGAGGATATCTATAAATCAGCTTTCCGTAGCAGGTATGGTCATTTTGAATTTGTCATTATGCCTTTTGGTCTAACGAATGCTCCAGCAGCTTTCATGCAGTTGATGAACAATGCATTTCGGCCCTATCTTGATCAACGGGTCGTGGTCTTTATTGATGACATCTTGATCTATTCCAAGAGTGAAGTGGAGCATGCTGAACATCTGAGGATGGCATTGCAGTTATTGAGAGATCATCAACTTTATGCCAAGTTCAGTAAGTGTGAATTCTGGCTGCAAGAGGTGTCCTTTCTCGGACATATCATTACGAAGGATGGTATTTCTGTTGATCCTTCGAAGGTTGAGGCAGTGAAGAATTGGGAACAGCCTACCAGTGTGATAGAAGTTAGAAGTTTTCTAGGCCTAGCAGGCTATTATCGAAGATTTATCCATGATTTCTCTAAGATTGCGGTACCTATGACAAGATTAACCCGCAAGGAGAACAAGTTTGATTGGTCCGAAGATTGTCAGCGAAGCTTTCAGACTTTGAAGGAGTGTTTGACTACTGCACCTGTATTGGCTTTACCTTCTGGTGAAGGAGGATTTGTCGTATATACTGATGCATCAGGTATTGGCTTAGGCTGTGTGCGCATGCAGCATGGGAAGGTGATTGCCTATTCTTCTAGGCAGTTAAGGAAGCACGAAGAGAATTATCCTGTTCATGATTTAGAACTGGCAGCAGTCGTGTTTGCTTTGAAGATTTGGAGGCACTACTTGTATGGAGAAACCTTCACGGTGTTTCCAGATCATAAGAGTCTGAAATATTTATTTTCTCAGAAGGAACTCAATATGCGGCAGCGCAGATGGTTGGAGTATTTGAAAGACTTCGACTTCTCGATTGAGTATCATCCTGGCAAGGGTAATGTTGTGGCAGATGTATTAAGCCGGAAGCCGGTAGCTAGACTGTCAAGTCTCATGTTACAAGAATGGAGATTACTGGAACAATTGTCCAGCCTGGATCTTAATATTGATAATGATCGGGTTATGATTGCTCAGATCCAACTTAAGCCCGAATTGTTGATGGAAATCAAGTCTTTGCAAGATAATGATCCCGAGTTGGTAGAGATCAAGGGAAGCTTGAGCAGCAGACCTGACTTCATGTTGGCCGATGATGGAAGATTATTATTCAAGGGCAGAACTTGTGTACCTGACGAAGCCGCAATAAAGAACAAGATTCTGGAGGAAGCTCATAGATCCAGATATACTATTCATCCTGGCGGCACTCAGATGTACTGAGATTTGAAAAGATCCTTTTGGTGGCCGAATATGAAAAGAGGAGTTGCAGATTTTGTGAGTAGATGCTTGGTATGTCAACAAGTTAAGGCCGAACATTTCAGACCGACAGGAAAATTGAAACCACTCGACATACCCCAATGGAAGTGGGAAAGCATTGGCATGGATTTCATTATGGGTCTACCTAAGACTCGTGGTGGATTTGATGCGATATGGGTGATTGTCGACCGATTGACAAAGTCAGCTCATTTCTTACCAATTAAGTCCAAGTGGACGATTGATGTATTGGCTGCTTTGTATTTGAAGGAAGTGGTGAGACTCCATGGTATTCCAGTCAGCATTGTGTCTGATCGAGATCCCAGATTTACTTCACATTTCTGGAAGGGACTGCAAGAGTCTCTTGGTACTCGTCTGAATTTCAGTACTACTTTTCATCCGCAGACAGATGGACAGACTGAAAGAACCAACCAGATAGTGGAAGATATGATGCGAGCTTGCATGATTGATTTCGGTGGTAATTGGAGTGAGCATTTGGCATTAATTGAATTCGCCTACAACAACAGTTACCAATCCAGTATACAGATGGCTCCTTTCGAAGCATTGTATGGTAGGAGTTGTCATTCCCCGTTGTGTTGGGACAAGGTAGGTGAGAAACAGTGGCTTGGACCGGATCTTGTCTCAGAATCTTCACAGAACATCCGTATTATCCGAGACCGGTTACAAGTAGCCCAATCCAGACAGAAGAGTTATGCCGACAACAGGAGAAGAGCATTGGAATTTCAGGTTGGCGAGCATGTGTTCTTGAAGGTCTCTCCTTCGAGATGGATCCGAAGATTTGGCATTCATGGCAAGCTGAGTCCGAGATACATTGGTCCATTCGAGATTCTAGATAGAGTGGGAGAGGTGGCATACAGACTGGCTTTACCTCCGCATTTGTCTGGCGTACACAATGTTTTCCATGTGTCTATGTTACGGAAATATGTGTACGACCCCACTCATATCATTCAGCAAGTGGATTTTGAACTGAAGGAAGATTTGACCTATGAGGAAAGACCTGTCAAGATTCTGGACCAGAAGCAACAGCAACTCCGGAATCGTTCGATACCGATGGTCAAGATTCAGTGGAGTCGGCATGGGACCGAAGAAGCTACATGGGAGTCTGAAGAGACTATGCGGAAGTGGTATCCCGACCTATTCTAGGTGAGCAATCTCATTCCCTACTCTCAGTTTTAGTGCAGTGAATTTGGAGGACCAAATTCCTTTAAGTAGGGGAGGGTGTAAGACCCCGAATTATTTAATTGAGCCCAATATATTTATTAAGCTTTTATTAATTAAGAATTGAATTCTTATTGAATTAATAATTGAATTTCGGATTTATTAATATTTAATTCGTTAGAAATAGTATAAGTGAAAATCCGACTAACTTATAAAAATCCATAAAAATAGTAAATAGGTTAAGGTCGATGTAGACAGTAACTTTATCTTCTGGCATTAAGCCATTATAAATCCGTGGTTAGATCTAATTGGTGATTAAGCCCAAAAGTGCACACTTTTTAACCCTTACCTAACCTTAGTTTAAAACGCAAAATTCGGGCTTAATACCCAACCAAATTAGCTCAAATCAGAGGCAAATGAATGGCCATGAGCTAAGGATTAATAGCCCTCAATCAATTCGACACAAACCTAGCCCTAGGAGGCGCAACCGGCCGAGTGTGGTTGAGTCAACCATTTCGGCGCCGTTTTTAACACGTCTTTGTTCCGTCGAATTCTCCCAGCTCAAAACTCTCCAGAAGATGTGTGAGCTATAGATAGAAAGCTCTTTGAGTCTAGTTTCTTTTGGTGGCTGTGGGGTTCACTGAAGTTTCAGATATAGGAAGATCTTGCTCGATTTGTGGAGGTGTGTCGGCAGGCCGTCGGCTTCCTTCTTCCTTCTTTGTTTCTTCAATTGAGGTAGGAATTCTCAACCAAAATTCGATCATGAATATATGATTTTGTTCCTCTCGACGAGATCTATCCAGTGGGACTGAAAGCCCCAATTTTTATCAGGTATCTAGAGAGCTATCGTGGGTTTTGTGAAGGGTGATCCAGTTCGTTCTTCATTCTAGGTTTTAAGTTCTCTCATCGATTGAGGTAGGTTTAACAGGCCAAACTCTAATTAACTTATATGATGTAATCAACATGTTGTTAGCTTTCATTTAACGTAGAAAGCTCCAATTTTCATTGAGCATGCTTGGAGAATTTTGATTTTTAGTGAGAGCATGTCTAGAACTTGATTTATATTGTGACCCTTTGAGTTAGAGCTTGATTGCGGGCTGATTTTGAGTTAGATAACTTGACCCATATATAGCTTATCATATATGGCTAGATTCAACATCAAGTTAGCTTTCTTTTGACATAAGAAGCCCCAAATTTTGTTATGTATATTGAGAGAATTTCACGATTTAGTAGGAGCATGTCAATATCTAGGTTTTCATGTGTGCATCATAGAATAGGTTAAGATTTAATTGATTTCTGTTGAAATTAGTGTTTCAAATCACTTGTTTTATGACCGTAGTATGTATATTAGTAACCCTAGATCATGTGATTAAGATCCCAACTCAATTGGACCTCAATTGGGTGAGTTTTTATGTTTTCCGGAGGTTACAGCCGTGTTTGTTCTTGCAGGGGTCGACCCCTGGGGTTGACCCATTTTCTGGGAGCCCTGGCAGGCCCGAGGGTCGACCCCAGGGGTCGACCCATCCAGCACCCAGCAAGGGTCGACCCCTGGGGTCGACCCATACAGCCAGAGTGTGGGGGTCGACCCCAGGGGTCGACCCATTCTGCAGAAATTGTGGGGGTCGACCCCAGGGGTCGACCCATCTCACTGGCAGACCCCATTTTTACAGGGGTCGACCCCAGGGGTTGACCCGTGTACCAGAAACCCAGTTTTTGTCTTTCTTCGACCCGAGGATTGATCTAGATCATTAGGGGATCGACCCATTTAACTTAGACCAATTGAAAAGTATATTCTTGAAGAACCAGTAACCTATTCATGTACCCCTTTGATTTCAATTAACATTGGTCCCTACATGCAAACGTAGTGTAAAAAACATGCCTTTTATCATCTTCATACAATGGTTAAATAGAAACCCACATAATTAGTGGTTAATGGTGAAACTAAATCTCTGTTAATGCATGCTATTTCATTCCTGTACGAGCTTGTTCCTTTACCTTATCATCTTGAATCATCCTTTGGCAAATTGGTTTAATGCAAATGATAATGGATAATCCTTGATATATTAACTTGGTAATTAGGATTAAATTGATTATTAAGTTGCTGTTTTAGTCCCTATTACTCCAGTAGAATGGATTACTTACACACTTGAACGGTATACTGTCAGCCGTTCTTTGTTGACCCCGTGGACCGAGTTTTGGTCCAGTTCTTGTAAAGCGGCACCGAGGTGACCGTATCAACCGAGTTTTTGTCTGGAATCCAAGGACATGTTAGTCCTTAAAAATTCATACTCTTGACCGAAATTCCTCTGATTAATTGGCCATTAAAATTGACTGAATGTCTGGATGTGTGGGACTTTGGGCCTATAAAAATAAATGCCATCGCATCATAAGGGCCCGGTCTGGTCCTGGGGAGAGCGCCCGAAAAATTACTGAGCCCATGGGATGCTAATGACATGGTGGGGCATTACACCGAAATACTTGCTTGCTTGTTGCGTCTATGACAAACATCTCTTGTTACTTGTTACTTGTTACTTGTTACTTGATCGCGAATGAATTGATATTACTTACTTGTGGCCAATTCTTTACTACTGTCTCTTGTTATATCTCATGTTGTAAATTATTGTGCTTGTTATCTTGTTAATTCTTGACATCACATATTTCTTGACCTTGCAAGATCTTGTTAGTACGTTGTTTCATTATGTCGTTATCGTCATTTCTTTCTTTCTTAGTATTGCATATGAAAATGTAATTAACTTGTTAATCACGTAAATTGCCTGTTATTTCCTACTGAGCGTCAGCTCATAGTTGTGTTTTCCCCCCTTTCCAGGCTTTTCAGGTGACGCGCTTACCGACGGGGAAGGGCAGGAGTGATGTCATGAGTGTGTCAGTTCTAGTGTGTTAGCAGTGTGTTATCTTACTTTTAGTTGTGTTTTGGAGAGCTTTTAGTTTCAGTTATGTTATTGAGTTTTAGTGGTTGTAGTTCTAGTTGTATTAAGTTGAATTTGAGGTTATTGTATCAGTTGTGGTTGGTTAATGATCATTTAGTACTTCCATCTTGTAGCATTGTGTATTATTTTAGATAGATCTCTCTCTTGCCAGCTCGTTCCTGACTGTACGTCCCGATATTCCGCGTCGGGGCGTGACAAGGTCTCTACCTCCTCCAGTGGAATAATTGCCTCAAATGATGGGAATATAAATGTATGGGTCTGTGGGTGCCAGATTTCTACTAAGGCTGAGATGCTGTGCCAATCAAGGGAAAGCTTTGGGTAATTCTGACCTAGTACTAGGAGAGATTGTAAGTGCCAAGATCTCAGGATAGATGTCACTCCTAGGGGCAAGGCGCGGACCATGGGAGCCAACCACTTCAAGGTGGAATACCGCTTAGGGCCAGAAAGAAGTTGAGGTGGGAAGAAAGAAGAAGAAAAGAGAGAGGAAGGAAAAGCATGTAAGTAAATGAAAGAATTGAATTAAATGAAATCATGATTAACTTACCTCTCTCAGAGGGCTCGAGCTGAGATGTCGTGGGATCGCGGTCAGTCGTTGGAGCACTTCCCGCTCCTTCCTGTCCGGCTTTGGCCCTTCAAAAGATGCTCCCTCCATGGAACTCCCCTCTAGGGCTCTCTTCATGATGGTTTGGTAAAGTATGGCAAAAGTTTCAAGACTTAGAAGAGGGAGGATGTGCGAATCACGAACTTAGACTCCCCTCCTACTTATAGGGCTTGTTAGGGAGATTAGGTCTCTTAAGATTGAGATTACATAAGTTTAGGGCGGGTTGAGATAAGGTTTGAATGGAGTTAGATGGTTTACCCTCGGGTTAGGACTCTCCAGGAGAGTCCCTTTCAAATTCGCAAGACGCCCACTTGGACGGTCTCACGATAGACCATCTATCCTATTGAGCGGCCTTAGAGAGACCGTTTAACATCTTCCAGAGAATTCGACTGCTGAAGTTTGAGCGGCCTTAAACAGACCGTTCTTGTTATCGAGCGGCTAATTATAAGCCGTTCTACTTTTTGGACGGCGGTTAGAGGACCGTTTATCTTCCATTGGTACAGTCTAACCAATGACCGTATGTCTCCTTCGGCGGCCCACTGGGAACCGTTCTACTCATCTGAAGCCTTCATTCAACCAGTTGTGCACATGTGTCGCTAGTAGTCATGTCCATCCCTCTTCTCACTCAGTTGGTGTCACTCTTCTCACTCAATTGGCGTCACTCTTCTCACTCAGTTGGCGTCCCTCTTCTCACTCAGTTAGCATCCCTCTTCTCACTCATTTGGCGTCCCTCATCTCACTCACTCGGCTCTCTCTCACTCACTCGTGTCGTCTCTCTCTCACTCTATCGCTCACTCGTGCCGTCTCTCTCTCTCTCTCTCACCCATGTCCGTCTCACTCGTGTCGTAGTCATAGTCAGTGTTAGTCATTTGCATTCATTCATACATTTCATACATCCACAAAATCAAAACAAAGAAAGGCATATCACTATCATATCATATCATGTACAGAAGTCGGGCCCCGAGTACAAAAGTCAGGACTGTCCCCCTCCCTGGCCCCCATCACTGTCTCCACCGCCCTCGTGCCTCTTTGGTGGAGGCATCGCTGAAGTCGCATCATCACGCTGACGTCGCCGGCACTGCTCATCCTCCTCGTTCCTCTGGTGACCGGAGGAACCCGTGAAGTAACTCCTCACAGAGCCGTGGGTGCCATGGCTGCCGCTCGGGGTCCCGCTGCGTGATTGCCTGCTCATCTCCTTATAGGCCCGCAGCTCTCCACTTAGCCCGGACGCCTCGATCAGAGCCCGATCCCGCTCCTCTCAGACCCGCACCAGCTCCTCCGCTCCAGCTTGGAGTCGCTCTAGCTCCGCTCACAGAAGGGCCGTCTCGAGGGTGTCGGCCGGTCGGCTCCGTGCTGCCTCCTCCCGTGCACGGGCCACCTCCTCCCTAGCCGCTGCCCGGCTCTGCTCTAGCTCTGCTCTAAGACGGGTCAGCTCGGATGTCTGCATGCACATATCATAGTCAGTCAATTGCATTTCATACATTTCATAAGCATAAACAGAAGGGAAAATGTAGTGAATTTACGTACCCTCTCGGTGAGCGCCACCTCGACCGCCTTGGCCCGCGCTACCATCCGAGTGAAGTCGGCCTCCCGCTCGGCCTGATCTGCAGGAGTCTGGGCAGAAGAAGAAGAAGGAGCATCGGCCCCCTGTCGCTGGGCCCCCGCGGCACGCTGCATCCAAAAGTCCAGGTCAGTCACATACATAGTCATAATCATAAGCATAGTTTAGAGAGTTTAGGGTTTAGAAAACTCACCAGCAAAGCCAGGGCCTGCCGGGCCTCATCTCGCTCCCTGATGGTGGAGTGTAGGAGCCCCTGTAGCTCCGTCAGTCGTCCCCCAGGGTCAATCTGCATGTAGAAGTCCAAGTGTCAGTGCATCATCATATAGAAAGCATAAACATAATAAGTAGAGTTTGAGTTTAAAAGTCGTACCGGTCTGTGGACACCCCGGAACACCTGGTTCCGGTAGTGTCTAGCGTACGCGGTGTAGTACGCTGAGTCGCTCTCTACTCGGGTGGTCACCACTCGCCCAAGAGTTGTCCAGTCGGCCACCTGCGTAGCATTCCTTGCCGTCCAATCAAATGCTGTCGCCAGGCCCCGAGTGGTCCTCGTCACGCGCTCCCTCTCCTTCTCAGGCACCGGGAACTCCACCGCGGGCTGATGGACCCCGATGGTCCTCATCACCAATCTGTAGTGCAGTGGCTCCACCACATTCATGCAGTGAAGCCACACGTCTCGTCCGGCAAAAGTGAGGGCGCCAACCACCCAAGGCTGACCCTCCTGGCCCTCCTCTGTGTAAGGTGTCCACCGTACCTGCAAGAAATAGAAAGTCACATCAGCATCATCATCATCATCATATAAGAATTGCATTTAATTAAAGGACTCTAAGTTTAGAAGCATACCGAGGCAAACGGTAGAGCATCCAGGTCGTCCTGCAGCTCTCGGACCTATCGTCTCAGGGCTACAGTCTCTCAAGGTGATGTCCACCTCCGTGCAATCGGCAGGAGCCCAGGACGGGTCTCCTCACCTCTGCCTAACCCACGTAGGTGTACGAAGGCTCACACCTGCATCACAGCATCGTGTCAGCATTTAGGAAACATATAGAGTTGCATAATTAAGTCTAGGGTAGGAGTCGTACCTGGAGTAAGGGGGAGAAGCCCCCGAGCATCATCCGACGGGCCGTCGAACTCAGCGTGTCGAACAAGAACGCAAGGACTACTGCTCCCCACGCATAGTCGCCCACGTGGCTTAGCTCCTAAAGGAAAGGAAGGAACCGGCAGCTCATCACATCCGCCCTGGTGGATAAGAGGAGTCGCCCAAACATCAGCATCAGGAATCGTCGTAGCACTCTGTCTGCCTCTACTCCCGGCCCCGCAGCTACCCTCGGTCGCGCCAGCTCCACTAGTCACTGCAGGTGCTCCTCCGGCCGCTCACCAACTGCAACTCCCACCCGTCGTAATCCCAGGCTGTCTTGGAGACTAGCCCGGGGTAGGAGGGTCGACTGCCTCTCGGGGCGCCGCACCTCTAAGCCCAGCAGCCCCCAAGCCATCGCCCAGTAGTCGGGAAAAGTGATCCCACTAATCGGTAGCCCGTGCACTCGAAGGCCAGTGAGTCTAGCCACGTCCTCCAACGTGGGGATCATATGCCCCCACGGGAAGAGGAACGTACGACTCACTGGGTCCCAGCGGTCGTGCAAGGCGTAGAGCAGAGCCGTGTCGAACCGACACACCTCAATGCTCAGGAATGGGGCGAACCCCATGGCAGCCAACCATTCCCGCTGAAAGTCCGATAATGCCAAGTACACCGCTCGGACCTGTAGCCACGAGGTGCGGGTCCTGCGCTTTTCCTGCATTTCATTCATTCATTTTTATGCATTTAGTAATTTATTTCGGCATTTTATTTCATAAATAAATAAATGAAAAATAAAAACAACTCTGTCATAAGGACGGTCTCCTTTGGACCGCTCTTCCTCATGAGCGGTCCCATATGCGTCGTTCCAGTTCTCAGGTTCTTTCTTTTGAACGGGCCAGTATTGGCCGTCCTTTAGTTGAATGGTTTATCATTCGCCGTTCTTTCCCTGGGTTTATTCGCTTTCAGGCGGCCGCTCCTGGGCCGTTTATAGGTTGGGTGGTCCTATGTGGACCGCATTGTTCGGGGCTGGCAAGGTGATGAACGGACCAATGTGGCCCGTTCATCGTTTGTATGGTGAACCTCTCACCATCTTTCTTTGATTCGGTTCTGGTGTTGTACGGCCACCCTGGGCCGTATGGGTTATGGGCGGCTCTATGTGAGCCGTATGTTTTTATTTGTGCGGTTTTTTGTAAACTGCCCTACCGTCGTCTTCCCCGACAACGGTGAGGGTTTCCCCACCGACGGGGAGGCCACCGTTGCCCCCACACCGACCCTTAAGAGCCTTAATCCCCCCAGAATCCCCTAAATCTAACATGCATGGCATAAAAATGAAAAAGGAGGAGGTTTTGGTGCACCTACCTCGGTCGGACGGGGCCCCTGGGCCGGCCTCTTCGCCGGTGCGTCCTCCCCGGCGTCTCCATATCCGGGCGCGGCAGCTTCAGCGCCTTCCTCGGCCTCGGTCGGCGGCGGGAGAGCACCTCCCTTGGCCGGCAGTGTTGCCGATGTCTCCTCCCTCGGTGGAACCTCCGCCGCGGTGGCGGTCGTCGGCGGTGGCGCGCCCATGTTCATCATCGAGGGCCGTCTCGCACAGTGCTTTGAGCGCATGTGGGAGAGGGAGATTGAGAGTGGGAGAGGGGTGTGAGAAATTGAGAGAATGGATGTGGTGGGTTGCCCCCTTCGTTCTCCCTCCCACCGTCGGTTACGGTGAAGGGAGGGAGATGAAGGGTTTTTAGCTTTTCGAAGTTGCAGAGGTTATACGGTCTAACGATAGACCGTCCTTCGTTTGAACGGTTGCGAGGTGACCGTTCATCTTCAACGGTATGCTGTCTAAGTCGGTTCAAATTCCATATATATACGGCTCACATATAGCCGTTCTTATTTTTGGGCGGTTGGTATTTAACCGTGCATGTTTGAAATTGTCCCACCCTCATTTCTGCACTTAGTGTCCAATTGATGAATTTTGGTTATTTCGTGATATCATTGAAAATCTTGCTAACAATCTTATGTGCAGCATCAAACTTTCACTTGCCGTTTCACCTGCACAGGTAAGTCAGGTATGGCCTTCTATCCCTACATCCGTTATTGTATTATTATATGGTACTGTAATATATTATCTCAAGAACCAGTTGGTTATCTACGTGTTCCAGGATCAGATGTTCCCCTTTAACAAAAATAATGATGATCCAGGTTCATGCGTTTAATCTTTGGATAGGCCGTTAGGTTGGGAAAGCCTGGGGTGGATGGTTCTATCCTGCACGCTGTGTTTGCGGATGGTATCTTGACTCTGATTCTCCCAGCCTAGCAATATTATTCTCGAGTATTTTATATTTTAATCTTTCTTTGCATTTATTTTAACGATTTCTTTTATTTTAGCCCAGCATGCATCATACGCATCTTTTTGAGCATTCATGCCCTATGGTTTACCTGCAGAATGTCCCACCAGCGATGGTTAGCTGTGCGCTCAGTGTTTGAGTAAGAGGAACTAGTTCCACTCTGAGTTGGAAGGTTCTCTTTGGTCAATTTGCTTGGTTTGGTTGATTAAGAGGTCCCAGTCTGGAGCGTTAGCCTGTTTCCTTTACTTTTGCTGCCTGCTTCCGGCCTCCTCATTGGACCGCGAGATTGTGTCCCCCATGAGGTTGGTCTTATCGATTTGTTACATTTCGTTTAGTTTAGTTCCTCCAGACTGGTGTCACTTTTAGTTTTATCATTCATTGCGTTTGGTTCAGAGTTTTTCGGAAGATTCCTATCGCTTGTTGGTAAAAAAATGGGTGTCGTTTTACCTTAACGCCCGCTTTCCGGTCCACTCCGCTACATTTCCGCTTCATCTCCATGTTCCATGTCACTTTCGCTTCACCTCCGCTCGCTCCCCTGCAAAGAGGACGTTAAGGAGGGGTATCTGTTGACATCCGTTTTTTGCCGATAAGTTGAGTCGTTCCTCTTACTCCCATTTGTTGATGCCTCGACTTGTCCATCACTCGTTGGGGCTATTTTCGGGCACGTTCTGGGCCAGTTCTATGGGTAGCCTCCTTCCCTGGCCAGGTTTGTTTCAATTCTGGGCTTAATGGGCCTTGGTTATGGTTGATTGAGCTTTTCTATGAGTTTCAAGCACCCATGTACATGAACGGTTCATCCCTGTCCGCTCAATGAATGTGCGGTTGCCTTTGGGCCGTCCATACATTCATGGAAATTCTGGTTAATTTTTTGAATTTCCACTGACAAGCATTTATGCGGTCTTCCCCTAGCCATTCAATACGATGAACGGATGGGTAGTAGCCGCTCGTCTCTCAGAGTCCTACACTTGGTGGTTTTCTTAGGTAATTACACAATTAATCTATTTATCACCGACAAGGATAGAACGGTTGTTCTTTGGCCGCTCTACCTTTGAACGGTCTCATCGTAGCCGTGCATTTATGAGAGTCCAGCGGTGGACTATTCGGCCCGTTCCGTGGATAATTTGGATTATTTTATGAATTGATTAATTTCCACCGACGAGGTTGGACGGCCCATAATGGGCCGCCCATATGGATGTGTGGTCTATCATTAGACCGTTCATCTGCTCGATTGCTGAAGAGTCAACAGATTTTCTCTCTCTCCTCGTGGATTTATCCCCAGCTTTATCCAGCCATTTCTCCGCGAATCCTCAACCATTTCGAGTGCCGTTTCTTCCAGATGAAAGATAATAAAATTATCTTCATCTTTTGTTTGATAATTTTGACCTGAAAATGCTTCTAAACCCTAATTCTGAGCTAGGACTTCAGGTGTTCTATAAATAGACCCTAGAGGCCGGGTTTGAAAGGGGGGGAGATTTTGGTCGATGGTGAAGCCCTGCTGAATTCTTGAGCGACCTAGCACCAAGGAGGGAGGCCTTCTACGTCCATATAGGCCTCCGGTTCAGGGAGTAGTCCTAGTCTTGAGTCTTTTTGCATTCGATGGTCTGTTGACACCTAAAATATACCAGAAGAGACCGAAGCAGATTCATAGCTTTGAAGACCAGTCAAGGGTACGGCTCCTGTACCATCCCTAGAAGTTCTGAGAATCAGAATAGAAGAGGCCCACTACTCCTAACACTTTGTTCGGCTAAAGCCATCCCTGGCTAGGCCGCTGTCCAGTACGGCTATAATTCAGATAGTTGGGCTGATAAAACCATACCAACATTCAGGCAATCATCTGCCTGCTAAAAAGGGGATGCTCAGACAATTCTGATTCTCCGAAGGTGGGATTCACAGTGCCTCACACGTGTTTGTGAACGCTAGGTGTTAAACAAGCCCATGAAGGATAAATACATATGCCAAGAAGGCCACTGTCTGAAGGAGCCCATTAGATGGATCCTGCGCCAGATGACAGAAAATGGGCCAAGCCCAATGTGAATTGAGGCGCGCCGAGGGCTGCCCACGACGGGAAGACGGATGCTGGCGCGTCTGGGAGCTCAGGCCGATAGGATGAGGGTCATCCCTCTATAAGAAGGCTGCCCTTCGAAAGAAAAAGAGAGGAAAGAAGAAGGGAGATAGAAGAAGAAGATACAGAGATAAAAAAAGGAGGAGAGCATTTAGCCACAAAAAAAAAGAAAGGGGGAGCTCGAGAGCCCTTCATAGAAGCTGAAGAAAAGAGAGAGAGGCAGAGGCTCGAAGGAAGAAGCAAGGTGGGGTGTGCCGTTCGACGTCCCGAGGGGCTACAGTTCTTCTCCCCCCTTTGCTCTATCTGAATATTGTTCTCCCTTTTCGTTTGTATCTCTGCTTTCGAGCATCTTTGCTCCAGTAGCATTGAATGCCAATGTAACCCTGTTCTCAGGGATAGAGTCGGTGTGTATGCTTTTGGGTTAAATTTTTCCTTCTGAGTTGAATTCATGTACACCGTTCTAGATAAAATAGTTAATGAAAGATGGGCTGAGTTCCGCCCTTTCATCATTCTTTTCTTTCTGCCTCTGCATCCGAGGTTCACTACGTGCTACGGATACTGATAACTACACATATTTTACCATTTGGTTTTCTAAGTCTACCGAAGGTTCTTCTATCATATGTTCTTTCAACCTCATACTCACAACGAGAGCCTGAGACAGTCTATCTCATGGCTTCTCGTCTGTGAAATGAAGAGGGACGAATCCGAATCATGAGTTTCCGTGCGTGATTTTGCTCCTAGTGAGGCCCCAGAAGGAAGGTCGTCTCTACCCTGGATCACCCTCTCTACGATCGTCCAAACTGGTCGTCAGATCATTGAATAAACCCCCCTTTCAAAATGCCCAAAGCCTCTGCCTTCAAACCCCTCTAAAAACCCCACTTCAAGAGGCCTCCCGGCGTGAACCCCTCTCGGCGCAAGTCTCGCGCCGAGGGCTGGCCGCGTCGGCTGAGCTGTTCGTGTCACGCCGAAACCCACCCTCTTCTTCGCGCCGATATCTTCACACCTTTCGGCCACTTTGATGCGTTCGTGCCGATGTCGTCAAGCCATGCCAACCTTGCTCATCATATCATGTCCTATGGAGATGCACTACCCTTCCCTCTGTCCTCACGGGAGCTATATCAAAGGGGTCAATCCCCTACATTCTACAACCCTATCAAGTCATGGAGCCCTGCCACTGCATGTTCTCCATTGACTGTACAGGGGATATCACAACAGGGGGATAAAGTCCCATATGATTTAGATCCCCTAGATCTCGGGCTACGCCCGACTCTTATTTTGGTTTTCACTCCGACAGTTCATGAGTGGATGACCTATAACACCTTTTTGGCACACTTCCAAAATAAGGGGAGGTGCTGTCAAAATCCGTTCAGACTTTTACTCGGTCACATAGTATGATGTTTTCACCGGAATTGTGCATTTAGCCCCTGACTGCGTGGCAAGGAGCTGAGCTATACCATCTCACATGCCTTGGTCACCACATGGGAATATACATTACAGTTACATGGTCTCATTGGACCCCCTTGTGAATGAATCCACCCTTATCTTCTATCTCACCCAATTATTACCATGAAATCCCCATTGAATACAAAGGATCCCTTTGAACTCACAAGAAACCCTCATAATACCTTAGAAAGCCAACAAAAGACAGCTACCGGCGCCATCTCCTTCCGGTGCCATCTCCTCCCGGCGCCACCTCCTCCCGACGCCAATCTCGCGCCGGGTGAAGGGCGCGCCGGGAACCATGCCGCGCCGATTGCCCTTCTTTCCAGCCACGCCGGTTGCCTACCATGCCGATTGCCCTTGAGCTTCCCATCACGCCGGGATCCCGCCGCACCGTTTGGTCCTCGCGCCGGCTCCTATCCATGCCGTTTCGTCGTAACAACAGCTGCCATCCAAATATCTGATGTCTCAACAACTCCATTAAACCCAAATCTAGTCTAAACTCAAATGTCCCATTCTTGTCAACCTCCATGCCAGCCTTCATCGCTTTACGAGGGAATCATGGTTCTTCATCTGGGTCCACGGGAGATACATCAACGGGGATTTTACCCCTACATTATATCGAATACGATGTTTCTTTGTCACCCCGCTGACCCTCGGAGTTCTGCCACTGCATGTCCTTCAATGGTCCCTTAAGGGGAACATCAACAAACGCCATGGTAGCGGACACTGTCCCGTCACATTCAAATCCTTTTTGGATCCAGGGCTACACCCGCCTCTCTTTTGGCTTCCATCCCGGCATTCCGTGGGTGGATGACCTATAATACCCTTTTGGCATAGTCCAAGATAAGGGGGTATGCTGCCGGATTTGCTTTGTAACACCGTTATCACATCCCATATAGCACGTTTTCCATGCATGTTTCACATCCCGTCAGTGGAGTCGACATGATAGTCTTATCTCTTTTGCCCCTGAGGCATCCTTTCTTGGCAACTAATCAAGGGTTGTCCTTCTTTAGAAGGACGTAATTAACGTCATAGCCTTTACGGTATGATAGACTCCGGGTCCTGACACGAATATCACAATCGACTGACTGAGTCAGGTCGAGCGCACAATGGATTATCACTCCGGTGACTGGCACGCCTAATAAGCCCAATAAAAATAAACCAAAACAAAAAAACATCCCCACAATTCTGGCACGCCCGGTGGGACCTGAGTCTCCCTTCATCTCTTTGCCAAGAGAGGATACCTTCGGGGGCTTACCCCAAGAATGCTGATTGTTTATCTGTTTGTCTCAGGCGAATGATGATGTTATCCGGACTCACTGGTGTTGGCTTCGGCCTCGCAATCGTAGCCGACCACGCTGAACACGGGTACCTGGCGGTGCCCATGATTTTCGGACATTTCCCACCAGCTGTAGGCTTCCCCAACTTCTTGGGGTTGGCCTTCGTTGACATGTTACAAACGAAGTCCCTGGAGATCGTCGAAGAGAAGGTTGCTGAAAAGGTCGAGGCCCCGGAGGATCGACACTGTGACGACTCGTCCGCGAGTCCATTCCAAGTTGCCAGCTGCATGGTGCATCACATTGTTCACGGGGCCCGCCCCGTCCCTGCCAAGAGCTTCGGGAGGCGCCGACACCGGAACCCCCGAAGGAAGGTTGATGCTGCTATGACCGGACGTCTCTCCGCATCCGGCAAGTCTATGCTGGTCGGTGGCCTCCGCGTCTTTCTGGATGGGCGCAAGGCTCGAGTGAGCCCGGACCAGGTAATCCCTGCTGTGCCAGTCCGCAACTCCTACCAGGCTCTCGCTGGAAGAAGAGCCGAAGAAGAAGAAGCCGGCCGTCACACAGGGAATGTTGGCTCTCAAGCCAAGAAGGTTCAAGTAGGTTTGGGTCCCCAAAAAGGTCCAGCCTGTCCAGCAAGAAGCTCCAGTACAGTACCACCCCAGATCCACCAGAGTAGAAGAAAACAACAAGAGGAACCCTATCCCAAGGAAGGAAAAGACAATCGTGGATCCGCCACGCCGAGAAAGCTTTAGGCCCTGCGCCCGACTAGCCAACATCCCCATTGTGGGAAGAAGGTTACAGCAGACTGCCGAGAGGGCTCGGTTTGCTTACATTCCTCCGATGAGAGATCAACAACTGTCCCTGACCCCGCACTCGGGCCGAGGACAAGAAGAAATGGCCAATATGGTCAGAAGCTATTTTAGGGGGTTGGGCAACCCCTCTTTGGGCCAACAACGGCTGTTGCAGGCAGCCGTAGCTGAAGAAGACCACTGTCCATTAATGACAGCGGGAGGAGAAGAAGATAGGAGGATGACATCATCGATTGGTGACAATGGATATGAAGACGGCTCTGATGCTCAAGCCGATGACACTATCCCCCATCAAGGGGAAAAGAAAAGGATCTCTGTGTTCGAAAGGCTTACTTTCTCGGGGAATGTCAAGAGGAAGGTTTGGAGACAGAGATGCAAGATGCAGATCTTCACATGCAATATGGCCGGGGTAGATGGCCATTATGGAAAACTGCCCGAGGAGCCTCAAGAGTTGGCCTGGCTAGCCGATAGACCGGGGCCGAGCACTCAAAGAGTGGAGGCCGCGAAACAGATGCTAGCAGTGACCCAGGGAAAGCAAGCCCTGCCTCGCCTCCAACAGCATGACAAGGCCGTCATTCTCATAGCAAATGTGATAACGGCAGATGAAGAGGAAGATGTCTTGCTTGACATCCTACCTGAGGGTGTATCTGGCGAGACGACAGAGGCCATCCCCAACACAGCAACTATGGATCCGACCGTACTAATGATGCTTCAAAGGTACCGCCAGGAGATAGAATAGTTGAAGAAGAAATTGACTGAAAGGACAGAGCAGTCCTCCACCTCCAAGCGGCCTGATGTGCAGGCCGAATCATCAAGGGGAGCTGTCAGCAAGAACGACTTCCCGCCACTCTATACCCCACCTCCGCAGGTGGAGCCAAATTTGGCGACAACTCAACAGCGCCCATCATAACCACTGGTCCCCCGATGCTGCCACAGGTGCACCAGACACCTCCACTGCTGCGTCCTCCTCCACAGGCGACCACCCTGGTCACCCCCTACTTGCAGCCGGCGCATTTCTACCTGGAACCGGTCGACCCAACCACCATGAGCAAGATGATGGTAGAAAGGATGATCGAAATGAAGCTCGCTGAAAGGGCTGAAGGTGACTATGTTATATTCAATGCATATAGGGTGCCATATCCACTGCATCATGCTGCTAAGCGGCTCCCTCCCGGGATCAGCAAGCCGCCGAAGTTTGACAAATTCAACGGGAAGGGATCTCCGAAGAAACATATTGCCTACTACATGACTGTCATGGGTGACTTAGCCACCGACGAGTCATATTTATTGAAGTTCTTCGGGTCCTCACTCACAGGGCTCACCTTTGAATGGTACTCCAGCTTCCCGGTCGGGTCGATCAATGACTGGTCGGACATGCAGAGGAAGTTCAGAGAAAGATTCAATGTTACAGAAAGGGAGGTCACAGTGGCTGAACTCTATTCAACAAGACAGAGGGCAGATGAGACCGCTCTCGACTACATCAAGAGGTGGAGGAACCTCGGAATGAGATGCAAGCGGCCCCCGCACCAGGAGGACGCTGTACAGATCTGCAAACAGAACCTCAAGAGAGAGGTGCTGGAGAAGATGATTGGCATGGAAATCCGGTCGTTTGACCGTCTGAAAAATATTGTTGCCGAAGTGGAGGCTTTCTTAGCAAAACCAGCCCCCACACCAAATACTCCTACTACACAAAAGGGCAAGGCAATAGAACGGCGCCAGGCACCGAAAGAAGCAAATGCCCTTTATATCAAGGCATTTGAACAGCAAAAAGATAAAGCCAAGAAGATAGCTGCTCCTCAGCCAGCCAAGACCGGAGACGGCGAAGAAGGCCCATCCCTCCGGTATAAAATGAAGAAGCCCTACTCTTTCCCAAAGGAGAAGACCAGGATCTTATTTGACTGGGTTACCCAGTATGATAAGGTCACCCTGCCTGAGCCAAGGAGGCCGGAGGACCTGAAGAGAAGAGGCAGCCCAAGATTTTGCCCTTACCACCAGATGCTGGGGCATCCAATTGAAGACTGTTATGTTTTCAAGGATATTATCGAAGGCATGGTAAAAAAGGAAGAAATAGAATTGGGGAAGTACAAGGTCGACCCTCCACAACCACATGCGACGCCCGTAAGAAGAGCCGCCGTCAATATGGTCTCTCTGTATCAAGCCTTGCCTGAGGAGACCGCAGAAGCTAGTGCTCAGCATGCATATGAGGCCTGCTTTCTGGCCCCAATAAAAGAACAGGAGGGATGGCAGCAAGTCCCTGCAAGAACCAAGAAAAAGGGCCTACCTCGCCCGACACCGGGGGCACATGTTCGTGGCGTCACACCACGACCCCCTTCACCGGTAACAACACCTGTGTGGACCAATCCTCCAGCAGTTATCTGGATACCTACCCGCAATCGGAGGAGGCAGACTCCATTACCGGTGGTCAAGAAGATCAGTCCAGAAGCTCAGCGGCTGCAGGACTATATAAATGGGCTAGATGAGTTTGTACAGCCCGAGCTAAAATCTTTGTTGGTACGGGATCATCTCCCATGGCAGGAGCTGGAACAGCTTTCACTAAAGCAGGAAGGGGAAGCTGACAAGGCATCAGACAAGGATGGCAGCATGTTCTGGGGGTAGACACCAGCCAAAGAAAAGAAAAGAAGACAAAGAAGGAAGAGAAAGGCCGGCAAGGCTACAACGGGTTTGACCCTTTCTTGCAACACCCTCTCTGCCCTGTTCAATTTGCCCGGTGAGGAAGATGAAGAAGAGATTTGCTTCACACCCGCCGCTAAGGAAAACCAGGCCGAAGCCGCAACTGCCGCACATGCGACCCGATCGGGCCGAAGGTAGGGGCGTCAGCCGCCCGCCAACCATAACATTTTCTTCAGAGGGGAGCAACCCTACAAGATACCCCCTCCGGAGGTCAGGGGAGTTCAAATCCCTCCTCTGTCAGGTTTATACAACCAAAGTGGGGGCGGCACTCCCGCTCCTTCATTCCTGGAGTTCATAAAGATGTCAAAAGGGAAGTAGCCATGCTGGGAGGTTGAACCGGTAACCGGGGGCAATCGCCCACAACTCCAGCAATCTCTCGAATTGTCAGAAGAGGTAGAAACTCGCCCGGCAGCAGCCAGTGAGGAGCAGCCAGGAGGTAATCCTGAGCAAAAGGGTGCATCCTCTGAGTCTGAGGAAGCAGGTCCATCAGGGGCCACAGTCCAAGAATCTGCCAAGCCCAGGTGGGCGGATGAAATGAAGCTATCCAACGTCCGAGCTGGAAGTCGGGTGGTCAAGCTCCTGAAGAAGCTCCCAGCGAGATTCACTGTCTGGGAAATTCTCTCTCTCAGTGACGAGACCCGACAGGCGATCATTACTGCTCTCCAGACGCCTGCCCAATATGAAGCCTGCCTAGCTGACGCACTGCCGGGGGCTAGCATGACCTTCACCCAGGAGGACATGTTGCTCCCCACCACCAGTCACAATAGACCTCTGTATATGAGGGGACACCTAAATGGCCGAGAGCTAAACAGAATCCTGGTGGACCCGGGGGCAGCCGTCAACATTCTACCCTACAGGATTTATGAGAGGCACTACTTCAACATGCACCTACAAAAGGTCGGGGATATGCGTATTGCCCGCTTCAATCAAAAATGTGAAGTGTCGCTAGGGGTAGCAGAGTTCACACTCACCCTAGGGGACTTCGTCACGAAGGTGCAGTTTCATGTCATTGATTCCCGCACCTCATATAAGGCGCTGCTTGGTCGCCCTTGGCTACATGAGAATATGGTGGTACCTTCCACACTTCACCAATGCATCAAATACAGCACGGATGGGAGAGAGGAAAGAGTATTTGCTGATCTCCACCCATTCGAAGTATTCGAATGCCACTTGGCAGATGCCCCTCTATATGCAGAATGGTCGCAGAAGGCCCCTGCGGCCAAGACCTCTTCTAGCACAATAAAAGACGCTTCCAAAGCAGAATGGTTCCCTCCGCCGCCGCGTGGATATATCGAGCCTAAGGTGGTTTCACACATCACTATCACCGGGGATGTAGGTCGGATAGCGCCTCCCGCCATCTACCCCGAAACTAATGAAGTCAGGGTTGATCAACAGCACGACCACATCGGAGTCTCTGAAGGTCTTACCAAACCAATTCTCAGCCTCGACAATGCTATTGTCGAGCCTTTCAAAGCATGGGAGGTGACACAGATAGATGGTCCCAGTAGCCTGTTCTACACAGCTAAAGAGCACCCTACACAAGAAGACACTGATTGTCATCTGCCTGAAGACATAGAGAACCCCTCAATGCCTATACAGGGGCTGACATTTATGACAAATCAAATGACCAAGATGTGCCAGAAGCAGCACATCCCTTCCGGCCAGCCTCACAAGAGGAAAGAAGCATTCCAGAAGCTATGGTACCTTCCGAGCTTGGATAAAGAAATGAGGCGTGTCACTTAGCATCCGGGATTGGGCTTCACCCTCGAAGAATACTATTATAGCGGGCGCTATGAAGTGGACACTATCTCTGCTTTCTACCCAGTGGAGGATAACCCACTGGGGGCAGCTGTTGATGAACACCTGACAGAAGTTGAGTGCATTCAACCAGCCCAGCCAAGAAATTCGGAATCCGAGGCTGTATTCCCCTGCCGCTGCTGGGGACAGGTCTATCCGGAAGATACTACTCTTCAAGCCAAATTTGACGTAGCTAGCAGCAGTGAGGCTGAAGAGGTGGAAGAAGCAGAGCGGCCTCCCTCCAGTGGCCCTCCTCTACTCATGATGTCGGCACTTCTCAGACCAGTCAGGGAAACTTCCCCCGAGCTTGATCAAGAGACAAATGCTGCTAGAAGAGAAATGGTTGCCTTCACTGAAGGCATGGTAGCTCATGGGACCGAGATCTCTTCACCCTTTGCCAAAGAGCTGCAAGGCCTCTCTGACTTAATGACAAATAATCGCCGGCCCGTGGTGACTGCAATCCTCTCAGTAGGGAGTGAGGCAATCAACTCGCCCCCTGAAGTTGCTGGCAAGGTAAACTTGTTGGTAGAACAGTGCATGCACCCATTATCAGCCGAACAAGAGATTTCTGGCAGAACTCAAATAAGTCAAGATGAAGGGATCGAGGTCCTCGACCTCGAAGATGATATACCAGACTTTGTCGACCTCCAGCCTGCACCCCCTGAGATAGAAGACGGGGGTCAAGCAACAGTCGATGAACTGATAGAAGTCAACTTGGGATATGAGGATGACCCCAGGCCAACCTTCCTCAGCGCCCAATTATCTGCCGAAGAACGGGGAATGTATATCCAGCTGCTACAAGAATATTGGGACTGCTTCGTCTGGACCTACAGGGAGATGCCGAGACTAAGCCCCTCGGTCTCACAGCATGAGCTGACCATAAACCCTGGGGTAGAGCCAGTGAAACAGCCCCCTAGGCGTATGAGGCCAGAGCTCATCACTCAAATATGCAAAGAGGTCAACAAGCTCATTGATGTGGGTTTCGTCGAGGAAAATCAATATACCACGTGGTTGGCTAACATCGTGCCCGTGAAGAAGAAGAATGGACATATCCGGATATGTGTTGACTTCCGGGATCTGAATAAAGCATGCCCTAAAGATGACTTTCCAGTGCCGATAACGGAGGTCATGATAGATGCAACCACGGGTCATGAGGCCCTATGATTCATGGATGGGTCATCTGGCTACAACCAGATATGGATCGCGGAATGTGACCGGATCCACACTGCCTTTCGGACACCCAAAGGCATTTATCACTACAAAAGAATGTCGTTCGGATTAAAGAACGCCGGCGCAACTTATCAACGGGTGATGACTAGAATATTTGATGAGCTGCTTTACCATAAGGTCGAGTGCTACATAGATGGCCTGGTAGTCAAGACCAAAAAGAAAGAAGACCATCTGCAGGACCTCCGAGTCATTTTCCAGAGGCTAAGGTAGTATGAATTAAAGATGAACCCTATGAACTGCGCGTTCGGAGTCTCGAGCGGAAAATTCTTGGGTTTCATTGTCAGGTATCGGGGAATTGAAATAGACCCCGCAAAGATCAAAGCGATTCAGGAGTTACCCTCGCCAAGGAATCTCTCCGAGTTAAGATCTCTTCAGGGCCGCCTGGCATACGTCTGGCGGTTTATATCCAACTTGTCGGGGCGGTGCCACCCCTTTCACAAGCTGATGATGAAGGACGTTCCCTTCTATTGGGACGAGGAATGCCAGCTAGCCTTCGATAGACTGAAAGATTACCTGAAAACCCCTCCAGTGCTGGGTGTGCCAGTGAAAGGACAACCGCTGATCCTCTACATAGCAGTCACACACAATTCTCTGGGGGCTATGCTAGCCCAGAATAATGAAGAAGGAAAAGAACAAGCCCTCTACTATCTCAGCCGAAGAATGGTCAGAACTGAGGAAAGGTACACTTACATCGAGAAGATCTACCTGGCATTGGTCTTCGCGGTCAAGAAGCTGCGGCACTACATGCTGTCGCACGAAGTTAAGCTGATTTCTTGGGAGGATCCGCTTCGATACATCATGTCTCAGCCGGCCCTCAAAGGCCGCCTGGGCAAATGGGCGGTGATTCTTATGGAGTACGACATCTCCTATGTACCGTAAAGGGCCGTCAAGGGCCAAGCTATTGCAAACTTCTTTGTTGAACATCCAGTACCCGAAGACTGCCCTCTGGAACCAGAGCTTCCTGAAGATGAGACTTTGGAGGTCAGCCAGGTGCGGCCCTCCCTATGGCAGCTGTATTTTGATGGTGCCTCCAGAATTGACACCACAGCGACGGGATCGGCCAGAGTCCGCGCAGGAGCAGGCATAGTCTTGAAGTCCCCGGAAGGGGAAGTCATACACACATCCTGCTCAATAAACAAGCCTTGCACAAATAATGAAGCAGAATATGAAGCCCTCATAATCGGGCTACAGATTGCTCTATCCATGGGGATTCAAATGCTAGAGGCATTCGGGGACTCCATGCTAGTTATAAAACAATTGGAAGGGGAGTTTGAGGTATGAAAGCAGGAGCTCGTCCCTTACTACCTTCTGGCCCTACGCCTAATGACAAGATTCTACTTCATTAGCATCAAGCACATCAACCGGGGGCAGAATGCTCAAGCCGATGCCCTCGCAAAGCTGGCAAGTTCCTTGGCGGTCCCGCCTGATACGAGCCTGAATATAACAGTCATCAACCGGCGGTAGGTCCCCAGCATGATTGAAGCTCTAGCTGGTGAACAAGCCGATGAAGTAGCTGTTGCTGAAGCAGTCCAGCTGCCCGACTGGCGGGAATACCTCCTGCATTGGTTCCAACACCAACAACTTCCGAAGGTGAAAGGACAGAGAATGAAACTCCTGAGAGTCAAAGATTCTTATGAGATGAGGAATGGGACATTGTTCCAAATAATAGCAGATACCCAGAAAAGGTATTACTTCGATGCTTGTCTCCAGGGGAAGCCAGGCAGGTGATGCAAGAAGTCCATGCCGGATCAGCCGGGGTGCACCAGGCCGGTCCGAAAATGAAAATAGAGATAAAGAAATTGGGTTATTATTGACCCACTATGTTTGATGATTGCTGCAAGTTCACCAAGGCTTGTCGGAAATGTCAAGAGCACGCCAATGTGTCAAGAAGACCTCGAGTGCCTCTACATCCCACCTTACCAAGCTGGCCATTTGCCCAGTGGGGTACAGACATTGTGGGGCCACTACCAGCATCTTCATCAGTGTGCAAATACATCTTAGCGGCTACGGATTACTTCTGCAGATGGGTAGAGGCAGTAGCACTAAAAGAAGTCACGGGAGAATTAGTTGCGAGATTCTTCCGACAGAATGTAATATTTCAGTTCGGGATTCCCAGCCGAATCATCTCCGACAACGGCAGCCACTTCAGAAATCAGAAGGTTTATCGTCTAGCTGACAAATACAAGATTGATTGGAGAACATCATCTCCCTACTATCCTCAGGCCAACGGGCTTGCAGAGGCCTTCAACAAGACGCTATGCACTCTGCTGGCAAAAATTGTCAGGACTGACAGAAGAGATTGGGAAGAAAGAATGTATGAGGCACTGTGGGCTTACCGCACGGTCTACAAGACCCCTACCGGCTGCTCGCCCTACTCCCTCGTATATGGGTCAGAGGCCGTGGTGCCGATTGAGCTGGAAATCCCCTCATTACGAGTCGCCATCCAGCATGGATTGGTGGGCGACGAGCAGGTCAATGTAGAAAGAAGATTAGAAGAGCTCGCCGAGCTTGAAGGAAAGCGCCTCCGGGCGCAACAGAATATTCAACTCTATCAAGCCCGCATGGCCCGTGCTTTTGATAAGCTGGTCAAAGGACGGGAGTTTAAAAGGGGTGACCTGGTGATGGTTAAAAGAAGAGAGGTGATGGCATCCAACCCCAAGGGGAAGTTGATTGAAAACTGGGTCGGACCGTATGTCGTCCATCGAGTATATGAAGGGGAAGCGTACATCCTTACGGATCACAAAGGAGTCATCCAATTCTCTCGCCTTAATGGGAAGCACCTAAAGCTGTATCACACGGTTCAACCGGCGCTCCCCGAATGATCTACCTTCACCCTTGGTCTAGTGGCACTCCGCCCCAACCAAGCTACCCTCACCCTTGGTCTAGTGGCACTCCGCCCTGACCAAGCTACCTTCACCCTTGGTCTAGTGGCACTCCGCCCCAACCAAGCTACCCTTATCTTGGTCTAGTGGCACTCCGCCCTGATCGAGCTATCCTTCCTTGATTTAGTGGCACTCCGCCCTGATCGAGCTACTCTTATCTTGGTCTAGTGGCGTTCCACCCTAGTCGAGCTACCCTTATCTTGGTCTAGTGGCACTCCGTCCTAGCCGAGCTACCCTTATCTTGGTCTAGTGGCACTCCACCCTGATCGAGCTATCCTTATCTTGGTTTAGTGGCACTCCGCCCTGATCGAGCTACTCTTATCTTGGTTTAGTGGCACTCCGCCCTGATCGAGCTACTCTTATCTTGGTCTAGTGGCGTTCTGCCCTGATCGAGCTACCCTTATCTTGGTCTAGTGGCATTCCGCCCTGATCGAGCTACCCTTATCTTGGTCTAGTGGCACTCCGCCCTAGCCGAGCTACCCTTATCTTGGTTTAGTGGCACTTCGTCCTAGCCGAGCTACCCTTATCTTGGTCTAGTGGCACTCCGCCCTGATCGAGCTACCCTTATCTTGGTTTAGTGGCACTCCACCCTAACTAAGCTACCCTCACCCTTGGTTTAGTGGCACTCCGCCCCAACCAAGCTACCCTCACCCTTGGTCTAGTGGCACTCCGCCCTGATCGAGCTACCTCCGCCCTTGGTCTAAAGGCAGTCCGCCTTGACCGAGATACCTTCACTCTGGGTCCAATGGCTCTTGGTCTAGTGGCACTCCGCCCTGATCGAGCTACACTTACCCTGGGTCTAGTGGCACTTTGCCCTGGCCAGACTCGCATAATCTATACATCATTGCCATTACGGGCCCTACGCCCGAATCGGCACAAATCTATCCTTTGCGTTAGCATTACCTTCTTGCTAACGAATAAACCCCTTGTTCGGTGCAAGACTCCGTGTCCTAGCCAACCCCCATACATCATTGCCATTACGGGCCCTACGTCCGAATCGACATAAATCTATCCTTTGCGTTAGCATTACCTTCTTGCTAACGAATAAACCCCTTGTTCGGTGCAAGACTCTGTGTCCTAGCCAACCCCCATACATCATTGCCATTACGGGCCCTACGCCTGAATCAGCACAAATCTATCCTTTACGTTAGCATTACCTTCTTGCTAACGAATAAACCCCTTGTTCGGCGCAAGACTCCGTGTCCTAGCCAACCCCCCTGTACATCATTGCCATCACGGGCCCTACGCCCGAGTTGGCATAAATCTACCCTTTGCGTTAGCATTACCTGCTTGCTAACGAATGAATCCCTTGTTCGGCGCAAGGCTTCACGTTCTAGCCGACCCTGTTAACATCCTTCCGCTACATGAGTTTAAAAAAAAAAGAAGAAAGAAGAGAAGAAAGAGAAAAATGGGGTTAAAAATAAAGATACCCCACCAGACTTGCTCCAATATTAGGACAAGTGCAAAAATGGCTATAACCCAGCTATGGCGAAAACCCGAAAGGGCGCTTAAGTCAGTAAAGTGGTAATTTAAATTTTTTTTTTATTTTGTTCTTCCCCCGATGAAACTCCAAAAAGGACAATCATCAAAAGTCCCACCGGAGATCCTCTAACAAACCCATGTTCGACCCTCGTCATCATCGGCGAGATTGGTCGATCTCTACCCCTAACTTGGACCTTCCGTCCTTGTTAATAATCCTACCTTTTGCTTCGGCATGTGACCTATGCTGATGAATAAGCCCATGTTCGACCCTCGTCATCATCGGTGAGATCGGTCGATCTCTACCCCTAACTTGGACCTTCCGTCCTTGTTTAATAACCCTACATTTGCTTCGGCATGTAACCCATGCTAATGAATAAACCCGTGTTCGACCCTCGTCATCATCGGCAAGATTAGTCGACCTCTACCCTTAACTCGGATCTTACGTCCTTGTTAATGAACCATGTCCTTTGCTTCGACATTTAACTAGTGTCGACGAACTAAACCAAGATTCAACCATTGTCATCATCGGCAAGGCCAGTCGGCATTCTAGCAGTCAAGTTCTTCTGTACTCCACAAAAAAAAAGAGAAAAAAAAGAAAAGAAAATGGGGTTAAAAACAGAGATACCCCGCCAGGCTTGCTCCAATATTAGGACAAGTGCAAAAATGGCTATAACCCAGCTGTGGCGAAAACCCGAAAGGGTGCTGCAGGCAAAATCGGGTACCCCGCCACGTGAAAACCCGAGAGGGCGCGTGGGCAAAAGCAAGAGGGGGCTGGCTTCGGCGAAAACCCGAAAGGGCGCTTAGGTCAGTAATGTGAATGAAAGATATAAACGAATGAGGAATAGTGATGATCCATCCTCCGTCCTGAAGACCCTTTACAGGGTCGAGGTGTGATGCGCACCGACTAGTGTCGTTAAGAAAGCCGTGCCACGATTTTAAAATATTCACACTCACTCACTTTAAAAGGTAGAAAATTAAGAATATAGTGGTAAGCGGAGTCGATCCCACGAGGAGAAATAATCCTTATTGAACAAGTTGGAAAAATCACTTTGTGCTTTTGAAAACCAAGTTTTGAGTGTGATTAAGACTAAAAAAAATAAACTACAAGGAAAACTTAATTAAAGAAGTTGAGAGGGTTTAAGAAGAGAAATTGGAGGAGATAGAGAGAGAAAATTAAGCCAACCATAATATGCGAAAAATGAGTTTTATTACCTTAGGAGGTGGCAAGTACAATGTAAATAAAAAAAAGTACAACTTAGAACATGAAAAAGAAAAGAGCTTGAGAGCCAATGGATGAAGAGCAACGCCGCCTCCTTGCCAAGCCTTGGATGTCGCCCCGCTTAGGATGCCGACGCCGTGAGAAGACTAATGGATGAAGATCCGCCTTGGGATATGAGAGGAAAATAGAGGAAGAAAGAAATAGATGGAGGAAATTTGAAAACAGTGCAAAAGGGTGTGTGCGTTGGTGTGTTTTGAGAAGAAATAGTGAAAACTAGATTGAAAACAGAGAGTGATTTGGAGGAAGAATAACTTTAAAATCAGAAGGAATTAGAAAAAGTGGAAAACATGAAAGTTGTAGAGATTGAGAAGATGAAGAAAATTGATGAAGACTTCAGAGTTTAAAAACGAGAGGAAGATGGAGAAAATGGAGGATGAACAGGAGGTGGTCGCGGATGAACAGTGCAGAACTCTACAAATCTGAACTTTAGAAAATTGACTGTAGCTTGAAAATGGTGAGGAATTGGACGAAGTGGTAAAAGAAGAAGTTGAAGAACTTTCAAAAATGCACAACTTTCATGAAGAACACAGAGAGAGATACGGACCAGAAGGGGGAGAAAAATGATGAAGAACAGAAAGTATGAAAATCAGGTGAATAGTAAAAACCGTAGATAGAGATTTGAAAAACTAATTATAGCATAAAAACGATAAAGAATTAGAAGCTGAGCAAGAAGAAGAATTTGCAGAAGACTGGAAAACGAAGAACTTTGATGAAGAACTCAACTGTAAAAGACGAAAGGAAAGGCTTTGAAATTAATCCCTAAGGCAGATCTCCAAACTGTCCTCTCCGTAACCTTGCGACCATGGCATCCTTTTATAGGGTTTTTGGTCTCTTACGATCGTGGACTTCCCAAATCCAATCAAATCCATGTTTTTAGCAATGCAACTTGATCCATTAGACTCCTTTCCATCCTTGGAGTCCTCCTTTCCTTGAATATGGCTTGGATAAGCTTGAAAATTAGAAGGAGACTTCGATCGGGAAACTGCAGTTGCCATATCTGGTTGAACTTGAAATAGCGACTTCATCTGGGGCGTTCTCTCTTTAAATGACGCCTTAATCTAGGGCGTCCTTTTCTGAAGTAGCGACTGCATCTCGGGCGCTAGTTTCTTATTTCCTTATTTTGCTATTTCCACATTTTTTGTAAAATAGGAATTGACGACCTTCACTTTGGGCGTCCTTTCAATGATTAGCGACCTCATCTCGGGCGCTAATCCTTTTCTCTCTTTTTTTCTTTTTCCATTTTTCTTTTATCAACTGAATTGACGCCCTGGGAGCTGTTGCTTCTTTCTGAAGACGCGCTCTTGCATATGTTGTTATTTAAATAGCGCCTTGATCTAGGTCGCTTTTTCCTGAAAATTAAAATATCAATCTATTTAATTCCAAAATAATTGTGCAAATATTTAAATATTTCTCACATGATCTTTTAAGCTCAAAAAGATGATAAAATGCATGAAGACTCAAATAATGTGTGAGAATGTAATTAATACTCATGTTGCACAAATATACTCAAATAATGCTCAAAGATGATGGATGTGATGTGAATTATGATGTAAAATATAGCACTTATCACACCCCCCAACTTACTCATTGCTAGACCCTTAGAAATGTAATTAAATTAAAATTTCGGACCAACAAGAATGCATAAAGATCATACTCTTATATCCAGCTCTCCCTTCATAGAATCAACTGAAGATTAGGAATCTAGAATCATTAATGCTCATACTATCCTTAGATTGGAAATTTAAAGTACATGACTTAAGAATACAAATCAAAGTTCAATAGCACTTGTGCATGTGTAATTCCAAATCTGCAGTTAAGACAATTGCATCCCCCAGTTGTTATCCTAAGTAAGTACCTTTCAACCCTACACCTCTTAGATCGGAGCATTTAAGCATACTAGCTTTTGTCTACCTTTTTCTTCTGTCCCTTTGGGATCTTATTTTCTATTTGTACACACATGATGCTGCACTACCTTTCTCTGTTTCACACAAACCTCAACTCTTGCCTTAGGAGAAGCAGGCCCGGCTATCGCAGATCCAGGTTCCATTTTCTTTTTTGCGCGAACCTCAATACGTCTTAGGTGAAGTAGGCCCGGTTACTCAGATCAGGGGCATTTTTCATGACGTGATCTTTCTATGCCTTTGCATTTTCTTTCTTCTTCTTTTTTTTTATAAAACTTGACAGAAAGCTTTTTCTTGAAATAGATCTCCTCCTCAAGAAATGCAGAGTATCAGATACAGTTCCCAAAATAACAGAGGGCTTGTCTTATTTTGCTTCATCAGGGTGCATAGTGACCAAATTTTTTTTCTAATAGTGCGCATGAGCTTTAAAAAGATTCTTATATCAGTTTTCCATGGCTAGATTGAACTTAATTTTCCTTCAACCTTCTCCCTAGCCTTTTCTAATCTAGAATTACTTTCAATTCAAGCATGAAACAATAAAACTCAGTCGGGAATTTCATCTTTTCTCTTTCATACAAAAAAAATGTTTATGCAAGAATTCATGCCAAAACCCTACCAGATTGTACTATATGCAATGAAAATTTTCTTCCCTCTCCCCCCAACTTGAATGACATTGTCCTCAATGGCATGTACAGTTGAAATGCAAGAATAATGTAACAATGAAGTTTGCTGAGTAGGAAAGAGACAACCTGGTGTGCGGGCAGAACTCCATCAATAGACGGCAACAGCTTTTTCTCCTTGGCTTAAATCTAACAACTAAAACACACTGAAACAAAAAGCATCAAATAACAAAAACCTTGGGTTGCCTCCCAGAAGCGCTAAGTTTTCCGTCTTCAGCCAGACGCATTAAGGCTCACAAATAATTACTCCAAATCACACAAAGCAATTGATTCGTTTAACAGCTGCTCACTTTCCACGTAAGGTTTTAATCGTTGACCATTGACAGTGAAAATGTAACCATTTTTAGGATCCAAAATCTTAACTGCACCATGGTCAAAAACTTTAACAATAATGAACGGTCCATCCCATCTGGACTTTAGCTTACCGAGGAACAAACGCAGCCTTGAATTAAATAGCCAAACCTTTTGATTTTCTTGAAAACTCTTTCTGTGAATGTGTTTATAGTGAAATGCTTTGGTTTTAGCTTTGTAAATCCTTGCATTTTCATAGGCTTCGTTTCTTAATTCCTCCAGTTCATTAATTTGTAGAGCTCTTTGGGCACCAGCTTGATTAAGATCAAAATTAACTTGCTTAATAGCCCAATAAGCTCTATGTTCCAATTCTATGGGCAAGTGGCAGGCTTTACCAAAGATCAAGCGATATGGTGACATACCAATGGGAGTTTTGTATGCAGTTCTATAGGCCCATAATGCATCATCTAGTCTTTCAGACCAGTCTTTTCTATCCGGCCTAACAGTCTTATGCAGAATGTTTTTAATCTCCCTATTGGATACTTCAACCTGACCACTAGTTTGGGGATGATAGGGGGTAGCAAGCTTGTGAGTGACTCCATACTTACGAAGCAAAGCTCGGAATTGAAAATGAGTGAAATGAGAACCCCCATCACTAATAAAAGCCCTAGGACAGCCAAACCTAGAAAATATATTCTTCTTCACAAATTTCATCACCACCTTATGGTCATTTGTCCTAGTAGCAATGGCTTCAATCCATTTGGAAACATAATCGACCGCCACCAATATATATTCATTACCAAATGAAGATGGAAACGGTCCCATGAAATCTATTCCCCAAACATAAAAAATTTCAACCACCAAAATGGGATTTAGCGGCATCATATCTTTTTTTGAATTATTGCCCACAGCTTGACATCTCAAACAAGATTTAGAAAATTCATATGCATCCTTGAATAAAGTGGGCCAGTAAAATCCACTTTGTAGCACTTTTGCCGCTGTCTTCTTTCCAGAGAAGTGTCCCCCACAAGCAAGATTATGACAAAAATTCAATACCGATTGTTGTTCTTCTTCTGGGACACATCTTCTTATAATCTGATCGGGACCCACATGAGACAACTCAGGGTCCTCCCAGCAATAGTGTTTTACCTTAGAAAAGAAGTGATCCTTTTCCTGTCTAGTCCAACCTCCCGGAATTTGTCCTACCGCCAGGTAGTTAACAATATTAGCATACCAAGGAGTGGATGAATGAGAAATGGAAAGAATTTGTTCATCAGGGAAAGAATCTGTCATTGGAGTACTTTTAGGAATCACTATCCTAGACAAATGATCAGCAACAACATTAGCTAACCCCTTCTTATCTCGAATCTCCAAATCAAATTCTTGCAACAACAAAATCCATCTAATGAGACGGGGCTTAGCATCCTTCTTGGAGAGTAAGTATTTCAAAGCTGAATGATCGGAGTAAACAATAACTTTGGCCCCTAGAAGATATGATTGAAATTTTTCCAGGGCGAAAACAACAGCTAACAGCTCCTTCTCCATGGTAGTGTAATTCAGTTGTGCATCAGCAAGGGTGCGACTCGCGTAGTAGATTACCACGGGCTTCTTATCTATCCTTTGACCTAGGACAGCTCCAATAGCATAATCAGAAGCGTCGCACATAATCTCAAAAGGAAGCGACCAATCTGGAGATTGAAGAATTGGAGCTTGAGTAAGGGCTGTTTTCAGAGAATTGAATGCTTTAAGACAAGCATCATCAAACTGGAATGGAATATCTTTAGCAAGCAATTGCGTGAGGGGACGAGCAATGGTGGAGAAGTTCTGAATGAATCTGCGATAAAACCCGGCATGGCCAAGAAAAGATCTGATCTACTTAACAGAAGTAGGAGGAGGAAGATTGGAAATTAAGTCAACCTTGGCTCTATCGACTTCTATCCCCCTTTCTGAAATCACATGGCCTAGAACTATGCCTTCTCGCACCATGAAGTGGCTCTTCTCCCAACTTAACACTAGATTAGCTTCCATGCACCGCTTCAAAACTTTTGATAGATTATCCAAACATCCTTCAAATGAAGATCCAAAAACTGAAAAATCATCCATAAAAACTTCCAAAGTCTCCCCTACCATGTCAAAAAATATTGACATCATACACCGCTGAAAAGTAGCAGGAGCATTGCACAGACCGAATGGCATTCTTCTAAAAGTAAACGTGCCAAAGGGGCACGTAAAGGTGGTCTTTTCTTGATCCTCCGGATAAATAGCAACCTGATTGTATCCGGAATAACCATCCAAGAAACAAAAATAATTATGTCCAGCCAATCTCTCCAGAATCTGATCAACAAACGGAAGTGAGAAATGATCCTTCTTTGTCACAGAATTGAGCTTTCTATAATCAATACAAACTCTCCACCCCGTCTGCAATCGCATAGGTACCTCCTCTCCTTTCTCATTTGTCACCACAGTGAGTCCCGACTTCTTAGGAACCACTTGTGTCGGGCTCACCCCTTTACTGTCAGAAATGGGATAAATTATCCCAGCATCTAGCCACTTTACAACTTCCTTTTTCACCACCTCTTTCATATTCGGATTCAACCTCCGCTGCATTTCTCTGCTGGGTTTGGCATTGTCCTCTAAATAAATGTAATGCATGCAAACATCAGGACTTATTCCCTTCAAATCTGCCATAGACCACCCTATTGCCCCCCTATGCTCCTTAAGAACTTCTAAAAGTTTGGTTTCCTGAGCAGAGGTAAGATTAGAAGCAATGATAATAGGTAAGGTATAATCTGGGCCTAGATAAGCATATTTCAACGAATCCGGCAGAGGTTTAAGTTCCAAAACGGGCGACTGATCAAGAGATGGAAGAATTGGTTCAGATCTTAACGGAGGCAGAGGTTCTAGTCTAGATGAAAGAAGGGGTGAATCCTGAAGCAAACTACCGTCTTCTAACACACTATCATTTTCGTTCGGACATTCCTCAATTATTTCCTAAAAAATATCAACAATATTGCATTCTTCCTCATTGTCCGGGTACTTTGAGGCTTTGAAAACATTCAAAGAAACCTTTTCTCCTCCAAAAGTAATATCCATCATCCCAGTTGCACAATTAATGTTTGCCTTTGCCGTAGCCAAAAATGGGCGTCCCAAAATAATTGGTGTATGCTTTAACTCTTGGGATGGGGCCATATCCAAGATCAAAAAGTCCACTGGGAAATAACACTCATGAATTTTTACAATCACATCTTCTAACAAGCCCTTAGGTGTTTTCACAGACCGATCCGCCAGTTGAAGGATAATAGAAGTGGACTTCAATTCTCCTAGATCAAATTGCTCATATATGCAGGTGGGTAACAAATTAACACTCGCTCTAAGATCTAACAAAGCTTTATCAACTGTTACCCCACCTATATCACATGAAATTAGTGGAGCACCTGGATCTTTCAACTTCTTTGGCAAAGAATTCATCAGAACAACACTGACATCTTCAGAAAGACGGATCCTTTGTGTGGTTACCTTCGGCTCCCTTCTTGGGGTACAAAGCTCTTTCAAAAACATGGCATAAGCCGGTACATGCTTAATGGCATCCAAGAGCGGAATATTGATATTAACTTGCTTGAATAGTTCCAACATCTCTTCTTGTTGGACCGGCTTCTTTTGAGCTTTCGGCTTTAATGCATCTGGAAAAGGAACCTTAGGAACATATCTTTCAACACCTTCATCAACCTTACCCTTTCCTTTATCCATTGTCTTTTCCCCCCCATCCGACTGCTTTGGCTCTTCTTCCTCTTCCTCACTCTCCTCTTGAATGTCTCGGCCCTTGCTACAACCCTCATCCTTAGTGTGATAAGGATCACTTAGAATCTTCCCGCTCCTAAGAGTAGAAATAGCTTTGGCATTTTCAAATTGAGGAGCATTAGGAAGAGGAGGCTGGGGCTGATTGGGTTGATTTGGAGGAGGAAGAATAGGAGCTCTTTGTTGGAAACCTGAGGTTGTTGATTATGGGGATTAGCAACGGGTTGACTAGGTAGTTGCCCAACATCTCTCCTCACATTACTCGCAGCCAGCTGACCTATTTGACCTTCTAACTTGGCAATTGATTGTTGTTGAGAAAGAATAAGTTGCTGAAGTTGGTCAAACTTATCTTCAAAATTAGGCTGGTGAAATTGAGGCGGTGACTGATAAGGAACTTGAAATTGGGCTCCCTGTGAGTAGCGATGTGATGAAAACTGATTGAACTGACCTTGATATGGTGGAGTTTGTTGAAATTGGGCCTGAGCTTGATGGAATGATGACTGTTGAAATGGAAGTTGTTGGTGATTTTGTTGAAAAGGAGATGAAAAATTTTGATGAGATTGATTTGGAACTGGAAAAGATTGCTTAGGGACTGAGGGAACTGAGGGATTAACTTGATTGGATGGACCTGCTTAAGATTTCAAGAGAAATTAGGGTGATTTCTCCAGCCTGGATTGTAGGAATTAGAATATGGATCATAACTGGGCTTGGAGACTCCCTGAGCAGCAAAAACTTGTTCTTGAATAAAAGGGGGTAGTTGGGCCGCTGTAGGACAATCTATGACAACATGATTTGGGCTTGAACACAAGGCACACAGTTCTTGCATGTTTGAATTTGAGCTAGGATGGGAAGAGGGAAGAGAGGGCTCCTGTCTATTCATAGACAAAAGTCGATCTAACTTTTGGGCCACTAAATCCACCTTCTCAATTTTCTGCGCCAATAAATCAACTTTATTCAATTTCTGGGCAAGCGCATTAACATCAAACATATTCTCACAATCTCCTTGTGTTTTAACTTCATATAGCCCACCCTTCTTAGACGGTCCAATCATTCTCTCATATGAAGAAAGTGAAGCATGATTAATAGAATTTTCACTTAACATCTCAAATAAATCATAAGCTTCATCTTCACTTTTGCTCATAAAGGCTCCCCCACAAGAAGCATCCACCATCTGTCTGTAATTTTCAGTTAATCCCTCATAAAAAGCTTGAACAATTTGCCATCTAGATAGGCCATGATGGGGACATTTCCTTAATAGATCTTTCAATCTATCCCAGGCCTCATGAATTTGTTCTCCAGGATTTTGCGTAAACCCAGTGATGGCCCTTCTCATGGTGTTAGTTCTACCAATGGGATAAAATTTCTTCAAAAACTCCTTTTGCATCTCTTCCCAAGTACTGATCGTTCTACCCAAGGAGCCTAGCCAGTATTTAGCTTTATCCTTAAGGGAGAATGGGAAAAGAGTGAGCTTAAGGGCATCATCTGAGAAGTTTTAAATTTTGACAGTGGAACATATTTGGAGAAACTCATCTAGATGTTTATATGGATCTTCATTAGTATTGCCATAGAATGATGGCAACATCTGGATGGTGCTGGATTTAATTTCATACTGAGCAGCTTGATTCTGTGGTGCTTGCACATAGAAGGATGGCTGATATTGATTTGGAATGAAATAATCCTTCATTTGTTTAGGAGCTTGGATCTGATTTTGGTTCTCCATAAGGTTAGGTTGGGATTGGGCTTTGAAATGCACTAACCTTTCAATCTCACTAATGGGTCCTAACAACTGTGGGTGGAGAGATCTCCTACCTTGCATGCAATGCAAAGGACCCAATATGAATGATAATTTTTTTATTTTTCTTTTTCTCTTTTTTTTTTCAAATGCAATAAAGGATGCAATCAACTATGTCCTATATGAATGCCTTTTTTATGAATTTTTTTTTAAATGTAAGGAATTAATTCCTATATGAATGATTTATGCAACGAGAATGATGATGAATTTTTTTTATTTTAGGAAAACCTTCTAAGGGCGCTCTAACTCCAAGGTACTTCGTGGTACAACCGGCCCAGCATCCGTGAGGGAATCCACGGGTGCGGGGACTTATGGAGGTCTTAGAAATAGAATTTTAAGTCCAAAGAGACGGAGTGCTCAATGGAGTGTCCTTCCAAATCCAAGAAAGATGTGTGGATCCTAATGCCCTTAAGAGGAGAAATAGATGAGAAAAGAAAGATTTTTTTTTTAAATAAGAATGCAAGCAAATATAAAATCAACTAAAATATATGATGCATGAACAAAATGCAACTAAGACGAAGATATGCTAACATAATGAAATTTTTTTTTCTTTTTCTGTTTTTTTTTTTAATTTTCTGATTTTTTTTATTTTTATGGAATTTTTTTTATGAAAGAGGTTAAATAAAATCAATAAACTAACTAAAAATGATAATTAACATGCAAACTAATGAAAAATAAAGTCAACAATCATATTTTTGATGTTTTCTGGATTTATGGTTTTTTTGGATTTTTTTTTTCAGAATTTTCAGATTTTTTTAGAATTTTTCTAGAATTTTACAAGAAATGGACCTTTTCCTACGTATACCAACCTTTAGTGACGTTTGAATATCCCAGAATTCCTGATTTCCAACTTTCTGCGACAGATTATTTCCTGGGATTTTGCAGATCCGATTTTCTGTAATTTTCTGATTTTTTGATTTTTTTTTTTTGGATTTTTCCTGCAAAATAAAAATAGAAAAATAAGAAAACTATATACAAATCAAGCACAAGGAATTTCCCAACATAAAAATTAATTTTCTCCCCGACAACGGCGCCAAAAATTGATGCGCACCGACTAGTGTCGTTAAGAAAGCCGTGCCATAATTTTAAAATATTCACACTCACTCACTTTAAAAGGTAGAAAATTAAGAATATAGTGGTAAGCGGAGTCGATCCCACGAGGAGAAATAATCCTTATTGAACAAATTGGAAAAATCACTTTGTGCTTTTGAAAACCGAGTTTTGAGTGTGATTAAGACTAAAAAAAATAAACTATAAGGAAAACTTAATTAAAGAAGTTGATAGGGTTTAAGAAGAGAAATTGGAGGAGATAGAGAGAGAAAATTAAGCTAACTATAATATGCGAAAAATGAGTTTTATTACCTTAGGAGGTGGCAAGTACAATATAAATAAAAAAAAGTACAACTTAGAACATGAAAAAGAAAAGAGCTTGAGAGCCAATGGATGAAGAGCAACGCCGCCTCCTTGCCAAGCCTTGGATGTCGCCCCGCTTAGGATGCCGACGCCGTGAGAAGACTAATGGATGAAGATCCGCCTAGGGATATGAGAGGAAAATAGAGGAAGAAAGAAATAGATGGAGAAAATTTGAAAACAGTGCAAAAGGGTGTGTGCGTTGGTGTGTTTTGAGAAGAAATAGTGAAAAACCAGATTAAAAATAGAGAGTGATTTGGAGGAAGAATAACTTTAAAATCAGAAAGAGTTAGAAAAAGTGGAAAACATGAAGGTTGTAGAGATTGAGAAGATGAAGAAAATTGATGAAGACTTCAGAGTTTAAAAACGAGAGGAAGATGGAGAAAATGGAGGATGAAGAGGAGGTGGTCGCAGATGAACAGTGCAGAACTCTAAAAATCTGAACTTTAGAAAATTGACTGTAGCTTGAAAACGGTGAGGAATTGGACGAAGTGGTAAAAGAAGAAGTTGAAGAACTTTCAAAAACGCACAACTTTCATGAAGAACACAGAGAGAGATACGGACCAGAAGGGGGAGAAAAACGATGAAGAACAGAAAGTATGAAAATCGGGTGAACAGTAAAAACCGTAGATAGAGCTTTGAAAAACTAATTATAGCATAAACACGAGAACGAATTAGAAGCTGAGAAAGAAGAAGAATTTGTAGAAGACTGGAAAACGAAGAACTTTGATGAAGAACTCAACTGTAAAAGACGAAAGGAAAGGCTTTGAAATTAATCCCTAAGGCAGATCTCCAAACTGTCCTCTCCGTAACCCTGCGACCATGGCATCCTTTTATAGGGTTTTTGGTCTCTTACGATCGTGGACTTCCGAAATCCAATCAAATCCATGTTTTTAGCAATGCAACTTGATCCATTAGACTCCTTTCCATCCTTGGAGTCCTCCTTTCCTTGAATATGGCTTGGATAAGCTTGAAAATTGGAAGGAGACTTCGATCAGGAAACTGCAGTTGCCATATCTGGTTGAACTTGAAATAGCGACTTCATCTGGGGCGTTGTTTCTTTAAATGACGCCTTAATCTAGGGCGTCCTTTCTTGAAGTAGCGACTTGATGTGAAACGAGATCGGGAGGGGGTGGCCTTCTTCAACCTTCTGATCCTTGTCGCGCTATAGGTTCCTAGCGCCTTCATGAAGATCGCGCTAGGACGATATGGCGCCTTCTCAAAAAGCAGCCGGACGATGAACTTCGACCTTGGGGGGGCTCGTGGATGACTTCGGGGGAGTGATTCACAAGGGGAGGGCACCAAGGAGGGTGGATATGGCACGGGGGGGGATCTTAAACAAAACATGGGGGCTCTAAACATCGATTAAACTAACCTATTGCTAGCTAGGATAACTTGGTGAATGTGGGAGCGGGGGTGGGCGATGAGGGAGAAAGGGGCATGGCAGGGCGAGCTAGGAACAATAGGGTTTTGGCTGGGGCATCACACCCGATCCCATCGCAGGACCGGAGCAACCAATCTCCGTCGTGGCCATAGCAACGTCGTTGGCGAGGGTGGAGGGCGTCGATCGTCGGTGGAGGAAGAACGAAGCCCGAATGGGGCCTCACACCCGGCCTCTTCTCAAAGCCGATGCACCCGAAATCTTCGAACGGCCTCCGTGAAAGGGAAAAGGGGAGGATTAGAGGAAGAACGTGGGCATCGCACCCATAGAGGGGAGGAGGGAGGGGATTCCAAAGATTGGGGGGGGAGAGATAGCCATGCTATACTTTCAATTCATTTTTCATTCTCTTCATAATCAAACGAGATGGGGTACATATATAGGGGGAAGGGGAAGCTTAAACGACACTAAACATCAATTACAACAGTGGGAAACAGCGAAGATTGAAGCCATTGCAAGTTCCAAGGGCTGGGTAGTTGGCGCGTCTGCAGTTGACCGTCTGCCTGAGAACGCGCTAGGGAAACCTAGCGCCTTCTTCAGGTCGCGCTACCCAAAGGTAGCGCGTTAATCTCCAGCCCAGCAGCTTCATCGATCGGCTTTGGCGGCAGCTAGCTTGATTTCCATCAAACCCCTCCACTTTGGAAGGTTCGTCCTCGAACCTAGAAGCTCAAGATCCCAGTCTGTGAGAATAGGCTGGTTCCCTAAGCTCTGATACCATTTGATGTGAAACGAGATCGGGAGGGGGTGGCCTTCTTCAACCTTCTGATCCTTGTCGCGCTATAGGTTCCTAGCGCCTTCATGAAGATCGCGCTAGGACGATATGGCGTCTTCTCAGACACCAGCCGGACGATGAACTTCGACCTTGGGGGGGCTCGTGGATGACTTCGGGGGAGTGATTCACAAGGGGAGGGCACCAAGGAGGGTGGATATGACACGGGGGGGGGAATCTTAAACAAAACATGGGGGCCCTAAACATCGATTAAACTAACCTATTGCTAGCTAGGATAACTTGGTGAATGTGGGAGCGGGGGTGGGCGATGAGGGAGAAAGGGGCATGGCAGGGCGAGCTAGGAACAATAGGGTTTTGGCTGGGGCATCACACCCGATCCCATCGCAGGACCGGAGCAACCAATCTCCGTCGTGGCCATAGCAACGTCGTTGGCGAGGGTGGAGGGCGTCGATCGTCGGTGGAGGAAGAACGAAGCCCGAATGGGGCCTCACACCCGGCCTCTTCTCAAAGCCGATGCACCCGGATCTTCGAACGGCCTCCGTGAAAGGGAAAAGGGGAGGATTAGAGGAAGAACGTGGGCATCGCACCCGTAGAGGGGAGGAGGGAGGGGATTCCAAAGATTGGGGGGGGGAGAGATAGCCATGCTATACTTTCAATTCATTTTTCATTCTCTTCATAATCAAACGAGATGGGGTACATATATAGGGGGAAGGGGAAGCTTAAACGACACTAAACATCAATTACAACAGTGGGAAATAGCGAACATTGAAGCCATTGCAAGTTCCAAGGGCTGGGTAGTTGGGGCGTCTGCAGTTGACCGTCTGCCTGAGAACGCGCTAGGGAAACCTAGCGCCTTCTTCAGGTCGCGCTACCCAAAGGTAGCGCGTTAATCTCCAGCCCAGCAGCTTCATCGATCGGCTTTGGCGGCAGCTAGCTTGATTTCCATCACGACTACATCTCGGGCGCTAGTTTCTTATTTCCTTATTTTGCTATTTCCACATTTTTCGTAAAATAGGAATTGACGACCTTCACTTTGGGCGTCCTTTCAATGATTAGCGACCTCATCTCGGGCGCTAATCATTTTCTCTCTTTTTTTATTTTTCCATTTTTCTTTTATCAACTGAATTGACGCCCTGGGAGCTGTTGCTTCTTTCTGAAGACGCGCTCTTGCATATGTCATTATTTAAATAGCGCCTTGATCTAGATCGCTTTTTCCTGAAAATTAAAATATCAATCTATTTAATTCCAAAATAATTGTGCAAATATTTAAATATTTCTCACATGGTCTTTTAAGCTCAAAAAGATGATAAAATGCCTGAAGACTCAAATAATGTGTGAGAATGTAATTAATACTCATGTTGCACAAATATACTCAAATAATGCTCAAAGATGATGGATGTAATGTAAATTATGATGTAAAATATAGCACTTATCAAGGTGGAGTCTTCATCCAATGTCCCACCTATATGTATCTATTTTCTAACCCTTTTCGACCCTTATCACCATCGGCAAGATCGATCGCTACCCTTTCCGGTCCTTGTCACCATCGGCAAGGCCGTCTACCCTTTTTTCGACCCTTGTCACCATCGGCAAGATCGGTCGCTACCCTTTCCGGTCCTTGTCACCATCGGCAAGACCGTCTACCCTTTCCGGTCCTTGTCACCATCGGCAAGACCGTCTACCCTTTCGACCCTTGTCACCATCGGCAAGATCGGTCGCTACCCTTGTCGGTCCTTGTCACCATCGGTAAGACCGTCTACCCTTTTTGACCCTTGTCACCATCGCAAGATCGGTCGCTACCCTTGCCGGTTCTTGTCACCATCGGCAAGACCGTCTACCTCTTCGACCCTTGTCACCATCGGCAAGATCGGTCGCTACCCTTTCCGGTCCTTGTCACCATCGGCAAGATCGTCTACCTCTTCAACACTTGTCACCATCGGCAAGATCGGTCGCTACCCTTTTCGGTCCTTGTCACCATCGGTAAGACCGTCTACCCTCTTCAACCCTTGTCACCATTGGCAAGATCGGTCGCTACCCTTTCCGGTCCTTGTCACCATCGGTAAGACCGTCTACCCTTTCGACCCTTGTCACCATCGGCAAGATCGGTCGCTACCCTTGCCGGTCCTTGTCACCATCGGCAAGACCGTCTACCTCTTTGACCCTTGTCACCATCGGCAAGATCGATCGCTACCCTTTCTGATCTTTGTCACCATCGGCAAGGCCGTCTACCCTCTTCGACCCTTGTCACCATCGGCAAGATCGGTCGCTACCTTTTCGACCCTCGTCGTCATCAACAAGGTCGGCCAACATTTCCCCGAACCCGGGGTCAATAATGGGATTACTATAAGGTATATGCTATGTCTCTAAGTCGCACTCCCATCAGTTGCCCCACCAATGATGAAGCCTATCCTGGATGGACCTTTCATTAGCCAGTAGTCGTATTTCTGACGTTTCTTGTCGGCAAGACTTACGTCCGCACCAATCTGGCAACCTCCGGAACCCCGTCACGCGGTGGAGCGAGGCCCCCATCCTTTCCTTGAAAGGGTGGACGCTCTCCTACGGCACAGACATGGGTGCACTTCCAAGCAGGTCGCCAAAATTGCCACAAGATGTAACAGAATACAAGTGCAAAGATGGACATCGAAAATAGTGAAGGAAGCTTGTATTTCATTACAAAAAGGGAAGGGATGAATACAAAAGGAGCCCTTCGGAGGGGGTGAATTACAAAGGCAGATCGGCTAAGACCGCCTGAAAATATCTATGAAGTCAATGAGCCCAACATGTGGAGCCGCTCCCAATTCATGGAGCTGCAGTTCTTCCTCCTGAACGCGAGTCACCTCAGTCTCTAGGGACGCAACCCGGCCCTCCAATAAAGAAGTTTCCTCGATGCCTTGGACTTCTGTAGCCTCCAACTGTGGTATCTCAACTTCAATGGTAGCCAATTCAGCCCGGAGTTCTTCTCGTCGGCTACGTAGAATGTGTGCCCGAGCAGCAGATGCTTCAACATGAGCTTTGCTCTTCTGAAGATCGGAGATCAGAGACGTCAGCTCTGCCTGACAGTCAGCTTTCTACAGCTTGAGGGCCGCTAGTCGGTCGTTCATCACTCTCCCAAGAATGTACCGGTGATTTACAAATTTTAGCAAGAACAGCACCCGCTGGGTCCAGGTGTCCAAAGGACAGCCTAATGCCTACAGCCCGATCGTCAGTCACTCGGCCACTTCCTTCAACTGGGAGTAAGATAGGGTCGGATGAGATTCCACGACCTGGCGCAACATCCCCAAATACTGCCAAACAAACTCCTCCGATGAAGTGAAGCCCAGGGAGGCTGCCGGAGCCACCTCAAAGGTCACCTCCCCGTCTATGGAGGCCCATAAGCCAATATCTGGCACGAAAGAAGAAGATGGAACGGCCGCCAGGGTTGAAGTAGCAGGTACCACGGCAGCATGCTCTTGCTCCGTCGGGCTCCTTGAAGAACTTTCTTCCACAGATGCTGGAAGAGGCAGTGGTTCCGACTCTATTTCTGGCACGGATGGAGCTGCAGAGTCAGGCGCAATGGTCATTATGGCCGCCGGGACAAAGGCAGAACCCCTTGATGGGTCAGCCTCAGCTCTCAACTCTATTGCCGGCACCAGGGCGAGACTCTCTCCCAACGGGCTCGACTCCATTGAAGAGGTCGCCGCGCCGAGAGGAATATGCACCAAAAGGCACGCCAAGATCCTCCCCGCCCAAAAGCAGCATCACGCCGAGAGCGCCAATAGAAGAAGGCACGCTGGGAGCCACCGCGCCGAAATCCATCGCGCCGAGACGATGGCCGCACCGAGGTGACCGTGCCAGGATCGTCAGTGGCACCGTTCGATTCACCCAGGGGTGCTGCAATCAGAAGATCAAATCAAGAATGCTGATACCTGTCCGAGTATACTGACAAAGTACTGGGATTATATAAATAGAATGAAAACTCAGAGTCACAATGATGAACAATGAATAGAAGCAGACCTGAAGAAATTATAAGGTGTGGTGCAATGCGCACCCGCATGTCCCGTGTCACTCATTCTTCGCTTACGCCACCTGCGGGTGGGGGGCATTTGTTGACACCTAAAATATACCAGAAGAGACCGAAGCAGATTCATAGCTTTGAAGACCAGTCAAGGGTACGGCTCCTGTACCATCCCTGGAAGTTCTGAGAATCAGAATAGAAGAGGCCCACTACTCCTAACACTTTGTTCGACTAAAGCCATCCCTGGCTAGGCCGCTGTCCAGTATGGCTATCATTCAGATAGTCGGGCTGATAAAACCATACCAATATTCAGGCAATCATCTGCCTACTAAAAAGGGGATGCTCAGACAATTCTGATTCTCCGAAGGTGGGATTCACAGTGCCTCACACGTGTTTGTGAACGCTAGGTGTTAAACAAGCCCATGAAGGATAAATACATATGCCAAGAAGCCCACTGTCTGAAGGAGCCCATTAGATGGATCCTACGCCGGATGACAGAAAATGGGCCAAGCCCAATGTGAATTGAGGCGCGTCGAGGGCTGCCCACGTCGGGAAGACAGATGTTGGCGCACCGGGGAGCTCAGGCCGATAGGATGAGGGTCATCCCTCTATAAGAAGGCTGCCCTTCGAAAGAAAAAGAGAGGAAAGAAGAAGGGAGATAGAAGAAGAAGATACAGAGATAAAAAAAAGGATGAGAGCATTTAGCCACAAAAAAAAGAAAGGGGGAGCTCGAGAGCCCTTCATAGAAGCTGAAGAAAAGAGAGAGAGGCAGAGACTCGAAGGAAGAAGCAAGGTGGGGTGTGCCGTTCGATGTCCCGAGGGGCTGCAGTTCTTCTCCCCCCTTTGCTCTGTCTGAATATTGTTCTCCCTTTTCATTTGTATCTCTGCTTTCGAGCATCTTTGCACCAGTAGCATTGAATGCCAATGTAACCCTGTTCTCAGGGATAGAGTCTGTGTGTATGCTTTTGGGTTGGATTTTTCCTTCTGAGTTGAATCCGTGTACGCCGTTCTAGATAAAATAGTTAATGAAAGATGGGCTGAGTTCCGCCCTTTCATCATTCTTTTCTTTCTACCTCTGCATCCGAGGTTCACTACATGCTACGGATACTGATAACTACACATATTTTACCATTTGGTTTTCTAAGTCTGCCGAAGGTTCTTCTATCATATGTTCTTTCAACCTCATACTCATAACGAGAGCCTGAGATAGTCTATCTCATGGCTTCTCGTCTGTGAAATGAAGAGGGACGAATCCGAATCGTGAGTTTCCGTGCATGATTTTACTCCTAGTGAGGCCCCAGAAGGAAGGTCGTCTCTACCCTGGATCACCCTCTCTACGATCGTCCAAACTGGTCATCAGATCATTGAATAAACCCCCCTTTCAAAATGCCCAAAGCCTCTGCCTTCAAACCCCTCTAAAAACCCCACTTCAAGAGGCCTCCCGGCGTGAAACCCTCTCGGCGCAAGTCTCACGCCGAGGGCTGGCCGCGCCGGCTGAACTATTCGTGTCGCGCCGAAACCCATCCTCTTCTTCGCGCCGATATCTTCACACCTTTCGGCCACTTTGATGCGTTCGTGCCGATGCCGTCAAGCCATGCCAACCTTGCTCATCATATCCTGTCCTATGGAGATGCACTACCCTTCCCTCTGTCCTCACGGGAGCTATATCAAAGGGGTCAATCCCCCTACATTCTACAACCCTATCAAGTCATGGAGCCCTGCCACTGCATGTTCTCCGTTGACTGTACAGGGGATATCACAACAGGGGGATAAAGTCCCATATGATTTAGATCCCCTGGATCTCGGGCTACGCCCGGCTCTTATTTTGGTTTTCACTCCGCCAGTTCGTGAGTGGATGACCTATAATACCCTTTTGGCACACTCCCAAAATAAGGGGAGGTGCTGTCAAAATTCATTCAGACTTTTACTAGGTCACATAGTACGATGTTTTCAGCGAAATTATGCATTTAGCCCCCGACTGCGTGGCAAGGAGCTGAGCTATACCATCTCACACGCCTTGGTCACCACAGGGGAATATACATTACAGTTACATGGTCTCATTGGACCCCCTTGTGAATAAATCCACCCTCATCTTCTATCTGACCCAATTATTACCATGAAATCCCCATTGAATACAAAGGATCCCTTTGAACTCACAAAAAACCCTCATAATACATTAGAAAGCCAACAAAAGATAGCTACCGGCACCATCTCCTTCCGGCGCCATCTCCTCCCGGCGCCACCTCCTCTCGGCACCAATCTCGCGCCGGGTGAAGGGCGCGCCGGGAACCATGCCGCGCCGATTGCCCTTCTTTCCAGCCACGCGGGTTGCCTATGTTGTGCCCCTGGTTTTGAGGATGACTACAATGAGATATGAATGATATATTCAATTTCAATGCTGAATTAAATCTTAATTCAATAACACTTTCACTTGATTTCATTCTTGTTGCAAGAAAGGAACAGGGTCGACGTTGGGAGCTTAGAGCGTCCACGCATCAGTTGAAGAAGCCTTCACTGATACCTCTCACAACGTTAACTCCACGAAGTAAGCAGTGTCAACTCATCATATTCTAAAGCAAAGACCTTCACAGGTTATTCCACTGCGTCAACGCCACAATAGAGCAGCGTCGACGCAGCAGTTACAAAGGGAGAGCCAATGGCTTACTGGAATGCCTCAATGCGTTAACGCTACACCAAGACACCATCGACGCAGTAGTTACAAAGGGAGAGCCAATGGCTTACTGGAATGCCTCAATGCGTTAACGCTACACCAAGACACCATCGACGCAGCAAGAAAGACTGCTGTGATTTCAGCCCAGCGGCAAGTAAGTGAGTCGACGCAGCGACCCATGCGTCAACGCATCAAGCCTCAAGCTTTACACCACATGAAGGATTTCAAGGCTGCGTCAACCCTGTGGAGTCAGTGGGTTGACGCCATCTGTTACTTCCTATGTAATGGTGGTGGACCCCATTCGCAAGTGACGTCAAACGACACATCAGTCAAAAGTGCTTGCGGTCTGCTTTTTCCCTCTCGATTCCAGAAGGCTCCACACGATGCAATTAAGGGACTAACCAGAAAATATGGTTGGGTCCCACTTGTAGTATATATGCTAAATCTGGAAGTGAGCGCGAAAATAATCTAAAGAGAAAAGGAGCGTGTGGAATTTTGAAAAAGAGGAGGAGATCAGGTTGAAGCAGAGGAGCTTGCAAGCATAGTGAAAGATGATCTTCTTCACAATTTCGATCTGTTGAGGATAGAAGAAGAAGATCTGCTGATTGTTGAAGCTCTATAGTGCAGATTTCTGATCTCGAGGCTGATCTTCTGCTGCAGAACATATCTGAGTTTATTCTGTCTATCACTGTGCTTTTTCGTTTGTTATTTGTCTCTCTTTTTGAACTCTACTACATTGTTTTCTCCCTCGTACTGGGTTGTATAGAGGGAGGGGTTGATCCAATAGTTCGTGCTTGGATCAAGGGAATTGGGCGTGTCGCCTGCAAGCTGTTTGTCAGCGGGTTTGAGAATGTGTTTCTCTGATTAAGCCAAGCTGTAAGGCTCAGTGGTGTTGTGAGGAATTAGTTCCTTAGTATAGCTAAGCTGTGAAGCTCAGCAGGGATCCTCACTGGTTTAGTGAGGGGTGGACGTAGGTCTCCACAGGGAGACCGAACCACCTTAAACATCTGCGTTCATTGTGTGGTTTGACTTCTCTTATTTCTCTCTTCTCGTTAGATGTTTGTTTAGGCTCGATTCTCCTTGTTGGTTTGTTTTTGATTTTATCTCTATCATTCTGCACCATATTTTGAGTGTGATCGTGCTTAGAATTTTAAAGGGGTCAACCTATTCACCCCTCCCCTCTAGTTTGACATTCCACCTAATCCAACACGTGGTATCAGAGTTGGGCTCTCTTGTCAAGGGTCTAACAACCCAGAGAGATTTGGTAGAATGGAAAACAAAGGGTTCATACCTGAAGGGTATACTGTGAATAGGCCACCTCTGTTTGATGGCACTAACTATGCGTACTGGAAAAATCAGATGCAGGTATTTCTAAGAGCTCAGGACCATGAGGTTTGGAGAGTCGTGAGCAAGGGACCATATCAGATAGAAGGAGATGAAGAATTGTGGGTGAAGGAGCAGATTCGGAAGTCTAATGTCAATTGGCAAGCCATGAATATCATGCAATGTTCATTGCACCCTATGGAGTTTTCACGAGTATCTTCATGTACCAGTGCCAAGGAAATGTGGGACAGACTCCAAGTGATTTATGAAGGTACGTACGAGGTAAGGGAGACAAAAGCCAATATGCTAATTTCTGAATATGAAGCTTTTAGGATGAAACCAGAGGAAAACATATCTGAAATGTATGCCCGACTAACCTTACTGGTGAATGGTCTTAAAGGTCTAGGAAAGGCCTACACAGATTATGAACTGGTTAGGAAGATTCTCAGATCTCTAACTCCAATTTGGCACACCAAGGCCACTATTGTTGAGGAATCTAGGAACCTTCCCACCACTACTCCTGATGAACTTATAGGATCACTAATGGCTTATGAGCTGAATTTCAAAAGGGCAGATGAGGATGTGAAAAAGAAAAAACCTCTTGCATTGAAGGCAGGACCAAGAAGCAAGGAGAGTTCTGATGAAAGTCACTCATCTACCTCAGAAAATGACTCAGGTGAGATAGCAATGCTCACCAGAAAATTCAGGAAGTTTCTAAGGAAGGAAGGTAAATTTAGAAGCTACAGAAGACCAGAGGTAAGAAAGAGTACAAAGTACAAATCAGAGAACTCTAGGAAATCTGACAAGGTTGTTTGTTATCAATGCAGGAAACAAGGTCACATCAAATCCGAATGTCCAGAGAATGTGAAGAAAGCCCAACCGAAATGGAAGAACAAGAAACCAAAGGCCATGATAAGCACATGGAGTGACGAGGAGAAAGATAAAGATGAAGAAGAAAGTACATCTGAAGAAGAGAGTGATGCTAAGTTGTGCTTCATGGCTAAGGGAGATGATAATGATGAGGTAACTTCTTCTTCTGAGAATTTCTCTTGTAGTGATTGGGAAGAAGCATTCAATGAACTGCTAGACAAATATGATCATGTAAAGAAAGAGAATAAATCACTCAAGAAGAAGAAAAATCTGACTAGCCAAGAGAATTCATTAAATGATAAAATCAAGTGCCTAGAAGCTGAAAATGTCAGTCTAAGAAAATCTCTTTGTGAAAATGACGAATATAGAGATCAAGTAATAGAGATGAAGAGAGAAAATGAATTCTTACTGAAAACTCAGGATGACCTGGAACTAAAAATGCAAAAATTGGAGAATGATGCAAAAATTGCTAAAGAAAAATATGAAGCTGTTCAAGGAGTGAATCAGGAACTCCAAGAAAACTTGAAGAAAATGGAAGATGAAAATTCAAGTAAACAAGCCTCTCTTGAGAAATTAACTCAAGGTAAAAATAATCTTGAAGCTGTCATGGGAATAAAAAGTAATTTTGGAAAAGAAGGACTTGGTTATAATCCAACCAAGAAGAAGGATATAGGAACAAGATTTATAACCTTTGTTTCTGAACAAGGCTCATCTGAACAGAACTTGTGTGAGAAGGTTCAAGAAGAAGTAAAACATATAGAACAAATCAGAAAAGAAAAGGGCAAAGAGAAAATGTATGATACTGGCAATGCCAATCTTCATAAGAATGTGCCCAAATTCAGAAGCAAATCCTCAGGTCAGCCTATAGATTCTAGCTCATCAACTCAATATCGAGGATATGAAAATTAAAAGAGTCATAGGGCTGGTACTCAACAGTCGCGTCAACGCACTAGGCGTCCTGCGTCCACTCAACCCATGTACCAAGGGTCTTACAGAAACAATACTAGATCAAACCCTTGGGCGCGTCAACGCAGTGTCCGCACTGCGTCAACGCATATACCCTTCCCCAGTGGGCACTCCTTGAGAAACATGAGAATGAGTCGACGCAACCACTTCAGTGTGTCAACACACCCTACATACCTGCACCCTTATGGCAGAAAGACTCACTGGATGAGTCAACGCTATCAAGTTACTGGGTCTACGCAGCGAACCTTCATGCCATCTAGAGCTCATTATTCCTACAAGAACTCACACCTTAAGTTTCCCAATGACTCTTGGAGTCACAATAACTATTGGAATAAAAATAAGAACAACACCTCATACGTCTCTAATGACAGAAATGGTTCAAAGAGGTCATTCTAAAAGGTAGCTCAATCCAATCAAAAGAATCTCAATTCCATGGAACCCACATCTCGAAAACCCTCAACACAACAGATCTGGATTCCCAAAAGCATGTTGTCTTACTTGACACAATCATATGGTCTGATGGGACCCAAGTGTATTTGGGTTCCAAAATCTATTGGTTGATGTGAATTGCAGGAATGCCTTGCAGCCGTACATAATCGGTGGTATCTCGACAGTGGCTGTTCAAGGCACATGACGGGCGACAAAGCTAAATTTTGTTTCTTGGTTGAAAAAGATGGAGGTCATGTCACCTTTGGGGGGAACAATAAAGGTAAAATCATCGAAAAGGTAAAGTTGGCAATAATCCTCTGAATTCTATTGATGATGTGTTACTTGTTGAAGGGCTAGAATACAATCTTCTAAGTATCAGCCAACTGTGTGATAAAGGAAACAAAGTTGTGTTCGAATCCCATGCTTGCACTATTCTTGATATGAAGTCTGAAAAAGTTAAGTTCATTGGAAAAAGAATAAACAACATGTACATGGTGGATTTAGATGATCCTGCACACAATAATCTTTGTCTTGCTGTGAATAAAAATGAACTTGCTTGGCCTTGGCACCGTAGGCTAGGGCATGCTAGCTATAGTGTCTTGCATAAGTTAGTAAAGTTCAACATGGTGAATGGTCTGCCAGATGCATTCTTTAAACAAAATGACAAAGTCTGCAATGCATGTACTCAAGGTAAGCATACTAGAAAGTCATTTAAGTCCAGACTTGAAAATAAATCCTCTAAACCTTTTGAACTCATTCATATGGACTTGTTTGGACCCACTAGAACAGCAAGTGTAAGTGGATGCAAATATGGATTCGTTTTAGTGGATGACTTTTCTAGGTTTACTTGGGTGTTCTTTCTAATTCACAAGAATGATGCATTTGAAGAATTTCAGGCCTTCTTTAAGAAAGTAAAGCAGGAAGGTAAGTTTATCATTTCATCAATCATATCAGATCATGGAGGAGAATTTGATAACTCTGAATTTGATGATTTCTGCTGAGCAACCGGTATGTCACACAAGTTTTCCTCTCCAAGAACTCCTGAACAGAATGGAGTCGTGGAAAGGAGAAATAGAACCCTTGTGGAGATGGCCAGAACCATGCTGATAGAAGGAGAACTCCCAAGGAAGTTCTGGGCAGAGGCAGTGAATACAGCTTGTTACATTATAAACAGGGCAATGGTAAGACCTAAGTCCAAAAAGACACCATATGAGCTAATGAAAGGTAAGAGACCTTCGGTTGCTCATTTCAGAGTCTTTGGATCAAAATGTTTTGTTCAAAACAATGACAAACGTGCTTTGGATAAATTTGAACCCAAGAGTGAACCTGCCATTTTTCTAGGATACTCTAGTCACTCGAGGGCCTATAGAATTTTTAATCTAAAAACACAAGCTGTTGAAGAATCCCCTCATGTTGTATTTGACGAACTGAATGAAAAATCTGAGATTGAGCAATCCTGCAGGGACAAGGATGATGGAAAATTCATTGAAGAAAAAGAAGATCAAAATCCTCAAGAGGAAGAGACAAGGGGAAATGAAGTCCAAGCAGAATCAAGCAGTCGAGGTAATGCAGGTATAAATGAAGGTAATTTTCCAATTAATGTTATAACATTAAGGGATCATCCTTTATCTAGCATCATTAGAAATTTGCATGAACCCATTAGAACAAGATCTCAACTTAGAGAAATTGAGGAAATGGACAATTTAGCTCTTGTCTCACACATTGAACCAAAGAATGTAAATGAAGCTTTGAAAGATGAATATTGGATAAATGCCATGCATGAAGAATTAAATCAATTTGAAAGAAATAAAGTGTGGCACCTTGTCCCAAGACCCAAAGAACATACTGTAATTGGAACTAAGTGGGTCTTTAGAAACAAACAAAATGAAAATGGTGTTGTTATAAGAAATAAAGCGAGATTGGTAGCACAATGTTACAATCAAGAATTTGGGATTGATTTTGAAGAATCCTTTGCTCCAGTAGCTAGACTAGAAGCTATTAGGTTGCTTCTCGCTTATGCTTGCTGTCATGAAATAAAATTGCATCAAATGGATGTGAAAAGTGCCTTTCTTAATGGCTTAATAAAAGAAGAAGTGTATGTGGAACAACCCCCCGGATTTGAATGTATAGACTGTCCTAACCATGTGTACAGGTTGGATAAAGCCCTTTATGGACTCAAACAGGCACCTCGAGCATGGTATGATAGACTCAGCTCATTCCTCACTAAAAAAGGGTATTCAAGAGGTAAAGTGGATCAAACTCTCTTCACAAAGGTAAGAAACTCAGATACAATTCTAGTTCAGATCTATGTTGATGATATAGTATTTGGATCCACTAAACCTAGTATGTGTGAGGAATTTTCTAGTCTGATGACTAATGAATTTGAAATGAGTCTAATGGGTGAGCTTCAATTTTTTCTAGGTTTACAAATCACCCAAAGCAAGGAGGGATGCTTTATCAATCAGGCAAAGTACATATCTGAATTGTTAAAGAAATACAAAATGGAAAATTTGAAAGCCATAAGCACTCCCATGAGCACCAACATAAATTTGGATGCAGATCTGACAGGTAACCAAGTAGATGCAAAGACTTATCGAGGTATGATCGGATCACTTCTCTATCTTACAGCATCTAGGGCAGATATTCAATTTTGTGTATGCATGTGTGCTCGTTTTCAATCCGATCCTAGAGAATCCCACTTAAGTTCTGTCAAATGTATCTTTCGATACCTTGCTGGAACTCAAGATTTAGGGATTTGGTATCCTACATCTTGCTCCTTTGATCTTATATCCTATTCAGATGCAGACTATACTGGATGCAAACTTGACGGGATAAGCACAAGTGGCTATTGCCAATTTTTGGGAGGGTGCTTGATCTCTTGGGCATCCAACAAACAACATTCAATGGCACTATCCACTGTAGAGGCAGAATATGTCGCTGCAGGGAGCTGTGGCACTCAAGTGTTGTGGATAAAGCACCAGCTCCAGGATTATCAAACTGATCTTGGATGTGTCCAAATATTGTGTGATAACACCAGTGCCATAAACCTGGCCAAGAATCCCATCCAGCACTCTAGGACCAAACATATTGAAATAAGGCATCATTTCCTACGAGATGAAGTGAATAAGGGCAGCTTTAAATTTGTGTTTGTTGAATCTCAACATCAATTAGCTGATATTTTCACCAAGCCTCTGAACAATGAAAGATTTTCTTTTCTCAGAAGAGAGCTTGGTTTGTGTAACTCTCATCTGAATGCCTAACATGATAACATGTTTTCCTATGAAAATTGCTTAATTTACCTTGTCTTGGAATGAATTATCTTTGCCCTGCATAAATTGAAAACTGCATATGGTTGGTTGAGTCTCATATTCAGGGGGAGTTTAGTCAGAGTATAAGAACATTATTTTAAACCACATCATAAATAAAATTCCTTCATGTAAAAGCAACTAATCTTCTCCCAAACATTCAGTCATGCATAGCTTAAGGGGGAGTGATTCTTTAACTGGTCAGTAATATGTGCTGAGAGTTCAGCTTGCAACCCAACCTGTGGAATGGTTTGCTAATCTGTCAACAAGGCTGAGTTGACGCTGTGATGAGATTGAGTTAACGCTGTGGACAATTGCTTTCGGAAACTGAACAAATCTTTGAACTGTCTAGTTGGATGAGTTGACGCAGTAATGAGGCTGGGTTAACGCACTGAGCAATAATTCTTGGAAACAGAATTGGTTTTTGAGCTAGCTCTGAGTTAAAGCAGTAGTGCCATGTTGGAATCTTTCTGTTATTTTTTTTGGAAACTTCCTCATCTCAAATAAACTTGCTATGTCTATCTATCTCATTCCTTCCATTCTTATCCCTCAATAAAGCCTCCTTGACATCCTAGTATGAGGGAAAATCTCTAGAGCACTGTGATATGTGGATAATGTCCTAAATTCAGGGGTTGTTAAAGTGATAATTCCTAATGAGCATAAGACATATTCTGATTGGCTCCATGAAGTGCTAATGATCAGAGATCTACTGTTCTTCGATGATTGAATTCTAAAACCCTCGAACCTAATAATGTCTTGTGTATGGAATAAATACTGAACAATTTAATAAAACTGGGATCTTTTCATGTATCGAACCTTATTGTTTAAAAGTAAAGAAACCTCTATGAGGAAAGGAAGTTAATATCGGTATTGGTGTCAAACTCACAAAGGGTCTAATATGTGCTAGAGAAATTCACCACACATATATGTTATTAAATTCAGAGCAATGGCGGATATACACTGAGAAACTAACTCTATGCACCAAAGTCATGCTAAAGAGGAAGTCATGAGGTTGACTGCTATCTCTGGTATCAATCAAAAGTCAACTCATTACAGAGCAATGGTGACTGTCAACTGAGAAACCACCTTCATGCACCTATGAAGTGCTGAAAGGCGTGTCATGAGGTAGGTTACCAACTCTGGTGCATTAAGCAAAATAGTCAGCCATGCTGAGTAACCAGGGACTCTGGTGTCTGATAAACATGTGTACCTATGTAAAAAGGCTAGCTGTACTTGACTGCCATTGAGAATGTTGAAAATAAGTATTAAAAATTCAAATTCTTCCATAAATGAATACATGTGGGTGCGATTGATCTAAAAGCTATGTGACCCCTAGAGTTTATCCTCAATACCGGTTAAAATTTTCTCCCTCAGTAAGGGCCTCTTGAAATTGAAAAATAAAGGGGACTGAAATGAAAATGCTCCCGGTGTGAAAAGAGTTCAATCTTTACTCCTGACATGAATTCTTAGTGTTCATGGTTTTAATTTAATATCTTAAGAACATTTTATCTCTTAATCATTAAAAGGACTGGTGTCCTTCTCAGTATATCCTTTTCATGGGAATTTGATCAGCAACAATTAAAAATCCTTGAATATGAGCATATCTACTCACTATCTCAGTATATTAAGAAAATTCATTGTACGGATGTCTTTCCTGCTACTCTTCTTGCAATATTCGTATATTTTCGCTTCACTGAGTCGACGCAATATCCCTTGGCGTCAACGCAATGATTCGAGTACTAATTTTTTTTCTTTTCCGGTTCACCAACTTGAACCGGTTGAACCGCTCACTAAAAAGGGTTTCGAAGCTTCTTTAAAAGCGTAGCGTGACCGCTGCGTGTCTCCATTTCTTTCGAAACCCCTTGTCATTCTACCTTCCTTGTTCTCCAAAACCCTCACGGCACTTTCCTGTTCCATTCATCCCGCTGCCATGGATCCTCCGACATCCACTAATAAGGGGAAGAAGAAGGCAGAGGAACATCAAAGAACTTCAGCATCGGCCGAAGGCAAAATGGAGCCCCGCTCCAAAGCTGCTCACGATAAAGGGAAGAGGAAAGAGACGCGTCCACACGATCCGAGCCCGCCAACCAAAAAGAGAAAGGCATCTGATGTCAGGACAGCAAGGCATGGTTCATCTTCAGGTGCTGCAACGGGACAGAAAAGTGCAGACAACTCTCTTACCGTCACCGTGGAGGAACCTCTGAAAGTTCTCATTTCCCGGTATATTGCTGCTACCGACCATGAAATGCTTGAAGTTTTTTCGTAACTATTTCCTACTTTGGACTATCAGGGCTGGTGTTCTTTTGTTACAACCCATAAGGTTTATTACCCCACCCTGGTCAGAGAGTTCTACCAAAATTTGAAGTATGAACCTCACATTCCAAAACTTACATCAACTGTCAGGAATGTTAGTTTTGAATTATCAAATAAATTGTTTGCCAGAGCCTGGAAAATCCCCAAGAGTGGAGTTCAGCTACATAGCTTTGAGTATGACGAGCATGATGCTTATGCTCTCCTGACTGACAAACCTAGTGATCCTTCCGATGTCAGGGAAACTTACTTATCCAGTCTCAAAGCAAATCAATTCCCTCCATTGAATAGATTGCTCCACCATATGTGAACATCAATGATCACACAGAGTAGTGGTAGGGAAAGGTGAGATGCAGAGATTTCTCCTATACTGTATGCTGAAAAGAATACACATTTCCCTGCCTGATGTAGTTATTCAAACTATGGGGTCTTGTATGCATCAATCCAGAACACTTCCTTATGCTACTCCCTTGACTGCCATTTTTCGAAAAGTTGGAGTAGATTTTGGTTATGAGAAGAAAATAATCATCCCTCAAGGGAATGTTTACACCGTTTCTTATATTCAGAAGTTTATGGGCTTTAAAATCATTCATGGTAAGCTAGTTAGAATTCTTCCCAGTCAGCAAACAGCTCCATTGGAAACAGGTCAGGCATCAAGAACAGACACTGCAGATGCCAATCAAGTGAACAGGACAGAGGTACCAATTCCACTTGCGGTGAGAGAAGAAAGACCAGAAGGTTGTTCAGCAAGAGGAGAGCATGAGTTTGAGGAAACTTTTGCTAGATCATCAAGCCCTCAGTTGGAAACTGGGGAACCCAGTGGCTCTGCACCTACAATGGAACCCCTTATGACTGGAGCCATTGGAGTTTATAGAAGAACTTTTCCAACTTCTGATGCAGCTCCACCTCCAGCAACTGTTGAAGAGATGTTCGCACACATGACTATGATGTTGCAGCGTCAGGATGCAAAGATGGACAAGTTAATGGAGTTTACAAATTATCATCTAAACAAACTGACTTCTTAGATTATACAATTTGAAGTTTCCGTCTTATCAGAGTGGCAAAAATTCTTGCTCACCAAGATGTTAACTGACCAAGCTACAAGGACCGTCTTGCAAAACATATCATCTCTCCTTGACAAGTTATCCACACTGGTGAACGATATGCACAGCAATCAATCTTCATTTTTTCAATCCCTTGCCAAGATTACTGATTTATGTTTTGATGTGAGGATAGCAGTTGAAACCCTCAAAAGTCCTGTCAATGCACTTCCCCAATGCCTCAAAGTCTTGTTAGAAAAGATTGGCAAAGTGACTGCAGTAGTTAAGTCACTTGGGGACAAGTTTCCAAATAAGGAATCTGTCACAGCTGATCTTTCTTCTGCCCTTGACAGTGTAAGCACCACTCTTAGTCATCAGCTGGGCGAACTCTCTCAGGATATCCGAGCTTTACTGGCCAGAGATCAATCTGCCTCAAGACAGCAGCTTCGCCAGCCACCTCCAGGACCTCAGTCTACTCAAGGGCAATCCTCTCGTCAGCAACAACAACCTTCTTCTGCCAGAAGATACAATAGCTTCTTCCCATCTTGAAATAGCTCTTCCACATCTACTCCCCTTCCTGATGATGTCAAAGGGGGAGAATCATGCAGTCAAGCTGGAATCTAGACTAGAGCTCATTGCATCTGCATCAATCATGTTGACTAACTAAATGTTTTTCTTCTTTTTGTCTGGTTCTATGATGTAAAATCTTGAACTTGAATGAATGACAAACTTAAAGTTTGATTTAGTCACTGAATTGATTTCCTGTTAATCTGAAGTTTCTTGCCTGATATGAATAACCATGGTTGTTTGGATGCAATGGCATTAATGGCATTCACCTCATAGTTGCCATCATCAAAAAGGGGGAGATTGTCGTGCCCCTGGTTTTGATGATGACTACAATGAGATATGAATGATGTATTCAATTTCAATGCTGAATTAAATCTTGATTCAATAACACTTTCACTTGATTTCATTCTTGTTGCAAGAAAGGAACAGGGTCGACGCTGGGAGCTTAGAGCGTCCACGCATCAGTTGAAGAAGCCTTCACTGATACCTCTCATAGTGTTAACTCCACGAAGCAAGCAGCGTCAACTCATCATATTCTGAAGCAGAGACCTTCACAGGTTATTCCACTGCGTCAATGCCACAATAGAGCAGCGTCGACGCAGCAGTTACAAAGGGAGAGCTAATGGCTTACTGGAATGCCTCAATGCGTTAACGCTACACCAAGACAGCGTCGACACAGCAGTTACAAAGGGAGAGCCAATCGCTTACTGGAATGCCTCAATGCGTTAACGCTACACCAAGACAGCGTCGACGCAGCAAGAAAGACTGCTGTGATTTCAGCCCAGCGGCAAGTAAGTGAGTCGACGCAGCGACCCATGCGTCAACCCATCAAGCCTCAAGCTTTACACAACATGAAGGATTTCAAGGCTGCGTCAACCCTGTGGAGTCAGTGGGTTGACGCCATCTGTTACTTCCTATGTAATTGTGGTGGACCCCATTCGCAAGTGACGTCAAACGACACATCAGCCAAAAGTGCTTGCGTTCTGCTTTTTCCCTCTCGATTCCAGAAGGCTCCACACGATGTAATTAAGGGACTAACCAGAAAATATGGTTGGGTCCCACTAATAATATATATGCTGAATCTGGAAGTGAGCGCGAAAATAATCTAAAGAGAAAAGGAGCATGTGGAATTTCGAAAAAGAGGAGGAGATCAGGTTGAAGCAGAGGAGCTTGCAAGCAGAGTGAAAGACGATCTTCTTCACAATTTTGATCTGTTGAGGATAGAAGAAGAAGATCTGCTGATTGTTGAAGCTCTATAGTGCAGATTTCTGATCTCGAGGCTGATCTTCTGTTGCGTAACATATCTGAGTTTATTCTGTCTATCACTGTGCTTTTTCGTTTGTTACTTGTCTCTCTTTTTGAACTCTACTACATTGTTTTCTCCCTCGTACTGGGTTGTATAGAGGGAGGGGTTGATCCAGTAGTTCGTGCTTGGATCAAGGGATTTGGGTGTGTCGCCTGTAAGCTGTTTGTCAGTGGGTTTGAGAATGTGTTTCTCTAATTAAGCCAAGCTGTAAGGCTCAGCGGTGTTGTGAGGAATTAGTTCCTCAGTATAGCTAAGTTGTGAAGCTCAGCAGGGATCCTCATTGGTTTAGTGAGGGGTGGACGTAGGTCTCCATAGGGAGACCGAACCACCTTAAAAATCTGCGTTCATTGTGTGGTTTGACTTCTCTTATTTCTCTCTTCTCGTTAGATGTTTGTTTAGGCTCGATTCTCCTTGTTGGTTTGTTTTTGATATTATCTCTATCATTCTGCACCATATTTCGAGTGTGATCGTGCTTAGAATTTTAAAGGGGTCAACCTATTCACCCCTCCCCTCTAGTTTGACATTCCACCTAATCCAACAGCCTACCGTGCCGATTGCCCTTGAGCTTCCCATCGCGCCGGGATCCCGCCGCGCCGTTTGGCCCTCGCGCCGGCTCCTATCCATGCCGTTTCATCGTAACAAGAGCTGCCATCCAAATATCTGATGTCTCAACAACTCCATTAAACCCAAATCCAGTCTAAACTCAAATGTCCCATTCCTGTCAACCTCCATGCCAGCCTTCATCGCTTTACGAGGGAATCATGGTTCTTCATCCGGGTCCACGGGAGATACATCAACGGGGGTTTTACCCCTACATTATACCGAATACGATGTTTCTTTGTCACCCCGCTGACCCTCGGAGTTCTGCCACTGCATGTCCTCTAATGGTCCCTTAAGGGGAACATCAACAAACACCATGGTAGCGGACACTATCCCATCACATTCAAATCCTTTTTGGATCCAGGGCTACGCCCGCCTCTCTTTTGGCTTCCATCTCAGCATTCCGTGGGTGGATGACCTAGAATACCCTTTTGGGATAGTCCAAGATAAGGGGGTATGCTGCCGCATTTGTGTTGTAACACCGTTATCACATCCCGTATAGCACGTTTTCCATGCATGTTTTGCATCCCGTCAGTGGAGTCGACATGATAGTCTTATCTCTTTTGCCCCCGAGGCATCCTTTCTTGGCAACTAATCAAGGGTTGTCCTTCTTTGGAAGGACGTAATTAACGTCATAGCCTTTACGGTATGACGGACTCCAGGTCCTGACACGAATATCACAATCGACTGACTGAGTCAGGTCGAGCGCATAATGGATTGTCACTCCGATGACTGGCACGCCTAATATGCCCAATAAAAATAAACCCAAACAAAAAAACATCCCCACATGGTCTCATTTCTTCTCATTGCATGTTTGTTTCTACACATCCATTCTCCCACATTTTCATCATTTGCACTGTCATGCACACACCCTCCCATGCTTTTTGACGCCCTAGGGGTTTAAAAATCCCCCAGGTATCCCCCATTTAAATACTTATGTTCATTTCCCTTCATTCAAGCATTTTCTACACTCCACGTTTCTAACTTGGGTTTTTTCTTGTGTTCTACACTTTATTTTGCAGGTCAGCAGTACACTAACGCGTGGCCCATCCTTTCTGGCCGGCCGGAAAGGGTGGAGGTTGGACCCTTTGTAACTTCTGACGTGGTGGTCTTGCGCGGTTCTCTACCATCCGTTCAAGGAGACGTGCGGTGCGACCTGGACCGTTCTTCTTCTTCCTGCGGTCATGATAGAGCCGTTCAACTGCCAGAGTTCTTCATCATGCGTCCTCTGCAGCGTTCTTAGACGGTCTGTCGTGAGACCGTGCATCGTATAGGCAGTTCTTCCTGAGCCGTATATCTGTACAGCGCTGCACAATAGGCGAGTACCTCTCCCTCTTTCCAAGGTACGGCGTGTTCATCACGTTCGGCGCCTTGGTGGCGATCACAGGTTTTTATTCCTCCCTTTCCCTCTGTCTTCATTCATGTCCCATGTTGGATGTGGTAGGATAGACATGGGAGGGCATTAAGGGATGGACGGGAGGAGAAATATATCTATAGTATGCACCGACTCACTATGGTTATAGTGCAAAGAAATGCACAGACTACGTGTGGGTGTATCCTGCAAGAGTGCACTTTTTGCCAAACCCCAAGATGCATAGACCTTTCGATATGTACAAATGAGAACGTGTACTAACTTCAGTAATGAAATGCACCGATGTTGGTATGCAGACCAAGAAACGCCTTAGGCCAAAGATTGCATCGACTATTGAATGCACTGACTTTGGTGAAAGCATAAACGGGAACAGCACCGAGGATGGATATGCAATGACACGCAATGCACCGTCTTGTGCTCGCAGCAAAAGTTGCACCGACTCAAGCTAACACCAAATGTGTACTGACGCTAACGAAGCTAATACCAACTCTGTGCCAACCTTCTATGAAGTAAGTATGCACGGACCAACCATTGCACCGACCGGAGCTATAGGGAATACCACAGACTTTGTATATACAAAGGCGAAGGCTGCACCGACTTCTGTGAAGAGAAAGTAAGATACGCACTGACCAGATGTTTGACAAAATTTCATACACATAGAACATACACGCACAGATCTGCACGGACCTCAGTTAGCGTGGGCAAAGACTTGCACAGACCTTGGCTATATGTAATGCATGTTATGCACAGACTCTCATATGAAGGACGTGGAACATGCACCAACTATGAATATGCAAACAACTAAGACGTATGCAGATGTTATTTGCCAAGTAACGTGGTATGCACAGACCTGACTATGCACAGACTTCTTTAACCTATGCATGGACTGTATGCAACAAATGCAAGGTACACAGACCTTGTATGCTGAAGGACTCAACTGTGCACAGACATACATTTTATATGAAATGATCAAATGTAAATAAACTTATGCAATCCAGTCTTCACATGACTCATAGATTGTCATCATTAAAACTAGGGTTTCAACTCTTCATTTGGACGAATCTGATGAGCCACTGTCATTACGTACGAGAGATGAAGTGGAAGAAGTCGATTTGACGGAGCTAAATGTTGATGTTATAGGGGAGGAGTAGTCCGATGAAGAAGAGTTTGAATCTAATGAGGCTACTAAGGATGACGAAGATGAGATTGAGTTAGATGTATCATCAGCATGGGCTGGGCTGGATAATATTTGATAATTTAGTAAGGTATTTTTACATTTTTACATAATTTTCAATGACATTTGTAAATCTTATATAATTGTGGATTAATATGCATTAATTTTATTGTTCTTAATAAAGAGATAGTCTGAGGATGTCGTAGTGGGAGTGGGAGGAGACAGGGTAGTGGGAGGGGCACTACTCCCTCCTCTTTGACGTCTACTTTGGGCACATGTATATCTATTTAAATATTTAGCTATATAAGTGTATTAATTATATATCGGCTTAAAAGATTTATTTATTACAAGTCCGAGTGTCGGCTCACCCTCTACACATGGCACACCGCCACCACCGCAGCAAACAGGTATGCCTATTTTGAAAATGCAATGAAATGTTGTGTGATTATATGTTTTACTTATGATATTTAATTCTTACATGTCCCAATGCCCTTCCACAAGCTGTGCAGGGCACACCCCTACCACCTCCCGCTATAGGTATGCCTATTTAAATTTCTAGAAAAATGTTCTTTGATTAAATGTTATGCTTATGACATTTATTTCTTACAGGTCTCAGTGCCCTCCCACCAGCTATGCAAAGCACACGCCCACCACCTCCCGCTATAGGTATGTCTATTTAAATTTATAGAAAAATATTTATTGATTAAATGTTATGCTTATGACATTTAATTCTTACAGGTCCCTGTTAGCGCAGCAAGAGTGATATAGAAGGGGGGGATGAATAGATCACTCCCAATTTGTAAAAACTTAGGCGGAAAATTAATTCTACTGCTTACGCCCCTCCTGAACCCGCACATAGAGAAATGCAAACGCAGTCACCAAACAAGATAGTATAAGTAAATGAGAATGAAGAACTGATCACATGGAAGCAAAGAGACAAGCAGATGGAGAGCGCAGATAATAACAGCAAACCACAAAAGAGGCACTCGGTTTTTAGGTGGTTCGATTACAGTCCGCAATCTACATCCACCCCTCACTCCAACTAGAATGAGGATTCCACTAGACAATGCTAGAACACTACAGACTCAGTCTGCGAACAACATGCTGCCACACAGCTTGAACAACCAAGGGAAACAAATCCCTCAACCAAGCTCTGCTACCCACAGAACTTGAAACCTGTTCCAGCTACCAGCTAGAACAGAACCGGAGACACCTCTCCCTTCCTCCACACACCGGAGGGAACCTGCTAATGACAACCTGTCACTAGCAACACCAGAGATCACCGATCTCTCTTCCTCTGCAACCCAGAGGGAAACCGGAGTAACACTCCCTTCCTCCACACACCGGAGGGGAACCAATTCGAATCAGAAGAATGAACAAAATAAAAAGAAAACAAAATAGAAACAAAGATCAGCGAAGAAGCAGTCGGTTCTGAAAACCAATACAAATGTAGCTTCAAAGGAAGCAATTCATCAAACCACAGACACTGCTCTCTCTCTCTCGAACATACTCCTCTCGGATCTGGACAATATGGGACTCTCTGCTCTTTCTCCTTTCTGGATCGTGCAGCCTCACACAAATGCCTTCTACCTTTTCTTTTCACGATCAAGCTTCTACTGAAGGACGAAGCTCCATATTTATAGCAGATATTGGGCGTGTGGCTGCCAGGTTCCCGCCCATGAACTTTTTGCCAGATCATTTGAATTTCGACCACATGGCAGCATCCTGACTGGGTTGCCATCCACGTGTCATGTTCCTGGTTTCTTGGATCACATGCCAGGTGCCAACCTCGGTTCATGTGCCCAATCATCAGCCTGAATCGCCTGCAGACAGAGACAAAATGAATGTATATACTTAGTTAGTTCAGGCTTTTAAACACGAGTGTATATACTTCAGAAATAGCAATTGAGTAAGTGTGTACAACGTGAGAGAATGTATAGACTTAATGAATAAGCGCATGTGAATGGCAGTGTATAGACATGTGATGAACAATGCATGAACTAGCCTTACCAATGTGTAGACTTTACAATGCTCAGCCACTGTATAGACTTCACGAAGCCTAACCAGTGTACAGACTTGGAACGAGTGTGCTGTGAGCACTATATAGACTCAAGTTATAACAACCGAATACATAGAGTTGTGGTCAGACAACCCAATGTATAGACTTGAAGCAAAAGGCCAGTGTTCAGACTTTGAGGAAGAGATGCACTGTTCGCAATGTACAGACTTGATAGTGTAAGACTCTTAATAAGACGGTGAACAGTGTATTGACTTGATGGAGCGAAGCGATGTGTAGACATGAAGCTCCACGATGGATGTATAGACTTCAAATATCAAGATGCTAAGGAAGACGGACAATGTACAGACTTGCTGTAACAGTCTGATGTACAGACTTTGCTCGAATGCATGAGACGCTAACTGAGACGCTGGACTCTGTACAGACTTTGCCTAAGTCATGCATGAACGGACGTTGTATATACTTAGTCAATGCAATGCACTATGGATGTATGGACTTACATGAGATGCTCATTGAGACGCTCAATGTATACACTTCAAGCCCAGTGTATAGACTCTCAGCCAGAGTGAGACGATGCATGAGACGCTCGGCTGTACAGACTTGCAAAGTTCTGAATGAGACGATCGGATGTAGGACCGATGTACAGACTCTGAATGTGAAGGCAGGCTGTATAGACTTGAATCGCTTGAAGCGATGTAAAGACTTGGTGAGGCTCAAGCAGTGTACAGACTTGTGAAGGCTTCAGCGTTGTACAGACAAGGAAGTACCACTGTGGATGTATAGACTTGATGATCCACTGTGGATGTATGGACTTGAGCGAATGAAGCCGATGTACAGACTTACCGATTAGAAGCCACTGTACAGACTTTGAAGAGCAGTTCAATGTATAGACTTTGGTACCCAGACAGATAATGTTCAGATGGGTCGACGCATCAGCAAGGGTGGGTCGACCCACTACTGTCCTTACTAACTAAGCAGAGTGTAGACAGAATCAAGATAGCATGCTTATCTGACAACCATATGAACTGTACTCACTCACATGATGAAACAGCATAAATCTAGAGATAGAAGATTGATTTATAGTGTGAGACATCATCAAAACCATAGGGATGCAACAATCTCCCCCTTTTTGATGATGGCAACACTATGAATCAAGCAATATCAAAGTTCAACAAGAAATTAATATCAGCTGCAACAAACAGAGTAAATTCAAGGCATGTTCATGCAAATGAATTAAACATTCCCTACCACACACTCTCATCTCCCCCACAACTCATAAACATATCTTCCCCGAAGCAACATGACTCCCCCAAAGCTCAAGACAAATCCAAGACTCACTGATATTGCAGAACTTCTCTCCCCCTTTGACATCAGCAAAAAGAAATACATAATGTATGACAGTGCTGGAAACATGAAGAAGAAGGGTAGTAACTTCTTAGTGCAGAAAGTCACGAGTAGGGCTTAAGAGAATAAGTGAGTTTCTAATCTCAAGAGAAGATTCTTTAAACTCCAGTACACAATAGAGAAGTAGAATGATAGAAAAGTTTATCATCATACATAGTGTATGATTTAGAGCAGGAGTTAACAAGTATGGCTAGATATAGCTGATCATTCAACTATCCCACAAGACAGCAAGAAACGAAATCAGAGAGGTGTTCTCAAGGTATTGAGGACTAGCAATCCATTAGTTGCATAACAACAAGGAATTTTTTTTTCTTTTTGAGATGATTTTCAAGAAGATCAATGAGTAAGTTGGTAGTTCACTCCTTTGACATTAGGGAGACACCTTGATTAGAGGCCTGAATCCCTAGTTACTCAGAGTGAGTACCTCATTACTTCCTTCCCCCCCCCCTTTTTTTTAAGGAACAGAGTTAGTAACTGTGGCTTTTGACATGAGGAAACACCTTGATTAGAGGCCAGAGTCCCCAGTTACTCACCAGCAAGTCACCATTGCTCTGTCATGTCTTTTCATTTATTTTAAGCATTTGACACCTCATGACATGGGAGAAATATTCATTTCATTGATGAAGCTCCCAGTTTCTCAGTGATCAAAACAGAACATGTTTGTTCAGTTAAGCCCTTGAGTTAAAGAGATAGAATGATTGAAAATAATACCAGGAGGACTATTTCTTGAATTGAGTCTTGAAGTCTAGATTTCAAGCTGATTGGGTCAGATATCAAGACATACAGGTTTTGGCCTGAACCAGAATCAATGACAATGTAGGAAGATATACTTTATGCAATTAGTCCAGATCTCTGAAGGAGTACCAAAGGAAAGATTCTAACTGGATTTTAGAGTCACTGACTTATAAACTTAAGAGATAAGTGACACTCTACTGTCTGAGAGAACCACACTAGATCAGTCATGCAAGACCAGCAAAGTTACACATCTGGACAGTCCTTTTGAATCTGTCAAAGAACTTCTCTTTTCACATTACAACTCAGCTCCCCCTAAGACATAGCATTCCTCAATAAAAATAATCCAGCATAATCTCAAAGCTTCCCCTCACTCAAAGCATTCCTGAAAGCTAACCAGCAGACATTCTGAACTCCCCCTTAAACTAGCATGACATAAGGCTCAATATCAGACAAACACAACTCCCCCTCACAACAAGAACAGGCTTCATAATTAAGACAATTTGAATAAGCCTAATTCTCTTCTCAATGTGGTGAATTTTTCATTATCCAGAGGTTTTGTGAATATGTCAGTAATCCGATTATCTGTGCCTACATGAATCAGTTCAAAATTATTCTTAGACACCTCATCTCTTATAAAATGATGTCTTATCTCTATGTGTTTGGTTCGTGAATGCAAAACATGATTTTTAGCAATATTGATGGCACTAGTATTATCACAGTAGATTGGTGTGCACCCCAGGTCTACTTGGTAGTCCTGAAGCTGGTGTTTAATCCATATGACTTGTGTTCCATAACTCCCTGCAGCCACATATTCAGCTTCTGCAGTGGAGAGGGCCACAGAATGTTGTTTCTTGGAGCCCCAAGACACTAAACACCCACCCAAGAATTCACAATGGCCACTAGTGCTTTTCCTGTCTAGTTTACAGCCTGCATAACCAGCATCTGTGTATGCTACTAAGTTAAGTGTGTGAGATGCAGGAAACCATAAACCAAGAGAATGAGTAGCTGACAAATATCTGAAAATTCTTTTAACTGTAGCTAAGTGTAATTCAGTAGGTCTAGACTGATACCTTGCACACATTCCTACACTGAATTGAATATCAGGTCTAGAGGCTGTCAAGTAAAGAAGTGATCCAATCATACCTCGATAAAGTTTGGCATTTACTTCTTTACCTGTCTCATCTGCATCCAATGAGGTATTGGTGCCCATGGGTGTTGTAATGTGCTTTAAGTTTTCCATACCAAACCTCTTTAACAGTTCCATTGTGTATTTGGTTTGGTTGATGAAGCACCTGTCCTCTAGCTGCTGTACCTGCAATCCAAGAAAATATTTTAGTTCACCAACCAAGCTCATTTCAAATTCAACAGACATCATGGTAGAGAATTTATCACATAGTTCATGCTTAGTTGATCCAAATACAATGTCATCTACATATACCTGAACTATGATGAGATCTCTATTTATGCCCTTGGTAAATAAAGTTTGATCAACTTTACCTCTTTTGTAGCCCTTGCTGATCAGAAATTCAGACAATCTTTCATACCATGCTCTTGGAGCCTGCTTTAGACCATAGAAGGCTTTGTTTAACCTGAAAACTTGGTTAGGTTGAGGAGAGTATTGAAATCCAGGAGGTTGTTCAACAAACACTTCTTCTTTAATGACTCCATTTAAAAAGGCACTTTTAACATCCATTTGTTGGAGTTTTATATTCTTTGAACAAGCAAAGGCAAGCAACAATCTTATAGCTTCCATCCTAGCAACAGGTGCATAGGATTCATCAAAGTCTACACCGAATTCCTGACAGTAGCCTTTGGCTACTAATCTGGCTTTATTCCTCGAGATGATTCCATCTTCATTCATCTTATTTTTGAACACCCACTTGGTTCCTATGATATTAATACCATCTGGTCTTGGGACAAGCTCCCAGACATTATTCCTTTCAAACTAACCTAATTCCTCACACATAGCATTGACCCAAGCTTGATCAGCTAAGGCCTCTTCTACTGTTTTGGGTTCAATTTGTGAGACTAAAGCAATTAAGTCATCATTATTCACATTTCTAAAATGAGACCTAGTCCGAAGAGGATCTTCAGGATGGCCTATGACATTATCTAATGGATGGTCTTTAAGAAATCTAACATTTGTTGAAGACTCACCTGTTTCTCTTGGCCCTTCCTGATTGGGGGAATTTGTTTCTCCACTCGGCTGAGTCTTTTCTTCTTCTTGTTGGTCTTCTAGAAAATCCCCATCATGATTGGAGTCCCTGTCAAGATTTTCAACATTAGAAACATCTTTCTTTTCACTAAAAAGGATGTGTGGAGACTCTTCCACTTTCTAATCTGATATGTTAAATACCCTATATGCCCTTGACACTTCAGAGTAACCCAAGAATATTCCTGGGGAGCTTTTAGCTTCAAACTTGTCTAAATCTTTCTTATCATTGTTATGAATAAAATATTTTGCTCCAAAAATTCTGAAATGAAACAAGTTTGGTTTCTTACCTTTTAGAAGCTCATAGGGTGTTTTCTTGTGTATGGGTCTTACCATGGCCCTGTTGATTATGTAAGTTGCTGTATTGGCCGCTTCTGCCCAAAACCTTCTAGGTAATCTACTTTCAATCAACATGGTTCGGGCCATCTCCACCACAGTTCTATTTCTTCTCTCCATAATCCCATTCTGTTCAGGTGTCCTGGGAGAAGAAAACCTGTGAGTTATTCCCTTTTTTTCACAAAGATCAGTAAACATGGAGTTTTCAAACTCACCTCCATGGTCAGATTGAATAGAACAGACCTTGTATTTCCCTTCTTGTTTGGCCTTATTGAAAAACAGATTAAACTTTTGAAATGCATCACTCTTATTTGCTAAGAAGAATATCCATGAATATCTAGAGAAGTCATCTATGATGACATAGCCAAACCTGTTTCCATTAAGACTCTGAGTTCTAGTGGGACCGAAAAGGTCCATATGAAGAAGTTCCATTGGTCTAGAAGACAATGGCTCAGATCTTAATTTAAAGGAATTTCTGGTCTGTTTGCCTAGAGTACATGCATCACATGCTTTTGATATCGAGTTGAATTTAATTCTAGGCATGCCTCTAACTAAATCATGCTTGACCAATTTATTTAAAGTTGTAAAGCTAGCATGACCTAGAGGTCTATGCCATTCAAAAGCATCATTTTCAGAGTTGGCAGATAAGCAAATAGTAGATTCAGATTTCTCATCTGAGTCTACAATGTAGACATTATTAATTCTGTTGGCTACAAATTTAACCACATCAGAATTTATTTCAAGGATTTTGCATGAACTATCATCAAATACAACCCTGTGACCCCTGTCACATAACTGACTAATGCTAATCAGGTTGTGTTGAAGCCCTTCCACAAGTAAGACTTTTTCAATGGAGTTTGTGGAAGACTTACCTACTGTACCAACTCCAATTATTTTACCTTTGTTCTTTCCTCCAAACTTGACCAGACCCCCTGGCTTCATCTCTATCTTGCTAAACTTGGATCGGTCTCCTGTCATATGCTTGGAGCAGCCACTGTCGAGGTACCACTTGTTGTCTTCAGCTGCTAGGCCGACCTACACAAATACATCAAGCAGAGTGATTTGGAACCCAAGATGAGTTGGGTCCAAGGACATTGTTCAAATCTCTGATCAAGTGTTTAGGTATCCAGATTTGCTTCAGCATGGTTTTCCCTGGCACCTTCCTTTCTGGTTTATTAAAGTTGAATCCAGCTGGACTGGAGAAGTGAGTTCTATTCCATTCATTAGTCTTCCTATTCCTAGGAAATTTCCTGTAATCTTGTTGATTAACATATTTTTGACCATGAAAATTATTTCTCCAGTAGGTCCTGTTTGGACCCATCTGATTGTTGTAATTCCAGCTCTTATTCTGATTCACTTTCTTGGTCCATCTATCATTTGTGTTCTGGTGAGTGGGCTTAGTGATATTCTTCATAAAATTCATTCCCATCTTAAATGGTTGTCCAGCACTGGTTTTTGTGTTTTCTTTAGGACTTTGAATTCCCTTAGTGTTGTTTGAGCTGGATGGTGTGTCCAGCTTCTCTTTTCCCTTCTCTGGGCAGAAGGTGATGGTCTTGAATTGCAAGGGTCCCTTGTTGGTTGGGTCATAGCCTAGACCCTCCTTATTGAAATTGACCCTAGTCCCTAGTATAGCATCTAAACTAGTTTTTCCTTGGACAAACTTTTCTAAGACTTTCTGTTTGTCTTCCAGCTCCTTTTGAAGGGACTCAGAATTTTTTAGGAGTTCGGCATTTACTTTCTTCACAGCTTCATATTTCTCTGAGTTCACTCTAATTTCATTCATGCTTTCTTCAATTTTAGTTTTAAATTCATTGAGCTGATTTTGACTTTCTTGAATTTCTCCCTTGAGCTTATCATTTTCTTTCCTTAGTGAGGTCATTTCTTCTAGTTGTTCTTTTTGCTTCTCATTTTCCTCACAGACCAGAGTTTGTTCTTCAACATTTGTGTTAAATTTTCTTTTCAGAACTCTGTGCTCTTTACTAAAAGAATTAAATTTATCTAACAATTCACCATAAGCATCCTCCCAGTCATCAATTGAAAAATTTTCAAAAACATTTATTACCTCCTCTTCACTGTTTGCCATAAGGTAAATTCCATCTTCATATTCTTCTGAGGAAGTGTCTTCGGGGTCTTCTTCTTCCTCGCTCCATGTGCAGACCATCGCCTTTGGCTTCTTCTTCTTCTGCACCTTTATGTTTTTCTTCTGAAGATAGGGACCCTTCTTCTGGAGGTCTGGGCATTCGCCTTTCATATGTCCATGTTTGTTACAATTAAAACAAGTCAGTCTCTTAGGATTTATATCCCTGTAATTAGTAAATTCAGCATTCTTGTTGAAAGAGTGTGGCTTCTTCTTCCTAAAGGTCTTTCCCTTTTTCTTCAAAAATTTTCTGAACTGTCTAGTGAGCATTGCCTGCTCCTCCTGGTCGAGATTTGAAAAACCTTCAAGCTCGGACTCGGACTCGGGGCTACTGCTGCTGCTCCCGCTGTTGCTACCCTTGTTGCGGGATACCCTTAGAGCCACATTCTTAGGCTTCCTCTCACTTCCTTCTCCACCTCCTTGGAAATTCATCTCATAGGTCATAAGGGATCCTATGAGTTCATTCACAGTCAAGATAGTCAGATCTTTTGACTCCTCAATCACAATGGCCTTAGTGTGCCATGCCGGGGATAACGATCTAAGAATTTTCCTGACTATATCTGCCTCAGCAAGATCCTTCGCTAGCCCTTTAAGAGTGTTTGTGATCAAGGACAACCTGGCATACATTTCAGTTATATTCTCATCTGCATTCATCCTAAACATTTCATACTTAGAAGTGTAGAGGTTTACCTTCGAGGCTTTCACTTGAGCTGTACCTTCACAGATCAATTGCAGCTCATCCCACATTCGCTTGGCAGTCTTGTAGGCAGATATACGGGCATATTCCCCTGGATGAACAGCACACTGGATGATGTTCAGCGCCGTCCAGTTGAGTGAAGAGAGCTTGACATGGTCATCTGTCCAAGCGTCCTCATTTGGTGGCAGATCATATGGCCCCACAGTAATTACTCTCCACAGTTTATGGCTCTGAGCCCTGATAAACACTTCCATCCTGTTCTTCCAAAACAGATAGTTACTACCATCAAAATACGGAGGGCGACTAATGGATTGACCTTCGGCCATGAAGGTTCTAGGACCACTGGCATTTCCTTGACCGTTCGTCCACATGGCGTAAACCTGCTCTGATACCAATGTTAGCGCAGCAAGAGTGATATAGAAGGGGGGGATGAATAGATCACTCCCAATTTTTAAAAACTTAGGCGGAAAATTAATTCTACTGCTTACACCCCTCCTGAACCCGCACACAGAGAAATGCAAACACAGTCACCAAACAAGATAGTATAAGTAAATGAGAATGAAGAACTGATCACATGGAAGCAAAGAGACAAGCAGATGGAGAGCGCAGATAATAACAGCAAACCACAGAAGAGACACTCAGTTTTTAGGTGGTTCGATTGCAGTCCGCAATCTACATCCACCCCTCACTCCAACTAGAATGAGGATTCCACTAGACAATGCTAGAACACTGCAGACTCAGTCTGCGAACAACATGCTGCCACACAGTTTGAACAACCAAGGGAAACAAATCCCTCAACCAAGCTCTGCTACCCACAGAACTTGAAACCTGTTCCAGCTACCAGCTAGAACAGAACCGGAGACACCTCTCCCTTCCTCCACACACCGGAGGGAACCTGCTAATGACAACCTGTCACTAGCAACACCAGAGATCACCGATCTCTCTTCCTCTGCAACCTAGATGGAAACCGGAGTAACACTCCCTTCCTCCACACACCGGAGGGGAACCAATTCGAATCAGAAGAATGAACAAAATAAAAAGAAAACAAAATAGAAACAAAGACCAGTGAAGAAGCAGTCGGTTCTGAAAACCAATACAAATGTAGCTTCAAAGGAAGCAATTCATCAAACCACAGACACTGCTCTCTCTCTCTCGAACATACTCCTCTCGGATCTGGACAATATGGGACTCTCTGCTCTTTCTCCTTTCTGTATCGTGCAGCCTCACACAAATGCCTTCTGCTTTTTCTTTTCACGATCAAGCTTCTACTGAAGGATGAAGCTCCATATTTATAGCAGATATTGGGCGTGTGGCTGCCAGGTTCCCGCCCATGAACTTTTTGCCAGATCATTTGAATTTCGACCACATGGCAGCATCCTGACTGGGTTGCCATCCACGTGTCATGTTCCTGGTTTCTTGGATCACGTGCCAGATGCCAACCTCGGTTCACGTGCCCAATCATCAGCCTGAATCGCCTGCAGACAGAGACAAAATGAATGTATATACTTAGTTAGTTCAGGCTTTTAAACACGAGTGTATGTACTTCAGAAATAGCAATTGAGTAAGTGTGTACAACGTGAGAGAATGTATAGACTTAATGAATAAGCGCATGTGAATGGCAGTGTATAGACATGTGATGAACAATGCATGAACTAGCCTTACCAATGTGTAGACTTTACAATGCTCAGCCACTGTATAGACTTCACGAAGCCTAACCAGTGTACAGACTTGGAACGAGTGTGCTGTGAGCACTATATAGACTCAAGTTATAACAACCGAATACATAAAGTTGTGGTCGGACAACCCAATGTATAGACTTGAAGCAAAAGGCCAGTGTTCAGACTTTGAGGAAGAGATGCACTGTTCGCAATGTACAGACTTGATAGTGTAAGACTCTTAATAAGACGGTGAACAGTGTATTGACTTGATGGAGCGAAGCGATGTGTAGACATGAAGCTCCACGATGGATGTATAGACTTCAAATATCAAGACGCTAAGGAAGACGAACAATGTACAGACTTGCTGTAACAGTCTGATGTACAGACTTTGCTTGAATGCATGAGACGCTAACTGAGACGCTGGACTCTGTACAGACTTTGCCTAAGTCATGCATGAACTGACGTTATATATACTTAGTCAATGCAATGCACTATGGATGTATGGACTTACATGAGATGCTCATTGAGACGCTCAATGTATACACTTCAAGCCCAGTGTATAGACTCTCAGCCAGAGTGAGACGATGCATGAGACGCTCGGCTGTACAGACTTGCAAAGTTCTGAATGAGACGATCGGCTGTAGGACCGATGTACAGACTCTGAATGTGAAGGCAGGCTGTATAGACTTGAATCGCTTGAAGCGATGTAAAGACTTGGTGAGGCTCAAGCAGTGTACAGACTTGTGAAGGCTTCAGCGTTGTACAGACAAGGAAGTACCACTGTGGATGTATAGACTTGATGATCCACTGTGGATGTATGGACTTGAGCGAATGAAGCCGATGTACAGACTTGCCGATTAGAAGCCACTGTACAGACTTTGAAGAGCAGTTCAATGTATAGACTTTGGTACCCAGACAGACAATGTTCAGATGGGTCGACGCATCAGCAAGGGTGGGTCGACCCACTACTGTCTTTACTAACTAAGCAGAGTGTAGACAGAATCAAGATAGCATGCTTATCTGACAACCATATGAACTGTACTCACTCACATGATGAAACAGCATAAATCTAGAGATAGAAGATTGATTTATAGTGTGAGACATCATCAAAACCATAGGGATGCAACAATCCCAATGCCCTCCCACCAGCTGTGTAGGGCACAACCCCACCACCTCCCACTATAGGTATGTCTATTTAAATTTATAGTAAAATATTTATTGATTAAATGTTATGCTTATGACATTTAATTCTTACAGGTCCCAGTGCCCTCCCACCAGCTGTCCAAGGCACGCCCCCACTACCTCCCGCTACAAGTATGTCTCATTCAATTTATAGTCAAATACTATTTGATTAAATGTTATGCTTATGTGATTTAATTCTTATAGGCCCTAGTGACCCTGTCGGCTCCTCCACCCAGCCGCTATAGGATGTCGACAGTCGTCACGAGGGCGAGGGAGGCGGGACCCATGATGGACGTCTACCGGCTAGATCTCTGGGTAAATTTATATGGTTATGAATTATATTCATTATTTATCCTTTAACTATCTAATGCCCACTATTTTAACATTTGTAATTGCAGTGACAAATTAGAACCTACCAGAGCTATCCGTCATTCTATGAGACTAGTAATTGTACATGTTCCCAGGCCGCCAATGTCTTTCAAAGAATTTTCGATCAGCGTCTAGGATTTATTGTTCGACATGTTCACAGTAAGTAATTTAATCATTTATTTCACATCTTTCCCAAACTCAATTCAAAACAGTATACTAACCCATATAACTTAATTTATTTACAGTGGACTTATTAGTTCATGAGTGGACTGGATGAGGCGAGAGCTTGTTCTGTCTGGGAGGCTGTTGTGCAGATAAATTACCGAAAGACATTGCATGAGGCCCGAGTAAGGGCTCAGAAAATGCTGGTGGAAGCCAAGACCAACAGCTGTGGAAGGAGCACTGCCCTCTTTGGATGAGGAAGGAGTATTGGGACGCTATTTGTGACAAATGGGCCGAGCCCAATGACGTTGACACACATTTTCAGCCTATAAGTTGAGTTATTTCTCTTATTCTCCTTTATAATGCTCCGAATTATCCATTATTTTGGAGTCATCTTTGATAGTGTTTCGAGTCTCTTTTTGACCATTTTTCAAGCCCATTGAGTTTTGGAGACCGTTACCTTTGATTCCCCAACTTTTGGGTCCGTTTCGGACAGTTCGGGAGGTCGAACGGGCGCCCGAAAATTTCCTGAGCAAACTCATGGTCGAGGTCGCCTAGGCGATCGCGTTCAGTGAACAGTATTTTTTTAATTATTTTTATTTTATGGTAGCAGTCCCCTAGGAGACTACCTTCATGAAGGCGGTCCCCTAGGAGACCGCTTTTTGACCATTTTTTCAATTTTTTTTATTTTTTATTTTATTTTTATTTATTTTTAATATCAAGTGACAGTCTTCAGGAGACCGCCACCGTTAAGTAGCGGTCTCTGGAAGAACGTTTTCTCAATTTTTGAGCCAGAAGCATCCGGACGTGCTCCCGTCGAGTAGCTGTCATCCCATGACCGTTTTCTTCAAATGGCGGTCCTTCCATAACTGTTTCTTCAAGTTGCGGTCGCGCGATACACCGTTTTATCAATGCCAAGTCCAGATCATTCTGAAGTCTGATTTCTTTGCCGTAGGACTCTTTGGACTCCTTGTGGGCATCTATTTCAAGGTTAGGCCACCACCTCGGTTTCCATCGACCTAGGGCTCTTATCCCCGCTATTATCTGTCAGATTTATCAACTTATATCCCCAAAATTGGGTGATTATTTTGGAATTCTAACCCTAGGGTTTCTGCATCTTTATATAAACTTGCCCAGTTCTCATGCGCGACGGGGGACTCTTTCTCAGTTTGAGGCGAAGCCATGCCGCATCTCTGACTCATCTATTCGACCTCAACCTAAAGAAGGAAGTATTGGCTTCAATTTCCATACTCAAGGACTTATTTTCGTTGTCTCTCCTCTTAGTTCTTCTTCACCTATTTTTGCAAATCATCACAATCTGCACTTTTCTGCACTCTGCTGCATTTTTCTCCATATTGCATGGCATATTTCCGCAATTATTGTCACGCCCCGACGCGGAATATCGAGGGCGCGAACTAGTCGTAAACAAGCGTGTCGATCAGAGCATGTATAATTTTATTTCTAAAGTCAGAAATGAATGGGAAAATGATACTTTTATTCCATCAAAATGAAGTTTACATTGCTAATTCATAAGCCATAAAGCCAAATACAAACTTCCAATCCAAAATACATCATTCTTGTAAAAACTCTAACGATCTACATAAACCTAGGTAAAAAGGAAAATCACTCTCTCACTCTTGTCCATTCCCTTATTCATTTTCATTTCCTGCAACAATTAACCAAAACGTAGGGTGAGCTAAAATCTCAGTATGATTTTATATCTCTAAGAGCCAGGCAATCTTTAAGTATTAACGATTTAAGCAATTTTATAACTTGTATCGGGAAGTGTATAAACATGAATGGAATTTCCAAGTAATTGAGATAATATGATATCAAGATGAATTTCTAAGTAATTGAGATAATATGATATCAAGATGAATTTTCAAGTAATGACTTTAAACATGTAAAGAATTTCATGTAATTGGCCATTTTCACGCAAGTCAAGTAATTCATGTAATTTTCAAGTAAATAAGTAAACAAGTAACAAGTACGGATAGTGGAATGCCGTAAAAATCTAGCAAGTCATGCACTTCGGTGCAATGCCACACCGTGGTCAATCAACTCCCATGGGAGTACTTTCGGGCGCTCCTCCTAGGACCAGATCGGGCCCCATTAATGTCAGGCATTGGGTCAGTGGATCATAAGATCTCAAGTACGTTTAGACATCCACTTAACACTATGGCCAATGAATTTCAAGAATAAACTCATTTGTAAAAAGTATAGATCTGGCAAAAAGTGGTGATATTTGCAAGAAAAGTTTGAAAATGCATTTTAGGCATCATGTTTAACGACATTAAGTCGTGGAATTCAAAAAAGAACGGTAACTAGGAAAGAAAATTCAAGTAATTAAAGTTTAATAAAATTAATTTAATTCCATGGTTTAATCTTGTGTGCATTTAGTTTACACGTGTTTAGACATGTTTACAGGAAGTTTTTCTGTACACTAGAGATGCATTAGTTTGGCCAAAACGGTGATTTATTATAAAAATCAGAATTTGATTATAAAATATGTTTTTATGCTGAAAATAATTCTAACTTGTCGAAAATAATTTTAACATGCTGAAAATAATTTTCATACGTTACTTTACTGATAAGATGATAAAAAAATTTAATTTTCATACTGGATTTAATTTTTACATATTGAAAATTAATTTTTAACATGTTAAAATTAATACTTATCATGCTAAAGTAATTAACTTACTGATAGGATGATAAGATAAGTTTATCATGCTGATTACAGAAATTCTCTGATAACAACATAAATTTTATCATGCTGAAAATTATTTTTCTATATTTATTTACTAATTATCTGATAGAAAAATAGAATTATCATGATGAAAAATAGTTTTAATCTATTGAAAATACTTCTATCATGCTAAAAATAATCCTAACATGCTAGAAATAATTTTATCATGCTGGAGGAAATTTTATCATGCTTGAAGTAATCTTCATGCATCAATTTACTAATTATTTAATAGGAAATTAGGTTTAGCATGCACAAAAAAATAGTTTTAAATAGATTTTAACATGCTAAAATTAGTCTTTATATATAAGTATGGATAAAATAATTTTATCATGTTCGAAGTTATTTTTAACATGCTGGAAATATTTTTCATGCATTAATTTACTAATATGGTTATAATTTATTAATATAGTTAAAAATAGATTTTTACATGCAAAAATAATTTTATTCTACAAAAATAATTTTTAACATGTTGTAATAATTAAAACATACTAATATTTCCTTTCCTTACTTTTGGTGACTAAATGCATATAATTAACGTGGATTTTCAAATGATATAGTTCCTATTATATAGTGACTTAAGTTAATCCCACATTGGAAGTTACAAAAACTTCCTTGGCTTTATATGTTGGAGAGCTCACCCTTGGATCAGGACCCAATGGGCATAGGATGTGAGCTCGAGTTGTGAGTTGAATTAAATGGATACGAAAATCTTAGTATATTTATTTATTTATTTATTTGTGCCGTGCCGAGCGCGTTCATAATAGATATACATATATTTTTATACCCAAAATAATTTAGAAGAAAATTATTATTTTTTTTCTTTGAACGCGCTGTCCTTGGCCAGCGCGACCTGAAGAACATGCTAGCTAGTGCTAGCGCGACCTGAAGAAATAATACTTTTTTTATTATTATAATTTTTGTGAATGCGCTAGCATAAGCTAGCGTGACCTTGAAGATCGCGCTACCCTTGGGTAGCGCATTCTGAAATATTTTTATTTTTTTTTAAATATGTTTGACCCTAGAGGGCGGGAAAATACACTGTATGAATGCGCTATGTCGGGCCAGTGCGTTCCGAACGCGCTACTGAGGTATAGCACGTTCTGGACCTGATGAAAAAACGGGAATACCCCTCCAATAAAATGACCATAACTTACTCATTTCATAACGGAATTTAATAAATGAGCCATAAATGGAAAGAGGACAGAAAAATGAATAAGATGACATGCTTTAATTAGAGTTTAGCCTGAGAGACACCTACCTTTAGACGGATCTAAAGAAATATCCCCAAATATAAGAAAACCATTTGATCTTCCAAATCTTCCTTCAAATTTCCACCAATCTTCGCAGCAGCATAACCTTAACCTCCAGGGATGATTTGAGGGTCGAATGAGATTCTATTTATAGCCAAAATTTGGCCAAATTTGTCAAGATTCCTTGCCTAACAATACCAAACTTTCCAACTCCGAATTAGAAGAAAATTCTAATTTTTCTTCTTAACCTAGCCTCCATTTGGTGTAAAAGTAATGTAATTTCGGCTGGTCCAAGGTGGGCTGTTAGGTAAGGGTCGATTTTTGTGTCAACCTTCTAGAAATATGGTTATTTTAATCCCTTAAATACCATATTAAACATGTGTTACGAAGTTTGATCTAATTATCCTTTAATAAATCCTGTAATTTATTAATCCAACCCATTATAGATTATCCAATGGGCCAATTGTAATTCTAGTCCATTATATAGACTTTTATTGGGCTTATTATGATTTATCTAAGGTTTAAAGCATTTAATCTCTATTTACTTCTAGTTAATTCAAGTAAATTTAATAAACTAGTTTATTTCATTTAGTAAAAATGTAATTTAATTATTTCATGAAAATTTTAATTACATAATGAAATTGAAAATTTTATTTCTCATTTTTAATTATCGGGTTTCTACATTCTCCCCCACTTAAAAGAATTTGATCCTCCAAATTCACATTATATAACTAAAAGTCAAAAATTCGAGTAGAAAGGTCGAATTTCTAACCTGAGATTAAATCCGGGTATTTCTTCTTGATGGATTCTTCCAATTCCCAGGTTGCTTCCTCGAACCCATGCTTGCTCCATTGGACTTTCACCATCGGTATGGCCCGATTCTTTAGTTGGTGTAATTTTCGATCCAATATTTTGATCGGTCTTTCTTCATATGATAGGTCCTTTTGGAGTTTCAATTCTTCAAATTGAATCACATGTGAAGGATCATAGACGTATTTCCTTAGCATGGATACATGGAATACGTCGTGTACACCGGCCAGTTGAGGAGGTAAAGCCAGCTTGTATGCTACCTCGCCGATTCTTTCCAGAATCTCGAAAGGGCCGATAAATCTCGAACTTAGCTTTCCTTTGATGCCAAATCTTCTAATTCCTCGTGTGGATGAGATCTTTAAGAAGACATGCTCCCCCACTTGGAATTCAAGGTCTCTCCTCCGGTTGTCGGCATAGCTCTTTTGTCGTGATTGAGCGACCTTTAATCTTTCTTGAATTACCTGGATCTTATCAGTTGTGTCTTGTATAATGTCGGGACCAATCAATCCTTTGTCACCAACCTCGCTCCAGCATAGAGGCGATCTGTAACTTCGGCCATATAATGCTTCGAATGGTGCCATTTGAATACTTGACTGATAGCTATTGTTATAAGCGAACTCAGTCAGCGGTAAGTGTTCATGCCAACTACCACCGAAGTCAATCATGCAGCCTCTCAACATATCTTCAATAATTTGGTTCGTCCTCTCGGTTTGTCCATCCGTCTGAGGGTGAAAAGCCATACTAAACCTTAGTCTAGTACCCATAGACGATTGTAAACCCTTCCAGAAATGAGAGGTGAATATCAGATCTTGGTCTGAAATAATAGAGCTTGGAATACCGTGCAACCTTACGATCTCCTTGATATATAAAGCGGCTAGAACATCCACGGTCCATTTAGTCTTGATAGGTAAAAAGTGAGCGGACTTGGTTAGCCGATCCATAATTACCCATATAGCATCAAAACCACTTCGGGTCTTCGGTAATCCAACAATAAAATCCATACCGATACTATCCCATTTCCATTCCAGTATTTCGAGAGACTTGAGTTTACCAGCCGGTTTGAGGTGTTCGGCTTTGACTTGTTGACATACCAAGCATCGACTTACGAACTCGGCTACCTCTCTTTTCATGTTAGGCCACCAGAATGTTTTCTTGAGGTCTTGGTACATTTTTGTAGCACCGGGGTGTATAGTGTACCGTGACCGATGTGCTTCCTCCAAGATTTTACCCTTGATGGTAGAACAATCGGGTATGCAAGTTCTTCCTTTGAATAATAACCTTCCATCATCAGCCAGAAGGAAATCCGGTCGTTGATCTAGTTTCTCTTTAATTTCAACGATCAACGGATCATCATCTTGCTGTTCTTTAACTTCCAAGAGTAACTCGGGTTGTAGTCGAATATTAGCAATGAAGACTCTGCCTTCCTTCTCCTCCATATTAAGATTTAAGTTTGCCATTTGCTCAAGTAGATGCCATTATTTAACCATCATGCTCGATAATAAAGCCATCGGCTTCCGGCTAAGTGCATCAGCTACGACATCACCTTTTCCGGGGTGATATTGTATAGAGAAGTCGAAATCCTTTAAATATTTCAACCACCGTCTTTGTCTCATATTGAGCTCCTTTTGAGAGAATAAATATTTGAGACTCTTGTGATCAGAATATACCATAAAGGCTTCACCATAGAGGTAATGTCGCCAAATCTTCAAAGCAAAGACCACAGCTGCCAGTTATAGGTCATGTACGAGATAATTTTCCTCGTGCTTCTTCAATTGCCGTGAAGAGTAGGCTATAACCTTGCCATGTTGCATTAATACGCAACCTAGGCCAATCTCGGATGCATCAGCATATACTTCGAATCCTCCTCCTTCCGTAGGTAATGTGAGAATAGGAGCAGTCGTCAGACAATCCTTTAAAGTTTGAAAGCTTTTCTCGCATTCCTCGGACCATATAAAATGATTCTCCTTCCTTGTCAATCTTGTTAAAGATACCGTAATCTTGGAGAAGTCCTTGATAAATCTTCGATAATATCCAGCCAATCCCAAGAAGCTTCGGATTTCAGTCACACTAGTAGGTCTTTCCCAGTTCTTTACGGCCTCGACCTTTGAAGGATCGACAGCGATACCGTTCCGGGAAATTATGTGACCGAGAAAAGAAACTTCCTCCAACCAGAAATCACATTTGCTTAATTTGACATAAAGCTTGTGATCTGTTAATAATTGAAGGGCCTTCTTGAGATGTTCTTCATGTTCTTCCTTTGACTTGGAGTAGATCAAAATGTCATCGATAAAGGCAACCACAAATTGATCGAGGTATGGCCGGAATACGCTGTTCATTAATTGCATAAATGCGGCAAGCGCATTTGTTAAGCCAAAAGGCATAACGGTGAACTCGTAATGTCCATACCTACTCTGAAATGCCATCTTGTGAATATCACTTTCCTTGATCTTTAATTGATGATAACCAGATCGAAGATCAATCTTTGAGAAATATTGAGCTCTAGAAATTTGGTCGAATAATTCATCAATCCTCGGCAATGGATATTTGTTCTTGATGGTGAGTTGATTCAATTGCCGATAATCAACACATAATCTCATTGAACCATCCTTCTTTTTAATAAAGAGGACCGGGACTCCCCAAGGTGAAGTACTTGGTAGGATAAACCCCTTCTCCAATAACTCCAGTAATTGTTCCTTTAATTCCTTCATTTCAACAGCAGGCATCCGATATGGAGCTTTAGAAACTGGTGCAGCTCCTGGAATTAAATCAATAGAGAAAATCACTTCTCTCTTAGGAGGAATACCAGGCAACTCGTCCGGAAATATATCGGAATAATCCCGAACGATAGGAATGTCCTTTAGAACGGGTTCCGTATGCTCGGTCATAGTGATAGAAACTAAGAAACCGGCACAACCCATCCTTAACAATTTCTCGGCTTTGAGGGCCGAAATGTAAGGCCCGTGCCTTAATGGATCCTTCGTGGTATTTGTTCTATTAATTGTTCTGGAATTTCCGGCTATTTTCCTGGATTTTTAGGAATTTGTCTAGTATTTTTCCGGATCTATTTGGGGCTAATTGGGGGTTATTGAAATTAATAAGATTTATATATATATATATATAATGATTATATTATATATACATTAATTTTATTTTTTTTATAACCTCTCCCTCTCTCTCTCTCTCCCTTCCCGTCGATCTCACTCTTACCCTCTCCCTCTCTCTCTTCTCACGATCGTCCCCTCCCTCTCCTAGGGAACTCGGGCGAAACGAGATCAGATTGAGGCGAGGTTGGCACCGTTGGATTCCTCGCGTCGAGTAGTGCGCGTGGGTGTCCACTTCGGCGTGGATCGGTGATCGTAGGAGCGAGGTGGAGCGTGGAAGCTCCGTGGCTCTTCCTCCTTGCATGCGGCCCGTTCGACGGTTTCGGCTTGCGAAAGGTAGGAGGATGGAATCTCGATCTTGCTAGGATCGTTTCCCTTAGCCTGCTTGATGATTAGCACCCCGTAGCATGCGTGATGTGTATATTTCCATTTTTGAGGTTTTAGCCTAAATCTTGAGTTTAATGCGTTTTAGGCCTTGCATGTGCTAGATTTAGATGTTAAATTGTTGTCTGGCATGCGTGGTTTGACAGGTTATCAGGTTTTTCGTCGATACCCGGCGTTTTCAGCCATCCGGGAGGGCTTCGGTTTACAAACCGTACCCGCCCGTAACCCAGGTGCAGTGACGGTCCTGCCAGGAACCGTCACTTGCCTGACGGTCCATAGCGGACGCGTCACTTCCAAATAGCGGCCCATTGGGGGTGCGTTACTGGAAGAGTAACGGTGGGGCTCCCATCCGTTACTCATCAACTGTTTTCCGTAGTGTTGGTCAGGCGATGCGCCCGACGGCCAGTCGGCCGACCGTCGTTTCGGTCCGACGCGCCTAGACCGGGGCGTCACTTCGTCTGCTATCATTTAGAACGCTGATAGGTGGTTTGAGCCTCGGGTGGATGTGACGGCGGTGACCCCACGCGTTGCTTCGAAGTAACGCGCAGGGCCCCCACCGTTACAAGCCCTTTAGTGCCTCTTGAGCTGGAACCCTGAAGGGAGTGACGGATAGGGACTGGGGCGTCATTCTTGAAGTAACGCGCCGGCCTCCGACCGTCGTTTGCATATGGCGCGTGGGTCTTTGACCGCCGCTTCCCTGATGGCTGCAATATATTCCCAGTCCATCTGTTATGCGCTTCTTTCTATATTCATGCCATATTCGCATTGTTTCAAATATATTGTGGCGTGTTTTATACCAATAGAGTAGCTTTTCTTTCCATGCAATGGAGCCACTGTCGTTGCCCTAAGGTCTGTTGAGTACCGACCCGCTTGAGGATGGCGGAGGGGTATGTTTCCCATTCACGGTTTGTAAGCTAGTTCCGTGGGCTCCCAGCCAATGGTAGCGTCCTGCCAAGGGAGAAAACTAGTTAGAGGGCCTGGCTCAGGCTAGAGTCAGTGTGTGCACACGTGGTCGGAGACTGTGGACTGACACCGACGGGTGCCACTCCGACTGGTCACTTGGTTTGGTACTGTTTACGCGCTTAGCTTGTCGCTTCGTCGACTGCGAGTGCTTGAGACGCAGTGTAAGCCGTCAGTGGACGCTTCTGGTTTCTGCTCCAGTGGTTGTCCTTCCTTGTTGTCTGGATTAGTTGCAGCTCCTTCTATTTGGTAGTTTTAGCTTTAATCGCTTGCATTTAAGTAGTAGTGGCATGTGTTAGCTGTTATACTTGCTTAGCTAGAGTTTACAGCTTTCTTGTGATTAGTTATTCATGCCATTGCCTGTGTATTTATTTAAATGCATGCTTTAATTGCTTTATTTATGCATGTTCGCTTGTTTAGTGCGAGGTAGGGATCCGCGTGACCCCTACTGAGTCTGGCTGTGACTCACCCTTCTCCTTTCAGGTGAGCCGTGCCCGCCGTCTCCCGGACTTTAGTGTGCTGTTTCGGGACCGTTCCTAGCTGCCAGCTGCACACGAGCTGCCTTTTTGAGGCTTGTGTTGTACTTTTGCCGGGGTATGCCCCGCGTAGTTGTACCTTGAGGACTGGTGTTTGTGACTCTGGACTAGTTATACATATATCACTCTGGTTATTTTTAAATTGCTTCCGCACTTGTGTTTAAATCTTAAATACTTACTGTATTGCGCGCCCCAATTTGCAATTAATTATGCATATTCCTCAGCTAACCCCCACTAACCCTTCAGGGGCCTCATCAGCCTCTTGGGTGGCCTCCCCAGTTCTTGGCGTCGGTGTATCGATGTTATCGGTATATCGGTGTCCTGAACTCTGGGTCGTCACAGATGGTATCAGAGCTTAAGTTGAGGATTTGCGTAAAGAATTGGAATTGACGCTTTGTCCAGAGCTAGTCCTGTTGTCGTCTCATGCTGGCATAGGATGTTTTCCGTATGATTGATGGATTTTATTGTTGATTGTGTTTTTGGCAGCATAGTTATGCCGCCTCGTCGAGGAAGACCTCCTCGTGTTCCTCGAGATGCGCCCAGGGAAGATAGCGGTTCTGCACCTCCTCCTGCAGTTCCCGCTGTTCCTGTCGTTCCAGTTGCTCCTCCAGTGCCGATCGTTCTAGCTGAAGTGCCTGGCAGTCGAGGCAAGGCTTTGAAGGAATTTCTGATGTTCAACCCGCCTGCTTTCGATGGCCAAGCTGATCCAGAAGTCGCGAGGCAATGGTTGGACGCGATAGAGCATGTGTTTGTCTCGATGGAGTGTGCTGAAGATGAGAAAGTCATGCTCGCTACTTTTCAACTCCAGGGTACATCCATTGCGTGGTGGAAAGCCGAGTGGCAGATTTCCTTTCGATCCAGACCTCTTCGGCAAATCACTTGGGCAGAGTTCGTTGCTGCTTTTGAGCGTGCCTATACTCCTGCCTGCTTGCAGATGGATAAGATGTACCAGTTTATGGAATTGACTCAGGGCAATATGACCGTGCTTCAGTACAGGAATAAGTTCTTGGAATTGGGTCAGTATGCGCCCCATGTGCTGGCCAGTGAAGCTTTGAAGACCCAGCAATTTTTGCGTGGGTTGAGGCCAGAGTTGAAGATGCCGCTGATAGCGAGTCGTGTTGCGGATCTCGATACTGCGTGTCAGACAGCTGTAGCTTTAGAGCTGGAGATGGCGAGACCGGGTGGATATCCCCAAGCAGGGTCAGTGCAGCCGGTAGCTCAGGTTCAGCAGACTTACCGACAGCCCGTGCCTGGTGTTCCTTCGGTCCAGTCAGAGGTTTCCAGTGCTTCCTCTCCTTCTAAGCCCAAGTTTAAAAGGTTCAAGAAGAAGAAGAAGTTTTTTCAGCAGCCGTCCGGTACAGATTCTGTTCAGCAGCCGACAGCGCCTTCTTCTCAGACTCGGCAGAGCTCAGCTGCTAGTCAGCCGTGGACGTGTCGGAGATGCGGTGGTCATCACACGGGCCAGCCGTGTTCTCTTCCCATTGTTTGCTTCAGGTGTGACCAGCCAGGTCATGTGGTTCGGGATTGCCCGCTGAGGCCGACTCAATTGCAAGCTCCTCAGTTGTCTCAACCTCAGCCGCAGTTTAGACCTCCTGCACCTCAAGCTCCACAACAATTTTTCTCTCAAGCGTCGGCGTCTTCTCAGCAATCTTCAGCTGGTTCCAAGAAGCAGAAAGGCAAGGTTTCTCATTTGACAAGAGCTGATGCTGCTGCGTCCCATCTTGTGGAAGGTACGATTATGCTTTATGGACATTCAGCTCATGTCTTATTTGATTCTGGTGCTTCTCATTCTTTTATTTTTGAGGATTTCATGGCTTGTATTGAGGAACCGACTTCTGAGCTGTCTTGTGAGTTATTTGTGGAATTGCCTTCTGGAGATTTCATGGTTACTCCTCTGTGTTTGGATGAGTCTCCTGTGATGATTGATAATCACCAGTTGCCGGCGAGATTGTATGCGTTGCAGCTGGCAGATTATGATGTTATTCTGGGAATGGATTGGTTGGAGCATTATGGAGCTGTGGTTGACTGCAGATCGAAGAAAGTCTATTTTCAGCCCTAGGGAAAATCAGCCTTTTATTTTCAAGGTATTCGATCCCGATCTTCTCGTATGATTATTTCTGCTATTCGAGCCTATAGGTTGCTTAGCGCAGGTTGTCAGGGATTCCTTGCTTCAGTGGTGGCTGTTGAAAAATCACGATGGGATGTCTGTGATATTCCGGTTGTCTGTGAGTTCCCTGATGTGTTTCCTGACGAGTTGCCAGGCTTGCCCCCAGAGCGAGAGATTGAGATGGTGATTGAACTGATTCCAGGTACTGGCCCCTTAGCAAAGCCGCCATACCGTATGGCTCCAGCTGAATTGAAAGTACTGCGTGCACAGCTACTAGAGTTACTGGAGAAAGGTTATATTCGTCCCAGTTTTTCTCCGTGGAGTGCCCCAGTGCTGTTTGTGAAAAAGAAAGATGGAAGCCTAAGGCTTTGTATTGATTACAGGCAGCTGAATCAGGCGACTATCAAGAATAAGTATCCGCTCCCCAGGATTGATGATTTGTTTGACCAGTTACAGTCTGCTACTGTCTTTTCGCGGATTGATCTCCGATCTGGCTATTTTCAGTTACGGATCCGGGAATCTGATGTGGAGAAGACTGCTTTCAGTACTCGTTATGGTCACTTTGAATTTTTAGTCATGCCGTTTGGTTTGACTAATGCCCCAGCAGCTTTCATGGACCTAATGCAGCGTATCTTTCGTCCATTTCTGGACCAGTTTGTGGTGATCTTTGTTGATGATATCTTGATATATTCTGCCTCTATTGATGATCATGTGCAGCATTTGAGGATCGTTCTGCAGACTCTAAGAGATCACGAGCTTTATGCGAAGCTCAGTAAATGTGAATTCTGGCTTCGGGAGATTCATTTTCTTGGCCATGTGATTTCTGGTGATGGAGTGGCAGTAGACCCTGCAAAGATTGATGCCGTTTTGAGTTGGCAGAGACCGAGGACCATCACTGAGATACGAAGTTTTTTAGGATTGGCTGGGTATTACCGCAGATTCATTCAGGATTTTGCGAAGATTGCAGCGCCGATGACTAAAGTGCCACGGAAGGATGTGCCTTTTGTCTGGTCGGATCAGTGTGAGGCTAGCTTTGTTGAATTGAAAAGGCTATTGACTTCTTCCCCAGTGTTGACTTTGCCTTCCGACTCGGGTGGTTTTCTTGTTTGTACAGATGCGTCTCGAGTAGGTTTGGGTGCAGTGCTGATGCAATATGGTAAGGTTATCGCATATGCATCTCGGCAATTGGAGCAACATGAAGGGAATTATCCCACTCATGATCTAGAGCTAGCTGCAGTTATTTTTGCCTTGAAGATCTGGAGACATTATCTGTATGGTGAGAAATTTCAGATTCTTACTGATCATCAGAGTTTACAGTATATTTTCTCCCAGAAAGATCTGAACCTTAGGCAGAGGCGATGGATGGAATACATGAAAGATTATGACTTTACACTCTCCTATCAGCCAGGTAAAATGAATGTTGTGGCCGATGCTTTGAGCAGGAAAGTGCAGGTCAGCCATTTGTTGCTTCACGAATGGAAATTGTGGGAACAGCTTCCGAGCGAGACTTTGTGTGTAGAGATTCCTGCCGATCCGAAGATGGCAGTTTGTGCTAGCTTGGTTTTGGGTTCAGCTTTGTATCAGCAGATTTCAGAAGCCCAGCAAGCTGATTCTGATTTGGCCCGTGTTATATCAAGATATGATGTGGAATTTAATGACGAGCTAGTTGTCAGTTTCCAGGGCAGATTGTATATTCCTGTTGATGATGATTTGAGGAATGAGATTCTGAGTGAAGCCCATGGTTCCCGTTTTGCTATTCACCCTGGTGTCACTAAGATGTATCAAAATTTGAAGAAACAGTTCTGGTGGCCCGGCATGAAGAAGGACGTGGCTATTTTTGTTTCTAAGTGCTTGACTTGTCAGTTAGTTAAAGCCGAACATCAAAAGCCAGGTGGTCTGCTTCAGCCATTAGAAATTCCGATGTGGAAATGGGACCATGTTACTACAGATTTTGTGGTGGGTTTGCCTCGAACTTCTCAATGTTTTGATGGAATCTGGCTGCTTGTTGACAGATTGACGAAAACCGCCAGATTATTGCCAATTAAAGTTACTTGGAGTGTGCAGAGATTGGCCGAGCTCTATGTGCAGAAGATCGTGCCGCTGCATGGAATTCCTATTTCACTTGTGTCAGATCGTGACCCGCGTTTTACCTCTGGCTTCTGGCGTAGTTTCCAGAAAGCTTTGGGCACTGAGTTAGCTTTCAGTTCGGCGTATCACCCACAGTCAGATGGACAGTCAGAGAGAACTATTCAGACTTTGGAGGACATGCTGAGATCGTGTTGCCTTGATTGGCAAGGGTCGTGGGGTCAGCATTTGCCACTTGTTGAGTTTGCTTATAATAATAGTTTTCACTCCAGTATTGGCATGGCTCCTTATGAAGCGCTGTATGGTCATCCTTGTCGTACTCCTCTGAACTGGTTTGATGTTGGGGACCGACTGTTGACAGGACCGGACATGGTACAGCAGTGTTCTGATGTGGTTCGTCTGATCAGACAGAGATTGTTGACGGCTCAGAGTCGACAGAAAAGTTATGCAGATCAACGCAGACGTCCACTACAATTTGAGCCTGGAGATATGGTGTTTGTTAAAATATCTCCGATGAAAGGTGTTTCCAGGTTTGGGAAGCGTGGAAAGCTTAGTCCGCGGTATGTTGGCCCTTTTCCGATTGTTGAAGCTATTGGTTCAGTGGCTTATCATTTGCAACTGCCGGCGGCCATGCAAGCTATTCATGATGTGTTCCACGTGTCTCAGTTGAGGAAATGTGTGCCTGATGTTTCTCATGTTCTCGATGATTCGGTGTGGCCCGAGGTGACTGCTGATTTGTCCACACCAGAGTTTCCTATCCAAATTGAAGACCGTCGTGAGCAGCGGTTGAGAAATAAGGTTATTCCTCTGGTAAGGGTTGCTTGGCAGCGTCACTCTGGTAACGAGTCTACTTGGGAGCGTGAAGATGAGATGCGTCAGCTTTTTCCTTTCTTGTTCCAGTGAGGTATAAGTCCTTTCTCAGTTTCCTCCTTTTCGGTTGTTGTAAATTTCGGGGGTGAAATTTCTGTAAGGAGGGAGGGACTGTAAGGCCCGTGCCTTAATGGATCCTTCGTGGTATTTGTTCTATTAATTGTTCTGGAATTTCCGGCTATTTTCCTGGATTTTTAGGAATTTGTCTAGTATTTTTCCGGATCTATTTGGGGCTAATTGGGGGTTATTGAAATTAATAAGATTTTTATATATATAATGATTATATTATATATACATTAATTTTATTTTTTTTATAACCTCTCCCTCTCTCTCTCTCTCCCTTCCCGTCGATCTCACTCTCACCCTCTCCCTCTCTCTCTTCTCACGATCGTCCCCTCCCTCTCCTAGGGAACTCGGGCGAAACGAGATCGGATTGAGGCGAGGTTGGCACCGTTGGATTCCTCGCGTCGAGTAGTGCGCGTGGGTGTCCACTTCGGCGTGGATCGGTGATCGTAGGAGCAAGGTGGAGCGTGGAAGCTCCGTGGCTCTTCCTCCTTGCATGCGGCCCGTTCGACGGTTTCGGCTTGCGAAAGGTAGGGGGATGGAATCTCGATCTTGCTAGGATCGTTTCCCTTAGCCTGCTTGATGATTAGCACCCCGTAGCATGCGTGATGTGTATATTTCCATTTTTGAGGTTTTAGCCTAAATCTTGAGTTTAATGCGTTTTAGGCCTTGCATGTGCTAGATTTAGATGTTAAATTGTTGTCTGGCATGCGTGGTTTGACAGGTTATCAGGTTTTTCGTCGATACCCGGCGTTTTCAGCCGTCCGGGAGGGCTTCGGTTTACAAACCGTACCCGCCCGTAACCCAGGTGCAGTGACGGTCCTGCCAGGAACCGTCACTTGCCTGACGGTCCATAGCGGACGCGTCACTTCCAAATAGCGGCCCATTGGGGGTGCGTTACTGGAAGAGTAACGGTGGGGCTCCCATCCGTTACTCATCAACTGTTTTCCGTAGTGTTGGTCAGGCGATGCGCCCGACGGCCAGTCGGCCGACCGTCGTTTCGGTCCGACGCGCCTAGACCGGGGCGTCACTTCGTCTGCTATCATTTAGAACGCTGATAGGTGGTTTGAGCCTCGGGTGGATGTGACGGCGGTGACCCCACGCGTTGCTTCGAAGTAACGCGCAGGGCCCCCACCGTTACAAGCCCTTTAGTGCCTCTTGAGCTGGAACCCTGAAGGGAGTGACGGATAGGGACTGGGGCGTCATTCTTGAAGTAACGCGCCGGCCTCCGACCGTCGTTTGCATATGGCGCGTGGGTCTTTGACCGCCGCTTCCCTGATGGCTGCAATATATTCCCAGCCCATCTGTTATGCGCTTCTTTCTATATTCATGCCATATTCGCATTGTTTCAAATATATTGTGGCGTGTTTTATACCAATAGAGTAGCTTTTCTTTCCATGCAATGGAGCCACTGTCGTTGCCCTAAGGTCTGTTGAGTACTGACCCGCTTGAGGATGGCGGAGGGGTATGTTTCCCATTCACGGTTTGTAAGCTAGTTCCGTGCGCTCCCAGCCAATGGTAGCGTCCTGCCAAGGGAGAAAACTAGTTAGAGGGCCTGGCTCAGGCTAGAGTCAGTGTGTGCACACGTGGTCGGAGACTGTGGACTGACACCGACGGGTGCCACTCCGACTGGTCACTTGGTTTGGTACTGTTTACGCGCTTAGCTTGTCGCTTCGTCGACTGCGAGTGCTTGAGACGCAGTGTAAGCCGTCAGTGGACGCTTCTGGTTTCTGCTCCAGTGGTTGTCCTTCCTTGTTGTCTGGATTAGTTGCAGCTCCTTCTATTTGGTAGTTTTAGCTTTAATCGCTTGCATTTAAGTAGTAGTGGCATGTGTTAGCTGTTATACTTGCTTAGCTAGAGTTTACAGCTTTCTTGTGATTAGTTATTCATGCCATTGCCTGTGTATTTATTTAAATGCATGCTTTAATTGCTTTATTTATGCATGTTCGCTTGTTTAGTGCGAGGTAGGGATCCGCGTGACCCCTACTGAGTCTGGCTGTGACTCACCCTTCTCCTTTCAGGTGAGCCGCGCCCGCCGTCTCCCGAACTTTAGTGTGCTGTGTCGGGACCGTTCCTAGCTGCCAGCTGCACACGAGCTGCCTTTTTGAGGCTTGTGTTGTACTTTTGCCGGGGTATGCCCCGCGTAGTTGTACCTTGAGGACTGGTGTGTGTGACTCTGGACTAGTTATACATATATCACTCTGGTTATTTTTAAATTGCTTCTGCACTTGTGTTTAAATCTTAAATACTTACTGTATTGCGCGCCCCAATTCGCAATTAATTATGCATATTCCTCAGCTAACCCCCACTAACCCTTCAGGGGCCTCATCAGCCTCTTGGGTGGCCTCCCCAGTTCTTGGCGTCGGTGTATCGATGTTATCGGTATATCGGTGTCCTGAACTCTGGGTCGTCACACGAAATAAGAGATATGTGCTTGGAATGCCTGATACCAGAAAATATGAGATTGGGGTAACCCATAAAAGTCACCGTACCCAACTTGCAATTGACACTAGCTCCATGTGTAGATAGCCAATCGGCACCCAATATAATATCATATCCGTCCATCTTCATGCACACCAAATTAGCAGGTAAGTTATAACCGCTACTTAGAATTTCACTAACAGGATAGAAATGTCTAATCTCCGTTCCCGTTCTAATAGGGGTAGTAATAGTGAGTGTAGAATCTAATGGAACAGGCTTCATAGGTAAAAGACTAGCAAATCTTCTAGATATAAATGAATGCGTAGCTTCGGTGTCAAATAAGACAGAGGCAGGCTTGGAGTATATGAAAAGAGTACCTTCCACGATGCCTCCTTCCTCGGTAGGTTCCGCATCCATAAGAGCTTGAAGTCTTCCTTGCTTTTTGGTAATAATAGGAAGTCTTGCCGGTGGTGGAGGTTGCTCGTTGAGAAGAGGGAAATTCGGGATCTTATGCTCCCGACTCCCGCATCGAAGACATGCACCGAGCTTTCTCCAACATTCCTCGGCTTTGTGCCCGGGCTTCTCGCAATATTTGCATAATTCTTTTGATGACGTAAAGAAAGGAACAATTTGCTTGTCGAACGTCCTCGGCTTCTTGTCACCTTGAAAGTTACGTCCACCTTTGTTGAAATTACGCCCGTCATTGGGCCTTTTCTTCTCGAAGGAAGGTTTGAAACTTCCGGCTCCCGTAACTTGCTCTCTCTTGGCTTCTCTTCCTCGGATGCGATCCGACAACTCCGTTGCATCTTCCAAGAGTTGTGCTCTTCGTAACGCATCACTATATATTTGAATATCCATCGGGGCCAGTTGAGTAATATATTGTGGCTTAAGGCCGTTAAGAAATCTCCGTGCCTTCATTTTGTCGGTACCTACGAGATGTGGAGCGTACCGAGATAACCTTGAAAATTGTGCTTCATATTTTGCAACCGATAATCCCCTTTGTTTCAAAGCAGCAAATTCAGCGACCTTCCTTTCTTGTACTCGGTCGGAGAAATATTTACTATTGAAGTGTTCCACGAACTCTTCCCATAGAATTTGGTCGTGCGGTAAAGTAGCTTCGACCGATTCCCACCAGGCTCGTGCATCACTTTCCAGTTGGAAAGTAGCGAGTAGGACATTTTCCTCGTCGGCACATTGCATGACTCAGAAAATCCTCTCGATTTCTTTAATCCAATGTTCGGCCTCATCCGGATCCGTAGATCCAGCGAACCTGGGAGGGTTCATGCTTCGGAAATTTCTATGCAAGTCTCCAGCTCCTCGGTTTGCTCCTCCCTGAGCAACCTGTTGGAGGGCTTTGGTTAAACCTTGAACGGTGCGCTGCATCTCGCGCCATTGAGCTCTCTCGGCGGCCATTTGCGAGAATTAGCCTGAAACCATAATTCCAAGGTTTAATTGTTTTATTCTGGTGTTTATTTCTTGATAAATCTTTTTCTTTAAAACTAAACCCGTGTTTCTACCCGTGCTTACCGGGAATGTTTAAGTCCTTAACCAAGTTTCTAGATATATACCAAGGGAAACCTAACCTAAGTTTAAGAATGAACCTATAATTGTGAAACCTAGGATTTTATGTAACCTAGACTCTGATACCACAAAGACTGTCACGCCCCGACGCGGAATATCGAGGGCGCGAACTAGTAGTAAACAAGCGTGTTGATCAGAGCATGTACAATTTTATTTCTAAAGTCAGAAATGAATGGGAAAATGATACTTTTGTTCCATCAAAATGAAGTTTACATTGCTAATTCATAAGCCATAAAGGCAAATACAAACTTTCAATCCAAAATACATCATTCTTGTAAAAACACTAATGATCTACATAAACCTAGGTAAAAAGGAAAATCACTCTCTCACTCTTGTCCATTCCCTTGTTCATTTTCATTTCCTGCAAAAATTAACCAAAATGTAGGGTGAGCTAAAAGCTCAATAGGATTTTATATCTCTAAGAACCAGACAATCTTTAAATATTAACGATTTAAGTAATTTTCTAACTTGTATCGGGAAGTGTATAAACATGAATGGAATTTCCAAGTAATTGAGATAATATGATATCAAGATGAATTTCTAAGTAATTGACTTAATATGATATCAAGATGAATTTCCAAGTAATGACTTTGAACAAGTAAAGAATTTCATGTAATTGGCCATTTTCACGCAAGTCAAGTAATTCATGTAATTTTCAAGTAAACAAGTAAACAAGTAACAAGTACGAATAGTGGAATGTCGTAAAAATCTAGCAAGTCATGCACTTCGGTGCAATGCCACACCGTGGTCAATCAAATCCCATGGGCACAGGTACTTTCGGGCGCTCCTCCCAGGACCGGACCGGGCCCGATTAATGTCAGGCATTGAGTCAGTGGATCATAAGATCCCAAGTACGTTTAGACATCCACTTAACACTATGGCCAATGAATTTCAAGAATAAGCTCATTTGTAAAAAGTATAGATCTGGCAAAAAGTGGTGATATTTGCAAGAAAAGTTTGAAAATGCATTTTAGGCATCATATTTAACGACATTAAGTTGTGGAATTCAAGAAAGAACGATAACTAGGAAAGAAAATTCAAGTAATTAGAGTTTAATAGAATTAATTTAATTCCATGGTTTAATCTTGTGTGCATTTCGTTTACGAGTGTTTAGACATATTTACATGAAGTTTTTTTGTACACTAGAGATGCATTAATTTGGCCAAAACGGTGATTTATTATAAAAATCAGAATTTGATTATAAAAATAGGTTTTTATGCCGAAAATAATTCTAACTTGCCTAAAATAATTTTAACATGCTAAAAATAATTTTCATACGTTACTTTACCGATAAGATGATAAAAAAAATAAAATTTTCATGTTGGCTTTAATTTTTACATGCTAAAAATTAATTTTTATCATGCTAAAATTAATACTTATCATCTTAAAGTAATTAACTTACTGATAGGATGATAAGATAAATTTATCATGCTGATTACAGAAATTCTCTAATAACAATATAAATTTTATCATGCTGAAAATCATTTTTCTATATTTATTTACTAATTATCTGATAGAAAAATAGAATTATCATGATGAAAAACAGTTTTAATCTATTGAAAATACTTCTATCATGCTAAAAATAATCCTAACATGCTATAGGAAATTTTATCATGCTAGAGGAAATTTTATCATGCTGGAAGTAATTTTCATGCATCAATTTACTAATTATTTAATAGGAAATTAGGTTTAGCATGCACAAAAAAATAGTTTTAAATAGATTTTAACATGCTGAAATTAGTCTTTATATCTCAGTATGTATAAAATAATTTTATCATGTTGGAAGTTATTTTTAACATGCTGGAAATATTTTTCACGCATTAATTTACTAATATGGTTATAATTTACTAATATGGTTAAAAATAGATTTTTACATGCAAAAATAATTTATTCTAAAAAAATAATTTTTAACATGATGTAAGAATTAAAACATACTAATATTTCCTTTCCTTACTTTTGGTGACTAAATGCATATAATTAACGTGGATTTCCAAATGATATAGTTCCTATTGTATAGTGACTTAAGTTAATCCCACATTGGAAGTTACAAAAACTTCCTTGGCTTTATATGTTGGAGAGCTCACCCTTGGGTCAGAACCCAAGGGACATAGAATGTGAGCTCGAGTTGTGAGTTGAATTAAATGGATACGAAAATCTTAGTATATTTATTTATTTATTTATTTGAGCCGAGCCGAGCCGAGCTACGTTTTCGCGTTCATAATAGAGATATATATATATATATATATATACCCAAAATAATTAGAAGAAAATTATTATTTTTTTTTCTTTGAACGCACTGTCCTTGGCCAGCGCGACCTGAAGAACATGCTAGCTAGTGCTAGCGCGACCTGAAGAAATAATACTTTTTTTATTATTATAATTTTTGTGAATGCGCTAGCATAAGCTAGCGCGACCTTGAAGATAGCGCTACCCTTGGGTAGCGCATTCTGAAATATTTTTCTTTTTTTTTTAAATATGTTTGACCCTAGAGGGCGGGAAAATACACTGTATGAACGCGCTATGTCGGGCCAGCGCGTTCAGAACGCGCTATTGAGGATAGCACGTTCTGAACCTGATGAAAAATGGGAATACCCCTCCAATAAAATGATCATAACTTACTCATTTCATAACGGAATTTAATAAATGAGCTATCAATGGAAAGAGGACGGAAAAATGAAGAAGATGACATGCTTTAATTAGAGTTTAGCCTGAGAGATACCTACCTTTATACGGATCTAAAGAAATATCCCCAAATATAAGAAAACCCTTTGATCTTCCAAATCTTCCTTCAAATCTCCACCAATCTTCGCAGCAGCGTAACCTTAACCTCCAGGGATGATTTGAGGGTCGAATGGGGTTCTATTTATAGCCAAAACTTGGCCAAATTTGTCAAGATTTCGTACCTAACAATGCCAAACTTTTCAACTCCAAATTAGAAGAAAATTCTAATTTTCTTCTTAACCTAGCCTCCATTTGGTGTGAAACTAATATAATTTCAGCTGATCCAAAGTGGGCTGTTAGGTAAGGGTCAATTTTTGTGTCAACCTTCTAGAAATGGGGTTATTTTAATCCCTTAAATATCATATTAGACATGTGTTATGAATTTTGGTCTAATTATCCTTTAATAAATCATTTAATCTATTAATCCAACCCATTATGGATTATCCAATGGGCCAATTGTAATCCTAGTCCATTATATGGACTTTTATTGGGCTTACTATGATTTATCTAATGTTTAAAGTATTTAATCTCTATTTACTTCTAGTTAATTCAAGTAAATTTAATAAACTAGTTTATTTCATTTAGTAAAAATGTAATTTAATTATTTCATGAAAAATTTAATTAAATAATGAAATTGAAAATTTTATTTCTCATTTTTAATTATCTAGTTTCTACAATTATACTGTGTGTTATTTCCATCTCTTTGTTCTATTCTCATCACAGTACACATACCTATCTTTTACACCCATTTACAGGGGTTAAAAATCTCCCCCAGTGTGTTCTTCCCCCTTTTCTAACAATGTTTCATGCAATACGGGATTGGTACTACACTTGCATAGTTCTAATGGGTTTTCCCTTGATTTGTTGTGTTTGATTTGCAGGAGAGCAAGCGAATGTGAGGCCCTCTTCTTCTACTCGGCTGGAAGGTGAGGAGGTCTGATTCCACAAGTTCCCCGCGTCCCGTTCCTTAAGCGCGATCACGTTGTAGCGGTCACCTTTGGTCTCGACTTTCTTCTTATTTCCCAAGGTACGCTGTAGGTTGTATGTTCTTGCAAAATCTCTTTCCTATTGCTAGTCCTTGGGTGGTGATCACGGTTTACTTCTATATTTTCATCGCCCCTTTCCCTTATTCATGCTTTCATGCTACTTCAAGCATATATTTGTTTAGTTTGGGGCGGGTAGACACAAACATCTACGCCCAAGTGGATATAAAAGTCCCAAAAAGACACAGCAAACAGGGCATCACAACCAGACACAAATGTGCATACGAGTGGGTCCGTATCTTTCGCGACCCATAAACAAAAATTGATAAGTAATGTTTCAATTTATCTTCTTATATTTATTCATATATATGACATTTTTTTACTATGAATTGTAATACAGGTCATGGAGCTCAATCGAGCTTCGTCGTTCCTAGAGGTGTTCGACAGAACACACAAAAAGAAGCGGATGGACCAGTTTGTTAGTGAGAGAGCCCGCTCAGTAGCGGTAAGTTTATATACATATGCAAGTTTTTCTTTTCATTTAAATATCTTTGATTCATATGAAATTTACAAATTTTTTTATTCAATTTGTAGGAAACTGATGTGACACCACCTTGGGGGAGATAGTCACAAGACCGAAGACCCCTCGTACCTAGTAAGCAAGCAATGCAACAGACCAGCAACTTCACTCAGGCGGACTCGCCCGCGTAAAGCGCACCCGGGTCCGTAGGTGGACCGGCGATGGGGATGAGGGTCCAAGGTTGGACCTTGAGATTCTATGGGTTGGCTTGCTTGGGATGGACCCCTAAGGGCCAGGGATGCCCAATTCAGCGGGCGGCCAGCACGTCGAGGGCGTGGGATGTAGGGCCACTCTCACAACTCGCTCCGCAGTGGCCCACGATTTGGTGGATTCTGGATCGGGCACTCACTCACCGTCCGACGGGCAATTGAAAGCAATAATAAGCCAGCAAAGATAATGCTACCAGCAGAGGAGAGTGATCATATGCTCACCTGATCGGCGTGAAGACGCTGACCCCGGCAGGAGACGAGGCCAGCGGGGAAGAGTGGGTATACCCCGCACGCTGCGCCGGTGTAGCTCTAACCTGAAAATTTAGAATAGTACACCACTACGCCGCTCACAGGAGGGGGATCTCGGGGTGGGGATTAACTTGAATTACACCTAAAACTACCTCCACGCAGGGAGGGGATGTAAGCCGGCCAAGCGGGGTGGGGAAATCTAGGCTAGAAACAAAAATGCGAGGAGACCGTCGATTCTGTCCACTCTCTGGAACAATGGATAGATAGTCGCTGTTGGTGCCGCTACGGACTCACCTGAACTCCGTTGTGGACGAAACCAGCGCCAAATATTCGGGGTTGCCCCAGGAGGCCATCAGAATTTTTGGGAATTCCTGGTTAACATCGTTGGTTGGGGCAGAGGCACGAACAGGGTCTCTATTTGCTAGTTCTGGTGGCTTCTGCACCTCGACAGTAGGAAGATGAGGCTGCCACGGACGCTCCCGAGCTCTGATTCAGACGTGACTGGAGTTGTTGGATTCATGGTTGAGTCCTCTTTGATTGAAGACTAGTGGGGACACCAGAGGAGGTTGGAGCAGATGAGGAGGACCCGAACAGTGCCGTGGTATCAGACTGGTTCCAGAGGAAACCGATCAGCGCACCGGAGGGAGAAAATTTGGAACTTTTGATGCCAAGGTCCTAAATTCGCTCTGCTTCTTGGAGATGATAGAGGACTTGTAGGGGAAGCCCTCAGCCAAGTGGCCCTCTCAGAATCACAAGAATCAGACCGTGGGAGCCTCTGTAATCCTTCTCTGATTGTCTGCCTGGGAGGAGCTGTGTAGGTCACCGAGATTTGCTCCTCCGGGCAGCTCCGAAGTCGGACGGTGACGGGGCTACTATCGTTACGAAGCTGACTGGACGATGATTCCACCGGTATATGGTACACTCTCTGAAGCTTCTTGGTGATGACGTGGCAGCCTCTGCAAGTGGGCGCTTCTCTGCTGCCTGCGAACTGAGGCAGGGTCTGCAACTTACCGATGGGAAATGGAGTAGGAGGGAGGCGAAATGGGGGTGGATGAGTGTGGGGCGAACCCTGACTGTGAGGGGGTCTGGGAGGGGGTGATTTAAGGTGAGGGAGTGGCAGAATGGGGGCTGGAGGGAGGTCTAGCAGGTGGAGGGAGAGGAAGCTGCGAATTTGGTGATGGGAGGGAGATAGGGAAGAAGTATTTGAAAATGGGTTTAAGGGAGGGATTAATTTTTGGTCTTGAGAATGGGAAGAGGTGTATGGGGAAGGGAAAGGATGCTTGGGGGGTGGAGAATTCTCCCTTGGGAGATGAGAGAGCTGCTTGGGGAAGGGGAGTGAGTGGTTGGTGGTTGGAGGGTGGAGTGGGGATAGGTGGAGGCTACCTTGGGGATGGGGTGGAGTAAAGAGAGGGGTTGTGGGGAGTTGGAGTGGCTTTAATGGAGGGGGAAGGGAGAGAGAAAGTGGTTGGGAGGGTGGAGTGGCTTTAATAGAGGGGGAAGGGAGAGAGAAAGTGGTTGGGAGGGGAGGAGAGAGAAAGTGGGCGCCCCCCTCAGAGAGAGAGAGAGATATGAGAGAGAGGGGAATCCACCCCTTAGAGGAGGGAGAGAGAGATGGAGAATCCACTCCAATTACACTAAAATGCACTCAATTTTTATGATTGACCAAAAGATTACATATGAGGGAGTGGGGTGGCCTATTTATAGGCACTCATATTTTCCTAGGACTAAAATGACCCTAACTAAACAACTAATGACCAAAGTAGTCCAAGGGAGGGCGCCCCTGGGCCAAGCCCACTAGTTGGGCCCAATAGACAACTTAATTAACCACATGACTCAAGACTTAGGTAAATGACCCTTATACCTAGGTACCGGACTCAAATAAAGGGAAAATTACATAGTTTATGACTCAAATAAAATATGAAAATTACATGGATAGACTCAAAAAAATGTGAAGAACACAATGGCACAAACCGTCGATCCATCAAAGCTTCACAAAAATGTGGAGGGGTAAGTGATGCCCCCATCATACCCCCAGGTGGGGAAAACTCGACCCCATCGAGTATGGGTCCACCGGGGAGGTGGCACACCAACGTAGCTCCAGGCGAGCCATGATCTCTGAACTCAACCCTGCGTCCATAGCTGGGGGACATCGCTTCAGCTTCTCAAGGCAGCTCGGACACACCCTCATGGCGGCGATAAGATTTTGCTTGCCTAGTATTGCCGCCGGGTGCTCACGTCGGGCTCTCAGGCTGATTTGTGGTGGCACTCCGAGGGTGTCTCTCGCAAGGATAGGTGTAAGCTCAAGGTACTAACTAGGATCCACCGCGGTGCCCTTAGAGGGTGCCAGATCCACCATGTGGGAAGTGGGGTGAATCCCAAACCCCGTCGGTAAATCCAACCTGTAAGCCGGACTATCAAGACCACTCGGAACTTGGGAAGGTCCAAGTCCTCGTGCCCTCGATATGGTGGTGGCCCTAGAGTTGAGCCACTCCAATACCATCATCATCAGATTGTCTACTTGGAATTCCAAGTGGCGCTCATGAGCTTTTGCCCACTCGTCATGAATTTTACCGCTCGTTGCTTGATACTTGCTTGAATGCTCATGCCATGTACTACGATGCGGTGTGGGTGTGAAGTGTGGGGTATGCAAAGGTAGACCAGGGCAACCATAAGTGGACCAATCATGCATTGTAGCCATGTAGACTTTGATGGACCTAGGAGGGTCGAGGCATCCATAGGTGAACCTATCATCCCAGGGGGTGACAACTGTCGGGGGGCCCGGACATCCATGTATGCTCCTTTCATGCGTAAGACCTATGACGAATGGGGGAGGATCAGCACATCCAAATGTGAGCTAGTCATGCATTGGGCCTAAAGTGTGTGTGACATGTATGAGATGACTGGTCTTGTGTCCCTTGTCGATTGATGTGATATGCCAAGGTAGGTGCACTCTTATCCTAGAGGTGACGGCCATGTGTGTGGGTATGGGGTGGTCCTTGAGCTCCCACTTATAAGGGTCGAAGGGGTCAAAGAAGGTATGTATGATGGAGTGGGGCACTTCCTTATTTCCTAGGTGTATTTCACCCATGGTCATGGTTCCCTTGGTGTGGTCCGGGTCCTGGGAGAGGTGGGTTTCGTCTAACATGGTTGGTTGGGGTAGGAAAGGTTGGTGGTGAGTAAGGTGGGTGGGTATATGAAAAGATCGAAGGGGTCATGGTAAGGGTCACTAGGGAGAGGAACTCTAGGTCCTCATGGTCCTCACATAGTGGTGAGTCATCCTCCTCTGGTGGAAGGATTGGGCCAGTGTATGTGGTGGGTTGGTCGGCCAAGGTTTTTGGGATCATGAGGGGAGTGGAATGGACCGATATGGGTTCTTCATCCATGTGGAGAAAGAAGAGGAGGTCGCTAGTGTAGCAACCAATAGTGCAGACTAAGGTGATAGACCCGTCACATGGGTGGATGAAGTCAAGGCTCTTGGGACAGGCCACCCATAGGGTCAATAAGCAAGTTAGCTCAAGCTGCCATTGTAGGCCTTTGATGAGATCGTCAAAACCCTCTACCTCATAGTAGGTTTGGATCGTGGTGTGATAGGAGTGGATGGGCACAATTTGGGATTGGTATCCCAAGGGTGAGAGAGGTGGGGGTGAGCTAGGAATGGTGGGTCCTCGTTTGAGCCATTGGAGTATGGACTCATTCATGGTGAGGGTGTATGGCTCTTGAGGATCCGGACTAGGAGGGGTGGGTGAGATGCATGGCTCTTGAATTTTCTTTATGGTGGGCGGCGGATCTGGATTGGCATCCATCTCCGCTTGGTTGGGTGTGTGGGCCATGGGTTCCTCTACCAAAGGGTTGGGTTGGTCATTTTGGGTTGGGGTGGTGGTGGCCGGCGCATGGTGCACCCGAGATGGTGAGCAAGGTTGAACTTGGGTTGGATTTGGTAGGGGAAGTAGTGGAGGCCTTGGTTGGGGTTGGATTGGAGTAGGGAGAGGGAGATGGGTGGGTTGAGGGGGTTCGGGGGAATTGGCCTTGGGAGGATTGTCCCTTTTGGGGGACATTGTAGGGGTAGTGGTGGCCGGGGTGGGAGCGGTTTCAACCACTATGGGCATCGAAGGATGCTTCTTAGTGGGGCATTGCCTGGCGATGTGCCCCAATTGGTGGCACCTATAACATTCTGGCTCGCACTCACCCGTGGTTGTCTCATTCACTTCTATCTCCATAGGGCCTTTTCCTTTTTGAGAAGGGGTAAGGTGAGGGGTGGAGGTGGGGGCCAAAGGGGCTTGAGTAAGGTGGGTTGTGGAATTGGGTTTTGGTTGCATTGTGGGGAATTGAAGTCTTGGATTGGCCGGGTGGGGATGGGAGAGTTGAAGTGCTCCTTGGGCTTTGGTGATCCGAGTAGAAGGGAGAAGGTCGGGGAGTGTATACTTTCCTAAGTTCGGCTTTCATGTTTTCCAATGTGTTAATAGGATCTTGCCTCATAACCTTCCTTAAGCGTTCAATGAGCTGCCACCTATCCTCGGCATGGCGCATAAGCCGACTCTTGGCAAGGTAGATTCTCATGGGTTCAGTCATTGGTGTCCTCTTAAAGTATTTGTCCATGTTTTCCTCCCACTCTAGATATGCACTAGGGTGGTACCCGTCAAAGATAAGGTCCTCAAATAGGACTATGTCCAAAGGGGTGTCAATCGGACCCTTGTGGAGGGCCGAGTGGGACAGATGTGACCAATATAATGGAGCCATGCTAGTGGGCAAGGTTGATGCACCGGGTGATGAATGCAAATGCGCCCTAGGATCAACTTGTAGAGACAAGTTGAGAACTTGCTCTGATACCAATTTGATGTGACACCACCTTGGGGGTGATAGTCACAAGACCGAAGACCCCTCGGACCTAGCAAGCAAGCAATGCAACAGATCGGCAACTTCACTCGGGCGGACTCACCCGCGTAGAGCGCACCCGGGTCCGTAGGTGGACCGGCGATGGGGATGAGGGTCCGAGGTTGGACCTTGAGATTCCAGGGGTTGGCTAGCTTGGGATAGACCCCTAAGGGCCAGGGATGCCCAATTCAGCGGGCGGCCAGCACGCCGAGGGCGTGGGATGTAGGGCCACTCTCACAACTCGCTCCGCGGTGGCCCACGATTTGGTGGATTCCAGATCGGGCACTCGCTCACCATCCGACGGGAAATTGAAAGCAATAATAAGCAAGAAAAGATAATGCTACCAGCAGAAGAGAGTGATCAGATGCTCACCTGATCGGCGTGAAGACGTCGACCCCGACCGGAGACGAGGCGAGCGGGGAAGCGTGGGTATACCCCGCACGCTGCGCCAGTGTAGTTCTAACCTGAAAATTTAGAATAGTACACCACTATGCCTCTCGTAGGAGGGGATCTCGGGGTGGGGATTAACTTGAATTACACCCAAAACTACCTCCACGCAGGGAGGGGCTGTAAGCCGGCCAGGCGGGGTAGGGAAATCTAGGCTAGAAACAAAAATGCGAGGAGGCCGTCGATTCTGTCCACTCTCTGGAACAGTGGATAGACAGTCGCTGTTGGTGCCGCTACGGACTCACCTGAACTCCGTTGTGGATGAAACTAGCGCCAAATCCTCCGGGGTTGGCCCAAGAGGTTGTCAGAGGTTTTGGGGAATTCTTGGTTGATAGCATTGGTCGGGGCAGAGGCGCGAACAGGGTCTCTGTTTGGTGGTTATGGTAGCTTCTCCACCTCTATAGCAGGAAGATGAGGCCGCCACGAACGCTCTCGAGCTATGATTCGGGCGTGGCTGGAGTCGTTGGATTTATGGTTGAGTCCTCTTCGATTGGAGACCAGTGGGGACACCGGAGGAGGTTGGAGTAGATGATGAGGACCCGAGCAGTGCCGAGATATTAGACTGGTTCCAGAGGAAACTGATCAGCGCACCGGAGGGAGAAAATTTGGAACTTTTGATGCCGAGGTCCTAAATTTGCCCTGCTTCTTGAAGATGACATAAGACTTGTAGGGGAAGCCCTCAGCCAAGTGGCGCTCCAAGAATCACAGGAATCAGACTGTGGGAGCCTCTGCAATCCTTCTCTGGTTGTCTGCCTGGGAGGAGCTGCGTATGTCACCGTGATTTGCTCCTCCGGGCAGCTCAGAGGTCGAACGGTGGCGGGGCTACTATCGTTGCAAAGCTGACTGGACGATGATTCCACCGGTATATGGTATGCTCTCTGAAGCTTCTTGGCGATGACGTGTCAGCCTCTGCAAGTGGGCGCTCCTCTGCTGCCTGCGAATTGAGGCAGGGTCTGCAACTTGCCGATGGAAAATGGAGTAGGAGGGGGGCAATATGGGGGTGGATGAGTGTGGGGCGAACCTTCACTGTGAGGGGGTCTGGGAGGGGGTGATTCAAGGTGAGGGAGTGGCAGAATGGGGGCTGGAGTGAGGTCTAGTAGGTGGAGGGAGAGGAAGCTGTGAATTTGGTGATGGGAGGGAGATAGGGAAGAAGTATTTGAAAATAGGTTTAAAGGAGGGATTAATTTTTGGTCTTGGGAATGGGAAGAGGTGTGTGGGGAATGGAAAGGATGCTTGGGGGGTGGGGAATTCTCCCTTGGGAGATGAGAGAGGTGCTTGGGGAAGGGGAGTGAGTGGTTGGTGGTTGGAGGGTGGAGTGGCGATAGGTGGAGGCTACCTTGGGGATGGGGTGGAGTAAAGAGAGGGGTTGTGGGGAGTTGGAGTGGCTTTAATGGAGGGGGAAGGGAGAGAGAAAGTTGTTGGGAGGGGAGGAGAGAGAAAGGGGGCGCCCCCCTTAGAGATAGAGAGATATGAGAGAGAGGGGAATCCACCCCTTAGAGAGAGGGAGAGAGAGATGGAGAATCCACTCCAATTATACTAAAATGCACTCAATTTTTTTGATTGACCAAAAGATTACATATGAGGGAGTGGGGTGACCTTTTTATAGGCACTCATATTTTCCTAGGACTAAAATGACCCTGACTAAACAACTAATGACCAACGTAGTCTAAGGGAGGGCTCCCCTGGGCCAAGCCCACTAGTTGGGCCCAATAGACAACTTAATTAACCACATGACTCAAGACTTAGGTAAATGACCCTTATAACTAGGCACCAGACTCAAATAAAGGGAAAATTACATAGTTTATGACTCAAATAAAATATAAAAATTACATGGATAGACTCAGAAAAATGTGAAGAACACAATGGCGCAAACCGTCGATCCATCAAAGCTTTGCAAAATGTTGAGGGGTAAGTGATGCCCCCATCAGAAACATATAGCAGACATGTGACGAAGAAGTACGGGGAGGGAGATGCGTAGCAGCTGGTGTACCGAGGAAAGGCCGGCTATATGATTTTGGGCAGAGCCTAGAGACTAGCACAGTGATATCATCGTGTGTGAGTTCAAGCGCTGCCCCGACTAGTACATGTGCCTTTAGTATGCCCCCACCCGGCCCCAGTACTTCTCCCGGTGACGTCGGTGACATCGTCCGAGCGGAGATGTCTGATTTGTAGTGGTAGATGAGGACAGAGATGTTGAGCCAGGAGGTGCGCATCTTGCAGGCACTCGCAGGCCTCCTCTCCCAGGCGAGAATTCTCTCTCATGGAGCGCCCTCGACCACAACACAACCCCCTTAGGTGAGTGTTTGTTATATTTTTATTTTGGCAGAATTTTGACTTATAAAATCAATGAATATACTTGAATTTAGATTCAAAGTAATAAGACCCTCTTTGATATAGGAATAAATCAGGTTAAGATGGTTTATATGGGATAGAATGAGTAGTTTTTATTTAGCTGACAGAATCCAATTTGGATATCTGATTTATGCTCGACGTTAAAATTACTCAATTCAGAACTAAATTAGTTTTCAAAGCAAACTTTGTTTAAAATAATTCAGATAACTAGGGGTTCGGGGGTCCAAATTATAAAATACTTGCCTAATCGACGTGCCGATCATTCCAACGTGACCTGGGTGGTGAGAGTGACTTGGGAGAGCTGATGGAATCCAAATCGGATACCCGGTTTGGGCTCGGCGCTCAAATTACTCAATTTAGAACTAAGTTTTCAAAGCTATTTTGTTTAAACTAATTCAGATAAGTAGGGGTTTGGAGGTCCAAAATGTAAAATATTAGTTTGATTGGTGTTTCGATCATTCCAATGCGACCTGGGTGGTGAGAGTGACTTGGGAGAGCAGACGAAATCTAAATCGGATACCCGATTTCTACTCAGCGCTCAAATTACTCAATTCAGAGCTAAGTTAGTTTTCAACGCTAACTTTGTTTAAAATAATTCATATAACTAGGGGTTCGGGTGTCCAAAATGTAAAATACTGACCTGATCGGCGTGTCGATCATTCCAACGTGACCTGAGTGGTGAGAGTGACTTGGGAGAGCAGACGGAATCTAAATCGGATACCCGATTTGGGCTCGGCGGTCAAATTACTCAATTCAGAACTAAGTTAGTTTTCAAAGCTAACTTTGTTTAAAATAATTCAGATAACTTGGGGTTCAGGGGTTCAAAATGTAAAATACTGGCCTGATCGACGTGCCGATCATTCCAACGCGACCTGGGTGGTGAGAGTGACTTGGGAGAGCTAACAGAATCCAAATCGGATACCTTGTCTGGGCTCGACTGTCACGCCCCGAGATATAGATACAACGGAAGATGCTCGGGGAAAACGTGGGCAGCCGGCAATACGCCTCAACCTAGCAATATATTCAGAGCATAAATCATTCACACATAAGATGAATGGACACAATATGATGTACTCAGAATTCCACTTTATTGAATAATAATCAAAGGTTTACATAAGAGACTATGACCTGACTCCTTGACACACTTGACTCAATAAAAAAGAAAATTACATAATATGACTCAATAAAGTAAAAAGTACATGATATGTCTCCAAACTAACGTAAGGACTCATGACACTCTAAGTCTTCTCTCGGGCCTTTAATCATCACTCTCAGATCTATCATCGAAATAATCGGAATCCGATCCATTAGAGTTTCTTGGAAAGATTGAGGGTAATGAGCACACTTGCCCAATAGGTATCTTCGTATCAACATGAAGGCAAGTTTAAATAATTAACATATTAGCAATAGGATGTAAGATAAATGAAATGCGATAAATCATACGATAATAAGCCAACGTAACCTCGTAAGTATCAAGACATAAAAGATATGAGAGTTCATGTAGAATGAGAGAAAGATCAAGAGCGAATATAACATGAATGTAAATTGGCCTTTCATGAACAAGAATGTACTTTTCATAACCATAAAGGCTATATACTAGAAAGGCATGTAATAAGAATGTACTAACAAGCATGTAAATTCATAAGATTGTCTCGTGGTTCTCATCCGTTTATAAAAAAAGTACTCCCGGCGCAATGAGACGCTAGTGTTCATCATACCCCATGGTTTATAGTATGTTTCTGACTATCTGTCAAGGGGGCTAGCGTCGAGCCCTTGGACACTGTTCGTGCCCGCTCTTGCATCTTCAAGTTATAAATCAAGCTACTTCCACGAGTATAATAATAAAGTTTCGGCCAATAATGTATAATTCAAATAGTTTTATAATTACAATATCAAGGTAAGAACGTACCAAATATGAAACATGAGATCAAGGATGATTTAATGACAAGGTTATGCCACGGAAGGAATCCGGCAGCATAACGGCGTATTCTTTAAATTTTGATAATTCATTAATAACTTATTGAATAAGGTGTTAGGTTCTAGACAATCAATAAACCATCTAGGAACATAGGAAAATCAACCCGTGGGTCAAACCTCGGGTTAAGAACACTGGAACAGAAGACGGTCTTGCCTGGGCCGTTTCTTGATAATGCGATCATTCCAAGACTGCTACTTTGAAGTTGTGGTCAAGTATGGACCGTTTCTTGACAGAGTCGACACTAGAGAGAAAAGAAGGGTCGATGCAGTGGAACTCTGGAAAGTGGCGGTCATGGTCGGGCCGCTACCAGATGGTGGCAGTCTCCAGAGGGCCACTATCTTGTCCAGAATGTAGAAAAACACCGGTAAACTTGAGTGCTTCCTAGACAAATGGGCTTTAAGGGTACAACCAGCTCAGCATCCTAGTGAGAATCGCAGGCTCGCGGAGACTTACGGAGGCCTTGAAACATGATCCCCTAGTCTGATAGAAGGAATATCTGGCGGAGACGTTCACAAGTCTAAGAAAGGTGTGCCTATAAGTGCAAAGTGTAACTAATAGTCACATACCGGGGTATGCGCTATGTACTTAACCAGATAGACATTTATATGAGAGTGAAACGTATGTGTCACGCCCTGAGATTTATGCAGCGGAAACAATCAGGAACGTGAATAGCCGGCATGGTAAGCCTCTTGCAAGCAATATAATCAGAGCGCAAGACAATCACACAAAGTAATTACACAAGTAATCTTATTCAAACCTTCAACTTTATTTCATATAAATAATCCACCAAGTACACAAGACTATTGACTCTTAACATTCTCCTAACATAGACTCAAGAAAACAAAATTTACATAATGACTCGACTAGACACTAAATCCACTAGGCTTCTCTTGATTCATTTGATCTTCAATTGCTCTCGGACTCGCTACTCGTATAATCCGAATCCGATTCACTAGTACTTCCTGAAACATTGAAAAAAATAGGTAATGAGCACACTTGCCCAGTAGGTATCTTCGTATCAACATGATGGCAATGTTTAAGTGATTAACATTTTAGCTCTAGAGAATAAGATAAATCATGCAGGTACGATGAAACACGTATATAACCAAAGTAACATGATACGACCAAGTGTGAGATATGGGAATATGATTAATCAAGAGTATATCACGAATGAAATTTGACCTTTCATGAACAAGAATGTAACAAGAATGCACTTTTCATAACCTTAAAGGCTATGTAGTAGAAAGTCATGTAACATGTAAGAATGTACTTTTGCTTTGCAAGTACTTCGTGAATATTTGTGGATCTTCACTTATTTATAAAGAAAGTACTCCCAGCACAATGCGACGGCAGTAGCATCATACCCCATGGTTTACAATATATTTCCGACAATCAGCTGAGGGGACTAGCATAGAGCCCTTGAACACAATCAGTGCTCGGACTACATCTTCAAGTATAAATCAAGCTACTTCCACAAGTATAATAATAATGTTGGCCAATAATGTAACAAGTTCAACAATAGTCAATGGAAGAATGCACCAAATATTAATATAAGAATTCAAGAAATGCATTAATAACTAGGTCATGCTACAGAGAAAATTCGGCAGCATAACGATACATTCATTAACTCTCCAAAATTTATTTAGATAGCTTTTTGGAATAAAGTGACATGTTCTAGATAATCAATAGACCATCTAGAATCATAGGAAAAATCAACCCTTGAGTCAAACCCCAGGATAATCAAACTCTGGAACCAAGCGATCGTTTACTGCACCGTTTCTTGACCAGGCGGTAGAATACTGGACCGTTTGGAATTAGAACTCAGGAAAATATCGGTAAGTGCTCTCTAGACAATTGGGCTTTAATGGTACAACCAGCTCGGCGTCCTAGTGGGAATCCCAGGCTCGCGGAGACTTATGGAGGCCTTGAAACAAGATCACCTAGTACTTTGGAAGGAATATCCAATGGAGAGGTTCACTAGTCCAAGATGATGTACTTAATGTTCCATGTGTAACTAATGACAACATACCGGGATATGTGCCATGTACTTAAGAAAATGACTCTTAGATAAGAGAGACAATGATAAAACAACAATCAAATAAGTCCATAAACCTTGTGAAAATGTGTTTATAAATACAGGAGTATAGGTTTTTGGCAATGAAAGTAATATAGATTAAAAATAATTTCTAAGTGCACAAGAACATGAAATCATCTAAGAGGAGTAGGGAAAGTAACCAAGTATATGAAAGCAATACTTAAAATAGGAATAAGACCTATTTAGCTAGGCTTATTATATGATAAATACGGATAATCTGCTTTATATTTTCGGGTAAACATAAATACAGAATTTAGAAAATGAAAAATGGTCTAGAGAGGATCGTTTCTTGTGGCTAGCAGTCTATCGTTGGACCGTTAGTAAAACGCATGCGGTTTATTGAAAGACCGTTTCTTCCTGTGTCGCAGACAGATCGAAAACCGAAGTTCAGACCTAATCTATAGCCAATTAATGTATGAAATCCTATTAAAGAGGGATATATAAAACATGCTGCAAGAGGTATAACATCGTGAAGATGCAGGGATTTTGCATATATTTTAGCTAAGATTGTTATCTTTGTAATTAGGGTTTGGAATGATGCATGCTTCATAACCTACATACGCAATGATACCAAATCATTAAATACGACATGTACAATGCATGAATTTTGTGAAACAAGGGGGCTTTTACTCCTAACACATTAATTTAGCCTTTTCATGAGATAACCTACCTTTATTCTGGGCTTTAGGCTTCGAATTTAGGGCTGGAAGTTAACCCTAATTTCTGCACATCCTAAACCGAAGTAATAACTTCTTGCCCTCCTATCTCCCGATTCCCTTGACCTAAAGATGTCAAAATTGGGAAATAACAAGAGGGTACTAAAAGGAACAAATAGTTCTAAGGAACCTATATCTAATTACCTCGTTTTGGGCTTCTATTTTCCTATTCTTCATGGGTCAGTCACACAGTTTCCTGAGTTTCTTGTACTGAACTAGCGTCTTTGCAGGCTTCTATCTCTCTGTAGGCTTGATTTCCTAGAATGAAATTTTGAGGAAAGTTAGATCTAACTATAATGAACAAATTCCTAGAAGGAAACTACCTATAATTCGACCTCTTTACCTTAGTTCCACGCGAGCCAAATGTAAGGGTCGTGCAGTAGGTCTTGGGGTCTATTTATACGGTTTTAGCTAGGGTTCCATGGATTTGAAGAATTCTAGAGTCCTAATTTAGGTGTTAAATCGATCCCTGAGAGTCCTTTTCTGACTTACAAGTCCATACACTTCGATCCACTTGGATTTCTGGGAGTTTGGGCGTCAAAAATCTAACCTTTTTACGTTTTCTTCTACTTACGGAATCTACAGAACTTAGTAGTCATTTGGGAGACCGTTTGCTGACCCTATGCGGTCTCGCGATAGACCGCTTTTGGTCTTGGGCGCCGAATTTGAAACCAGTTCAAACTCTTGCTTCATTATCTATTTTTTTATCCTAAAATATCCTTATTTATCTCCTTGATTCTATAAATACACCAATTTTAATCTTCTAGAACATGGGCCAAAGTTAATTTGGGCCAACTGGTTTCATTTAAATGGGCCTAATCCTCTTGGATTAGTGTAAAGTCAAAATAATTAGTTTTAATTAACCACATTTCAATTAATAGCCCATTTGGTCTATTTAAATGCTTATTAATTATATTTTAAATCTGAAAAAAAATTCTTAGAAAGTTCTCGGGCGTTACAGTATGAAACCACGTTCAAAAATACAAATGAAACAAGCATCATAAGAAGACGTTTAAATACAATACTATATGGTTTTGTTCATGAAATTACCATTATGAAAGTAACGTTAAAGCATGCAAATCATGAACCTAAATACAATAGAAATCATGAACATCTTGTAGTATCTTTTAACTACAAGAGAGTGCCAGCGATAATAGGGTTAGGGCATGGTTGCTATCATGTATGCTAGGGATTACATATAAATATAAGTAGGATATAGAAAGCAGGTAGGGGTCCAGGAATGGCCACTATCATCAATTTGCTGTCTATCGGGCGGCAGCTATCTGATAATAGCGGTCTCTTGTAGACCGCCTTCTGCCTCACAGACAAAAGGTAAAATTCGTGCGTGCAGGCCTATTCTAGAGTAATAAATCACATAAAAACATGCTAGACTGTGAGATAAGACATGATAGACTAAAGATAGCTGATGGAGATGCATGGATTACATGAATTAAGCCAAAAATGTTAACTTTTATTATTAAGAGGCATGGTTCATGCATGCAGAAGTAAGTGATTGCATAGTGTAAATAAAATATGAAATTCGTCGCGTACAGAGCAGAAAATCATGTGGAATTAGAAGGCTTTTACTCCTGACATGATGTTTAAGCCGTTCATGAGATAACATATGTGACGACCTGGATCCCGGATACCGGATATACCCGATAGGACTACCAAGTAGACCCGATACCACTTGGAACCCGCGAGGCCTCCCAAGAGCGGTAAAGCTCCGAAGGGATAAAAGGATTGTTGTGTAGTACATTGAAGCCACAGAGATATAACAGTAAGCAATTGAATTTCATTAGATCGGTTTGCTAAAGTAGCAGAAATAAAATTACTTTTTATTTAACAGTTTAAATTTAATAATTATACCAGAGTCCAGTCCAAAAAATTAAAGGCAAGTACAGTCTAACAGAAAGAAGACGTACCCTAAGGTCGGGAGAAACTTGACGCAGGTACCACTGGCAGTTACAGACATGTCACACCAGGAACCGCAGAAGTAGAACAATGCCACCCACCTGAAAAGCAGGGGTGAGCCTCGTGTCATTGGCCTAGTAGGGGTCATGCGGATCCCCACTGAAAAATAACGCAGTAAAACGGAACAACAAAACAGCAGTAGTAGTAAAGCAGGAAAACAACCACTAGAAAGTTGTAAAAGAAGACCGGGAAGGAAGGAGTAGGAACAGCTAAAAGAAAAGGGAAAAGCCGTACCGAACAAAACACGACTGCCGAACTAACCTCGGCCCCTAAGCTACTCCAAACAACAATAGCAACAGATGGGTAAACTCTGATCTGACGAAGTCAGGAGCCACCGATCTGTCAAGCCCACAAAGATAGGCAAAAAGCCTAGAAAGAACCTAGACAAACACAGACGCCCTAAAGCATACACGACTCGAGTGCCATGCACGCTCTTCTAGATACGACCACACACACACGACTAGAACGTCGTGCACAAAACACAACACTGACCTCGGGCAAGACTACAAGAGGGCTAAATCGGAAAGGTCACGATGCACGAGAAATGCAAGAGTCACGTGCCACGTGACGAAAGTACCTCCTTACTAGAAGAACAGCCAGTTGCGTCCACTGACGTCTTATGCTGCGCCTACAAGTGTCTCATCTACTATGCCGCCCGAAACACGACAGAGACTAAGACACGCTTGGAACCAGAACATGACTACAGTAACGAGTGACTAGACAGGGGAACGCCCGTCGGCATCAGTCCAAAGCCCCTGACCACGTGTGCACACACCGAATCTTGCTGGAGAGCCAGGCCTCTAGCTTGTTTTCCCCACCCAGCAGGACGCCACTGTACAGCGGGGGCCCACGGAAACTAGCTTATAAACCGTATATCGGGAGATGCCACGCCACCACTCCCGAGTGGGTCGACACGTCATAACGTGTCGTCAGGCTACGATTAGTGGAGGCTCACTAGACATAGAACTCTGAAACAAGAGTGCTGTAGTACAGACAGGCAAGGAAGCACTGTCACACGTACTACGAAGCACCAAGGCAGCATGACAACTGTCGATAGACTCAGGACAAGGCAACTAGACCTGAAAACACAACGATCCTTGAGTCTCACGACTCGGAGTCACGATCGTCGTACAAAGCGGAACAAGCCGCCAATCAGTCTATTCCTAAGCCAGAGGAAACAACAATAGAAAATGACACATGGAGACATCAGGGATTAACAAGACCCTCAGCACACCTGGACACGTAAATCGAGGTGAGATGACTCCTCAAGGCATCCAGAATCAATGTGTCAGGCTGGACAGAATCGCCAAGACACACACAAGGTCGCCTGTCAACCACTGGGTCACCCCGGGTTGACCGAAACCAGACAATGACGACTCTACAGTAGGAAGGACAATCATACTACAAGCAAGAAGATTCCTGGCTACCTCATAACGTAGTCTTAACCCTCATGGGATGCCAGGAGATGTCCACGGGACAACGGGCAGACCACAAGGTCAAGCCAAGACATACAGAAACCGGAATGGTGGGAAACGACACTCTGGGCATAGGCGATCCATCACTTAGCCACCAGGCAAACCCAGCAGTCAAGGAGGAACATGCTACGCACATAGAGACAAGGACAATGGTGGTCACAGATGAAGTCATTAGGGAACTGTGGCAGTCAGGGAGTAGACCGCACTCAGTCGACCCTGAACCGACTCATCTGGAGAACCACGGACACCCCGACACCGCCCTAAACAACCTAACAGACGGACATGGGATAGCCATCATGACCAACAGACAAGACAACGGACTCAACTAGTTGGGCGGTCACACCGGGACCACTCAACAGGATGAACGGTCCGGACAGGACCACTCAACCAAACAGGGACGGGCGGTCACAAAGGGACCACTTAACGGGATGAACGGTCCGAACTGGACCACTCAACCAAACAGGCCCAAAACACTAACAGGGATGGGCGGTCACAAAGGGACCACTCAAAGGGATGAACGGTTCGAACTGGACCACTCAACCAAATAGGGATGAACGGTCCGAACTGGACCACTCAACGGGATAAGTGGTCTATCGAACAACCACTCAACCTCAAATCGACACAGGGTGAGCGGTCCGAAATTGGCCGCCCAAGGGGGATGAGTGGTCTATCGAATGACCACTCAACCTCAAACTGACAAACGATAAGCGGTTCGAAGCCAGCCGCCCATACACATGAACGGTCTCTGGTGCGACCGTTCAAGCGTCATGGCGAGCAAACCCAGGGGTTCGTCCGATCGTGGCCTTTCCACGCCCCGTTCATCCCGAAACGAAGGGGATACAACCACAATCAACCTGGCAATCACATAGACTCCGATCGGAGTCAAAAGAAATGGGCGATTCTAACGAAATCACCCCAACATGGTTTCCGGACTTCCTGGAGCCCTATCGGTCAAACAGGACCACCAATCGAGACGAAATCAGTGACTATGAAACGCTTACGTTCCAGGGAGTCCATTGACTGTAACTGATCTATAAACCGTCACTATTTTTCGACGAATCCTATGAAACCCACGAAACCCCGATTTAGGCTAAACGAGCCCAAACTCGGCCGTTTCCACACCAAACGACGTGCAATGGCAGGGAAAATGTGCAGGAGGAAGTGGTGATCCGTCTCCCCACCTCCACCGAAGAAACCGTACGTCGAGGTGACTAAACCATGCCGAAAATAGCCAGGAACATGAACGACGCCTTCTCGGAATCCACCGAGGGATCGCGCCCGCCACGCTCAAACCGCTGCTCCAACCCGCGAACCGATCACCCCATCACGTCCACGCCTCGGCCAGCTCTCCACGGTCGCGCTCCCCTCATCGAACGGTCAAGAGACGGGAGAAACGGAGTGAGAGAACGTGAGGTTGAGAATGAGCAGGAGAGATAGTGGAGTTGAATTTATAGAAAGAAATTAGGAAATTTTCCTAATTTTTGAAAATTTGATATTTGAGTCAAAAATCCACTAATTCAGAAAAATACACAAAAATAGCCGAAACGATCCTCGCAAAGAGTACATCGCAGCTGTAACGTCCTTGAGTCGATGAACTGAGAAATAAACTCACCGTAGGGTTCCGTAACTAGTACGAGAGAAAAACCCACACAGATTGTAAAACTCAACTCGGGAGCTACAAAGGCGATCCGAAGCTCTCCAAAAAGGATCTGAAAGACCTAATAAAGATCCGACAAGACCCATTAAGGATCCGGGATGTTACATCCTCCCCTCCTTCAAGAAATTTCATCCTCAAAATTTAAGGACTAGTAAGAAGGAAGAAGCAGGGAAGAACAACTCGACAACACGAACATGAAAATAACACAAATCACGAGAACACAGCTCAGAGGAACACAGTCAGACTATAATCATAAGTACACGCTCAAGACCGAGCGCGACACAAGTGAACACGAGTCCGACACCTCCGAAACAGGGCAACGTCGCTTACGTCTCACAGGATAGGAGACACGACTGCCACGACAACAGATATCGAGGAAACGAAATGACAGACACGTCAAGCATTAGCTTACACAAGGAAGCATAGTCCTCACAGCTGACTGCTCGACAACATCATCGGCTCCAGTGCCAAAGGCAACAGGGAACACCTGGCACCCAGGATGTCAACGGCAACAACACCGAACCACAAGCACAATCAAGTCAGTCCTCACTCAGATATTACATCTGATCGAGTCGCAAGCTAACTCTAGGGAAGAAGAGTACAACAACGCTAACTGACAAGACCAAGACCAAGGTCCAGGACAGAGACACAAAATCATAAAGAAATAGCGCTTAGAAAAATAATGACAACGGCAGTACCTGCAAGATTCCGGCTCCGTACAGAACACAGAACCATGGAACACAATTGCAAGTAGGGTCACATCAAGGCACAAGAACAGCTGAACACACGACCACAAGGGACAGGTCATGCATCAGACTGCTCACCATGAAAAGACCCACGACAACGAGAAACGACAATCTCGGGGAACGCACCTCAAGGACCACGATCACGCCTCGAGAGCACAACACCCAAGAGAAGGAATGCAGAACAGAGGGTACTCAATCAGTAAGGAATGCCGACATATTCCCTAACACTCGCAAATGCCAATGGCAACACCAGAATAACTCCAGCAATAGCACGGCAAAAGACAACATCAAGGCACATGAAGCCAAGACGAAGTCACATCGAGAAAGAACAAACCTCTCGACCCGTGGGTAATCAGCCCACACGCTTCAGCTGCACACTCATAAAATGCACACAGGCATCCGAAAATATCTCGGTATCCGCATCTCAACACACACACGGTGGCATCGCAATTCATGAAAATCACAATATAACACGCCACGCATATTGATCCAGCGAACAACCGATCATAAGAAGCCTAAGTGCAAAGAAGAGGAGTACCAGCTTCAACACAAGGCCCAAGGAAAAGGCTAATCTCAGCTTACCTTCACGTCCTGAAAATGATAAATGAGCCTTCACAATACATCGGCCGCTGGACACGGCACGACAAATACGGTACTCGACAGCTCTTAACACCATGATGGAGTCCAAAGCCAAGCAACCGTAAGACAAGGAGCAGATCAGGCTCAGAATAAACGTTGTCCACACTTAAGCAGACACAGGACAAAGGCATCACTAGGATAGCAATTCCAAGGCTTACCTTGAAAAGACTCCACCACAAGGGATGAGAAGCATCAAGCTCACAAACAGAAGCTCACCAGAAAGAGAAAATCTTAGGTCACCTGAGCATCTTCTCAATCGAAGGAATCTAATCGAGCACTTCAACAGAAGCGAGACACATCATGAGCTGAACAGACTCAAGTTGGGACGACCAAAAACAACGTAAGAACGTGTACGGTCATCACAACAACTCTGAAAGTCGACGGCAACCTGAACAACATACAGAGAAATCTCGAACAAAGTATCGCAGATTCAAGCCTTTTGACGAATACTGCCAAGTACAACATGATCGAGACAGACACAACGGCGAAAAAGAAGCACCTCGTCACATCCTGACGAGAACATAACCATCTCGTATAGTGCGAGAACAGCACGCACAAGACGACACGCGGGAAACAAAGTGATAGAGATTCGCGAAACCTAATGCCAACTGCAGACTGTATTGGACTTTCAAGACTCTGGTGACTGTATATCTCGGATTCCCATGTACTTCACACAACAACGCTATGATACCAACTGTGATGATCCGAATCCCGGATACCAGATATATCCGATAGGACTATCGAGTAGACCCGATACCACTTGGAACCCGTGAGGCCTCCCAAGAATGGTAAAGTCCGAAGGGATAAAAGGATTGTCGTGTAGTACATTGAAGCCGCAAAGATATAACAGTAAGCAATTGAATTTCATTAGATCGGTTTGCTAAAGTAACAGAAATAAAATTACTTTTTATTTAATAGTTTAAATTTAATAATTATACCAGAGTCCAGTCCAAGAAATTAAAGGCAAGTACAGTCTAACAGAAAGAAGACGTACCCTAAGGTCGGGGGAAACCCGACGCAGATACCCTTGGCAACTACGGACACGTCACAACAGGAACCGTAGAAGCAGAACAACGCCACTCACCTGAAAAGCAGGGGTGAGCCTCGTGTCACTGGCCCAGTAGGGGTCACGCGGATCCCCACTGAAAAATAACGCAGTAACACGGAACAAGAAAACAGCAGTAGTAGCAAAGCAGGAAAACTACCACTAGAAAGCTGTAAAAGAAGATCGAGACGGAAGGAGTAGGAACTGCTAAAAGAAAAGGGAAAAGCCGTACCGAACAAAACACGGCTAATGAACTAACCTCGGCCCCTAAGCTACTCCAAACAACAACAGCAACAGATGGGTAAACTCTGATCTGACGAAGTCAGGAGCCACCGATCTATCGAGCCCACAAAGATAGGCAAAAAGCCTAGAAAGAACCTAGACAGACACAGACGCCCTAAAGCATACACGACTCGAGTGTCATGCACGCTCTTCTAGATACGACCACACACACACGACTAGAACGTCGTGCATAAAATTCAACACTGACCTCGGGCAAGACCACAAGAGGGCTAACCCGGAAAGGTCATGATACACGAGAAACGTAAGAGTCACATGCCACGTGACGGAAGTACCTCCTCACTAGAAGAACAGCCAGCTGCGTCCACTGACGTCTTATGCTGCGCCTACAAGTGTCTCGTCTACTATGCCGCCCGAAACACGACAGAGACTAAGACACGCTCGGAACCAGAACAGGACTAGTAATGAGTGACTAGACAGGGGAACGCCCGTCGGCGTCAGTCCAAAGCCCCTGACCACGTGTGCACACACCGACTCTTGCTGGAGAGCCAGGCCTCTAGCTAGTTTTCCCCGCCCAGCAGGATGCCACTGCACAGCGGGGGCCCACGGAAACTAGCTTACAAACCGTATATCAGGAACTGCCATGCCACCACTCCTGGGTGGGTCGACACGTCGTAACGTGTCGCCAGGCTACGACTAGTGGAGGCTCACTAGACACAGAACTCTGAAACAAGAGTGCTGTAGTACAGACAGGCAAGGAAGCACTATCACACGTACTACGAAGCATCAAGGTAGCATGACAACTACCGACAGACTCAGGATAAGGAAACTAGACCTAAAAATACAACGATCCTTGAGTCTCATGACTCGGAGTCACGATCGTTGTACAAAGCGGAACAAGCCGTCAATCGATCTATTCCTAAGCCAGAGGAAACAACCGTAGAAAATGACACACAGAGACCTAAAGGATTAACAAGACCCTCAGCACACCTGTATACGTAAATCGAGGTGAGACGATACCTCAAGGCATCCAGAACCCATGTGTCGGGCTGGACAGAATCGCCAAGGCACACACAAGGTCACCTGTCAACCACTGGGTCACCCCGGGTTGACCGGAACCAGACAATGACGACTCTACAGTAGGAAGGAGAATCCTACTACAAGCAAGAAGATTCCTGGCTACCTCATAACGTAGTTTTAACCCTCATGGGATGCCAGGAGACATCCACGGGACAACGGGCAGACCATAAGGTCAAGCCAAGACATACAGAAATCGGAACGATGGGAAACGACACTCTGGGCATAGGCGATCCATCACTTGGCCACCAGGCAAACCCAGCAGTCAAGGAGGAACATGCTACGCACACAGAGACAAGGACAATGGTGGTCACAGACAAAGTCGTTAGGGAACTGTGGCATTCAGAGAATAGACCGCACTCTGTCGACCCTGAACCGACTCATCTGGAGAACCACCGACACCCAGACACCGCCCTAAACAACCTAACAGACGGACACGGGATAGCCATCACGGCCAACAGACAAGACGACGGACTCAACTAGTTGGGCGGTCACACGGGACAACTCAACGGGATGAACGGTCTGGACATGACCACTCAACCAAACAGGGATGGGCGGTCACAAAGGGACCACTCTACGGGATGAACGGTCCGAGCTGAACCACTCAACCAAACAGGCCCAAAACACTAACAGGGATGGGTGGTCACAAAGGGACCACTCAAAGGGATGAACAGTCCAAACTAGACCACTCAAAGGGATGAACGGTCCAAACTGGACCACTCAACCAAACAGGGATGAACGGTCCGAACTGGACCACTCAACGGGATAAGTAGTCTATCGAATGACCACTCAACCTCAAACCGACACAGGATGAGCGGTCCGAAATCGGCCGCCCAAGGGGGATGAGTGGTCTATCGAATGATCACTCAACCTCAAACCGAAATATGATAAGCTGTTCGAAGCCAGCCGCCCATACACATGAATGGTCTCTGGTGCGGCCGTTCAAGCGTCACGGCGAGCAAACCCAGGGGTTCATCCGATCGTGGCCTTTCCACACCCCGTTCGTCCCGAAACGAAGGGGATATAACCACAATCACCATGGCAATCACATAGACTCCGACCGGAGTCAAAATGACGCACGAATTGCAAGAAACATGCGATTCTAACGAAATCACCCCAAAAGGGTTTCCGGACTTCTCGAAGCCCTACCGGTCAAATAGGACCACCAATCGAGATGAAATCAGTGACTATGGAATGCTGACGTTCCAGGGAGTCCATTGATAGTAACTGATCTAAAAACCGTGACCATTTTCTGACGAACCCTACGAAACCCACGAAACCCCGGTTTAGGCTAAATGAGCCCAAACTCAGCCATTTCTGCACCAAACGACGTGCAATGGCAGGGAAAACGTGCAGGAGGAAGTGGTGATCCGTCTCTCTACCTCCACCGAAGAAATCGTGCGCTGAGGCGACTAAACCACGTCGAAAACTGCCAGGAACACAAACAACGCCTTCTCACAATCTACCGAGGGATCGCGCCCGCCACGCTCAAACCACTGCTCCATCCCGCGAACCGATCACCCTAGCATGTCCACACCTCGGCCAGCTCTCCACGGTCGCGCGCCCCACGTCGAACAGTCGAGAGACTGGAGATAATGGAGTGAGAGAACGTGAGGTTGAAAATGAGCAGGAGAGATAGTGGAGTTGAATTTATAGAAATAAATTAGGAAATTTTCCTAATTTCTGAGAATCCGATATTTAAGCCGAAAATCCACTAATTCAGAAAAATACGCAAAAATAGCCGAAACGATCCTCGCAAAGAGTACATCGTAGCTGTAACATCCTCGAGTCGATGAACTGAGAAATAAACTCATCGTAGGATTCTGTAACTAGTACGAGATAAAAATCTACATGGATCGTAAAAATCAACTCGAGAGCTACAAAGGCGATCCGAAGCTCTCCAAAAAGGATCTGAAAGACCTAATAAAGATCCGACAAGACACATTAAGGATCCGGGATGTTACAACCTACCTCTGTAACAGGCTCTAGACTTCAAATTTTGGACTGGGAGAACGACCTAGTTTCTCTACGTCCTGTGCCAAACCAGCAACTTCTCGTCTCTCGTTCTCCTTAACCCCTTGGCCTGTGTTCACGAAATTTGGGGGCTAGTAATAAGACATACAGGGGAACAAACTACCCTAAAGAATCAACCTGAAAATATCTCATTCAGGGTTCCTAAACTCGAAGTCTTTGCTAGACGGTTATGTCTGTTCCTGTGTGGTTTACAGCAAACCAGCAACTTCCTGATGCTCTAACTCTCCAACGGCTGGACCTCCGAGCATGAGATTTTGAGGAGAGTTAGTCAATACTAAAGGGAACAAAATATTCTAAAGGACTGACATGAAATAACGTCATCTTTCCGTCAAACCTTGCATGCCAAAAGTAGGGTTTACGCAGGTTGGACTTGGGACCTATTTATAGGGTTTGCTAGGGTTTGAGGGATTTGATCGAACTTAGAGTCCTCATTTGGGGTAGGGTTGATCCCCAAGAGTCGTAGGATAAGTTTTCATGATAGATAACTTCGATCTATGATGATTAGGACGTGAAAGATCCAAGCTTTCCACGTCTCTCGGAGTCACATTTTCGGAGGGAAGTAGCGGTCATACCCGGACCGTCTCTTGTAGGTGGCGGTCTTGCGATAGGCCGCTACTTGCTCGAGTGATGGAATTGGAATTTTAACCAAATTCCTCCTATATTTATCCCCCAATTAACTTATATAAATGGGGAATTATCCTAAAGACGTTTCTAGAGTGTGGGCTTGGGCCTAAGGGTTTAAAATTGGGTTTATGGGCCTATTTTTTAGGTGCGCTGACCCTTTGTTTAATATAGGGCCTTTAAATTAATTTAATCAACCAATAATTCCTTAATAGCCTATTTAATGTTAAAAAATGGTTTTTAATTCCTGAAAAATTCCTAGAAATTCCTAAAAAAATCTAGGGTGTTACACCCTCCCCCACTTAAAAAGAATTTGGTCCCCAAATTCATTGCATGGGTTTTTATGGAGAGTATACTTGTAATTGAATAGTTTCGGGAATCTCTTGCGCATAGCTTCTTTCATCTCCTATGTCGCGTCTTGGTCCGATCCTTTATTCCACTTGATTTTTACCATGGGAATAGTCTTATTCCAAAGTTGACGTACCTCTCGACAAATGATTTTGATTGACTTTTGTTCATATTTCATATCCTTTTGAATCACCAAGTCGTCATGACTTATAACATGGAAAGGGTCATAGACGTACCTCTTGAGCATAGAAACATGTGTTGTGCCCCTGTGGTTTTGATGATTGGTTTTGATGTGAGTTAAACACTGTGAGTCACCTTGCTGTTATTCAGTCATCTTATCAGATCATAATGCAGTCTTTCATATGTTCAGTCATTCTGCTGTTCAGTCAGTTTATCAGATCATAAAGCATTGCATTTGATGTTCAGTCAAACTATCTGCAGCATAGAGCATTCATATACATATATATCTGTTGCATTTCTCTGCTTGTAGAAGTCTGCCTGTGGAAGTCTGCACATTGCACAGCATGCAGCAACTCCAAGTCTACACACTGCATTGCATGCGAGACTTCAAGTCTATACATCGCACAGCTTGCAAGACTTCAAAGTCTGTACACTGCATAGCATGCAAGCCACCAAGTCTGTACATCGCAGGCATAGCAAGCCACTAAGTCTGTACATTGCATAGCATGCAGGCATTCAAAGTGTGTACATTGCATAGCATGCAGGCGGTCTAAGTCTGTACATTGGCCTAGTGTCGCAACACTAAGTCTGTACATCGCATGCAGGCAAGCATTCGAAGTCTACACATTGCTGTGATCGCAAGTCTATACAATGTCTGCTTTACCTATGTTAAAGTCTGGACAATATTGACTTTACCTATGATAAAGTCTATACATTGTTAAACGTCTTATGCATCGTCTCACTCGAAGTCTGTACAGTCTGGCAGCGTCTCATGCATCGTCTTACCAAGTCTGTAGAGAGTCTGGCAGCGTCTTATGCATCGTCTCGACCAAGTCTATACAGCCCGTTGTCGCAAGACTAAGTATGTACACTCCCTGTGCTTCTTTGTGTTTCAAGTCTGTACAGAGTTTGCCTTGCCTCGCCCTGCATACATATCCAAGTCTATACAGCCAGTGTCTGCGTTGCCTTGCATTTCATCAAGTCTACACATCGTAGCATGCACGCATATTAAAGTCTATGCATTGCTGCATTGCAAGAGATCAAGTCTGCACACTGCATCGGTTGTTCATGCATTGCACATCATCAAGTCTGTACACTGGCAACAGCAATGCTCGCACAACACTAAGTCCATACATTGCACAAGTCTGAACATTGGTATCTTTACCTACGTTCAAGTCTGTACATCCATATGTGCATTGTACATTGATCAAGCCAAAGTCTGTACATCGATATGTTGCTTTGTGCCGAAGGAAGTCTACACATTCCACTGTGTCTAGAATTTGACGCCCACCAAAAGTGGAGTCACTTTTGAAAAAAAAGCCTAGGAAGAAGGCGTCATTTACGTTGTGCATACTTTGATGCCGTAGCAAGTCTATACACTCGCTATTGTGCATATGCATAGTCTATACATTGTTGAGCTTCACACACATATCTTCTAACTCTATACATCCCTTGACTGCATGCCTGAGCATCCCTTGTCGTTGTGCATACTTAGTTGGATGCTAAGTCTATACATTGCTCATGCATCTTTACTTAAAGTCTATAAATCCGTTTGCTCCTTTATCATGCATGCATTATAGCAAGTCTGAACATTATTTTCTCATGCACGAAATCAAAGCCTGTACATGCCTCTGCATTGCATATGTGAAGTCTATACATGCTATAGCTTCGCATTCATAAAGTGTGTACACGCCACTGCATTGCATACATGAAGTTTGAACATTGCTTCAGCTTTGCCTTCAGCCAAATCCATACATCGACTGGCAGCCTTCAGCAAAGTCTGAACATTGCATCATTGTGCATGCTTTGCTTTCATCAAGTCTGTACACTGACGCAGAGTCTACGCATCCCCCACAGCAGCACAGCAGAGTCTACGCTTTCCCCCACAGCCTGCACAGCATGTCCATACATTGTCTAGCATCTTGCAAGCAAAGTCTATACAACGTCCCACAGCAGCACTGCAATGTCTACACATCGTGGCAGCCTGCATGCAATGTCTCTACATTGCATTTGGCAGCTTGCACAGCAAAGTCTATACAGCGTCCAGCAGCTGTACGTAAAGTCTGACCATTGCGTCTGGTAGCCTGCACGCCAAGTCTGTATAGCCTGTGCTTTGTTGATCGACTGAACTCTTCTTTAATCCTGCAGGTGTCTGGGAACGTGATCCGAGGTTGGCACCTGGCACGTGATCCGAGGACAAAGAGGGCACAAGCCCTGCACACGCCCTAATTGCTGCTGCTATAAATACGATGCTTCCTCCATCAGAAGAACAGATCGAAAAAGAAGGAGAGGGCAACAGAGAGTGATAGAGCAGTGATAAAGGAAGAGTGATCGAAGTAGAGAGGCAAAGAGCAGAAGTAGCAGAAGAAAGAAAAGAGGAAGAAGAGAGAAGCTGAGAGCCAGAGTGAGAGAAGCATCAGAAGAAAAAGACAGAGTGTGAGAGCAGCAAAAGAAAAAGAAAGAGAGATAGAGCTCGTAAGGATTGCAAGAAAAGAGAAAGACAGTGAGAGAGAAAAGGAGAGCAGAGAAGAGAAAGAGAGAGCGTGAGTTGAGAAGAAGAAGAAGAAAAGTAGCAGAAGAAGTTCCTACTGGACCGTGGATCAGATCCAGGCCAGTCAGCTCCGTTGAGAGCCACATTGTGCATTTGAGTTTCCAGCTTTCTGTTTGCTGTGTTATTTTCATTTCTTATTTTTCCTTTTGTTTCTTTGATTACCTTTGTTCTTCCGATTCTCTGGATAGAGGTCGGGTTCCTCCTGTGGACTCAGGAGAAGGGAGACCTTGTGTCTTCGGTTTGCAAGTGGCTGGGAGTCACTTGTGGTGTCCCTCCAGGCTGGAGGAAGAGGGGAGGTTGTTCCCTTGGTCAAGTTATTTGGTAGCACCTGTTGCAGACTGAGTCTGCGTTCTAGCTTGTGCTAGTGGAAGCCTCACTCCGGTTGGGAGTGAGGGGTGGACGTAGGTCTGGAGGACCGAACCACCTAAAAATTATCTGTGCAGTGGTTTGATTGCCTTCCTTGCTTCCGCTAGATGATTGCATTACGCTCCAAGTGTTTCTTCATATGATCAAGTGAATTGGTTTTATTCCAAAACTGTGTCTAGCATCTGAGTTTTAATTTGGGCATTATTGGTAGAGGGATACATTCACCCGCCTCTGTATCCGGGCCTAGCACCCTATCAATTGGTATCAGAGCGGGTGTCTGCATAGTAGGTCCAGCAACCTGCAGACCCGATCCTGCTGTCTTGGTGCTATCTCGCTTTTGGTGCATCATTATTCCTATTGCATTAATCTGATCTATTTCCATGGGCGATCCACCGGTTTTCAACGGCTCTAATATTAATATGTGGTTTGTCAGTCTGCGCAAATATGTTGATGCAGTTAATCCTGATCTATGGAAGTTAATTTCACACGGTCCTCACAGATTACCAAAGAAAGAGTCCAAATGGACTGACAGTCACAGATCAAGGCATGAAGAGAATCAAAGAGCTCTGAATCTAATGAAAGCAGCTACTGACAGGGCCTTACACTCTTGCTTCCATGATTGTAGGTCTGCTAAAGACATCCTGGATAAGCTGAAGCTAGCTCACAGGTTAAATGAAGACAACTGCATGATGGCTAACGGAAGTAATCAAAGCAGCAGCCAAAATGAAGAAGAGGATGATGATGAGGTAAACCTCTTCGAGAATTTTTCTTTAGATGATTGGGAGAATGCATATGCTGAGTTGCTTGAATCTCATGAACATTTAAGAAAACAGTACAAGAACTTGAAAAAGAAAGGTGATCGGGGTAGTTCAAGTTCTCCATGTGAAAATTGTTCAAATATGAAGCAATCTCATGATGCCTGTGTGTCTGATATCCATATGCATAAAAATCAGAATGAAAAATTGATGAAGGAACTTGAATGTGCTTGCTTTGAACTAAGTAGGCTAAAATCTGAAAATGACTCTCTTAGAAAATCTGTTAAAGAAAATGAAGAAAAATTTGGGAAACTTGAGCAAGAGAAGAATTTGTTTGCTGAAAAATTTAATGCCATAAAATCTGTAAATATGAAATTGCAGAAAGATCTTGAAAAACAGCAAAAAGAATTGAAAGAATTTGAATGTGTTAGCTCTGAATTGGATGTTCTAAAATCTGAAAATGAATGCCTTAGGAAACAATGTGAAAAACTCCAGGCTCACACAATATGTTCTAGTAAATCTGCTTGCAATGATTGTCCACTTCTTAAGGAAATAAATGAAAATCTTCACTCAAATTTAGAATGGCAGAAGGAGTTAATTGTTTCCCTAAAGGAAGAAAATAGAGAACTGTTAAACAAGATTTTGGAGTTTGAACAGATAGAGGAAGAGCTGAATAGTAGAATGAGCTTAATGAAAATTGATAAAGGCTCTGTTGAAGAAATTGAAAATCTGAAATAAAAAAATGACAAATTAACCAAAGAGGTTGAAGGATTGAAGCAGTTGAACACTGCTATGTCAGAGAAACTTCTTCTCTTAGAAAAAGGGAAATCTGTTTACATTGAAGAATCTAAAAAATTAAGAAATTTGGAACAAGAAGTTGAGGAATATAAAATTGCAAACAAGGTACTAAGCGAATGTGTAAATTGCAATGAACAAGAGATTGCCAGTTATGAAATACACATCATGTCTCTGGAAAATGAAATTGAGGATTTGAATAATTCTTTGTCAAAATTTGTGGACGGAAAAGATAATCTGGATAAGATTCTAGGAACAAAGGTTAATTTTCAGAAGGAAGGGTTGGGCTATAACCCTTCAAACAAGAAGAGTTTTAAAAATAAAGTTCAAACTTCCTTTGTTTCAAGCTCAACTTCTCACTGCCCTCAGAACCTTCTTGATTCTCAGTTATCTGCTCAAAAGAAAATAACAGAAAAACAAAAAGAAAAGAACCAACATGTTCCTGTCCCCACTTTGCATGTTTCACCCATACACTCACATCCATCTAAAAAGAAAATGATTTGTCATTACTGTCACAAGTTTGGACATCTGATGCATGTGTGTAATTTGATGGAAAAGGATGACCTAGCTGTTGTACAAAACAATCAGGGTAGAAAGCATGTCTTTAGGGAAAAGAAAATTCATTGTTATAATTGTGGAAAAATAGGACATGTTGCTGCACAATGCTGGTTAGGTTCTCATAGAAAAACCTTCCCTATCTGCTCTCATTGTGGAAAACATGGCCATACAGTCAAGGACTGTTGGCATATCCAGGGTAGGAATGAGAATTTCAAACATGCTAAATTCTCTGCAAATAGAAATGAATTTGGTGGGAATAAATTTGCATTTAGAAGAAAGATTTCTACATGTTTTGAGTGTGGGAAAAATGGCCATACAGTCAAGGACTGTTGGCATATTCAAAAGAATTCTGTTAACTCCTATGCTGTCAAATTCCCTGTAAAATAATTTGCAAAACTTTCATGCTATAACTGTAGAAAGTCAGGTCATAGGGCTGCAACCTGTTGGCTGGCAGGATACCAATGCAAGACTAGTTTTGGTAAACAGAATTTTAATTCTGTTAACAAAAATTTTCATACATATGTACATAGAAATCATGCTAATAAGAATGTGCATAAATCAAATCTGAAACCTGCTGCATCTTGCTATTATTATGGTACATTTGGTCATTCAATGAATAATTACTACTTGATGAAATCTGATGACCATGCTGCTAGAAAATTATTTAGAACACCTGCCAAAGGTGTCACTGTTAATCTAGGACCCAAGTCTTTTTGGGTACCTGCTGCATCAAAATGATGTGTTTGTTGCAGGTGTGCCTTGGAATGGAATAAAAGGGGTAATAATCCAAGGCACTCAAGAATGAAAACCCCTTCCTGAACTTTTCAGGTAAATTTCTTGCACTTCATGTTTTTAGTTTTACTGCATAGCATGTTAAATCTATCTTTGTATATCCACTCATCATCTGCATTGTCAAATTTGAATTTTGTGAACTCTCCTCATCTGAAATTTATGCTTTGGACACTATGAGTATTCAAGTCTCTCAATGCTCATACTGAATTGTCTGTTTAGATATTAAATGGAGAATAAACTTACAATTTCTGAAAATCTGAACTGCATATGAATGTTGTTTGAAATCTGTTTGTTGCATAGTTTACTGAAAATCTGAATTGCATATAGGACTGCATGTTGAATTATCATGATTGACCACTATGGTATATTAAATAGTAAGCTACTAAAAGGCTGGTGAAATCTGTCTGGAGGTTCTTACTATGTGTGAGATGGTCTTTTAGACCAGGTTTTCCGCCTAGTACCATGGGTCATATTGCTTGATAGGGCAGTCTGAATGTGCATGAATCACAAAGATATATGTTCAGTTCTCATGGCAAAATATTGCATGTCTTTGCATGGCAATCAATGTTGAGTCTTTGCATACATGTAGTTAATTGCATTGCATTTCATTACATTGGAAATGCCAAAAAAAACAATTGATTTAATGCACATTGTCAGGGGGAGTCAATGCATTGCATGCAGGTGGTCAAGTGCATACATTTATGTCAGAATTCATTGCATGTTAACCTTGAAGTTCCTAAAACATGCCTGACTTCCTGATATCTTGCTTGGTCTGCATATCATTTTTTTTTCATGGATTCTATTGACAAACCTTGATCATATCTGAAAACACTGAGCTTCAAAAGCACCTATTCTTGAAGACCTCTTCCATCAGTCATTCATGAAGATTTCAATGGGACATCTCTCGTTCATAAATCTGAAAACACTTGAACTAGGAATCTTCTATTATACAATTTTATGAATGTCTGAAATAACTTAGCTGGTTTAAGTTTAATGTATTCATTGAAGTTTGAGTTTAAATCTCTTAAAAAATATCTGAATCATGTTTTAATAAACTTCAACCAACTGTTTCATGCTGAGTCTTGTAAAAACTTCTGGAATCTGCACTATTGAATTCATGGCTTTATGTGGTTAAGTACATGAAATTTGTATTATTTTGAAGCAAATGAGCTCTCTGAAATGTCTGAAGGGTAAATAATTCTCAGAGCAATGACTTTGGTCACTGAGAAACCATGCCCAAAGGATTGTGTCATGAGGTGCCATAGTTAACTCTGCTTAAAAATGATTGTTAAATCTGGCAGAGCAATGGCATGCATACTGAGAAATACATCTCACTCATCAAAGAAATGAAATGAGGTATGTCATGAGGTGTAAATGTTAACTCTGTTGATAAAGCATGACTGTTAGTCACACTAAGTGCTTAGGGATATTGGCGTTTGATCAACGTATATCCTCTAGTTACAAGGTGTGCACTGAACTAGAGTGCTCTGGAAATATGTAGAATGAAAATTTGCTGAACAAATTGCAATATTTGAATATTGATGCAAAAGCTAAATTGCTATAACCCTAGACAAATTCATATGACTTCATAATTGCTTGATCTCAATACTAGTGCATGTAATTCCGAAAGAAGTCAATAAATTTGATTGTGTAAGATAAAGGGAGATTAATCAAGACATAAATATGAGGGCTTGGTTTACTTTTATTAAACTGTGATTTTAGATATAAATACAGAATTTTATTGACAAATACATCATGTTTAAACCATGATGTTCAATAAAGTTCATTCATAAGCCCTTATAATGGAGGACTTTGAAAAATTCTATTATTGATTTATGAGATTGGTATCTCCTTAAAAATATGGCTGAATTTCTTATGTTTGGAGCTTATTTGAAAATCTATTATTTGAAACTCTTCTGCTCACTGTCCTTGATTCATTGACCAGAACTTATCCTTGAATGCCACTGTTGTCTCCCTCTCATCCATATCATAAGACTCCATTTATTCAGGGGGAGCTTCCTTGTCATATTGAATCATGTTCATATCAATTGTGATCCTGTATTCATGTTTTTAGGGGGAGGTATTACATTTCTTGGTACATCTGCATCTCTGCATTCATATCTCTTCATGGGGAGAAATTGGCTGAGTCCTAAATATGCTTTAACTTCCATCTCAAACTATTTTTTTTTGATGAAGTCAAAGGGGGAGAATAGTTTGAGTCATCAGAATGACTCACAGTGTAGTGTTGCCATCATCAAAAAGGGAGAGATTGTTGTGCCCCTGTGGTTTTGATGTGAGTTAAACACTGTGAGTCACCTTGCTGTTATTCAGTCATCTTATCAGATCATAATGCAGTCTTTCATATGTTCAGTCATTCTGCTGTTCAGTCAGTTTATCAGATCATAAAGCATTGCATTTAATGTTCAGTCAAACTATCTACTGCATAAAGCATTCATATACATATATATCTGTTGCATTTCTCTGCTTGTGGAAGTCTGCACATTGTACAGCATGCAGCAACTCCAAGTCTACACACTGCATTGCATACGAGACTTCAAGTCTATACATCGCACAGCTTGCAAGACTTCAAAGTCTGTACACTGCACAGCATGCAAGCCACCAAGTCTGTACATCGCAGGCATAGCAAGCCACTAAGTCTGTACATTGCATAGCATGCAGGCATTCAAAGTGTGTACATTGCATAGTATGCAGGCGGTCGAAGTGTGTACATTGCATAGCATGCAGGCGATCTAAGTCTGTACATTGGCCTAGTGTTGCAACACTAAGTCTGTACATAGCATGCAGGCATGCATTCGAAGTCTACACATTGCTGTGATCGCAAGTCTATACAATGTCTGCTTTACCTACGTTAAAGTCTGGACAATATTGACTTTACCTACGATCAAGTCTATACATTGTTAAGCATCTTATGCATCGTCTCACTCGAAGTCTGTATAGTCTGGCAGTGTCTCATGCATCGTCTTACCAAGTCTGTAGAGAGTCTGGTAGCGTCTTATGCATCGTCTCGACCAAGTCTGTACAGCCCGTTGTCGCAAGACTAAGTCTGTACACTCCCTGTGCTTCTTTGTGTTTCAAGTCTGTACAGAGTTTGCCTTGCCTCGCCCTGCATACATATCCAAGTCTATACAGCTAGTGTCTACGTTGCCTTGCATTTCATCAAGTCTACACATCGTAGCATGCACGCATAGTAAAGTCTATACATTGCTGCATTGCAAGAGATCAAGTCTGCACACTGCATCGGTTGTTCATGCATTGCACATCATCAAGTCTGTACACTGGCAGCAGCAATGCTCGCACAACACTAAGTCCATACATTGCACAAGTCTGAACATTGGTATCTTTACCTACGTTCAAGTCTGTACATCCATATGTGCATTGTGCATTGATCAAGCCAAAGTCTGTACATCGATATGTTGCTTTGTGTCGAAGGAAGCCTACACATTCCACTGTGTCTGGAATTTGACGCCCACCAAAAGTGGCATCACTTTTGAAACAAAAGCCTAGGAAGAAGGCGTCATTTACGTTGTGCATACTTTGATGCCGTAGCAAGTCTATACACTCGCTATTGTGCATATGCATAGTCTATACATTGTTGATCTTCAGACACATATCTTCTAAGTCTATACATCCATCTGTTGAAGATTGATCTTGTCTATACATTGTGTGCATCTAGCTGCTAAGTCTGTACATCCCTTGACTGCATGCCTTAGCATCCCTTGTCGTTGTACATACTTAGTTGGATGCTAAGTCTATACATTGCTCATGCATCTTTACTTAAAGTCTATACATCCGTTTGCTCCTTTATCATGCATGCATTATAGCAAGTCTGAACATTATTTTCTCGTGCACGAAATCAAAGCCTGTACATGCCTCTGCATTGCATATGTGAAGTCTATACATGCTATAGCTTCGCATTCACAAAGTGTGTACACGCCACTGCATTGCATACATGAAGTCTGAACATTGCTTCAGCGTTGCCTTCAGCCAAATCCATACATCGACTGGCAGCCTTCAGCAAAGTCTGAACATTGCATCATTGTGCATGCATTGCTTTCATCAAGTCTGTACACTGACGCAGAGTCTACGCATCCGCCACAGCAGCATAGCAGAGTCTACGCTTTCCCCCCACAGCCTGCACAGCATGTCCATACATCGTCTAGCATCTTGCAAGGAAAGTCTATACAACGTCCCACAGCAGCACTGCAATGTCTACACATCGTGGCAGCCTGCATGCAATGTCTCTACATTGCATTTGGCAGCTTGCACAGCAAAGTCTATACAGCGTCCAGCAGCTGTACGTAAAGTCTGAACATTGCGTCTGGTAGCCTGCACGCCAAGTCTGTACAGCCTGTGCTTTGTTGATCGACTGAACTCTTCTTTAATCCTGTAGGTGTCTAGGCACGTGATCCGAGGTTGGCACCTGGCACGTGATCCGAGGACAAAGAGGGCACAAGCCCTGCACACGCCCTAATTACTGCTGCTATAAATACGATGCTTCCTCTATCAGAAGAACAGATCGAAAAAGAAGGAGAGGGCAGCAGAGAGTGATAGAGCAGTGATAAAGGAAGAGTGATCGAAGCAGAGAGGCAAAGAGTAGAAGTAGCAGAAGAAAGAAAAGAGGAAGAAGAGAGAAGTTGAGAGCCAGAGTGAGAGAAGCATCAGAAGAAAAAGACAGAGTGTGAGAGCAGCAAAAGAAAAAGAAAGAGAGATAGAGCTCGTGAGGATTGAAAGAAAAGAGAAAGACAGTGAGAGAGAAAAGGAGAGCAGAGAAGAGAAAGAGAGAGCGTGAGTTGAGAAGAAGAAGAAGAAAAATGGCAGAAGAAGTTCCTACTGGACCGTGGATCAGATCCAGGCCAGTCAGCTCCGTTGAGAGCCACATTGTGCATTTGAGTTTCCAACTTTCTGTTTGCTGTGTTATTTTCATTTCTTGTTTTTCCTTTTGTTTCTCTGATTACCTTTGTTCTTCCGATTCTCTGGATAGAGGTCGGGTTCCTCCTGTGGACTCAGAAAAAGGGAGACCTTGTGTCTTCGATTTGCAAGTGGCTGGGAGTCACTTGTGGGTTCCCTCCTGGTCTGGAGGAAGAGAGGTCTGTGACCTCTGGTTTGCAAGTGGCTGGGAGTCACTTGTGATGTCCCTCCGGTCTGGAGGAAGAGGGGAGGTTGTTCCCCTGGTCAAGCTGTTTGGCAGCACCTATTGCAGACCGAGTCTGCGTCCTAGCTTGTGCTAGTGGAAGCCTCACTCCGGTTGGGAGTGAGGGGTGGACGCAGGTCTGGAGGACCGAACTACCTAAAAATTATCTGTGCAGTGGTTTGATTGCCTTCCTTGCTTCCGCTAGATGATTGCATAGGCGCGCTCCAAGTGTTTCTTCATATGATCAAGTGAATTGATTTTATTCCGAGATTGTGTCTAGCATCTGAGTTTTAATTTGGGCATTATTGGTAGAGGGATACATTCACCCCCCTCTGTATCCGGGCCTAGCACCCTATCAACATGGAATACATCGTGGACTCCAGCTAATTGAGGGGGAAAGACAATCCGATATGCCACCTCACCAACCCTTTCAAGGATTTCAAAAGGGCCGATAAATCTTGGAGTGAGCTTGCCTTTGATGCCGAATCTTTGAATATCTCAACCCGGAGAAACCTTGAGAAACACATGGTCTCCCACTTAAAATTCCAGGTCACGCCTTCTATTATCAGCATATGATTTTTGCCTATCTTGAGCCGTCTGGAGTCTCTCCCGAATGAGCTTTATCTTCTCAGTAGTATCCCGATGATTTCGGGGCCTAGAAATTATTTTTCTCCAACTTCATTTCAGTATATAGGTGTGCGGCAACTTCTTCCATAAAGAGCCTTGAATGGTGTCATTTGTATACTGCCCTAATAGCGATTGTTGTAGGTGAATTCCACTAGAGGCAAGTGATCGTGCCAACTCCCACCAAAATCAATTGTACAAGCCCCGAGCATATCCTCTATTACCTGATTTGTTCTTTTAGTTTGACCATCAGTTTGTGGATGGAATGTAGTACTAATGTTGACTCGGATCCCTAATGAATGTTGTAGACCCTTCCAGAATTATGATGTGAAATGAGGGTCTCGGTCAGATATAATGGTGACAGGGACACCATGTAGTTTGACAATTTTCTTCATGTATAATGCCGCTAATATATCCACAGACCATCGACTTTTGATTGGTAGTAAATGTGCAGATTTAGTCAATCGGTCTATGATCACCCAAATACCATCGTGTCCACCTCTCATCTTAGGTAAACTCATGATGAAATCCATCCCTATACTTTCCCACTTTCGCTCGAGAATTTCTAAGGGATGCAGCTTTCTAGTGGGTTTTTTATGTTCCGCCTTAACTTGCTGACAAGTGAGGTAGCGAGATACAAAATCCGCTATCTCTCTTTTCATATTGGGGCCACCAGAAATATATTTTTAAATCTTGGTACATCTTGGTAGCACCAGGGTGAATAACATACCTTTATTTATGAGCTTCTTCCATGATCAACGTCTTAGTGCCGACATGATCTGGCACGTAGATTCGATCTTTGAACAATAGTCTTCCATCAGTCGAAACAGAAAATTCCGGCCGTTGATCAATATTTGTTTTAATCTCCATCAACATTGGATCATTCTCTTGCAATTTAACTAGGTCTTCAATTAACGTGGGTTGCGACCTGATATTAGTAATCATACACCCTTCTTCTTCTTTATCAACATATAGATTCAATCGAGCAAAATCCTTGATAAGATAAGTCATACCTTTCCTGAGACTTGCTAGAGTTGCCAACGGTCTCCTACAGAGAGAATCAGCGACATCATTAGCTTTGCCAAGGTGATATTATATGGAAAAGTCGAAGTCCTTGAGATACTCCAACCATCTACGTTGCCTCATGTTTAACTCTTTCTGGGTAAAGAGATATTTCAGACTTTTGTGGTCTGAGAATATAGTGAACTTTGTCCCATAAAGGTAATGTCACCAAATTTTTAAGGCAAAGATAACAGCAGCCAGCACCAGATCATGCACGTGATAGTTTTCTTCATGACGCTTTAACTGCCTCGAAGAATAGCAAATCACCTTACCATTTTACATAAGAACGCATCCTAGGCCAATGCCAGATGCATCAATATAGACTTCAAAATCACCACCTTCGACAAGTAGCGCTAGTATAGGGGCAGTAGTGAGATGATCTTTAAGAGTTAGAAAACTTGCTTCACAATCCTTCGAACATAGAAAAGGGTTCTCCTTTCTTGTAAGTCTAGTCAAAGGGACGGCGATCTTAGAGAAACCCTTGATGAATCATCTATAATAACCAGCTAGACCCAGAAAACTTCTAACTTCTGACACGGTTGTTGATAAGTATGTATTTTTACATGTTAATTAATGTTATAATACACTTTTCTGAGCTTTAATATTCATCACTATGCATTTATCACGCCTAATTACAATTTCATATCAAAATGTTTAATTATGGGATTTAATTAAATTTTGATATGATTTTGCAGGAACAAAGCAGAAGACAACAAAAAGGATGACGCAAGTCTGCACACAAATGGGCCAAAGCCCATTCACACATCCAAAAGTCCATGTTTGACCAAGCCCAATCTTAATTCAAATAAAGAAAATAAAAAGAAAACAAAAAAATGAATTTCAATAGATATTTATATATATACATAATGTATTCACATGTATATATGTATTCATACATTACAATATATATGCATATATATTATATACATTATAAAGTATATATTATATATGTATTATATATAAAGCATGCAGATGGCCTTCACGTAAGAGAACCGCATGCAAAGGCTTCTTCACGTGTTGTGGGCTCTTCACGTAAGTCACATGGCAGCTGGCATCAAAGCAACTTCATGCAAGCGGCAACAACATGGAGGCTTCAAGGTGGCCAAGCCACGACGGGTGCATGAGCACCTTCGACTAAGCGAGAGGGCGTGGCTTCACGAGGGCCCCACGTTGCAGAAGAAGCGGGCTTCACGAAGGAGGCAATTCAACGCGGGCCGTGGGGCCATGCAAAGGCAGGCCATGGGCGTGGGGCTTCAACGTGAGCCACGTGCATGGCTTTGGTGGGCGGACGGTTCAACGGCGAGGGCTTCAGGCGAATGCAGCTCGGACGTGGGGTCCACGCAGAGGGGCCAAAGCTGGCGGGTCAATAAGGCTGCCAAGGCAGCTACCAATCGAATGAGGGCTTCAACGTGACCACTTCAGGCTTCGGGCAGTCAAACGTGCTGATTACGCACAGGCTCGCGAAGGCGTTCCAACGAAGGCAGGTTGGCAGCCAAATGCACGGGCGATGATGTAGTATCTTCAACGCATTGGCTTTGGGCGGTCAGCAAAGGCGGGAGGTTGGCAGGCTTCACATGGCGTGGTCAACCAGCCAAGACATCGACTTTTTCACGCAGAAGAAAGGAGAGAGGGGCTTCGACGGCTTCACACGGTCCACACAGACGGCTTCAATGTATGCGGCAAAGCTCTCGTTCACACGAACGGCAGAGAGAGGAATAATGCTATTCTGGAGTCTATAAAAAGGGGGAGATGGGGGCTCATTGGGTTCCTCTCTCCCCCACTCAATTAGATGCACATGCGTAGCTAGAGTCTCCTCTCTCTCACATCTCACGTAGAGAGCTTCCCCTCTCCCTCTCTATTAGGCTCTCCCCTCTCTATCTTCCCATCTCTTGTCATGTCCTTTATTGTAATTTATTTATTTTGTTGTAATGTTTATACACTTTCAAGTTAGTTTTAATTCATGTTTAATTACAATGGTGTTGTTATTTATATTTTTTATTTAGCACAATCTCCCTCCATCTCTCTAATATTCTTCCACCATTCTTTATCCTTCACCCTCTAAACTTCTTCCAAAGACAGTCAAGAGAAGCTGTTCCGATCTGGTCGAGTGTACGTAGCCGTTCCCGATGACTCGTAAATCAAAGGCTCGAGGAGACGACGCTGTTATCATACCATGGCCGCACCAACTATCTCAACTTCATCTATTTCATTTCGCATTTAATTTTGTTGGATTAGATAGGTATATTTCATGTTCTTTAAATTATGAAAATCAAATAATTAATCTATTTTTACTTTAAAAGAAAATCAAAGTTTTCAATCTCAACATTCCTCTCTGTGGATTCGACCCGTGCTCACCAGTGTATTACCGTTAATTTGGATTATATTGTGAGTTCGGTATTTATTTTTGATTGATTGCCGTAGGTTTTAACGATGAACATTTCGGACACATCAATTTTTGGCGCCGTTGCCGGGGAGGTTAGTATGAGTTGAAACTTTTATTTTTATTTTGTATATATTTATAAGAAAAAGAAAAAAAATTGATATTTATCTTCTCTTTTTACCTCTCTTTAAAAAAAATCAACAAAAATTTTAAAAAATAATAATAAAGGACGAGGGATCGCGCTCCAAGTAAGTATCTCAACCTTCTCTCTTGTGATTTAATTTATTTTTCTACATTTTGTTATCTTTTATATTTAGAAAATCAAAAAAAAATGTGTTGGTTAGGTGGGGATTTCATCATATTTTTTCATTAACTAAAAAAAATACTTGTATAAAAAAAATCTTCATTCCAAGATTAGAAATCACACGTCATATTTTAGTCCATGCATCATATAGGTTGTATTAATTTTGTTCCATATTTATGTTTTAGAAAATAATTGTTCATGCATTTACATCTTAAACCCCTTGTTTGAAATTGTTTATTACATCTCATTCTTCAAAACACTCTAAGCACACTACCCCTAAATAAGATAAGGTGGGGATTTTATCATCATTCCTTAGCCCACAAATCACTTTTTTCTTGCATCTTTGCATGACCTAAGCCATAAATAAAATTCAGTAGACATTGGCCCTAGGTTCACACTGTGATTTTTGTGCTATTTAGGTTTACCCTCTTATGGAAACCGGTGCCTAAGGTAAGACGGTCGGACGACAAACGCCTTAAGCGGGCTAGTGGTTATCTAATTAGGTCCCTACGAAAGTAGGGTAGGCCTCCCACTACCCCACCCTTTACCTGGCCGATGAAAATATTGAGGGTGAACTTAAGTTGTACTTTAGTCATTTTGTGAAACCCCATTTGTAGGTCTAAGGCACATCTAGGTCGTTAGGTAATTTACGTGTTAACTTGTTTGTGTATGTAATATAAAAAAAATAAAATAAAAACAAAACAAAAATCCTCATCTTCTCTCTATTCGTCTAATTTAGTGTTATTTTCAAAAAAAAATTTAAAAGAAAAAAATCAAACCAAAAAAATAAATAAATAAAATAATAAAAAAACATTGTGATTTTCTAATCTTAATAAAAAAAGAGAATAAAACAAAAAAGGAGATCAATAAAGGAAAAATAAAAGTACAAAAAAATTGAAAATAAATTGAAAAAAAAATTGAAAAAAATCTTTCTGGGATCTAACCTATTTTTCATGGCTATCAATCTTGGAGGGACACTCACACCTATGAAGGAACATTTTTTTCCTTCTACTTATAAACCCTTAACCTGTATTGAACTACCTGACATTCTTATAGATCATTATGAGATTGACCCCAGTCTCATCCAGATGCTCCCATCTTTTTATGGGAATCTCAATGAAAATCCTTATAGGCATCTGGATGATTTTCTAGAAGTTTGCTCCCTGATCAAGATCCGACATTTTAGTGATGATGCGCTTAAGTTGATCTTATGTCCATTCTCATTGAAAGAAAAAGCCAAATGTTGGGTAAGGAATTTTGGAAAGACCATTAGGACTTGGGAAGTTATGCAGTTAGAATTTTTGAAAATTTTTTACCCCATAGTCCAGACCAACATGATGAGAAGGGCAATTATGAGATTTACTCAACTTCCGGGAGAGCAACTTCATGAATCTTAGGAGAGGCTGAAGGATTTGTTATGTCAATGCCCACACCATGGGTTGCCCAAATGGCAAATTGTGTATGCATTTTATGAGGGGTTATCTGATTATGATAGGCAAATGGTGGACACATGTTGCGGAGGGGCATTTATGAACAAAGGTGAAGATGAGGCTTATGATCTGTTTGAAATTTTGAGTGAAAATTCGATGAATCATACCTCAATATCCTCTCTTAAACAATCTGTAGGACCTTTCAAACAGGTAGAAAATCCAATCCAAAATTTCATGGAAGCCTGTGAGTTCTGTGCGAGTCCCACTCACCATGTGAGTGAATGTCCTACGGTAGCCCGGCTCCCACAAGTCATCCAAGCTCAAGTCCAAAATGCCCTAGGATTCTCTCAACTCAATTGTGAAATCTTTTTAGATGACTATAATCTAGGCTGGAGGACCCACTCAAATTTACCTTGGATGGATCCAACATTTCAAGACCATCTGTCTAAACCTTTACCCCAAGCGGTTCACGAGTAACCCATGTGTAATCAACTTCAGCCCCACTCATCTCACCCTAACCTCAAGAGCAATATCGATACTAGGGGTGATTCACCGGGCCACTGCTTTAAACCTCAAATCGTGTACTCTCAGTCTACTTACCATGGCCCTCCTACAATATTCAACCAACCCCCTCACTATGTGAATGATGATGATGATGATGATGATCTGATGCCTGTCATTTTGGCTCAAGATATCACTATAGGCTGTGAGGGGGAATGCACTCGCAATATCATAATGGAGGAAGGAACGGAATTAGGGGGTGAAGTGAAGAATAAAAATGATCATATTGATATCATTACCCCATTCTATGAATGTTTTGAGATTGAGAATACTACTATGAAGAATAGTGACCCAAACAACTCAATTGTGAAAATACATGAAAAGGAGGATTACTTTGTGAGTACTAATCTTGTTGATTTAATGAAACCAAAATTTGAATATCCTCCTCCCTTTGAAGAACATGATGATGGGGCCTTGTTGAAAAAGTTTACATTTCATCTACCAACCCCATTTTTAGAAAATTTGATTGATAATCTTCAGTTGAGTGATGAGTATGATGAAGGGTCCGTCTTTGAGAATTTCACATTTGATCTGACCCTTGAGCCTTATCCGACGAAATTTGAATCATTGGATGAGTTAGATTCCAGGTTTACGCTTCCTTCCAATATGATTCCTCTGAAAGTAAAGCCTCTCCAAAATGACATTCTAGGACCTGAGGAGGATGTGCCAGCTATATTCACATTTGACTTGACTTCACATCAGGAAAACCAGTTGATTACTGCCCTTAAGGCCATGAGGCTATTACTGAGAGGAATGTGACACATAATGATACTCTTATTCATAAGCCACCAGTGCCTAACCAAGTTTCAGTGGAGGAAGTAGTCACTAAAGAGTTAGTCAGGAGGGACAATACAGGGGACCAATGGGTTGATGTTATGCCAAGGTTCCACCTCAATCTTGACAACTTATTGGCCATTGATCATTTTATGATCCCAAAAGTTGAAAACTGGCTCACACTTATGGTTAAAGTTAACATCAATAAAGTCTGAGAACCACGTATTTCTAGCCCCAGCACGTACCTGCTTACTCTTATCTTCCAATGACATAAGGGCCGGAGTTTGAGAGAGGACAAGATCACTTGGTGGCTAATTCTGAATGCCACGCGTTGGTTAGTGAGCTACATTGCGTCTGGCTGAAGACGTAAAACTTAGCGCTTCTTGGTAGACAACCCAACATTTTAGTGATTTCTGTGTGCTAATAAATGACTTCTTGGGAGGCAACCCAAGTTTTTATTGTGGTTTTATTTGTATTTTACAGGTGTGAATAAAGGATAAGTTGGGGGGAGAGAGAGATGATTGCATTGTTGCCCAGATTTTCAAAGTCAAGTACCGTCTTTCATTCCTGCAAGGATGCCCGTCACAGTTCACTTCCGTCAGGTTGTCCCGTTCCTTCATACATTTCCTATCTACATTGTTCTATTAATCCATATTGTTCATACCATTGAGGACAATGTCATTTAAGTTGGGGGGACGAAAATCATGCCATTGCACATGTTCATGCCATTGCACATGTTCATGCCATTGCACATGTTGCATTCATATACAACCTCATTTTTTTTTCAAAACAAAAAAATCAAACAATAAATAAAACCCCACTGAGTTTCATGATTCATGCTTGAATTGAAAGTGATTCTAGAATAGAAAAGACTGGGATAAGGATGATGGAAAATGGATTTAATCTAGCCATGGAAAATTGACCTAAGAATCTCTTTAAAGTTCATATGTAAAAAATAAAAATCACTTCGCACGCTAATGAAACATGCAGGACAAACCTTATGCTATTTTGGGTACTTGCCTGATATTCTGCACTTCTTAAAAAAGAGATATTTTATAAGCTTTCTGCCAAGTTATCCATCAAAATTAGTGCGAAAGCACAATTGAAAAAAATTGAGAAAAGTAAACACCATGAAAAATGTCCCGAATCTGAGTAACCGGGCCTACTTCACCTAAGACGTGTTGAGGTTTGCGTCAAAAGGAAAAGGGAACCTTGATCTGCGAAATCGGGCCTGCTTCGAGGTTCGAGTTAAACAGTGAAGGGTACTACAACATCATGTGTAGAAAAATAAAAAGATCCCTAAGGGATGAAATAATAAGGCAGATAAAAAGATAATATGCTTAATGCTCTGATTAAGAGGTGCATGATTGAAAATCACTTATTTAGAATAGCAAATGGAGGATGTAATTGTCTACGCTGTGGATTTAGTATTTACACATGCACTAGTGCTACTGAACTTTGATTTCAATTCTTGATAATGTATCTTAATTTCCAAATCTAAGGCTAGTGTGTGTTAATGCTTCAAGATTCTTAATCTTTAGTTAATTCTGTGAAAGAAAAGCTGGATATGAAAGTATGGACTTTGTAAACTCTTGTTGGTCCTAAATTTTTAATTGTTTACATTGCTAAGGGACTAGCAATGAGTAAGTTGGGGGTGTGTGATAAATGTGTATTTTTACATGTTAATTAATGTTATAACACACTTTTCTAAGCTTTAATATTCATCACTATGCATTTATCACGTCTAATTATAATTTCATATCAAAATGTTTAATTATGGGATTTAATTAAATTTTGATATGATTTTGCAGGAACAAAGGAGAAGACAACAAAAAGGATGACGCAAGTCTGCACACAAATGGGCCAAAGCCCATTAACACATCCAAAAGTCCATACTTGACCAAGCCCAACCTTAGTTCAAATAAAGAAAAGAAAAAGAAAAAGAAAAAGAAAGAAAAAGAAAACAAATAAATAAATTTCAATAGATATTTATATATATATAATGTATTCACATATATATATACATTTATTCATACATTACATTATATATGCATATATATTATATACATTATAAAGTATATATTATATATAAAGCATGCAGATGGCCTTCACGTAAGAGAACAACATGCAAAGGCTTCTTCACGTGTTGTGGGCTCTTCACGTAAGTGACATGGCAGTTGGCATCAAAGCAACTTCATGCAGGCGGCAACAACATGGAGGCTTCAAGGTGGCCAAACCACGGCGGGTGCATGAGCACCTTCGACCAAGCAAAGGGCGTGGCTTCACGAGGGCCCCATGCGGCAGAAGAAGCGAGCTTAACGAAGGAGGCAATTCAACGCGGGCCGTGGGGCCATGCAAAGGCAGGCCATGGGCGTGGGGCTTCAACGCGAGCCACGTGCATGGCTTTGGTGGGCGGACAGTTCAACGGTGAGGGCTTCAGGTGAATGTGGCTCGGACGTGGGGTCCACGCGGAGGGGCCAAAGCTGGCGGGTCAACAAGGCTGCCAAGGCAGCTACTAATCGCATGAGGGCTTCAATGTGGCCAATGCAAGCTTCGGGCAGTCAAACGTGCTGATCATGCACTGGCTCACGAAGGCATTCCAACGAAGGCAGGTCGGCAGCCAAATGCACGGTCGACGACGCAGCATCTTCAACGCATTGGCTTTGGGCTGTCAGTGAAGGCGGGAGGTTGGCAGGCTTCACATGGTAGGGTCAACCAGCCAAGACATTGGCTTTTTCATGCAGAAGAAAGGAGAGAGGGGCTTCGACGGCTTCACACGGTCCACACAGATGGCTTCAATGTATGCGGCAAAGCTCTCGTTCACATGAACGGCAGAGAGAGGAACAATGCTATTCTGGAGCCCATAAAAAGAGGGAGATGGGGGCTCATGGGGTTCCTCTCTCCCCCACTCAATTAGATGCGCATGCGTAGCTAGACTCTCCTCTCTCTCACTTCTCATGTAGATAGCTTCCCCTCTCCCTCTCTATTAGGCTCTCCCCTCTCTATCTTCCCATCTCTTGTCATGTCCTTTATTGTAATTTATTTATTTTGTTGTAATGTTTATACACTTTCAAGTTAGTTTTAATTCATGTTTAATTACAATGGTGTTGTTATTTATATTTTTTATTTAGCACAATCTCCCTCCATCTCTCTAATATTCTTCCATCATTCTTTATCCTTCACCCTCTAAACTTCTTCCAAAGACAGTTAAGAGAAGCGGTTCCGATCCGGTCGAGTGTACGTAGCCATTCCCGACGACTCGTAAATCAAAGGCTCGAGGAGACAACACCGTTATCATACCACGGCCGCACCAACTATCTCAAGTTCATCTATTTCATTCACATTTAATTTTATTAGATTAGATAGGTTTATTTCATGTTCTTTAAATTATGAAAATCAAATCATTCATCTATTTTTGCTTTAAAAGAAAATCAAAGTTTTCAATCTCAACATTCCTCTCCGTGGATTCGACCCGTGCTCACCAGTGTATTACCGTTAATTTGGATTATATTGTGAGTTCAGTATTTATTTTTGATTGATTGCCGCAGGTTTTAACGACGAACATTTTCGACACATCAGTCATCGGCTAGCTTCAGTTCTTAACAGCTTCTACTTTAGAAGGATCAACAGTGATACCTTTCTTTGAAATAATATGGCCAACGAAAGAGACTTCCTTTAGCCAGAACTCGCACTTGTTGAGCTTTGCGTAGAGTTGATGCTCTCTTAGTGTTTGCAAAGCTATTCTTAAATGCTCTTCATGTTCCTCCATAGTCTTGGAGTATATGAGGATGTCATCAATGAAAACGACCACAAATGGGTCGAGGTAGGGCCTGAAGACATTGTTCATAAGTTGCATAAATGCTACAGGGGCATTAGTTAACCCGAACGGCATCACAACGAACTCGTAGTGCCCATATCTGCTCCGGAATGTAGTCTTGTATATGTCCTCATTTTTAATCTTGAGCTGATGGTATCCCGACCTGAGGTCTATTTTGAAGAAATATTCTGCTCTATAGATTTTATCAAAGTGCTCGTCGATACGTGGCAACGGATATTTTTTTTATTGTGAGTTGATTTAGTCGCCGGTAATCTATACATAACCTGAGAGATCCGTCCTTCTTCCTGATGAATAGAACTGGTGCACCCCAAGGGGATGTGTTAGGTCGAATGAAGCCCTTGTCTAGTAATTCCTGAAGTTACCTCTTTAATTCTTCGAGTTCCGTGGGGGACATCCTGTAGGGAGCTATTGAAACTGATGCTGCTCCAGGAATGAGTTCGATGGAGAAGTTTACTTCCCTTTCGGGTGGTAAACTGGGTAAATCAGATGGGAGAACATCAGGGAATTCATTCACAATGGGTATATGCTCTAGGATGATTTCCTTGGACTCGGTGACGATCACGGAAGCAATGAAAGCTTCACAACCTTGCGAGATGAGTTTTCAAGCGTGAAGAGAAGAAATAATAGTCGGGTGTTTTCTATATTTGATTCCAAGGAAAGAAAATCTTGGAAGATCAAGTTTGTGGAAGGAAATTCTCCGATTGCGACAATTAATGTCGTCGTAATGATCAACGAGCCAATCTACCCCTAGAATAGCATCATAGCCTTCCATGTCAAGGCCTACGAGGTTTACGGGAAGATTATGACCCTCTATTGTTATCTCACTATCCGGGTAGTGGGTTGTAAGTTTAGTTCCAGGACCTAAGGGTATTGTGATCGCTAGGTCCGAAGGTAGAGGAACAGGTGAAACAGATAAAGTTTTTGCAAAAGCTGTAGATATAGAGGAGTGAGAAGCACCAGCATCAAATAACACAAATGCAAGATGTGAATAAATTTGAATGGTATCTTCCATTATCTCATCATCCTTGGGCACTTCTTCATCCAATAAGACATTAAGATGAGCCTGTCACTTGCGTCCACCACCAGAAGTTTGCTCTTTCATAAGGGGGCGATCCGGCATGCGGTGCTCCTGGCTTCCACAACGTAAACACTCCCCTAGGCATTTCCATCATTCTTTAGTCGAGTGGCCGAACTTCTTGCAAAATGAGCAAGCCGCCATGACTTGCTTATCTCCTTCTTTAGCTTTCTTGTTCTTGCCATTCCCGTTGCCATTACGGGATCGCTTCTTGTTATCACGGGTCTTGTAGGGTTCCGTGATGCTGAACCTCTCTCCTTTCTTTCCTCGCCGATCGAACTTTCGGCTAGACTCTTCTTCCTTGCCTTTGAATTTTTCGACCTTCTCCAAGGTCCTTTCACATAAATAAGCTCGTTGGACCATTTCCGTATATGTACGGATATTTTGGGGTCCAAGTTGAGTTATAAATGATAGGGTGCTAGGCCCGGATACAGAGGGGGGTGAATGTATCCCTCTACCAATAATGCCCAAATTAAAACCTGGATGCTAGACACAGTCCCAGATTAAAACTAATTCAATGGAACTCATGAACAAACACATGGAGCGCGCCTAAGAAATCATCTAGCGGAAGCAAAGCAAGGCAATCAAACCACTGCACAGATAATTTTTTAGGTGGTTCGGTCCACAGACCTACGTCCACCCCTCACTCCCAACCGGAGTGAGGCTTCCACTAGCACAAGCTAGAAATCACTGACTCAGTCTGCAACAGGTGCTGCCAAACAGCTTGACCAAGGGAACAACCTCCCCTCTTCCTCCAGACCGGAGGGACACCCCAAGTGACTCCCAGCCACTTGGAACCAGAGACTAGGTCTCTCTTCCTCCAGACCAAGAGGGAACCCCCCAGTGACTCCCCGTCACCAGTAAACCAGAGGTCACAGACCTCTCTTCCTCTAGACCAGGAGGGAACCACTGATGGCACATAGTCACCAGCGAACTGGAGATCAGATCTCCCTTCTCCTGAGTCCACAGGAGGAACCCGACCTCACTACTGAGTATCGGAAGAACAAAAGTAATCAGAGTAACAAAAAGAAAAATAAGAAATGAAAATAACACAGCAAACAGAAAGCTGGAAACTCAAATGCACAATGTGGCTCTCAACGGAGCTGACTAGCCTAGATCTGATCCACGGCCCAGTAGGAACTTCTTCTGCAGCTTCTCTTCTTCTTCTTCTCAACTCACCCTCTCTCTTTCTCTCTCAGCTCTCCTTTTCTCTCTCACTGTCTTTCTCTTTTCTTTCAATCCTCACGAGCTCTATCTCTCTTTCTTTTTCTTTTTCTGCTCTCTGCTGCTCTCTTCTTCTATCACTCTCTGCTGCTCTCTTTTTCTTCTTGCTGGATCGTGCAGACACACTTTCTTTTATCAGCACTCGATCAGTCTTCTTCTGAGGAAGAAGTCTTCTATATATAGCAGCAGCTCAGGGCGTGTGTCTTCCACATCTCCCGCCCAATTGACTCTGCCACGTGTCAGCATCTCAGCTCCTTGGATCACGTGCCAGGTGCCAACCTTGGATCACATGCCCAGACACCTGCAAGATTAATGAAGAGTTCAGTCGATGAACAATATTAGCTGAAGACAGTGTACAGACTTTATTCAACAGGCAAGACAATGGATGTATAGAGTTAGTCGTGTGAAGGAGGACGAGTGTATAGACTTGATAACACATGCTGTAGAATGCATATGATGCAGTGTATAGGCTTGATGAAAGCAATGCATGCACAATGATGCAATGTTCAGACTTTGCTGAAGACTACCAGTCGATGTATAGACTTGGCTGAAGCCAACGCTGAAGCAATGTTCAGACTTTTCTGTAGGCTGCCATTCGATGTTTAGACTTGCTGCGTGCAGGCTGGCAGAGGATGTATATACTTGCTGTGCAGGTTGCCTGACCATGTATAGACTTTGCTGAAGGTAATGCATGAGGCAATGTTCAGACTTTGTGTATGCAATGCAGTGGCGTGTACACACTTTGTGAGTGTGAAGCTATGCATGTATAGACTTCACATATGCAGTCATTATACCATGTATAGACTTAGTGTTCCATGAGAAAACGATGTATGGAGTTGATGTATGCAGCAATAAGAATGTACATACTTTATTGCGTGCATGACAGACAATGTCTAGACTTGCTATAATGCGTGCAGCTAAAGGAGCAAACAGATGTATAGACTTTAAGTAAAGATGCATGAGCAATGTATAGAGTCTTAGCATCTAACTAAGTATGCACAACGACAAGGGATGCTCAGGCATGCAGTCAAGGGATGTACAGACTTAGCAGCTAGATGTACACAATGTATAGACATGACCAATCTTCAACTGATGGATGATGTACAGACTTGAACGTAGGTAAAGATACCAATGTTCAGACTTGTGCAATGTATGGACTTAGTGTTGTGCGAGCATTGCTGCTGCCAGTGTACAGACTTGATGATGTGCAAGGCAAACGAATGTATGGACTTTCACAATGTGTGGACTTGCCAAAGGAAAGGCTGTACAGACTTGAGCAAAGCAAGGGCTGTACAGACTTGAGAAAGCACGATGTATAGACTTTGGCAAAGCAGCGATGTATAGACTTGAAGCATGTGAACATGGCGCTGTACAGACATGAGGAAATGCATGCTACAGTGCAATGTATAGACTTAGTGCAATGCAAAGGCTGTATAGACTTTGAGACTTGAATGCATGGTGGCGAATGTATAGACTTTGTCTGTGACACATGCAATGTACAGACTTCCTATATGCTCAAGTCCAATGTATAGACTTGCTGAGATGATGCACTTGAAGAATGTACAGACTTTAACCCTTGAACATGCATGAACACGTGAAGTGCGCAAACGTTGTACAGACTTGCTAAGTGAGACGCAACATGAGACGCTCGAATGTACAGACTTGCTAAGTGAGACAATGGCTGTACAGACCTGAATGATGTATGCACTTCACAGAGATGCTCAGTGAGACGCTGAGTGAGATGATGCATGCTTAGACAGTGTATAGACTTGTAAGACGCGATGTACACACTTCGAAGTCTTGCAAGCTGTGCGATGTATAGACTTGAAGTCTCGCATGCAATGCAGTGTGTAGACTTGGAGTTGCTGCATGCTGTGCAATGTGCAGACTTCCACAAGCAGACTTCCACAAGCATAGAAATGCAACAGATATATATGTATATGAATGCTTTATGCAGCAGATAGTTTGACTGAACATCAAATGCAATGCTTTATGATCTGATAAACTGACTGAACAGCATAATGACTGAACATATGAAAGACTACATTATGATCTGATAAGATGACTGAATAACAGCAAGGTGACTCACAGTGTTTAACTCACATCAAAACCAATCATCAAAACCACAGGGGCGCAACAATCTCCCCCTTTTTGATGATGGCAACACTATCAACACAGTGAGTCATTCTAATGATGTTAGTCATTCTGATGACTCAAACTATTCTCCCCCTTTGACTTCATCAAAAAGAAAATAGTTTGAGAAGTTAAAGCATATTTATGACTCAGTCAATTTCTCCCCCTTTGCTATAATCAAGATGAACCATGGAGAGGTATGAATGCAGAGATGCAGATGCAACAAGAAATGCAATACCTCCCCCTAAATATATGAATGCAAGGTCACAATTGATATGAACATGATTCAATATGACAAGGAAGCTGTCATGCCCCGAGCGCGGAAGGAACCCAGGGGAGAGCGTATCGAGTTTATATCAATCATGTCAATCAGGGCAAATAGAATTTCGACATCAACATAGAGTGCGCAATAAGACAAGAACTTAAAACATAACCAAATACTGATACCATTGATAACCACCTAATCCATTAAACAATGTCACAACTCCAGGACTTAACAAGTCTAAATAGGCCCACAAGCCTTAATTATTACAATTCTTGCAATGACATAAGTTCCGATAACAAGACTCCAAGAATAAACTATGGACGACATGACATGATAGAGTGCAATAGCATGACGCTTGTAGGTTCTACGCTCGTCACTCTTACTCCTGCCCATCCGAGTCCGAGTCAGGGTCTGCATTACCTGAAAAGTTCGGAAAAAGAACTTGATGAGCGAACGCTCTGTAGGAATTATATCTCAAGAACTAGCAATTGGTTTAAGTAATTACTTCTTCCAAATGAAAATGCAAGTCTAGCATGTAAAACATGTAAAATAGGACGATACATGTTTGAACATAATAACGCGAGGAAATAACATGTGCGGTTGATCCAAGATAGGGAATTTCAAGTATTCATGATTTCAAGTATTTGAACAAGTACCGAGTATATCAATAAAGTTTTCATGTCATGAGATAATGGCTATTAACAAGCAAGTACTTTGCCCATTCCGGACCACGCAAGTCAAGTCAATCAAGTCAAGTACGCGAGAGAGAGAGAGAGAGAGAGAGAGAGAGAGAGAGAGAGAGATTGTGGAGTGTCGTAGATTCAAGCAAGCACTTCGGTGCAATGCCACACCACGATCAATATAACTCCCATGGGCACAAGTACTTTCGGGTGCTCCCCCCAGGACCAGATCGAGCCCTATATGCGCGGACATTGTTACATGTAATATCTAGACAACCACTTTAGTGATAGCCATGGAATTCCAAGAACAACTCATGTAGGATGTCAAGGTAGATTCGTGGATAGGTTCCACGGAATTCACGGAAGAACATTAGATAGTCAATGATAAAACCAACGAGAATCATGACATGTTGATAACCTGGGTAGAATCGGTACCTTAACTAGGTAGCCGAGATAACTTGAGTGGATGACTAAACCTGTCACCAATCAAGGGACATGAATCAAGCTGAGAGATTGACCCCATCTATAAGGGACTCAATCCAAGACATCGCCTAGTGGGATATCATCATTCCATTGGCTAGGATTTTTCTCTCACGGACCAAGATGGCGACATGAGAGGGCCGGTTTACCACAAGTCGTGGCAATAAAAAAGGTACAAGGTGTTTAAGGTACAACCAGCTCAGTCGGCCTTGAGGGAATCCAAGGCTACGAGGAGACTTACGGAGGTCCGAATGACTAACTCGCCAGTCCAAAAGAACAGAATGTCCAATGGAGGGCTTGTATGTCACCGAGAATTAGTGGGTAATGCGACAAATCATCGTGAAACATGGGACTATACTCACGGAATGGAATATAGTGTCGATATACATATATACATATATATATATATATATATATATATATATATATATATATATATATATATATATATATATATATATATATAAACCATCGGTTCACAGAAAGCCGTGGAAAATAAATATGCAGGAAATTCGCGACTTACGCCAAGTCACTATTTAATAAATTCACGACCTTCTCTGGGCCGTTTCTTTAGTAATTGACGACTGCTGGAACAGTCGTCCCATCCGTAATTTCTATTATTGCTGCAATTTACCCAATTCTGTATTTCAAGAAAACGCGCCTTAGGCAGGGGCGTTATTTCACAAAGAAGCGACTTGCACGGTGTCGTTAATTACCATTTTCCAGAATTTAATAACTTTTAGAAATTTCAGGAAAGTAACGACTTATCCTAAGCCATTAATTTAAAATAGCGCCGTTGGGTGGGGCGTCACTTTCATAAAAGACGACCTACTGGCTGTCGTTAATTCATTCCTTTCCAGGATAAACATGAGTATTTATCAATTTCTTAAAATTAACGACTCTTGGGTCAGGCATCAGAACATGAATTAGCGCCCTAGAAAGGGTCGCCTCTTTCCAAAATTTCGCAGAAAGCTTTGGAAACGTAGTAAAGCTATATGAATGGATGAACAGATGATATTATTATGAATCTTATGCTAGTTTGGGCTACAATCCTTGAGAAAACCTACCTTTTGTTGAAGATCGAATGTTGAATAAGAAGAAAAATCCAATAAATACGATGCTCTGTTTCTTTACGCAGGAACAAGGGATGGAGGAAACCCCTTCATGCAACTGCAAAATGGAAGCAGATGGAAGAAGTGGATGAATGGCTCCCACCGCTTCCACAGCAACCGGAAGAAGAATGCAGAGGTTGAAGAACTTCCACGTTCTTCACGAACACGGCAACAAGATGAAGCCTCACGCCCCTTCACGGTCGTCAACGAAGTGCAGCAGCATCAACAGGCCAGGCCTGTTCGATCGGGAAGTGATTTTATAGAGGAGGAAAGGCCTTAACGGGGTGATAGAACTAGTGATGGCAAGATTCTGGAGGGTTCTAATGCTCGATATTAGAAAACTTTACGTGTGGGATTGGCAGGGTTTAAAACCTACCATGCATGGTCGGCTCCCTTCCAGTTAAACAGCCGCCTGCTTCCATTTGCATAGAAAACCCTAGCCATGCATTCGACCGAGCACGGTTTTTCCCTCAGGAAAAAGACGTCTGAGACAAGGGCGTTTTCACATTAAGTCGCGCCTTAAAAGAGGGCATCTTTTCATTAAGTGGCGCCTTAACCTAGGTCGTCTCTTAATTTTTCTATATTTTGCCGCTTTATTTTCAATTTCCTTCGTACGAATTAGCGCCCATGCTAAAGGCGTTATTTTCTTTTCTATATTTAGCCGTTAATTTTCTTGGTATGAATTAGCGCCCATATACACGGGCGTTACTATTCTAAATAGCGCCCAAGTGAAGGGCGTCTTTTTCTTCCGAATTTTCTCGAGATAAATTAACGCCTTAATGAAAGGTGTTATTTCATTTTGGCCCATTTATATCTTTTAAACGCAAAGCCCATTATCAGTTTGGGTTATTTTCTATTTATCAAATTTTTATTTTATTTAATTCTCGACCAAATTTGCACCAATATATTTTATTTATTTAAAAATCTATCTTATTCTTTTAAAATTTTCAGGGGTGCTACACCCTCCCCCACTTAAAAGAATTTGGTCCCCAAATTCAATTGCGTGAATGGAGACATGGAGGGTATAGAGTACTTACGGTTTAGAATAATTCCGGATATCTCCTTCGCATAGATTCTTCAGTTTCCCATGTGGCTTCTTGCTCCAAGCATTTGTTCCATTGCACTTTTATCATGGGAATGGTCTTGTTTCTTAAGACTCGGACCTCTCGATCAAGAATCTTCATTGGCTTCTGTTCATAAGTGAGGTCCTTTTGAATCACTAAGTTACTATGATCAATGACGTGGAAAGGGTCGTGCACATATTTCTTCAGCATGGAAATGTGGAACACATTGTGCACTTCCGACAGTTGTGGAGGCAAAGCAAGGCGATAGGCTACCTCGCCAACTCTTTCCAAGAATTCGAATGGAGCAATGAATCTTGGTGTAAGCTTGCCTTTAACTCCGAACCTTCTTATTCCTCGACCGGGTGAGACCTTGAGGTAAACATGGTCTCCAACTTGGAATTCTAATTCCCTTCTTCTATTGTCTGCATAAGATTTCTGTCTGGATTGTGCTACTTTGAGTCTTTCTCGGATAAGTTTAACCTTTTCTGTTGTGTTTCTTTCCATATCTGGCCCTAGTAGTTGCTTCTCGCCAACTTCATCCCAGCATATAGGAGATCGGCAACTCCTGCCGTACAAGGCTTCAAATGGAGCCATCTGTATACTAGCTTGATAGCTATTGTTGTATGCAAACTCGGCTAGGGGCAAATGATCATGCCAACCTCCACCAAAGTCAATAATGCAAGCCCGTAACATGTCTTCAACTATTTGATTCGTTCTCTCAGTCTGACCATCGGTCTGGGGATGGAAAGCAGTACTGAAGTTGAGCTTCGTCCCTAAAGAGTGTTGTAGACCCTTCCAGAAATGAGAAGTGAAGTGAGGGTCTCGGTCAGACACGATTGATGTTGGGACTCCATGCAATCTCACGATCTCCTTAATATACAATGCTGCCAAAACATCAACCAACCATCGACTTTTAATTGGCAAGAAATGCGCTGACTTGGTCAGTCGGTCGATGACTACCCAAATACCATCATGTCCGCCTCTAGACTTAGGCAGTCCCATGATGAAATCCATACCAATTCCTCCCCATTTCCATTTAGGAATATCCAGGGGGTGTAACTTTCCGGCGGATCTTTGATGTTCCGCTTTCACTTGTTGGCACGTGAGACAGCGAGATACAAAGTCCGCTACCTCCCTCTTCATGTTCGGCCACCAGAAGGTTCTTTTTAAATCTTTGTACATCTTAGTTGCTCCAGGATGAATGGTATACCTAGAGTGGTGAGCTTCATCTAAAATCTTCCTTTTCAACTCAGGACAGTCCGGAACACATGTCCTTTCCTGAAACATTAGTCTTCCATCAATTGCTATCTTGAACCCGGTTCTTTGATCTAGTTTCTCCCTGATTTCAATCATTCCAGGATCTTCATATTGTAACTTCTTGATTTCGGATAGCAAGTCCGGATGCACACTCATGTGAGAGAGAGTAATACACCCGTCCTTCTGGTCCGTGCTTATATTTAATCTAGAGAATTCCTCTAATAGTTTCCATTCCCGTATCATACAGCCGGCTATAAGGGCTCTCGGCTTTCGACTCAAGGCATCAGCTACCGAATTCCCTTTACCGGGGTGATACTGAATAGTGAAATCAAAGTCCTTTAAATATTCCAGCCATCGACGTTGCCTCATATTAAGCTCCTTCTGAGAGAATAGATATTTGAGGCACTTATGATCGGAGAATACTGTGAATTGTTCTCCGTAGAGATAGTGTCTCCAGATTTTTAGTGCAAATACTACCGCGTCCAACTCCAAGTCATGCACCGGGTAGTTTTCCTCATGTTTCTTTAACTACCTAGAAGAGTATGCAATAACTCTTCCCTGTTGCATTAATACACAACCGAGGCCAATACCGGAAGCATCGGTATATACCTCGTACTTCTCTCCTTCAATAGGAAGGGCCAAGACCGGAGCAGTGGTCAAACGGTCCTTCAATGTTTGGAAGCTTTGTTCACATTCCTCATTCCACTCATACGGAACTTCCTTGCGGGTCAGCCTGGTGAGTGGTACTGCAATCTTCGAAAAGTTTTTAATAAAATGCCGGTAATAACCAGCAAGACCAAGGAAACTCCTGATTTCTGTTGTATTTGTCGGTTGTTCCCATTTCTTTACTGCTTCGACCTTTGCGGGGTCCACTGAGATTCCATCTTTTGAAATTACGTGTCCTAAGAAGGACACTTCTTCCAACCAAAACTCACATTTGCTAAACTTAGCATATAATTGATTATCCCTCAATATCTGCAATGCTATCCTCAAATGCACTTCATGCTCCTCTTCAGACTTTGAATATATCAGGATATCATCGATAAAAACCACAATAAATTTGTCCAGATGCGGTCTAAAGATGCTATTCATAAGCTGCATAAAAGCTGCAGGGGCGTTTGTCAGTCCAAAAGGCATAATAGTAAATTCATAATGCCCGTACCTGCTTCGAAATGCACTTTTGTGAATATCCTCGTTCTTGATCCTCAATTGGTGATAACCCGATCGAAGATCAATTTTTGAGAAATACTTTGCTCCCGAAATCTGATCGAAGAGTTCATCAATCCTCGGCAGTGGGTATTTATTTTTGATAGTGAGGTGGTTCAACTGTCGATAATCGATGCACAACCTCAATGATCCATCCTTCTTCTTGACGAACAGCACTGGTGCTCCCCATAGGGAAGTACTTGGTCTGATAAATCCTTTCTTCAATAGCTCCATAAGCTGCTCCTTCAACTCCTTCAATTCTGCGGGGGACATCCTGTAGGGTGCTTTGGAAACAGGTCCGGCCCCCGAAACAAGGTCTATAGTGAATGAGACTTCTCTCTCTGGTGGTAGACCAGGTAAGTCCTTAGGGAAAATATTGAGAAACTCCCGAACCACTTGAATGTCTTCCAGTCTAGCTACCTTAGCCTCTGTGACAGTTACAAATGCTAAGAATGCCTCGCATCCTTTGTTGATAAGTTTATGGGCTCGAAGAGCGGAGATAACTGGTGATCTCTTCCGGGGAGTAATGTAAGTTAACTCCGGGAAATTCACAAAAGTTACTTTTCCATTTCGACAGTCTACAGTTGCCCGATGGGTGGATAGCCAATCGGCCCCTAAAATTACATCGTACTCTTTCAAGTCTAGGCATATTAAATCTGCAGGTAAGTTGTGACCTTTAACTATAATCTTACAGTTTGGGTAATGGAAAGTGACATCAGACTCATTCCCTAATGGGGTAGAAATTACCAAGTCTATCCATTCAGGTTCCGTAGAGAATGAAGCAGTAAATTTCTTTGAAACAAAAGAATGTGTGGCGCCAGTATCAAACAGTACTTGAGCAGATTTAGAGCAGACAGTCAAAATACCTTCCACCAACCCACCCTCGGTGGGTTCCGTCTCTTGGAGAGCTTGTAAACGTCTTTGCTTCTATGTCGGACGCTTCTCTTCCTTTGTCTCCGGCTCACTCTGCTCGTTCATCATTGGACAGTCGGGAATACGGTGTTCTTTACTCCCACAACGAAGGCATGCTCCGAGCCTTCTCCAGCATTCCGCAGCTTGATGACCCGGCTTATCGCAATATTTACAATTCTCCTTTGGCGGTGCTGTGATGGAGAAAGGTTTGTTGTTGCCCTTCTTGAATTTCTTCACCTTGGAGGGTTCGCCTCCATTATTGGTCCACTTTTTGAAAGACGGTTTAAAAGTGTTGGGGCTTGTGACATTCTCCCTTTTATCCTTACCATGGATTTTGTCAGACAATTCCGTGGGCGTCTTCTAACAGCTGGGTATGCCGCACTATCTCTGAGTACACTTGAATATCCAAGGGAGCGAGCTGGGTGATGTACTGGGGTCGTAACCCATTCAAGAACCTTCTAGCCTTCATCTTTTCAGTGCATACTAAATGTGGTGCATATCTCGATAACCTAGAGAACTGGGCTTCATAGTCAGCTACCGACAGGGATCGTTGCTTCAAGGCAGCAAATTCTGCGGCCTTTTTTTCCTAAACACGGTCTGAGAAGTATTTTCTATTGAAGTGCTCGACAAATTCGGCCCATGAAACATGATCTTCAAGCAGGGTGGCCTCGACGGACTCCCACCAAGCACGGGCGTCCCGTTCTAGTTGGAACGTGGCCAAGAGCACCTTCTCATCATCCGCACATTGCATGACGCGAAAGATTCGCTCGATCTCTTTTATCCAATTCTCCGCATCCTCGGGATTTGATGAACCTGAGAATCTCGGAGGGTTGAGATTTCTAAAGCTCTGATGGAGGTCGCCAGCGCCATGGTATGCCCCACCCTGAGCCACCTGTTGCAAGGCCTGGGTCAGGCCTTGAACAATTCGTTGCATCTCATGCCATTGTGCGCGTTCAGCAGCCATAGTCCTACAAGGAGTTTAACCTTAATTAGTTTCATGTTGAAATTGGTAGTTGGATGCCCTACAAGGACTTACACCCACGGCACTACCCATCCTTATAGTTTCGGGATAGACATATCCTTGGAGTTGGGTTTCCTAGGAATTTGAAATCCTAGGCTCTGATACCACAAAAACTGTCACGCCCCGAGCGCGAAAGGAACCCGGGGAGAGCGTGACGAGTTTATATCAATCATGTCAATCAGAGCAAATAAAATTTTGACATCAACATAGAGTGCGCAATAAGACAAGAACTTAAAACATAACCAAATACTGATACCATTGATAACCACCTAATCCATTAAATAATGTCACAACTCCAGGACTTAACAAGTCTAAATAGGCCCACAAGCCTTAATTATTACAATTCTTGCAATGACATAAGTTCCAATAACAAGACTCCAAGAATAAACTAGGGACGACATGACACGATAGAGTGCAATAGCATGACGCTTGTAGGTTCTACGCTCGTCACTCTTACTCCTGCCCATCCGAGTCCGAGTCAGGGTCTGCATTACCTGAAAAGTTGCGGAAAAAGAACTTGATGAGCGAACGCTCAGTAGGAATTATATCTCAAGAACTAGCAATTGGTTTAAGTAATTACTTCTTCCAAATGAAAATGCAAGTCTAGCATGTAAAACATGTAAAATAGGACGATACAGGTTTGAACATAATAACGCGAGGAAATAACATGTGCGGTTGATCCAAGATAGGGAATTTCAAGTATTCAAGATTTCAAGTATTTGAACAAGTACCGAGTATATCAATAAAGTTTTCATGTCATGAGATAATGGCTATTAACAAGCAAGTACTTTGCCCATTCCGGGCCACGCAAGTCAAGTCAATCAAGTCAAGCATGCGAGAGAGAGAGAGAGATTGTGGAGTGTCGTAGATTCAAGCAAGCACTTCGGTGCAATGCCACACCGTGATCAATATAACTCCCATGGGCACAAGTACTTTCAGGTGCTCCTCCCAGGACTAGATCAGGCCCTATATGCGCGGACATTGTTACATGTAATATCTAGACAACCACTTTAGTGATAGCCATGGAATTCTAAGAACAACTCATGTAGGATGTCAAGGTAGATTCGTGGATAGGTTCCACGGAATTCACGGAAGAACATTAGATAGTCAATGATAAAACCAACGAGAATCATGACATGTTGATAACCTGGGTAGAATCAGTACCTTAACTAGGTAGCCGAGATAACTTGAGTGGATGACTAAACCTGTCACCAATCAAGGGACATGAATCAAGCTGCGAGATTGACCCCATCTATAAGGGACTCAATCCAAGACATCGCCTAGTGGGATATCATCATTCCACTGGCTAGGATTTTTCTCTCACGGACCAAGATGGCGACATGAGAGGGCCGGTTTACCACAAGTCGTGGCAATCAAAAAGGTACAAGGTGTTTAAGGTACAACCAGCTCAGTAGGTCCTGAGGGAATCCAAGGCTACGAGGAGACTTACGGAGGTCCCAATGACTAACTCGTCAGTCCAAAGGAACAGAATGTCCAATGGAGGGCTTGTATGTCACCGAGAATTAGTGGGTAATGCGACAAATCATCGTGAAACATGGGACTATACTCACGGAATGGAATATAGTGCCGATATACATATATACATATATACATACATACATATATATATATATATATATATATATATATATATATATATATATATATATATAAACCCTCAGTTCACAGAAAGCCGTGGAAAATAAATATGCAGGAAATTCACGACTTACGCCAAGTCACTATTTAATAAATTCATGACCTTCTCTAGGCCGTTTCTTTACTAATTGACGACTGTTGGAACAGTCGTCCCATCTGTAATTTCTATTATTACTGCAATTTACCCAATTCTGTATTTCAAGAAAACGTGCCTTAGGCAGGGGCGTTATTTCACAAAGAAGCGACTTGCACAGTGTCGTTAATTACCATTTTCCAGAATTTAATAACTTTTAGAAATTTCAGGAAAGTAACGACTTATCCTAAGCCATTAATTTAAAATAGCACCGTTGGGTGGGGCGTCACTTTCATAAAAGATGACCTACTGGCTGTCGTTAATTCATTCCTTTCCAGGATAAACATGAGTATTTATCAATTTCTTAAAATTAACGACTCTTGGGTCGGGCATCAGAACATGAATTAGCGCCCTAGAGAGGGTCGCCTCTTTCAAAAATTTCGCAGAAAGCTTTGGAAACGTAGTAAAGCTATAAGCATGGATGAACAGATGATATTATTATGAATCTTATGCTAGTTTGGGCTACAATCCTTGAGAAAACCTACCTTTTGTTGAAGATCGAATGTTGAATAAGAAGAAGAACCCAATAAATACGATGCTCTGTTTCTTTACGCAGGAACAGGGGATGGAGGAAACCCCTTCATGCAACTGCAAAATGGAAGCGGATGGAAGAAGTGGATGAATGGCTCCCACCGCTTCCACAGCAACCGGAAGAAGAATGCAGAGGTTGAAGGACTTCCACATTCTTCACGAACACAGCAACAAGATGAAGCCTCACGCCCCTTCACGGTCGTCAACGAAGTGCAGCAGCATCAACAGGCCAGGCCTGTTCGATCGGGAAGTGCTTTTATAGAGGAAGAAAGGCCTTAACGGGGTGATAGAACTAGTGATGGCAAGATTCTGGAGGGTTCTAATGCTCGATATTAGAAAACTTTACGTGTGGGATTGGCAGGGTTTAAAACCTTGTTGTGCATCCCTAGTTTTGATGATGACAATCCACAAATCATTTAGATACTCACTTAAACATGAGTAGAAATGTTCTCCAATTTATGAATCAATAAGAACTTCATTCTTCCATGAATTTAGGTACTGATGACATTGCAGGCAGTGGTAAAGTGATATTCACTCCAAGGGCTTCACTGATCAACAATTTGATGGAAGAGATTGAGCGTCTTGATGCATGAAGCTTCAAGTCTGCACATCAGTAGCCAGTGCATGCATTATCTAGCAAGTCTATACACTAGCACTGTTAAGTCAGTACAATCCATCGCCTTCAGATTTGCCAAGTCTATACAACCTGCGTTCATGTTCAAAGTCTATACATCGACGTTGGGCATCAAAGTCTATACACTGCTCACCGTCTCATTAAGCGTCTCACACTTGCAACTCTATACATCGCTGTTGAACTAAAGTCTATACAGCCGTTTCTTGAGCCAAAGTCTGTACATCGCTTGCATCTTCAAAGTCTACACATCCACAGTTGAACTCAAAGTCTGTACAGCGTCAGCAACACTGCTGCGTCTCATTTTTCCAAGTCTATACATTTGGCAGCTGAACTTTAAAGTCTGCACATTGTACTTTGAAGCTTTTCAAGTCTGTACAGCCATCCGTCTCTTCTACCATCTCAATTAAGCCTTGAAGTCTATACAGTGCACCGTCTCTTTTAGCGTCTCATGTTGCGTCTCCTGAAAGTCTATACAACGCTACATGCGTTTCTTCAAAGTCTGTACAGTCTCCACAGAATCTTCAAAGTCTATACACTCGTCTTCAAGTGAGCAAGTCTGTGCATTGGTTCAAGCCATTCAAAGTCTGTACACTGGCGATACTGTACGGGAAGCAAGTCTGTACATCGTGGGCTTCTGGCCTTCATTCGAAGTCTATACACTAGACGTTTGAAGTCTGTACACTGGGCTGCTCAAAGGCTCACAAAGTCTATACATCGAGGCCTTGAACTCTCAAGTCTATACACTGGCCGTTGCCATGCGAAGCTCAAAGTCTGTACACTCAGTTGCAGGCAGCAGTAAAGTCTGTACATTGGCGTGCTTAACAACACACAAGCATATACATCCGTTGCGTGAGGCCTGTCAAAGCCTGAATAGAACCTACAGAAACTAATTCCGATCTGAAGGCCTAAAAATCTGGAAAGAAGTTGAAGATGGCATGTGGATAAAGGCGTGAAAGAATCTTCTGCCCGATCTGTTGCTGCATCTGTGGAAGACTTAGTCAACCCTGCAAATCGGATTGAAGGAGCTAAACACTTTTCTGTTCTAAAAACCCGCAGAGAATCTGAGCGCTAATTTTTGAATGGCTCAAGCTTTGTTTCGCGCCAATTTTTGAAGGAAAGAAAGAGTGGAGGAAACAGTATCTAAAAGAGAAGAGAGCAGGTCGTGATCAAGTCGAAGTGTGCAGTCTTTGTAGCCATAAGAAGATCTGCTGCTGAAGATAATGGGGATCCAGCTGTGCAAGGGTTCAACCACCTGAAGGCTGCCCAGCTCAGAGATCGTGATCTCAATGCGCCAGCAGCCCTATGCACTTGGAATGTCAAAACTCTGAAATCTCATATCTTCAGTTTAATGGTTCCTTGTTTTTCTTAAATCAATCATTTCTTCTGATTGCATCAAGCTGTGAGGCAGCAGTGTCAAGCTGTAAGTCAGCGTGTGTGCAAGCTGTGTGTCAGCGTGTATACAAGTTGTGAGGCAGCAGTGTTGATTGAGACAAGGGTCTCTTGGTAGTGAAGCCTCACTCAAGTTGAGTGAGGGGTGGATGTAAGTCTCGTGTAGAGACTGAACCACCTAAAAAGATCATCTTGCATGTGTGATGATTCTTGGTGTGACTACTCTTGTTGCATATTAGTCTATAACCTTGATGCTTAAGTAGCTAGATCATATTGAAACTCTAGTATGCTGCATTAACTCTAGCAATAGTTCAAATAAAGTTGGAATAAATTGAAAAAGGGGGAAAGATCTACTCACCCCCCCTCTAGATCTATTCAATCCTCACACAACACGTGGTATCAGAGCCTGGCTCTCCAATATGTGGTCTAACAACCAGGAGAGAACAGGAGGATTGATGTCTAAGGGTCTGACAGCTGAGGGACACTCAGTGAGCAGACCACCATACTTTGATGGAAATGACTACTCATACTGGAAAAATCGTATGTAGATATTTCTAAGGGCTCAAGATCATGAAATGTGGAAAGTAGTAAGTCGCGGCCCCTATGAGCTCCCTGAAGATGAGGACTCGTCGACGAGAGAACAGATTTGAAAATCAACTATCAACTGGGGCGCAATGAATGGAATGCAGTGTGCCCTACATCCCACGGAGTTCTCAATAGTCTCTCAATGCACAACCGCGAAAGCCATGTGGGACAGGCTGGAAGTCATATACGAAGGTACATCTGAGGTAAGAGAAACTAAAGCCAACATGTTAATCTTAGAGTATGAAATGTTCAAGATGAAAACTGATGAAAGCATCTCTGAAATGTATGCAAGATTGATGCAATTGACTAACAGCTTGAAAAGTTTAGGTAAGACTTACACAGATCAAGAATTGGTAAGAAAAATTCTCAGGTCTCTTACTCCTGTGTGGCATACCAAAGCCACGGTCATTGAAGATTCAAAAGACCTCACCACTATGAAAGTGGACCAGCTAAATGGATCCTTAATGACGTACGAGATCAATCTCAAGAGAAGTGAAAATGAGGACAAAAAGAAAAGGCCAGTAGCCTTGAAAGCCAGCCCAAGCAAATGTGAATCCTCTGAGACAAGTGAGTCCTCAAGCACTGAGGAAGACAACGGTGAGTTTGCTATGCTAACCCGAAAGTTCAGGAAGTTTCTTCGAAGAGAAGGTAAGGGATTCAACAATAAGAAGGGAATGGTAAGAATGTTTTCTCAGCACAAGTTTGATCAACCCAAGAAATCCTCTAACAAAGTAGTTTGCTATAACTGCAGGAAATCAGGTCATATGAAGGCTAAATGCCCTGAGGCCTCCAAAGGCATGACCTCTAAGTGGAGAGGGAAGAAGCCTAAGGCTATGGTAAGTACCTGGAGCGAAGAAGAAGAAGACAGTGAGGAAGAGATGTCATCCGATGAAGATGAAGGGAAATTGTGTCTCATGGCAGAAGGGGAAAGTGAAGAACTTGAGGTAACTTCTCCTTTCAAGCATTTCTCTGTTTCAGATTGGGAAGATGCATACACTGAATTATTAGATCAGTATGATTTAATCAGAAAAGAGAATAAAAGCTTGAAAAAGAAAATCAACAGCATAAGTCACGATACTAGCTCAATCAACAAGTGCGCTGACTTAGAACTAGAGATCGCCAATCTGCACAAAAAATTGAGTGAACAGGAATTAGATGAAAACACGTTTAAATCTCAGGAAGAAGAAAATGAATTATTGAGGAAAACAATTGATGAATTGAAGTTAAAAGTGCAAAGCTGTGAACAGGAGACAAAATTGACCAATGAAAAGGTTAACGCGATGAAGGAAGAAAATAACAAACTTCTGGAGGAAATCAAAAGAACTCAGAAAGCATTGGAAGACAAACAAGAGAGTCTAGAGAAAATGGTAAGAGGAGAAGAAAACTTGAATGCCATGGTCGGAACAAAAAGTAAATTATCAAAAGGAAGGTTTGGGGTATAATCCTAATGCCAAAAAGGAATTTCAAAAGAAAACCATTACCTTTGTGGCCGGAGCAGATCCTAAAGGAAAGAGACCTCTTATAAACATGTATGAAGTTGAAGAGTCAAGTGACACAAATGCAAGAGAAAAAGATTCTAACAAAAATGACTTAGAAGACTCGAGGGTAAAAGGCCAAAACTCTCAAAAGCTCTTCTTGAAACAAGGCCAATCATCTAATAAGGAAACAAACTCAATCAAGTCATTCAAAGCAAGAAATAAAGAGTTTTGGAATCAAGAAAGTCGGCTCAGAAACCCCCCCGAGCCGACCACAGGCAAAGCCAGACAAAATGCTGAATTCTGGCAGAACCGAAGTCGACCACGACCCCCTCAGATGTCGACCACAGCCAATAACAGAAAGTGGGAAAATCACTGGGATGTCAGAGGCCGACACCCAGGGCTCCATAAGCCGACCACGGCTTCTAACAGCAACCATGCTCCAGTAAGCAGAAATCAGAATTGGCTCCGAGCCACAAGATCCACCAATCAAATATGAATTCCTAAATCTTTCTTAAAATATTTGAGTGACCTTACTAGACATATTGAACCCAAGAGCAGCTGGGTTCCAAAAATCTTCACATGATGTGTCATGCAGGAATGTTTAGCGGCCGTCCACAACAAATGGTATCTTGAGTGGCTGCTCGAGACACATGACCGGAGACAAGAAGAAGTTTTATCAGCTGATTAAAAAGGATGGTGGACACGTAACCTTTGGTGGAAACAACAAAGGTAAAATCGTCGGCATAGGTAAGATAGGTAAGAAGCCTTCAAATTGCATTGAGAATGTGTTATTGGTAGATGGCTTAGAGCATAATTTACTGAGCATTAGCCAACTATGTGATAAGGGACACAAGGTGATATTTGACTCGGAAAGCTGCAAAATAATGGAACCTAATTCAGATCTAGTAAAATTCTTAGGCAAAAGAGTGAACAATGTTTACATGATAGACTTAAATGATCCTGTTCATTCTAACTTGTGTCTGACTGCTAAAAAGGATGATCTGATCTAGTTATGGCACCGCAGGTTAGGGCATGTCAGCTTTAGAGTTTTGCATAAATTGGTTAAAAAGAACATGGTCAGAGGGCTGCCTGAAATTACCTTTAGTCAAAACATCAAACTATGTGCTGCATGCGCCCAAGGAAAGCAAACTAGAAAAACCTTCAAAAGCAAAACTGAAAACCAGTCCTCTAAACCACTAGAATTAGTGCATATGGACCTATTTGGGCCAACAAGAGCAGCAAGCATCAGTGGGAAGAGATATGGCTATGTGTTAGTAGATGATTTTTCAAGATTTACTTGGGTGTTTTTCTTATCCCAAAAGAATGATGCATTTCATGAATTTCAGGCCTTCTACAAAAGATTGAAACAGGATGGTAAGTTCAAAATATGCTCAATCTTATCTGACCATGGTGGAGAATTCAAGAATTCTGAATTTGATACATTTTGCAGGAGCAAAGGAATAACGCACAGATTCTCAACACCCCGAACGCCAGAACAAAATGGGGTGGTGGAAAGAAGGAATCGAACTCTGGTAGAGATGGCGAGAACAATGTTGGCAGAAGGGAACCTTCCAAGAAAATACTGGGCAGAAGCAATTAACACCGCATGCTACATTGTGAATCGTGCAATGGTAAGACCATCTAGTGCAAAAACTCTATATGAAATGTTCAAAGGTAAGAAACCATCTCTAGCCCACTTCAGAATATTTGGTACAAAGTGTTTCATCCATAACAATGACAAGAAAGACTTGGACAAATTTGAACCCAAGAGTGACCTAGGAATATTCTTGGGATACTCTGACAAATCAAGAGCTTATAGAGTGTTCAATATCAAAGATCAAGTAGTCGAGGAATCTCCTCACATTTCATTTGATGAAACTGATGAATCTATGGATGATGAACATGTCAACAAGAAAAATGAAGATGGAGAATTTATGGAACCCAAGGATGAGCCAGATGAGCAAAGTAAGGAATCGAGCCATGAAGGAGAACAAGGTAACAACTCTGGCGAACCAAATGAAAATGAGGATGGATCAGGTAACAATCTTGTAAATATAAGAGTGCTTAAGGATCACCCCCTTGATAGCATAATTGGTAATGTAAATGAACCAAGGAAAACAAGATCTCAGTGGAGAGCTGTTAATGAATTAGACCAACTTGCACTAGTCTCCCAAATTGAGCCAAAAACTATAGAAGAAGCCTTGAATGATGAATCCTGGATAGATGCAATGCATGAGGAGTTAAATCAATTTGAGAGAAACAAAGTTTGGAATCTTGTTCCCAGACCAACCTCTCACTCTGTCATTGGAACCAGGTGGGTGTTTAGAAATAAATTAAGTGAGAAAGGGGAGGTCATTAGAAACAAGGCTAGACTTGTAGCCAAGGGGTACAACCAGGAATTTGGTATAGATTTCGAAGAATCATATGCCCCTGTGGCCAGATTAGAAGCCATCAGGATTTTACTCACTTTTGCATCTTTCCATGGAATCAAACTACAACAAATGGATGAAAAAAGTGCCTTTCTAAATGGAGTCATCAAGGAAGAGGTCTATGTAGAGCAACCTCCTGGGTTTGAGAATGAGGGTTTCCCTAACCATGTTTTTAAACTCAATAAAGCATTATATGGTTTGAAACAGGCTCCACGTGCATGGTACGAGAGGCTAAGTTCATTTCTTTCCAACAAGGGTTATTCAAGAGGTAAAATAGACCAGACCTTATTTTCAAAGATCCAAGGTAAGGATATTCTCATTGTGCAAATTTATGTTGACGACATTATATTTGGGTCTACAAAACCCCAATTATGTAATGAATTTGCAAACTTGATGACTGCGGAATTTGAAATGAGTTTGATGGGGGACTTACAATTCTTCCTTGGACTGCAGGTCATACAATGCAAGGATGGAAACTTCATAAATCAGTCCAAGTACATCAAGGAGATGTTGAAAAGATTTGGCATGGAGAGCTGCAAAGCCATTGGAACGCCGATGAGCACAAATGTAACACTAGATGCTGATGAAAGAGGTAATCTGGTAGACACAAAAACATACAGAGGTATGATTGGCTCCTTGCTCTACTTAACTGCCTCTAGACCAGATATACAATTTTGTATGTGCATGTGTGCTAGATACCAAGCATGTCCTAAAGAATCACACTTAGGAGCCGTCAAGCGTATTCTCCGATACCTTGCCGGCACCCAAGATTTGGGACTTTGGTATCCCTCTTTCTGTGATTTAGATTTAATTTCATACTCAGATGCGGATTATGTTGGATGCAAAATAGATAGAAAAAGCACGAGTGACTACTGCCAATTCTTGGGCGGATGTCTGATCACTTGGGCTTCTAAGAAGCAACATTCCGTTGCACTCTCCACTGATGAGGCAGAATATGTCGCAGTAGGGAGTTGTGGGACACAGGTTCTATGGATCAAACATCAGCTCCAGGATTACAACATAGATATTGGATGTGCACCAATATTGTGTGATAACACGAGCGCCATTAATCTATCAAAAAATCCAATCCAGCATTCTAGAACAAAACACATAGAAATCCGCCATCACTTCATAAGAGATGAAGTCAGCAAAGGCAACTTTGTGCTGCATTTTATTGAAACTGAAAAACAACTTGCTGACATTTTCATAAAACCCCTCAATAATGATAGATTCACCACCCTGAGAAGAGAATTGGGGTTATGCAGATCTCCTCATGAAAATCCATAACAGCCTTTCTGCAACAATTTTTCTGTACTGATCACCGATTATTTTATGGCAAATAAATGTTACATTAAGGGGGAGTCTAGGTTAGTGATGTTCAGCATGCATGCATATGGCCAGTTCAGTCAGCATGTCTTCTTCAGTTAGCATCTCATGATAGGTACTAGTGTCACTAGTCTTCTAGCTGAAACTGGTGGAAATGGAGCAGACTGAGCCGACTTCTTGGCATGATCCTTCTCCTTGTTGCCTAAATCCTGATCATGTTTTTATACCTCTACAAACCCAATTCAACCAAACTCTTCGTAGCCTACATCAACAAAATCTCACTTCCTCTAACTCTGCAAAGACTCCTGAACTAAGGGGGAGGGTTTGTATACACCTCTTCTATTATGAAATCGTTGGGCTGTCACAAGCCACCACTCATCCACTATATGATGAACATAATTCTGAGAACATAGTAAGAACAAGTTTGGTTGGCTGTAAAATGAGCTTGATTTGTCATGCTTCAATAAACTAAACATATAGGAATATGCCATTTACATGTCCTTGAATCTTATAATTGAGAGTAGTAAAGTTATCTTACTCAAAGTGCTCATGCTGTCAAATGAAAATCAAATTCAACTAATTCATGAATGCCTTGGGAATACGCTATTATCATGTCTGTCAGGTAGAGCAATGGAATGGCCTCTGAGAAATAGCTGTCTCTCCCTACAAAAAGAGTGATGTATAAAAAGGGAGAAACACGTGTGTCATGAAGAGCCAAGCTATCTCTGCCAGTATGAATAAAGGGGTGGGAGTACTGAGTAACTGGGGATACTGGCGTCTAATCAACATGTATCCTCACGCAAAAAAGGTGCTCACCAATTCCCAAGTGAGACGGTTAGGCATGCAAAGTAGCCGAGGTCTCTGGCGTGTAAAAAGCGTGTTACCTCGTGCAGAAATGTATGTGATAAACCTGACCACTCGTCAATCAATCAAAAACAAAAAAAATTTTGTGTATGCAGTTCAAAATTTTTTCAATAAAAAAAAAATGACAGACAAGCTAGATGGTTGACCCTTGGCACCTCATGACAACAAAACTTTCCTGAATTCATATTGCAGCTGGCATTTTGGTCAATTTAACTTGTGCAAAATCAATTATAAGGTTACTAGATCATGTAAAGAACCATATCCCACTTTGTTGAAGTTTATTCCTATCTTGACAATCAAACACACTGATAAAGCCCCACATTTATTTCACTAAATTCTTTAGAATGAAATTCATTCAGTTAGTGGACAAATTAACTAATACGATTCTTTATGGAAAGGGTTTAAACAAAAGCCCCCCTTTCAATTTAAGGTCTTTGCAGGTTTGTTTACAAAAACTCACATTCTTCACTTCAAAAACTCTCATTCACATCAAACTCTCATCTTCCTCTCTTATTCACCAGAACCCTCATATTGCAAATGTTCTGATGGCAGTTCATGCACAGCTTAATGACATAGCCAACAAACTGAATTGGATTGAGCAGCAGTTAGCTCCACTGCCTCCACCAGTTTAATGACATACTCCCCTTCTTTTGCTGATGACAAAGGGGGAGAAGGATGATAAGGATGTTGTCAGTCATTGTTGTAGGATTTTTTTTGGGGTCTTTGGAGTCAATGCATTTCCTTCTTGATCAGTCATGTAATTCAGTTCTTTATATAATTCAGTTCTTTATATACTCAATGAGATGTTTGGCTTGGCTACAGTTTTCAACTGCACTACAATTATGTACTCACACTTGATATATTGATTGCAAGGGCTTCACAATGACTTTTGGTTGTCATCACCAAAAAGGGGGAGAATGTTGTGCATCCCTAGTTTTGATGATGACAATCCACAAATCATTGAGATACTCACTTAAACATGTGTAGAAATGTTCTCCAATTTATGAATCAATAAGAACTTCATTCTTCCATGAATCTAGGTACTGATGACATTGCAGGCAGTGGTAAAGTGATATTCACTCCAAGGGCTTCACTGATCAACAATTTGATGGAAGAGATTGAGCGTCTTGATGCATGAAGCTTCAAGTCTGCACATCGGTAGCCAGTGCATGCATTATCTAGCAAGTCTATACACTGGAACTGTTAAGTCTGTACAATCCATTGCCTTCAGATTTACCAAGTCTATACAACCTGCCTTCATGTTCAAAGTCTATACATCGACGTTGGGCATCAAAGTCTATACACTGCTCACCGTCTCATTAAGCGTCTCACACTTGCAACTCTATACATCGCTGTTGAACTAAAGTCTATACAGCCGTTTCTTGAGCCAAAGTCTGTACATCGCTTGCATCTTCAAAGTCTACACATCCATAGTTGAACTCAAAGTCTGTACAGCGTCAGCAACACTGCTGCGTCTCATTTTTCCAAGTCTATACATTTGGCAGCTGAACTTTAAAGTCTGCACATTGTGCTTTGAAGCTTTTCAAGTCTGTACAGCCATCCATCTCTTCTACCATCTCAATTAAGCCTTGAAGTCTATACAGTGCACCGTCTCTTTTAGCGTCTCATGTTGCGTCTCCTGAAAGTCTATACAACGCTACATGCGTTTCTTCAAAGTCTGTACAGTCTCCACAGAATCTTCAAAGTCTATACACTCGTCTTCAAGTGAGCAAGTCTGTGCATTGGTTCAAGCCATTCAAAGTCTGTACACTGGCGATACTGTACGGGAAGCAAGTCTGTACATCGTGGGCTTCTGGCCTTCATTCGAAGTCTATACACTAGACGTTTGAAGTCTGTACACTGGGCTGCTCAAAGGCTCACAAAGTCTATACATCGAGGCCTTGAACTCTCAAGTCTATACACTGGCCGTTGCCATGCGAAGCTCAAAGTCTGTACACTCAGTTGCAGGCAGCAGTAAAGTCTGTACATTGGCGTGCTTAACAACACACAAGCATATACATCCGTTGCGTGAGGCCTGTCAAAGCCTGAATAGAACCTACAGAAACTAATTCCGATCTGAAGGCCTAAAAATCTGGAAAGAAGTTGAAGATGGCATGTGGATAAAGGCGTGAAAGAATCTTCTGCCCGATCTGTTGCTGCATCTGTGGAAGACTTAGTCAACCCTGCAAATCGGATTGAAGGAGCTAAACAGTTTTCTGTTCTAAAAACCCGCAGAGAATCTGAGCGCTAATTTTTGAATGGCTCAAGCTTTGTTTCGCGCCAATTTTTGAAGGAAAGAAAGAGTGGAGGAAACAGTATCTAAAAGAGAAGAGAGCAGGTCGTGATCAAGTCGAAGTGTGCAGTCTTTGTAGCCATAAGAAGATCTGCTGCTGAAGATAATGGGGATCCAGCTGTGCAAGGGTTCAACCACCTGAAGGCTGCCCAGCTCAGAGATCGTGATCTCAATGCGCCAGCAGCCCTATGCACTTGGAATGTCAAAACTCTGAAATCTCATATCTTCAGTTTAATGGTTCCTTGTTTTTCTTAAATCAATCATTTCTTCTGATTGCATCAAGCTGTGAGGCAGCAGTGTCAAGCTGTAAGTCAGCGTGTGTGTAAGCTGTGTGTCAGCATGTGTACAAGCTGTGAGGCAGCAGTGTTGATTGAGACAAGGGTCTCTTGGTAGTGAAGCCTCACTCAAGTTGAGTGAGGGGTGGATGTAAGTCTCGTGTAGAGACTGAACCACCTAAAAAGATCATCTTGCATGTGTGATGATTCTTGGTGTGACTGCTCTTGTTGCATATTAGTCTATAACCTTGATGCTTAAGTAGCTAGATCATATTGAAACTCTAGTGTGCTGCATTAACTCTAGCAATAGTTCAAATAAAGTTGAAATAAATTGAAAAAGGGGGAAAGATCTATTCACCCCCCCTCTAGATCTATTCAATCCTCACACAACAAACCTACCATGCATGGTCTGCTCCCTTCCAGTTAAACAGCCGCCTGCTTCCATTTGCATAGAAAACCCTAGCCATGCATTCGACCGAGCACGGTTTTTCCCTCAGGAAAAAGACGTCTGAGACAAGGGCGTTTTCACATTAAGTCGCGCCTTAAAAGAGGGCGTCTTTTCATTAAGTGGCGCCTTAACCTAGGTCGTCTCTTAATTTTTCTATATTTTGCCGCTTTATTTCCAATTTCCTTCGTACGAATTAGTGCCCATGCTAAAGGCGTTATTTTATTTTCTATATTTAGCCGTTAATTTTCTTGGTATGAATTAGCGCCTATATGCACGGGCGTTACTATTCTAAATAGCGCCCAGGTGAAGGGCGTCTTTTTCTTCCGAATTTTCTCGAGATAAATTAGCGCCTTAATGAAAGGCGTTATTTCATTTTGGCCCATTTATATCTTTTAAACGCAAAGCCCATTATCAGTTTGGATTATTTTCTATTTATAAAATTTTTATTTTATTTAATTCCGGACCAAATTTGCACAAATAGATTTTATTTATTTAAAAATCTATCTTATTCTTTTAAAATTTTCAGGGGTGCTACAGAAGCTCCCCCTGAATAGATACCAATTGATATGCATCTGTTGCATTTCTCCCAATTGATATGGTTGAGAGGGAGACCACAGTGGCATTCAAGGATAAGTTCAGGTCAATGAACCAAGGATAGTGAGCAGAAGAGTTTGAAATAATCAGATTTACAAATAAGCTCCAAACACAAGAAGTTCAGCCAGATTTTCAAGGAGATACCAATCTCCTAAATCAATAACAGAATTCTTCAAAGTCTTCCATTATAAGGGCTTATGAATGAACTTTATTGAACAGCATGGTTTAAACATGATGTATGCAAAGTTTGTCAATAAAAGTCTGTATTTATATCTAAAATCATAGTTTAATAAAAGTAAACCAAGCCCTCATATTTATATCTTGATTAATCTCCCTTTCTCTTACACAATCAAATTTACTGACTTCTTTAGGAATTACATTCACTAGTATTGAGATCAAGCAATTATGAAGTCATGTGAATTTGTCTAGGGTTATAGCAATTTAGCTTTTGCATCAATATTCAAATATTACAATTTGTTCAGCAAATTTTCATTCTACATATTTCCAGAGCACTCTAGTTCAGTGCACACCTTGTAACTAGAGGATATACGTTGATCAAACACCAATATCCCTAAGCACTTAGTGTGACTAACATTCATGCTTTATCAACAGAGTTAACATTTACACCTCATGACATACCTCATTTCATTTCTTTGATGAGTGAGATGTATTTCTCAGTATGCATGCCATTGCTCTGCCAGATTAACAAAAATTCTTAAGCAGAGTTAACTATGGCACCTCATGACACAATCCTTTGGACATGGTTTCTCGGTGACCAAAGTCATTGCTCTGACAATTATTTACCCTTCAGACATTTCAGAGAGCTCATTTGCTTCAAAATAATACAAATTTCATGTACTTAACCACATAAAGCCATGAATTCAATAGTGCAGATTCTAGAAGTTTTTACAAGACTCAGCATGAAACAGTTGGTTGAAGTTTATTAAAACATGATTCAGATATTTTTTTAAGAGATTTAAAGTCAAACTTCAATGAATACATTAAACTTAAACCAGCTGAGTTATTTCAGACATTCATAAAATCGTATAATAGAAGATTCTTAGTTCAAGTGTTTTCATATTTATGAACGAGAGATGTCCCATTGAAATCTTCATGAATGACTGATGGAAGAGGTCTTCAAGAATGAGTGTTTTTGAAGCTCATTGTTTTCAGATATGATCAAGGTTTGTCAATTAAAATCAATGAGGAAAAGGTTATGCACATCAAGCAAGATATCAAGAGGTCAGGCATGCTTCAGGATTTTTAAGATTAACATGCAATGAATTTTGACAAATGTATGCATTTGACAATCTGTAGGCAATGCATTGACTCCCCCTGACACTATGCATTCAATTACTCTTTTTGGCATTTTTTAATGAAATGTAATGCAATTAACTACATATATGCAAATACATGTAATGTTTGCCATGAAGACTGAACACATGACAATGTGACTCATGCTCATTCAGACTGCCCTACTAAGCAAAATGACCCATGGTACTAGGCGGAGCACTTGGTCTAAAAGACCACTTCACACATAGTAAGAACCTCCAGACAGATTTCCCTGCCTTTTGGTAGCTTACCATTTATATACCATAGTGGTCATGAATGACAATGCAATATCGACAGTCCTACTAGTATCAGATTCTCAATGACTGTATATGCAAATCACATATATGCACTTCAGATGAGGAGAGTTCAGAGACTTCAATTTAGACAATGCAGATGAAGAATGAATATGCAAAAACAGATTTAACATGCTATGCAGTAAAACAAAAAATAGGAAGTGCAAGAAATTTACCTGAAAAGTTTAGGAAGGGGTTTTCATTCTTGAGTGCATTGGATTAATCCCCTCTTTATTAATCAGCTTCCAAGGCACACCTGCAAGTTAGCAAACTATTTTGCACAAATAGGCACCCAAGAAGTCTTGGGTCCTGACATGATAGTATCACTCATAGCAGGATTTCTCAGCACATTTTTAACTTGATGATCATCGAATTTCATCAGAGGATAACCATACATCAAATGTCCAGATTTGCCATAATGATGGCAAGAAGCAGTAGATTTCTGATTTGATTTATGCACATTCTTATTAGCATGAGTTCTATGTGCATATGCATGAAAATTTTTGTTAACAGAATTAAAATTCTGTTTACCAAAACTAGTCTTACTTTGGTATCCTGCTAGCCAACAGGTTGCAGCCCTGTGACCTAGCTTTCCATAGTTATAGCATGAAAGTTTTGCAAATTGTTTTACAGGGAATTTGACAGCATGGGAGTTAACAGAATTCTTCTGAATATGCCAACAGTCCTTGACTGTATGGCCATTTTTCCCACACTCAAAACATGTAGAAATCTTTCTTCTAAATACAAATTTATTCCCACCAAAATCATTTCTATTTGCAGAGAATTTAGCATGTTTGAAATTCTCATTCCTACCCTGAATATGCCAACAGTCCTTGACTGTATGGCCATGCTTTCTACAGTGAGAGCAATTGAGAGAATTTCTTCTAAAAGAACCTGACCAGCATTCAGAGGCCTTGTGAACAGTTTTGTTGCAGTTAAAACAGATGATGTGCTGGTTCTTTGAAACGGATTTGTTCTTATTAAAAACATGCTGGCTTGCAGGAAATTTAGCATGATATGAATGAGATGTTTTCTTACCACTTGCAAACCAGCAGTGAGAAATTGTGTGTCCTAATTTGCCACAGTGAAAACATTCAATTTTCTTTTTCTGAGATGAAGAATTTTTCTCATGAAATTTCCTAGCATTCATTATGCTGGCACTCATATCATCTTTCTCCATCAACCTGCAGTCATGCATCAGATGACCATGTTTATGACAATAGTGGCATGACATTTTCTTTTTGTGTGCATGTGTGTGTGTGTGTGTTTAGGTTATGTGTCACATGCACAGCATCAACATGAGTGTTTCTTTGCTTGCTCTTCACATGATCATTCCTTTTCACTTTTTCAGCTTGTTTCTGAAAGTCAGTTTGTTTCTGCATTTTCTGAACAGTGGGCTATTTATCTTTTGAGGTGGTGGCTACATTTGATGAAGTGACAAACGATGTCATTAGCTTATCTTTAAGAGCCTTTTTATTGACATTGTTGTAACCTAACCCTTCCTTCCTGACATTGATTTTTACACCTAGTAGCTTGTCTAGGTTTTCTTGCCCACTCACAAACTTAGACAAAGAGTTCCTCAAGTCTTGGATTTCGTTTTCAAGAGAGGCAATGTGTAACTCATAACTTGCAGTCTCTTGTTCACTGCAATTGACGGCTTCATTCAAAACCTTCTTGGCTATTTTATATTCTTCGATCTCCTTTCTCAGATCTTCTACTTTTTCAGTTTCATTTGTAGAGATCATTTTCCCTTTCTCCAATGTAAGAAGTCTTTCAGACATGGCACTGTTGAACAATTTTAATTTTTCAACTTCTTCTTTAAGCTTATCATTTTGAACCAATTCATTTATTAGAAGCTGATCTTCTGAATTGACTTCTTGCTTTCTTCTATTTTCAAATTCCTTCATTTCTCTTTACTGTTTTTCATCCTTTTTCTGTAACTCCATGTTTACAGATTTTATGGCTTCAAATTTCTCAATCAGCAAATCATTCTCTCGTTTAAGTTTCTCTAATTTTTCTTCATTTTCTTTGGAGAATTTTCTGAGGGAATCTTTTTCAGACTTCAGCTTGTCTAAATCTGAGTTCACACTTTCAAAATTTTTCATCAATTCTTTACTCTGAACAGAATCATGACAAGTTTGGCTAAGCTTCTTCTCAAGTTCAGAGATTTTTTTTACATGATCTTGATTCTCAATTTTCAGCAATGAAATTTGTTTCTTCAACATTTGAATATCAGACATACAAGCATCATGAACATTTTTCAGTTCAGCATAATTTTTACATGGAGAATTCAAACTGTCTGATATACTATTCTTCTTCAAATGTTTGTATTGTTTTCTTAACTGATCATAAGATTCTTGCAATTCATCATAAGCAGCAATCCAATCATCTAATGTATAGTTCTCAAAAGGGTTTACCTCCTCATCATTATCGTCTTCTTCTTGATTGCTACTCTGTCCACTTCCTCGAGCCATCATGCAGCTCGGTTGATTTCCTTTCTCGGCTCTCTTTATCATCTTCAATATATCCCTTGTAGATCTGCAACCAAGGAAACATGAATGAAGAGCTCGATTAGTCGCGGCCTTCATTAACTCCAGTGCTTTCTTATTTTCTGCACACATAGATCGATGCTTGTTAGTTCATTTGGACTGATCTTTTGGTAGTCTATGTGGACCATGTGAAATCACTTTCCACAGGTCTGGATCAACAGATTTAACATGAGCACGGAAAGCACTGTGCCACTGGTTGAAATCAGAACCACTAAAGATGGGTGGATGAGCCATTGAAGCAGATCAAAACTAATTTAAAGCAGTGGATTCAAACCGATAAACCAACTCTAACAAAAATGCACCGAAGACAGCAGGATCGGATCTGCAGGTCGGTGGACCTTCTAAGCAAACAACTGCTCTGATACCAATTGATAGGGTGCTAGGCCCGGATACAGAGGGGGGTGAATGTATCCCTCTACCAATAATGCCCAAATTAAAACCTGGGTGCTAGACACAGTCCCAGAATAAAACTAATTCAATTGAACTCATGAACAAACACATGGAGCGCGCCTAAGAAATCATCTAGCGGAAGCAAAGCAAGGCAATCAAACCACTGCACAGATAATTTTTTAGGTGGTTCGGTCCACAGACCTACATCCAACCCTCACTCCCAACCGGAGTGAGGCTTCCACTAGCACAAGCTAGAAACCACAGACTCAGTCTGCAACAGGTGCTGCCAAACAGCTTGACCAGGGGAACAACCTCCCCTCTTCCTCCAGACCGGAGGGACACCCCAAGTGACTCCCAGCCACTTGGAACCAGAGACAAGGTCTCTCTTCCTCCAGACTAGGAGGGAGCCCACCAGTGACTCCCCGTCACAAGCAAACCAGAGGTCACAGACCTCTCTTCCTCTAGACCAGGAGGGAACCACTGATGACACACAGTGACCAGCGAACTGGAGATCAGATCTCCCTTCTCCTGAGTCCACAGGAGGAACCCGACCTCACTACTGAGTATCAGAAGAACAAAAGTAATTAGAGTAACAAAAGGAAAAATAAAAAATGAAAATAACACAGCAAACAGAAAGCTGGAAACTCAAATGCACAATGTGGCTCTCACCGGAACTGACTAGCCTAGATCTGATCCACGGCCCAGTAGGAACTTCTTCTGCAGCTTCTCTTCTTCTTCTTCTCAACTCACCCTCTCTCTTTCTCTCTCAGCTCTCCTTTTCTCTCTCACTATCTTTCTCTTTTCTTTCAATCCTCACGAGCTCTATCTCTCTTTCTTTTTCTTTTTCTGCTCTCTGCTGCTCTCTTCTTCTATCACTCTCTGCTGCTCTCTTTTTCTTCTTGCTGGATCGTGCAGACACACTTTCTTTTATCAGCACTCGATCAGTCTTCTTCTGAGGAAGAAGTCTTCTATATATAGCAGCAGCTCAGGGCGTGTGTCTTCCACATCTCCCGCCCAATTGACTCTACCACGTGTCAGCATCTCAGCTCCTTGGATCACGTGCCAGGTGCCAACCTCGGATCAGGTGCCCAGACACTTGCAAGATTAATGAAGAGTTCAGTCGATGAACAATATCAGTTGAAGACAGTGTACAGACTTTATTCAGCAGGCAAGATAATGGATGTATAGAGTTAGTCGTGTGAAGGAGGACGAGTGTATAGACTTGATAACACATGCTGTAGAATGCATATGATGCAGTGTATAGGCTTGATGAAAGCAATGCATGCACAATGATGCAATGTTCAGACTTTGCTGAAGACTGCCAATCGATGTATAGACTTGGCTGAAGCCAACGCTGAAGCAATGTTCAGACTTTGCTGTAGGCTGCCAGTCGATGTTTAGACTTGCTGCGTGCAGGCTGGCAGAGGATGTATATACTTGCTGTGCAGGCTGCCTGACCATGTATGGACTTTGCTGAAGGTAATGCATGAGGCAATGTTCAGACTTTGTGTATGCAATGCAGTGGTGTGTACACACTTTGTGAGTGTGAAGCTATGCATGTATAGACTTCACATATGCAGTCATTATACCATGTATAGACTTAGTGTTCATGTGAGAAAATGATGTATGGAGTTGATGTATGCAGCAATAAGAATGTACATACTTTATTGCGTGCATGACAGACAATGTCTAGACTTGCTATAATGCGTGCATCTAAAGGAGCAAACAGATGTATAGACTTTAAGTAAAGATGCATGAGCACTGTATAGACTCTTAGCATCTAACTAAGTATGCATAACGACAAGGGATGCTCAGGCATGCAGTCAAGGGATGTACATACTTAGCAGCTAGATGCACACAATGTATAGACATGATCAATCTTCAACAGATGGATGATGTACAGACTTGAACGTAGGTAAAGATACCAATGTTCAGACTTGTGCAATGTATGGACTTAGTGTTGTGCGAGCATTGCTACTGCCAGTGTACAGACTTGATGATGTGCAAGGCAAATGAATGTATAGACTTTCACAATGTGTGGACTTGCCAAAGGAAATGCTGTACAGACTTGAGCAAAGCAAGGGCTGTACAGACTTGAGAAAGCACAATGTATAGACTTTGGCAAAGCAGCGATGTATAGACTTGAAGCATGTGAACATGGTGCTGTACAGACTTGAGGAAATGCATGCTACAGTGCAATGTATAGACTTAGTGAAATATAAAGGCTGTATAGACTTTGAGACTTGAATGCATGGTGGCAAATGTACAGACTTTTTCTGTGACACATGCAATGTACAGACTTCCTATATGCTCAAGTCCAATGTATAGACTTGCTGAGATGATGCACTTGAAGAATGTACAGACTTTAACCCTTGAACATGCATGAACATGTGAAGTGTGCAAACGTTGTACAGACTTGCTAAGTGAGACGCAACATGAGATGCTTGAATGTATAGTCTTGCTAAGTTAGACAATGGCTGTACAGACCTGAATGATGTATGCAATTCACAGAGATGCTCAGTGAGACACTGAGTGAGACGATGCATGCTTAGACAGTGTATAGACTTGTAAGACACGATGTACACACTTCGAAGTCTTGCAAGCTGTGCGATGTATAGACTTGAAGTCTCGCATGCAATGTAGTGTGTAGACTTGGATTTGCTGCATGCTGTGCAATGTGTAGACTTCCACAAGCAGACTTCCACAAGCATAGAAATGTAACAGATATATATGTATATGAATGCTTTATGCAGCAGATAGTTTGACTGAACATCAAATGCAATGCTTTATGATCTGATAAACTGACTGAACAGCAGAATGACTGAACATATGAAAGACTGCATTATGATCTGATAAGATGACTGAATAACAGCAAGGCGACTCACAGTGTTTAACTCACATCAAAACCAATCATCAAAACCACAGGGGCACAACAATAAAGATGGGCCTTAGTCCGTCCATGAATCGGTTAGCTTTTAATAGGTCTGTGCTAAACAAGTGATGAGCATATGGTGCCAACCAAGAGAATTGAAGTTCATATTTCGCCACAGACATCATGCCTTGGCGAAGTGCGATGAATTCCACGGCCTTTCTTTCCTTGACGTGCTCAGAGAAGTACTTTGCACGGAATAGTTCAAGGAACTCTGCCCAAGAAATCTGCCTATTTTGGAGAGGAGCCGATGGTGCTTTCCACCATGTGCGTGCATCTTTGTGAAGTTGGAAGGTGGTGTAACGCCCGAGGATTTTCTAGGAATTTTATGGGATTAAATATAATTATTAAGCATTTAAAAAGGCTTAATGGGCTACTTAAATGAATTAAGGGTTAATTAAATCAATTTAAAGGTCCTATATTAACCAAGGGGCTAAGCCCAATTCAAATAGGCCCAAAGACCTAATTCTATGGCCTTTTGACCAAAGCCCATTACTAGAAACGTAATTTAGGTAATTTATAGATTTAAATAAGATAAATAAGCCAATTATCGGGATAAATAGGGGATATTAAGAAAATCCAAAAATTTTAGACTTAACCGCCAGAATGTGGTCTATCGCGCGACCGCGTTCTCACAATAGCGGTCTCGAGATGACCGCTACTATGTTCCGTGATTGAAAAGGGAAGAAGCGTGAAAAGCCTAGATTTTTCTCATTTCAATCCCTTTGATTCGATGCTACCTGGCATGGAAATCTAATCTAGGACTCTTGGGGATCGATCCTACTCCTGAATAGGACTCCTAGATCGATCTAATCCCTTAAACCCTAGCAAACTCTATAAATAGAGCTCAGATTCGACCTACACGAACCTTACTTTTGGCTCGTGTTGTTCGATGATAAGGAGTTAATATTTCAGGTTAGTTCTTTAGAACTTTTTATTTACCTTAGTTTTATGTAACTCCCCTCCAAATTTCAAGCTAGGAGGTCAAGCGTCCAGAGAGTTAGGAGCTCCCGAAGTTGTTGTTCCTCTGTAAGGCGCTCAGGAACCAGAGTGCCGGTCCAAGGAAGATCTAGAGATTGGAAGCCCTAATCGACATATTTAGTAGTCCATCCTTTAGAATAAAGTGTTAACCTTTATATCTTCTACCTATCCTCCAAATTTCGTGAATTTAGGTCTAGAGGTTAAGGAGAACGAGAGATGAGAAGTTACTAGTTTAGTATAGGACGTGCAGAAACTAGGTCGTTCCCCTAGTCCAAAATTCGAAGTCTAAAGCCTGTAACAAAGGCAGGTTATCTCGTGAACGACTTAAATACCGGATTAAAAGCCCCTTAATTCTCTCATGATTTCATGCATTATACATAGAGTATTTTACGTTTTTATATGATCACGCATGTATAGTTTTCATAGCATGTTATCTTTGCACCTTAAGAAGGAAAGTTGAAAACTTTGACTTAGTTCATGCAAACTTATGTTTTTCCATGATTGACATTTGGCATAGCATGTTTTCTATCTCAGCCCAGCATGTTTACCATGCTTAGTTTGCCCTAGATTAGCACTGTACCTCGGTTTTTATTTTTGTCTACTACAGATAGAAAACGGTCCATCAGAGATCGCTACCCTTAGATAGCGGCCATGCGATAGACCACAACTTGATGATTGCGGCCTCTTCAAGACAGCAACTACTTTCCTGTATCCCGTTTATATATATGTATATCCTTAGTCTACAATGATAGAAACCATGCCTTAGCCCTGTTATTTCTGGCATTTTTCCATGGTAAGAAGTGATTTCATGATTCTTACTACGTTTTATTTTATGTTAGCATGTTTTAACTTTAGTTTCATGTATATTAATTTCATGCCCAAAAGTCATATAGTTTTGTATTAAAGCTATTTTTACATGGGTTATACACTTGTGTTATAGATGTATTGATCGTTGGTTTCTAGACGATTCCATCTCATCTATTACTCTTTCTTAAGTGCATGACACGTATTCCGGTACGATGTCATTAGTTACACTTTACACTTATAGGCACACTTTCTTAGACTAGTGAGCCTCTCCGCCGGATATTCCTTCCGTCGGAGTAGGGGATCATGTTTCAAGGCCTCCATAAGTCTCCGCGAGCCTGGGATTCCCACTAGGATGCCGAGCTGGTTGTACCCTTAAAAGCCCAATGGATTAGAAAGCACCTATCTTACCGGCGTTTCTGCAACCTGGCCAGATAGCGGTTCTCATCTGACCGCTACTTCATGATGGTGGTTCTAGAATGACCGCCTTCTGCCAGACTGAACCCTGCGTCGACTCTTCTTTCTTCATGCGTCGACTCTGCCTGATTGTGGCCATCCCAGGACCGCCACCTTTCGGTTGCGGCCAGGATATGACCGCTATTTCAAGAAAACGGCCCAGGCATGACCATTTCTATCTCAACTGTGCTTAACCCAAGGTTTTGACCTAAGGGTTGATTTCCCTATGTTCCTAGGTGATCCATTGATTATCCAGACCCTAAAACCGTAATCAATATGTTACTAATGAAATATGGAAATTATTGAATGTACCATTATGCTGCCGAATTCTTTTCGTGGCATGACCTTGTTCTCAATTCATCTTTGAACTACCATGATTCATCTTTGGTGCATTCTTACCCTGATATTGTTATCATGAACTTTAGTTTGGACCTTACATTATTGGCCGGACTTTATTGTTATATCTCATGGAGTTAGCTTGATTTATAACTCGAAGATGCGGATCAAGCACTGATTGTGTCCAAGGGCTCGACACTAGCCCCCTCGGCTGATTGCCAGAAACGTTCTATAAAGCATGGAGTATGATGAACACTGGTGTCACATTACGCCGGGAGTACTTTTTTTATAGACGAGTGAAAACCGCGAGGCTCTACATGAGATTATACATTCTTGTTACATGACTTTCTAGTACATAGCCTTTATGGTTATGAAAAGTATATTCTCATTACATGTAAGTACATTCTTGTTACATGAAAGGCCACTTTACAATCTTGTTTGATCATGCTCTTACTCTACTTGAAATCTCGTATCTCTATAGTCTATATCTTGTTACTTGCGGTATTACTTTGGTTTTATTCGCATGTTTCATCGTATGCATTTATCTTCCTTTCTAGAGCTAAAATATTAATTATTTAAATATTACCTTCATGTTGATACGAAGATACCTACTCGGCAAGTGTGCTCATTACCCTACTTTCCAATCTTTCCAAGAAACTCTAGTGGATCGGATTCTGAGTATTCCGATGGTGGATCCGAGAGTGATGAATAATGGCTCGAGAGAAGACTTAGAGTGTCATGAGTCCTTACGTTAGTTGGAGTCATATCATGTAAGTTCTACTTTATTGAGTCATACTATGTAATTTTCATATTTATTGTGTCAAGTGTGTCAAGGAGTCAAGTCATGTTCTATATTGTAAAACTTTGATTATTATTAAATAAAAGCCATAGTTTTGTCCAATTGTTATGCATTTATTCTTATGTGTGGATGTGTTAGCGGTCTGATTATATTGCTTGCTTGCGGCATACTAGCCGGCTTGTTCATGATCCTGATTGGTTTCCGCTACATAATCTCGGGGTATGACAGTTAAAGTGGTATCAAAGCCTAGGCATAAGTAAGTCCTAGGAAAATGTCAAGTCATAGGCTCAATCCAAGGATTAAGGACCCACACCTATGAACTAGGAAAGAAATTTCCGAACCCATGAGAGATTGGGTAGAACCCGGGATGAGATAGTTATTGGGAAGATTTACCTAAGATAAATCCCAAGTCCCAAGAAATAATTAATTGTTTATTTCTTTCAGGCACTTCACTCTTACAATGGCCGCTGAACGTGCCGCTAATCGCACAAATTGGGATGCCATGCAACAAACAGTTGAGGGTCTTACCCAGGCCCTACAGGCTGTGGCCCAAGCTGGCACAAAGGCTGGCGCGGGTAATCTACACAGGAGTTTTTGGAATATGAATCCTCTTAGGTTCTCTGGGTCCTCCAACCCAGATGAGGCGGCGAATTGGATCGACGAGACGAACCGTATATTTGACGTCATGCAATGCTCCGACCAAGAAAAAGTCCGTCTCGCCACCTTCCAACTGACTAAGGATGCACGTACGTGGTGGAAGGCCACTTCGGTGCAGCAACAAAATGATCGACTTACATGAGAGGAATTTCTTACACTCTTTCGTGCAAAGTACTTCTCCGAGCACGTCAAAGTAATAAAGGCCGCTGAATTTGCCTCTCTTCGCCAAGGCATGATGTCTATGGCGGAGTATAAACTTCAATTCTCTCATCTAGCCCCTTATGCTCCACACCTGGTGGGCATGGATATCTTAAAAGCAAATCGCTTTATGGATGGTTTAAGGCCCGGCTTTATTCAACAACTTGGGTCTTAAAACATCCGCACTTATACGGAGATGGTCCAACGGGTACATTTATGTGAAAGGACCTTAGAGAAGTTCGAAAAGTACAAAGGCAAGAGCGAGGAATCAAGCCGCAAGTTTGACAAATACGGACAAAAAGAAGAAGGGTTCAGCATCACGGGTACTTACAACTCCCATGATAACAAGAAGAGGTCCCACAATGGGAGCAGAAGAAATAATCACAAGAACAAGATGGTGAAGGAGGAGGAAACGCAAGTCACTACGGCTTGCTCATTTTGCGAGAAATTTGGCCACTCGATCGAGGAATGCTGGAAGCGCCTTGGCGCTTGTTTACGATGTGGAAGTTGGGAACCCCGCATGCCCGATTGCCCCCTTATGAAGGAGCAAACTTCAAACGGTAGACGCAGGTGTCAGGCTCGTCTTAATGCCATGATGGAAGAAGAAGCGCCCAAGGATGATGGGCTAATGGAAGGTACCGTTCAAATTTATGCGCATCCTACTTTTGTACTATTTGATACTGGTGCCTCTCACTCTTTTATATCTACTACCTTTGTAAAAACTTTAACCCTTTCCCCTGTTCTTCTACCTTCGGACCTAGCTATCACTGCACCTTTAGGTCCCGGAACCAAACTTACAACCCACTATCCCGATAGTGAGGTAATTGTAGAAGGTCATAACCTGCCTGCAAACCTCGTATGCCTTGACATGGACGGCTACGCTGCCATCCTAGGTGTAGATTGGCTTGTTGATCACGACGCATATATAAATTTTCGCAATAGGAGAATTTCTTTTTGGAAACTAGGTCTCTCGTGATTTTCCTTCCTTGGTATGGTATCAAGTATAGGAAGCACCCTATCATCATTTCTTCTCTTCACGCTTGCAAACTCATCTCGCAAGGTTGTGAAGCTTTTCTTGCTTCCATGATTATGACCGAGTCCAAGGAAATCCTCATAGAAGAAATTCCTATTGTCAAAGAGTTCCCCGATGTATTTTCATTTGATTTATCCATTTTACCGCCAGAAAGGGAAGTAAACTTCTCCATTGAACTCATTCCTAGAGCAGCACCTGTTTCAATAGCTCCCTACACGATGTCCCCTACGGAACTCAAAGAACTGAAGAGACAACTTCAGGAGTTACTAGACAAGGGTTTCATTCGACCCAGTACATCCCCTTGGAGTGCACCGGTCTTATCCGTCAGAAAGAAAGATGGATCCCTCAGGCTATGTATCGATTACCAGCGACTTAATCAACTCACCATCAAGAATAAATATCCGTTGCCGCGTATCGACGAGTTGTTTGATCAAATTTCTAGAGCGGAATATTTCTCCAAGATCGACCTCAGGTCGGGCTACCATCAATTGAAGATCAAAGACGAAGATATCTACAAGTCTGCTTTCCGGAGCAGGTATGGACATTATGAGTTCGTGGTGATGCCATTCAGGTTAACCACCGCCCCTGTAGCATTTATGCAACTCATGAACAATGTTTTTAGGCCATATATCGACCGATTTGTGGTCATATTCATTGATGACATCCTTATTTATTCCAAGACAAGGGAAGAATATAAAGAACACTTAAGAATAGCTTTGCAAACCTTGAGAGAACACCAACTATATGCGAAGCTTATCAAGTGTGAGTTTTGGCTAAAGGAGGTCTCTTTCCTTGGCCCCATTATTTCAAAAGAAGGTATCGCTGTTGATCCTTCAAAAGTAGAAGCTGTCAAGAATTGGAGCCAACCAACAACCGTGTCCGAAGTCAGGAGTTTTATCGATTTGGCTGGCTATTATAGACGATTCATCAAGGATTTTTTCCAAAATCGCTGTCCCTTTGACTAGGCTCACAAGAAAGGAAAATCCCTTTATATGGTCGAAGGATTGCGAAGAGAGTTTCCTAACTCTTAAAGATCATTTGACCTCTGCCCCTATCTTGGCACTACCTGTAGAAGGTGGTAGATTTGAAGTCTATATGGATGCATCTGGCATTGGCCTCGGGTGTGTCCTTATGCAACATGCCAAGGTGATATGTTATGCTTCGAGACAATTGAAGCATCATGAAGAAAACTACCCCGTCCATGATTTGGAATTGGCTGTTGTTATCTTCGCCTTGAAAATATGGCGACATTAACTTTACGGGGAGAAGTTCACTATATTTTCAGACCATAAAAGTCTAGAATACCTTTTTACCCAAAAAGAACTAAACATGAGGCAACGAAGATGGCAAGAATATCTTAAAGACTTTGATTTCTCTATTCAATACCATCCAGGCAAAGCAAATGCTATAGCTAATGCTCTTAGCATAAGACCAATGGCAACTCTAGCAAGCCTCAGGAAAGGTATGACTTATCTTATATAGGATTTTACTCATTTGAATCTAGATGTGGATGAAGAAGAAGAGAAGGGAATTATTGCTAATATCCGGTCCCAACCTACACTAATTGAAGAAGTAGTCGAATTACAAGAAAATGACCCCACATTAATAGAGATCAAGGCTAATATTGATCAAAGGCCGGAGTTCTCTATCTCAACCGATGGAAGGTTATCATTCAAAGATCGAAACTGCGTACCGGATCATGCCGACACTAAGAAGCTGATCATGGAAGAAGCTCATAAGATAAAATATGCTATTCACCCTGGTGCTACTAAGATATACCAAGACCTAAAAAAGAACTTTTGGTGGCCCAACATGAAGAGAGAAATAGTGGACCTTGTATCACGCTGCCTCACTTGTCAACAAGTTAAGGCGGAACACCAAAAGTCCGCTGGTAAGCTACATCCCTTAGAAATTTCCGAGTGGAAGTGGGAAAGTATAGGGATAGATTTCATCATGGGTCTACCTAAGACAAGAGGTGGGCATGATGGTATATGCGTGATCATAGACCGATTGACTAAATCTGCACACTTTCTACCTATAAAATGTCGATGGACTATGGATATAATAGCAGCTTTATACATGAAGGAGATTGTCAAGCTACATCGTGTCCCTGTGACCATTATCTTCGATCGAGACCCTCGATTCACATCTCAATTCTGGAAGGGTCTACAACATTCATTGGGGACCCGACTCAATTTCGACACTGTATTCCACCCACAAACTGTGGTCAAACTGAAAGGACAAATCAGGTGATAGAAGATATGCTCAGGGCATGTGTCATTGATTTCGGTGGGAGTTGGCACGGTCATCTACCTCTAATGGAATTCACCTACAACAATAGCTACCAAGCTAGCATTCAAATGGCACCATTCGAGGCACTATATGGGAGAAGCTATCGCTCACCTATCTACTGGAGTGAAGTTGGAGAAAGACAACTTCTACGCCCAGAAATAATAAGAGATACTATCGAGAAGGTTAAGCTCATTCAAGAGAGACTCCATATGGCTCAAGATAGAGAAAAGTCTTATGCTGATAATCGAAGGCGTGATCTAGTATTCCAAGTAGGAGGTCATGTATTTCCCATGGTTTCTCTGGGTCGAGGTATTCAAAGGTTCGGCATTAAAGGCAAGCTCACTCTGAGATTCATCAACCCCTTTGAAATTCTTGAAAGGGTTGGCGAGGTCGCATATCGAATTGCCTTACCTCCTCAACTAGCAGGAATCCATGATGTATTTCATGTCTCAATGCTTAAAAGATATGTCCCTGATCCATTCCATGTTATAAGCTATGACAACTTGGAGGTTCAAAAGGATTTGACATACGAGCAAAAGCCAATCAAAATAATTGAGCAAGAAGTACGTCAGCTTCGGAATAAAACTATTCCCATGATCAAAGTCCAATGGAGCAAATCTTGAGCACACGAGGCGACATGAGAAACAGAAGAAGCTATGCACAAAAGATTTCCAGAGGTACTTGAATGTAAGTACACTATCCTTAAAGACCCCATGCATTGAATTTGGGGACTAAATTCTTTTTAAGTGGGGGAGGGTGTAACGCCCATGAATTTTCTAAGAATTTTATGGGATTAAATATAATTATTAAGTATTTAAAAAATCTTAATGGGCTACTTAAATGAATTAAGGGTTACTTAAATCAATTTGAAGGCCCTATATTAACCAAAGGGCTAAGCCCAATTCAAATAGGCCCAAAGACCCAATTCTGTGGCCTTTTGACCTAAGCCCATTACTAGAAACGTAATTTGGGTAATTTATGGATTTAAATAGGATAAATAAGCCAATTAATGGGATAAATAGGGGATATTAAGAAAATCCAAAAATTTTAGACTTAACTGCCAGAACGCGGTCTATCACGCGACCGCGTTCTCACAATAGCGGTCTCGAGATGACCGCTACTATATTCTGTGATCGAAAAGGGAAGAGGCGTGAAAAGCCTAGATTTTTCCCATTTCAATCCCTTTGGTTCGATGCTACCTAGCATGGAAACCTAGTCTAGGACTCTTGGGGATCGATCCTACTCCTGAAAAGGACTCCTAGATCGATCTAATCCCTCAAACCATAGCAAACTCTATAAATAGAGCTCAAATTCGACCTGTACGAACCTTACTTTTGGCTCGCGTTGTTCGACAGTAAGGAGTTAGTATTTTAGGTTGATTCTTTAGAACTTTTTATTTACCTTAGTTTTATTTAACTCCCCTCCAAATTTCATGCTAGGAGGTCAGGCGTCCAGAGAGTTAGGAGCTCCCGAAGTTGTTGTTCCTCTACAAGGCGCTCAGGAACCAGAGTGCCGGTCCAAGGAAGATCTAGAGATTGGAAGCCCTAATCGAGGTATTTAGAAGTTCATCCTTTAGAACAAAGTGTTAACCTTTATATCTTCTACCTATCCTCCAAATTTCGTGGATTTAGGTCAAGAGGTTAAGGAGAATGACGGACGAGAAGTTGCTGGTTTGGCATAAGACGTGCAGAAACTAGGTCGTTCTCCTAGTCCAAAATTCAAATTCTAAAGCCTGTAACAAAGGTAGGTTATCTCATGACTAGCTTAAATACCAAGTTGGGATTAAAACCCCTTAATTCTCTCATGATTTCATACATTATACATAGAGTATTTTACGTTTTCCTATGATCGCGCATGTATAGTTTTCATAGCATGTTATCTTTGCACCTTAAGAAGGAAACATGAAAACTTTGGCTTAGTTCATGCAAACCCATGTTTTTCCAAGATTTAAATTTGTCATAGTATGCTTTCTATCTCAATCCAGCATGTTTACCATGCTTAGTTTGCCCTAGATTATCCCTGTACCTTGGTTTTTATTTTTGTCTGCTACATACAGAAAAAGGTCCATCAGAGACCGCTACCCTTAGATAGTAGCCATGCGATAGACCGCAACTTGATGACTGCTGCCTCATCAAGACCGCAACTAGTTTCCTGTATCCCATTTATATATATATGTATATCCTTAGTCTACAATGATAGAAACCATGCCTTAGCCCTGTTATTTCTGGCATTTTTCCATGGTTAGAAGTGATTTCATGATTCTTACTACGTTTTGTTTTATGTTAGCACGTTTTAACTTTATTTTCATGTATATTAATTTCATCCCCAAAAGTCATAGTTTTGTATTAAAGCTATTTTTACATGGGTTATACACTTGTGTTATAGATGTATTGATCGCTGGTTTCTACATGATGCCATCTCATCTATGAGTCTTTCTTAAGTGCATGACACATTTTTCGGTACGATACCATTAGTTACACTTTACACTTATAGGCACACTTTCTTGGACTTGTAAACCTCTCTTCCGGATATTCCTTCCGTCGGAGTAGGGGATCATGTTACAAGGCCTCCGTAAGTCTCCGCGAGCCTGGGATTACCACTTGGACGTCGAGCTGGTTCTACCCTTAAAAGCCCAATGGATTAGAAAGCACCTATCTTACCGGTGTTTCTACTACCTGGTCAGATAGCGGTTCTCATCTAATCGCTACTTCATGATAGCGGTTCTAGAATGACCGCCTTCTGCCAGAGTTAACCCTGCGTCAACTCTTCTTTCTTCATGCGTGGACCCTGCCTGATTACGACCATCCCAGGACTGCCACCTTTAGGTTGTGGCCATGATATGACCGCTATTTCAAGAAAAGGGCCCAGACATGACCGTTTCTATCTCAGCTGTGCTTAACCAGAGGTTTTGACCCAAGGGTTAATTTTCCTATGTTCCTATGTGATCCATTGATTATCTAGACCCTAAAACCTTAATCAATAAGTTACTAATGAACTATGGAAATTAATGAATGTACCGTTATGCTGCCGAATTCTTTCTGTGGCATGACCTTGTTCTTAATTCATCTTTGAACTCTCATGATTCATCTTTGGTGCATTCTTACCGTGATATTGTTATTGTGAACTATAGTTTGAGCCTTACATTATTGGCCAGACGTTATTGTTATATCTCATGGAAGTAGCTTGATTTATAACTTGAAGATGCGGATCAGGCACTGATTGTGTCCAAGGGCTCGACACTAGCCCCCTTCGACTGATTACCGGAAACATACTATAAACCATGTGGTATTATGAACACTGGCGTCGCATAGCGTCGGGAGTACTTTTTTTATAGATGAGTGAAAACCATGAGGCTCCACATGAGATTATACATTCTTGTTACATGACTTTCTAGTACATAGCCTTTATGGTTATGAAAAGTACATTCTTGTTACATGTAAGTACATTCTTGTTACATGAAAGGCCACTTTACAATCTTGTTTGATCATGCTCTCACTCTACTTGAAATCTCATATCTCTATAGTCTATATCTTGTTACTTGCGGTATTACTTTGGTTTTATTCGCATGTTTCATCGTATGCATTTATCTTCCTTTCTAGTGGTAAAATACTAATTATTTAAATATTGCCTTAATGTTGATACGAAGATATCTACTTGGCAAGTGTGCTCATTACCCTACTTTTCAATCTTTTTAGGAAACTCTAGTGGCTCGGATTCCAAGTATTCCGATGGTGGATCCGAGAGTGATGGTTAAAGGCCCAAGATAAGACTTAGAGTGTCATAAGTCCTTACGTTAGTTGGAGTCATATCATGTAATTTTTACTTTATTGAGTCATACTATGTAATTTTCATATTTATTGAGTCAAGTGTGTCAAGGAGTTAAGTCATGTTCTCTATTGTAAAACTTTGATTATTATTAAATAAAAGCCAAGGTTTTGTCCAATTGTTATGCATTCATTCTTATGTGTGGATGTGTTAGCGCTCTGATTATATTGCTCGTTTGCGGCGTACTAGCCGGCTGTTCACATTCCCGATTGGTTTCAACGGCATAATCTCGGGACATGACAGATGGCTGAAAGGACCTTCTCCCTATCCGCACATTGTATAACATTAAACACTCGGTCCATCTCGTCCATCCAACTCTCCGCTTCATTAGGATTTGATGAGTTGGAGAATTTTGGAGGGTTCAAACTCTGGAAATTTCGGTGTAGGTCACCTGTGCCTGCCCTTAGGCCATGGTTTGTAGGGCCTGGGTAAGACCCGCAACAGTTTGTTGCATTTCATCCCAGTTGACACGGTGATCCATTATGAGAAGAAGGTACCTGAGAAAAGGAACAATTTGTTAATTCATATAGAATTAAGGGGAATTAATCTAGAGATGATTTTTAAATAACTATCTCATCACGGCTCTACTGATCTCTCATAAGTGGGAAATTTATTTCCTTAGTTCATAAGTGTGGGTCCTAAATCCTTGGACTTAGCCTATGACATGTCATTTTCCTAGGACTTACTTATGCCTAGGCTTTGGTACCAACTTAACTGTCACGCCCCGAGATATAGATACAGCGGAAGATGCTTGGGGAAAACGTGAGCAGCCGTCAATATGCCTCAAGCTAGCAATATAATGAAAGCTTAAATCATTCACACATAAGATGAATGGACACAATATGATCTACTCAGAATTCCACTTTATTGAATAATAATCAAAGTTTTACAATAGAGACTATGACCTGACTCCTTGACACACTTGACTCAATAAAAAAAATCACATATTATGACTCAATAAAGTAAAAAATACATGATATGTCTCCAAACTAACGTAAGGACTCATGACAATCTAAGTCTTCTCTCGGGCCATTAATCATCAGTCTCGGATCCATCATCGAAATACTCGAAATCCGATCCACTAGAGTTTCCTGAAAAGATTGGAAAAGTAGGGTAATGAGCACACTTACCCAATAGGTATCTTCATATCAACATCAAGGTAAGTTTAAATAATTAACATTTTAGCTCTAGGATGTAAGATAAATGAAATGCGATAAATCATATGATAATAAGCCAAGGTAACATCACAAGTATCAAGACATAAAAGATATGAGAGTTCATGTAGAATGAGCGCAAGATCGAGAACGAATATAACATGAATGTAAATTGGCCTTTCATGAACGAGAATGTACTTTTCATAACCATAAAGGCTATGCACTAGAAAGTCATGTAACAAGAATGCACTAACAAGCATGTAAATTCACGTGATTGCCTCGTGGTTTTCACCCGTTTATAAAAAAAGTACTCCCGGCGCAATGAGATACCAGTGTTCATCATACCCCATGGTTTATAGTATGTTTCCGGCTATCTGCCGAGGGGGCTAGCGTCGAGCCCTTGGACACTGTCCGTGCCCGCTCTTTCATTTTCAAGTTATAAATCGAGCTACTTCCACGAGTATAACAATAAAGTTTCGGCCAATAATGTACAATTCAAATAGTTTTATGATAACAATATCAAGGTCAGAACGTACCAAATATGAAACATGAGATCAAGGATGATTTAATGACAAGGTTATGCCATGGAAGGAATCCGACAGCATAATGGCACATTCTTTAAATTTTGACAATTCATTAATAACTTATTGAATAAGGTGTTAGGTTCTAGACAATCAATAGACGATCTAGGAATATAGAAAAATCAACCCGTGGGTCAAACTTCAGCTTAAGAACACTGGAACAGAAGACGGTCTTATCTGGGCCGTTTCCTGATAATGCGGTCATTCCAAGACCGCTACTATGAAGTTGCGGTCAAGTATGGACCGTTTCTTGACAGAGTCGACACTAGAGAGAAAAGAAGGGTCGACACAGTGGAACTCTAGAAAGTGGTGGTCATGGTCAGGTGGCTACCAGATGGTGGCGGTCTCCAGAGGGCCGCAATCTTGTCCAGAATGCAAAAAAATGCTGGTAAACTTGAGTGCTTTCTAGACAAATGGGCTTTGAGGGTACAACCAGCTCGATGTCCTAGTGGGAATCCCAGGCTCGCGGAGACTTACGGAGGCCTTGAAACATGATCCCCTAGTTCGATAGAAGAATATCCGACAGAGAGGTTCACAAGTCCAAGAAAGGTGTGCCTATAAGTGCAAACTGTAACTAATAGTCACATACCGGGGTATGCGCTATGTACTTAACTAGAAAAATGTTTAGATGAGAGTGAAACGTGTTGTGTGGGAATGGCTGATCTAGAGGGGAGGGGTGAATAGATCTGCCCCTTTTTTTGAGAAATCAAACAAACCGCAGCGGAATAAAGATAACTTCTATAAGATGTAGGTAATGCACACGCACAATGCAAGAGAGTAGATAGATACCAGCCTAGACAGGCATCTAGCGAAGAGCAATCACACATGCAAACCACATGAACAAATATTTTAAAGGTGGTTCAGACTTTCTCCAAAGTCCTGCGTCTACCCCTCACTTAAACCAAGTGGCTTCCCTAGTGCAACTGCACAATCCGCTGAATACACAGCTTAATAGCCCACTACCTTACAGCTTGTAGAGAGATTATCCTCTCTCAAGGAACCGCTGATGCATAGCTTGATGGCACACCGGCCAAACCACAAATTCAAGCACACAAGCTTGATCTGTCTTCCTACTGTCATCGGTAGGGACGGTTCAAGGTTTCATTAAATAAGATCAAAGAAAAGAAAAGGATGATGAAAAACTCAGACAGGAAGAGTGAAGCTCAATGCAAAATGCAAAAGTCCTTGTCTGAGATGTGGAGAGCTTGGTTTGCTGGGATGAGGTTCGTTGCTTCTTTAATGGTAGCTTTGTCTTTGCAATGCAATGAGCAGGTGGAAGAGGAGCTCGTGGGTTTGCTTCAAATCTTCATAAATAGCCTTGAGCTCTTCACCTTCTTCTCCTTCTTCTTCTTCTTCTTATCTTTCAGTTTTGGATGCAGCTGACTTCTTGCATTGTCCTTATTTTCTCAAAAGGACTCCAACAGCACTAGCAACAGCTTCTCCTACTTCTTCTAGTTTTTGCACTCTTGCTTCTTCTTTTTGCAGCCTTGCTCTGCTCAGCCAAAAATACCCGCCCTCCTCCTCTTGCCTTCTTGCCCTTACAACCCTTTTCATGCCAGGGAGGTGCGTGCACCTTTTTGGGGCTCCCAAAGAGAGGAAACTTTCCCTCTAAAAGTCTATCCATTGATTGGTCCAGTCGGGACAGAAAAAATATATTCTTTAGACAAGGTTTTCTTTTGATAGCCAAGAGGAAATATTTGATAAGGACATTTGCTCAACTCCAAATCTGGGCATTTAATGATCCTCATGTTAGAAATCTGGCGGTCTGTATTCTCATTGGCTCATGTTACTTTTCTGGACAATGTACTTTTCTAGGAGCATCTCCTATTGGTTGACAGCAACTAGGTAGCAAACCTGAAGCGGGCTTTTCCCAGGTTTGAACCCTGTCATACCAGCCTCCAAAAAGGTGTGTCAGATGTGATGATGATGGCTGGGACATGTGACAAACTTGGAACCTTCCTCTAGACTTCGAAATTCATGTTTTTGGGGATTTGCGGTATGTATTTTTGCTTTCTGGATCCCTCTTCGAACTTCTATGATTTGATAGGAAACAGCTTCTGGAGAGCTATAGTGTCGACACTTCTTAATAAAACTACCAATTTAACGCTCTTTGGAAGATGTCTGAGGTCGACCTACTATAAATGCAGTGTCAACCTGTCTTAGGAAATTGCCCTTGTAACGGTCTGTGGAAGCCCATGGTGTCGACCTGCTGTAACTGAAGTGTCAACACTACTTTAAGAAATCCTATCTTCAACGCTTTCTAGAAGACCATAGTGTCGACTTGCTGTAACAAAGTGTCGACACTGCTTTGTAGAGAAGCGTTTATAACACTCTCTAGAAGGGTTTGAGGTCGACCTCCTGAGAGAGGCAGGTCGACACCACCCTTTGTCTTTCTTTGAACTGATGGCGCTTGAGCTGGTGAGGTCGATGCATTGGAGAACCGCTTAGGCTTTTCTTCATTTTATGAAGGCCTGAGGTCGACCTTTCTTTAGAAAATTTGACATTTTCTTCCTTTTTCAACTCTGCCTTGATTTCCTTGCAACTAAATACCTCGATATCTGTGCACTTGATTTCTTTCTATTCATTTAAGCCTTTTGCTTGAGCTACCTTGAGAGTATCAAAGCAACATTAGAAAGAGAATGACTCATGGTGTTTGACAGCATCAAAACCACAGAATGTCAATGACTCATGTTGTTGAACAACATCAAAGCTGCAGGGGCACAATATTCTCCCCCTTTTTGATGATGGCAACACTGTGAGTCGTTGCATATCAATATGACCCAGTTTGAGCATTTTATAGACACATGCATAGAGAGGATAAAGCAAAAGAAATGACTCAACTACTCTCCCCCTTAAATGACTCATGAAAACATCTTCTCCCCCTTTGACATCAGTAAAGAGATGGGATGAGAAATGGTGGAGAGACAGAAGATCAGTGCCAGGATGAAATTTTCATAGAAGGTATGATTATAAGGAATTTTTGGAGAAATACAACATGTATGAGGAGTTGAGGATCTGAAAAATGCAAGAAGTTTCACAATCTGATACTAATCTCATAACAATGAGAATATTTATGTTTAGAGTCGACCATTATACAAACCTTATGACATGATCCTTATTCAAATTGTGTGGTTCAAATCTAATGATATTAGAGTTCATGGAAAGAATTTGAAAAACATCTGCATGCTTATTTTAATAGAAATGAACCAGAATTGCATGTCGAAGCCATGTGTAACCTTCCTTTGCCTGACTTATTCAGATTCAACGACTTCTTTTAGAGTTACATAAGTTAGTATTGAAGTTAAACACTCATGAAGTTCTTATGGAATTCAGAGTTACAATAGTTTTTCTTTTATCTTATGCTATCTATCTCATAATTTTCTTTGAGCACAGAAGTTTTTACGAGCAATTAAGTCCAGTCATGCCTTGTATCTTGAGGATACACGTTGTTTAGACGCCAGTATCCCTAGGTACTTGGTGTGACTGATTATCATGTCTCACATTGAACAGAGATAGCATGGTCACCTCATGACTTGTCTGACTTCATTTCTTTGATGAGGGGACATATTTCTCAACAACTGTGCCATTGCTCTGCCTTAGATTTTTCTTCAACTTACTGCAGAGTTAACAAAGGCACATCATGACACAACCCACTTGTCTTCTTGGACAAGGGACATGGTTTCTCAGTGAACCAATGTCATTTCTCTGGCAAAAATTAGTAGTTAAGAATTCATACTATTCATGATGTTTAAAAACAATACTTAGTGTCAGTATCTCAACCAAGGTTGCCTTGAAATTGGAATTTACAGATTTAAGAAAGAGTCATTCAGGACACATATGAAAACACTAGTTAAGGTCTATTAAAAAAATTGAACACAGATGATTTCATAACATTTGTCTCAAAACTCAATGAAGTCATTAAACCTGAACCAGTTTTATAGGATGGACAAGCACAAGGTCATATAATAGAAGATTCTTACTCTGAATTCCACTCAGTTTTATGATCATGGTACCCAGATTGGAAGCTACTGAATTTCAGATTTTTCAAGAAGGTGATCAGAAAAGCCATTAGCAGCAACGAGAATTGATCCATTGAATTTTCAGATAAGCATGATTATCAAGTTAAGATGATGAGTAGTGGACACTCCCCCTGAGGATATGCAATGGTCATCAGTAAGATTTCAAAATATGATTTGAAAATTTATGCCAATGGTTGTACACTTATTAAAGTTGACAAAATGAAGACAACATGTATGCAAGAACGATTCAAAGAAGTTGCTCCCCCTGACAATATGGCCTATATGCAATATCGACTCATGGTACTCGGCGGAGGTGTATCCGCATGCATGGTGAATGCTTTCAGGCAAGCATATCCTACCTTTCCACAGATCACCATTTTATATATCATGGTCAAACAAAAACCAGCCAGCAACCAATGCAATGCATCATGAATATGGACTTATCAAACCGTGCATGCCAATGCATAAAGACATGTATTGATATGAAGGATATATGCATCATATTTTATGTATAACCTTTTTATTGCAGTTCAACACAATCAACGAACAACAATAGTGAGAGATATTGAACACTTCAATCCTTATTGATTTGAGGTCTACACAGACCAAGCTCCCTTCTAAGTGTAGAAAACCTGTCATTACACAAGGGCTTGGTAAAAATGTCAGCAACTTGGTTCAATGTATCAACAAAATGCAGTTCAAAATTTTTATTAAAGACCTCATCTCTAAGGAAATGATGCCTAATTTTAATGTGCTTAGTCCTAGAGTGCTGGATTGGATTTTTAGCAAAATTGATTGCACTTGTGTTATCACAAAGAATCGGGGCACACCCAAGATCCACTAAGTAGTCTTGAAGTTGGTGTTTATTCCACAACACTTGGGTGCCACAACTCTCCGCAGCAACATATTCTGCCTCTGCGGTAGAGAGGAGAACTGAGTGTTATTCTTGGAGGCCTAAGAAACCAAACACCCACCCAGAAATTAGCAATACCAACTAGTGCTCTTGCGATCCAGTTTGCATCCAGCGTAGTCCGCATCTGAGTAAGAAATGAGAGAAAGATCATAGGATGACGGATACCACAACCCCAAATCTTGAGTCCCGGCATGATATCTAAGGACACGTTTGACGACAATCAAATGGGAATCTCTAGGACTAGCTTGAAATATAGCATAAAGGCATACACTAAACTGGATGTCCGGTCTAGATGCAGTTAAATAAAGCAATGAGCCAATCATACCTCTATAAGTTTTTACATCCACAAAATTACCTTTCTCATCCGCATCCAATGATGTGTTGGTCCCCATAGGAGTTGCAATGAACTTACAATTTTTCACGTCAAACCTTTTTAGCAGCTCCTTAATGTATTTGGCTTGGCTTATAAAGCACCCATCTGCACCTTGATTGACCTGTAAGCCGAGAAAAAATTGAAGTTCACCCATTAAACTCATCTCAAACTCACTAGTCATAAGGTTAGCAAATTCCTCACAGATTTTAGATTTTGTAGATCCAAACATGATATCATCAACATAGATTTGAACAATCAAGATGTTCTTACCTTACTTTTTGGTGAAAAGTGTTTGATCTTCTTTACCTCTTGTATATCCATTTTTGTTGAGGAAGGAGCTTAACCTTTCATACCAAGCTCTAGGTTCTTGCTTCAAGTCATAGAGAGCCCTGTCCAGCTTGTACACATAATCTTCATGATCAGAACTTTCAAAGCCGGGTGGTTGCTCCACATAAATTTCTTCTTTGATTAGTCCATTTAAGAATGCACTTTTAACATCCATTTGATGCAATTTTATTTTGTGTGAACATGTAAATGCAAGCAGCATCCTAATGGCTTCTAGTCGAGCTACAGGGGCAAAAGACTCTTCAAAATCTACTCCAAATTCTTTGTTGTAGTCCTGAGCCACCAATCTAGCCTTATTTCTTATGATCTTGCCATCTTCACTAAGTTTGTTTCTAAAGACTCATTTGGTGCTTATGATAGATTTTGATGAGGGTCTAGGAACAAGGTGCCAAATATTATTTCTTTCAAACTGGTTTAATTCATCTTGCATGGAATTTATCCAGTTTTCATCTTTCAAAGCTTCTTCAACATTTTTTAGTTCAATTTGTGAGACAAGAGCAATTTGATCCAATTCTTCAACTATTTAAAATGTGACCTGGTTCTGGGTGGTTCATTTAAGTTCCCAATTACATTATCCAATGGAGGATTTTTAAGAATTCTAACATCAGTGATGTCATTACCTTCACCGACACCCAGATCCCTTGAATTGCTTGTTTCTCCCAGGACATCATTTTTTCTTGTCTCATCTTGTGGAGGATAATGTTCTTCCTTTGATTTCAGGAACTCCCCGTTGTCATCTTCCCTGTAGGGCTTGTCATTATTAGATTCATCAAAAGTAACATGGGGTGATTCTTTCACAACTTGACTCTTGATATTGTAAATTCTATAAGCCCTAGATCGATCAGAATAACCAAGAAATATACCTTCATCGCTCTTGGGCTCGAACTTATCCAATTCTCTTTTATCATTGTTATGAATGAAACATTTAGATCCGAACACTCTTATGTGTGAGAGAGACGACTTTTTACCTTTGAGCAACTCATAAGGAGTCTTTTTGGTGAATGACCTTACCATGGAGCGGTTGATGATGTGACATGTTGTATTTACCGCTTCAGCCCAAAACCTCCTTTGGAGTTGTCGTTCAGCAAGCATCGTTCTAGCCATCTCTATGATTGTTCGATTTCTCCTCTCAACTACCTCATTTTGTTCAGGAGTCCTTGGTGATGAAAACCTGTGAGATATTCTTTCAACCCTGCAAAAATTGTAGAATTTAGCATTGTCGAATTCATCACTATGATCTGATTGAATGTTGAAAATGTTAAACTTACCATCTTGCTTTATCTTCATGTAGAGTGCCTGAAACTTACCAAAAGCATCATTCTTGTGTGCAAGATAGAACACCCATGTGAACCTTGAAAAATAATCTACTATGTTAGGTCCCACAGTGTAGTGGCACGGATCTAGAGGGGGGGGTGAATAGATCCCTCTCTTTAAAAATTAAATCCAATTGAGCAACTTAAACGCCTCTCAATATAACCTCACCAAACGTAAGCAATAGATAAGATCGCACACGGAGAATTAGCAAATTTAACTAACCATATACATGGACGAGTCTAGCATCGATGAGCAACATGATGAGCAATCCATCCTGTGAATGATGATAGAAGATAGGGAGGACACACACAACCAATCACAAGTGCACAGTGATTTTTAGGTGGTTCGGGACCACGACGGGTACCCTACGTCCACCCCTCACCACCTCGGTGAGGCTTCACTAAAACGCTACTCAAGGTAGCACACGGGGATGAACCCCAATACACCACACGCTGCACGACGGCAGCAAACCACAAACATGAGCGAAAATCTCAACACACTGCTATGCAACACACACATGAGGGCAAACCCTCAACACGCTGCTCTGTAGCACACACACACACACTAGGACGGGGAACGTACCCCTACAATGAGTCCACACTCGGAGACACCACTCCAAACACACACACAATCATTTTCAGTTTAAGAGATGAACTCAGATATACAATGCAAGCTTAATAGGCATAAACTAAACATGGATGACTCTAAATGAAGACGAATAATAGGTTGAGCAAACTCCTGATCGAAGATAATGGAACTGGCTTCTTTGGTGACTGCAGGGGCTGAATGGATTGGAGGAGATGCATCCACAAAGCTTCACCGGTTCAGATCGGAAGGATGGACGCATATGACATAAGCCCCTTTCTCCCTTCTCTTGACTCACGATCAAGACCTTGGGTAATGGCAAGGTGATATCCTCATGGTGCTTCAGCAAGCTCACTTCAAGAGGCTTGATGCTGAGCTTCTTTTCCCTTGAATCGAGCTCAGGATGCCATGGAGAGTCGCTTCATTCCGCTGCGGCCTTGCTCTTTCCTGGAAGAACAAAAACAGATAGGATAGTTAGATCCTTTTTCTCCACATCGATACAAACCCTATCCTTAGCACTATATACAACCGGGAATGAGGGGCTACGTGGAGGAAATATTCCCCCATTGGCCAATCAAAGAAGGGCACTCAAAGAGAGGACCGAGCTAGGGCACCGGCCGCAGCACGAACCGGCGATTTTTTCGGTCGCCAGAAAGTGTCGACTCACAGAGTCGACACTCGCGTCCGGTCAAGGCTTGAAACCCAGCCAAACAGAATGAGGCGAATAAAGTGTCGACTTATGAAGTCGACACATTCAGCTTGATGCACTAAAAATTGCCCAGATAGAATGCCCTGCAAAAAATGTTGACTCTGTGAGTCGACATTTGTACCCAGGGTGAGTCTGATAAACACAAGACAGAACTGCCCGATAAAAAGGTCGACTCATGGAGTCGAATTTTTATCTCACAGTTCGAAAGCATAAGAGGCCAGGCTTAAAAGCTTATGGACCCGGGACAAAGTGTCGACTCATGGAGTCGACACTTTTCCTGACATGAGTAGAGTAAATAAAACACACAAAGGGGTTATGCAAAAGACATGAGACATTTAAGACTAATGCATGTATGGAAGAAGTAAGTATAATCTACCCCAAATCATAGACATACCAAGTAGAGATTTATAGGGAATTACCTTGGGATTTGTTCATCCAATCTACACAACAATCCTCCTCCAACCATCCAAACAAAACAACTTACGACATGATGGTCCACAACGCATGTGAAGATCCAATTGGATGGCTTCCAATATGGTCTTCATGTTCATTGCCATTCGATACACCTGTCACCATTACACACTGGAAGTTAGTCTTCCATATCATTCAATTTCTAAAAATTAAAGTCTAGGTCTCATTAATCACTCAATTTCACACATTGAGATCCTGCATATGAAACGTTAAGTGAATCAAATGACTCAGACATAAATTGATTCAACCAAAAACACAGTAGGATAATTCCATTCAATTGGCTTGAATCACACCCAATCTTCATCGCTCCCTGTACAAATGCCAACACAATGTCAGTCTAGTTCGGCACTTAATTCTTGAAGTAAAGGCATCCCATTCAACTATTGCAAAGATATGGGAATGAGCTTCATTCAACAATATGGAGATTAAAGCAAATCATTTCTCATCCACAAATCACATATCCATTTATTTACATGAAACACAAACACATGGTATTTAATCATCATCAAAATTCTTTAACACACGATTGTGCACGGGGTTCAACATACTAGCACATAGCCATATCTTTTTCCACTTAAGCTAGCAGTTCTTGTTGGCCCAAACAAGTCCATGTGTATTAGTTTAAGTGGTTTAGATGATAAATTTTCAGTTCTAGTGTTGAATGATTTTCTTGTTTGTTTGCCTAAGGTGCATGCATCACAAATTTTTTTATCTTGTTTAAAGGAGAGCTCAGGCAGTCCTCTCACCATTGAATATTTTAGAAGTTTATGCAAGGCATTGTAACTAGTATGTTCTAGTCTACGATGCCATAACTATGCAAGTTCGGACTTTGGTTTAACAAGATAGAGGTTTAAATGAGTTGGATCATTTAAGTCAATCATGTATACAATGCTGACTCTTTTACCAGAAAACTTGATTTTATCAAATTTTGGTTCCAGAATATTACATTCATGAGAGTCAAACACTACTCTATGTTCTTTATCACACACTTGACTTATACTCAATAGATTATATTCTAAACCATCAACCAATAAAACATTCTCAATTGAGTTGGAGGGATTTTTACCTACTTTACCTGAGCCAATGATTTTTCCTTTATTGTTCCATCCAAAGGTGACATGCCCAGCTTTTTTTTCCACCAAAAGATAGAATTTTGTTCTGTCCCCCGTCATATGTCTTGAACAGTCGCTATCTAGGTATCACCTGTTGTGTATGGCTGCAAGACATTCCTGCAAGGTAATTCAACCAACAATCTTTGAAACCCATACATGATTGGGTCCCGGCAAACCATTCATCTCAGTAAGGCATGATACCATAGATTTAGGAATCCAAATTTTACTCTTATACTTGGTTTCCTTGCTTGAAGGAGGATTTAGGTTCTTGTTTTCCATTTTCACATTGACTCTTTGTTTTTTAGCCTTTGATTTGTGGTGGAGGTTGGAAAATGGTTGATTTTGGTTCCAATAGCTTGTTCTTGATTGACAAAAGGAGTTGTAGCTCATAGGAGAATAAGTGTGATCAGGTCTGTGTGTGTATGAATCATGATTGCCCCAAAAGTATGAAGGTGTCGACCTGTGAGAGTGTGGGTGTCGACCTGTCCCCTGTTCATCCCATTTATAACTGTTTCTGTTTGGCTGTAGTGTCGACCTCTTGTGACTTGAGTGTCGACCTATTGGGGCATTCCTAGCAGCCTGATTAGGTGATGACCAGGAAGGTGTCGACCTTGGCTGAGGATAGTGTCGACCTATGCTGCCCTTTGGACCTATTCTACTTTGAGTGTGTGCAGACTTGGGCTAAGGAAAGTGTCGACCCTTCTGGAATTTCTGAGCATTTTTGTTAGGGATTCCAAGTTGTTTCTTTAGGGGTTCTTCCATTTTTTTCTTTTCCTTTACAGTTTGATTTTTCTTAACTTTGGATGGGTTTAGTGTTTGAGGAAGAAGCATCTGAAGAAGAAACAAAGGTGATAGTTTTCATGCCAATCTTTTTCTTTTCGGTGGGATTGTATCCCAACCCTTCTTTGTTAAAATCCATTCTTGTTCCTAACAAAGCATCTAAGTTCTCCTTTCCATCCACAAACTTCTCTAGTTGATTTTGTTTATCCTTCAGTTCCTTTTGGAGCTTTTCAACACTTTCTTGTAGTTTAGTATTGACTTCCTTGACGGCTTCATATTTTTCATTTGTTATTTTGATGTTACTTTGAAGCTTTTGCATCTTTGATTTTGCATCATCAATCTCATCTCTTAAGCTCTCATTTTCAGCTTCTAGGTCTTTCAATTCGCTCCTTCCGTATTCTAGATTCTCAACTAATTTCTTCAAATCTAGAATTTCATATTCCAATGATGCATTCTTTTCACTTAAGGGATGATCATGCACAACAGTATTGATTTTCCTTTTTAAAGTTTTATTCTTCTTTTTGTACATGTCATAATTATCCATCAACTCAGAATAAGCTTCTTCCCAGTCACTTGTTGAAAAATGATCAAAGGGAGATTGTACCTCTGATTCTTCATCTCCCTTAACCATGAGACAAAAATTTGCCTTTTCTCCTTCTGTGGAGCTTGTTTCATCATCATCATCTTCTTCATCACTCCAAGTAGATACCATAGCCTTGTTCTTATTTCCTTTCCATTTGGGTGATGATCTCTTCACTTCGTCAGGGCATTCAGATTTTACATGCACAGGCTTCCTGCAAGAATAGCACACAATCTTATTGGATTTCTTTACATTTTCATATTTTGATCTGAATGATTTCCTTACCGGGGGCCTCCCTTTTCTGAGGCCTTTACCTTCATTTCTTAGAAATTTTTTGAACTTCCGAGTGAGCATAGCTACTTCATCCTCATCTTCATTGCTAGTGGATGACTCACCTTCTTCGGATGTTCCTTGATTGCTTGGGCCAGCTTCCAGTGCTAGAGGCTTTTTCTTGCTTACCTCTACTTCCTTGTTTTTGAGATTTATATCATAGGTCATGAGAGATCCTATGAGTTCTTCTACCTTAGTGGTTGATAAATCTCTGGATTCTTCAACCACAGTGGCTTTAGTATGCCAAGCTGGTGGTAGTGATTGAAGAATCTTCCTTACAATTTTCTGCTCAGAATAATTCTTTCCTAAGCCAATTAGACTATTAGTGAGCTGAGTCAAACAAGCGTACATATCTGAAAGGGATTCATTTGGTTTCATTTTAAACATTTCATACTCAGAGATCAACATGTTGGCTTTGGTCTCACGTACCTGAGATGTGCCTTCGTATATTACCTCTAAGCGGTCTCACATCTCTTTGGCTGTAGCACTAGTTGATACTCTTGAGAACTCCACAGGATGGAGAGAGCACTGCATTATGTGGTTCACACTCAAGTTGACTGTGGATCTCCTTATCTACTCCTTTGTCCAAGTGTCCTCATCTTCTGGAAGCTCATAGGGACTTTTGCTAACAACTCTCCAGAGCTCATAGTCTTGAGCGTGGATGAACACCTGCATACGATTTTTCTAATATGAGTAGTTAGTTCCAGTGAAGAACGGTGGTCTGTTAACAGAATGTACTTCGGGCATGATACCCTTGGATGCCATTCCACCATTTCTCTCAAGGTCCTTAGACCCCATCGTGAGAGATTGGCTCTGATACCACATGTTGTATGGGAATGGCTGATCTAGAGGGGAGGGGCGAATAGATCTGCCCCTCTTTTTGAGAACTCAAACAAACCGCAGCAGAATAAAGATAACTTCTATAAGATGCAGGTAATGCACACGCACAATGCAAGAGAGTAGATAGATACCAGCCTAGACAAGCATCTAGCGAAGAGCAATCACACATGCAAACCACATGAACAAAGACTTTTAAGGTGGTTCGGACTTTCTCAAAGTCCTACGTCCACCCCTCACTTAAACCAAGTGAGGCTTCCCTAGTGCAACTGCATAATCCGCTGAATACACAGCTTAACAGCCCGCTGCCTTATAGCTTGTAGAGAGACTATCCTCTCTTAAGGAACCGCTGATGCATAGCTTGATGGCACACTGGCCAGACCACAGATTCAAGCACACAAGCTTGATCTGTCTTCCTACTGTCACCGATAGGGACGGTTCAAGGTTTCATTAAATAAGATCAAACAAAAGAAAAGGATGATGAAAAACTCAGACAGGAAGAGTGAAGCTCAATGCAAAATGCAAAAGTCCTTGTCTGAGATGTGGAGAGCTTCGTTTGCTGCGATGAGGTTCGTTGCTTCTTTGATGGTAGTTTTATCTTTGCAATGCAATGAGCAGGTGGAAGAGGAGCTCGTGGGTTTGCTTCAGATCTTCACAAATGGCCTAGAGCTCTTCACCTTCTTCTCCTTCTTCTTCTTCTTCTCTTTCAGTTCTGGACGTAGCTGACTTCTTGCGTCGTCCTTCTTTTCTCCAAAGGACGCCAACAGCACTAGCAGCATCTTATCCTACTTCTTCTGGTTTTTGCACTCTTGCTTCTTCTTTTCGCAGCCTTGCTCTGCTCAGCCAAAAATACCAGCCCTCCTCCTCTTGTCTTCTTGCCCTTACAGCCCTTTGCATGTCAGGGAGGTGCGTGCACCTTTTTGGGGCTCCCAAGGAGAGAAACTTTCCCTCCAAAAGTCTATCCATTGATTAGTCTAGCAGGGATAGAAAAAATATATTCTTCAGACAAGGTTTTCTTTCGATAGCCAAGAGGAAATAATTGATAAGGACATTTGCTCAGCTCCAAATCTGAGCATTTAATGATCCTCTTGTTAGAAATCTAGCAGTATGTATTCTCATTGGCTTAGGTTACTTTTCTGGACAGTGTACTTTTCTAGGAGCATCTCCCATAGGTTGACAGCAACCAGGTAGCAGACCTGAAGCAGGCTTTTCCCTGATTTGAACCCTGTCATACCAGCCTCTAAAAAGGTTTGTCAGATGTGATGATGATGGATAGGACATGTGATAGACTTGGAACCTTCCTCTGGACCTCGAAATTCATATTTTTGGGGATTTGTAGTTTGCATTTTTGCTTTCTGGATCCCTCTTCGAAATTCTGTGATTTGACAGGAAACAACTTTTGGAGAGCCATAGTGTCGACCTCCTGTAAAGGAACTGTCGACACTTCTTAATAAAACTACCAATTTAACGCTCTCTGGAAGATGTCTGAGGTCGACCTACTGTAAATGTAGTGTCGACCTATCTTTGGAAATTGCCCTTGTAACGGTCTCTGGGAGCCCATGGTGTCGACCTGTTGTAACTGAAGTGTCGACACTGCTTTAAGGAATCCTGTCTTCAACGCTCTCTGGAAGACCATAGTGTCGACCTGCGGTAACAAAGTGTCGACACTGCTTTGTAGAGAAGTGTTTATAATGCTCTCTGGAAGGGTCTGAGGTCGACCTCCTGAGAGAGGTAGGTCGACACCACCCTTTGTCTTTCTTTGAACTGATGGCGCTTGAGCAGGTGAGGTCGATGCACTGGAGAACCGCTTAGGCTTTTCTTCTTTTTGTGAAGGCCTGAGGTCGACCTGTCTTTAGATAATTTGACATTTTCTTCTTTTTTCAACTCTGCCATGATTTCCTTGGAACCAAATGCCTTGATATCTGTGCACTTGATTTCTTTATATTCATTTGAGCCTTTTGCTTGAGCTACCTTGAGAGTATCAAAGCAACATTAGAAAGAGAATGACTCATGGTGTTAGACAGCATCAAAACCACAGAATGTCAATGACTCATGGTGTTGGACAACATCAAAATCGTAGGGACAACAAAACGTATGAAACCACGTTCAGAAACACACATGAAACAAGCATCATAAGAAGACATTTCAATACAATACTATATGATTTTGGTCATGAAATTACCATTATGAAAGTAAAGTTAAAGCATGCAAATCATGAACCTAAATATAATAGAAATCATGAACATCATGTAGTATCTTTTAACTACAAGAGAGTGCCAGCGATAACAGGGTTAGCGCATGGTTGCTATCATGTATGCTAGGGATTACATATAGATATAAGTAGGATATAGAAAGCAGATAGCGGTCCAAGAACGGCCGCTATCATTAATTTGCGGTCTATCGGGCGGCCGCTATCTGATAATAGCGGTCTCTTGTAGACCGCCTTCTGCCTCTCAGACAGAAGGTAAAATCCGTGCGTGCAAGCCTATTCTAGAGCAATAAACCACATAAAAACATGCTATGCTGTGAGATAAGACATGATAAACTAAAGTTAGCTCATAGAGATGCATGGGTTACATGAATTAAGCCAAAAATATTAAGTTTTCTTATTAAGAGGCATGGTTCATGCATGTAGAAGTAAGTGATTGTGCAGTGTAAATAAAACATGAAATTCGTCACGTACAGAACAGGAAATCATGTGTAATTAGAGGGCTTTTACTCCTGACATGATGTTTAAGACGTTCATGAGATAACCTACCTCTGTAACAGGCTCTAGACTTCAAATTTTGGACTGGGAGAATGACCTAGTTTCTGCACGTCCTGTGCCAAACCAGCAACTTCTCGTCCCTCGTTCTCCTTAACCCCTTGACCCATGTTCACAAAATTTGGGGCCTAGTAAGAAGACATACAGGGGAACAAACAACCCTAAAGAATCAACCTGAAATTACCTCGTTCAGGGTTCCTAAACTGCAAGTATTTGTTGGACGGTTACGTCTGTTCCTGTGCGATTTGCAGCGAACTAGCAACTTCCCGACGCTCTAACTCTCCAATAGCTGGACCTCCGAGCATGAGATTTTGAGGAGAGTTAGTCAATACTAAAGGGAACAAAATATTCTAAAGGACTGACATGAAATAACGTCATCTTTCCGTCAAACCTTGCGAGCCAAAACTAGGTTTTATGCAGGTTGGACCTGGGACCTATTTATAGGGTTTGCTAGGGTTTGAGGGATTTGATCAAACTTAGAGTCCTCATTTGGGGTAGGGTTGATCCCCAAGAGTCGTAGGACAAGTTTCCATGATAGATAGCTTCGATCTATGATGATTAGGACGTGAAAGATCCAAGCTTTCCACGTCTCTCGGAGTCACATTTTCGGAGGGAAGTAGCGGTCATACCCGGACCGTCTCTTGTAGGTGGCGGTCTTGCGATAGGCCGCTACTTGCTTGAGTGATGGAATTGGAATTTTAACCAAATTCCTCCTATATTTATCCCCCAATTACCTTATATAAATGGGGAATTATCCTAAAGACGTTTCTAGAGTGTGGGCTTGGGCCTAAGGGTTTAAAATTTGGTTTATGGGCCTATTTTTTAGGTGGGCTGACCCTTTGGTTAATATAGGGCCTTTAAATTAATTTAATCAACCAGTAATTCCTTAATAGCCCATTTAATGCTAATAAATGATTTTTAATTCCTAAAAAATTCTTAGAAAATCCTAAAAAATTCCAAGGTGTTACATCGACACTCAAATTACTCAATTCAGAACTAAGTTAGTTTTGAAAGCTAACTTTATTTAAAACAATTCAGATAACTAGGGGTTCAGGGGTCCAAAATGTAAAAAACTGGCCTGATCGACGTGTTGATCATTCCAATGCGACCTGGGTGGTGAGACTGACTTGGGAGAGTTGACGGAATCCAAATCGGATACTCGATTTGGGCTCGGCGCTCAAATTACTCAATTCAGAACTAAGTTAGTTTTTAAAGCTAACTTTGTTTAAAATAGTTTAGATAAGAAATTGGGCTGGGGGGTCTAAAATCTAAAATATCAGTCTGATCGGCTTGCCGATCGTTCCAACACGACCTAGGAGGTAAAAGTGACTTGTGAGAACTGGCGGAATCCAAATCGGATACCCGGTTTGAGCCCGGCGCTTAGAAGTGCATTCTCTAAATGTACTTAGTTTAAAATTAAAGAAGTTGGGTTCAGGAGTCCAAAATCTAAAATATCAGTCTGATCGGCGTGTCGATCATTCCAACACGACTTGGGAGGTAAAAGTGACTTGTGAGAGCTGACGAAATCCAAATTGGGTACCCAGTTTCAGCCTAGCACTCAAAAGAGCATTATCTAAATGCACTTAGTTTAAAATACATATAACTAGGGGTTGGGGTGTCCAAAATATAAAATATAGGTCTGATCGATGTGCCGATCGTTCTAACACTACCTGGGAGGTAAAAGTGACTTGTGAGAACTAACGGAATCTAAATCGGATATCAAGTTTGAGCCCGGCACTCAGAAGTGCATTCTCTAAATGCACTTAGTTTAAAATTAAAGAAATTGGGTTTGGGGGTCCAAAATCTAAAATACCGGTCTGATCAGCGTGTCGATCATTCTAACACGACCTGAGAGGTAAAAGTGACTTGTGAGAACAGAAAGAATCCAAATCGGATACCCGGTTTAGGCCCGGCGCTGAAAAGAGCATTCTCAAAATGCACTTAATTTAAAATACAGATAAATAGGGGTTAAGGGGGTCCAAAATCTAAAATGCCGGTCTGATCAGCATGCCGATCGTTCCAACACGACCTGAGAGGTAAAAGTGACTTGTAAGAATTGATGGAATCGAAATCGGATACCCGGTTTGAACCCGGCACTCAAAAGTGCATTCTCTAAATGCACTTAGTTTAAAATTAAATAAGTTGGGTTCGGGGGGTCCAAAATCTAAAATACCAGTCTGATCGGTGTGCCGATCGTTCCAACACGACCTGGGAGGTAAAAGTGACTTGTGAGAGCTGACGGAATCCAAATAGGATACCTGGTTTGGGCTCGGTATTAAAATTATCGATTTGATATTATATCTCGTTCGTGTTAATGCATTAAAATACAATGAAATAAAATACAATGAAATAAAATATTTAATTTATCTTTTCAATAATCTTTTATTTATTAATGCATGCTTAATGTTATTATTTTTTCAATGTAGGATCCTCCAGTGAGTGGCGACAGAGGGGATGAGTAGGACGGGAGGATGAGGACATGGAGGATGCGGAGGATATTTCTTGATTCTTTTTATTATTATAAAATTGATAATTAATGCTATGTTTCGTTTCTTGTATATCTTGTATTTTATTTGTGATGGGTAGATTTTATATTTTTTTATTTAAACAGGTTTTTATATAAATTTTATGTGTTTTTCAAAAATAATGAATATATTTTTCGACGAAACTTTCGACGGCCGTTAACCGTGCATCGAAATACTTCTGATGGAATCACCGACGGAAAGTATATTTCGTCAAAAAATATACAAAGTTTTAATTTTTTAAAAAAATAGTAAAGGAAGTATTTCGACAGATTTCTCGACGGTATTACTGATAGAATAATATCCGTCAGAATAATTTTCGACGGAATCCCTGTCGGGTTGCATTTTTCGTCAGAAATATTAGGTTCCCTAATCCGATAAGAATTATCGATGGAAGTTCCGTCGACTACTTGTCCGTCGAAAATTCCCGACGGACTTCCGACGGAAACTTCGTCGGTCAGAAACTTATGACAAGGAATACCCGACGAACGTATTCCGTCAAAAGTCCGTCGGAAAGTCGGTTGGAAAGTGTGTTTCCGACGGATTTCCAATAGACTTCTGATGGACTATTTCCAACAGAAACTCCGCCTTTTCTTGTGGTGCCCCCTCTCGAACCGATTGGCCATCTACTCTTCGGTATCCATGCATACCGATGTAGATTCTAAGAAAATCCACTTTTAAAAAGAATATGGAAATATAAAAAAGTAAAGAGATGATAAAGAAAGGAAAAGAAGAAGAGGGAGCATGCGAGGGATGCTAAATGGAAAGGTGATCGCCAGAGACGCGAGGGCCTCAAAGATATAACAATGAAGAATCAAAGGAGGGATCGCGAAAAATACCTTTAAAAAGTGGAGGAGATTGTGAATGTTCACCTTCTCTTTCTATCGGCCGGCCGATGAAGAGAGTTCTTCTTAGCTTGATTACTCTTGCAAAATTAATAAACCAACAAAGAAGGATATTGATTAGAATTCAATTGAGTGTAGCATCACATCCAAAATAAGAATATGAATATGAAAACATGGATTAGAACACACCTTTTTGGTGTTGGCCTTTAAAACCCCTATGCAAAAGGGTAGGAAAATAGTGATGTTTTGATGAAAAGGGGTGTGCAAGTGTTGTACAATTGGAGGTGTGCTAGAGTGCACAAGTGGAGATCTCAATATTGAGATAAAAAGAAGTAAAGAAAGAGATAGAATAATGATGCATGCAATGATTATGATAAAATAAAGAGAAGAGAGGAAGAGAAATGATGGGAATCAAGCAAGTTGCCAGGCCGAAGCAAATCGAGGAAACTACCTGGCCCAGGGATGAACGCGCTAGGTGTCCCTAGTGCGATCTCAGGCAGAAACGGGGCTGCCGACGGTCCAACTTTCCGGCACTTGGAACTCCCAAAGTCTTCAATGTGCACTATTTTCCATGGTTGAAATTGATGTTTTAATGTCGTTTTGTCTTCCCCTTCCCCCTATATATGTATCCCATCTCGTTTGATTAAGCAATGAAGAAATGAATATTTGAAAGAGTTTGTGAGTATAGCAACGGCTATCACCCCAATCTTTGGAACCCCCCCTTTCTCTACCCCTCTTCGGGTGCGATGCCCATTCATCTTCTCTTGATCCTCTAGCTTTCCCCTTCAATGGAGGACGATCGTAGTTCTGGATGCACCAGCTCTGAGACGGGGTCGAGTGTGAGGCTCCATTTGGAGCTCCGTTCTTCCTCCACCGACGTTCGCCGCCCTCCACCACCACCAAAGGTGCTGCTATGGTCAAGATGTAGCTCGGTTGCACCGGTCCTGCGATGGGTCCGGGCGAGAGGCCCCAATCAAGCTTCCTCATGGCCCTAACATCATCTACATCCACCTTCCTTCCCCGCCGCTCACCCCCACATCCACCTTCACCAAAGTTATCCTAGCTAGTATTAGGTTAGTTTAATCTCTGTTTAGGGCCCCTCATGTGTTTGTTTAAGATCCCTCATGTGATACCCACCCTCCTATGTGTCCTCCCCATGTGATTCACTCCGCCGAAGTCGTCCACGGGGGCCCCAATGTCGAAGTTCATCGTTCTGCTGCTGTCTGAGAACGCGCTAGGGCGATATAGCGCGTTCTTCAAGAAGGAGCTAGGAGGTTATAGCACGACTATGGGCAGAAAGAAGAAGACCCCCAACTCCTGTTCCACATCAAGAAAGGCTTATTGGTTTTTCTCCATGGCAAAAGGGGGGCTTGAGATCTTCAAAATGCTCTAAGGAAAAAGAGGCTTCAAATCTTCAATAGGGAGGAAGCCTTCATAGGATTAAGTCTTGGTACATGTGGAAGACTTCCTCCTTGATCCTCCACTCCAACAACATCTCTCTTTGATTTGAAATTGATGCATTTTACACAAGGGAGAGAGGGGCCCTATTTATAGAGGTGAAATTCGGAGTTTAATTCTAAGAAAATTAGGAAACCATGTTTTAATGGGATTTGGAGGGAGATATTTGTTGGGCAAGTGTCCTCACAACCTTAGAATGTCATAGGAACCCTTTCCCAAGTGGAAAAGGAGTTTAAAGTTAGGGAAGGAAGGAAATTCTGAGTTTAATTCTAAGAAAATTAAGTTTTGGTGGGATTTAGAAATGGGGATCCTTCCTCCAAGTGTCCTTACAATATTAGGAAGCCATAGGAACCCTTTCCCAAGTGAAAAGAGGCCCAAAAGGGAGAAAGAAGGAGGTTCTACTGGAGTTCGGATTTGAAGAAGAATTGGCGACCACTCAGGCGGTCGCTATTTAAAAGGGCACCCACGCGAAGCGTCGCTAATTCCAAAGTATTTCAAAATGGATTCGGATTTTTTGAAATTTAAAAATAATTGGCGACCATGAGGTGGTCGCTATTTAGGAATTATTACGAGTTTTGGATGGAGTTAAAATCTCAAAATATGGCAAGGGAATTGACGACCTTCCGAACGGTCGCTATTTAAAGAAATGGCGACTTTCCGGAGTGTCGCTTATTCATAGATTTCAAAAACGGCCAAACTGGACTCAGCTGGAAATGGCCGCCCCCTGCCTGGGTGCTATTTAATCGGCGCCCGGGACAAGGGCGCCATTTCTTGGAAGGGCGCCCCCTGACTGGGCGTTATTTCTTGGAAGGACGCCCCTTGACTAGGCGCTATTTAAATGGCGCCCGGGTCCCTACCTCTAATTGATTCAAGGCCCAAAAAAAATGGAGAAAAAGCTTTAGAAAAATCTAAAAAAAATAGGAAAAGATGTGTGAAAGCTGGGGGAAGTTGGATATTCAAGAAAAGAGAAAAACCACTCAAATAAGTCAATTTGAGGGTCAAATGGGGCATCACAGCGTGATAGGAGATATGCTCAAAATGATGTCAAATTTGGCGTGTTTACAGCTGTCACGTCTTGGCGTCTGCTTTGCATGGGAGTGACATAGAGTGGAATGGAATAAAATGAAGTGAAGCAACATGGAATGGAATGGAATGAAATGAGGTGAGAGTGAACTGAAAAGCAGATGCCTAGGTGTGATGAGACACGCAATCAACACCACCTGATAGGAATTGAATCACAAGCTCGGAATGATGCAATCTTGGGGAGATTCAATGAAAGCAACGATTGTTTGGATAAAGAAGGAGTGTGCACGCGGGCACGAAGGAGATAATAAGAACGATCAACTTCCAGCGCGGTGGAAGTACCCCAGGTCACAAACCTATAGAATTCACCATTGAGGGGCGGTTACGAGCCAATGTGGACGTGCTGCAACTAAGGTGGATCAAAGGAAAATGATAAAAATAAGAGGATAGATATCCAAACAAAGAGTTTTTTCAAGGAAGAGGCCCAAAACGGCAACAAGGTGAACTAAGGATACAACTCGGCGTGGGATATCTCCAATTTGATTTTATTGATCAATTGACCTTCAAAATGATTTATTAAAATGGTTTTCCATAGTTAATTCATAACATATATGAATGCATGCTGGGTTTAAAGGGAAAATTAAAGCAAATAAAAATAGAATGCAATCAAGGATAATATTGTTAAGCTGCCAAGACTGAGTCAAGATACTGACTTTGTGAGCTGATACTAAGCCGAAGTCCGTTTATCCGCGCACCAACTCATAGAAGGGAGCCATCGTCCCCAGTCTTGGACGGCTCAACGGCCTATCCGTATGACTAAAGTTCCGCTGGAATCATCACCGTTTTTGATGGAGGGGAACTCAAATTCCAGATTTACCAAAGCCACAAGGTCCTTGATATAATCTAGTAGCGTAATAGTGTATAGTAAAATGCATACAGGGAGATGGTAATAGCAATAAGCATGAGGGAACTGAGAAGGGAACACAGTCACCGTGGGACTTGGATGATGATGCCCAGTCGGTGGGACCAAAGAAAGCTTCTTATCCTGCGCTCAAAATTTCATTAGTCAAGATATAAAGATGCATAAAGCAATGAAAGCAGTTTAAGCATGAAAGCATAATCGAAACATTCAACAATATTACCTAGCATTGAAAAGCATCATGGAAAGCATCATATAAAGACGTAAAGCAGGATAGCATTCCAAGTATTTTTGGTCAATGTCGTCATGAGGATGACAATCTTGGCAAATCAGAATATTGAGATTGGATGATCAGGATCATGTAATGCCCAGTGGCAGAGTGATCAAGTGAAATCAGCAGGAGTTTATTAAAAAGATTTGGAGATGAACGATCAATTAATGTCCATTGTGACATGAATAGAGAGGTGATAATCATGGGTGCCCATAGTGACAAATCATGATGATGTTGGGAAGAATCAAAAGGTTGATAGTGGTGAATGGAGGGGACTCATCTTGTGCTCTTGGTACTTGCAAAGTTGTTGTTCCTGCAAAAGCACCATCAGAAAAATACAATGTATTTTTTTTATTTTTGAAATATGCAAATTTTTATGGGTTTTTAAAAAGTATTCAATTTTTTTTATGGATTTTAGAAAATATTTGAATTTTTTTTGTTTTGGAGTTTTTTTGGAAATATTAAATTTTTTTGATTTTTTTTGGAATTTTAAGGATATTTGAATTTTTTTAGGAATTTTGGTTTAGACAGCATTAAAGGGTGTTTTTGAACCATTGGCTAGGGGTCCTCGTTCCTTCCCCTTTTGCTAAAAAATTTACCCAAAGCCGGACGTTCATTTAAAGGTGGCACCCTACAGCCGACTGTCCATGATTAACGGTGTCCCTACCAAGGCCATACCCGAGAAACATTCGGTCTTGTAGGGAGAAGTGAAGAATAATTGGAGATAAGCTTTATGCAGGATGGAAGATATCGGGACTTGAATTCCTTCCGAAGTATTTCCCCTCAAAGAGGTAATCTGTTGCGCCGGGGCTTTGTGCCTTTGATTTTTAGACCCTTGACATGTATACGACCAGGGTTTTACCTTCGGGGACTTTGCCACTCTTGTCATGCCATAATTTTATATTAATCAAAATTTTGACTTGATTTTCATAATAGCATTTTTTTGCTAGATGTATCATGAAAATTTACTTTAATTTGGGTCAAGACTGCCCCTATTTGAGACTTCTATCGTATTGGGGATTACCTAGGTTGGTCATCTCATCCGTCAACCTCTTGCACCTACATTCGGTCGAGCAAAGAAGAGAAAAGGCTTTCAGGTATACCCATGGCATGGCCAAAGTAGCAACGGTGTTTTACCAAAGTAGGCCGGCTAAAGACGCCGTGAAGTGTGTGAAGTGCCCAGCTAGGGGTTGCTCTTAACAAGTAGGGAGAGAATGCCAAACTCCTAGCGCGGGGTTCTTATTAACCAAAGGTGACGTATGGTAAGCCTAAAGACTCTTTTCTGAAATTTAATAAAGAAAAAAAAATAGGATAAAGGCCTATGGAGACCACTCTTAATCATGTTAAGAAGCTCTTCATTTTAAAAATCGTGCGTGAAGAATGATGAAATCAAATCATACGCAAATATGTTACCTTGCAACCTTGTGCAATAGCTGCTATCGGAGGCGATCTTGATCATCGTGAGATTTGTCCTCTTTGGCAGATAAGAGGATTGGAAGCCAAGATTTGAAGTGGCTTAACAAGAAGGAGTGGTGTCCAGACTAGACTCAAACGAATAAGGATGAAAAGAAAAAGAGGCGAGGGCTAGAACTCCCTCACTAAGGTGTAGAGACCCTGATCACATGAAAGGTCTACAACAGAAGCAAAAATCAAGAAGTGAGTGAGGACTAAAGCTTCTGAAGCAGTGGGAGAACGGGCAGATGCCTAAAGCGATTGCTGTGGAAGAAGTCGGGTCGGACTTGGGAATAGATGGAATTAAGAGAAGGAATTGATAGATGGAAAGAGGCGGATCTGGAGGTTCCGGAGGTAAGAAAGGAAGAGAATCATGGTAGGGGGAAGAATCATCCGGAGGTTCCGGAGGAGGAAAATCCCAAGGGACGCGATGCCTTGGGAAAAGATATGAAAAAAGTTGATTAAAAAGGAAGAAAAGAACAAAGGATGCAACGTCCTGGAAGAGTAGGAGGACGAATTGGAAGAAAGATAGGGGACAAAGCGAAGGGATGTGATGCCCTAGGAAGAGTGGATGAAAAGGGACAGGAGGGTCCGGGGGTTCCGGAGTAGCGAAAGAAGGGACGCGATGCTTAAGGAGGGGAGATAAGAAATCCGAAAGTTCCGAAGGAGGAAGACACCATGGGACGCAATGCCCAGAGAGGAAAGATAAGTCCAGAAGTTCCGGAGGTGGAAGGTGTAAAAGGGCGCGATGCCTTGGAAGGACGGGAGAGAAATCCGGAGGATCTGGATATGGAGGTGTGGAGGGGCACGATGCCCTAAAAGGGAGGTCCGAAGGTTCTGGAGGAGGCAAGTACCGAGGGACGCGATGCCCTGGGAGAATCATTGAGAAGCCCGGAGGATCCGGACATGTAGGTGCATTGGGGTGTGATGCCCGGAGAGGGAGGTCTGGAGGTTCCAGAGGTGGAAGATGTGGAAGGTCTGGAAGGCAGAGAAGATACGAGTTCGGAAACCCGGAAAAGAAGGAATGCACGTGAATGCAATGTGATGGATGTAAGGGATGCATGAAATGCATGATGTGCAAAGAATGCAGAGAATGCATGGAATGAGAGGGTAAGATCCTCCTCCTCACCCATGGAGTGGCCCGTAGAGGAAAAACGTGGGTGGAACAGAATAAGGAGTGAATGAATTGGTGGAAGGCCCTTTAGCAAAAGAATGCCCACCCCTCCATGGCAAGGAGAGTGCCTGGCCAAATGGCTCAATGGATGGAATTAATGCCCGAATACTCTCATGTGTTATGGAAATATGGGAAGAGAACCCCTTCATTTGACAAGGGAGTCGTATAATGACGGAATGATGGGTAATGATAGCATTAAAAGAGCATCGACAAATGAATAAGGTGACTTTAATAAAGGGTCGATATGGCATCAATTTGGAAGAATTTATCATAGTGAGCCTTGAAGGAGACTTCTCAAATATGCCCAGCACGATGACACGGATCGGCATCCGGCAAATAAAAGCTTGAATTTTGAATGGCATAGCCGAGGTCAAGCACTTCTTGTCCGGTTCTTGAATATCCCTGGCACATGTGCTTGTAGGAATACACCCGCTCCGAGTGGTGGAGGAAGGTGAAGCGAAGGCGGTAAGCTTGATGAGCAGTGGAGGTGTAATGAAGAGTTTTAATGGAAGGGTAAGCGGAGATTCAAACATGTCGGGCTTCTCCCCTTGCTCGGAAGCGATTGGGATCGGCTCGAGTGCAAAAATAGGTGAGTCCTGCCCAGGACTAGCCACGGGTTCGGGTAAAGGTGTAGGTAAAGTTGGTTTTAGGGTAATTGGCTTTGGTGTTATTTGGATAATGGAGGCTTTAGGTGGCGAACAAGGAAGAGGTGTTATGGTTTGAAGTTTAGCGAGAGGTTCGGCAGAGGCCGGTGGAGTGGAGGTTGATGGAGGCTCGGCGGAAGCCGGGGGAGTAGAGGCAAGCTCGGATGGCTTGGTGGGGGCTAGTGGGGTAAAGGTTGATGGAGGAATAAAAGGAGAAGGTTTGGTGCGGAGGAAGTGCCGGATAGGGCGAGAGGTATTAGGTACAGGGGAAGACGCATGATGCACCGGTGTGGGTGATTGGAGTATCGACCCATCATCGTAGCACCAATTAGTCTCATAAATAGGGTTAAGGACAGTGGCTTCATCCTGAGCAGGGAGTTCATTGGGTGGCAATAGAGGGAGAGGAAAATGAAGGAAACTTGGAAGGGGTGCCTGTGGAATTTCAACATTTTGTGCAATCTCCAAATCTTCATCTTCATCAAAAACATCAAGTGGACGCCGTGGTGGAGGCATAATAATGGGTAGTGGAGGAGCGTGATGTGGAGGATAAAGTAAAAACGGAGGGGGGGAATCATCATATTGTGGAAGATTTTGTAGAGGTAAATGCGAAGGCGAAGGCGGAGGGCCATGTGAATGAATGGGGTGGATGAGTGGACGGTGGACGGCGTCCACTTGATCATCGATATCTTGCTCACACATGTCATTGATGCCACTATCTCTCCTCTCCTTCCAATATTTTTCCATCTTAGTGATGTTATTCATGAAATCGTGAAGAGGATTGACTGGAGAAGGAGGAGGAGCAGTGGGCCGCGGGCTTGTGACCTTCTTTAATTGTTCCTCCATGGAAGCAATTTTATCAAAGAGATTTTGCTGGAGGGGTGTAACTTGAACATTGGAAGGTTGTCATGATTGTCTTGGAGGGGTGGCTTGATATGAAGGCTGTGGAGGTGGGTTAAGGGGCCAACCCACAAAAGGACCCGGACGGGTCGGGTTGCAAGGAACGTGTGGGCCTTGAGGCTGGGAAGGAGGAGGAATAGAAGGAGGCAAGTGATGGATCACCCGAGAAGGAGTACGTGTGGAAGAAGGCGGGTGAAAAGAGGGAGACGAGTGATGGATCACCCGAGGAGAGGTTTGTGTAGAAGAAAGATGCGGGTGATGAGCCACCCGAGTGGGAGTGTGAATAGAAGAGGAAGGCGGGTGATGGGCCACCCGGGTATGAATGGAAGGAGGTGGGTGATGGGCCACCCCTGTGGGATTGGAGGGAGGATGAGAAGAAGATGTGCTCTCAACAATAGCCTTAAGGGCTTGGATTTGTTGAGGGGTGAGATGATCTAATGCACGGATGACTTGGGAAACCTTCTCATCATTATGAGGAGATGGTCCCAAGGGAGTAGTAGCTTGCAATGAATGCGAGGGACCATGAGATTGGAAATTGGCCATGGGTCGGGCAATACCATAAAAGTGAGGATGCGGTCCCTTAGAAAGATCGTGGTGAGACTTATAAGCTTGAGGATTATAAGATATGCTAGATTTATCATCCTCATGAATATATGATTGATTAGACATGGTGGTTTTGTTATCAAGATCAAACATCATGCAAGCAAACAATTCAACCAATCAAAGCAATGTTACAAAGATATCAATCAAGTTGGGATGTTTATGCTTGTTTTTATTTTGACTTAAACCTTGGTGAATTAGGTGATTTTTAGAAAAAATGTGACATAAGTCACACAAGGTAGGAACCTAGTTTCAATATGATTTTGCTTCAATGTCAACTAGGTTCACTCTCTCACCATGCATAGGCCAACTAAATCCGGGGAACTTCTAGGTACAACCTGCTCGGTGTCTGTGAGGGAATCCACGGGTGTGGGGATTTATGGAGGCCTGGTTTAGGAATTTTCGGTCCAAAGAGACGGAATGCTCAATGGAGGGTCCTTCCTTCACTAAGAGGGGGTATGGATCCTAAAAGGGGTGGAGAGAGGAGGTCTCCCAAGCCAAATGTAAAGATGAATACATAATTAATGCAGAATAGAGACTATATACATGCATGAATAGGATATGATAAGAATGAGGCAGAACACACAAGAAAAGAGATCACTGCAGACACTCAGGGAAATGGCGCCCTGTGCCCAGCCCCTATTTTTGTAAAGGGCGCCCCTGTGAAGGGTGCTATTTCCTGTGAATTTTTTCTTTTTTTGATTTTTTTTAGAGGGGCAGGGGAATGGCACCCTAACCCCTATCACCAAATGGAGAAACAGCGCCCCTATGAGGGGGCGCTATATCCCTGTGTCCCAGAAACACTCCAACGGCCAGAAAGCTAAAATAGTGAGAAAAATAATCGATAGAAGGAAAAGAAAAAAAAGGACACTCACAACCAAATAATAAGATCATGGAATAAAGCATGACATGCTCATGTTTTTTTTTGTGATGGACAGATAAATGGAATTTTTTAGAATCTATCAAACTAACAAATCACATAGGGAGAGTGCTACGTGGAGTACAAAGGGAGGCGCACCGTGGGTTCAAAGGGGAGATGGCACACGTGGGTGCCCAAGGGAGTGGGTAATCAAAAGAAAAATAAGAGGAGTCCCACCGTGATCACCAATTTGTAGATTCTAAGAAAATCCACTTTTAAAAAGAATATGGAAATATAAAAAAGTAAAGAGATGATAAAGAAGGGAAAAGAAGAAGAGGGAGCATGCGAGGGATGCTAAATGGAAAGGTGATCGCCAGAGACGCGAGGGCCTCAAAGATATAACAATGAAGAATCAAAGGAGGGATCGTGAAAAATACCTTTAAAAAGTGGGGGAGATTGTGAATGTTCACCTTCTCTTTCTATCGGCCGGCCGATGAAGAGAGTTCTTCTTAGCTTGATTACCCTTACAAAATTAATAAACCAACAAAGAAGGATATTGATTAGAATTCAAGTGAGTGTAGCATCAAATCCAAAATAAGAATATGAATATGAAAACATGGATTAGAACACACCTTTTTGGTGTTGGCCTTTAAAACCCCTATGCAAAAGGGTAGGAAAATAATGATGTTATGATGAAAAGGGGTGTGCAAGTGTTGCACAATTGGAGGTGTGCTAGAGTGCACAAGTGGGGATATCAATATTGAGATAAAAAGAAGTAAAGAAAGATATAGAATAATGATGCATGCAATGATTATGATAAAATAAAGAGAAGAGAGGAAGAAAGGCTTATTGATTTTTCTCCATGGCAAAAGGGGGGCTTGAGATCTTCAAAATGCTCCAAGGAAGAAGAGGCTTCAAATCTTCAATAGGGAGGAAGCCTTCATAGGATGAAGCCTTGGTACATGTGGAAGACTTCCTCCTTGAGCCTCCACTCCAACAGCACCTCCCCTTGATTTGATATTGATGCATTTTACACAAGGAAGAGAGGGGTCCTATTTATAGAGGTGAAATTTGGAGTTTAATTCCAAGAAAATTAGAAAACCATGTTTTAATGGGATTTGGAGGGAGACATTTGTTGGGCAAGTGTCCTCACAACCTTAGAAAGTCATAAGAACCATTTCCCAAGTGGAAAAGGAGGTTAAAGTGAGGGACGGAAGTGAAATTGGGAGTTTAATTTCAAGAAAATTAGAAAATTAAGTTCTGGTGGGATTTGGAAAGGGGGATCCTTCCTCCAAGTGTCCGTACAATATTAGGAAGCCATAGGAACCCCTTCCCAAGTGAAAAGGGGCTCAAAAGGGAGAAAGAAGGAGGTTCTACCCGAGTTTAGATTTGAAGAAGAATTGGCGACCACTCAGGCGATCGCTATTTAAAAGGGCACCCATGCGAAGCGTCGCTAATTCCAAAGCATTTCAAAACGGATTCAGACTTTCCAAAATTTAAAAAGAATTGGTGACCATGAGGTGGTCGCTATTTAGGAATTAATACAAGTTTCGGACAGAGTTAAAAACTCAAAATATGGCAAGGGAATTGACGACCTTCCAAACGGTCGCTATTTAAAGAAATGGCGACTTTCTAGAGTGTTGCTAATTCATAGATTTCGAAAACGGCCAAACTGGACTCAGCTGGAAATGGGCGCCCCCTGCCTGGGTGCTATTTAATGGGCGCCCGGGACAAGGGCGCCATTTCTTGGAAGGGCGCCCCTGCCTGAGCGCTATTTCCTGGAAGGGCGCCCCCTAACTGGGTGCTATTTCTTGGAAGGGCGCCCCCTGACTGGGCACTATTTAAATGGCGCCCGGGTCCCTGGCTCTAATTGATTCAAGGCCCGAAAAAAATGAAGAAAAAGCTTTAGAAAAATCTAAAAAAAATAGGAAAAGATGTGTGAAAGCTGGGGGAAGTTGGATATTCAAGAAAAGAGAGGAAAACCACTCAAATAAGTCAATTTGAGGGTCAAATGGGGCATCACAGCGTGATAGAAGATATGCTCAAAATGATGTTAAATTTGGCGTGTCTACAACCGACTCTTCAGAGTAGCACCTGTAGAGTTCTAGTGCCGCCAGTCTTCCCTAGTTAGGGTATGCCCATGGGTTTGTGCTTTTCTTTTGTTGAGCTGTACTTTTTGGACTTGTATATCTAGACTATAACATGTGTAAAAATTGTATAAATATGTTTATAAATATAAGCTTTAATTTTTACATTTTATTTACTGTGTTCATTGTAGATTTCTACATACCTCTGTGACACTAATTCTAACCCTTTCGAACCTCGTGGCTCATGAGTTGGGATTCGAGTCATACTAGTTACTTTTCAGTACTCAAATTCTGGGTCGTTATAGGTGGTATCAGAGCAGGTTTGCGACAGTGTGTAGGAATTTAGAATGGGAGTAGTAGTTAAAAGTCTAGAGAGTCTGGTATAGTCAACGGCTGGCTTAGGGTGTCATGTTTCTTACTATGTTGTTTTCCTTGCTTGTTTAGGGATCAACTATGGCACCAAGAAGGCAGGTCTAGCTCCAGGTAGAGTAGGCTATGGAAGCATAGGAGGAGCAGGGCAGAGCACCACCCCCTCCAGTGATTGCAGCTCTGGGTGCACCACGACTAGCCAAAATTTTCTTGTGATCAACCCAGTTTCTGGCATTGAGACAGGAGGAATTGCCAATTGCTTTATATTGGACAAGATTCATGGAGCTGAGTAGATATGCACCACTAGTCATGGAAAACCAGACGATGCTGACCTAACAGTTTATTGGGGGACTGAGGCCATAGATTCATTGTACACTTGTGATGGCTGGCGTGAGCAACTTAGAAGTGGCTTTTTAGGCTACAACAATCCTGGAAATGGATTTTGTGAGGGTTCAAGAGAAGACTAGGTTGGCACAGCTTCAGCAAGGCGTCCTGCAGCAACTCCCCATCTAACCAGTGGTGCTAACTGTGCCTCCTTTACCTGCTCATAGGCAACCTCGGAGAGATAGGCAGAGGTAGAGAATTAGGCGGGCAGTGTGTTTGCAACGCCGATAATAGAGGGCGCAGGCATAGAGGTAGACTTTGATTGAGAGCGTGCACCAGCCGGTGGCCCAGTTACCACAGCCTGGGTTGGCGGTTCAAAGGGAGTAGTGGCAGACATGCGGTGGTCCCCACCTCGGCCAGGCTTGTCCAGATGTCATTGCAGTCAGGAGCTATTTCACGTGAGCCCAGGTGGGGCACGTGGCACGTGAATGCCCGATGAGGAGGTGTTTCAGATGCGGTCAGGTGGGGCACTACCACCATGAGTGTCCCTAGTCATCTTATTAGCACGGCTTTATTGAGGTGGAGGTCCTGGAGTACGTGATATATTTTGGTCAAGTAAGGAGCGATGGTGCCCATCGTTAGAAGGTATGGTTATGATTCTTAATTGTATTGTTTGATTGTATTATTTAAATCTTTCTATGCTTCCGATGTTTCTTGTGATTTCATTATGGATTATGTGTGTAGGGGCGTGTGTCTGGGGTTCACCTTAGACTCAGTAGATTGTTTCTAATGGTGACGTGATTGCCTTGAGGGGCTATCCCAGCAACCATAGTGACTTTTTGGTGAGGCGAGGTTGGATTCCCGCGGTGTGAGATGTGCAACTGAGCTAGCGTGGAGGTGCCCCATCTCGTGGCAGGTATAATTTCGAATCATTTAAATTTGTGCGCTAGGTGCATCTTCCTTAAATTTTGTTGTTTTCTATTTTATTTATAGTTATCTTCGTGAATCTTCGTGAACTTATCGAGAGTTGGGGACAGTGTTCTGTGTAGTGGCAGTGGAGCTACTTGCAGGAGTTGGGTGCTCATCCCCCACATGGGTATGGTGTGTTGGTGCCGTAGTGAGAGGAGTAGAGTTACCGGCTAGATTGCATGTGATGTGCTGTGTGGCGGGTGTCCTGATTTTTTCTGTGGAAGTCAGACTTGGATCTTCAGTTTGGTGCGTGAATTGTTAGACTAAGCGTGCGAGTCTGTGCTCCAAAATTGAGGCATTTGAGTTTCTTACCCTATTTTCTAGATTTAGTCAGTGGATTTGGAGGTCATTTTATAGCAAAAACCAAGATTTTCTTCCTTTGGTTGTGCGAGCTGTGTAGAGTTGCGCAGTAGAAGTGTGGTGGGCCCATAACCCACATGCCTAGGTTTGGATGGCTGAAGAGATTGAAGAATATCTAGGTGGTGAGTAGAGTCACGAAGGTCCTTCGGTTAATTGTAGGGGGTTAACCTTCAGTATTAAGGGGCGTTGGCCATGGGTGGCATTGATTGTCTTGTTGTTGGTTAAGACATTGTGCTAAGCGGCTTTAAAGAGGTAAGAATTGGATGCCTCAGTGTCAAAGGCCATTGGATGAGGACTATATTTGCCCTAGTTCTCCTCTCGAATTGCCTTGTATGACTTATGGAAGAGCCAGTGGGCAGTTGAAGCGGTGTGTAAATCATGGGAAAATAAAGTAGTCATCTTAGAAGTGAGAATTGATGTTCAGAAGGGATGAGTTATTTGATTGGCCTTGATCAAAGTGGTGTTCTCTAGGTCGATTCAAGTTTTAAGTGATGTGTATGTGATGAGAAAAATAGTTCTGGGTCCCAGTAGGAATGTCGTGAATCTTCAGTGTGGTAGGTTGGACTGCTGGCACCCTAGTGATTTTAAGGATTGGTGCACCGGGTTTGTGGCAATGATGGTAATTCGGAGACCGATCGAGGGTTAGATGGAAATCGTTCAAAGAAGGACATAGTTATGACCAAGCTCAAGCATGTTTGAAGTTTAGTGTAGTTTTGTCACCATTGGCCAGACTATTGTGAGGGAAGGCACTCTTCCACTTGGAAAGGAGGTGCGTTGAGATTATAAGGTCACCTGTGGCGTGTTTCTGTCTGGTTTGAGCAATTTTCTGATGTGACTAAGGCACTAGGGATTGGTGAATGCTAATCGGACGATCGAGGAGGGCCGATTGGGAATGACCAATTGAGAATGAGGGTGAGAGTTCGGAAAGGATGGTTCCGTGGTGTAAGGGTTTTTGAAGGGATAACATCTGATGGAGACCCCCATGTTGTTTCCATTTGGGAGAAATTCTAGAAGTATTGGAATTTGAGCTGGTTTAGGTTGAGAACTTCGAGGTTTGTCTGGGTAACTTCGATACAATTCCCTTGTTTAAAGAGAGTTAAAAAGGAGTTCAGTTGGAACCAAAGGTGGTATCCATATGGAATCCAACCTAGTAAGTCATGATATCGGATGTCAGAGTTGGCGAATGAGTTGCCAAGGTCTTGTTGATTCCTGTAGAGAAGTAGAGGGAAGTCTTTCTCGGTCGGCATGGCCTATAGCTGCAAGATGGATTTTCGCAGCCATGTTGTTGTTAATTGAGATAAATATGAGAATGGCGGTCAATAGAATTGACCAACCTCAAGTGTCCGAAGGTGAAGTGTCCCACATGCGTATAGTGGGGGCTGATGAGAAGTTGGTGACCAAAGTTGGCTTTGCAATGTTTAATGATGGTTTAGCTCGCGAGGTAGTGGTTGCTAGTAGTGTGAAACCAGAGATGAGTCGCGATCAATCGAATCAACTACGTGACCTAAGCTGAGCTGAGGAGCAGAGTTTCGCGAGGGCGTACCTTGTAAAGGGTGTGAAATTAGTCAATAGATGTGAAAGCAGATGTTCTGGTTACCTGATGAGTATAGTTGCCCTGGTAATTACTGGAAGGGTGACGCGGGTCACAATCCCTTGATGAATAGGATTTCGTCAAGTGGCGATTCAGGTTCTAGAGAGTCCAGTGTGATTGAGGTAACGCCAGACTTGCTTGTTTTCATGTGTCTTGATCATTCCAAGATATGGGGAAGTGAGAAGTCTCCACCGAATGTGATGGTCTGGATGTGTCTCTCAGAGGCTATGGTGTTGAGTTACCAGAGTAGGTGCTGGGGCAATGTGTGATTTGCCAGGTGAGCATGTTTTTCTTCCCCTATCAGCATTATAAGCCATTCTAAATTTTGAGAATGAAATTTATTTACGGGGGGGAGGAATGTCATGACCCAGATTTTTGGATGTAGTATCTGCAGGTTTCGGAGTGGTTTTGAGGGTCTCGGATCACATTTCCTGAATAAAATATTTTTTCCTAAATGTTGGGTCTTCAGATCCTCAAATAAGCGAAAATAAAATATTTTCAGGTTCCGTAATGTGACGGGTGGATTATGTTTCTTTCGAGGATCGTGTGGCTAATTCTTGGTAATTTTTTAATTTTTGAAAATTGTAAACCCCAATTTTTTTATAAACATTCCTAACCGTCACCCCCCGCTCTCATTCTCTCATTTCCCTCCCTCTCTCCTCCATTTCTCTCCCTCTCTCTCCCTCACACCTCCGACAGCCGACGGAGTATGTGGTGGGTGAAGCGGTTGGAGCGACGGCAGTGGCGACGGTGAGGATCGAGGGCTTGATCGAGAGTGGCGGCGTGGCGAGGCGGTTCACATTTTTTAGAAGAACTGGCCGTAGAAATGACGATTTCTGTGTAGAATCGATTGCGGTTTCATGTGATTTCTCTGTGGAAGGTAGGAGGATGGATTCCTACCCTCCTTGTGTGATTCCCTCGTGATTTTAAGCCGATTAGGGCAAGGAAGAGCGGGTTTTCTTTATGTTATGGGAAAAATGCATGTTCTCGGTGAGTGATGATTCCCACCATTTTGGGTGGTGTTTCTTCATTAAATTTGTAATGTTGATGGAATGGATGGTGGGGAATGGTTCCCCCTTGCTTTTCTCGAGTTTCCATGCGATTTGGGGCCGAGGTGAGGCCAAGAGTGGGTTTCATTTATTTTTCAGGAAGGTTTAAGCACGTTTTTAGGGTAAGAATGGTTTTGCTGAGTCGAGTGATTTTCCAGGGTTTAAATGGAACCTCCCAGTAGGTAGGAGGGTGGGGAAGAGTTTCCCTTTGTTTTCCCTCTCATGCGGAGCGAGCAGGGTGTAGAACAGGACCCCAAGGCGGGGCTCTCGCTGCGAACTGACAGGAATCGATAGAACGATCACCTGGTTCGATCGACTAAGTGGGCCTATCTGAACAAACTATTTATAGGAAAAATGGTCGACCGACCTAGATAAGGCTGGTCGACGGAAATTCCGTGTTGGTCGACTGACCGGTTGCATCAGCCGACCAATACCCTGCTTGGGCACGTGAGTGTAAGAAATGTGTGGCCTATGAACCAATCATGCACATTAATAATACATTCTGGTGCATTTTTTAAAAAAGGCATTTCATTCATTATGTTCTGGGCACGTGCTTGCACTACATAATGAAGTCCATAGACATATGCAATGACGATTGAATTATAATGAGATCATAATAATGAGATCAATCTTCCATAAACATATGTCTTAAATGTTCCTGGTCAATGGATATTTGATAAGGACATCAAATGTCTGATAGGACCAGTACGAGTTATGCTTGTTCATGCGATGGGGGTGACTGGTCTCATAGTCACATGTGTGGGGACACTAAGGCAAACTTGTAGGTGCTCATTAGGGAATGAGTTCATTAAACTGATCCGATTGAGAATCCCTGGATGGTCATTATACCTAGCTGTCAACCAGGGTATTTGATGGGGACATCAGAGCAAGAGCACTGACATTTTAATTTACATTTGTGTCCTTTAGTTTATTTTTATATCCTTGGGAAAGCATATGTGCAATTCTAAGGCTTTATAAGCCAATTTGTCATTCCCTAAGATTCTTTGGATTTTTGTGCAAAATGTTAGTAGGTCCAACAAGGGGTCCCCCACTCCTTCCCCATTGGTCCACCTAAGCCATAGGGGTTCATGTGGGGCTGGTCAACCATCCTAGGTGGCTTCTAGATGGTTGGACCATTCAAGGGGACAAGTGTTACCAAAAAGTCCACCTTTTCTCCTCCCTTGGTCAAGGCCCCCCCATATATTGTAGTTTAATGTGGTTCCAAACCACAAGGGAGAAAAAGATTTGAACTCCCTCTTTTAGCCCTCCCAATTCTAGATCTAGGGTTATTAGAGTCTTTTTACATTTCTTATAAATAGCTTGTATTTCCATTTTTACTAGAATTAATGAAGTGAAAATTTTGTGAAAAGCTTGGAGCCTCCAAGGAGGGTGCGCCCCTCTCCCCTCTCTCTCTTCTTCCTCCATCATTCCAGGGTGTGAGACCCTTTCTACCTCCCCCTCTCATCCTCTGAGTTCTATTTCTGTCGCCGCCGCCATCGCACCGCTGTCGCGCCGCCGCCATCAATGCCGGAATTCTATCCAAATCAGGATAGAACCTCATCTCTAGAATTTTATCTTTTGTTATTGTTGTCTGATCAAGCCCAAACTTTGAAGGCTTGTTCTTCCTGTCTCCCTTAACCTCCAGTTCAAATTTCGTGTCATTTGGACATCATTTAGTATTTTTCTCTTATTTCTTTTTCCCCCCTGTAATCTACCATTCTGCAGATCCACAGGACAGTGTCACCTATTCATATTTTTCCCACCCCCTTAAAAATTTCCAAAAAATCCACAAAACTTCCTCAGTGTTCCTCACGTTCCCCCGTACCTCCCATAATTTTTGTAGTCCCTGGAAAAATCATTTAGCTCTCGGTCAAAGGTCCGTTTCAAGCAGATCTCCTTCTGTCCTGAGTGTCTGTAAACCGATCCACAGAAAAAACATAGTCTTACAGAGCCTCCCAAGTCTCATCCTTTCGTTGGATCGAGTTGAAAACAATATATGTTGTAGATATGGGAGTCCTCTTTCCAACGCCACCAATCTTGCCTCGATCTAATTTCAGATCTGAGAGAATTAATTTGTGCAGCCGAGGCGTGCAGATCTGTTCCCTGTGCAGGTCTGAAATTATAGTCCGGGAAAAATTTACAAACAAATATCAAAAATCAACTTCAGGAGCTGCCACTCCCAGGAGTCGACCAGGGACGTCCTGCCAACGTTCCAGCCAACGGCACCTCCAGAAGATCTCAGGAAGGCGACGTTCCTTTGGAAGCCGTACCTTGCTGTCCAGCGAGTCAGAATCGAGTCGGCGCAGTACCGAGTCGGCGCAGGACCGAGTCGAACCAGCCGGCCGAGTTCACTCCGGACGCACCTCCGGATTGCTGCCCGTCAACCCAGGGTCGGTCCTCCCGGGCCCACTTGTAGCCCTTTACCTCCCTGTGTGGAGTGGGCAATAAAATTCACTGTTGTAATTAAGTTTTTACCATTGTACCAAGAGTTACCGTAACTGGCCGGGATCGTCTTCCCCACGCCCGGAGCGTGGAGGTAAACTCGTTACCCTCCTCGTATGTATTTGCTTTAGTCATATTTATTCATATATGCCGCTGCATGTGATAGGTTATTAGCCCGTTATATCATTTTTATCACCGTTGCGAGAGAGTGAGTGTGACCCATCCCGTGACTCAATCCGAGTTAATGCAGAAAAGCCGATACCCGAGACTCATTGCCGGTTTCTCAACCTCACACGGTCCATCGTTTCCCTCGCATAGGGACGATCGTGAGCTAGAGTCCCAGGTTGCGTGTCTGTCCCGCATCAATTTGGTATCAAAGCGCCAGTTGAGTCTAGGGTAGTCTTTGTGTCTAAGTCCATAAAAAGCAAAAAAAGTGTCTAAGTCTAGGTATCACATTTGCATACCATTGTTCGGTATATAAAAAGGTGTCACCCGACCGTTAGGTTACGCCTATCGGAGAGGTGAATCACTCGCGTGAGAGGATCTTCGGATCCCCGGACTCCGCCAAGTACCGAATCTTGGTTGTGTCTAGGTGTGTAGTCGAGTCTCATTTCAACTTTATATTTGCATTGCATTTTAAGTTGTGTCTAGGTGCTTGCATTAGTTGGCATAACATTTTGCTTATGAAACAAAACAAAAACAAAAAAGAAAATGGCCTTGCATGTCCATTCCTAGGGATCCATTCCCACCTTTTTGGCAACTATGGCCAACCCATGCCGACCCGTCCAAGGCGATAGGTCCGTGTCCGAGTATATCCAGGACTATGATAAGTACCGGTTTGAATATGGGGTTGTAGAGGAGAGCACCACGACTGTCTTTCAGTTTCGAAGAGGTTTGCGGCTTCACTTCCAAATCAAATGTCTTATCCGTGACGCGTTCTCTCTGGTGCAGTCCTATAAGATCGCTCTGGAGGTCGAGCCATTTGAGTCTCGATTTAATGATGCCCTACAGCGAGCAGATGCTACCCTACGGAGGGTATCCACCTCTCAGCCGAGTCCCGAGTCGGTCTGACCCCCACCCCAGCCGGGGAATCCTTCACCACCCTTGAGAGCTCCGTTACCACCCTTACCTTCCGATCCTCATCTGGAGCCATCATACTTAGAGCCACCTCTTCCCGAGCCACCCGTGTTTCTAACGGGTACACTTTTCATCGCCGAGCCACTTTTTCGCTGGCTCAAGGATGGCTTGATCCCACCTCCTTACCCATCCATGGACCCCACCTTCCCTCTAGTGCCCATCAACTCCTACCACACGACATTCCGGTCTAGTCACCATGTTGATACATTGGGTGACCTTATTTTGGGTTTAGGTTGGCAATGGAAGTTGACGCACTTATTAGCTCGAGGCTTCGACCAACCCACTAGTCGTAGCTTCATCCATCTGGCCATAGGGTCCATTACCTCCGTATGCACCGTGGGTTGTGTCACCACGGAGGTTCTCTTGTTCCTCCCCATGCCGGCCGAGCCCGACTTCATTCCCTTTTATCCAAGAGAGGAATCTTATTTTCTACACATGACCATCGTCCCACCGATCACAATGTATGATGGTGACTATGAATTTCAAACTTGGGACCGTGTCATGGGGGAACCCATATTGAGGGGACACACATTCTTCGATCCCTTCGACCCCTTCCTTAGTGAATCCCTTGACCCACCACATCTCCTCCACTTCTTTGAGGGAGATCACTATCACCCCCTTTCCCCACGGGCCGGGCCATCTACACCCACCAAGCCCGTTCATGATACTCCTACATCCGACTCTCCTAGCCCTTCCAAGTCTCCCAAATCCCATAGAAAGACAATGCATGACTAGGTCATACTTGGACGTCTAGGTGTTCCCCATGCCACCAACCTCCGGTTGCATAACATGCATGCATGGCACACATTCGGGTGTCCAGGTCCACCATCACCTATGCGTAGGTCAGACTAACATTAGGTGTGTCTAGGGTCTTGTGTGTCTGTGCATACATCGAGTTGAGTCGATTTTGTACGCTCGCGTTGTTAGTCCCTTTCGAGTACGAGACTTGTCGGACTTTGGGATCGGTTCTACCTCACATATCGGATTTAGTCACATAAGGGACAAGCGGTGATTCCTAGTGAGTCTTTGAGCCGCTTCCTTCATTTGAGAGTGACCCCACCCCAGAGTGTCCACCTCTAGCCTCATTCCCCAGCAGCGTGTGCATATCGAATCTATACGGGATGAGCAGGTGTCGATTACTTGGAGTGGAGCATACTCCGCGCTTCTAGGTTCGGTGACGCATCCACCGGAGCTACTCGAGCAGCCGCACCCCTTACTCGATGGGGTCAAGTTCTTCCCACCTGGGGAGAATTGATGGGGACATCAGAGTAAGAGCACTGATATTTTAATTTACATTTGTGTCCTTTAGTTTATTTTTATATCCTTGGGAAAGCATATGTGCAATTGTAAGGCTTTATAAGCCAATTTGTCATTCCCTAGGATTCTTTGGATTTTTGTGCAAAATGTCAGTAGGTCCAACAAGGGGGCCCCCACTCCTTCTCCATTGGTCCACCTAATCCATAGGGGTCCATGTGGGGTTGGTCAACCATCCTAGGTGGCTTCTAGATGGTTGGACCATTCAAGGGGACAAGTGTTACCAAAAGTCCACCTTTTCTACTCCCTTGGTCAAGGGGGTGCCCCCCCATATATTGTAGTTTAATGTGGTTCCAAACCACATGGGAGAAAAAGATTTGAACTCCCTCTTTTACCCCTCCCAATTCTAGATCTAGGGTTATTTAGAGTCTTTTTACATTTCTTATAAATAGCTTGTATTTCCATTTTTACTAGAATTAATGAAGTGAAAATTTTGTGAAAAGCTTGGAGCCTCCAAGGAGGGTGCGCCCCTCTCCCCTCTCTCTCTGGTTTCTCTCGTCTTCCTCCACCATTCCAAGGTGTGAGACCCTTTCTACCTCCCCCTCTCATCCTCTGAGTTCTATTTCTGCCGCCGCCGCCGTCGCCATCAACGCCGGAATTCTGTCCAAATCAGGACAGACACATCTCCAGAATTTTATCTTTTGTTCTTGTTGTCTGATCAAGCTCAAACTTTGAAGGCTTGTTCTGCCTGTCTCCCTTAACCTCCAGTTCAAATTTCGTGTCATTTGGACGTCATTTAGTATTTTTCCCTTATTTCTTTTTTCTCTTGTAATATGTCATTCTGCAGATCCATGGGATAGTGTCACCTATTCGTATTTTTCCCACCCCCTTAACAATTTCCAGAAAATCCACAAACATTCCTCAATGTTCCTCACGTTCTCCCCTACCTCCCATAATTTTTGTAGTCTCTGGAAAAATCATTTAGCTCTCGGTCAAAGGTTAGTTTCAGGCAGATCTCCTTCTGTCCTGAGTGTCTGCAAACCGATCCACAGAAAAAACACAGTCTTGCAGAGCCTCCCAATTCTCATCCTTTTGTTGGATCGAGTTCAAACAAATATATGTTATAGATCTGGGAGTCCTCTTTCCAACGCCACTGGTCTTGCCTCGATCTGATTTTAGATCTGAGAGAATTAATTCGTGCAGCCGAGGTGTGTAGATTTGTTCCCTGTGCAGGTCCAAAATTACAGTCCGAGAAAAATTCACAAACAAATATCAAAAATCAACTTCAGGAGCTGCCACTCCCAGGAGTCGACCAAGGACGTCCTGCCAACGTTCAAGCCAAGCGGCGCCTCCAGAAGATCTCAGAAAGGTGACGTTCCTTTGGAAGCCGCACCTTGCTGTCCAGCGAGTCAGAATCGAGTCGGTGCAGTACCGAGTCAGCGCAGGACTGAGTCGGACCAGCAGGCCGAGTTCACTCCGGACGCACCTCCGGATTGCTGCCCGTCAACCCAGGGTCGGTCCTCCCGGGCCCACTTGTAGCTCTTTACCTCCCTGCGTGGAGTGGGCAATAAAATTCACTGTTGTAATTAAGTTTTTACCATTGTACCGAGAGTTACCGTAACTGGCCGGGATCATCTTCCCCACGCTCGGAGCGTGGAGGTAAACTCGTTACCCTCCTTGTAGGCATTTTCTTTACTCATATTTATTCGTATATGCCGCTGCATGTGATATGTTATTAGCACGTTATATCATTTTTATCACCGTTGCGAGAGAGTGAGTGTGACCCGTCCCGTGACTCAATCCGAGTTAATGTGAAAAAGTCGATACCTGAGACTCATTGTCGGTTTCTCAACCGCGCACGGTCCAGCGTTTCCCTCGCATGGGGATGATCACGAGCTAGAGTCCCAGGTCGCGTGTCCGTCCCGCATCAGTATTCTTGTGTTACAGTAGCACAATTGGTCCTTAGACCTGAGTCACCAAGGATGTCTTGCATGAGGACTGTTGTGTCTTGATCACTGACTTATGGATCTTAGCCATTAGGTCCTATATAGTTGGTTTCTCATGCACCGTGGAAGGCTTACGAAGGCAATTGAGTGAACAACAAGGAATCACTCACTCTTGGTATATAACGAAAGAGTGAATGCCCTACGGAACCATACTCGGAAATGCCTAGCTAGGTGGTAACTGGAAAAGGAGTTTTCTAGTTATGATTATCATGAGTATTGGGTTCCAATGAGACAGTACTTAAAGGGTTTGACAGAATTACCATACCCTTGTATTGTTGGGGCATTGATTGAGTGAAGGACTATAGCTGTGTGGTATCTGTCAACAGAAAGGTCCTATTGGGATTAACTCCCCTTATATCTTCTGGAATCATGAGGTAGTGCTTGGTGCTGTTAATGGTCTGAAGGCCCAGTGGAATAACCATTAGATGATTTTTCACAAGTCAAAATTACATTAATTGTATATCATGTGATGATATATAACTAATTAATTTAAATAAGTACAAGAATTGGCTCTTGGCTTAGTGGGCCTGAAAATCGGACTGATATATGGGCCTAGAGGGTCACACACATAAGAGTACTGTTCAGACGAGATGGGTTGTGATTTATAGAACGTATTTGGATTTTTATGAAAAATGCCAAAATTCTATAAATAATTACGACGGACAGAACCCTGGGCCAAGCAACGGAGTCCCCCCTAGCCGCCCTCCCTCTCTGGTTCTATTTCTCCTTGGGGCGCCCCTCTCTCCTCTCTCTCTTCCTTGTTCTGCATGGTGGAATTGAGGTTTGGTCGGCGTGTGGAGATCACGGAGAGGAGCTTGTCTGATTTGAGTGCTCGTGTGGATACTTCTAGAGATCGTGCGCCTGCGCGATTGACATCCCACAGATTCGCCCGATAGATTCACAACCCCGCAAAGGTGAAGAATCTCTTTCCGATTTGGGTTTTTCTGGTATTGATTTCAATCCCAGCACCGATATCTCAAGGAATAGTGTGTTTCCGCGGCGTGTTTGTTGCGATTCCTTTCAGTGGTATCAGAGCCAGGTTCGCTGGCTTGATTGAAATCAAGTTTATGTGTATGTTAATCCCCGTTATCAACCCTAATCTCAGGTTTTCGCAACCATGGCAACCCCATGGGATGGGTGTGTTGAACTCCATGGGATGGAGGTTTTGATCACCAGAGAAGGAGGCCTGGGTGATTGGCGATCGTCAGGGGTGTCTGCGATGAGCTGCTAAGGCCGGTGATGTCGCTGTGCCGCCTGATTTGCTCAGGCCGTGCTCGGTTTCACCGGTGGCATGGCCAGCTTCGTGGCACCCTGACGATCATCTTCACCTTGGTGGTGGCCATGGAGGCGACTGGGGCAGTCGTGCCCTCCTTCTATCAGACCGTCCTGCCAGGATTAAAAGAGGGTTCGCCATGGGTGGCCGCCGGATTTCGTTGAACACACACAAAAAAAAAGTTGTTATGTCTTCTCCGACGTCGGTGGCTGATGGTGGGCTGCCATCTGGCGCTCCCGCGGCGGCCGGCTTATCGACGGTGCCCCCCCTCTTCCTCGGTCCTAGCGGCGCAGCTAGGGTTTGGAACCCTAGCCGTCGCCCACCTCCTATCCGGTGGAGGAGGAGGAGGAGATCACGGGTCCTATCCGGACCTAGGTAGAACCACCGCTGGGATCGGAACCGGATCTGCGACCTCCTTAGCCCTTCTCTCCTTAGGCGGGCAGGCCCTATATTTTATCCCATTTTAAACAAACAGGTTTTAAAAGGGGTTTCAAAATCTGTTTGGGCCTTGGGCGTTTGATTAATTATTTTTAAACTGTTAATGATTGATTAATCAAACCATAAATCTAGAACACCTAGATTATCATGTTTAACAGTATTTAAAAGTGTTTAAATTTCTGTTAAATACATGATAGTGTATTAAATGTTAGAATTTGATTCTAATTAATTTAATATGGGTGTTTATGTGATGATTAACTTTGATAACAGGGAATTTCATGTGCTTATCTATTTGGTTGTGATATTTAATTAGATAAATTATTTAGTTAATTATTTCCTTCAATAATATTATGAATATTGTTGTCAATTAATTGAAATAATGGTTATTTCAAACTTTTATCAATATATATATATATTTAATATATATATTATTGTGATAATATTTTATATGTTTATCACTATATAATGCATGTGATGTGTCATGGTGTGTGATGTGATGATCATGGACTTAGGATTATCATGTCATGATATTTCTAGATGCATGTTTGATGTGATGGTGTCATATATATATATATATATACTCCAAGCTTGTGATTACCCTTTATATATATATATATATATATATATACATATATATTCTTTCATCATTTTTTGAACTTTTCTCCTTCTCTTTTTTCCATTATTTTAAAAAATAATTTCTCTCTTCTTTTCTATTTTTGTTCCCTTTTCTTTCTATTCACTCTTTTTTTTAGTGGGGCTCTTTTTTTTTGCTATAGAATAAAAAAATGAAGGAGAAAGGTACATAACAAAGAGAAAAAAGATAAGAGAGAGAGAATACGTGAGAGGGAAATTAAGAGAGAGGGAGAGAGAAATGAAGAGAGATAGTGAGAGAGAGGGAGTGAATGTGGGACGGGAGAGAGAGGTCTGACCCCTCTCTTTCTCCTTACACATTTTTTTTTCTATTATTCAACTACAGTAGTTAACAGTTAGAGAGAGAAACAAAGAAGGTGAGAGGGATCTGTTCCTTTTTTTTTGTTACACATGATTCACTAGAGAATGAAGAGAGAGAACGGGGTTGAGAGAGAGAGAGAGCACGACGAAGAGAGAGAGACGGGGGAGGTGGGGGGGACGACATCAGTGGCCTGGGAGCCTGTTCGGCATGCTGGAAGGCGTGCCGGCTTGCTATGGGGGAGCCACCCCTCTGCTCGGAGGGGGGGGGGACGCCGTGCTCGACCTGCTCTGAGGAGGGGTGCTGGTCGGGTGTGGAGGCGAGAACTGCTCGCCCGCGCGTCTAGGGACGTCGATCGGCAGGGGAGCTCGCGGTAATCTCTTACTCTGCATGGTGGGTTGGGAAACGTGTGTGGCGATGGTGGGTGATAGGAATGAGGATGGCGGCTGTAGCAGCCCGCTGGCGAAAGGAGGCCGAGCTAGGTATGCTCAATGAGGCGAAGCCAGTTCTCATTGCGGTAGCTCTGTTTCACTTCTTGCCGTTGATGTAGGATGCCGGGGTGCGCTCTCAGTTGCAGGTGGGTGACCTGGAGACCGATGGGATGGGTGGCGCTGCATGGGCATCCCAGAGTGATTGATGGGATGACGACGAGGCCCAGTGATGCCAGTGGTGGTGGCGGTTGGCAACATGGGCACTGCTGTTGAACCTCCAGGTAGAGCAGTCACAGCATCGACGATGGGCATCCGTGAGTTGGCAGTTAGCTGGGTGGAGCATAGGATGGGATGGGGCCATCAGGGATTTTGTGAGGTGGGCAGCGAAGGGAAGGGCTTTAGGCAACTGAGAGTGGGGTGTGGGTGGAGAGGAGGGGTTACGGTGTCTCTACATGCATGGCGATGGGGGGGTGTTGGGTTCTCAGATGAGCAGGGAAAAGAAGGGAATGGGAGAGTGATAAGAGGGGGAGGAGGTGGACGGTGGGTAGGATGGGGCTTCTCACCCTGGGGGCATCTCACCCCATCTCCTTCTCGGAGAAGAGCGCACAAGGCTTCACACCTTAAATGGATAACTTTCCAAAAATTCTATTCAACTCTTTCTTTTGTTCCCACGTGGGGTTACAGGCTTAAATAGAGATAGTGGGGAATGGGAGAGGCTACAACTAGATGGGAGGGGGAATGGACACTTAGGAAACCCAAAGGACTTGGGTTCTTACGAGGGTCCTCATGAGTGCACATTAGTGCATTTTTATAGTTATATATCTATTCCTAATAACAAAAGAAAACTCACTTGGCCCACTTAACACATATCATTTCATGTGGCCCATCAACATAAAACACTTAGCAAATATACTTTCGAGTTGCCGGTGCCGCTTTGACGATCGTCTGTTGTCGCTTGTCGATCCCGTGACGAACCCGTCAAACCCCTCCGCTTGGAGGAGGTTCGACCTCGAACCTCGAACTGCAGGACCTTCGCATGGAGTGGGTAGTGGCGGCGGCGACGGCGGCAGTGAGTGGTGAAGATGGATGGCAGAGGAGGACGAATTTGAAGCTTCGAATGCGGTCTCGCACCCGTCCCCATCTCAAGGATGATGCACCCGAACCTTCAAATTATCCCTTCATGGCGGAGTGGACTTGGTCAATGACCTGACTTGTGAGAACAAGTGAATAACTTGCTCTGATACCATTTGACGTGACACAAAAATCTCCAAGCTTGTGATTGTCCTTTATATATATATATGTATATTCTTTCATCATTTTTTGAACTTTTCTCTTTCTCTTTTTATTTGACCTGACACAAAAATCTCCAAGCTTGTGATTGTCCTTTATATATATATATATATATATATATATATTCTTTCATCATTTTTTGAACTTTTCTCCTTCTCTTTTTTTTCACTTTTTTTTAAAAAATAATTTCTCTCTTCTTTTCTATTTTTGCTCCCTTTTCTTTCTATTCACTCTTTTTTTAGTGGGACTCTTTTTTAGAAAATAATATGGAATGGTTGGGGATGTCCCCATCACCGGCATCCTACATCAACGACAGGAAGTGAAATAGAGCCGCCACAATGAGAAGTGGCTTCACCTCGTCGAGCATACCTAGCACAGCCTCCCTTTGCCGGCGGGCTGCGACAGCCACCGTCCTAATTCCTATCACCCACCATCGCCACACCCATTTCCCAACCCACCATGCAGAGTAAGAGATTGCCGCGAGCTCCCCTGCCGGTCGACGTCCCCGACAAAAAAAAAGAGTCCCACTAAAAAAAAGAGTGAATAGAAAGAAAAGGGAGCAAAAATAGAAAAGAAGAGAGAAATTATATTTTTTTAAAAAAAGTGAAACAAAAGAGAAGGAGAAAAGTTCAAAAAATGATGAAAGAATATATATTTATATATATATATAAAGGACAATCACAAGCTTGGATATTTTTGTGTCACGTCAATTGGTATCAGAGCAAATTCTCAACTTGTCTCTACAAGTTGGTCCGAGGGCGCATATGCATTTAGAGTTACCCGGTGCATCAACCGTGCCCACTAGCGTGGCTTCCTCTCTTTGGTCATATCCGTTCCACTCGGCCCTCCACAAGGGTCCGATCGACCCCCCCCCCCCTTTGACATAATCTTATTTGAGGATCTCCTCTTTGATGGATCATGCCCTAGTGCCTACCTAAAGTGGGAGGCTACCATGGAAAAAGACTTTGATAGGACTATGGTATATGGACCCGCGAGAGTCCGCGTTGCCAAGGGGCGACTTCAGGGTCAAGCCAAGGAAAAGTGGCGGAACATTGTAGGCTTAAGGAATGTTAGGAGACAAGAGCCCATTCACTCATGGGAAGAGATGAAAACCGAAATTAGGAAGATTTTCGTTCCCTGACCTTCCCCCGCCTACTCGAAGAGCCATAGCCCGAGGAGCACTACCACTCCTCCTTTCTCACCCGGCCCGCCTAAGGCCACTCATGTGTCTCAATCGCCACGGCTCTCTACCCACCTAACCCTCACCACCACCAACTCTCCCCAAAACCAAGGGTGACCCATTTCCACCCCTCTATAGTCGGCCGATCCCAAAGGCAAGAGACCCCTAATCGACCCGATTCCCCCCATGAAGGCCGCCACCCCCCACCCACACTCCCTTATCCAACCCACACCCAAACCCAATTGACCTCCACCTCCCCATCTAACCCCACAAGGACCACCACTCCCCAACCCAAAGTCACTCACCCAACCCCCACCATTCAAACCCAAGTGGACCTCGTGTCCACCCCTCCACCGAGGCCCATGACGGCCACCACCCCCCAACCCAAAACCCCTCACCAAACCCATACCCCACAAACCCTCTTGGTCTCCACCACTACCCTTCCATCGTCCCCTAAAAGGGACACACCTCCCAAAACCAATCAACCCAAACCACCTCACCCAACCCACCTTCCACTTCCAACCCTAATCCTACCCCAACCTAGGCCTCCACTACTTCCACTCCCCACCCCAACCCAAGTCTGACCTCGCTCACCACCTCTGTCACGCCCCGAGATTATGCAGCGGAGACTAATCGAGAACGTGAACATCCGGCAAGAGAAGCCTCAAGTGACAATAACAATCAGAGCGGAAAATCACCCACACATAAGATGAATGGAGATAATAAATGATCAAAAATATGACCTTTATTGATAAAAATAATCTAGTATATGATGTTGACCCATTGACTAGCTAGACTCAATAAAGTGAAAATTATATAATTGACTCTTTACTCGACTAGCTACAACTTCTCTCGAACCGTCAATCACTCCCGGATCCATCACTTGAGTAATCTGAATCCGACCCGCTAAAATTTCCTAAAAAAGATTGGGAAAAGTAGGTATGAGCACATATGCCCAGTAGGTATCTTTGTATCAACATGAAGGCAATGTTTAAGTAATTAACATTTTTACTTTAGAGTGTAAGATAAAAAGAAAATGCGGTAAATCACACGTATTAAACAAAGTGACATAATAGCATGATAAGATCACGATGTAGGACGAATGGTGATAGATGAGCAGGATTCAAGTAACAATATATCAAGAATGTAACTTAGCCTTTCACGAATGAGCATGCTTGCATGTAACGAGAATGCACTTTCACTTTCCACTTTTCATAACCATAAAGGCTATGCACTGGAATGTCATGTAATCAAGCATGAAATAATTCAATCAAGAGAGAGCCTCGTGAGAATTCGTGAATTTCACTTATTTATAAAGAAAGTACTCCCAGTGCAATGCGACGCCAGTAGCATCATACCCCATGGTTTATAGTATGTTTCTGATAATCAGCCGAGGGGACTAGCATAGAGCCCTTGGACACAATCAGTGCCCGAACTGCATCTTCACATATAAATCAAGTTACTTCCACGAGTATACCAATAAAGTATGGCCAATAATGTAACAAGTTCAACTATAGTATCACAATAGCAATACCAAGGTAAGAATGCTTCTAGTAAGAATATGGAAGTTCAAAGATTTGAGTTAGAACTAGGCTATGCTATGAAGAAAATTCAACAGCATAACGACACATTCTTTTCTTTTCATAAATTATAAATATCTTAATTGACAAGTGTTAAGATCCAAGCAACCATCAGACCAGCTAGGAACTTGGAAAACCCAACCTAAAGGTCAAACCTCGGGTTAGACAGGATCAGGAATAAAGTGGTCGTTTACTGGACCGTTTAATGAAGAAAGCGGTCAGAGTCTAGACCATTTCATAAATAGAGTCGACGCATGAAAAAGAAGTGCCGACGTAGTGAACCCTTTTGGAGCTTTGCGGTCGTGGCAGGGCCGCTTGGTACCTTTTAGCGGTCTAGTGAAGGGCCGCTAACAGAATCTGGCAGTCAACCATAGGGCCGCTAAGATCCAGAACACATAAAACACCGGTAAAGTGCTTTCTAGACAATTGACTTTGTTGGTACAACCAGCTCGGCATCCTAGTGGGAATCTCAGGCTCGCAGAGTCTTACGGAGGCCTTGAATCATAATCCCCTAGTCCGATAGAAGGAATATCCGGCGGAGAGGTTCATAAGTTCAAGAGAGTGTGCCTATAAGTGCAAAGTGTAACAAATGACATCGTATCAGAATACGTGCCATGTACTTAAGAAAATGACTGATAGATAAGAAGAGATCATGAAAAATAGCGACTAAATCCACCAGTAAAATGAATTCATCTATCATTTGAAATATGGATTTAATACAAGAGTATAGTGTTTGGCATGAAACTAACTTAAGTGAAAAATAATTTCTAAGTATTTGTGACACATGAAATCTACTAGAATAAACCATCCATAGATCCAAGTTTATAGATATAATATTTAAAACAAGGATAAAACCTGATTATCTAGGCTTACCTTATGATAAATAAGGTTATTCTTGATTATGTTTTGGGTTAACAAAAATACAGAAACTCAGAAAATGAAAATGGTCTGGGGAAGACCGTTTTATGTGCCTTAGCGGTCAATCGTAGGGCCGCTAGGGTTCTCAGGCGGTCTCAGGAAGACCATTTCTTTCTGTCTACTGTAAGCAGCAATAAAAACTGAAATATGGCTAAGCTAAGGTAGATGGATGCATAGTAAAATGTGCCAACAGGTCAGTAAGGTCTGATAACATCATATTAAGACATGGAGATGCATGGTTAATCAAGATTTATTACTTTCATTATTAAAGGTATGAACTATGCATGCTATGTTAACCCTATATCCGCAGTTAAAATAAAACATGACATACTCCGAGTGCAATGCATGAAATCGACTGCAACTTGAGAGCTTTTACTCTTAAGATCATATTTAAGCCATTCATGAGATAACCTACCTCTGTTCTGGGCTTTAGAATTCGAATTTAGGGTTGGAAGTCAACCTAGTTTCTGCTTGTTCAGAACCGAAACAGCAACTTCGTGGCCTTCTAACTTCTGATTCTCTTCACCAAATATCACGAAATTTTAAGGGTAAGAAGAGGGTACTAACAGGAACAGATAACTCTAAAGAACCTCTATCTAATTACTTTTTTTAGGGCTTCTAATTTTCTGTTCAATCTGGCCCGATCGCATAGGTTCTTGGGTTACTTGTACCAAACCAGCGACTGTGGATGCCTCTAACTCCTTGTGGGCTTGATCTCCTAGAACAAAATTTTGAGGGCAGTTAAACCTTAGTATTGTGAACCAAATATTCTAAAGAACCTACCTCAGATAAAGCTTCCTTACCTTAGTTCCACGCGAGCCAAATGTAAGGGTCGCACATGTGAAACTTGGGATCTATTTATAGGGTTAGCTAGGGTTTCATGGATTGGAACGAATCTAGAGTCCTATTTAGGGTTTCAATTCGATCCTCTAGCATTCTAGACTCTTCTAACTAAGGGATAGAATCAATCTTGAGTGATTAGGATGCCAAAGTTCCCATCTTTCCTTGCCTTCTTCCATTCACAGAGTCTGCAGAGCTTAGCGGTCTAGTCTAGACCGTTTTCAATCCCCAAGCGGTGGCCCGATAGACCGTTTTTGGCTTTGGGCGCCGAATTTGAAACATTTCAAACTCTTTGATATATATCTGTTGATTTATCCAGTAATTGGTATATTTAACCCCTTAATTTCATAAATATCCTATTTTAAGCTTCTAGAATGTGGGCCAAACCTTGTGGGCTTGGATTTGGGTCATTTGGGCTAAATTAAAAGGGCCAAGTCCATTAATAGATATATGACCTTATTATTTAATTAATCGATTCATTAATTCATTTAATAGCCCATTAAGCTTGAATTAATTATATTTAACTCTAGAAAATGTCATAAAATTCCAAAAATACTTTATATAAAATTCTGGGGTATTACACCCTCCCCCACTTAAGAGAATTTGGTCCCCAAATTTATAACATGAGTTTTTTTTTATGGAGGGTGTGTGTGTATATTTTAAATTTGTTAATGAACTACACTAAAATTTAAAGTAATGTGAATAGGTTAAGATGGTACCTTTAATTATTTTACCTTTCTCGTCTAGAATGGCATTTAGTCGACCTCGTTTCCCGCGTCTATTGTTATCCCTCGAAGATTGTTCCTTTATGAGAGGACACATGGGCAAGCGATGTTCCCGACTTCCACATTTGAGACAAGCGCCAAGATGCTTCCAACACTCTTCAGTCGAGTGCCCAAATTTTTCATAAAATGAGCAAGCCGTGGCGACTTGCGTTCCTTCTTCTTCCTTAACTCTTTTATTCTTTCTGTTGCCCTTTTTATTTCTTTTTCCATTACCGTTCCCATTGCTGGACCTCTTATTGTGACGGGGTTCATCCTCATCCGCTTCTCTCTCCTCTCGCCTGTCATGTTTTCGGCTCGACCTTTCTTCCTTCCCTCAAAGCTTTTCCACCTTCTCCAGGGTTCTTTCACATAGATGTGCCCGTTGAACCATTTCTGTATACGTGCGGATATTTTGAGACCCAAGTTGCTGAATAAATCCGGGCCTTAAACTGTCCATAAATCGGTTGGCTTTTAATAGATCTGTGCTTACTAGATGCTGAGCATAGGGTGCTAGCCGAGAGAATTGCAATTCATATTCTACCACCGTCATCATGCCCTGACATAGTGACACGAATTCTGCTGCCTTCCTCTCCTTGACATGTTCGGAGAAGTACTTTGCTCTGAAGAGGGTGAGAAATCCCTCCCAAGTGTGTGGTGCGTCTGCAAGTGGTGCTGGAATAGACTTCCACCATGTACGTGCATCCTTATTGAGTTGGAATGTGGCAAGATAAACTTTCTCTTGGTCGGTGCATTGCATGACATCAAATATTCTATTCATTTCATCGATACAATTCTCTGCCTCGTCAAGATTAGAGGATCCAGAGAATCGTGGAGGATTTAGACTCCGAAAATTGCTGTGTAAGTTACCCGCGCCAGCTCTTGCGCCAGTTTGGGACACGGTTTGGAGAGCTTGGGTAAGACCCGCAACAGTTTGTTGCATCTTATTCCAGTTGACATGGTTTTCCATTGAGAAAATAAGGTACCTGAGAAAGAGGAATGATTTGTTAATTCCTATAGAATTTAAAGGGAGTTAGCTTAGAGATATGTTCAAAATAACTATCTCATCCCGGCTCTACCCAAATCTCACATAGGTTCGGAATTCTTTCCTACTTCATAGATATGGGTCCTTAACCTTGGACTTGACCTATGACATGACATCTTCCAAGGACTTTCTTAGGCCTAGACTCTGATACCACTTTAACTATCACGCCCCGAGATTATACAGCGGAGGCTAATCGGGAACGTGAATAGCCGGCAAGAGAAGCCTCAAGTGACAATAACAATCAGAGTGCAAAATCACACACACATAAGATGAATGGAGATAATAATTGATCAAAAATCTGACCTTTATTGATAAAATAATCTAGTACATGATGTTGACTCATTGACTAGCTAGACTCAATAAAGTGAAAATTACATAATTGACTCTTGACTCGACTAGCTACGGCTTCCCTCGAACCATCAATCACTCCCGGATCCATCACTTGAGTAATCTAAATCCGACCTGCTAAATTTTCCTGAAAAAGATTGGGAAAAGTAGGTATGAGCACACATGCCCAGTAGGTATCTTCGTATCAACATGAAGGTAATGTTTAAGTAATTAGCATTTTTGCTCTAGAGTGTAAGATAAAAAGAAAATGCGGTAAATCACACGTATTAAACAAAGTGACATAATAGCATGATAAGATCACGATGTAGGATGAATGATGATTGATGAGCAGGATTCAAATAAGAATATATCAAGAATGTAACTTGGCCTTTTACGAACGAGCATGCTTGCCTGTAACAATAACACACTTTCACTTTTCACTTTTCATAACCATAAAGGCTATGCACTGGAATGTCATGTAATCAAGCATGAAATAATTCAATCAAGAGAGAGCCTCGTGAGAATTCGTGGATTTCACTTATTTATAAAGAAAGTACTGTCAGCGTAATGCGACGCCAATAGCATCATACCCCATGGTTTATAGTATGTTTACGACAATCAGCCGAGAGGACTAGCATATAGCCCTTGGACACAATCAGTGCCCGAACTACATCTTAACGTATAAATCAAGTTACTTCCACGAGTATACCAATAAAGTACGGCCAATAATGTAACAAGTTCAACTATAGTATCACGATAGCAATACCAAGGTAAGAATGCTTCTAGTAAAAATATGGAAGTTCAAATATTTGAGTTAGAACTAGGTTATGCTTTGAAGAAAATTCGGCAGCATAACGACATATTCTTTTCTTTTCATAAATTATAAATATCTTAATTGACAAGTGTTAAGTTCCAAGCAACCATCAGACCATCTAGGAACTTGGAAAACCCAACCCAAAGGTCAAACCTCAGGTTAGACAGGATCAAGAATAAAGCGGTCGTTTACTGGACCGTTTAATGAAGAAAGCAGTCAGAGTCTAGACCGTTTCATAAATAGAGTCGACACATGAAAAAGAAGTGTCGACGTAGTGAACCCTTCTGGAGCTTTGCGGTCGTGGCAGGGCCGCTTGGTACCTTTTAGCAGTCTAGTGAATGGCCGCTAAAAGAATCTGGCGGTCAACCATAGGGTCGCTAAGATCCGTAACACATAAAACACCGGTAAAGTGCTTTCTAGATAATTGGCTTTGTTGGTACAACCAGCTTGGCATCCTAGTGAAAATCCCAGGCTCGCAGAGTCTTACGGAGGCCTTGAATCATAATCCCCTAGTCCGATAGAAGGAATATCCGGCGGAGAGGTTCAAACGTTCAAGAGAGTGTGCCTATAAGTGCAAAGTATAACTAATGACATCGTACTGGAATACGTGCCATGTACTTAAGAAAATGACTCATAGATAAGATGAGATCATGAAAAATAACGATTAAATCCACCAGTAAAACGAATTCATCTATCATTTGAAATATGGATTTAATACAAGAGTATAGTGTTTGGCATGAAACTAACTTAAGTGAAAAATAATTTCTAAGTATTTGTGACACATGAAATCTACTAGAATAAACCATCCATAGATCCAAGTTTATAGATATAATACTTAAAACAAGGATAAAACCTGATTATCTAGGCTTACCATATGATAAATAAGGTTATTCTGCATTATGTTTCGGGTTAACATAAATACAGAAACTCAAAAAATGAAAACGGTATGGGGAAGACTGTTTTATGTGCCTTAGAGGTCAATCGTAGGGCCGCTAGGGTTCTCAGGCGGTCTCAGGAAGTCCGTTTCTTCCTGTCTACTGTAAGCATCAATAAAAATCGAAATATGGCTAAGCTAAGGTAGATGGATGCATAGTAAAATGTGCCAACAGGTAAATAAGGCCTGATGACATCATATTAGGACATGGAGATGCATGGTTAATCATTATTTATTACTTTGATTATTAAAGGTATGAACTATGCATGCTAAGTTAACCCTATATGCACAGTCAAAATAAAACATGAAATACTCCGAGTACAATGCATGAAATCGACTGCAACTTGAGAGCTTTTACTCCAAAGATCATATTTAAGCCATTCATGAGATAACCTACCTCTGTTCTGGGCTTTAGACTTTGAATTTAGGGTTGGAAGTCAACCTAGTTTCTGCTTGTTCAGAACTGAACCAGCAACTTCGTGGCCTTCTAACTTCTGATTCTCTTCACCTAATATCACGAAATTTTGAGGGTAAGAAGAGGGTACTAACAGGAACAGATAACTCTAAAGAACCTCTATCTAATTACCTTTTTTAGGGCTTCTAATTTTCTGTTCAATCTGGCCCGATCGCATAGGTTCTTGGGTTACTTGTACCGAACCAGCGACTGTGGATGCCTCTAACTCCTTGTGGGCTTGATCTCCTAGAACAAAATTTTGAGGGCAGTTAAACCTTAGTATTATGAACCAAATATTCTAAATAACCTACCTCAGATAAAGCTTCCTTACCTTAGTTCCACGCGAGCCAAATGTAAGGGTCGCACATGTGAAACTTGGGATCTATTTATAGGGTTAGCTAGGGTTTCATGGATTGGAACGAATCTAGAGTCCTATTTAGGGTTTCAATTCGATCCTCTAGCATTCTAGACTCTTCTAACTAAGGGATAGCATCAATCCTGGGTGATTAGGATGCTAAAGTTCCCATCCTTCCATGCCTTCTTCCATTCACGGAGTCTGCAGAGCTTAGCGGTCTAGTCTAGACCATTTTCAATCCCCAATCGGTGGCCCGATAGACAATTTTTGGCTTTGGGCACCGAATTTGAAACATTTCAAACTCTTTGATATATATCCGTTGATTTATCCAGTAATTGATATATTTATCCCCTTAATTTTGTAAATATCCCATTTTAAGCTTCTAGAATGTGGGACAAACCTTGTAGGCTTGGATTTGGGTCATTTGGGATAATTAAAAGGGCCAAGTCCATTAATAGATATAATACCTTATTATTTAATTAATCAATTCTTTAATTCATTTAATAGCCCATTAGGCTTGAAATAATTCTATTTAACTCTAGAAAATCTCAGAAAATTTCAAAAATACTTTATATAAAATTCTGGGGTATTACAACCGCGGGTGCGCCATGCGCCAGCTATCACCAAACCACCCACCGTAGATCCTCCTACCCCATTGGCATTAGAAGAAGTGGCCCACACACTTGGCTACGTGGGGACAAATGCCCCTCCGGACCCTATCCCCACCATGGAGACACCCATGTCCAAGTTGAAGGAGAAGCCTCGCACGGTGGTCTTCACCCTACACCACCCTCTCTAGTTGGGGCCGAGATCATCTTAGGCGAACCCCCTGTTAATTGTCTAAGTGAGAGCCCAATTAGAGAGATCACGGCCCATGTTTGCTCTCTTATGGAGCAAAACGTCCCTATAGTGCCCTTCTCCTATCGCACCACCATCCAATCATCCTACCAAGTAGAGACATTAGGGGATCTTCTTAAGGGCTTAGCATGGCAAATGAAGTCGACCGACATGTTGACCATAGTGGCCAACCAACCTAGGAGCCTTGACCTCCTACACCTATGTGTCGGGTCTATCACCTCGATTTGCACCGTTGGTTGCTACACTAGCGACCTCCTTATATTCCTCCCCACACCCGATGAGCCCGACCTTATCCTCAAATTGGAGTTCCTCATATCGGGTAAAAAGCCAAGCCATCCCCTCATGGCCAACCCACCCACCAAAGACTTCGGCCCAATCATTTCATTAGAGGAGGATGATCCACCACCATATTGTAAGGACTTTGAGGTTGATGAGATGAACTTAGTGCTCCTTTCCCCCGGGTACACTTATGTTGATCCTTTTGACCCCTCCCAATGGGAGCCCGGAACCCATGTGGCCCACCCGTATCGCTTACCACCCACTCCTTCCTACCTCCACCCACCATGTTGGACCAAGCCCACCTCTTCCAAGTACCGGGCGACACGAGGGAAACCATGACCAAGAAATATCTACACCTAGAGAACAAGGAAGTGCGTCTCCCCATGATGTCCACCTTCCTAGACCCCTTCGACCCTTTTGAATGGAAGCTCCAATGCCAAACCATACCCCTACACATCGAAGTCATTTCCGGGTTAGGAAAGCATTTGTCTTGACACACCGCATCATTCGGCATGGTTAGAAGGTTAGGCCATCCCACACATATCACTTTAGGTAGGATGTATGGCTGGTCTACCTTCGGATGTGCCGGTCCTCCCCCACCCATTATCGTCACCACGATGGATCTAGTACATGATAGGTACCTACATGGATGCCCTGGCCCCCCGACATTTGCATTCATGCATGATAGAGTCACCTATGAATGCCCCGGCCCACCCAAGTTTGTCAGAGACACTGTAAAACCAACACATGATACGTCCACATTTGGTTGTCCTGGTCTACCCTTGCACTCAATAGACTTCACACCCACACCACATCATAGTGCATGGCATACACATTCAAGCAAGCATCTAGCAACGAGCGGTGAGGTTCATGATGAGCGAGTAAAAGCTCGCAAGCGCAACTTGGAGTGGCTCTACCCTAGGGAGACCTCCAAATCAAGGGCACGAGGAATTGGACCTTCCCAAGTTTCGAGTGGCTTTGGCAACACGGCTTATAGGTTGGACTTACCGATGGGTTCTGGGATATACCCCACTTCCCACGTGGCAGACCAGACACCCTATAAGGGCACCGCGGTGGATCCTAGAGAGCGCCTCGAGCCTATACCCTCCTTTGAGAGAGACACCCTCGAAGAGCCTCCACATATCAGCCTGAGAGCCCAACGTGTGCACACGGAGGCAATACTAGGCAATCAGGGTTCCATCGCCGGCAAGAGAGTGTGCCCGAGCCACCTTGAGAGGATGAAGGACCGTCCCCTAGTTGCGGAGGTAGGGTTGAGTTGGGAGATCGTGCTTTGCCCGAAGCTATTTTGGTGTGCCGCCACCCTGGTGGACCCATACTCGACGGATCTCGTTGCTCGCCAATAGTGCTCCATCATGTTCGTCACATTTTTCTTAGTCATGGCATGTAATTTTTATATTTTCTTTGAGTCATAATTGTGTAATTATCTTTTTATTTGAGTCAAGTACCTAGGTTAGTGAGTCATCTACCTAAGTTAAGTGTCATTCGATTGATTAGTTTGGTTAAATAGGCCCAATTAAGTGGGCTAGGCCCAAGGGAGCCCTTCATAGGACTAGTCTGGTCAATGTGTCATTTGTTCAGGGGTATTCTGGTCATAGGAGTTATGTGAGTCTATAAATAGCCCCCTCCCCTCTCTCATTTGTAACCTTTTATGATCAATGAAAATTTGAGTAAAATTCCACTAAAAAAAAGAGTGAATAGAAAGAAAAGGGAGCAAAAATAGAAAAGAAGAGAGAAATAATTTTTTTTAAAAAGTAAAAAAAAGAGAAGGAGATAAGTTCAAGAAATGATGAAAGAATATATATATATATATATATATATGTGTGTGTGTGTGTGTGTGTGTGTGTGTGTGTGTGTGTGTGTAAAGGACAATCACAAGCTTGGAGATTTTTGTGTCACGTCAAAAAAAAAAGGAGAAAAGTTCAAAAAATGATGAAAGAATATATATATATATATATATATATATATATATATATATATATATATATATATATATATATATATATATAAAGGACAATAACAAGCTTGGAGATTTTTATGTCACGTCAGCCAGGGTGTGCTCTCAGTTGCAGGTGGGCGACCTGGACACCGGTGGGATGGGTGGAGCTTCATGGGCAGCCCAGAGTGATTGACGGGATGACGACGAGGCCCAGTGATGCCAGTGGTGGTGGCAGTTGGCAACATGGGCACTGCTGTTGAACCTCCAGGTAGAGCAGTCAAAGCATCGATGACGGGCGTCTACGAGTTGGCAGTCAGCTGGGTGGAGCACAGGATGGGATGGGGCCAGCAGGGATTTTGTGAGGTGGGCAGCGAAGGGAAGGGCTTTAGGCAACTGAGAGTGGGGTGTGGGTGGAGAGGAGGGGTTACGGTGCCTCAACATGCATGGCGATGTGGGGTGTTGGGTTCTCAGATGAGTAGGGAAAAGAAGGGAATGGGAGAGTGAGAAGAGGGGGAGGAGGTGGACGGTGGGTAGGATGGGGCTTCTCAACCCGGCGGCATCTCACCCCATCTCCTTCTCGGAGAAGAGCGCACAAGGCTTCACACCTTAAATGGATAACTTTCTAAAAATTCTATTCAACTCCTTCTTCTGTTCCAACGTGGGGTTACAGGCTTAAATAGAGATAGTGGGGAATAGGAGAGGCCACAACTAGATGGGAGGGGGAATGGACACTTAGGAAACCCAAAGGACTTGGGTTCTTACGAGGGCCCTCATGAGTGCACATTAGTGCAATTTTATATTTATATATCTATTCCTAATAACAAAAGAAAACTCACTAGGCCCACTTAACACATATCATTTCATGTGGCCCATTAACATAAAACACATAGCAAATATACTTTTGAGTTGTCGGTGCCGCTTTGACGATCGTTTGCTGTCGCTTGTCGATCCCGTGACGAACCAGTCTCTTTTTATCCGGTTTGTACATTCTATCCCCCTCCCATTATGTACTCCCCTTGATATAAATCAAGGTTTCCTATAATTATTTGATGTACAATTTATGGGCCTGCGTTCCTTATTTTTTGTATCATGTAATTTTGGAAGTGGACCTACTGAGGAGAGTGGACCACCTGGGAGGGCCCTTTGGAGGAGACGACTTCAGCAAATGCATGTGATGCCAGGCTTGTTGTGTTCTCCATAGGATGTGCATTGCCGTTTGGCTCTAGTGATTCCACATTAGAATTAGAAGTCCATGATCATCCATCTTTCATATTAACATATATGTGATATATGTGGTATGTGCTACTAGATACGTATTTCTATACGAGTATATATATGATACTTCAAATCGGAATATATTTATGTAGCACATATATTCCTTTAATGAGACCAAAAAGAAAGTCTCAAATACCCTCATGCAAATTTAAGTTGTAAACGTGAGTTATTAAGAATATACCACGTAGCCCACCATCGTTATAGACCTAAGATAGATCTTTATTTCAAACGAGTTTGTTGTGCTACCACAAGGCTCATTTAATTTAAGGATTAATCTAAGTCTATGGCATGATGATGCCTTTAAGAGAGAGAGATAAATGTTGTAGCTTTGTTGTGTTACCACAAGGGCTATAACACCAATCTATGCTTTCTACGTAATGATGGATTAACTTAACTAGATCACATTGATTTGTTGTGTTACCACAAGGTCATGGTGATTTAGGGGCTGAACTTGATCAGATATTACAAAAGTTGCAAGTATGATCAAGAGTTGATTGCCTAAGGAACATGATGTGATTTGTTGTGCTACCACGAGGTCACATGCATGATGTCCCTAGGATTCTGATCCCCACTAAGAGAGTGTCATACTCTCTTGTTTTGTGTAATTGAGGGTTGCACAGATCATCAAAAAATAGTGGGAGCAAAATCTAGATTAAAGACCTTATCCAGATTTCTGTTTGAACCATCTGCTTATTATCTCTATATTCTCTTGTAGGCCGCTATGTCATCCGCTAATCCTCTTCATGGCATACTTGATGCCAATAAGCTCACTAGACCCAATTATTCAGATTGGCTCCGAAACCTGAGGATAGTCCTTAGGTGTGAAAAACTAGCGTATGTCCTTGATGAGGAAGACCCTGTTGAGCCTAGGGTAAATGCTAGTGAAGAAGAATTACTTGCATATGAGAATTGGAAGGAGGATTCTATCAAGGTCCAATGTTATATGCTTGGATCCATGTCTAATGACCTACAAAGACAACATGAAAACATGGATGCTAAGAAGATTCTGGTCCACCTCAAAGAGTTATTTGGGGAACAGAGTCGAACAGAACGATATGAGATATCGAAGAAACTATTCAAGACCTGCATCACTGAGGGCGGTCTTCCTTGAGAGGGAATATCTCCTTAAGGAAGACAATGGGAGCAAGATAGATCTGGAAGAAGTTCCAGAAACACAAACCAACAGTAACACTACTGATGAGCCCTCAACTCAGGAACCTATTCAGTCATATACACAGAAGGTTTGAAGGTTAGATAGAGTACCAAGGCAGCCTGATAGATATGTTGGACATATCATTGATGGTAAGCGAAAGGTACACTATAATGAGGATGACGATCATCAGACCTATCAAGAAGCCGTTAGTGGCCTTGACTCTGGGAAATGGTAGGAAGCGATGAATTCTAAGATTCAATCTATGTATACTAACCAAGTTTCGAACTTGGTATATCTGCCAGAAGGTGTAGTACCTATTGGTTGCAAGTGGATCTTCAAAAGGAAGATCGGCGCAGATGGACATATTGATACTTACTAGGCAAGACTTGTAGTGAAAGAGTATCGTCAAACACAAGGAGATGACTATGATGAAACGTTTTCGCCAGTTGCCATGATAAAATCAATCAGAATTCTTCCTGCCATAACTACATACTATGACTATGAAATTTGGCAAATGGATGTTAAGACTACGTTTCTTAATGGTAACCTTCAAGAAGAGGTGTATATGATACAACCTGAAAGTTTTACATCCATAGAACATCCAGATAAAGTATGCAAATTGCAGAGATCCATTTATGGTTTGAAGCAGGCTTCCTGAAGGTAGAATATGAGATTTGATGAGATGATCAAATCTTATGACTTTGTTAGGAACGAAGATGAACCTTATGTATACAAGAAAGTCTATGGGAGTGCAGTGACCTTTCTAGTGCTTTATGTTGATGACATCCTACTCATTGGGAATGATGTAGGAATGCTATCAACAGTAAAAGCATGGTTATCCAAGAACTTCTCCATGAAAGATTTGGGAGAAGCATCCTATGTCCTAGGGATAAGGATCTATAGGGATAAATCCAAGAGGATGCTAGGTCTATCCCAATCAATGTACATAGATTCCATTGTCAAAAGGTTTGGCATGGGAAATTCCAAAAGAGGTCTCATACCGATGAGACATGGAATTTATCTCTCTAAGGATATGTCTCCCAAGACATCAGATGAGAGAGCATACATGAGTAGAGTTCCTTATGCTTCGGCAATAGTACTAGGCCTGATGTGGCACATGTCTTGAGTGTCACAAGTAGATATCAGGCAGATCCAGGTGAATAACACTGGAAGGCTGTGAAATGTATCCTTAGATACTTGCGAAGGACTATGGATGTATTTCTAGTTTATGGAGGAGATGATTTGAGGTTTTGAGGATATACTGACTCAAGCTTCCAATCAGATAAGGATGACAGTAAATCCATGTCAGCTTTTGTATTCATGTTGAATGGAGGTGCAGTGAGCTAGAAAAGTTCTAAGCAAGAAACTACTGCAGATCGACAAATGAAGCCGAAGACATTGTAGCGGCTGAAGCGGCCAAGGAGGGAGTGTGGATGAATAAGTTCATCTCAGAGCTTGGTATAGTCCCAAGCGTTTCAGATCTTGTCCCATTACTGTGTGACAATAATGGGGCAATTGCTTAAGCTAGAGAGCCACAGTCTCATCAGAAGTCAAAGCACATTCTGAGACGCTTTCACTTGATCAGGGAGATCATCGCCAAAGAGATATAGTTGTAGAAAAGGCTTCTTTAGATGATAATATAGCTGATCCCTTGACTAAATCTTTTTCTCAAAATGTATTTGAGCGTCACCTAAGGTCCATGGGTATTCGACATGTAGGTGATTGGCTATAGTCCAAGTGGGAGAATGTAACAAATGTGTGGCCTATGAGCCAATCATGCATGTTAATAGTACATTCTGGTACATTTTTTTAAAAAAGGCATTTCATTCATTATGTTTTGGGCATGTGGCTGCACTACGTAATGAAGTCCATAGACATATGCAATGAAGATTGAATTATGATGAGATCATGATAATGAGATCATTCTTCTATAAACATATGTCTTAAATGTTCTTGGTCAATGGATATTTGATAAGGACATCAAATGTCTGATAAGACCAGTACGAGTTATGCCTGCTCATGCGATGGGGGTGACTAGTCTCATAGTCACTTGTGTGGGGACACTAAGGTAAACTTGTAGGTGCTCATTAGGGAATGAGTTCACTGAACTGATCCGATTGAGAATCCATGGATGGTCATTATACCTAGCTGTCAACCAGGGTATTATTGTGTTGCAGTAGCACAGTTGGTCCTTAAACCTAAGTCACCAAGGATGTCTTCCATGAGGACTATTGTGTCTTGATCACTGACTTATGGATCTTAGCCATTAGGTCCTATATAGTTGGTTGCTCAGACATAGTGGAAGACTTGCGAAGATAATTGAGTGAACAACAAGAAATCACTCACTCTTGGTATATAACGAAAGAGTGAATGCCCTATGGAACCATACTTGGAAATGCCTGGCTAGGTGGTAACTAGAAAAGGAGTTTTCTAGTTATGATTATCATCAGTATTGAGTTCCAATCAGACATTACTTAAAGGGTTTGACATCAATGCCATACCCTTGTATTGTTGGGGCATTGATTGAGTGAAGGACTATAGTTGTGTGGTATCTGTCAACAGAAAGGTCCTATTGGGATTAACTCCCCTTATATCTTCTAGAATCATGAGGTAGTGCTTGGTGATGTTCATGGTCTGAAGGCCCAGTGGAATAACCATTAGATGATTTTCCATAAGTCAAAATTGCATTAATTGTATATCATGTGATGATATATAACTAATTAATTTAAATAAGTATAAGAATGGGCTCTTGGATTAGTGGGCCTGAAAATCAGATTGATATTTGGGCCTAGAGGGTCACACACATAAGAGTACTGTTCAGACGAGATGGGTTGTGATTTATAGAACATATTTGGATTTTTATGAAAAGTGTCAAAATTCTATAAATAATTGCAATGGGGTAGAACCCTGGGCCAAGCAACGGAGTCCACCCTAGCCGCCCTCCCTCTCTAGTTCTATCTCTCCCTGGGGCGCCCCTCTCTCCTCTCTCTCTTCCTTATTCTGCATGGTGGAATTGAGGTCTGGTCGACGTGTGGAGATCATGGAGAGGAGCTCGTCTGATTCGAATGCTCGTATGGATACTTCTGGAGATTTTGCACCTGCGTGATTGACATCCCATAGATTCACATGGGAGATTCACAACCCTGCAAAGGTGAAGAATCTCTTTCCTATCCGAATTTCTCTCGTATTGATTTCAATCCCAGCACCGATATCTCGAGGAATCGCGTGTTTCGGGTACGTGTTTGCTGCGATTCCTTACAGTGGGTGCCGTCCCACCTGGGAGTGGTGGAGAGCTTGACCTGGAGTGATAGTTTTAGGCTGGTTTCTGTAGGCCCTCCCACTGTGGCGGCTTGAGTCCAAGCCCGGGGGAAAACCAGCTAGAGGGCCTGACGTAGCATGATTAGTCAATGTGTGCACACGTGGTTGGGGGCTTTTGGACTCGTGCTGACGAGTGTGAGCCAAACTAGTCCTTGTTCTTTGGTTACTTGTACGGTGTCTCAATTTTTGCATGGGGCGAGTAGGGAGACACCTGAGGCTGCGGACTAAGTCGTCAGTGGACGCATCTGACCTTACTTCTAGTGGGTAGTTCTCCTGTCACTTGAGACGTAGTTTCTCCTGTCTCTCGAGAGTCTGGTTTCTGATAGTGAGATCGTGTTACTCTCGACAGTCTAGACTGTATTCCCTTTGGCACCTAGATAGAGTTACCCCGAGAGTTATAGGCGTGTTATGGTTTAGCGGTTACATGAGGGTGATTCTTTCGATACTCAGGGCATCCAGTAGTCTATATAAGGTTTACATGACCAGTAGCTTAGTTGTGTTTATTTATTGTTGTTAGTCCTGTTTTCCTTTTGATATTGTTGTTGCACCTATTTATTGTAGTTCGTTGTGGTGGGGATCCGCGGGACCCTTACTAAGCCAATGATATGAGGCTCACCCCTTTTTCTTTTTAGGTTCAGTGTGCCTCCACGTGACCTGGAGGCCTTGAGTAGTGCCTGCAGAGTTCTAGTGTCGCCAGTCTTCTCTAGCTGGGGTATGCCCCAAGGCTTTGCACTTTTCTTTTATTGAGCTATACTTTTTGGACTTGTACATCTGGACTATAACCTGCGCAAAAATTGTATAAACATGTTTATAAATATAAGCTCTAATTTTTGCATTTTATTTACTGCATTCATTATAGATTCCCACATACTCCTGTGACACTAATTTTAACCCTTTCGAACCTCGTGGCTCGTGGGTGGCGAGTCGGGATTTGAGTCGTACCAGTTACTTTTCGGTACTCAGATTCTGGGTCGTTACAACTGTCACGCCCCGAACCAATAGCAGTGGAAATTGCTCAGAATGTGGCAGATAACGATCATGTCAATTAGAGCGCTAGGACACAACAACCACCAAAATAATAAAATAAGATGAAAATGGACAAAGATATAATTTTATTAATAATCAAAGTCATTGTTACAATCTCTAGACTGAAATTGCAATTCCAAAAGAAAAGACACAAAACAAGACTCTTACTACACAACTAGACTTAAGAAACTAGTAAAAGACCCAAGTCTTCTAATGACTCTAGGATCTCTTGTTCACACTTTGTCCAACCCATCTGAGTGGATTTCAATCGCATCATTTCCTGAAAAATATTAAAGAAACACTAAATGAGCAAAATGCTCAGTAGGAATTACATCTCTTTAACTAGGCAAAATGTAAGTAAATAATGTCATATCATTATGCACTGTGACCATATGCCAACAATATAAAAACCATGCACTAATTCAAGAGATAATCAGAGATACAAGATGGCACGATCAATTAAAATAGGAACTCTAGAGGTATAAGATAATTCAAATATGAAGAAATAGTTTGACAAGGAAAATAGATCATTAAGGATTCAATAACAAGCTATCATGGTAATATCAATGAATTGAACGATACAATGAACATAACTATTAAATTGGCCAAATAACATTAGAGTTCCAAACAATAATTTACCCCTTCCGGGTCAAGAACAATCCTATCATATCAATCAATTTCCTATTTGATTTGATTATTCATTCATTCATTGATAGTTGAAATGTCTAGTATCAATCTTGCGTTGCGTTCCGGTGCAATGCCAACACCACCGCTCAATACTCCTGCAGTTAATGAGTAATTCGGGGACTCCTCCCAGGACCTAACCGGACCTTATTCGCATAGGCATGGGGTTGTTTAGACTGTAGTCCCATTCATTAGTTTATAGCCAATTTCCATTCATTAAAAAATGACCAAACAGATCCAAGGAAAAGTTATGTTCCAATAGCATGAAAGGAATCAAGTAAACTATAGGGCATTATAATTGCTGTAATGCCCATGAATTTTTTAGATTTAAATATAATTATTTAAGACCATGAATGGATTTGATAGGCTATTTAATGAGAAATGGACTTTAAATATAATTTTTGGTTGATTAAATTAAATTGGAAGACCAATTAATAACTAAGCTCCTTGACCCACTTGAATCAGGCCCATAAACCGAGTCCATTAGCTTTAAGGCCCAAAACCAACTCTAGAACCGCCCTTAGGATAAATCCCCAACTTAATAAGATAATTAGGGGATAATTATAGAGGAATTTGATTTTTATTCAAATTCTGGTGCCAAAAGAAAGTGGCGTATCGCAAGACCGCCACCTACAAGAAACGGTCCTCAAATGACCGTAATCTTCTTCCAAAACTGTGAATGATAGAAGCGTGAAAAGACTGGATTTTTTCCATCCTGATCATTTGGGATCGAAGCTATTTGGTGTGGGAAGCTATCCAGGACTCTTAGGGATTGAATTGAGCCCCAAATAGGACTCTATTTCAACCTAATCTAGTAGCACTAACTTAATCTCTATAAATAAACCCTAACTTCGACCCATCCGAATCCTAATGTTGGGTCGTGAAGTTCGAAGGTAATGAGACACTATCTCAGGTCGTTCCTTTTGAAGATTTTGTTCTCCTTTGTATTGTCTAACTTCCCTCTAAATTTCGTGTTAGGAGATCAAGCCGTTGAGAAGATAGAACCCTTGGAAGTTGCTGGTTTCCTGCAGTTTGCACAGGAACGAGTTTTCTCCGAGAAGGAACGGGACATTAGAAACCCTACACGAGGTAAGTTCAAGTTGTATCTTTGGAATTATTTATTCCCATTCAAATCTTCTACCTATCCTCCAAGTCTCATGGATTTAGGTCAAGGGATTCAGGAGATAGAAGGTCAAGAAGTTACGATTTCTATGCAGGACGCACAGGAACCAACACTATCTTCCAGCCCAAAATTTGAAGTCTAGAGCTTTACCAAGAGGTAGGTTATCTCATGGATGGATAAATTAACATTAACATGTTAGGAATAAAAGCCCTCTATTCCCGCCTGTTTTCATTGTTTATACATGGAGTATTTAATGTTTCATCATGATTGCGCTTTTAAAACTATTTCTGCATGCATATCCCTGCAGCCTTGACCAAAAAGATGATAATTTTGATTTAATTCATGCCAGTCATGCCTCTTAGTTGTTCTAAACATGTTAGTATGTTTAACCTTCTATTCCTTATGATTTTCATGCATAAATCTTCCCTAGATTTGGCCTTCTACCTCGGATTTTTCCTCTGTCTGCTACAGACAGATGGCGGCCTCCACGAGACTGGCTATTCAAGATAGCGGCCCTCGATAGACCGCCAATTACCAATAAGTGGCCTTCACAGGATCACAACCAGGTTTCTGTAACCCGGTTAAACATGCATTATACCCCTTATGTGTCTATTGTTTTACATGCCATTGTCTAGGTATTATACTCCCTGATCATGGTACGTTTTGTACTGCATGTTCAAGTCAATTTCAGGTAGTGTTAGTATGTGTTAATCCTATTTTCCATGTAAATATTTTCATGCCAAAAGCATATAGTTTTGTACTTAAATCTTTTCTTTATGATTATGGAACTTATTTTATTGATGACTCGATCATTGTTTTTACACGATTCACTCTCATCTCAGTCTTTCTTAAGTACATAGCACGTATCCCAGTACAATGCTATTAGTTACACTTTACACATAATTGGCACACTTTCTTGAACTTGTGATCCTCTCCGCCAGATATTCCTTCTGTCGGACTAGGTGATCATGTTTCAAGGCCTCCGTAAGTCTCCGCGAGCCTGCGATTCTCAATAGGATGCCGAGCTGGTTGTACCCTCAAAGCCCATTTGTCTAGAAAGCACTCAAGTTTACCGGCATTTTTCTACATTCTGGACAAGATAGCGGCCCTTTGGAGACTGCCACCATCTGGTAGTGGCCCGACCATGACTGCCACTTTCCAGAGTTCCACTGCATCGACCCTTCTTTTCTCTCTAGTGTCGACTCTGTCAAGAAACGGTCCATACTTGACCGCAACTTCAAAGTAGCGGTCCTGGAATGACCGCATTATGAAGAAATGGCCCAGGCAAGATCGTCTTCTATTCCAGTGTTATTAACCCGAGGTTTGACCCACGGGTTGATTTCCCTATGTTTCTAGATGGTCTATTGATTATCTAGAACCTAACACCTTATTCAATAAGTTATTAATGAATTATCAAAATTTAAAGAATGCACCATTATGCTGCCGGATTCCTTCCGTGGCATAACCTTGTCATTAAATCATCCTTGATCTCATGTTTCATATTTGGCAGGTTCTTACCTTGATATTGTTATCATAAAAGTATTTGAATTGTACATTATTGGTCGAAACTTTATTGTTATACTCGTGGAAGTAGCTTGATTTGTAATTTGAAGATGCAAGAGCGGGCACGGACAGTGTCCAAGGGCTCGACGCTAGCCCCCTCGGCAGATAGCCAGAAACATACTATAAACCATGGGGTATGATGAACACTGGCGTCGCATTATGCCGGGAGTACTTTTTTTATAAACGGGTGAAAACCACGAGGCAATCTTGTGAATTTACATACTTGCTAGTACATTCTTGTTACATGACTTTCTAGTGCATAGCCTTTATGGTTATGAAAAGGACATTCTCGTTCATGAAAGGTCAAGTTACATTCATTTTATATTAGTTCTCGATCTTGCTCTCATTCTACATGAACTCTCATATCTTTTATGTCTTGATACTTGCGATCTTACTTTGACTTATTATCGTATGATTTATCGCATTTCATTTACCTTACATCCTAGAGCTAAAATGTTAATTATTTAAACTTGCCTTCATGTTGATACGAAGATACCTACTGGGCAAGTGTGCTCATTACCCTACTTTTTTAATCTTTTCAAAAAATTCTAGCGGGTCGGATTTGGAGTATTCCAATGATGGATCCGAGTGCGAATGAAGAAAGAGTGAAGCCTTAGATTGTCATTAGTTGATAGTCAAAAGTCACTATGTAATTTTTTATTTTGTTGAGTCTAGAGTTATGAAGGAGTGAATTATCAATGTACTTCGTTTATTATTCAATAAAAGTGAAGTTTTGAGTACATCTTCTTGTGCATTCCCCTTTATATGTGTGAATGTGTTAGCGCTCTGATTATATTGCTCGCTTGAGACTTATCTTGCCGGCTGTTCATGTCCCCGATATTACTTCCGCTGTACACATATCTCGAGACGTGACAATTACATTTTTTGTCAAGAATGTCATTGAAATGAGGACTAAGCATAGAACTCTAAGATATCAATTAAATTGGATTTTCCAAGGGAACCAGAAGACATAAGCTTATAAGGATGACAATCAGACCAATAAACAGGTCAAAATGCATCAAAACCGTCAATATCAAGCTTATAGATCCTTAATAAAATGAAATCAATGAATAGACACATTTCATAAACCTAGGTTGAACGTGGTCAGAGAGTGGGCCGCATTAAGAATGCGTTCAATAAGGCTGACACGATCAGGGTGATCAATCGATGCACAAGGAAAAAGGCCGTGCAGGCAATGTATGAACGCGTCATATCTGGCGGACGCGTTAAATGAACGTGTCACCTACTCCTAATGCGTCTACAGCCGATCGAACATGTTCATAAATGGCAGAACCAGAACGCGATCTCTGGCCTGCCGCGTTCAAGAACCAGGACCTGAATGGGGTCTCTGGGTCCACCGCGTTCAGTTTGGACTGAATAGAACTTTGGTAGAACCCCGTTCTACCATTCCAAAGGCTAGTTCAACCCTATCCTACACAATAGGACGTGGATTCCTATGATTCTAGAGTTTTGGGGGTACAACCTGCTTGGCATCCTAGTGGGAATCCCAAGCTCGCGGAGACTTACGGAGACCTTAATGAAGAAGTTCCAGTCCAACGGAAGGTGTACCCGGTGGAGGGTTCTAACTTCACTAAGAATTGGGGTCCTACAATACTACTAGAAAACCAGTATAGCGGTACATCCATTGCCACCGGAGTGACATGGTCTTCAAACAATTCAATGAATAAAAATCATAAGCTAAAATATCAAAGGTTTAACAGGGACTAATCATATTCTTTAACCTTCATCTAATATTTTGAACATGGATGAACAGAATCATAGAGTCATATCTGAGGAAGATCAGAATAAGAAGATGAAGAGACGAATCACAAGAGATAACTCATTAGATCAAAGAAGGATGTTAGAAGATTAATTATTTTTCCATAAGAATTATCTATCCGGTGGGTTGATTAGATGACATGATATTTTGACCCTAAACTTGCACATTAACCATGCTGGAAAACTAGGGTTTCTGGCAAACCCTGAATAGAATGCGGTCAGTCCAGGAGCCGATTGGACTAGAAGCCATGATCAAACGAACCCACGGGAGACAGTCGGCTAAGTCAAAGACACGTCTAGATGAGGTGACACATTCATTAAGACGCGTCCCCTCTTCACAATGCGTTTAACAAGAGATATCTAGAAATTAAATAAATATATTATCTGGATGCGGTCTATCATGAAACAGCGATAAAAAATGTGGTCACTGGTTAAACCGCGATCATTAACAGAAAATAGCGTTCTGGAAAAAATTGACGGATCTTGTTTCGATCTCAAAATACATGCAAGAGGATCAATAAAAATTGGGAGAAATGATGCCAAAATACTAGACATGCTAATGAATGTCTTTGATGCATTATTTAGGGTTTGGCCTGAGAGAATACTTACCTTTAATTCGCTCAAGGAAGAAGAAGAGAAAACACAAGGAACACGAAGAACACCGCCTTAAAACTCATCGATTCCTCCTCTTGGATCGATCCTCCCATGCCCAGCAGCCTACTAACTTGAACTAGGGTTGGCCAGAGGGGATTGGGATGGGATTTATAGAGTTTAAGGTTCCTAAGAGTCCTAATTAGGTCAAGGTTCCCTGGTTGATGCCCCACTCCAAAAACTTCGATTCCAATCCATTTCTAGCATCGCTAATACCCATCTAGCCCTAATTAGCCTAGGGTTTCTACAGAGATCGACCCTATCTTAATGGGTTCGGGTTTGGTTACAAGATTAGGCCCAATGAATTGGGTTTTAACCTCTTAAGTCCACCTAGAATTAGGGTTTCTAGAAATTATGAATTTTAGGCCTTTATTCCCAATTAGCCCAATTAGCTCCATCTTTTAGCCCAACAAATTTTTAGATATTAGTCCATGTCAAAATTATAGAATTTACAATTTTTATTTTGCCCTTCTCGTAATTGTGTTAATTACTATTTTCATTTGGCCCATTTCATTATTATACAAATTTTAGTTAGCCTATTTCCTTAATTACAATAATTACAAAATTCCTATTTAGCTTATAATCATCACGTGAGATTTCCTCATTTTATTCAAGAAGTTCTATTTATTCTAATATTAGATTTATTTAAATCCGGGTTGCTACAATACATCTTCATTAGTGGAAATACAAAGTTTTTCCTTCAATATAATTCATTACCAAAATTATGAAAATATTTTCTAAACAACATAGTTGATTAACTCAATTAAATGCGACAATTTATATTATTTTACTCCTTATTCTATTAAGTTATGTATTTTTGGTCCTTTTTAAAAGAATAAAGTACTATCATAATATTTAAATGAAGAATATTATTAGAAGTTATTAATTAATTATCAATTTAATTTCACATTTTTTTATAAGTAATGAATTGTATTAAAAGGAACAATGTATAGGATGATGGTTACTGACTACACAAGCTGTAGACTAGTAACCTGGGTCATTTAGAAAGCAAGAACTCCAAATAACATTCGACCGCTCTAGTTGGGTCGACGCAATGGGTCGACTCTTCGTTCATTGCATTACAATTTGCATGAGAGTGTCAATTTGTTAACAGACTCTCCCTTCATTGGATTCCATTTATTCAACATTGAATTTCCTATGACTCCCTTGAGCCATCCCTTAACCTGCTTGTGAGGTCCAAGCTGCCTGAGTCATATAAGAAGCAATAACTCCGAAACATACACCCGCTCTGGTTGGGTCGACCCACTGATGTAGATGGGTCAACTCATCCTTCATTGCATCCTTTAACCTGCATGCATCTGGGTCGACTCCAATGAGGGCCATTTAATATTGAATCTTTTGAAGATTGAGAGGTCTCATCTTTTGAAGCCTTAAATTCTTCCATGGAATTCAATGCAGTGCCGAGTGTCTTCTAGAATTTGAATGAGGAGGTTTGGCTTATTTGTGTTAGTTCCCTGGAAAATTCTTTCACACCTTTCCTTCCATATATGCCAAACTGTAGTTCGCAGCGGAACACAGACAAGATTCAATATAGGACCCTTGACTGGGCAGTTCTTAGCCAGCTCTGCTATCTCCATTCTAAGAGAAGGCTTGGGGAGCTGTTGTAGGTCTAGCCTCTTTAGGGTCTCTTTCCAAATCCACTTGGAGTAAGCACAATCGAAGAATAGGTGCTCTGAAGTTTCACCACTATTTTTGCAAAGAAAGCACATACTAGGGAGATGATGCCCTCTCTTTTGCAAGTTGTTCATAGTGGAGAGTTTATGTAACACCGCTTGCCAAAGGTAGTGGGACGCTCTCTGAATTGTTGGCCTCTTCTAAATCCACTCACAGTTGTCAATAATGGTTGCCTTCTCTCTAAGCGCTTCCCAACAGTGAGATGAGGAGAATTGTCCATTATTATGTTCCCAACGAATTGCATCTCTTCCGCCTGAGACAATTGGAATTGCAGAAATAGTATTCCATAGCTCTGCCATTTCAGATGAGACAGGCCCGAGAAGGGACCAAGATCCATTAGAGATGAAGCTAGAAACCTTGCAGTCTTTAGGCAATTCTAAATCATGCATAATTTGTTCACCAAATAATTGATGAATGCTCTCTCCCTAAACCCAACGATCCGCCCACATATTAGTATCACTACCATCTACAATCTCATAAATGATGTTATCTTTCAGCCATTTCCTGGCGTGCAGGACTCCCTTCCAAGCTGCTGAATAATAAGGCTTCATTCTAACATCCCAGATTTTATCCTTTGAGAGGTACTTAGCATGAACCCATGAACACCAATGAGAGTTCTTTTTTTGCAAAATGTCCCAGAGCAGATTAGCCATACAAGCTAAATTCCATTCCCTTAGGTTCTTAAGACCCAATCCTCTATCTTGCTTTGGTTTACAAATTTGCTTCCATAAGACCATATGACAAGCCTGCTTGTTAGTGTGGCCATGCCAATAAAAATTACAGAGCATTCTTTCAATATCATCAATCAATGAGGATGGAAGGGAGAATGCTGCAGACCAGTAAAGGGAATAAGAAGACAAAACTGATCTAATTAGTTCTAAACGACCAGCTCTTGATAGGAATCGATTCTTCCATGAGTCAATGCGTCTTCTAATCTTATCCAACAATGGTAGATAACTAGCCTTCTTGATGCTGCTTGACATTAGGGGAAGTCCAAGATAAGGGACCGGCAATACTCCTTCTGAGACCTAAACAATATTGAGAATAGCTTCCTTGTTTCCACATTTCTACCTATGTAGATTTTACTTTTCTGAAGATTGATGCACATCCCATACATTGTAGCAAATTTTCGGAGCAATGAAACAATATGGTGTGCAGACTGGCGATCATCCTTGAAAAAAAGGATTAAATCATCTGCAAAAGCAACATGTGAGACCTTCACTACTCCAACTTCAGGAACTTTAATCGAACCATTGTGCACTACTTTTTCTAATTGAAGTGAATCCCTCCATAGCAATGGAGAATAGATATAGAGATAAAGGATCTCCCTGTCTCACACCGTTCTTGCTATTAAAAAAACCTTTAGGAGAGCCATTTAGAAGGATAGAGAACGTTGGAGTGCTAATGAAATTGGTAATCCAGTCTATCCATATTCTAGGGAAGCCCATATTATGCATCATTACCAAGATAAACTCTCTATTCAGGGAGTCAAAAGCTTTTTGAACATCAACTTTTAGACAAATGATCTTACCTTTTGTCTTGGAGTGAAGATCCCTTATAATGTCATTTGCAAGCTGGATGTTGTGATGAATAGAGTGCCCTTTTATAAATGCAACTTGGTTCTTACTAATTAAGTTTGGCATCACCTCTTGCATTCTGTTAGCAAGAATCTTAGATACAACTTTATAGAAGAAGTTGCACAGAGAGATAGGCCTGAATTGGTCAAAGGAATCCGCCCCTTCAGATTTTGGAACAAGAGCAATAAAGATACAATTGAATTGTTTCAAGATACACCTTGAGAAGATACAATGCTTTACTGTTGCAATTACATCCTCTCCTATAATCCTCCAAGAAGCTTAGAAGAATTCTATTGGGAACCCATCTGGCCCTGGGCTTTTGCCTAAAGGAGACTGAAACACCACATTTTTAATCTCCTCTTCTGACAGAGGCTTGCTTAGCCTTTCGACCTCAGAAGGGCTAAGCACTGATCCAAGCTTAATATTGAAGTCACCCGACTCTTGAGATTAGTTCAATAATTCTTGGAAATAGGCCACTACATGTTCAAAAACTTTGTTTATGTCCTTAGTGTAAGAGCCATCCGTGAGCCAGCATTTACAGATGTGATTTCTCGATTTCCTACTCTTGATAGAAGCATAGATTTGTCTAGACTTTTGTTTTGCAAAGGATTCTGCATTATCCATAGCCGACTCGTAAGCTGCTCTATAATCTTTCTCTAGATTTATCAACGTCATGTTCAGAGGATCAAGCTAGAGCTACTGCTGAACACCAAGAGGTTCATCCCCAGCCTTTTCACAGCATCTTGCACCTTTCCAAATGAGTTTCGATTCCATTCTTTGAGGCTTTGTTTCAGATCTTTCAATTTAGACCATAGGACAAATTGCGGGTTCCCTTCGAATCTGAGACTCCAGGAGACCTGGACAATATTGATGAAATCTAGATGATTAATCCACATGTTAAAAAATTTGAATGGAACAGCACCACTGGAGACAGATTTCACATTGCATACTTTGAGCATAGAGTGGTCGGAGAAGCCTTCTCCCGCGTATTCCAAGAAGCAATCTGGGAATAGCTGTAGCCAATGATCATTTATCAAACAGCGATCTAATCTAGCTACAATCCTACGCGGGGGTTTGGATCTATTGCTCCAGGATAAAGATTGGCCAACAGTCTTCATGTCAAATAAATTAGCTGATAGTATCATGTGATCAAATTCATTGAGAATGGCCGGATAAACTGGATTGCTTGCAATCTTTTCGTCAGTATATCTGGTGCAGTTGAAATCACCTACCATGAGCCAAGGAGACCCTATTGCCATAACTGAGAGGGTACTAATGTCCTTCTAGAGAGAGCAAATTTGATGCATATATAGCAGTAAGAAGAGAATGCTTGCCAGTGACTTTATCCACCATTTGAATATGAATGAATTGGTCTGACTCCAACAGTTTTGTCATATGAATTTTATTTGGTTCACACAGAACCCATATGCATCCCTGACTTGAGGAACAATCATTATTCATAAATTGAGCATCATGCCATATTTCTTGCTTGACTTTAGCTACATTACTAGACCGAACTTTAGTTTCTAGCAATACTGCAATCTCACCTCCAGACTCCCTAAGAAGCTGATTAAGCTGTCTACGACGAGAGTTCCTATTGATTCCCCTTACATTCCAGCTAATAATCTTCATGTCGAAATAGATTTAATAATTGACAAACAATGTTAAAATTATGAATTATGTCAAGGTGATCGCCTGAGTTTGCCAGAATCCATAGCCTTCCCCTTGAAAGGCTTCGGAGGAAGATAACCACTTCCTTGCCGTGTAAAATGTTGATTAAGCTCTTTAACCACATAATCCTGGATCGTCGGGGGTTCCCTAACAGAAGCCGTGTATTGAGGAGGGACCAATTCCCCCTTCTGTGAATCCTTCTCTGAGTCGAAAACAATCTGCTGATTTAAATGACCGTTGTTATCATCCTCCGACATAGCCAGATTAATTCGAGTCTGCTGACTAGCCATACAATTATCCGACGCTCTATTCTCAAGTGGACTTTCCTGCAGAACTGTGAACTTATTGGAAATCTTCACATTAGGCTGCACAGAACCAATGTTCTGATTGTCTTGCTTTTGGCCTAGAAGTTGAGGATTTTCCTGCCTGTGCTCAGACCTTGACTCCAAGCACGACTTGATGCATAGCCCATCCTGATGACCGAATGATTTGCATGAAGAGCAGACCTTTGGCTTCCAGGAATAATTAATAATAATCTTCCGATTGCTTCCACCTGGTTCTTGCAAGATAACTTCATCTAGCAATTCTCTATCTGCTGATATGAGGACTCATGCTCTTGCATAATTAAGCCTCTTCTTTATTGCAGTGAGTTTATCCAGATAAAGCGGCACCCCTATCACGCTACAAATTTTGCTAAATAAAATCTTGGTCCACAAATGGAGGGGGACCCCATGTAGTGAAACCCATAAAGGAATAGTCTTTAGACTATCCAGTTCGAACCTCACTTCTGGGCTCCATTTACGTAGTATGATAGGATGGCCACAGATTGTCCAGAATCCCTCCTGCACTCGCTGAAGGCCCTCTTCAAGGTCGAAGTTGCACAGGAAGAATCCATTCTCAAGAATGTGAAGTTGGAATCCATTCGGACTCCAACGATTCTTAATGAAGGAATGCAATGGAAGATAAGAAATTTTAAGGCCTACCACATAACCCACCAGAGCATGAGACCAAACGTCTCGTAATTCCTCAGAATCAGCTTCATCCGAGTAGACAATTGGCTGGGAATCTACCTTAGCAGGGGCTATGTATTCTAGCTTTAGATTCGGGGAAGGATCAGGAGCTTTGAATAGAGTAGCCCAAGTTTGAGGCTACTGCGTAACACGAACAAAGGAACGTGAATGGGACCTCGAACTCCTAGAAGAAGAGGATCGTCCTCTTCGTTGCGCTTCCCTCTTGTCCAGGGGAGAAGAACGCCTCGGAGGATCAGCAAGAGGGATTAGAGAAGAGGTGCGTGCTCCAACTAAAGAAGAAGCCCCTGGGTTTGGCAGGACGCCAGAGCTTCTCTCTCCTGAAGACATCCGCACTCGCTCCTTGAAACAGATTGTTTCAAGAAGATTGAAGATAATCTTCATGTCTTTCACATTAGGAGTGCAATATTCTGAATAGTCTTATAATAAATCCATTCTCTTTAACTTTACCTATAATCTTACCTATATTTATACATTAGAACTCAGCTATCCTCTTATTAAATCTCTTGTTAAATTATTATTATTTATATCTCATTCGATTGGTTTGCTTGATCTAATTGAGTTCTTAACATTTAGCCAGTTGCCCTTAATAGGAGGTATTTCTCAAGATTACACCTTGACCACTAATCATCAAAATAATCATGCTAGCAATAGAATCTAAGGTCCAGGGGAAAGAAAAGGAATTAGCTAAATGTTAAGAACGACGGATACCTCCTATTACTCCTTCTTCTTCGATGGCAGACTCGGGCTCCTTAAAAGCTTGCTTCAGTCCATCTTAATTCTTAGCCTTAGCCTACGAGAATTGGATAGGACAACTGGATATCCTATGGTCCTTGCTTCTACAACGATGACACTCTCCTATCTTCCACCAGTAGTTCTCCGACCGATGACCAACTTTATGACAACGATAACACCTTTCTTGCGATGAATCATTTCCTCTCTTAAACTTTTTATTATTCTGAGATCATTTTCCTTTACCACTACCAGCCCTCTTCCTTCTGATCGTTGATTTGAAATTCATAGAATCCGTGGCTTGCTTCTTCTCCTTACCTCTTTCACCTGCCTCTACCACATTCTCTAACAATTGAACCCTTCTAACTAAATCAACATAAGCTTGAATGTCTATCAAGGTAACTTGAGGAACAAAACTAGGTCCCAACTCATCCATAGACATCTTTGCTTCCATCTTAGCCAAAGGCCTAGACTCCTACAAAATTAACTACAAAAATTAACAATGTTATTATTCTTATTTATCTTATTACCTTTAAATTTAAACATATTTTATTACTTAACCGAAGACACTACCCAATCTCACCAGGTAACAAGAGAGGGCGACAAAACTATAAGACCTAATACTCAAGGCAATCTATACTTATGGTCAAGAATCTAGGGTTTAAACAACTTAGGCTCTGATACCACAACTATCACACCCCGAACCGATAGCAGCGGAAACTACTTGGAACGTGACATATAATGGTCTTGTCAATAAGAGCGCCAAGAAACAACAACCACCAAAATAATAAAACAAGACCAAAATGAATAAAAATATAATTTTATTAATAATGAAAGTCATTATTACAATCTCTAGACTCAAATTGCAATTCCAAAAGAAAAGACACAAAACAAGACTCTCACTACACAACTAGACTCAAGAAAATAGCAAAGGACTCAAGTCTTCTAACGACTCTAGGATCTCTCATTCACACTTTGCCTAGCCCATCTGAATGGATTTCAATCGCCTTATTACCTGAAAAATATTAAAGAAATACTGAATGAGCAAAACGCCCAGTAGGAATTACATCACTTAGGCAAAATGTAAGTAATTAATGTCTTATCATTATGCAATGTGACTATATGCCAACAGTATACAAACCATGCACTAATTCAAGAAGATAATCATGGGTACAAGATGTCACGATCAATTAAAATAAGAACTCTAGAGGTATAAGACAATTCAAATATCAATGAATAGTTTGACAAGGAAAATAGATCATTAAGGATTCAATAGCAAGCTATCATGGTAATATCAATGAATTGAACAATACAATGAACATAACTCTTTGGCTAAATAACATTAGAGTTCTAAACAATAATTCACCTGTAATACCCTGGATTTTGGATTTCCACCTAATAGGCGTTGGATCTATTTTTTTGTGAATATTTTAAGAGCTACTAATTTTTGAGATGTTATTTCTAAGATTTTAGAAGAAATTATGGAATTTTTATAAAAAAATCTGGAGTTTATTTAATTAAATTAATGGAGAATGGCCATATTGATAATTTTACTCCATTTGAGGGTTTTGGGCAAACCCCAAACCTTTTTTCTTAAACCCATCGCACACCCCCTCTCCCCTTACCGTTTCACTCTCCCCTTCCCCATTCCACCCCCGTGTGGCTCCCCTCTTCCTCTGATTGCAGATGACAGGTAGCGAGGAGGCGCGGCTGGGCTTTGGTAGCGGCGGGAGGTGACTCATAAGGGCGTGGACGTGGAGGATCGTGCGGGTGGGTCATGGTCTCTGAAGCTTCATCAATTTTTAGTGCAAAACAGCAATGACCGGAGCGATCTACGGTGGTAAAGCGGCGTCTCAGGCAAGGGGAAGGACCCTTCCACCTTCCCGCGTGTTTTCTCACCGATTCATGTAGATCCGAGTGAGAATGAGCAAGTTTTGTTCTTGTTTTGGGAAAATCTCATATTTCAGTGTGAACGATGATTTCATGGATTTGATCAGAGTTTCATGGTTCATTTGATGTGAATGGGTGTATTAGATGTCAGGGAGCGATTTCCCATGGTTCCTGCTCGCAATGGAGTGAGTTGGGTGTGGAACGGGCCCCCCGAGGGGTCACCCCGTTCTGCCATTGCCGGAATCGGTCGACCGACCCAATGGATTGGTCGACTAATTCCTGGAAGAGAGCAAAATTAGGGCACATGCTGGGATCGATCGACCGCCATGGAGGTTTTGCTGACCTACCTAGGGCAGTCGGTCGACTAGCCCTAGATGTAGGTCGACTGACCCTGGGCAGCCCCCGGGCTTGGGAAAATCGGTCGACTGATTTTCCTTGCCGATCGACCAAATGCCCCTGTAGGTCGACCGACCATTATGTTTGGTCGACCGACGCTCCCCTGGAATGGCCTATTTGGCCCGAAAACTCTGATTTTCGCCCCTGGATTCAAATTAAGGTATTTATGGATAAAATATATGAGAAATTAGCCATGCAAACCCCGTGAGGGTCGTCTCATGGTGGGAAAAACTAAGTTTCAAACATGTGGGTACACCCCATGGCGGGGAAATGTGATTGGTTTATGGTTTCTGACATAGCAATCTCAATGGCCTGGTGCCTTATGAATTGGGACTTGTGTTCTGTGTGACGAGCGAGTGTCCATGACTAGTGACACATCAGTGGTTTCACAGTGGGTTCTTACTTCGAGTGACCTTTTCTCACTAGTCGTAGCTTGCTTAGACATGCGTGTGCCCACCGACTTGGGAGTAGTGGAGAGCTAGACCCGGGAGAGACGGTTTGGGGTTGGTTTCTGTAGGCCCTCCCACTGTGGTGACTCGAGTCCGGACCGGGAGGAAAATCAGCTAGAGGGCCTGACATAGCACAGTCAGTCAGTGTGTGCACACGTTGTTGGGGACTATGGGCGCATGTTGACAAGCACGACCCTGACTAGACCCTTGTCTTGTGTTAATGCATACGGTGTCTCAATTTCTACCTAGGGCGAGTAGGGAGACACTTGAGGCTGTAAACTAAGTCGTCAGTTGATGCATCTGGCCTTACTTCTAGTGGGTAGTACTCCTATCACTTGAGTGTAGCGACCCTAGTTTCTTACCGTTTTGGTTTAGTGTTATGGCGGCCGAGGGTATCCTATTATGCGAGATCGAAATGTGGCTTGCTTTGAATGGCCATGGTACACATGTGGCGAGGTCATTTCATTTAATTATTATTTACTATTCTTTCATGTGCAAGTTACTTTCCAGATTTCTTACTTGATGCACTGTGTGTTTATCGCTGTGAGGTGGGGATCTGCGGGACCCCTACTGAGCCGATGAGATGAGGCTCACCCCTTTTATTTTCAGGTGAGGCATGGCTTACACGTTGTGCTTCTAAGGCTTCACGTGGAGCCAAAGGTCAGAGTTAGTACCAATTTGTCAGAGACAGGGTATTCCATGTGGTCTTGTACCTCTTTTAGTTTACTGCATCTATGTATAGGCATATAAATTCTGGATTGTATAACTGTATAACAATTAAACTATATAACTTCTTATTTCTTACGTTAATTATGTTAAGTATTGTTGAGTTGCAATTATTTTAGATTCTTATACATTACCACACCATCCCTTTAACCCTTCTGAGCCTTTGGCTTGTGGGTGGCGGGCAAGGATCCAAGATTATCAGGGTTTTCTCGGTATTCGAATCTTAGGTCAATACATAACCCCTTCCGGGTCAAGAATAATCATATCATATCAATTAATTTCCTATTTTATTTTATCATTCATTGGTAATTGGAATGTCTAGTATCAATCTTGCATTGCATTCTGGTGCAATGCCAACACCACCGGTCAATAGTCCCACGGTTAATGAGTAATTTAGGTGCTCCTCCCAAGACCAGACTGGGTCCTATTCGCACAGGCATTGGGGTCTCTTAGACAGTAGTCCCATTCATTATTTTCTAAACAATTTCCATTCATTAAATAATGGCCAAACAGATCCAAGGAAAAGTTATGTTCCAATAGCATGAAAGGAATCAAGTAAACTATAGGGCATTACAATTGCAGGTTCTGTCAAGAATCTCATTGAAATGAGTACTAAGCATATAACTCTAAGATATCAATTAAATTGGATTTCCTGAGAGAACCAGAAGACATAAGCTTATAAGGATGACAAGCAGACCAATAAATCGGTCAAAATGCATCAAAACCGTCAATATCATGCTTGTAGATTCTTAACAAAATGGAATCAATGAACATGCACATTTCACAAACCTGGGTTAAACGAGGTCAAAGAGTGGGCCACATTAAGAATGCATCTAGTAAGGCTGACGCGATCAAGGTGATCAATTGATGCATAAGGAAAAAGGCCGTGCAGGCAATGTCTGAATGCATCATATCTGGCGGACGAGTTAATTGAATGTGTCACCTACTCCCGATGCGTCTACAGTCGATCAAACATGTTCAAAAATGGCAAAACCAGAATGCGGTCTCTAGGCCTGCCACGTTCAAGAACCAGAACTTGAACGCAGTCTCTCGGTCCACCGCGTTCAGTATGGACTGAACAAAACTTTGGCATAACTCCATTATGCCATTTCAAAGGTCGATTGAACCCTATCCTACACAGTAGGACATGGATTCTAGTGATTCTAGGGTTTTTTTGGTACAACCTGCTCGGCATCCTAATGAGAATCCCTGGCTTGCAGAGACTTATAGAGGCCTTGATGAAGTAGTTCCAATCCGACGGAAGGAGTATCCGACGGAGGATTTTAACTTCACTAAGAATTGGGGTCCTACAATACTATTAGAAAACCAGTATAGCGGTAGATCCATTGCCACCATAGTGACATGGTATTAAAACAATTCAATGAATAAAAATCATACGCCGAAACATTGGAGGTTTAACAGGGACTAATGATATTCTTTAACATTCATCTAACATTTTGAACATGGATGAACATAATCATAGAGACATTTTTGGGGAAGACCAGAATAAGAAGATGAAGAGGTGATTCACAAGAGATAACTTATTAGATCAAAGAAGGACATTTGAAGATTAAATAATATTCCATAAGAATTACCTATCCAATGGGTTGATTAGATGACATGCATATAGAAATTATGATATTTTGACCCTAAACTTGCACGTTAACCATGTTGGAAAACTAGGGTCTCTGGCGAACCCTCAACAGAATGAGGTTAGTCCAGGAACCATGTTTAGAAGGTCACGGTTGGACTAGAAGCCGTGATCAAACGAACCCATGAGAGACAGTGGTCTAAGTCAAAAACACGTCTAGATGAGGTGACACATTCATTAAGACGCATCCCCTCTTCATGATGCATTTAACAAGAGATATCCAGAAATTAAATAAATATATTATCTAGATGCGATCTATCGTGAAACCGCGATCAAGAATGCCGACACTGGTTAAACTGCGATCATGAACAGAAAATAGCGTTCTGGCGGAAACCAACAGATCTTGTTTCAATCTCAAAATACATGCAAGAGGAGCAATAAAAATTGGGGAAAATGATGCCAAAAGACTAGACATGATAATGAACATCTTATTGGGTGCAATGTGGGATCTAGAGTGAGGGTGAATAGATCCCTCTACAAAAACTTATGCTCAACTAAAAGTTCACACAATTCAATCACAACGGAAGCTAACACTTAGGACTAAGTAGAACTAAGCAATCTACTTATGATCAAGTTTAAGCACAATGGTAAACAAGGACACCTTACAGCAAAGCTTGAACTGGAGTAAGTTTCAAGGTAATGACAGTTTGCAAATCTAGCTTAGTGAACAACCAAGTAGCAATCAAACAATTTAAGGATTTGTTGTGCCCCATGTTGATTTTGACGATGACAAAATACTATGCTAATGAATAATGCATTTGGAATTCATGAGTTCCTCATATGTGTCAATGAGTCTATCAAGTCACTATAGTTAAGAAACATCATGTTTTCATTTGAGCATTGAGTACCCCCTCTCTTTGTGTTTCATGCATCCAGCCAAATGATAACTTCTGTATGTTAACTACAATTCTTCCTTTCCTTGTGAGGCTTGGTGGTTTGCAGGTTAGTAATGGCAAGAATTTCAAACATTTACTAAAGGGAGTGACTCAATGTGAAATGGAGGTATGAAAGGTGTGGTCTTCATCAAAGGTGAGAAAAATGGTTAACCAATGTCAATACCTAGTAAGAAATGCACCTCAAATATCCTTAGTTTTATTTTGACTAAAAAATCCCTTGAACTGGTTGAGGTTCCCAAGAATATTTCAGCCAAACTGGAATGGATCGACCCCCCCCGGAAAGTGGGTCGACCGCTGTTACAAGCTGGACTGTGTCTTCTCTGTCTGGGACAGATGGGACGACCCATCTACTAGATGGGTCGACCCTTGAGAAAAATAGCTTCTGTTTGCCCCCGTGTCACCAGATGGGACGACCCATCTGCCAGATGGGTCGACCCCCTTCAGTTTCACCCAATTTCGTCATGATTTTGAATTATTTTTCCCTCCAAATAATTAAGGGGTAACTCTTACCTATTAAACACTTGATTAACATGGGTTCAACCTATGGGAGGGTGGCTAGCTTCATTAAACCCCTTTTGATTGAAGCTTAACATGCTAACCCCTGTCTTATGACTCTAAACACATGATTGCTACCTTGGACGATGGAGATGCCAAATCAGCTCTGGGGACCAATGATTGATGAGAATAATCAGATTTCTATTCAGGTCAGAGCATCTACGTCGGACTCTTAAATAGCCCTTGATTAGGGCGACCGTTGGATACACGAAAAAGAGAAGAGAGGTCTGCACAAGCTGAACGACGAGAGTTTGAGGGAATGCAGCGGCTGAACGTGTTGAAGAGAGAAAGTTTCATCCCAAGTGGAAGAAATCAAGCTCCATAGCTGCGTTGATCCTTCATCCAAGTTTAGAAGGCATCCTCGCTGCCAAGTTTTTCATCCGGGTGCAAACATCATCACCTCTATCCTTCTTCAGCTGGGAGATTCATCAGCCGCTCGTGAAAACACTCCAAGCCAACTGATATAGTAGAAAGGGGGAGCTTATTCCTTATTTGTCTTGATCATCTCTAGTGGATTATTGTATATCTAAACTTGTTCTTAGTATATCATCAAGACACTCGTGTGTGTGGGTTCGGAGATTTAATCTCCGTGTGTTTGAACAGTTAGACGCCTGAGCGTATGTGTGTGGTTGGAGGTCTACGATCTCGTGTGTGTGTGGTCGCTGCTTTTACGCATCATATTTTTTGTTAGTGGAATCCTCTCAAGCTGAGAGGGGTGGACGTAGGATCGCACTTGGGTGCATCCGAACCACCTAAAAATTATTGTGTCATGTGGTTTGCTATTTGTGCGATTGCATGTGAAGCTCATGTGATGCGATGTGCTCTCTATAGATCATCGCTCTCTAACTCTATCATCGTCTGCATATGAGTGTTTATCTTGTCGGGTCTTAAGTAAGCTTGTCTATATCTCTTTCTGTCTGCTCAGCGTTAGATCTATTTTCGCATCATAGTTAATTATAATTCCTGTCGCTAGACCATTCAATTTTATTTTGTCGGCAACCAATTCACCCCCTCTTGATTACCAATTCAACGGGACAACAATTAGTATCAGAGCCTCGGCTCTAATTCTTGAAGAACCTCACGGTTCTTAGAGTGATCCTTTTCTAAAATGGCAAACAAATGGTTGATGCCTGAAGGGCATTCAATTCATCAACCACCATTCTTTGATGGGACGAACTATAGTTATTGGAAAAACCGAATGACTGTATTTCTTCACGCTCAAAGTCATGAGATCCTGACCGTTGTCAACAAAGGTCCACATACTTTGCCTCAAGATGAAGAAAAATGGTTTGATGAACATATTAAGCAAGCTACAACAAATTTCAATGCTTTGAACATTATCCAATGTGCCATACATCCTAACGAGTATGCTCGTGTCTCTATGTGCACCAGTGCCAAAAATATGTGGGACAAATTGAAGCTTATATATGAAGGGACGTCAGAAGTCAAAGAGACGAAAGTGAATTTGCTAATCAGAGACTATGAGCTATTTCAGGTGAAGCCGGAGGAGAGCATATCAGAAATGTTTGCGAGGCTCATGGAGATCACGAATGGGCTGAAGGCACTAGGGAAGGACTACTCAAATTCAGATCTAGTTCGCAAGGTATTGAGGTCATTATCACCAGTGTGGCACACTAAAGCCATGGTAATTGAAGACTTGAAAGATTTGTCTATTTTTTCCTTGGATGAGCTCATAGAGTCACTTATGACCTATGAGATCAATATCAAAAGAACTGAAGAAGAAGGCAAGAAGAAGAAGTTAATTGCACTAAAGGCAAACCCAGAGCAGTCTAGTTCAAGTGATGAGGACTCCACAGAAGACACTAAAGAAGAGAAAGATATTGCAATGTTGACTAGGAAGGTGAGAAGATTTCTGAGAGCAAGAAAGAAGTTTTCAGGAAAATTTAAGAAGCCATTCAAGAAACAGTCCAAGCGGAAGACGAAAGGAAGCAAGCTTACGGATGTGATATGTTATGAATGCAAAAAAACCCGGCCACATGCGTGGCGAATGTCCGGAGCTGAAAAAGAAATTCAAGAAGGACAAAGAGAAGAAGCCCAAGGCAATGGTCGCTACTTGGAGCGACAACAAAGTGGACGAGGATGATGAAGATGATGCAGAACTGGAAGAGCTGATGAAGAGCATGTGTCTAATGGCACCTGAAGAAGAACAAGATGAGGTAATTTCTGACTCGGATACTCTTGCTATAGAACAGTGGGAGTCTGAATATGTTGCACTTTATGCAAAATTCAAGAAAATAAGATCCAAAAATAAACAACTAAAAAAGAAAGTTGAGTCTGGGATTCATGCTGCTGTCTTAAATGATAAAACTACTGAACTAACTAAAGCTTGTGCTGACATGAAAGCAGAAAATGAAGCCATGCTTGAGAAAATTAAAAGCCATGAGGAGATTGAATTGCAACTCAAGGGTGAACTGGAAAACCTAAGAAACATTCAGCTCCATAATTCTGAAAATAAAAATAGCAGTGAAGAAGCAAATGCTAAAATCCAAAATCTTTAGGATGAAAATGAGAGGATGAGAAATGATAATAAAATCCTGAGAGATCAAATTTCAGTGTGCCATGAAAAATTAAATCAATCCGATTAAAAAATTCTCATCTTAAACAAGGAGATTGAAGGGTTAAAAGATGCCCTGGCCAGATTTGTTAAAGGAAAAGATAACCTTGAGAAGGTTCTTGGAAGTAAAGTCAATTTTCAAAAAGAGGGAATCTGTTATGAATCGGTTAAAAAGAAATCATTTGAAAATAAATTGATGACATCCTTTGTGTCTTTTGTGCCTGCCACTAATGGTAAGTCATTCTTGCATGAAAAAATGAAGGTTAACTCAAACACTCATCAACAAATATTTTCAGGTTTGAAGAAAGGAAATTCAGGAAGAAACATAATTTTTTGTTACTATTGTGGTCATGTTGGGCATGTTATGTCGTATTGCCGTACATTGAGTCAAGATGATGAGTTTTATGTTCGCAAGTCTAGAAATGCTTTCATGAATTAAAAAACTCACAAGCATGGACCCAACTCAGTTTGGGTACCAAAATTTGTTCCTTGAGTTTATGTCTTGTTGTAGGGATGCCTCAAAGCCGAGGATTCACACTGGTTTCTAGATAGCGGCTGTTCGAAGCACATGACTGGAAACAAGAAGGTATTTGTTGAGCTTAAAGAAAAAGAAGGAGGTTTTGTTGCTTTCGGCAGAAACGGCAAAGGTAGGATCGTTGGTATTGGAAAGGTAAGTGTAAATAAGCCCAATACCATCGACAATGTTTTGTTAGTAGATGGTCTCAATCATAATCTTCTGAGTATCAGTCAACTATGAGATAGGGGACATAAAGTCATTTTTGAATCATCATATTGCACAATTGTAGATAGTCTTACAAATGAAATAAAATTTTTGGGACTTAGGAAGAATAATGTATATACAATTGATTTGAATGAGGTTCCTTGCAAACACGTGTTTAGTTGCCAATGATGCCGATAGTTTTTGGGTTTGGCATCGTAGATTAGGCCATGCTAGTAGTAGTGTCAATTCTAAAATGTGCAAAAATAATCTTATCATAGGGCTTCCCAAAATGAAGTTAGATGTAAATAAAATTTGTGAAGCTTGTGCTAATGGAAAACAAACATGATCATCTTTCAAACCTAAAAACATCATTTCTACCACTCGCCCCTTGGAGCTTCTACACTTTGATCTTGTTGGTCCAACTCGGATTCACAGTTTAGGGGGTACGTGTTATGGCTTTGTTATAGTTGATGATTTCTCTCGCTTTACACGAGTTCTATTTCTGAGCAGCAAATCTGATGCTTTGCAGGAATTTCAAGCTTTTTGCAAAAGGGTTCAGAATGAGATGGGTTACATGATTACCTGATTACAAAGTGATCATGGGCGTGAATTTGATAACACCAAATTTGATGAATTTTTGCAGGAATGTAGGATACACTCACAATTTTTCTGCACCAAGGACGCCGGAGCAAAATGGCGTAGTTGAAAGAAAGAACCGTACATTAATTGATATGGCGAGAATAATGCTGCGTGAGCGGAGCCTGTAGATCTATTTAAAATCCACTTTTAAATATAAAAAAAAAGTAATAGATATGGTGAAAGCAATAAAATAGCACGAGGTGCTAAAAGGAGGAGTTTGTGATCGCCAGAGGGTTTACCTCAATAAAAAAAATAAGATCGCATGTACCTGGTGAAAGATGTGATGCGGGATAAATGTGGATCTCTTCCTCCAACTCCAATCGGCCGGCCGACGAAGTGGGTTTTCTTGATTGATTACCTTGTAAAAAAAAGACAATAAAGACAAGTAAAAGAAAAGGGATCAGCCAAAGTGCAGTAGTATCAGTCTAAAACTAACATAAAAATAATGAAAATACCTCAACATGCGCACCTTCTTTTTTTGTTTTCTTTTAAAACCCCTTAAGAAGACTTAAGGGAAGGGGAGTTTGATGATAAAAAATGCAACAAAACGTGAACAAGGAATAGAGATATAAAGGACAGAGGGATGATGGTATGAATAAAATAAAAACAAAATAGAAGAAAAGATGAGAACCCTGCTGTCCCTGGCGACAGTAAAGGGAAGAAACCGAATAGTGATGGATGAAGCACCGGATGTAGCTCAAAGGGATGCAGAGAGGGGAGGCAGCAAGGGATGAAGAAAGCTTCTGCCCGTGATGAAAGAAAACTTCTGAGCGCTCAATCCGCCGAATACTGAAGGTGCTTAACCTTCTGCACGATCGGTCAAATTTTTAATTTATAATGCCTCAAACGGATGTGATCAAACCAAGGAAGGATAAGAACAGGCAATGAGGCATCCAGGGAAGGATCAAGATCGAGCAAGAGTCCAAAGACAGCAGGGAACTGTGAGGGAAAGATTGAAAAAGGAAGGACTCTGGACTAAAACACGCCTTAATACAGGGCGTCTTTTATGAATTGACGACCTTCACAAAGACGTCTTCTTGAAACACGACCTAGGAAAGGGCGTTTCTTCCTGGATTTAATTTTGGAAACGAAACCTTGCCTTGTTTGAAAGCTCAAATAACACGCCCGAGATAACGGCATTAATTAAAATCACGCCCTGAGAGAAGGCGTTACTCATAAAAGGCCTTTTATTTTGAAAATAGATAATCCCAGAAATTAAGGGATAACACCAGGAATTCACGCCCTCACATACGGTCGTCCTTTCTTTGAAAACGCCCTACCACAGGTCGTTACTTTTAAAATTAACGCCCTTAATCAAGTCGTGAATCACAAAAATACAGGAAAAATGCAGAAAAACTCACAAAAATAGAAAAACTTCATGTTATAGGAATATTGAAGTCTACTTGGGGCATTTATATAATAACATGAGATTTGATCAACAAAACGTCAATTTTGGCGTGTCTACAGCTGCCCCGCCTTGGCGTCTGCTTTGCAAGGGAGTGAGACAGAAATGGAGCGAAGTGTAATGAAAGGAACGAAATGGAACGAACTGATAAGGAGACGCCAAGGTGTGATGTGACACGCCTCAGACACTAAGCATTGGAAATCTTTCCAAGATTCTAAATGAAACAACTCTGAGTGGTTCCAAGGAAACAATCGATTTGTTGGATAAAAGGAGGTTAAACTAAATAATAAAGGGTGTGCGCGTGGGCACGGCAGGGAAAGACCATTGGAGAGCAATTACCAGCAAATGTGGACGTGCTGCAACCAAGGTAAATTTTGCAGAAAAGTAAAAAGAATTGGGATAGAGATCCAACAAAAGGAACACTTTCAAGGAATCAGCCTGAATGGCTTCAAATAGAACGAAGTACTTGATTTAAAGTGGAATATCTCATGTCAATTCAATCAAGAGCGAGTGAACTTCATTATTGCCATAATATGAAGATTTTTCAGCATGAAACTCAAAGTCCTACATGATGCATGCTGGGCTAAAAGAAAAGGTTAAAACAAACTAAATAGAAAATAATCAAGGATAATATTGCTAAGCTGTTTAAGTCTGGTCAAGAATCCATATTTCTGAGCTAACACTAAGCCGAAGCCCGTTTGTCCGCGCATCAACTCAGAAAGTGGAACCATCGTCCCAAAGCTTTAACAACTCAACGGCCTATCCGTGTGATCATGATTCTCCTGAAATCGTCATCGTTTTTGATGAAGGGGAACTCAAAATTCAGGTTCATCAGAACCACAAGGTCCTTGACATAATATACTAGCGTAGATATCATATAGTAACAATGCTTACAAGAAACAGATACACGGTGGCAAGATGTTGCTCCTATGAGTGATCCAAACGCCTCGAATCCTGCAAACTTCTGCACTTTTAAACTTATTAGCCTTTTTCCATCAATTCAGAATATGACATGATCATAAGTGCTTAATCATAGACAATTTTATCACAATAATAGCACTTAGGTTCATTAAAAGCATCAAAGCATGAAGAGATCAAAATTCATAATCCAATAAAACACGCCTAAGAATAGGGCGTTAACATCATGAAAGCGCCTGACCATAAGTCGTTAATCATTTAAAACACGCCCTACACAAAGGCGTAAACAGTAATGGAGGCTTAGAAAAACACGCCCCATTCCAGGGCGTTAAATAAAAAACGCCGTCAGTCAGGTCGTCAATTTAAAAATAGACGCCCTAACCAACGTCGTTAATTCAGCTCGAACTTCCGTTTCCTAGTTCAACAGCACAGTCCTTAACCCAATCGAACTTCTATCTTCCAACAGCCTTACAACTCTCTAGATCTCTATTAATAGGAGGCCCTCCTTCAACATAAACAATCTCAACCCTGCAGCCGCCGAAACTCTGTATTCCCGTTCTTGCCTTTCTTCTTCTTCATCTGCTTGCAGGTTGCATCGTCCAAACCTCTCCCAACGATGGACAGGGCGCTGAAAAGACAAAAAAACTCAACTCCCAGGATTAACGATATCCAAGGTCATATAAGCAACAGGATATGCATGAATCAGGTTAGTTTAACTTTCTTATTGTGCATACTGTTCCGGCGAACTGCTCACATGCTCATGTCATATGCTCATGTACCTCTTCTTTTGTTTTCTTCCCCTCCTCTCACAGGAGTACCCAAATCTTCCAGGGGCTAGAAGATATGTCCAAATCAAATGGTTGCCCCTCATCCTCTCCAAGTTCACATCAGACATGAGGGTATATGTAGCTAGATGGCATCTCTTGGGGTTGATAACCCATGCCAAGCATTATGATCAAATCCACATAGATTGGGCTGCCATAGGAGCATTGATTGAGACATGGCATCCTTCCACCCATACCTTCTTATTTTCCACTTTTGAAGCCACCATCTTGCTGGAGGAAGTAGAGATGATCCTAGGCTTAAGAAAGATGAAGCACGGAGAAGAAGAAAAGATGGCCATCATGCCAAAACCCATCTCCTCCCACGAGTTGCTAACCTCGTTAATACCTAGCCCGAATATAGTGAACCAAATTAAGGTCACTAAAGGAGTTAACCTCTTGAAGCTCGCCTCATGGGTGTACAAGAGAGCGGATCAAGCTAAAGAGGAAGAGGAGATAGAAAGAGTGACCAAAGCCTTCATGGTGTGCTTGGCAGGAGCACTCCTATTCCCATCCACGGAAGACTTTCTAGAGGAGTCCCAATTGAGCGCAGTGGTGAGCTTATGGGAAGGAGAGAGAGTTGGACCGGCGATCCTAGCATATCTCTATAGCGGGCTCACAGCGGCGTCCATGGGAAGGCCCATTTTCGGGTGCATGCTAGCACTCTCAAGTTGGGTTGATCTACACTTCAAATTCGACTCATGCCACGAAGCCCAACAATCCTCAAGAATTTTCTCAAAGAGCCCACTCTCATATATAACCGGCTCATTAGGTATAAGCAATAGAGTGACCAACCGAATTCCTCAAATCAAGAAGAGAGGGGATTGGAGGGAGCACCTAAAGGTAATGCCAAAGAATCTTTTTACTTGCGCCCCGGGTGTATTTAAAATGCAGGAACTTCGTGCACGCTTTTCCATCGGGACGGACCTTCGTCTTATTGGTGCTTCGGACTTCGTTTTATATAATGCACACCGGTGCCTTCCTCAGCTTGGGCTCCCAAGGCAACACTTAGAGGACGTCTCTCATCTTCCTCCAATCAAGTCAAGGGATCTAGGCAACAACGAAGACGGTGAAGAGGTTATCACCATTCAAGCTTTGTGGAGGCTAAGTAAGCTTCATCAACCTGTAGAAGACCTGGACGAAGACAAGGAACAGTGGAAAAATTATGTGACTTCATTGAGAAAAATAAGGCCCAAAGTGGCTCATTAGTCATTGTAGTTCCTCTTTTCAAAATAATAAAGATTGTCCTCTGATTGAGCCAACTGCTACTGTAATTATGAACCAAATCATCCAAAAAACTGTGTTTCTGTTGTGAATAACGCCTCCGAGAGCGTCGCGAATTAACAAATACACGCCTTATTTCAAGGCGCTTTAACGGGCCCTTCGTAAACAGTTGACGCCTGCAGCAGTGGGCGTTACTTTGAATGACGACCTCAAGAAAGGCGTGAACAGATTCAAACCCAAAAGAATATAATCGTTATATCATCAAAATAACGCCTTTTCCATAGTCACGTTTCAAGAATAACACGCCTTTACCAGAGGCGTTACTTCAAACAGTAATGATGACTTCCCTCACATCAATCAACGCCCATTCAATGCGTCTGACGACGGTTATCGTTCCCCATGCGAACTAAATTAACGCCTTAATCCTCGTCGCCAATTTCCATAAAATGCCCAAAGGGTGGACGTGAATTCAATTATAAACGCCTTGCTCCAGGGCGTGTATTCTTTTCGAAACCCAAAAGCCATCGAGCCTCCTTCTCCTTCCTCCTTCCGTTTTCATTACGCCCTTTCTCTGCAAACCCTAACCGAAACCGCCCATTCTCTCTCTCTCGTTCTCTTCTCTCAATCTCCCTCTGTCTCTCTCTGTCTCACTTCCTACCCTAGCCATGGCCAAACGCCAAAGAATTAGTGCCCCAGACGTGGTTGACCTCGACGCCTCCCACGCCCAAGAAGAAGAAATCTCCGTGGAGGAGCTCGCCGTCGTGGCCTTTGAAGAAGAGCCGGCGACGGCCGGCGGCAACGAGGCCGACGGAGCAACGGGCGAAGCAATAGAAGGAACAGAAGATGCAGAAGGTGGGGAAGAAGAAGGAGAAGAAGGAGGAGAAGAAAGAGGACCGCCATGCACGGCGGCGATCGCTCCCCGGGGGCAACTCCGGCGGCCCAGACGGCCGCTGCCACGGCCACAACCCCAGAAGCACAAGAAGGTAGGTTCCCCCTCCCCAATTCCAATTTTTTTATTTTATTTATGTTTTTTTATGATTTTTCATGGCCTTCGGGCATTAAACCTGCAACTCAGAAAAAACACGCCTCCCATGGGGGCGTTACTCAAACGAAACGTCCTGATCCAGGGCGTTAATTATTTTTAATTTCTGAAAATTAATTATCCTTCATGAAAAACGCCCTGAAGCATGTCGTTTCTTAAAACTTATGATTTTTCATGAATTCCATGCTCATTAACAATTTCCAAAAATATTTTCATGAATTATTTCGCATGCTGTCAGTTATTTGATTTTTCTGTTAATTTGAGAAACCCACGCCCTCCAGAAGGGCGTTAATTCAACAAGAGACGCCCAAACCAGAGGGTGTCGCTTCATCCATTAACGACCAAAAAATTAACCACCTTTAGGAAAACGCCCTACCACAGGGCGTTAATTCAACAAGAAACGCCTAACACCGAGGCGTGATTAAAAGTATATTTCAGAAATAGCAAAACAGCCACCAAAGAACGCCTAAGACTGAGGCGTGATTAACATAAAAAACGCCCTTATTAAGGGCGTTACATTAAAGTTCACTTTGAAAAACGCCCCCCACAGGGGCGTGAATTTATCAAGAAACGACCTGAGGGTGGCCGTGAATTCAAAAAAATGCTAAAAATTCAATATTTAACCCAAATCAAATGCAATTTCACATGGATACTCAAATAATTAAGAAAAATTCTCTTTTAATGCATGCAGGGGTTGATGAGGACCCGTATCTCATGGGTCATGGTCTGGGCAGCATACCAGGGTCTCCCCGACTTCCAGAGGGTTAGAGTAGAGGCCATGGGGTTTGGGGCTTTTCTATCCATTGAGCCTTTTAGACCCGACCTAGCACTGATCCAGGTTTTGAGGGAGAGATGGGATAGGGTTAGCCGGACCTTTCTGATGCCCTGGGGGCATATGATTCCTAGTTTAGAAGATGTAGCCAGGATTACAGGTTTACGGGTAGATGGTGAGGCCGTGAGTGGGTTCACCTATTCTGACTATTCAGAGATGGCCCAGAGGCTACTAGGGCTTGAGATGGTCTACGAGGGACCTAGCGAGTGTAGGACCATTTTCCGTACGGACCTGACTACGGTGATGGGTCTAGGAGACGCTAGGCATAGGTCGGGGGAGACCTTAGGTGAGTTTGCACAACGACTGACCGACGGGGTGAGAGCGGCATGCTGCCAGGACCCGACTGACCATGAGAGAGCGGACCGAGACCTGAGGAGGTTCCTGCTGCTGCTGCTCGGGAGATTATTGCTGGGGACGAAAGCCGATGTCATCAACTGCCGCTTCTTAGGCATCCTTGAGGATCTGGAGACGGTTGGTACATATGCTTGGGGAGCGGCCCTGCTGGCGCATTTGATGGCCGATCTGTCCACGGGGACAGGCCGTGAGACGACCGTCAGTGGCTTCTCACCTCTTCTTCAGGTATGCAATTTCTCATTTCTTATCTTTTCTTTGTTATGATGCATGTGAATATAGTACTAATTGCAATGCATGGATGCAGGTGTGGAGCCACCTATACATGCCGATGGGGCGCGTTGACCCACGGCCAGGAGCTGAGGGATCCTTCCCTCTGGCGCGACGCTGGGTGCCTGTTATCTTTGGCGCCCCACTTGACTACGAGTTGTGGGTTCTACGGAGAGAGTTCCGCGACTTCCCTCCCTCGCTGGTATGTATGAATGAATGATATGCATTTCTTTTTGTTGTTTATTTGAATATGATGAAATGATAATGATGCGTGTTCATGAATGCAGGTGCAGTGGAGACCATATGAGGGGATGACTGATGAGGGCCAGCCTTGGGTCGTATCGGGGCGACCTCGCTTCGGGCGTGAGCTGTGGCTACACTGCTTGAGCGAGATTGAGCCGTTACGGCTTCGACTGGTGATGAGGACCCTGGGCCTGCCCCAGGAATGGATCGAGGTCGGAGAGCCTCGAGGAATTGGCAAGAAGACCCGCGGTCGCACCAAGACGACCGACTGGAGGGTGCGATTCGAGGAGCAGTACGCCGACTGGCAGCGAGGCGGGACCACAGTCGTTTCCTACGCGACTGACAGCTCCGAGTACCTCCGGCGCTATTGGGAGGTTCACGCCGGCAGACCTCAGATGAGGGTCTTAGGGGTATGTATGAATGCACTCATTTCTAAATTAAATGCAAATGCTTATGTAACTATTATGCGACTAACATGTAATGAATGCAGGATGCGAGGGACATAGCGGCGATAGATGCACAGGCCCACCTCCACATCCTGGAGGACCAGCTAGCTGCCACACGGGCAGACTTGGAGACCCTGGTGAGTGTTTAAATTATTCCTATATGCAAATGAATTTTTTCTTTTGCTGTGTTGAATTAATGATTAGCCACTGACGGTCTTAATGAATGCAGCGTGCCCAGCAGGGAGTAGCGAGGAGAGATCCAGGGGAGGCCTCCAGCTCGAGGGGGCCTAGTGCAGAGGTGACTGCCCTCATGGAGCAGCTGGCTGGTGCGATAGCGCGAGCCGAGGTGGCGGAGCGTGACCTTGCTTCACGGGTAAATTCTGAGCTCGAAACCTCATTCAAATGATTAGATATAAATTGTGCGCTGATAAAAATTCACTTTTACAGACTGAAGAGCTTCGAGCCACTCTTATCTGCGTGGATGAGGGCTTCCGAGCGACGAGCTCACAGGTGCGTGACCTACCTTTAGTCACATGTTGTTATTTCACTTCATGAATTGTTGAACTGTGGAACTGATGATTTGTTTACCTGTTTGTAGGCTGCTCAGCTGAAGGCGATACGTACCGAGTTGTCGATCCGTGATCAGCGGATCGTAGAGCTTCAGCGGGCCTTGCAGCAGCGCAGTGAGCTTCCTCAGGACGTGGCCGAGCTGCGGGTTGCCCTGGAGCTGGAGAGGAGGGAGCGTGCTCGGGAGCGCGAGGAGCGTGCTCGGGAGCGCGAGGAGCACCAGGCGGAGCGTGCCCGGTTCCAGGAGCAGTTGTTGGCACGAGAGCGTGAGCTGGCGGACTCGAGGACCCAGTTGATCCTTTCCCAGGAGCGGCTTCGAGTGTCCGAGGAGCGGTTGCAGCGAGGCCGTGAGCGAGCACGGGCTGCGGGGTACTCCTTCACCAGCTCTACCTTTGTGGCGGGTTCTTCCCTCCGAGAGAGGAGCGAGGCAGGAGGACACGTTCGGGTTCCGGCCTCTTCACGGGGGCCTATGCCTCCTCCACCGGCGCCAGTGCGGGATGGTGAGGAGGAGGTTGAGAGCAGGAGAGTAGAGGAGGGTGGAGGCGAGAGTTGAGCGTTCTGTACTTGTACTCCTCCACCTTCACACCTGTACATGATAGACATGATGATACACATATATATGAGATTTGAGCTTTTGTTACCTGAGCACTTGTGTGGTTGTGGACTTGTGTTTGTATTTTTTTTCTTCTCTCGTTCCTCGTGTTTGCTTTACTTTGCCCTGTATCTGCGGCTGCGATTTTCACTTGAACAAACAGGTTAATTCATCTGTTCGACTTGGCCCCTTGCCCGGTGAGCAAGGGGTGTAAATATTTTGACCTTAATAATGGGTCAAGGGGCCAAGCCTTTAATAAGGCAAAATGAAATAATCAAAACTCGGGGATGCCTCATGCAATCACACGTATGCAAACAATAATTAAAAGATGTCCAGGCAAGAATGCAATTCATGCAGCATGAAGAATTTATTTTTTGTTCTTTTCAGTATATATATATATTTTTTTTGAAGATTTTTCTAAAAAAAAAAAAACGCCTTAGATTAGGTCGTTAATCTCTTAAAAGACGCCCTCGGAGACGGCGTTATTTTTTTTTTTTTTTTTTGAAAACACGACCTTCCAAGAGCGTTATTTTTAAATAAACGCCTAAGATCTAGGCGTGAATCAGCATAAAAGCGCCTTGAACAAAGGCGTTAATTTGTATTCCTCCCAAATTTGGCTGATAAAGAAATCAAGGTGGTGGGCCCTACTTGGTCATCTTCTAAGTTCCATTAACCTTTCTTGAATAATTAAAAGGGGAATTTGGCGTGAATATGGTTAAACTTATACACAAGATTTCGTACAGTGCATTCTCTTCAGTTTGTCTCGACCATTCTGTTGGTTCATGACTTTCCAAAAATAAAAGAGAAGCTATAAGGAAGCTCACAAAAGATTCAAAGATGCATGAGGCAAAGCTACCTCCCCTATCCTTATGCCTGTTGGGGTTCGGTCTTTGGCGTAGGGACGCTTTGTTGCCCTTTTCTTTCCCTCTTCACAATGCATGCATACGCCCAAGGTTTTCCTTGCGGGGACTTTGCCCTCTTGACATGCTTTTCTTTTTCTACATTTGACTTTCACTTCGGAATTGATTTGCATTGAATAGATTTGAACTGATGAACCACCTAATTGTACTTGGGCTTTTGTGGCATTTGTTCCCTTTTGGGCCCTGACTTCCTCCTACTAAAGCGGCGGATAGGTTTGGCGTGTCTACCTCAAGACCTCTCTTCCTCCCTTGTGGGCCGAAGAAGAAAAGAATGGATATCGTCTTTCGCCTTTAGTTTGATTTCGACTTTCCATCAGATTTTGCACTGCTTGAGCTCAAGAGTAAAGTGTGTAGTGTGTGCGGTGTCAACTCCCATTTTAAATTAGCAAGACTGACAAATGGATTTTGGATTTTGACCTTTCGGACCGGTGACCTTTGCATGTTAAGTCAGCCCAAAAGGGAGAACCATGAAAGAAAACTCTTTTGTTTTGGATTTTGAAAATATTCAGAGATTTTTTTTTTTTTTGATTATCTGGGAGATTTCTATTTTTTTGTGAAGTTTTTGATTTTTATTTGGATTTTTGTTCAGGGGTAATATTTCTTGAGATACAAACCATTCCAGGGGTGAGTTAATTCCTCTCCTTCAGCATTAACCAGTTTATAAGCATTGCCGGGAAAAACATCTTTTATAACGAACGGCCCTTCCCAATTTGGTTGGAGCTTTGAACGAGGGCCACCCGGCTTTACAAAAATTCTTTTGATCACCATTTCACCGACCTTAAATTTTCTCTCAATTACCTTCTTTTGATAAAAACGTGAGAGCCTGTTTTGGTAAACGCGCGCATGCTCAGCGGCGACCAGACGCTTCTCATCTAGAAGTTCCAATTGGGCAAGGAGTGAATCACGACGTTCATCGATAGAGAGCTCCTTATCCAATTGTACTCGCAGAGACGGGATAAGAATCTCATAAGGGACTACGGCCTCCATTCCATAAGTAAGGGCAAAAGGAGTTTGCCCAGTGGGGGTTCGAATGGAAGTGCGGTAGGCCCAAAGAGCTTCAACCAGCTTGTCCGGCCAGTCCGAGAATTTATTAGCCTCGCACGTCTTCTTAACAATCTTGATTAAAGTTTTATTAGTGGCCTCTGCTTGGCCATTGCCCTGCGGATAATAGGGAGAAGAATGATGCAATGCAATGTTATACCTGTTGCAGAGATCCTTGAGATCTTGGGAGATAAATTGAGGTCCATTGTCGGTGACGATGGTGCTTGGGATGCCGAACCTCGTGATGATGTTCTTCATGATAAATTTGCAGACGGTTGATGCTTTAATCTCCACGTAAGCTTCTGCTTCCGCCCACTTGGTGAAGTACTCCGTTGCCGTGAGAATGAATGATTTTTGCTTGGTCAGGAGGTTCGAATCACCAAGAGGTCCAATGATATCAAAAGCCCACATGGAAAAAGGCCATGGGGAGGACGTAGGATGGAGTGAAGAAGCAGGAGAATGAATCTTGTCGGCGTGCAGTTGGCACTTAACACACCTTCGAACATAGATAGAACAATCTTCTTCAAGAGTGGGCCAGTAGAACCCTAGTCTAAGAATCTTCTTAGCTAGCATCTGGCTGTTTACATGACCACCACACACACCAGAATGCGCCTCTTCCACAACTTTCCACGATTCATCATCATCGAGGCATCTCAACAAAACACCGGTGAGCCCTCTTCTGTAGAGCACACCTCCAACCAAAGTATAACGTTGAGCCACTCTCCTAATTGCTTTCTTTTCTTCGGCAGTGGCTTCCTCGGGATAAGACTGATCATTACAGTATCTGGCAATCTCATAATACCAAGGCTTTTCTTCGTCAGCCAACTCTTCTTGCCAATCCAATAGCATGACCTCTCTGCCTTCAAGAGCTTCTTTCCGTCTAACCTTCTCAAGCACCTGATCCCTAATATCAAGAAAAGCACGATCCCTAATGGCTGGAGTATCACGCTGATGAATCAGGGGGACATGAAAATCACGCTCAGGAGGGAAGACTAAAGCGGAGGCTAAGGAAGCAAGTGCGTCGGCCAAAATGTTCTGGCTACGCGGGACATGAACGAAAATCAATTTAGTGAAGAGTTTGGCATAAGCTGAAGCGAGTTCTTGGTAGGGCTTGAGCTTAGGATTGATAGTGCGGCACTTGACCAACACTTGGCGTAGAATAAGCTGACTGTCACCGACGATTCGCAAATGAGTGACACCATATTGATGAGCGGTTTTAAGACCGGCCAAAAGAGCTTCATACTCGGCTATGTTATTGGTGACGGGAAAAGTGAGCCGAGCAGCAAATGGAATGGTGACTCCTTCGGGTGTTAAGAGAACCATGCCGATCCCTCTTCCTTGAGAATTAAGAGCTCCATCAAAATGTAACGTCCACATAGGATCTGGGGGTTGATTAATGGACATTAATTCTTCATCCGGGAACTCTGAATCGACAGGATCAAAACGGGGGAGAGGGTGGTGAGCAAGATGTTCGGCAATGGCATAACCTTTGACAGCTTTTTGCTGAATGTAAGTGATGTCAAATTGAGAAAGGAAGCTTTGCCAGCGTGCTAATCGATCAGTAAGGACAGATTTTTCAAGGAGGAATTTGATTGGATTCATGCGAGCAATGAGGTGAACCTCGTGAGCTAGAAAATAGTGTTTTAACTTCTGAACTACCCAAACCAAAGCTGCACAAGTCTTTTCCATAGCTGAATATCTCTGCTCACAGGGGTTAAGGAGTTTAGATAAGTAGTATGCTGCCCTCTCTTTACCTTCCTCATCCACTTGAGCTAAGACAGCACCTACGGAGTCATCCAGGACTGAAACATAAAGAATAAGTGGTTTGCCTGGAATTGGCGGCCTCAGGACAGGAGGGTTGACCAAATAATCCTTCAATCCGTCAAAGGCTGCTTGACATTTATCATCCCAATTAAACTTGACTCCCGGCTTAGTAAGCTCGTAAAACGGCCTACACCTCTGCGAGTGCTGGGAGACGAAGCGGCGAATGAATTGCAACCTCCCGATTAATCCTCGAACTTCCTTCAGATTCTTGGGAGGAGGCATATCTCTAATGGCCTTTGCCTTGTTGGGATCAACCTCAATTCCCCTCTTGCTAACAATAAATCCAAGTAATTTCCCCGAAGAAACGCCAAATACGCACTTCTTGGGGTTCATTTTTAATTGAAATTCTCGTGATCTCTGCAAAACCTTAGCCAGAACCCCAGGATGCTCAATCCTTGTTCTTGATTTCACAACCAGGTCGTCCACATACACCTCAATATAAATATGAATCATGTCATGAAAAATTGCCATCATGGCCCTTTGATAAGTGGCTCCAGCATTCTTAAGTCCAAAGGGCATAACCACATAACAATATGTGCCCCATGGTGTAGTGAATGAAGTTTTCTCCTGGTCTTCTTCAGCTAGACGAATCTGATTGTAGCCTGAAAAGCCGTCCATGAAAGAAAGAGTCTCAAATCCTGCCGTGTTATCAATCAGCACATCAATATGAGGGAGGGGGAAGTCATCCTTAGGACACGCCCGGTTGAGGTCCCGAAAATCTATGCAAATTCGAACTTTTCCATCTTTCTTCATAACCGGGACAATGTTAGCTACCCAATTGGGATAGAGGACGACTCTCACGAATCTAGCCTTATGGAGTTTATCGACCTCTTCTTTCATTTTCAAAGCCGTGCTAGGGTGGAAACGCCTCAACCGTTGTTTTACCGGGACAGATCCTGGCTTAAGTGTAAGACGGTGTTCAACGAGCGCAGGGTCTAATCCAGGCATATCTTCATAGCTCCATGCGAACGTGTCCTTGTATTCTTGAAGAACTAAGATGAGCGCCTTCTCTTCGGAGGGCGGCAAATTTTTACTTATGAGGACAATCCTAGGGTCTTCCTCGGTACCCAAGTTGATTTCTTTGGTAGGTTCTTCTACTGAGGCTGATGGTTCGTCGAATCTTCTTATACCACTAGCAAAAGCATCAGCCTCGTCCTCATATTCTTCATAACTTTCATCCCCTTCTTCAATAGGGTCTTCATCATTCATGATTTCATAAACGCCCAAACCCTCATAAGAAGCAACAAAATCTTCAATTTCTAATTCTGGCAGGATAATCGGATCTTCCACGAACTCAGGGAGAGCTAAACAAGCTTGGCATCTAACGGCCAATTCCAACAAAAATCTGCGAGGAATCTGCTTACCCTTGGCCTTCTTGTGTGAATCTACCCCATGAATTTTATTAGAGGAAGAAGGGGAGGAAGAGCAATTAGCTTGATTATAAGGGAAAGAAGGAGGTGAAAAAGTGGATACAGGAGGTGATACAGGGGAGGGCCCCTCATCGGAGGGGGAGAAGAGACTTACCAAGGAATCTTGGAAGAGCGGCCCCTGGGTCGGGACGCGCTCGGGAGAAAAGTATGAGGTCTCCTCAACAGAAATGGAGGATTGGAAAGTTGGGAAATTGGCATTTTTTTTTATTTTTATCTTTTTCATTGTTTTTATTTTCTTTTTCAAGTAAAAAGCACTGTGAAGGGAGAATAGCAGGGTGAGTGGAAATTGTAAGATCAGAGAAAGCTTCAATTAGTGGTGGCCCACGCGGGGGCGAGATGGAGTGTGTGGAGAATCGCTCGCGGAGCGAAGGAGGAATCGGGAGGGAAATCTGAATTGAATTGGGAGATAAGTTGATGGTAATCGGTGGTGGTCTCGGCACGTGACCAAACCCACGGGAATAGAGAGAAACCAACACAGACGGATGCACAGAAGTGAGGGAGAAAAGGCCAGCCCACAGTCTATCCACGGAGAATCCTTCTTCAAAGGGGACATCTGGCTCTCCCGTATCTGTGTAGTCACTTAACATCTGCCTTTTATCTGTAATTGCGGCAGGCGTTTCAATCAGTTCTTGAATCAATGGCGGCCATTCTGGATCTGTCGGCATGAACAGGCGGCTTAAAGAGAAAGTGATATCATTCATGTCAAACCACCTGTACCAGTCACATTCCGGGTCACCCATTTTTCTTCTTTTATCTGGCCTTAAAGTCTCCAAGGCTTTGTAAGTGGCCAGTGGGGCAATGTGCCGCGCAAACTGTCTAGCGTGCACATCCTGACAATCAAGCAATGATGTAATGACGGTAGTCTGTTCATTGTTCTGAACGCCACCGGTGACAAAATGTGTCTTTAAAGTCCAGGTGAGTGGCTGGCGATCTGGCTTGAAGGTGGACGTCATAACAGCCCACGGCTCTCCTTCATTCTTGTCCGGTGCTTTGTAGCCTAAGCCGCCTCGTGCAATCACTTTTTGAGGCTTAATGGGCCTAATCTTGCCCTGGAGTTTGGCGCCCAGGCCCTTGCCATCTTGATATCCCATCCTTATCAGAATGTTCCAGCCGGGGGTATTCATCATATTTTTCTTTTTCTTCTTCCCCTTAGAAGGCAGGGGTGTCATGGCAACGGTGGTAACAGTCTCAGATAGCATCGGTCGTGGACAGTGAATGTCCAACACAGATAATAACGGCTTATTGGCTGGCCACATGGAAGGAACTGATGAAGCTACATGTATGTCCTCCTCTGGTAAGATCGGCACGCTGGTCACCTTGATGATGCGGCCCTTGTGCGGAAACTTGAGGCACTGATGGTTTGTAGAGGGCACTGCGTCAAGCTGCTGAATATAAGGGCGACCCAGGATACCATTAAAGGTCGGGTCCATATCTAGAATGTGGAAATCTGCCGTAATGGTGGCTGGACCCAAACTGACTTTGAGAGTAATCATACCCAGAGGGGGTTTCTTTGTATTGTCATATGCTGTGACAGTAATGGTGGATGGCCGTATCTGGCTCTCAGGGATACCGCATAGCTTTAGAGTGCTCGGAGGCAACACATTGATAGATGCACCGGTGTCTACCAAACACTGCTTAACAGCTACTTTGTTGATATCAACCGTGATACATAGGGCATACTTTCTTGCTGGTAGAGGTGCTAACTCCTGTTCATGGAATGTGATTGCCGGCTGACTGCTGGTAGGGGTTAAGACTGTAATTATCTGTTCAACCGGAAGGTCCTCATTGACCATAACCTTCTGCAGATATTCCTTCAAGGCCAGCTGATGAGTGGTGGACCTCTTGATTAATTCAAGAATGGAGATTCTGGCTGGAGTGCGATCCAGGTGCTTTAACAGATCATACTGAGTTCCCGGCACTGAATCTTGTTCTTGCTCTTGCTCTTGTGGCCCCTGCACGGGCTCTAGCTCTCTCTGTGGGAAAACACGGTGGAACATCCGTCCACTACGGAGCGGCGCTACGCCTTGGCGCGCCTCTGTCGGGGCAACATTAGGGGGAGGGTTGGAAGAGGAGGAAGGAATGTCGGTAGCAGAGATCCTGCTAGGGGATACCAAAGGGGAATTCAATAAAAGGGGCGCCCCCGTAGGAGGCGTAGTGGCGGTGTTTAATAAAGATGCCCCCGCGGGAGGCATGGGAGGAGTATTTGAAGAAGGTGCCCTCGCCGGAGGCGTGACAGAAGAAAGGGATATCCGAATGCGAGGGGTATTGGCAGGTGGTGGAATAAGGAGAGATCGTGGCACAAAAGATGGTTGTGCTGGCGGTGGAGGAACTCTTGTCGGTGTAGGGGTGGTAGAGGGGGTAGCAGGTGCTGTCGGTGAGCGGAGTAGGAGTGGCCTGGAGGTTGCGGATGTAGGATTGGTGGTGGAAGGTGAAATGGCATGTTGCCGTGGTGGTAAGCGGTCAAGAAGAGAGCGAGCCGGCAAGGTCGCGGAATTGGTGGTGGTAGGTGGGTTGACGGGGCGTAAAAGAGAACGTCCTGATAGGAGATTAGAAGGAGAAGGAGGAACGCGCAAAAGGCGCGGAGTAGTTTGATTTTGGTTTGGATCATGGTGTAATGCCCCGACAGAGGCGTTTTCTTCGTGCCATCCCTGCCCTCTCTCCACCTCGTAGAGAGACGTGACAGGGTTCACGTGTTGATTAGGAGCGTGCTCCGGCAATGGATTACGGACAATCCCCATATCCTGCTGGGGTGCTGGAGCTTGCTGTTGTTGATTTTGCTGTTGCCGATGCGGCCTTCTCTCTTTCATGGTGGCGATGACTTGTCTCATTTCATCCCAATTAATGCCACCCTGGTCATTCAAATCATAAATATGATCTCTGAAATGGAAACAACGATCAAGGTTGTGACCAGGGGCGCGGTGAAATGCACAGTAACGGGATGTGTCAACATTGTCGGGCCACACCGTTCTTTCTTTTGGTAGGACGAGCAGGTTGGCGGCCATCAAAGCATTAAAAATGTCAGGGAGACTCTCTGGGAGTGGTGGATAATGAGCCCTCTTGGGGCCTAGTGGTGGTCTCCGTTGTTGTTGGCTATAGTTGGAAGGTGGGGGAACCTGGTGGTATTGTGGTGGTGCTGAAGGGTCGGTGCGAGGCGCTTGGCTCGGTGATGGAGCAAAAGAAGGTTGGGGTGTGAAGTGGCGCTGTGGAGCGGAGGTAACATGGGGGTTCTGCTGTGGAGGTGGCGGAGGTCGTGGGTTTGACTGGTGGTGGGGGTGACCAACTACGCCAACCTGCTCGTTTGTGACAGTGCCCTCAGTCGTGGGCCCACTGTTGACATTTACATTCTTTTTAAACAGCCGAGGCTTCGGCTCAAACATGCCCATGATGGGCGAATCCTTCATTTGTGTTTGTATATAACGAGCTCTTTCATAGAGCTCTTCCATCGTTGTCAGCCGATTCATGGCCAAAATGTGCCGGAATTGAGGAGTTGCATTAGAAATGACCATTTTTACTTGCTCTTGTTCCGACAATGTGTCCTTCAATTTCTCGGCCATAGACCGCCACCTGTCAGCAAATATAATGAAGTCTTCATCGGGCTTCATTTTCTCAGCGACCAGATCTGTAACAGAAAGGGAAGGTCCCACCCGGTCTCTGTACTTTTGCAAGAATTTCCTTTGGATAACATCGAAGTTACCGGCATCAGCTGGCTCCAGAGAATAAAACCATTCGAGGGCGGGTCCCTCAAGAGATCTTCTGAATAAATAGGCCAGAGATGCCTTATTGTCTTGCCAGAAAGAAGTCTCATATCGGAAGTCCTTTAAATGAATGAAGGGGTTACCGGTCCCATTATATCGCCGGAAATTCGGCATTTCAGAAGGTGGTAAATGGAACACTGGCAACGTAGGAAGAGAAATTTCCGGAGCATTCTTAGTTGCCGTAACCTTCTTGAGCTGCTCCTCCATGCTGGCTAGCTTCTGAAGCAAAAGAGTGTTGGTATCGGGCTCGACTGGGGCCTGGTTTTGAATAAAAGAATGTGGCATAGGCGTTCGTAGAACCCGAGGAGGTTGGGAGGATTGATGCCTGACTGCTGAATAGCTCGCCTGCTGGGCCGGCATGGCCGCAGTAGGTGTTTGCGGACGAGAGGAGGGAGGATGCAAGACCGCCTGGTCATTAATGATTTGATGGCCACTCACGGCCGGAGGGGGATTAGAAGAAGAAGAAAGGACGGATTTCCCCTTTAAGGCGGCCTGAATGGCTTGCCGTTGGGAGTCGTCCAACTGGGAGAGAGCTTGGATCAAATCTGAGACATTAATGGATGGGGAAGGGTTCCCCGAAGTGTTGGAAGATGGAACTTGAGACGAAGGGTCCGCCTCATGGACAGTGGTATCGACCACATGAACTTGTGAGTAATGGGGGTGAGGAGGAAGGTAGTTCCCCTCATAATAAAAAGAATCCTGAGGAGGGTCCTCATATTGACCAAATATGTTCTCATTCTCATCATCATAGGAGTACCCGTGGCCTGACATGTTGATGGTTTTACCTGAACGGAGCTTCATTCTTAAGAAAGAGGATGTTCAATGAAGGAACCGTCACAAAATATACAATCCAAACAAGACAATCAAATCACTCAACTACGTTTATGCAAACAAGGTTGGCAAGAAACGCAAGATTTTAATGTTTGATGTTCGAATTTAGGGTGGATTATTTGTGAAGGTTCACTCTTTTGCCAAATGAGACCTAGTTTGATCCAAATGTAACCTCCGGGTCAACTAAGTTCTTCTCTCTTTTAACAACGTATAGGTTCTCTAAACTCCAGGTACTTCGAGGGTACAACCAGCCCGGCGTCCGTGAGGGAATCCACGGGTGCGGGGACTTATGGAGGTCTTGGAAAAGGGATTTCCAGTCCAAAGAGACGGAATGCTCAATGGAGGGTCGTCCCGATTCCAAGAAGGGTGTGTGGGTCCTAGGATAGAGAGAGGAGGTCTCTCAACCAAGCCAGCAAACCAAGATGATCCAAGCAATAATATAATGTCAAGACAAATGCTAAGCAATGAATAATAGCCAATCTGTGAAAAAGAACAGTAAAGACACGCCCTGGGAAAGGTCGTGTTCACAGCAAGAGGAAAGACACGCCCTGTGGCAGGTCGTGACTAAATGAAAACACGGCAGCGTGGCTGTCGTAAATTCTGTGAGGGGCTCACAGACCGTAGGAAAAACACGCCTTAGGGTTAGGCGTTTATAAATAAAGGACGCCTTCCAGTGAGGGCGTCAAAACTCAGAGGCACGCCCTGATGGAAGGCGCTGAAAATAAATAAAACGCCTCTGAGAGGGGCGTTAATTCCACAGACAGTATAATCAGCATGCAGCACACCGCAGTTATAGAAACATACGCCCTGGAGATGGGCGTTAATTAATGAAACACGTCTCTGTAAGGGGCGCTAAATATCAGACGAGAAAATAATGAAGATCATGCAAGCAGATGCAATAAAGACACGCCCTTGAAGGGGGCGTTAATTCACGAAAACACGTCCCTGTGAGGGGCGTTAAATCAAAAGACGCCCTCGTCGAAGGCGTTAATAAGCAACAATTGACTGATCCGGGAAGTGTGCAGAGTGCACAATGGAAGATGCCGCAGGGGCACAAAGGAAAGGGTACCGAGGGTACCGAGGGGAAAGGGCACACGAGGGTGCCTAAAGGGAAAGGACACACGAGGGTGTCAATGGGAAAGGACACACGAGGGTGTCAAAAGGGAAAGGGCACACAAGGGTGCCAATGGAGATGGTAATCAACAAAGAAAACAGTGGATGTCCCACCGTGATCGCCAATTTGTAGATCTATTTAAAATCCACTTTTAAATATAAAAAAAAAGTAATAGATATGGTGAAAGCAATAAAATAGCACGAGGTGCTAAAAGGAGGAGTTTGTGATCGCCAGAGGGTTTACCTCAATAAAAAAAATAAGATCGCATGTACCTGGTGAAAGATGTGATGCGGGATAAATGTGGATCTCTTCCTCCAACTCCAATCGGCCGGCCGACGAAGTGGGTTTTCTTGATTGATTACCTTGTAAAAAAAAGACAATAAAGACAAGTAAAAGAAAAGGGATCAGCCAAAGTGCAGTAGTATCAGTCTAAAACTAACATAAAAATAATGAAAAGACCTCAACATGCGCACCTTCTTTTTTTGTTTTCTTTTAAAACCCCTTAAGAAGACTTAAGGGAAGGGGAGTTTGATGATAAAAAATGCAACAAAACGTGAACAAGGAATAGAGATATAAAGGACAGAGGGATGATGGTATGAATAAAATAAAAACAAAATAGAAGAAAAGATGAGAACCCTGCTGTCCCTGGCGACAGTAAAGGGAAGAAACCGAATAGTGATGGATGAAGCACCGGATGTAGCTCAAAGGGATGCAGAGAGGGGAGGCAGCAAGGGATGAAGAAAGCTTCTGCCCGTGATGAAAGAAAACTTCTGAGCGCTCAATCCGCCGAATACTGAAGGTGCTTAACCTTCTGCACGATCGGTCAAATTTTTAATTTATAATGCCTCAAACGGATGTGATCAAACCAAGGAAGGATAAGAACAGGCAATGAGGCATCCAGGGAAGGATCAAGATCGAGCAAGAGTCCAAAGACAGCAGGGAACTGTGAGGGAAAGATTGAAAAAGGAAGGACTCTGGACTAAAACACGCCTTAATACAGGGCGTCTTTTATGAATTGACGACCTTCACAAAGACGTCTTCTTGAAACACGACCTAGGAAAGGGCGTTTCTTCCTGGATTTAATTTTGGAAACGAAACCTTGCCTTGTTTGAAAGCTCAAATAACACGCCCGAGATAACGGCGTTAATTAAAATCACGCCCTGAGAGAAGGCGTTACTCATAAAAGGCCTTTTATTTTGAAAATAGATAATCCCAGAAATTAAGGGATAACACCAGGAATTCACGCCCTCACATACGGTCGTCCTTTCTTTGAAAACGCCCTACCACAGGTCGTTACTTTTAAAATTAACGCCCTTAATCAAGTCGTGAATCACAAAAATACAGGAAAAATGCAGAAAAACTCACAAAAATAGAAAAACTTCATGTTATAGGAATATTGAAGTCTACTTGGGGCATTTATATAATAACATGAGATTTGATCAACAAAACGTCAATTTTGGCGTGTCTACAGAGCCTTCCTTGTTATTTTTGGGCTGAAGTGGTAAATACGGCTTGCCACATCATAAACCGCTCAATGGTAAGACCTTTTGTAAATAAAACCGCTTATGAACTCTACAAAGGTAAGAAACCGAACATGTCATACTTTAAAACCTTTGGGAGTATTTGTTACATTTTAAATAATGGTAAGGATGATCTAGAGAAATTCGATGCAAAGAGTGATGTTGGAATTTTCTTAGGCTACTCTAACAATTCTAGAGCTTTTCATGTCTTTAACAAAAGAACCATGGTGATTGAAGAGAGCCCACATGTGATAGTTGATGAAGGTGTTTCCAAGAATTCCACTACAGCGAATGAAGAATCAGATTTTTTGTAGGACAAAAGCCAAGGGGACACAAAACAAGAAAAACAACAAGATCCATCCACCTCTGGAACAAAAATTGATGAGAAGAATGAAGCTAAAGAAAAGAGTACTGATGAGGGCATCCCTTGCCCCTCCACATTTTCTCCGGACTTGGATTGTTCGTCGGCAAGCGCCATTATGTTAGTCATAAATTTTTGAGTCTAGTCATGTAATCTTCACATTTTCTTTGAGTCAATATCATGTAATTTTCCCTTTATTTGAGTCATGTACCTAGGTTGTTGAGTCATTTTTCCTAAGTATTGAGTCATTATGTTTGTTTGATAGGTTAATGGGCCCAATTCTTTGGGCTAGGCCCAGGGGCGCCCCTCCCTTAGACTGTTTGGTCATTAGTTAGTTTGTCAGGGTCAGTTTGGTCTTAGGAAAAGTGTGGAGTCTATAAATAGCCCCACCCCTCTCTCATTTGTAACAACTTTTGATGAATATTGAAGCAATCCCTTTCAAGTCTCTCATTACTCCACTTCTCTCTCTCTCTCTAGCTCTCCTTCTCTCTCCCACAAGGAAAGGGGCGAACCTCCCCTCTCTCCTCCCCCCCTCTCTTTCAAATCCAACTCCCACCTACCTCCATTAATACTCCACAACTTCCCACAGCCCTCCTTTACTCTCCATCTAGTCCCAACAACCCTCCACCAATCTAAACCCTACTTCCCAACCACCACCTACCCCAATCAATTCCCTAAGCACCTCTCCACCTTCCCAAGGCTGAATTAACCCCTCCCAAAGCCCAAATTTGAATTTCCCTCCCCTCTCCCATCCCTCCCACACCCTAGGTCGACCCAAACCAGACCCCCCTTGGTCTGGTCGCCCTCCTCCCCCTCCTCTCTTCTCACCCTCTCTCTTGTGCACACCCACTCCCCCATCTCCACCTCTAGCAGTTCCAGCCCCCCTCTCCTTCCACCACTGCCACTCCTGACCTTCTGGAGCCCTAGCCACGTCCTTCCCCTCTCCCTAAACCTTCAGCCATCATTCACAAGCCTTGTTAACCCCCTTCCACTCCCTTTATTCTTGCTAGTTTGCAGTTTTAGATAGCAGGTCGCAGGCAGCAGAGTTGGGTCCTGAAGATTGCATCAGGTCCGGCCGCTCCCTAGTCCTCCAGGTGTCAAGGCCTACATCTCTGGAAAGCTCGTCCAGAGAGCTTTCAAGGCGAGGTGGTTTCGTCGACATCCGAGGTCGGAGCTGTCCGCAGGAGCCGATCTCCCTCGACTGCGCAGAAGACCCCAGGCAGAGAACCAGAGCGAGAGTGGAAGCTCGGCCACGGCGAACCTTTTGGGATTCAGATCAAGTGTTCTTCAGAAGAATTCTTCCCTCTCAAGTCCTATTTCATCCTCAAGAAGCAGAGCTGCATTTGGACATTGGAATCTAAAGTTACGAATTTTCTACTCCAAGTGTATCAGGTCAGTTTACAGGAGCCAGAACCCACACCCCTCTACTCATCTGATCACTCCGGTCTTCTCTGACATCTTCCGACCCCGCCGTTGGCGCCGACAGAAAGAAGACTCGACCACGGTTCCAAAGGTTCAGGTCTCGTCTCAATCAGAGCTTGGTAGTGATCGTGGCACCCTCTGCAACTAGCCACATTGTTCTGCACCAGACAGAGGCAGAAACAATCAGTTCGGTTCCAGACTCTGCCCCGGCCAGCAACGACTGTACCAAGCTCAGCAAAAATTCAGAGATCATCCTTGGTCCGTTGGCAAGCTTTTGGCGTAAGTCTCATCAAGTTCTGAGCTCTGTGGAATTTGTGGCGGCATCATCACCGCACCCCTGTCCAGCCATTCTGAAGATTGGCAGAACCGGCATCAATCCGAACGTCGAGTTTTCTTCATAATTCCCCACCCCGCTTGGCCGGCTGAAGGCCCCTCCCTGCGTGGAGGTAGTTTTATCTGTAATTCACATAATCCCCACCCCTAGATCCCCCCCCTTGCATGGGGTGTAGTTCATGTCATTATTAAGTCGCAGGTTTGAAGCTTCAATCGATGCGGCGTGCGGGTGCATACCCTCGCCTCCCCGCTCGCCCCCGTCTCCGGCCGGAGTCGGTGTCTTCACGCCGGCTAGGTGAGCCTCGGGCCCTCTCTTGACTGGTTTAATCACTTGCTTAGCTTAGTATTATTGCTATTGCTTTATCGGACGGAGAGTGAGAGCTCGGCTCAAATTGCTAGTACCGTGAGTGACCACCGCGGGCAAGTTGAGAGTGAATCCACTTAACCCACACCCTTGGTGTGTTGGCCGCCCATGATTTGGGCATCCTAGGTCCATTTGGGGTTCTTCCCAAGCTAGCCAACCATTGGAGCCTAAAGGTCCCGCCTCGGACCCTCTCCAACATCGCCTAGTCGCCATCGGGTACTAGTGTGCGCCATACGGGTGAGCTCGCTAGTGTGAGTCCGCTGCTCAAACTTGAATGCTTGCAAATAGGTCCAAGGTTGGTTTTACATCAAGTACAGAACAAATGAAAGATGTACCTCAAATTCATCCAGATTTTCCTCCCTCATGGAAGTACCATAAGGACCATCTAGCAGAAAATATTTTGGGTAAGGTAAATGAAGGTATAAAACTCGCTCATCTTTGAAACTCATGCTGGCTTTGAATGCCTTTGCACACACATCTCAAGTAGAACCCAAGAGTGTTGATCATGCATTAAAAGACAACTTCTGGGTGATGGCAATGCACGAGGAACTACACCAATTCCAATGGAATGAGGTGTGGAAACTAGTGCCCCGTCCTAATAACCATAACATGATCGGAACGAAATGGGTATTCCGAAACAAATTGAATGATCAAGGTGTGGTTGTTAGGTACAAGGCCGGACTCGTGGCCAAGGGATATTGCAAAGAGCTCGGAATCGATTTTGATGAATCATTAGCACCGGTTGCTCGCCTTGAAGCCGTGTGCATCATATTATCATTTGCATGCTCTAAAAAAGTTAAATTGTATCAAATGGATGTTAAGAGCACATTTCTAAACGGCTTTATCAAGGAAGAGGTGTTTGTTGAGCAACCTCCGGGGTTTGAGGACATGAAAAACCCGGATCATGTGTTCAAGCTAGATAAAGCTTTGTATGGCCTAAAACAAGCCCCACGGGCTTGGTATGACCGTCTAAGTTCTTTCTTGATTGAACATGGTTTCAAAAGGGGTTCAGTAGATCAAACTTTATTTTCCAAACATGTTGAAAATGATTTGCTTCTTGTTCAAGTCTATGTCGATGATATCATTTTTGGATCCACTAATGAATTTTTGTGCAAGGAATTTTTTGAGTTGATGCAGGCAGAATTTGAAATGAGTTTAATGGGCGAACTAAATTACTTCTTGGGGCTGCAAATACAACAACGGAAGGACGGAATTTTCATAAACCAAAAGAAATATTTGCTGGAGCTCTTGAAGAAGTACAAGTTTGCGGGTGCGAAGCCATATGACACACTAATGTCCATCGGTATAAAACTGGAGAAGGATTGCAAAGGTAAACAGGTTGAGCCAAAATTGTACAGAGGTATGATAGGCTCTCTTTTATACTTGACAGCAAGTAGACCTGATATACATTTTGCAGTGTGTCTTTGTGCTAGATATCAATCCAGTCCTCGTGAATCTCATTTAGGTTCCGTGAAAAGAATTTTCGTTATCTTGCCGGTACTGTTGATTTAGGACTTTGGTTTCCACGTGGATGTGATTTTAAGCTTGTGGCATTTACTGATGCCGACTATGCTGGGTGTCTAATTGATCGCAAAAGCACGAGCGGCACATGCTAGTTTCTTGGAGGTTGCCTAGTCTCTTGGGCCTCCAAGAAACAAAACTCCGTGGCATTGTCGACTGCCGAAGCTGAGTACGTGGCTGCCGGTAGTTGTGGTGCACAGGTTCTTTGGATCAAACACCAGCTAGTCGATTTTGATGTGTTTTTGAAATGTGTTCCCATCATGTGTGACAATAAGAGTGCCATTGATTTATCAAAGAATCCAACTCAATATTCTAGATCTAAGCATATAGACATCCGACACCATTTCTTAAGAGATCATGTAAATAAAGGAGCTTTTCAATTGAAATTTGTTGATACAAAAAACCAGCTAGCCGACATTTTCACAAAACCTCTCAGCAAAGAAAAATTCACCTCCCTCAGAAGAGAATTAGGAATATGCAGAGTAGAAAGCACATAGATTGGCTTGCATTTCTGCATCCCTTGAAATCCATATGTCATGCATCCAGCTCTAATTTCATATTCTCATATGTACATACAACATTGCATCTCACTCACTGCACTGAGTCCTCATAAAAACCACCCCTTTAACATGCATCTCATTTAGAAAAACTATTTGTTCAACCCTTGTCCACACAATGCATTCCGTGCATCTGCATACTTGTGTGCCTTGCATACTATAATAAAACTATCAATGTTATTATGGCTTGAGTGCTAATCCTGCATGAAGCTACCAATGTTGGTACATTTGCATAATCCTCCTATTAGAAATACAAGGCCTACTTATTTTCTCGACTAAAATAAGGTGCAGCTTCAATTTGGGATGATGGCTTGACTAATTCCTTTTTTAGATAATGTTAGAAGGTCTTGAAAATTTTTCTAGATCACGTTGTACCATTTCTCACTAGGACCCCTTTTTTATTGCACCAAAACCATCAATTCTAATGGTCCAGTGAGTAGCCTTTGTCATCTCCCTAAGCCATGCATTTTGTTTTGTTAATCACATTCTGGGATGCCCAAGGGATGACCCACTACAAGCAAGGGTCGACCCATTTATTATTGGCTTTCTTAGCCGCATTCCACTTATAGTCGGTCAAACCCCCTTGAACCATCTTTTGACTATGGCAATTTTTTTAAGGGGCATCCCCTACTAACGCATCCGAAACCCGTGTACACCAAAAAGCCTTTCGTTCATTGCCCTACCTTCACACCCTAGCTCTGGCGAACATCACCGCGGCTACTGCCGCCCCCTCCTTTCGTGAGTATCAAGGTCGCTGCCTTCCGCTTCCCACGCAGGTGCATGAGAACCTCTGACTAGTGGAGGGAAGCCCCTTCCTCAACTGGCTGCAAACCTACTTCTCAAGGAGAGACAGGAGACTTCCAGCGGCTCAAGTCTTGAGCTCTTCCAATGGCTTCGCAGACTAAATACATGGCTAAGCGTCCAAGGCATCAGGTTACTAAAAAAGCTTCATTGTCCGTAGCTGCACAACTCTCGTCTGCCTCTGAAGATGAAACTGCTCATGTAGTTCCCATCAAACCTAGAAAGAAATCAGAGTCGCAGACAAAAAGCATACATGATGAGGTATTAGAAGGCTCCATGTCTACTCCTATTTTTCCTCGTACTATAATGCGACCCAGAGTAGTGGACTTCGATGATGTTACTCACCTGGTCCCTGAGCTATTTGATCTGATTAACACTCAAGAGAATTGGATTTAGTTCATGTCTGAGCATCGAAAGGTTTATCCCTTACTAGTTCTGCAGTTTTATCAAAACATGGTGATTAAGAACAACGAAGTCTATACTGTTGTCAACAACAAATCCTTTAAGATATCTCCATGATTTTTTAGTCGTGTTTTTGAAATTCCAAGTGATCAAGCTGCAACTTTAGCAAACACCGAGTTTAATGAAGTCGAAGTTTACAAAATCATGATGGGCTTTGATGTTTCAGTTATTTTTGATGGATCAGATATTCCAAATCCAATCAATGCAAATGTTTTTCCCCCTACTCAAAGAATATTGCACCATCTCTTCACGACTATTATTTATCCCAGAGGAGGCAGTAGAAATAATGTCAATAGAATTCATAAGTTTCTATTCTACTGCACTTACAATGGTCTTGTAGTAGATCTTCGAAGTCTCGTGTTGGATCTGATGTTACTCTGTCATAGAGAAAAATGACGCAGTCTTCCATATGCTGCACAATTAACATCAATATTTCAATATATGCGTCTTAAATTGGATGGAGAAGTGTGTGAAGAATTGTTAGACAGAGATGTCTATTTTTCCCAAAGTCTTTGCAATCATATGGGTTACAAGAAGGATGCAAATGGGAATCTTGTTCGAATTCTGAAAAAGAACAGAGGAAAAGAAATGCAGACCGATGAAGATAGTGATAATGATGAAGAAGACGCTCCTGCTGCTACAGATGCTTCTCAGCCAACTTTACATACCACTCCCATCTCCTCTAGGGCCAATCGAAGCAGTTCTGGACAAGAGCCTTCTGGATCTCATCTCGATCGAATTGAACAAAAGGTGGACCGGCTGACTAAGGAAGTGGGTGGACTGCACGAGTTGTTCCTGCACCAATTTGACACCATGTCCAAGACTCTTGATGCCCAAAACCAAATGCTTGTTTGCGATGGGTTTTATCCGACCATCTTGTTGTTTTATTTCATGTATATATGTATATATGTACATATATATATATATCTTATTTCACGTGTCGATCAACCAATTAACTAACTGGTAATTAACAGACTAATTGACGATGCGGGCGTGCCAGTCACGTAGGTGACAAGTTTACTATGCGCTCATTCTGACCCATGTCGAGAGAAAGTGAGGTTCAGTCGGGACCAGCAGTCTGCCATACCATAGAGGTTATGACGTTAATTACATCCCCCACGAGGAGGGAACACCTTTGATTAATTGTCAAGATAATGGGCTGTCGAGGCCGGAATAAAGGATGCGACGTTATGAACATGACAGAATCATGCGCGATGCATCTATCTATCATACAGGAGAGGCATGGTTCATTGAACTGGAGACCCTTGGTACACGGCGGAGGACGCAGGTCCGGAGACCACCATCGCGCATAGCGGAGACTTCCGATCGGGCGTAACTCGACCTTCTGTCAACGCCATTTAATATACCCGGGGGTCTATGCAAGTATGCAAGCATGATGATGATAACTATATTAAGCATGGCAATAGAATTGTGAAAGCGAGGAGTGCTCACTCACGTTTGTCGATCTCCGCCAAGTGAGGCAAGAATAATAGCACAAACCGGATAGCAAAGCGATTCGGATCCAAACATCACTTCTCTTATTCAGTTTATTAGGATTCGCTCATTCCGATCACGGGAGACGTAGGTCACACCGAGGGTAGGTTGATGATTAGAACAACATCAGGGCTTAAGACCGTTCCGGCCACACGTAAGGGTAGAGTACCCTGGCGCGGCCAATCGTGGGCAAACGGAACAAATCCGACGCGGCCAAAAGTAGGTAAAAGTCGAAACTGGCGCGGCCAAAACGTAGGAAAAGTTTAAAACGGCGCAGCCATAGGCACTTATTAGCCCGGCGCGCAGGGAACGGGGCGCACTGGTTTAGGGCGCGTCGGGAATTGGCCAGCCAAGAAAATGGAACTTATGAGTCTATTGCTAATCCGGCGCGAGAGGGGACCGCGCCGTATTAGAGCGCGCCGGACTAAGACCGCGCCGTCTTGATTTGTTTTTGATGCCTTTTGAAACCATTAAGTTTGTTAAGCTTATTTTGAGAGTTTTAGAGCTATTTAGGCCAGCTGTTTGTTTGATTGAAGTCAAAAATCCTTCGGAAGTGATGCAGTGAGTCAGTGCGAGGTTCATACTCGAGCACTGAGTTGATTGAGTCCAGAACGAGCGTCCGATTATGGCTTTACTACTCTGAGTCTGTCCAAAATTGGGCAGCATCTCCCCTGAACACAAAGAGTTGCAGGGGAGGAACGGGGTCATACTCACTCATGGAGTAAGCCCCTAAACCGCCGGTCTGCACAGTGGCAGCCAGCAAATTCCCATCGGATAGGATACCCCGAGGACTAGCCTGCGAGGGGCACCAATACTCCGTGGGTGAAGATAGAAGGATGAGGCCATTGATGATGGGAGCATCACCCCGAGGGCTAGCCTACGAGGGGTGGACAACCCACAGCTTATGGCACATCCATTGAAGGGACCGGCCGTTAAGAGAGTGGAGCTCCGAGGGCTAGCCTACCAGGAGCATACATCCCTTGGCCTTGATCGGCCGATTGTCGGGGCTAAGCTTGTTGGGCTAAGACCCCTGTCACTATCTGCTATGGCCTCGAGAAAGCATCTACCATCGAGAGGTAGAGCCCCTGATCGCCCAGCAATTCCATGAAGCAATAGGGGAATGTCCCCCTCCCCGGGTGATTAAGACAGGATGAGAGAATCTCGGAATGGTTTAAATGACCATGATGCAGAGGGGTAGTAGATGCACAGATGAGACGGGCCCATCGTAGAAGCATATGCTCGAACAGTTAGGATGCGGCATTCAGGGGGATGGATCCGGCCGTCCCCAAAGGCAACTCCCACCATGCGAACAATGAGAGCAGTACGAAGGGAGGAGTTAATGGAAACTAGACCCTCGATACCACGGCGGGAAGAAGCATGCGCATAAGCACAGCTCTGTCCACGGGGGGATACAGAGATCCTTAAATCAGAAATGAAAGTAGTCAATCGGAAAGACCCGGGGAGGGGTCGTTTCTATAGCCCACGATGCTTCGGGGCATGATCGGGACTTCGGGGAAACCGGAATCAAAGACCACGCGCGGAAGAACTCAAACATTCACATTGATATAGATAGAGAAGGGGACAGAGGCTTCGAGCATTCATTCGACCTGCTGGTCTAAGCATTTATATACATATTACCATCCCAGAAATGGGAATGGGCTAACATTTACATGTTAAGAATCCGGCGCCGGCATCATTGCTCGGTCGCCGTTCATCAATGGCAGAGGCAGAGGGACGTGTAGAGGCACAGTAATAAAGCAAAGGGAAAGAGAGAATTGCAAAGGAGGGGGAGGGGGGTCAGCTCGTATCATCGCCATCCCTCCCCCTCTCGCTTACATCTGATAGATGGAAACCTCAAAAGAAAAGAATCCACGAAAGGCAGAGGAAGATAGGAGCCGGCGCCCACCTGTTCTTGAAACAGAGTATCGTATCTTCAGCGAGCGAAGGAAGAGGAAGATGGCCAGCGGAGGACACTCAGATGAAACCCTATTTTCCCAGGAAGCTCTCTCCCGATTCCTCCTTTTCTCTCTCCGTCTCCTCTTCGAAAGCCTCTCTCGAAAACCTCTCTTCTATCTTCTTCTATCTGCCCTTTTCTTATTTCTTCTCCCCTCTTTTCTTTCAATCGAACAGCCATACATATATAGGAATAGGTGTGAGACCTTGATCCGGCGTGGAGATTGGTGCGCCGGGTAAGGGCTCCACTCTTTTGTGCGCCAGGCTAAGAAGGCGCTGGATAGTGGGGTTCTTGCGCGCCGGGATAAGGGCATCAGGTGGGGGGGGGGGCGCCAGTTTAGGGTGCGTCGTGCTAACGCTCCTCGTGCGCTTCGAGCCAATCGATGAGTCCAGGGATGACTCCGGGGGTCATCGTGAACACTTATCTTGCCAATGCTCCTCGAAACCTCGATGAGATGTCTTGTCGAAGCTCCTAGGTTGACGTACGGCCATTCTCGAGACTCCAGATAGCTTTGATTTGATCACACGGGCCTTCCACTGACACAGCCTTCGGCTCTGTGATCTGTGCTGCTGGCTCGGCTTGGCTTGTGCCCAAAGCTCCTTAGGGGGTGGGGTAGCACCAGGGATAGTTCCGCCTAAGCTGGGTTATCATTCGGCCACTAACGGGCCCATCTTGGCGGGAAGCCATACCCGTGCCGGGTGATCGGGATCTTCTACCGTCAGAGCTTTTGGTCCTCCGTCTCGGAGAGCCAGGGGGACGCTATCATCTTCAGGAGAGCCCTTCATGAGGTGGGAAGCCACTGGGTAGACCGTTGTCCTTGATCGGACAACGGGTGTAGTGTATGCGGCACGACAGAGTCGATGCCGGTTCATTAGGCAGGCTTGATCGCACTACCGGTTGGTTGTGAGTTTGTCTCGGCTCTCCTGAGGTGAAGTCCCCATGTCCATACGGGGTGACTCGAGGCTCTGGCAGCTTGAGAAATCTTCAATGTGTTGATCTTTATTGGCTTCCGTGCTTCAGCAGGCCAGGTCCTTTGTCTTTGTGGCTTGGTCGCCGACGGTCATATTTTGGGTGCCAACAAATGCCCCCCAGACGTGGGTGTTGCGAGCAAGGCACGAGTGCAGCAAGGCCGATAGATGAATTTCACCCGGACTGATCTCCTCTTTGGTTGATAGGAGCTTGGGATGGCCCTTAATCTGGCATGGATGTTAAGCCGGCGCCGTTTAGATGTTAATACGGCGCGGGTAACCCGGCGCGCCCCCTTGGCCTTAAACGTTAATTCGGCGCGGCCCTGGGTGTCTGCCTGTTAATTCGGCGCGGACCTGGGTGTCTGCCTCTTAATTCGGCATGCTCCTGGCCCCTTTGCGCTTGTAATACGGCGCGGCCCTGGCGTTTGTTTGTTAATCCGGCGCGGCCGATTTCGGCGTGCCTTTTGTTGGGGGGATGTTAATTTGGGTGCGCAAAATCGCGCGCCGGATTAACCACAGGGGTTCCCCCCCTATATATTTTACTCCAATTCTTTTTCTTCTTCATCACTTTCATTTGCGCAACTTCTTTCTCTCTCCTCCCTTTCTTCTCTCTCTACGGTGCCGAGTGAGCTGAGGGCGAGAGCGGCGGTAGTTTTTCTTCGGGGTGAGCGAGATGCTGCCCTTTTGGGCTTCAAAACCCTTTCTTTGGGCCCCGGGAGGCTTCTAGCAGGGCTTGCCCTCGAAGCTATTTCCCCGGGTGTTCCTTTTGGCCTCAGTGTGATGCCGATGGCTACTTTTAGGGGCCGTTCCCTTAGTGGACGCGTTCCCGCTTTCCTTTGGCAATCTCCCGTGCTGGGGAGACTCTGCCGAAATTTTGTCAGAAATTTGCCTTTGATCAGCTATTTTCTGACTTTTGCTTATCGTTTGATGTGCTTCTTTGTAGCTATTATGGCATCCAGCTCTTCTTCTCGTGCCGTGGTGATGTGGGCGAACGTCAATTCCTTTGATCGAGGGCACGGTCAAGTGGCCGTGGTTGCGAAATCCTCAGATTCGGAAACAGATACTGTGGATACTAGCCATCTCCTCATTCTTGGGGGTGACTCCTTTCATTATGACAGGGAAGGTGTCACCCGGAGGGACTACCCCAAAGACAAACAGCTGATGTCCCTTCTCCAATGCTTCAACCTTCAAGGGAAGAGGGACGTGTTCGTTGTCCGAAATGTTGAGCAGGCCCTGCTGGTGGAGAGGGACAGTCTGACAGATTGTGTGGTGCGGGGAAGACCCATTTACCTCCCCGGAGAGGTCAGGAAATGGAGCATCGTGCTGGGACTGCAAGATCTTGCTCCAGAAGACGGGCTGCTGACCAGGGCCCCCTGAATTTGTACCCGCTCGGTGGAATGATTCTGCGGGCAGAGTGGATCGGGAGAAGCTGATCTTTGGCTTGTTCCTTGCCCCGCTGAAGTGGGGGTACAGAGAAGAATCATTCTTGCTGGATTGCTTGGCGGTCCGCTTCAAGCACCAGATATCTGTGGGGTGGTTTACCGAGCTGAGGGCCACCGACGCCCACACATTCAGGCCTGGAGCAGTGGAGTTCACAGACTATGTGCTGCATCATTATGCTCCAATTCTGACCAGGGCTGGTGTATATCACAGCGTGTATGCCTCAAGGTACCGCTACCCCATCTCCCGAGGCTTGTGCTACGGTATGATTGAGGTGTTCTGCCCCGAATATAACACTTTCTAGACTTCGGAAGGAGAGACCTCTCTAGACTTATGGAGCCTCTCACAGCTTAGCGGTCTACCCATTGATGGGGAACCGTATGAAGAGGTTTGTTGGCCTGACTGGCTGAAAGATCAGACCGACGGTGACGGCCGGTATCAGGCGGGTTACGCCTATCGATATCTGATGCAGGCGTACCGTACCCTCTTTCATTCGTCGCACGACACGAGGGAAGCTCGGAAGCCGGGCGAGAAGCGAAGGGTGCGGATGGGTACCTGGCTTCAATATTTCTTCAATGGGAAGAATAAGTATGAGGACTTTCCCCCGATAGTGCCAGTGGCTTAGAAGCGGAAGAAGAGGGTGCGACGCCAGTCTTCTTCGAGAGGAGGGCAGGGGAGAACCCAAACCCTACTGGTGTTGACGCAGTCACTCACTGTGCTGCATATCTGGTTTATTGGCTTTGTTCTTTCGCTCTTCCGCAAGGTGACAAGAGCGTGATTAGGGCGGAGTCCATTTATCCGGCCTGTCTCATGGCTTGGGGTACCAAGCTATCTCTTTGTCCGGTGGCTTTATGCCTTATTTATAAGATGTTGGGGGACCTGCACAAGACGCGTCTCCCCAGAAGTCTTCGGACGGTCGGTCCGTTACATTTTTTCAATGCTTGGGTTTGTACCCTGTTCCCGGAGGCGGCTCCTCGGGCATTACAGGCAGTTCCTCTCGTTCCACGGATGATAGAGTTTGCAAGCGCCGAGCCATCTTTACTAGCGGAGCAACTCTACGCCATTCGGGGCAAATTGGCCCGTATTCCCACAGATTCCCCTGGGGTCCTTCATTTTTGGAGCTTAGCTGCCCACTCTAGCCCGCTGGTGAACAGGACAAGGCAGTGTAAGCTTTTTGAGACTGATGAGTCTATTCATCCACTTTCCGAGGCCAAATGTACAAGGCCTATTCTTGAGCCAGAGTTGGTTGATTGGGCACTGGCTATCAGGCCGAGCGTCCTTGTATTCCGCAAGAGCGGCATTCTGTGGTTGGAGCCATACTACCCGTTCCACTTCAGTCGGAACTTTGGCTACGACCAGCACATTCCACATTCTTCTTCACAGTTTGCATTGCCTAACAAGCACAGGGCCAGGCAGGTTTCAAATGATGATGCCCGGATATGGTGGGACTTCTTCCATCGCCGGGAGGATGTTTCTTTCAGGGTGCCAACCCCTGCCCGTTTTCCCCGCGTCACGCCTGAATATATCAAGTGGTGGAATGCGCGGACAGGGTTCTACAGGAGCTCCCGGCGAGAGTGTTGGGCCGTAGCGGAGCACAGGTTTCTGGATTCTCAACCAGAGCCAGTCCTTGACATTAAGGCTTCTTATTTGAAGAAGTTGAAATCCTGGACCAATATGGAAGTGAAGGCCTATCTGGAGGCCCGCAAGGTTGTAAAAATTCGCAGGACGAAGGTTGAACCGAAGCTGCCCCCGATCAACAAGGATGACTATGTGAAAACCCTTCAGAGTTTATGCCGGGTAAGCAGCGAGAGGGTGATTCTTCAGCAACTCCCTCTGCCGGTAGAGGAGCCTATCTCGGCTGTGGCCGACTGGTGTCCCGAGGTGGATAGGTTGTATCCCTATCGGACCTTCATTCGCAAGGAAGACAGGCGGGCCGCCTTATATGACAACACCCCGTGGCTATTCGCGCTTCTTTGCTCACACGGTCTTTCAGTGGGTGGTCCCAGCGAAGCCATCTTGGACCGACCTCTTCATATCTCTTTCAAATATGCTAACAGATGGGGGCTGGACCACCTGAGCCAATATTATCTGCTATCTTCTCGTGGTCATGAGGACCTGGCACTGCTGGCCGAGCCGAGTAAAAAGATCAGAGATTTATGCTGGCTTATTCGCGAGGCAACTTCGAGAGACAAAACGACATCGTTATATTATTGGGCTCTCTTTCCCTTCTATACGGGGCCGGTAAGTATGTTCCATTTCTTCATTTAGGCCCTTCGGCCAGCTTCTTTCTTTCATTGTGGTGCATTATTCTCACCCTTGTGCATGTGCAGTCCGACCGACTTCGGAGGAGACCCGGCACTTTAGGGAGTTGATAATAAAGGCCCAGAAGCCAGCATATTTTGAGGTTCCCGAGCCAGCCACGACCACAGCGCCACTGCCTCCTGGGGATTCGAGAAAGCGGACTCGATCCCAGTTGAGAGAAGCCGTCGGAAAGGCGAAGGTGGCGGTGACCCAGGTGACATGGGCACGCCAAAAGAAGGCTGTAGAGAGGGAATCAGCAACCGTCCTTCCTTCGGTTGTATCCTTTGAAGAGTTTGAAGCTTCTCGCACACATAGGCTAGAGGCTGAAGGTAGGCTCTTCTTCTCTTTAAAGTTCATTAGCTTGCTTTGACTGTCTCGGCTAGCCCATGCTGACGGTTGTCGACGCAGTTGCCGCGGTCATCGGGCTGGAGGCGACGGTAGATGTTGCGGCTAGGGAAGGGGCAGAGGAAATCCCTGCTGCTCCCGTTGAAAGAGATCTGCCTTCCCCAACACCCATACAGGAGATGGAAGGTAATTCATAGTTTACTTGTGATACCACCGCAAATCTTCATGTCTTCAGCCGGCTTGACCCTTTTCTGCCGTAAATTTCAGTTGATATACAACCGTCACTGCTTCCGGGCTCGGAGAGTGCCGAAGAAGTGATTATCCCGGGGCAGGGTGAACCTATCCTTGAGATCCCACCCATCGTTGCTTCTTGTGTGGAGAGCACGGGGGAAGTTCCTGCTGAGGGTGATGCTTCTGCTGGTGAGGCTCCTGCTCTGATGGTGGAGCGTCCCGAAAGAGCAGAGGGATCCTCCTCCTCTGAATAGGTTGATTATGGTGGCGGCTCCAGTGATGAGGAGTTCCCACCTGTTGACACAGAGACGGAGGATGCCGGGGTGTCCTCGGCCTATGAAAGTGATCATCCGACTTTCAGCCCACCCCGGTTGTCGTGGAGTGGTTTTGGGCCGTCAGGCTCGCTCGTGAGCAGAGAGGCCGGCACCGGAGAAGTGGCCCTTAGAGATTTGAGCCTAGTACCGGCCGAGGTAAGGCTCCATCCGTGGTCGGTGCCTGCTGCCCTTTCTTCCTCTTCCTTTCAGCTTTTAATATATATATTTCTGGCGCAGACTGAGGTGGTGCTGCCAACCATGACGGTGCAGATACCTCTCCCGGCTCTAGGCACGGGCCATGCAACTCTCCCGTCCGTCCTGCGGCCTATCGCACTGCGATACCCTAAGGACTATGCAGCGGCAACGGCTCCAGCTGGACCTGGAGCACTTGTGAGGGTTGATAGTTCGGTAGCAGTTGTGGACTTTCAGCCATTAGAAGTCACACAACGGTCAACTCCGGAGAAGGGTGGCCCCTCCTAAATAGAAGCCGGAGAGACCGTTGAAGAACAGACGTCCTTGGCTCTTGATATTCCTGTCGCACCTCCATCCCAGGGGGCCGGCAAGGAAATTGTTATCATTGAGGCTCCAGCCACCGTATCGGCCAGCGCGGTTGTTCCCCATAGCAGTGGACTGCAGCTCATGCCATCGTCATCTTCTGGGACGGGCGACGATATCTGGGCCACTGTGGATAGCAGAGTGGAATTTGAACTACCCGAGACTTCGTTGCTTGGTCTCCAGTCTTCAAGTGACCTTGTGTGGCAGTTTCTAGGGACCCTCCAGCAGACCATAACGGCCAGCGGAGATCTAACTTATGTCCAACTGAGGGGCTTGATAGAGCATCTATCCCGCTCACTGTTGGCCTTTGGTTGCCCCATGGACGACTGGACTCCACGGGTTATCTTGCTCCTAAAGTATGTAAATAGGAGGGAATTTCTAGGCCGGGAGGTAGCTGACCAGCTGGCGGCCGTAACATTGGAGCGGGCTGAATGTCAGACGGCTCTCATTTCCCTGAAAGGGACTACGGTGAGGATGAGGGATGATGCCAATGTCTCTTTGCAGTGCCGAAGTTTTCTCACGACTCGCATAGCGGAATTACATGTCGAACTCTCGAGGGCAGAGGCTGAACTTCAAGAGGTAGAACACCTGGAAGTCCAGAAGGTGGAGGAGGCAGAAATGGCCGAAGGGCAAGTTGCTTCCCTCGGGGAGAGATTATCCGAGCTGGAGGCCACTGAGTTCAGGCTGCAAGAGCTGGCCCGCCATCCTTCCCTGGGCATTCTGGTGCTGGAGGACATCTTCCGACGCCCCCTGCCATAGTTCTTTTCTATTCGCCTCTTCTTGATGGACTTAATGTATTCCGGGGAATGCTTCGCGTAACATGTACTCTTTATTCCGTAGAATGAAAATCTTCATTTTGCTGTCAAATCACGACTCCATCCTGTCATCATTTTTGTTGTTTTTCTTTCCATTCGCTAGTTGATTCTAGCCTGAGTGTGTGGGTCACGAGGGCGGGAGAGCGCTCACTCCTTCAGCAAAGGGGTGAGGTGTCCGCTCCACCGCGCCGTGACTATTCTCAAGACTAAACAACGGCCTGTACGAGTCGAGAGCCCGGAGGACTCAAAAGGGTATATGAGAGACGAACACCAAAACAGATAGCGAGCGACCCTGCCGATGGTGGCAAGAGTCGATAAGGGTGGACGGTCTTGCCGATGCTGACAAGAATCGAGAAGGGGTAGCGATCGATCTTGCCGATAATGACAAGGGTCAAAAAGGGTAGACGGTCTTGCTGATGATGACAAGGGCCGAAAAGGGAGTGACCGATCTTACCGATGGTGACAAGGGTCGAAAAGGGTAGACGGTATTGCCGATGATGACAAAACTAGAAAGGGTAGCGACCGATCTTGCCTATGGTGACAAGGGTCGAAAAGGGTAGACGGTATTGCCGATGATGACAAAAATCGGAAAGGGTAGCGACCGATCTTGCCGATGGTGACAAGGGTCGAAAAGGGTAGACGGTATTGCCGATGATGATAAGAACCGGAAAGGGTAGCGACCGATCTTGCCGATGGTGACAAGGGTCGAAAAGGGTAGACGGTATTGCCGATGATGATAAAAACTGGAAAGGGTAGCGATCGATCTTGCCGATGGTGACAAGGGTCGAAAAGGGTAGACGGTATTACCGATGATGACAAAAATTGGAAAGGGTAGCGACCGATCTTGCCGATGGTGACAAGGGTCGAAAAGGGTAGACGGTATTACCGATGATGACAAGAACTGGAAAGGGTAGCGACCAATCTTGCCGATGGTGACAAGGGTTGAAAAGGGTAGACGGTATTGCCGATGATGACAAAAACTGGAAAGGGTAGCGACTGATCTTGCCGATGGTGACAAAGGTCGAAAAGGGTAGACGGTCTTGCCGATGGTGACAAGAACCGGAAAGGGTTTCTTTAAAGGAAATATATATGTAGATATATAAGGGGGGACATCGGATGCCGACTCCACTTTGACCCTGTAAAGGGTCTTCAGGACGGAGGATGGATCATCACTATTCATCATTCATACATATATTTTTTATTCTCATTACTGACCTAAGCGCCCTTTCGGGTTTTTGCCGAAGCCAGCCCCCTCTCGCTTTTGCCCACGCGCCCTCTCGGGTTTTCACGTGGCGGGATACCCGATTTTGCCTGCGACGCCCTTTCGGGTTTTTGCCATAGCTGGGTTATAGCCATTTTTGCACTTGTCCTAATGTAGGAGCAAGTCTGGCGGGGTATCTCTATTTTTAACCCCATCCTTTTTCTTTTTCTTTTTTTGGAGTACAGAAGAATTCGACTGCGAGAATGCTGACTGGCCTTGCCGATGATGACAAGGATTGGTCCCAGGTTTAGTTCGTCGACACTGGTTAAATACCGAAGCAAAGGTCATGGTTTATTAACAAGGACGTAAGATCCGAGTTAAGGGTAGAGGTCGACCGATCTCGCCGATGATGACGAGGGTCAAACACGAGTTTATTCATCAGCATGGGTCACATGCCGAAGCAAAGGTAGGATTATTAATAGGGACGGAAGGTCCAAGTTAGGGGTAGAGATCGACCGATCTCACCGATGATGACGAGGGTCGAACACGAGTTTATTCATCAGCATGGGTCACATGCCGAAGCAAAGGTAGGATTATTAACAGGGACGGAAGGTCCAAGTTAAGGGTAGAGATCGACCGATCTCGCCGATGATGACGAGGGTCAAACACGGGTTTGTTCATCAGCATGGGTCATATGCCGAAGCAAAGGTAGGATTACTAGCAGGGATGGAGGGTCCAAGTTAGGGGTAGAGATCGACCGATCTCGCCGATGATGACGAGGGTCGAACATGGGTTTGGTTAAAGGATTTCCGGTGGGACTTTTGATGATTGTCCCTTTTGGATTTTCATCAGGTGGATAACAAAAGAGGCACTTTTAAATTACCACTTTACCGACTTAAGCGCCCTTTCGGGTTTTCGCCTAAGCCAGTCCCCTCTTGCTTTTGCCCACGTGCCCTCTCGAGTTTTCACTTGGCGGGGTACCCGATTTTGCCTGCAGCGCCCTTTCGGGTTTCCGCCACAGCTGGGTTATAGCCATTTTTGCACTTGTCCAATATAGGAGCAAGTCTGGCGGGGTATCTCTATTTTTAACCCCATTTTCTTTTATCTTTTTTTTTTGATATAAAGGATGGTAGGTCGAAGTGTGATGTCCGACCCTTGGTTGTTAGTAGACGGCTGTTGACCGGATCACCGGGCCTTGTGCCGAGCAGAGCGGTATATTCGTTAGCAGGGGCTGAATGCTAACGCAAAGGAATGATCTTTCGCCGATTCAGACGTAAGACCCGCAACGGCAATATGGTGTATTCTTTTGAGAGCTCGGCCATGGCGGAGTGCCACTAGACCAAGGAAAGGTAGCTCGATCAGGGCGGAATGCCACTAGACCAAGATAAGGGTAGCTCGATCAGGGAGGAGTGCCACTAGACCAAGATGGGTAGCTCGGCTAGGGCGGAATGTCACAAGACCAAGATAAGGGTAGCTCGGCTAGGGCGGAGTGCCTCTAGACCAAGATAAGGGTAGCTCGGCTAGGGCGGAATGCCACAAAACTAGGATCAGGGTAGCTTGACCAGAGCGGGATGCCCCTAGATGAAGATAATGGTAGCTCGGCTAGGGCGGAATGCCACATAACCAAGATAAGGGTAGCTCGGCTAGGGCGGAATGCCACAAAACCAAGATCAAGGTAGCTTGGCTAGGGCGGGGTGCCGCTAGACCAAGATAAGGGTAGCACGGCTAGGGCGAAATGCCACAAGACCAAGATAAGGGTAGCTCGGCTAGGGCGGAGTGCCACTAGACCAAGATAAGGGTAGCTCGGCTAGGGCGGAATGCCATAGAACCAAGATAAGGGTAGCTCGGCTAGGGCGGAATGCCACAAAACCAAGATCAGGGTAGCTCGGCTAAGGCGGGGTGCCGCTAGACCAAGATAAGGGTAGCTCGGCTAGGGCGGAATGCCATAGAACCAAGATAAGGGTAGCTCGGCTAGGGCGGAATGCCACAAAACCAAGATCAGGGTAGCTCGGCTAAGGCGGGGTGCCGCTAGACCAAGATAAGGGTAGCTCGGCTAGGGCGGAATGCCAGTAGGCCAAGATATGGGTAGCTCGGCTAGGGCGGAATGCCACTCAACCAAGATAAGGGTATTCCGACCGATCACTCAGGAAATGTTGGTTGCGCTGCATGATACAGCTTCATATACTTTCCGTTGAGGGGAGAGAACTGGATGACTCCTTTATGGTCTACCAGGACGTAGGCACCTCCTTCATATACTCGGCGGATGATATATGGTCCGATCCAGTTTTTGACCAACTTCCCTTTGGGGTTGGAGGCCATTACTTCTCTTCTTTTGACCATTACCAGGTCTCCTTTCTTGAATTCTCGACCTTTGACTAGCTTGTCAAAAGCACGGGCCATGCGAGCTTGATAGAGTTGGATGTTTTGTTGTGCTCGGAGGCATTTTCCTTCGAGCTCAGTGAGCTCTTCTAATCTTCTTTCTGCATTGGTTTGTTCACCGCTGACTAGTCCATGCTGGATGGCGACTCGCAGCGAAAGAACTTCCAGTTCAATCGGCACCACAGCCTCTGACCCATAGACGAGGGAGAAAGGTGAACAGCCGGTTGGGGTTTTGTAGACAGTACGATAGGCCCATAGCGCTTCGTACATCCTTTCTTCCCAATCTTTCTTATTAGACTTGATAGTCTTTGCCAGCAACGTGCATAGTGTCTTGTTAAAGGCTTCTGCAAGTCCATTGGCTTGAGGGTTGTAGGGGGACGATGTCCTCCAGTCAATCTTGTATTTGTCGGCTAGCCGATAAATCTTCTGGTTCCTAAAATGGCTGCCGTTATCAGAGATGATTCGGCTGGGGACCCCGAACCAGAATATTATATTCTGCCGAAAGAATCTTGCAACTAGCTCTCCCGTCACATCTCTTAGTGCTACCGTCTCTGCCCATCTGGAGAAGTAGTCTGTAGCTGCTAAGATATACTTGCACCCTGATGAAGAGGCTGGTAGCGGCCCTACCACGTCCGTGCCCCACTGAGCAAACGGCCAGCTAGGCAGGGTCGGGTGTAATGGCACTAGAGGTCTCCTTGCCACATTAGCGTGTTCTTGACACTTCTGACAAGCTTTGGAGAACTTGCAGCAATCATCAAATATAGTGGGCCAATAGTAGCCCAATTTCTTTATCTCAATTTTCATCTTGGGGCCAGCCTGGTGTGCTCCAGCTGATCCCGCATGAACTTCTTGCATCACCTGTCCCGCCTCTGTTGACGGCAAGCAACGAAGTAGGACTTTCCTTCGGGCATCTGCCATTATTCGGAACAGGGTTCCACTTCTCATCTCGTAAGAGTCCTTGACCCTTAGGAGCTTCATTCTCTGTTCTTTTTCCCTCGGGAGCTGTTGGTGTTGGAACCACCGCAGGAGATGTTCTCGCCAATCGGGCTGCTGAATCTCCTCGACGACTACCACCTCAATCTCTTGTTCGTCAGCCAAGACCTCCGTTACACTGGGGACCTGCCGGTGGTTGATCACTGTTACATTCAGGCTTGCATCTGGCGGGACCGCCAATGAACTGGCCAGCTTAGCCAGGGTGACTGCCTGAGCATTCCGACCCCGGTTGATGTGCTTGATGCTGATGAAGTAGAATCTTGACATCAGGCGAGTTACCAGCTGGTGATAGGAGAGAAGCTCTTGCTTTTGCACATCGAACTCTCCTTCTAGCTATTTTATAACTAGCAGGGAGTCTCCGAATGCTTCCAGCATCTGAATTCCCATGGACAGGGCGATCTGCAACCCGATTATCAGGGTTTCATATTGTTGACACCCGTTTTATACCCAATAAGCTGGGTCGTCTCCTTATTCATTCAATATGATGCTCCGAGTTGTTCATTCTTTGATGAGTCTATTGATCAGTTGAAACCTATTTCTTGGGTCTTGAATTCCTGGATTAAGATGTGGCTCCCGGTGGCATTTCGTTGGATGAAGCTTAGCAAAACCCTTCACTTTATTTTTTGAACCTCAATGATAATAACGGTCCCATTCAGGCGCGTTACTTCCTTCTGACGGATAGACCCTGGGCCGTTACTTTTTGAAGAGCCCAAGGCTTAAGGCTTCATTTTCAAAGCTTATCCTTTTGATTCCACGTTGATAATAACGGTCTGTCGTGCAGCCGTTATTTCACTATGACGCCCTATGCCTTGGCCGTCGCTTCCTTGAAGAGTCCAGCTTGTTTGAGTCTTTTTCCCGTTGATCTTATCCTTTGGGATAAGGTTGAAAGTAACAGATAATCCTTGATGCGTTACTTCCAAGTGGCGGTCTGTCGTGCAGCCGTTACTTCCTTCCGAGAGTCCTGGCAGTTCAGGCCTTTTCTCTGCTACTCCGTGGTCGAGATAAGGGTTTGGATTGACGTTATCTCTTTTAAATCCGATCCTCAGGACCTTCCGTTCGATCCTATGGACTCTTGGTGATATTATCTTCGAGGATTTGCTAAGAGTTATCTCCTTTCACGTCTGAATTATCCTCTGCTCGACCTAAGAGTTTGAGGGTCTATAAATAGAACCCTTGACTTCATGGCCAAAAGGGAGGAGATTTGAATTCGTGACGAAGTGCTGCCGAACTCAGGAGCCATCTTCATCCAAGAGGAACTGCTTCCCACGTCCATCCATCTTCTAATCAAGGGAGTACTTTGGTTTGGTCTTTCCAGTTCATCCTTGCATGCTTGAGTCCTTCCTTGGTTTTTCCTCAAACAAATCATTGTCCCTCTTTCTCCACGTTTTTCACTGTTCTTTATGCATACAAACATCCTCCCAAACTTTTAAAAACACCTAGAGGGGTTAAAAAACCAAAACTCCCCGATAATTCCCTCTCCTTTTGATGTTCTTAAGCTCTTTAAGAATTGATGCTATGCTTGTGAAAAGGGCTAATTGAGGTTGTCTTGTCTTGTCTTTCTACATCTTTGGCAGGTTTACAGGTTCATTAGCACGAGGCCCAAGTCTTCTAGCCGGCTGGAAGAGTTGGAGTTAAAAGAATTCAAGCTTTACTACTGCAGGTTACCTTACGGTCTGGTGCAGGCGCGTCACTATTTTCCGACGGTCTATCGTGCGGCCGTCGCTTCCAAGCGACGCACGGGGTCCTGGCCGTTACTTCCAAGTTGATCTGCAGGCTTTCTCTGGTTTTCTCTCCCGTGGGCGGGTGCTTCATCCACCTATTTCCAAGGTACATTCGAGTCTTTGACTTGTGTTTACTTTGGTGGCGATCACGTCTTTCCTTGGTATTGGGCATTAGCTGTCTTCTTCATCAACAATCTTTATTTTCCTTGCTCGTTCCACCTTCACGGTGTGTTTTTATTTGTTCCTTGCTCCACGCCCCGGCGTGTGTTTTTTTTTTCCTTTTCCTTAGCGTAATTTGATTGAGATAGCATGCCCATGCTAGAGCTAGCTATGATTGCCTAGGTTCATGTTCACATGTTCATAGGTTTGAGTAGATCTTTGATTGCTTGTTTGTCATCTTGCCATATTACTTTGCAAACCTCAAAAGTAAGATAAAAGATAGGCAAATAAATATCAACAGATAATTTTTTGGCGATCACGGTGGGACAACTTGTGCCAATCGTGCTTCTGATTCTTGTTTAAACCTGCCATCATCTGTTTGTTCAGTTGTCTTTTGTTTCCCCTTTGATTATTGCTCATTCTGGTTTTCTGAGTTCTCTGACGGCCAGGTGTCCCCGCGTCACAGTTCTCTGACGCAGGGGCATTAGACCGCCACTTTGGTTCTGCTGTGTGAGCTTCCACGGGCTTTCCGATTACTTCTGTCTGGTTTTGGTTCCCTGGCTCATCTGACGGTCTCATCCCCCTGCGTTATATCTTATCTGGCGGTCTGGCCTTAGACCGTTATTATTCTCTGACGCAGGGTCCTTCGACCGTTATTATCCTAGCAGGTACACATCTGAGGTGCATTTATTTCCGCGGTTTTTTACTGTGATTTATTGCTTGGGTGATACTTGACCTCCTCCTTGCTTTGCTCATATCTCCATATCATTGTGTGCATCATTGATTGCTAGATTTTAGGTTAGACTTTGCATGCACTCCGGTGCACATAGGGTCATTCATCTTGTCATATCTTAGCTTGCATTTTCCTACCTTGTTGTGAGGACCTCTCGTCTCCATATTCCTTGGAGCCGACCAGGAAATCATAACAGGGACCTCCGTAAGTCCCCGCGAGCCGTGGATTCTCACACGGACGCCGGGCTGGTTGTACCTTTCCCACCCCGTGTCTAGGGTTGCATAGGTGAAGGAGTGGTCACACTTAGAGTCAAACCAAGTCCCATATTCATCTCTTACTAGGAACCCATTGTTGAGAGCACATATCAATCAATCCACTAAAGTTCCAAAGGAGAAATCATAAGAACCTTGTTGCATCATCTTAAAACAATTTGGTTGATATTTTGAGTGTCTTCATCTTTTATCACTTACATCTTGTTAGAATCACCTAAGTTTGGTTGCTTATTGTGTGTTTTGTGTTGGTTGTTTTGCATTTTGTCAAGGTTGCCCGTTGCATGTGGGGTTGTTTTCGTCCATCTGAATCATCTTCTCGAGTCAGTCCCGTCTTCACGTTCTATTCTAATCCCCTCTTCGAGTCCACCATGGCATCCTTCAATCCTCCGCGCTCCCAAGAGGACTCTCTTTCTCAAGGGATCCTTGAGAACCCCCCTAGGGTTGCCACCTTTCCCTCCGGAGAAGGGACTGCCCCTCTCCCGTCCTCCACATCTATGGGAGGTAGTCAAGGTACCCCTTCTCTTTCTACTCCTTCCGCGGGCTCCGTCCTTCACATGATGGCCCAATTGGACCCGACCCAACTTCAAGTCCTATATCAAGCTATGCAAGGGTCCAACGCTTCTCCCTCCGCCGCTGTTCAAGGTCAATCTAATCCTTCCAATATTGGGCCGCCCGTTCAGCCCACTCCGATTGACCTCACTCCGGTCCAACCCCGGACCATCACTTTCGCTGGCATGGAGATGGGCCAATCTTCCAATTCAGCCCATCAGTCTTTTGATAAAGGGAAATCGCCTATCCCTTCTTTTGTACAGGTGGATCATCACAATTCTGGTTCGGTGGCTTCACAGCTTCTCATGAACCCTTCTGATTTCTTACACCCTCAGCAAGGGGTGGCCCAAACTCACTCCCATCTGGGTATATCTCAGACCAAATATCCTTCTTACGGGCCCCCTATTTCCACTGTCTATCCTTCTACTCATGCCTATGGGCCTCCCCCTTCTGCTACAGTCATTCCATCCGCTCCTCAAAAACAATCGGCGTCCTTCACTACCCCTGCTCTCTCCCAAGAGCAGGACTTGCTTGACAAGTGGGCCGCCATGCAGCAACAACTCGACTTCCTCTAGAAAAGGGTTGGCCCACAATCCTTGGCCGATATTCCTATTCCGAGCTTCCAGAACATTCGGTTCCCTCCGCAATCAGAGCTCCCCAACTATCGCAAGTACGATGGAAATAGCAATCCCTTTATCCATGTGAGGGATTTTCTATATGAATCGGCGCAGTTCCAATATGATGATCGCCTCATGGCGTATTTATTCCGCCGATCCTTAGATGGAGTTGCTCTGGAATGGTTCTATTCTCTGCCACTGGAAGAGGCAAAGAGTTTCAAGGTAGTTAAGGACAAATTCATTCAGCGGTTTCAAGATAGGGTCGGACCAGAATACTCATTCACGGACCTAGTAGCCGAAAAAATGAAACCGGAAGAAGAGTTCGCCACCTATGCAAACAGGTGGAGGCAGATGGCCGCCAGAGTGCCTTGCCATATTCCGGAGGAAGAGAAGGTCAAACTGCTGATTTCCAATGCCACCCCGACCTTCCGCAACATCCTGGCGATGAATGATATAGCTAACATGCATCAACTCTACAGCCGGGCGCGCTTTATACAGACTCAATTCAAGGACTCCCCTATCCATTCTCTTTTCGAAAACCAAAAGCCCAAGTACCACAAGAAACCCCAAGGGCCGGTTACTGAGGGAGTCCAAACAAATGAGCAAGTACAAGCCGTTACTTTTCCATATCAGGCCGCACCTTTCCGCTACAACCAAAACCCCCGCAATTCACAAAACGCCGCTCCGTAAAACTTCCAAGCCACTCCACAAAACCCTCCACCCGCCTTCACCATTCCACAAAACACCTTCGCCGCACCACAACAACCATCACCGCCACCACAATACCATAACGTCCCTCCACCCAACGACTACAACAACAACAATCCAAATAGCAAGCGCCCGGCTCTCCGGAGAGCCCAGTATCCTCCATTGCCCGAGACACTTACGGATATCTTCTCGGCACTCATGTCAGTGAATGCAATCCAACTTCCTCCGGAACGGCCTGTTTGGAACCCGGCAGTCGATCAGACTAAGTATTGTATGTTCCACCGGCAGCCAGGCCATACCATAGAAGGATGTTTTCAGTTCCGAGATCTTGTGTATGACCTACATGAGGGGCAGAGGATCGACTGGGCCGAAATGCATAGGGCCATTGTTGAGATTAAAGAAAAAAGAAGGCAGCCGCAGGGGCAGCAAGTGCAGCAGCATCAAGCACCACAGCCGCAGTAGCCACCACAACAGCAGCGACCGCAGCAAGTACAAGACCTGGGCATCCATCAGAACCCGATGCCGAATCATCCACCCGCTCCTCCGTAGCAGCCGCCGGCACCAGCGCAAGTAAACGTGGTTCAACCACCGGCCCCCAACGCCGGGTGGTCTTTTGATGATGATGGCGCCACACCGCAAGTAATGGCCTTCCACCACAACCCCCGCAACCCTTCCTTCATCCTCCCTACACAACCAACACCCTCTCCGCTCGTCCTACCATCCACACCCGCTCCAGCAAACCCTCTACTGCTCTCCATCCCATCATACCCTCCAACACTTACTCCCCTCGTCATCATCACACCACCACCTAATCCTTCGCCCACTCTCAAACATCCACTAGCTTTCCCTCCACCCGCATCGACATTCATCACCACCCTGCCTTCCACCAATCCTTCACCCATCATCCGCTCACCTCCCATTAACCTCACCAACCCTACACTCCACCAAATCACCTCCCCCGCACAGCCTGTTCCACTCATCCACCCTGCAGCGCCTATCATACTATCTTCGGATGCTGCGGCAAACTGTGCTTTAAGGAGCGGGAAGATGTTCCATCGGAATTACGTTACTACTTCAAATCCCCAGTCCACCCAGCCAACGGCCGAACAAGAAGAAGCTGAACCCCTGTCGAGTACTCAATATGACTTGTTACATCATCTGGATCGAGTACCCGCTAAAATATCTGTGCTGGAGCTGATCAAAAGGTCTACCCTTCATCAGGATGCACTGAGGGACTTCTTGCAGAAGGTAATGGTTAGCGAAGACATGGCAGTCGACAGTCTACCAACGGCATTGGCAACTATCTCCAAAGGGCCAGCAATTACATTCTCAGAAACCGAGCTTGCACCTCCGGGGGCTCGGCAAATGCCGCTCTGCATAACAATTACCCTGAACAAAGTCGACATTGAAGCGGCACTGGTTGACACGGGGGCCTCAATTAATGTTTGCCCACTTAGCACCCTCCGAGCATGCAACATATCTGAAGAGTTACTACGGCCTACTCCCACCACTATAGCAGCATATGACAACTCAAGGCGAGCATGTCATGGGATAATCACCATTCAGGCAGAGCTCGGGCCCCTTACTATGGCCGTGGAATTCTATGTTCTCGATATCGACCCTATGTTCAAGGCTATCTTGGGTCGTCCCTGGATTGACACGCTTGGCGCCGTACCCTCCACCGCACATCAGTGTGTTAAATTCCCCTTCCAAGGGAGGGTCATCAAAGTTAAGAGCTTGTCCACGGTACAGACAGTCAAGGCCATCTCGGATCAAGTTCTTCCCACACTCTGGCCGAGCAGCCGACCCGTTCTGTCAGTGTTGATTTGAACTTTCCTTGGGCTTACACATCTCCTAAGCCCATCACTACTCCAGTTAAGGTCAAAGTGAAGCCGCAGATTCGAGATTCAAAGGGGTGGAACATTATATTGAAACTGGGCTATCAACCGGGGAGAGGCCTCGGTGCGCAACTACAAGGGATGACTAAGCCTATACCTAAGGGAAAGAAAATGGGTAGGAGAGGTCTCCGCTACAAGGAGACAGCATTATCTATGATAAGTGATTCTGGGCCACTCACCTGGGATTATCGTCAGCATTTTGTCAAAGGGCCTCTCCAGCCTGGCACATTAGCTCCAAAGCCGGTTCAACAAGAAAGGAATACAGTTTGTCCAATTGCCAGTCCGCCTCCCTTGCCAAGAGGGTCAGATATGCTCGACTACAATCAGGCCTTGCAGGGGCTCTTTTATGAGGAAGAATCTCATAGGAAACAACAAGAAGTTCGGCTTATGCAGTGGAGGCCGAAGAAGCAGCTTATTGTTAATCTACAGAAGGAGGAGAGCTCTCCAGTTGTCTGTTCTTGGTCTCTCTCACGCTTCCAATCTATCTTTCAGCAAAGGGAGTTCATACCCCGCCTTCCTCCTATCATGATAGATCCATCCGTCATTGATCCACCGGAGGTTCTATTCATTCCTTGTGCTTGCGGGAAGTGCCCGCGCATTGATCTATCCACTCTATTTGCTCCTCCTCCTCCCAATGCTCAACTCCACGAGATGTGGTTCTCTTCTTCTGACCCCTTCTTCGATTGCATCTTCCCCGAGCTATTCCCTATGCAGCTCCCACCTCCTCTGTCCTGCTATGTAGTCTCTACTGATCTCCAAAAAAAACGTCAAATTTAAAATGGAAATTTCAGTGGAAGATTACGATGTCCTGTCTCCATCCTCCTCCTCCCAGGGGCACGAGTCCCCTGCTCCTTCCCTTCCACTAAGCCTTCTCTCTCCTAGGTTAGGGTTAGGGTCTAGCGATTCTAAGGAAGTAGAGTCAGTTAGGTCTAGAGAAGTCCGGTCTTGTTCTAGGTCGTCCAACCCTTCCCATTCTGAGCCGCGCTCGCTTCCGCATCCTTCCCGATCTGTTCCTGATAGGTTCTTGCAAGATTTAGCTCAGCGATGTCATGCGCTGTTGAAATGTCCAAAATTTGTCGCCATGGCAATTGTGATTAAAGACGAAGAGGAAATAGAAGGGGAATGGAGCGACGACGGATTAGGCGTCTATGAAGTTTTGGATGAGAAGGATCCAATAGATGAAGACAGCAATGTAGATGACACTGCCGACTTATATGCACAAGGACTAAAAAGATTCGACCAGCCGTCGACGGTAGTGGATGAACCTACAAAGAAAATCAACTTGGGAACAGAAGAAGACCCAAGGCCCGTCATTATTTCTGCTGATCTCCCTTCACAGGTAGAAGAAGATCTAATTAAGGTATTAAGGGAGTATAGCGATTCCTTCGCCTGGTCTTATGAGGACATGCCAGGTCTTGACCCCTCCTTAGTGGAACATCGACTCGTGCTTAAACCAGGGGCAACACCTGTGAAACAACGGTCGAGAAGATTTCACCCCCACATGGCCTTAAAGATCAAAGAAGAGGTCGACAAGCTATATAAGGCCAGGTTCGTCAGAGTGGTTTTATATCCTCAGTGGGTGGCGAACATAGTCCCTGTTCTCAAGAAGGATGGAAAAGTGCGCTTATGCATTGATTTCAGGGACCTAAACAAAGCATGTCCCAAAGATGATTTCCCGCTACCTCATATAGACGTCCTAGTGGATAACACTGCCGGGTACGAAGCTCTGTCGTTTATGGATGGGTACTCGGGCTACAATCAAATCCGTCTCGCTCTGAAGATCAAGAGAAAACTTCCTTCACCACGCCCTGGGGCATGTATTGTTATGTGGTTATGCCATTTGGGTTGAAGAATGTAGGTGCCACCTATCAGAGGGCGATGATGGCCATTTTCCACGACATGATGCACATATATATGGAAGCTTACGTGGATGACATCTTGGTGAAGTCAAGAACAAAAGAAGAACACCCCTCTATCCTGGCTAAGGTGCTGCAGAGAGCCAGGGAGTACAAGCTTAAGATGAATCCGAAGAAGTGTGTATTCGGAGTCTCCTCAGAGAAGTTGTTAGGGTTCATAGTGAGCAAACGGGGGATTCAGATTGATCCCAATAAAGCACAGGCCGTCATGGACATGCCTCCGCTAAAGAACATTACGGAACTTCGAGGATTGATTGGTAGACTGCAATTCATTAGAAGATTTATATCTCAGCATTCTCAGAGGTGTCGTCCGTTTTATGAATTGCTTAAGGCGGGGGTCAAGTTCGAATGGAATCAAGATTGTCAGAAGGCCTATGAGGACCTCAAAGAGTATCTGTCCAATCCCCCGGTTTTACAACCTCCTGTCCCTGGGAAACCCCTAATCCTATACATTTCGGTTATTGAGGACTCCCTAGGGGCGGTCTTAGCATAAGTAGATGATGAAGGGAAAGAGCGGGCCGCATACTACCTTTCTCGGTTGTTTAATCCGGCTGAATCTAAGTACACCGCTATGGAGAAAACTTGTGTCGCCTTAGTGTGGGTGGCTCAGAAGCTTAAACATTACTTTCTCGCCCACCCAGTCAGGTTGATCTCTAGAATGGACCCGGTCCGTTATCTCTTAGAAAAACCCGTCCTTTCTAGTAGGTTAGCTCGCTGGCAGAGCTTCCTCTCTCAGTTCGACATCACCTTTGTCGTTCAGAAGGCAGTCAAAGGATATGCCATTGCTGAGCATCTTGCACATCTTCCCATTCCTCATACCGATTCCATTCAGAACGATTTCCCTGATGAGCATCTCTCTGTCCTTTCTCATCATCCCTTTTGGTCTCTGCACTTCGACGGTGCACTCAACTCTCAAGGCCAAGGGATCGGGGCTGTCTTGCTTACTCCAGAGGGAGTAACCATCCCCTTCGCTTATCAACTTCGATTTCCTGCTACCAACAACATCGCTGAGTATGAGGCTCTCCTAGCCGGCTTGAAGCACGCCTATCTCCTAGGCGCGCGCTATTTAAACATCATAGGAGACTCTCAGCTCGTTCTGCGGCAAGTTCTGTCCACTTACCGTACTCGTGACCCCAAGCTCAAACCTTATCAAGATTTGGTCACGCTCATTGCTAAGCGATTCCGTAAGCTGATCTATATCCATACTCCCCGTTCATTGAACATTCTAGCTGATGCTTTGGCATCCCTTGCTTCCTCCTTATCTTTTCCTCTCAGTCGTAGTACTGAGACCATCGTCATCCAGAGATTGGACGCACCTTCTCTTCAAGATCCTTGGTTCATCAACCTCAGGAAATCTGTAGAGGCGAGAGTTGAGAAGGAAGATCTCAAGGAAGTTTCATTAACAGAACTGGAGGAGATTCTGGACGAAGAAGAATTGCCTTGGTATCATGAAATCGAATTGTTTTGCAAAGAAGGGTCATTCCCAGAAGGGGCAAAGGCCGAGCAGCGTAAAGCAATAAGAAGAGCCGCCGCAAGGTACACTATCATTGCAGGAGAACTGTATAGGCGCGCTACTAATGGAATGCTCATGAGATGCTTGGATGATGTAGAAGCTTGGAAAGTGGCTGAAGCGGCCCATTCTAGCGAGTGTGGAGGTCATGTCAATGGCCAGGCTCTAGCGAAGAAGATCCTTAGGCAGGGCTACTATTGGCCCACTCTAGAGGAAGATTGCTCCCTCTATGTCCGGAGGTGTCTTAAATGCCAACTCCATGCTGATAAAATTCACTCTCCAGCTTCGTCCCTCCATCCTATGACTGCTCCTTGGCCATTCTCTATGTGAGCTTTCGACGTTGTCGGCCCGCTCGGTGATCCTAATTCTCAGATCAAACAAAAATCATTCATCCTCACCGCTACTGAGTACTTCACCAAATGGGCCGAAGCCGAGACGTACGCAGTGATCAAAGCTACAACGGTGTGCCGCTTTATCATGAAGAATATCATCTCGCGGTTCGGAGTGCCAAGCAGCATCATCACCGACAACGGACTTCAGTTCGTCTCCCAGGAGCTTAAAGACCTATGTAAGAAGTACAATATTGCACTACATCATTCGTCTCCATATTACCCTCAAGGCAACGGTCAAGCCGAGGCCCCTAATAAAACCCTTCTTAAAATCATCAAGAAAACATGCGAAGCACATAAATTTTCTGATTGGCCTGAAAGATTGGTGGAAGCTCTGTGGGCTTACCGCACCTCCGTCCGTACCCCTACGGGGCAAACTCCCTATTCCCTGACCTATGGGATGGAGGCGGTGCTCCCATGTGAGATCTTAATCCCTTCCCTTAGAGTGCAGCTCGATGAGGAACTTAATCTCGATGAACGTCGAGAGGCGTTATTGGTCCAGCTAGAACTCTTAGATGAGAAGAGGATGAATGCGGCTGATCACGTTTCTGTTTATCAAAAGAGGGTTTCGCGTTATTTTCAAAAGAAGGTAATCAAACGAAAATTTTGTAAGGGTGAAATGGTTTTGAAGCGCAAATTCATTCGGTCTGCAGGTCCTAGGTCCAAGTTGCAACCTAACTGGGAAGGGCCGTTTGTAGTAAAGGAGGCTTATCCAGGGAATGCTTATCGTTTAGTAAACGCGGAAGGTGAGGAGCTCTCTCACCCGTGGAATGGGTTGTATCTTAAGCGTTTCTTTCCTTAAAATCTAAACCATGTGCTTCTCCGGCAATAAGAACTCCCTCCCTATCCTCAAAAAGAGGGTCCCGAGTAAGGCAATCACACACTACACGACATCCCTGGTCGGGCTCCTTGCTTATAAGACACCGTTTTCCTCGGCCATGCTTTAGGGGAAAGTCGAAGTCCCTGTCCGCTTCTTCCTTCGGCTAAATCCAGGGGCAAGGAGTAAATAAGGAGGAGACAACCGATCCAAACTCCCTAAACGAGAAGAGGTCTCAAATAGGGGCAAGTCCGTTATGACCCGACGCCACAAGGAAGAAAGGAAAGGAAAAGAAAAGGAGTGCTCTTTACAACAAAATCAAAAGCATCATCTCAAAGTCTATGAATGAAATTTCAAAAGCTCTAAAGGAAAACGAAAACTAGGCATGACAAGAGTGGTAGTACAGTTCCCCGCGAGACGTTATGAGCCCGGTCGCATGCATGCCTAAGTGGACAAAGGTTCGATGACGGACATAAAAGCCCCGGCACAACAGACCAAATCTCTAATAGGGTTGTACGGTGAGGGAATCAAGTTCTAAAAACTCCATATCTGGCCTAAGCTTACCCCCATGATCTTTTTTTCCTTTTAGGACTGAGATGAGTACCCTAGGTATGGCATTGGTAAAAACATCGTCACAATGATTAGGTCTCGGCCAGGGGTTGTCACACTATTGCACGCCGGTCTCGAGACTCAACCTAAAACAAGGAAGGTCTCGTGTTGCTAGAGAGGCACTGGTTTTTCAAAATCCAAAAACAACAAATATTTTAAAATCCAAAAACATCAAATATTTTCAAGATCCAAAAACAACAAATATTCTCAAAATAACAAATATTTTGAAAATCCAAGAACATCAAATATTTTCAAAATCTAAAAACAACGAATATTTTCAAAAATCCAAAACAAAACAAATATTTTAAAAAATCCAAAAACATTAAATATTTTCCAAAACTCCCAAAAATACCATCATATGCATAGCATGCATAGCATTTTCATTATGTTTTCGCCTATTTAATAAGGCTCCACCCCTTGACCAAATATCAAGAAACGGTCATTATCTAACTTGCTTCAAGGCAAGGGGTTGAGTCTAAGAACGGATCTAACTTGTTTCATGCCTGAGTGTGTGCAGAATACAGGGACAAGCCCAAAAGCAAAAGCTCACAACTATGCAGGTTCAAAGTGTGTAACGCGCCAGCATCAGACCGTTACAGTCATATAATGGGCTCATCTTTGACCGTTATTTCCCTTCAGGCATGGGCCTCCTTCCTTTTCATTGAACCATCACTTTAACGGTCTGAGATCTACCGTTACTTGAATATAACGGCTCAAGACCCATCCGTCATATCCTTCAGAGACAGGGCTCTTGTTATTCTCATTATGATGGCCTGTCGCAAGACCGTTATTTCTTTATGGCGGCCCAGTGCATATCCGTCCCTCACTCCAGAGACCCTGTCTGTTCACGTCAGTCTAGCCTTTCAAACTACGGAACTCAAGATCATTCCACTATGGCAATCTCATCTCATGCGAACAAAGATTAATGAAATATAATTCTTGATAAATTCAACTTCGGTTGTCAATTACATGATATATCTCATGAACAAAAAGGAAAATCAAAATACATTCAATTTCTTATCCGCAAGAGGGCGGATTCTTCTCAACTCTTTCATGTAATCTCGGCGTGTTTCATCGTTCTCTTCAACTTCTGCTTGCCACGGACGCACCTTGCTGATCTCCCACATGGTCAGCGCGTTCCGGACTGCTCGTTCATCTTCCTCGGTCCCCATCTTCCTAGGTAGAAGGGGAGGGTAGTGTGATAGCGCGGGAGCTTCGGTTCGAGGCAGTCCGATCTGAAGATGGCATCGGTGCGGGTTGTAGGTCGCCATGGTAGTGTTCCCTACTAGCTGGAGGTCGAGGCCTTGACGCCGCGGTATTTTGAGAAGAGTGCTCCGAAGGATTCTTGGTCGCATGACGAACTTATCCATTGGTAAAGTGTGGAAGAAGAGACGCCATTCATCCCGAGTTTTCTTATCCGCTGTCTTGCATTCAACCTGAGAAGAGTATCCAAATGCCCCTCCAATAAAGAAGAGAGGGTGGCTCCCGAAGATCCGGCTTGCTGACGTTATGTCTTCTCTGGGAAGGAATTTGACTCTCACTCCTATCCAGCACTCAAGGAGTATCATAGAACCAAACAAAAGCCCTCCTAGGCAAGCCGAGCTTAGTCCTTCATAGAGGTATGAGAGGACCGCTTGAGAGATAGACATACCCCGCCACAGCCCACTAATAACACCAAGGTTTTGGATATCTAAGAGGTGGTCGGTCGTGGTAAAAAGGAAGACTCCACCCAAGCAAACCGCTACCGCCTTGGCTATTGCTTCATGTCTCTCCCACTTATTTTTACAATGAGACACTATCCATTGTGCCAAAGGAATCAAGTGAATGTGGTGTGGGCTGATCATGGTTCTCACGTCCTTCGGGTTATGAATGAAGTCGCTTAAAATCAAGGACGGATCAATAGGCTCGATTGTGTAGCAAACCCGGTCTTCATCCCCCACCTTAGTCTTAGGAAGGGCTAGGTAGGTTTCTACCTCCTCCAATAGGACGGTTGCTTCAAAGGAAGGGAAGATGAAGGTATGAGTTTGTGGATGCCATAATTCCACAAGTGCTGAAAGGCTTGGCCAATCTAAGGACAATTTCTGGAAATTCTTGCCTAAAACCAAGAGAGGTTGGAGGTGCCATGCCTTAAGGATTGATGTGACCTCTATGGGGAGTGCCTTTACCATGGGAGCCACCCACTTCAGATTGGAATAACACCTTGGGCCAGGGAGGGGCTTGAAGAAGGAAAAGAAGAAGGAAGGTTACAAAAAGAAGTGAAGTGCAAAAACCTGAACTTTGGATGAAGTCATAAGATCTTACCACCCTTTGGACGTTGGAGCTTAGGTGTTTGGGAATTGAGGTTAGCCGTTGAAGCTCTCCATGTTCCCTCCTTGCAGCCTTAGGGCCGGTGTAAACCTTCTCCTCCATAGCCATCATCTCGAAGCTCCTCTTCATCTTGTTTTCTGCTCTTTAGGGAGAGCTCTTCAAACCCTAGAACAGAGGTTTCAGCAAAGCTGCGATTTTGATTAAGGTTTCAAGTTGCTAAGGCTTATATTTAACTTTGAAAGGATAAGACTTGAGCTAGAAGGCTTTATCTACAATCAGGATAAGTTCTAGTAAGGGATTAGGTGGCTAGGCCTCGGATTTTAACTCCCACGGCTCAATCCGTCTGGAATACGACCCAGGCTCTAACGGTCTGTCGTAGGGCCGTTACTCCACTCCGACGCGCCTACCCTTGGCCGTCATATTTCCTGTGGGTTTGTTTTTTTTAAAACATGTTCTGTGGCGATTAACGGTCCTAGGGCAGACCGTCGCTATTTGTAACGGACGAGCTATGATCCGTTATATTTTCAGTCACTCGGGTGTCTCTCTTCTGGGTTAAACGACGGTCAGGTTAGGACCGTTGCTTCACTCTGACGCGTCTCCCTCTGGCCGTTGCATTTCCTGCTGGTAATTCTAAAATCATTGTTCTGCCATGATTAACGGACTGGCAATTGGCCGTTATTCTCCTATGACGCACCTTCAATAGACCGTCACTTCTCCTGCAGTACCTCCACTAAGTAAAGCTCTGTGATGATTAACGGCCTTTGATCTGCGCGTCATTTGATTATGACGGTCTGAGCCACGACCGTTACTTTCTCTGCTGCTGAATTCAGGCAATTCCTTCTGCCCCTGCCTGGACCTGGTGGTCTTTCACATCTGTACACCACATCTTCTCCACAGTTACTGCACATGTTCACCCATTCTTGTCTTAGTCCACACACACACACATCAAACAACCATTCATTCATTCACACATTCACCCTCACGCGAAAAAAAAAAAGAAAAAAAGAAGAAAAGAAAACACAGAAAACCGAAACAAAAGGTAATTTCATTCCATTTTGCCAAAAGTTATATACAAGTAAAAACAGAAACACAGAAATAAATACATCACTCGTCCGGCTTATCCACCGGGCCGCCCTCATCCTCTCCACCCTCGGGTCTCCTGGTCGGAGGCGCTATGGAAGCGCTCTCCTCCTGATGACCCCTTTCCGCCCTCTCATTCCTCCGCTGAGCAGAGGAACTGACAAGGTAGTCTGCCGCCGATCCGGTACGGGCAATGCTCCTTGGCGCTCCGCTATGGGAAACGCTCCGCTCCGATCCTCGGCCCATCATCCGTATGGTCCTCTCCAAGGTCTGGACCTCGATCTTCATATCGTGGGCCTCGAGTCGCGCAGCTAGTGCCTCAGACCGATATCTCTCCAGGTCTGCCATCTGCATGGCAGTCCGTGCAAGCTCTCCCCTCAGACGAGCCGTCTCTGCTCGGAGAACCTCTATCTCTGCTCGGGCTTGATCGGTCTCAACCCGGCTTCTCTCTACCTCTGCCCTCGCCCGGGTGGCCTCAGCCACTGCTGCTGCTAGCTCTACCGCCTGTAGATTGCATTGCATTGCATATAGTTAAGTCATATGAATTATATTGGCATAAGCATAATCATAAGCATAAGCATGTCACATCTTACCCGCTCTGCGAGGGTGGCCTCCGCCTCCTCGGCCCGGGCAATTGCCCGAGCAAAATCAGCATCCCGCTCAGTCCTGTCTCCCGCAGGCTGCGAGGACGACGACGGGGCATCTGGTCCTGCTCGTTGGGCTCCCTCGGCCCGCTGTATTATCATAGTCAAAGCATTAGCATCATTCATAATCATGTAGAAAGTATTTAGAGTCTTACCAAGAGCTCCAAAGCAGTCCGGTACCCGTCCCGCTGTTGGATGGTGGAGTGGAGTAGCCCTTCCAGCTCGGCTATCCGTCCTTCAGGATCTAGCTGCATTTAGAAAGCATGAGTCAGCATTCATCATCTTGCATTTTCATATAGAAAGGTTTTTTAGGTTTAGAATTGCATACCGGTCGTCGGGTACCTCGGTATACCCGGTCGCCGTAGAATCGAGCGAAGGCCTTCAGGTAGGCCTCGTCGCTCTCATCCCGATCCTTCACAGCCCTGCCTCGCTTCCTCCAGTCGAGGACGTACTTCGCCTTCCGGGCGCGCCAATCCACATTTCCACTGATGCCCCTCGCCGACTTGCCTGGGTGGTCATCATTGCGATGCGGAAAGGTCACCTCGGGCTGGTGTAGTCCCCGAGTCCGTAGGATCAGCCTGTAGTGCAGAGGCTCGATGATATGGATGCAGTGCAACCATATGTCTCAGCCCCCGGTACGATAGAGACGCCTCTACCCACGGTTGTCCCGTGTAGCCTTCGCCGCGGTACGGGGTCCATCTCACCTGAAAGCATTTTAATTCATTCGTCAGCATTTGTCAGCATTAGAAGCATATAGAAGCATATAGAGGCATGTAAAGCACATAGAAATCATTTTGAGTCCCGGGCTTACCGATGTGTGTGGGTAGGAGTCCAGGTCATCCTGGATCGTCCGGGTCAGTCTAAGGATCGATCCCGTGTCCCTCGCCACCGACCATCGCCTCGCGATTGGTATGAGGCCGGGATGGAGTAGTGCGCCTCTCCCGATGCCTGGGAGGTGCATATAGCTCCAGATCTGCATTTTAGAAATCGAGTCAGTCGCATCATTTGCATAACTCATTTGCATAAATCACAGCATAATCATGGCATAATAGAACGCATTTAAAGTGCATTTACCTGTAGGAAAGGCGAGAAGCCGCCCAGCATCGTCTGCCGATCCGTGGTGCTCAGGGAGTCGAACAAGAATGCAAGTACTGCTGCTCCCCATGCGTACTTCTTAACTCTGCTCAAATCCTCTATCATCGGCAGCAGTCTGCAGCTGATGACGTCTGCCCGAGTCGCGAACAGGAGCTTCCCGAACAGTAACATCAGGAAGCGCCTGAGCACTCTATCTCCCTCCTGTCCTGCCTCTGCCGCCACGCGAGGGCGCACCTGGTCGATCACTCTGCCCAGATGCTCCTCAGGCAGCTCTCCCACGGTGATCGTCGCTCCTCTCAGCCCCAAGCTCTCCTGCAGCACTGATCTCGCAAGCTGGGAGGAAGACTGTCCCGGCCTGATCAGATCTAGCCCGAGCAGCTGCTGCGCTATCTCTCGGTAGTCGCCGTATGTCCATCCGGTCACTGCAGAGCCATGGACTCTCAGTCCAGTAATCCTCGCCATGTCTTCCAGTGTGGGGATCATGTGGCCCCATGGGAAGATGAACGCCCTGCTGATCGGGTCCCATCTCTCGTGCAGTGCATACAGCAGTGGCGTATCCATCCGAATCACCTCGATGCTGAGCACCTCGGCGAATCCCATCTCGGCAAGTCTCTCTCTCTGGTAATCGGGCAATGCCTGGTACACTGCCCGGATCTGAAGCCAGGAGATCTGTGATCTTCTCTTTCCCTGCATTGCATATTAGATCATTAATTAGTCCATGTGCATCATATGAACGTTGCATAAACATTAATAATTAAAAAAAAACAAAAATTTGAATCCCTGGCAGAAGTAACGGCCCTGGGTTGGGGCGTCACTTGTCTCTGACGCACTCAGGGTGGAGCGTCAGGGGAGTGACGGTCGCTGGCAGGATCGTCACTTCGTCTGCTAGTTGGGGTTTTTTTCCCCTGCATTCCCATGACTTCCCATGTTGGCCAAATGGCCTACAAAGCTCCCTAGTGGGTTCGTAGACCCATTTCCATCCTTATTCCCCACATGCATTCATGAATTAAAAACAAAAAAATCAAAAATGAAATCTAGGGCAAGGCGGCCTACCTCATGGTCCGTGCCTCTCTTCCTTTTCTTCTCTGGTTCTCTGGGTTCCTCCGCACCCAGTGGAGCTTCCTCTCCGTCCTGCGCGACCGTGGGGACCTCTTCTTCCTCTCGTGGGCTTCTCCTTGTCGTTTCTTCCTCCACGGTTGGTGGAATCGCCTCTCGTTCGAGCCGGCGGTGGAACCGCCGTATCGCCATTCTCTTCCCTCTCCCTCTCTTCTGTGGAGGCGACTGAGGAGCTTCGTCGCCGGCCATGGTGGTCGTGGGGGTTGGGGTCACCGGAGCTCTCCTTGGTTTGGGGTTTTGATTGTTTGGAATGGAATGAACGGGCCGTGACCGTTCGGTTGTTTTTTTTGAAAACTCAGGAAATGCGACGGTCTATCGATCGGCCGTCACATCCTTCTGACGCCTCTTGCATAGGCCGTTACATGTGTTGGCACTGTTTTATTGAAGAATGTGAACCGCCTGGTTTATGACGGACTAGGGGTGGTCCGTTACTTTATGTAACGCACGTACATGAGACCGTTACAAACTTGCAAGTTTCTCGATGAATTAAATGGTCTAATTAATGGCAAAATGGTTCCATTTTCTTCCATGTTGTTCCTTATTGATGCCTCTCGCATGTACAAATGGTTACGACTTGGTACATGATCATTTTTATTGTTGGCTAACCTATCTTTCATGAAGGAATTATGAGTGAAGTCACGCTTGGCCTTCCGTCCGGCAGGTAAGTCAGGTATTGTATCGTTCCCTCATCCCCTTAATGCATTACTATATGTTATCTATGATATATTACCTCGAGAACCGGCTGGTCATTCATGTGTCCTGGGATCTGATGTTCCTCTTAAACAAAAATGATGATGATCTAAGTTCACATGAGTAATCGTTGGATAGGCCGTTAGATTGGAAAATTTGGGGACGATGGTTCTATCTTGCATGCCGTGGTTGCAGATGGTGTCCTGACTCTGATTACTCCGACCTAGCAATATTATTCTCGAGTATTTTATTATTTTATCTTTCTTTGCATTTTGTTTTGAAGATTTTGTTTTCCTTTAGCCCAGCATGCATCATGCGCATTCTTTGAGCATTCATGAGTTTCATCTGTTCAAGATATCTCAGTGATGGTGAACAGCTGTGTTCTTAATCCCGAATAAGGAGAATTATTCCACTCTGGATTAGAAGGCTTCCTTCGATTTGCTCGCTTGATCTGGTTTGCTGAAGATTCCTGTCTGGAGTTTAGTCTCTTTCCTTTCCGTTGCCTCTGGCGGCTAGCCGTGTTTCCTTTCCTTAGTTAATTAGTTCCTCCAGACTCGCGTCCTTTGGTTGGCTATTTCCTTGTGATCAATTTGAGGTTTTCCAGAAAATTCCTATCGCTTGTTGGTAAAGAACGGGTGTCGTTTACCTTAACGCCCTCTTTTTGATCCACTCCGCTTCATCTCCGCTTCATCTCCATGTTCCATTTCACTTTCACTTCACCTCCGCTCGCTCCCCTGCAAAGAGGACGTTAAGGAGGGGCATCTGTTGACACCCGTTTTATACCCAATAAGTTGGGTCGTCTCCTTATTCATTCAATATGATGCTCCGAGTTGTTCATTCTTTGATGAGTCTATTGATCAGTTGAAACCTGTTTCTTGGGTCTTGAATTCCTGGATTAAGATGTGGCTCCCGGTGGCATTTCGTTGGATGAAACTTAGCAAAACCCTTCACTTTATTTTTTGAACCTCAATGATAATAACGGTCCCATTCAGGCGCGTTACTTCCTTCTGACGGATAGACCCTGGGCCGTTACTTTTTGAAGAGTCCTAAGGCTTAAGGCCTCATTTTCAAAGCTTATCCTTTTGATTCCACGTTGATAATAACGGTCTGTCTTGCAGCCGTTATTTCACTATGACGCCCTATGCCTTGGCCGTCGCTTCCTTGAAGAGTCCAGCTTGTTTGAGTCTTTTTCCCGTTGATCTTATCCTTTGGGATAAGGTTGAAAGTAACGGATAATCCTTGATGCGTTACTTCCAAGTGGCGGTCTGTCGTGCAGCCGTTACTTCCTTCCGAGAGTCCTGGCAGTTCAGGCCTTTTCTCTGCTACTCCGTGGTCGAGATAAGGGTTTGGATTGACGTTATCTCTTTTAAATCCGATCCTCAGGACCTCCCGTTCGATCCTATGGACTCTTGGTGATATTATCTTCGAGGATTTACTAAGAGTTATCTCCTTTCACGTCTGAATTATCCTCTGCTCGACCTAAGAGTTTGAGGGTCTATAAATAGAACCCTTGACTTCATGGCCAAAAAGGGAGGAGATTTGAATTCGCGACGAAGTGCTGCCGAACTCAGGAGCCATCTTCATCTAAGAGGAACTGCTTCCCACGTCCATCCATCTTCTAATCAAGGGCGTACTTTGGTTTGGTCTTTCCAGTTCATCCTTGCATGCTTGAGTCCTTCCTTGGTTTTTCCTCAAACAAAGCATTGTCCCTCCTCTTTCTCCACGTTTTTCACTGTTCTTTAAGCATACAAACATCCTCCCAAACTTTTAAAAAACACCTAGAGGGGTTAAAAAACCAAAACTCCCCGGTAATTCCCTCTCCTTTTGATGTTCTTAAGCTCTTTAAGAATTGATGCTATGCTTGTGAAAAGGGCTAATTGAGGTTGTCTTGTCTTGTCTTTCTACATCTTTGGCAGGTTTACAGGTTCATTAGCACGAGGCCCAAGTCTTCTAGCCGGCTGGAAGAGTTGGAGTTAAAAGAATTCAAGCTTTACTACTGCAGGTTACCTGACGGTCTGGTGCAGGTGCGTCACTATTTTTCGATGGTCTATCGTGCGGCCGTCACTTCCAAGCGACGCACGGGGTCCTGGCCGTTACTTCCAAGTTAATCTGCAGGCTTTCTATGGTTTTCTCTCCCGTGGGCGGGTGCTTCATCCACCTATTTCCAAGGTACATTCGAGTCTTTGACTTGTGTTTACTTTGGTGGCGATCACGTCTTTCCTTGGTATTGGGCATTAGCTGTCTTCTTCATCAACAATCTTTATTTTCCTTGCTCGTTCCACCTTCACGGTGTGTTTTTATTTATTCCTTGCTCCACGCCCCGGCGTGTGTTTTTTTTTCCTTTTCCTTAGCGTAATTTGATTGAGATAGCATGCCCATGCTAGAGCTAGCTATGATTGCCTAGGTTCATGTTCACATGTTCACAGGTTTGAGTAGATCTTTGATTGTTTGTTTGTCATCTTGCCATATTACTTTGCAAACCTCAAAAGTAAGATAAAAGATAGGTAAATAAATATCAACACATATTCCGCTTCATTATTTGTGCAATGCTTGTTTATGGAGCAGGATGTGTGCACCACTTCTCCTTCTGGGGATTTCAGGACTATGCCTACTCCTGCCCTGACTCTGGCCGGTCCAGTGGCAGAGGTGTCAATTCTGGAAGCGCCATCAAAATATAGCTGCCACAAGGAGGGCTGCACCTGAACGGCTTCCAGGGTTTAATCTTCAGGGAGCTCTGGCTTCAACGGGCAGTCCCCAGGTATCGAGTGTTCAACAAATAAGTCTACAATAGCTTGGCCCTTGACGGCCTTGCACGGTACATAGGAGATGTCAAACTCCATAAGGATTACCGCCCATTTGCCCAGGCGACCTTTGAGTGCTGGCTGGGACATAATATATTTCAGGGGATCCTCTTTGGATGCCAAGCTAATTTCATGCGACAACATGTAGTGTCAGAGCTTCTTAACTGCAAAGACCAGTGCCAGGCAGACCTTCTCAATATAAGTATATTTCTCCTCAGTCCTGACCAGTCTCCGACTGAGGTAATAGAGGGCTTGCTCTTTCCCTTCTTCATTATTCTGGGCCAACATTGCCCCCAGAGAGTTATGTGTAGCTGCTATATACAGTATTAATGGCCTTCCTTTTACTGATGCGCCCAGCACTGGCGGAGTCTTCAGATAGTCTTTCAGCTTGTGAAAGGCTGTCTGGTAATCTTCATCCCAATAAAAGGGAACATCTTTCATCATCAACTTGTGGAAAGGCTGGCATCGCCCTGACAAATTGGAGATGAACTGCCGGATATAAGCCAGGCGGCCCTATAATGACCTCAGCTCGGAGATATTCCTCGGTGGAGGTAGCTCCTGAATTGCTTTGATTTTTACAGGGACTATCTCGATCCCTCGATATCGGACGATGAAGCCCAAGAATTTTCCGCTCGACACTCCGAACGCACATTTCATGGGGTTCATCTTCAACTCATGCTGCCTCAGCGTCTGAAAAACAATCCGGAGGTCTTGCAGATGATCTTCTTTTTGTTGTACCCCTGTGGTTTTGATGATGGTTTTGATGATTGGTTGTTGATGTGAGTTAATCAAATGTTCAGTCATCTTGCTGCTCAGTTTAGATTAACATATTTGATGTTCAGTCATGCTACATGTTAAACTGATGCATAAAGCATTCATTGCTGTGGTTTTGATGATTGATTTGGTTTTTGATGATTGGTGTTTGTTGTTAATCACTGTGAGTCATTTTGTTGTGTAAGTCATTGCATTTGAAGTTCAGACTGTTATCTACTGCATAAAGCATTCATATGCATTTACAGAGTCTATACATTGTTTGGCAGTAAGTCTGTACATTGAGCGTCTCTTAGAAGTCCATACAGTGCATTGCATTGGCTAAGTGTATACACTGTCATGCTCATCTAGCGTCTAAGACAAAGTCTGTATAGCGCATCACTCACGTTGGAAGTCTATACATTGGCATGAAGCATCTCTTGATGTATGTACATTCTTCAATGAACCTTAAAGTCCATACACTGATTCACTGTTCATCACCTTTGGGCATCAGAGTCTATACATCGCCTTCAATCTTCAAGTCTATACATTGGCTTATTCCTCAAGTCTGTACAGCCGTTAGCATTGGACTTCATGTCTAGACATTGCACTGTAGCATCCATCGTCTTCGTGTTGATCTGACTTCGTGTCGTTTTCCCTCTTGTGTCTCGTTTCCCAGTGAATCCCGTGTCGTTTCACCTCGTGCTGTTCTCACTTAACTTCGTGTCGTGTTTCTGAAACAGCTCGAATAGTTCTGATGAACTTCGAGTCGTTTCCCTGTAGACCTCGTGTCGTTCCTATTTAGTAACCACACTTCGTGTCGGTTACTGTTGTTTCTGTATCCTCGTGTCGTTTTTGTTCCACTGTGTGCAGAACATTACAGCACCTCGTGTTGCTTTCTATGCCACTTCGTGTTGGTTTCTGTTTTTGTCCTCGTGTCGTTCTCTTTGATATTCGTTATGTCGAGTTGCTCTTTACCTCGTGTCGTTCTCTGTGTAGTGTGTATTTTTGTCACCACTATACTTCGTGTCGTTGCTCTTTACTTCGTGCTGTTTTCATCATCTTCGTGTTGGTCTTTCTCATCAGACCTCGTGTCCTTCTCGCCTTGACCTCACTTCGTGTTGATTCCTATTTTCATCTCCGTGCTGTCTTCAATTCGTGTCGGTTTCTGTTTGTGTCTTCGTGTCTCCGTGTTGTTTTTGTCTTCGTGTCTTCGTGTTGTTTTCTTTCTACCTCGTGTCATTTTCTTCTCACCTCGTGCCGTTCTTATCTGACCTCGTGTCATCTTCCTTATTGTATTAGCCTTGGTACCTCGTATCGTTCTCTTTTCTATCTCGTGCTGTTTTCTGTACCACCCCGTGTTACCCTTAGGTCTTTGTTTTCATTTGTATTCATGTCTTCGTGTTTCTCTTGTGTTTATGTCCGCGTGTTGTTTCCTTCTAACTTCGTACTATTCTCATATGAACCTCGTGTTGTTCTCTTGTAATGTTTACCTTTGTCACCGCTATATTTCGTGTCGTCCTCAGTGCAGTGCACCTCTTGTTGTTTCTATATACCTCATGCAGCTCTATTGTTAATGACCATACAACGTATTAATAGTTTTAATCTCATTACAGGTCCGAGGAAGAACATTCCACACTCCTGGGTTACACGTGATCCGAGACAAGAGGAACCAATCTGATAAGGACACGTGGCAGGAAGATTCTGGAAATGTGGGAGGCACACGCGTTTTGTGCCCTATCCACCTGCTGCTGCTGCTATATAATGCAGCCTTCGTCCACAGATGAACGCTGATCGGGTTGGCGTGAGGAAAAGAACAGAGAGCCACGATCCAGATCGAAGCAGAAAGCCTGAAGAGTAGAAAGCCCTTCGATCCAAAAAAGGAAGAAAAGAAAGAAAAGAAGAGAGCAGAGAAGAGAGTGAGAGCAGAAGAAGAAAGAGAGAGAGAGAGATAGTGCTCGTGTGTAAAGAAAAGAAAGAGTGAAGAAGAAGAAGAGCAAAAGGAGAAGAAGAGAAAGAAAGAGATAGAAGTGTGAGCCGAAGAGAATAGGGGAGCAGAGATCGAGAGAGTGAAAGAGAAGAAGAAGAAGAGAAGAGAAGAGGAAGAAAAACTTACCTGAAGATCTGTCTACTGGACCGTGGATCAAATCCAGGCCAGTCAACTCCGTTGAGAGCCACATTGTGCATTTCGTTTCTCAACTTTCTGTTTTGCTGAAGTTTTTTTCGTTTAGTGTTTTTCCTTTGTTTTTTGGTTTGCTGTATTTTTGATACTCTGTAGAGAGGTCGGGGTTCCTCCTATTTGTTCAGGAGAAGGGAGATTGCTATCTCCGGTTGCAAGTAGCTGGGTGCTACTTGTGGGTTCCCTCCGGTTTGGAGGAAGGGAGATCTGATCTCCGGTTCTGGGCTTGTGGATTCAAGTCCAGGGGTTCCCTCCGGGTCTGGAGGAAGAGAGACCGTGTGTCTCTGGTTTGCTAGTGACTGGTGTCACTAGTGGTTCCCTCCGTTTGGGAGGAAGAGGGGAGGCTGTTCCCCTGGTCAAGCTGTGTGGCAGCACCTGTTGTAGACTGAGTCTACGGTTTCTAGCGTGAGCTAGTGGAAGCCACACTCGGGTTGAGTGTGGGGTGGATGTAGGTCTGCTGGACCGAACCACCTAAAAATCTATTGTGCAGTGGTGTGATTATCTTTTTGTGCTTCCGCTAGATGATTGCATAGGGGCGCTCCTTGTGTTTGCCTTCTGGTTGAGCAGAAGAGTTAATTAGTTTTCAGATTGAGTAAATCTGTCTGGTTAGCCCCCTAGTGACCTCACTTTGTGTTTGGTTGTTTCACTACTGCCAATTTGCCTTCAAGTATATTTGGTTTGCGAACGAGCATTTTTAGTAAGTGAAATTTTAACTGGGTGAAAAGGTTTTTTTTAAGAGGAAATATTCATTCACCCCCCCTCTGAATACTTGCACCGATCCTAACAGTTGGTATCAGAGCGGTTCCCTAGCTCAACAGATCCAACGATCTGAAGGGGATCCTGCCATCTTGTGAGGTGTTCTTCTGCTCGACTGTTGCTTGGATTTTTAATCGAACGCTTACTGATCGCTTGATCAAATGGCTCCATCCGTGATATTTGATGGTTCTAATTTCTGTGATTGGCTAGGCGGCCTTGTTGTCTACTTAGATTCCATTGATCCAAATCTATGGAATCTTGTGTCTAGAGGCCCACATAAATTGTCTCACGATCAGACTAAATGGTCCAAGAAGGACAGACTGAAGAACCGTGAGAATCTCATGGCTCTTAATATTTTGACAGCGGCAGTCGATACTGACCTATTTCCATTTGTCTTCGAGTGCACATCTGGAGAGGAAATTTTTAACAAAGTGGCTGCCGTTCATGAAGAGCAAAATGATCAGTGTTTGGTGGCCAACCGAAGCAATCATAGTGAAGATCAAAGGGATTACTCATCATCTCAGGTAAGCTCCGAACCTGAAGATTTATCTTATGATGAGCTATCAGATTCTTATGATGTCTGCATGATAGACGTTAACAATGTTAAAGAACAAAATGTTGCTTTAAAAGTTGAGAGTCAAAACTATCTAAACAAGATTATTGAATTAAAAGACAATCTGAATGAGAAAGATATTGATCTCCTTAAGAGCATGCAAGATGTAACTGTGCTTAAATCCATAATGGATAATCTGAAACGTGACAGTGCTGAATGTCGAAAAGAAAATGGAAGATTAAAAGATGAAAATAAAAAACTGATGGTCTTGAACACAGTGATGGGACAGCAATGGTTAACCATTGAAAAAGAAAAAGGCATTCAGAAGGAAGACTCATGCAATCAATGTACAATCTTAGAGGATCTGGTTAAGGAAATCAAATTTGATGATAATTTTCAAAAGAATACAATCAGATCCTTAAGAGAAACGAATGAGTCATTAAAAAATTTGAATGATGCCCTACAAAAACAGATTGTCATATGTGAGGAAGAGTTAACAAAATCTGAATTGAAAATATCCTCCATACAATCTGAAATAGCCTCTCTATCAAAAACTGTGAAAGGGAAAGAGAAAATGAATGTCACCCTGAATGATAAAAAATCAAATCAGAATTCTGTGTGTTCATGCTCAACTTCATCCATGAATATCTCTGCTGAAACTGTGCATGACAATCATAGCCTTCATTCATATTCACATGCACATATCTTTAAAGGATTGCTTGCTGAAAATTCTCAGGTCAAGAATTTTTCTGATAAAAGGAAAAGTGTTAAATGCTTTTACTGTCATAGAATTGGTCATGTTATGCATAAATGTGATTTAATGAGACAAGATGACATAAAAGCCAAAAATTCTCATGCTAACAATCATGCTCATCTAAATAAAAGAACTAATTGCCTTGAATGTGGTAAAGTAGGTCATACTACTGCACAATGCTGGTGTGCTAAAAGTAAGAAAACATCACAGTCTTATCATGTTGATTTGAATGCTAAAATAAGAAATTCAATTGTCAGCTCTCACTGCTGGAGGCATGGCCATACAGTAGGAAACTGTTGGCATGTAAAGGGAAAGGATTTTCATTCCAAATCTGTAAAATTCCCTGCTCCCCATGTTGCTGCTAGAAATGACTATGGCTTTAAAAGAAAAACACTTCCATGTCTTAACTATGGAAAGCCAGGTCATAAAGCTAATCAAGGATGGTTGGCTGGAAATAAAAGACAAAATGTTCATATGGATAACAAAAACCTTCATGTGAATAGATTTCATGATCATATTAACATGCATGCTCAAAGGAACAAAAACTCTGTTGTCTCTTGCTATTATTGTGGTCAGTATGGACATTCCATGTCCAACTGCAAATTAATGACATCTGATGACCTTCATGCACAAAGTTTGTTTAGAACACATGTTGGGGGTAATACAGGACCCGAGGCAGCTTGGGTTCCTGCTGGATCAAAATAACCCAGTTAATGCAGGTGTGCCTTGGAAAGAAATAAACAAGAAGGGGTAAATAAACCAAGGCACTCAAGTGAGAAGACCCGGGGTTACTACTTTGAAGGTCAGTTCTGAAAAATTGTAATTAAAGTCTGCTCTATAATTTGCACTGCTATTATGATTGGATATCATGTTTAAATCTGATCAATTAGGAGCTTGTATCAGATTCTGTCACTTGCACTGTTAAACCTATCTTTTGAGCTGCTCATGCACACACTCCCATAATGAATATCAATTGCATTCTCCTGCTCACTCATAAAAGTTCAATTGCTGAAATTGTATGGGTGCTACACTGTCATGCATGATCACCATGGATTAATTTGCCAAGTGTACATGGAACTGGTTAAGGGGGAGCTGAGCAAACTGTCTGAAGATCTTGGAACTGTTAGTACTGAATTGATCTGTTCAGTCCTAGTCTACCTGATGTTAGGTCTGCTCTTGAAAAATCTGAAATGCACATGGAAATAATTGTAGTTTACCTCTGAATGCATTACATATCAATGCCATGATGAATGATATGTCAAACTTCTTGTATGTTGAATTGCATATCATGCACTCTGAAATTTCTAAAAATTTGAACTGAATGTGAATGCTGTTTGAAAACTGTCTGTTGCATAATTCATTGAAAACCTGAATTGCATATAGGACTGTTGAGTTTACCTTGTTATTTATGACCTCTATGGTATATCAAATGGTAAGCTACCAAAAGGCAGGGAAATCTGTCCGGAGGTCCTTACTATGTGAGAGCTGGTCTTTTAGACCAAGTGCTCTGCCTAGTACCATGGGTCACCTTGCTGATAAGGACAGTCTGATTGTGCATGAATCATTTGGTATCATATGTTCAGTTTTCAGTGCAAACATTGCATGTTTTCAGGGGGAGTTAGTTGCATATCCTTGCATAGCAATTCAATGTCGAGTCTTTGCATGTCCCTGCATACATATAGTGCATTGCATTTCCTTACATTGAAAATGCCAAAAAGGGAGTTGAATGCATATTGTGAGGGGGAGTCATTGCATTGCATATAGGTTGTCAAATGCATACATGGGTCAGAACTCATTGCATATCCTCTCTTACTGATTTTGCTGACAAACCTTAATCATATTCTGAAAACTTTGATCTTCACAATCTCTCTTAACAATTGGTACTTCTACTATCAATTTGGTGTCATTTGGCTTCAGAATTCTATCAGTCTTTCATGAAGATTTTAATGGGCTATCTCGATCATAAATCTAAAAAACTTTTGAACTAGAAATCTTCTATTATACGTTTTTATGAATGACTGAAATAACTCATGTGGTTTAAGTTTAATGTATTCAATGAGTTTGGCTTTAAAATCTCTTAAAAATATCTGAAGCTTGGTTAATAAACCTTAACCATCTGTTTCATGCTATGTCTTTTAAAATCTTCTGAAATCTGCACTTTTAAATATATGACTTCAACTGATTAAGTACATGAAACTATTATTGATTTGAAGCAAATGAATTTTTCTGAAATGTCTAAAGGGTAATATCTGTCAGAGCAATGACATTGGTCACTGAGAAACACATGTCCGAAGGACTGTGTCATGAGGTGTCTTAGTTAACTCTGATTAAGAATTCATTGAAATTCAGGCAGAGTAATGGCATGCACACTGAGAAATATAACTCACTCATCAAGAAATGATTTGGAGTGTGTCATGATGTGTAAATGCTATCTCTGTTCATATATAGCATGACAGTTAGTCACACTAAGTGCTTAGGGACATTGGCCTCTGATCAAGGTATATCCTCTAGCTACAAGGTATGAACTGAACTAGAGTGCTCGTAAAAATTGTAGCAAGAAAATTATTCAAAAGATTTAAATATCTGAATATTGATGCTAAAATCAAATTGCTACAACCCTAGATAAAATTATATGACTTCAAAATTGCTTGACTTCAATACTGATGCATGTAATTCCGAAAGAAGTCAATAAATTTGATTGTGTAAGAGAAAGGGAGATTTATCAAGATAAATATGAGGGCTTGGTTCATTCTTATTAAAATATGGTTTTAGATATCAATACAAAATTTTATTGATAAACTCTGCATACATCATGATTAAACCATGCTGTTCAATAAATGTCATTCATAAGCCCTTATGTTAGAAGACTTTGAAAACTTATGCTTTAGATTTATGAGATTGATATCTCTTTGAAAATCTGACTAAATTCCTTGTGTTTGGAGCATCCTTGAAAAATCTGTTAATTGAAATTCTTCTGCTCATGTTATTGGTTCACTGAACTGAACTTCTCCTTGTTTGCCCCTGTGGTCTCCTTCTCATTCATCTCATAAGATTCCACTTATTGAGGGGGAGATTCCATGTCTTGCATCAATTTCATATCAATTGGCATCTATTCAGGGGGAGCATTCCTTGTCACACTGAATCATGTTCATATCATTTGTGACCTTGCATTCATATACTCAGGGGAAAGTATTGCATTTCTTGCTGCATCTGCATCTACCATGGTTTATCTTGATTATACCAAAGGGGGAGATTGTTTGCCAAAAAGGCAGAATCATGTTCTTGCAAGGGGGAGAAATTGACTGAACTTTTACACCTGCTTTAATTTCTCAAATTATTTTCTTTTTGATGAAGTCAAAGGGGGAGAATAATTTGAGTCTTCAGATTGCCTCACATCATCTGAATGACTCATTGTATTGAAAGTGTTGCCATCATCAAAAAGGGGGAGATTGTTGTACCCCTGTGGTTTTGATGATTGGTTGTTGATGTGAGTTAATCAAATGTTCAGTCATCTTGCTGCTCAGTTTAGATTAACATATTTGATGTTCAGTCATGCTACATGTTAAACTGATGCATAAAGCATTCATTGCTGTGGTTTTGATGATTGATTTGGTTTTTGATGATTGGTGTTTGTTGTTAATCACTGTGAGTCATTTTGTTGTGTAAGTCATTGCATTTGAAGTTCAGACTGTTATCTGCTGCATAAAGCATTCATATGCATTTACAGAGTCTATACATTGTTTGGCAGTAAGTTTGTACATTGAGCGTCTCTTAGAAGTCCATACAGTGCATTGCATTGGCTAAGTGTATACACTGTCATGCTCATCTAGCGTCTAAGACAAAGTCTGTACAGCGCATCACTCACGTTGGAAGTCTATACATTGGCATGAAGCATCTCTTGATGTATGTACATTCTTCAATGAACCTTGAAGTCTATACACTGATTCACTGTTCATCGCCTTTGGGCATCAGAGTCTGTACATCGCCTTCAATCTTCAAGTCTATACACTGGCTTATTCCTCAAGTCTGTACAGCCGTTAGCATTGGACTTCATGTCTAGACATTGCACTGTAGCATCCATCGTCTTCGTGTTGATCTGACTTCGTGTCGTTTTCCCTCTTGTGTCTCGTTTCCCAGTGAACCCCGTGTCATTTCACCTCGTGCTGTTCTCACTTAACTTCGTGTCGTGTTTCTGAAACAGCTCGAATAGTTCTGATAAACTTCGAGTCGTTTCCCTGTAGACCTCGTGTCGTTCCTGTTTAGTAACCACACTTCGTGTCGGTTACTGTTGTTTCTGTGTCCTCGTGTCATTTTTGTTCCACTGTGTGCAGAACATTGCAGCACCTCGTGTTGCTTTCTGTGCCACTTCGTGTTGGTTTCTATTTTTGTCCTCGTGTCGTTCTCTTTGATATTCGTTATGTCAAGTTGCTCTTTACCTCGTGTCGTTCTCTGTGTAGTGTGTGTTTTTGTCACCACTATACTTCGTGTCGTTGCTCTTTACTTCGTGATGTTTTCATCGTCTTCGTGTTGGTCTTTCTCATCAGACCTCGTGTCCTTCTCGCCTTGACCACACTTCGTGTTGATTCCTGTTTTCATCTTCGTGTTGTCTTCAATTCGTGTCAGTTTCTATTTGTGTCTTCGTGTCTCCGTGTTGTTTTTGTCTTCGTGTCTTCGTGTTGTTTTCTTTCTACCTCGTGTCATTTTCTTCTCACCTCGTGCCGTTCTTATCTGACCTCGTGTCATCTTCCTTATTGTATTAGCCTTGGTACCTCGTATCGTTCTCTTTTCTATCTCGTGTTGTTTTCTGTACCACCCCGTGTTACCCTTAGGTCTTTGTTTTCATTTGTATTCATGTCTTCGTGTTTCTCTTGTGTTTATGTCCGCGTGTTGTTTCCTTCTAACTTTGTACTGTTCTCATATGAACCTCGTGTTGTTCTCTTGTAATGTTTACCTTTGTCACCGCTGTATTTCGTGTCGTCCTCAGTGCAGTGCACCTCTTGTTGTTTCTATATACCTCATGCAGCTCTATTGTTAATGACCATACAGCGTATTAATAGTTTTAATCTCATTACAGGTCCGAGGAAGAACATTCCACACTCCTGGGCTGCACGTGATCCGAGACAAGAGGAACCAATCTGATAAGGACACGTGGCAGGAAGATTCTGGAAATGTGGGAGGCACACGCGTTTTGTGCCCTATCCACCTGCTGCTGCTGCTGCTATATAATGCAGCCTTCGTCCACAGATGAACGCTGATCGGGTTGGCGTGAGGAAAAGAACAGAGAGCCACGATCCAGATCGAAGCAGAAAGCCTGAAGAGTAGAAAGCCCTTCGATCCAGAAAAGGAAGAAAAGAAAGAAAAGAAGAGAGCAGAGAAGAGAGTGAGAGTGAGAGCAGAAGAAGAAAAAGAGAGAGAGATAGTGCTCGTGTGTAAAGAAAAGAAAGAGTGAAGAAGAAGAAGAGCAGAAGGAGAAGAAGAGAAAGAGAGAGATAGAAGTGTGAGCCGAAGAGAATAGGGGAGCAGAGATCGAGAGAGTGAAAGAGAAAAAGAAGAAGAGAAGAGAAGAGGAAGAAAAACTTACCTGAAGATCTGTCTACTGGACCGTGGATCAAATCCAGGCCAGTCAGCTCCGTTGAGAGCCACATTGTGCATTTCGTTTCTCAGCTTTTTGTTTTGCTGAAGTTATTTTCGTTTAGTGTTTTTCCTTTGTTTTTTGGTTTGCTGTATTTCCGATACTCTGTAGAGAGGTCGGGGTTCCTCCTGTTTGTTCAGGAGAAGGGAGATTGCTATCTCCGGTTGCAAGTAGCTGGGTGCTACTTGTGGGTTCCCTCCGGTTTGGAGGAAGGGAAATCTGATCTCCGGTTCTGGGCTTGTGGATTCAAGTCCAGGGGTTCCCTCCGGGTCTGGAGGAAGAGAGACCGTGTGTCTCTGGTTTGCTAGTGACTGGTGTCACTAGTGGTTCCCTCCTTTGGGAGGAAGAGGGGAGGCTGTTCCTCTGGTCAAGCTGTGTGGCAGCACCTGTTGCAGACTGAGTCTGCGGTTTCTAGCGTGAGCTAGTGGAAGCCACACTCGGGTTGAGTGTGGGGTGGATGTAGGTCTGCTGGACCGAACCACCTAAAAATCTATTGTGCAGTGGTGTGATTGTCTTTTTGTGCTTCCGCTAGGTGATTGCATAGGGGCGCTCCTTGTGTTTGCCTTCTGGTTGAGCAGAAGAGTTAATTAGTTTTCAGATTGAGTAAATCTGTCTGGTTAGCCCCCTAGTGACCTCACTTTGTGTTTGGTTGTTTCACTACTGCCAATTTGCCTTCAAGTATATTTGGTTTGCGAACGAGCATTTTTAGTAAGCGAAATTTTAACTGGGCGAAAAGGTTTTTTTTAAGAGGAAATATTCATTCACCCCCCCTCTAAATACTTGCACCGATCCTAACACTTTTCTTCTGGTTTTAACCACCAGATCATCTATGTAGCACTCAACCTTGTGGTAGAGCAACTCATCAAAGATTTTGGTCATTGCGCGCTGATAGATTACGCCAGCATTCTTTAGTCCGAACGGCATCCTCTTATAGTGATAAATGCCTTTAGGGGTTCGGAAGGCAGTATGGACCCGGTCATGCTCCGCGATCCAAATCTAGTTTTAACCGGATGACCCGTCCATGAATGATAGAGCCTCATCGCCGGTTGTAGCATCTATCATGACTTCTGTTATCGGCACTGGGATGTCATCTTTAGGGCAGGCTTTATTTAGATCTCGGAAGTCAACACATATCCGGATCTGTCCATTCTTCTTTTTCACGGGGACGATATTTGCCAGCCATGTGGTGTACTAGTTTTCTTCAACAAATCCCACGTCAATGAGCTTGTTGACTTCAGCACAAATTTGAGTAATGAGTTCTGGCCTCATGCGCCGCGGTGGTTGCTTCACCGGCTCGGCCTCAGGGTTGATTGCCAGCTCCTGTTGTGAGACGGTGGAGCTTAGACCCGGCATCTCTTTGTAAGTCCAGGCGAAGCAATCCCGGTACTCTAGCAGCAGCTGGATGTATAGCTCTTGTTCTTCTGGGGACAGTTGGGCACTGGGGAAGGTAGGCCTAGGGTCCTCCTCATTTCCAAAGTTGACTTCTATCAGTTCATCGACTGTGGCCTGGCCTCCGTCTTCTATCTCCGGAGGTGCCGGTTGGAGGTCAACGAAATCTGGAATACCATCTTGAGGGTCGAGTATTTTGACTTCCTCGTCAGACACCACCAGAGCTTCTTGAGGATTCTCTGTTTCTCGTGCTAGCGGCTGCGCGGATTGTTCAATTAGCAAATCTGCCGCCTTTGCAGCTCCCCAGGGTGAGAGAGCAGCTTCAGTGTTTGTAGATAAGGCTACAGCCACGACATGCTGATAGTTGTTTACTGCCGGGCTCGGACAGGATCCTGGTTTTGTAGCAGAAGTTGAGGAGGTCTCGCCTTCTGGGGCACTTGTATCTTCCGTAGAAGTAGCTTTTTCTTTCCTGGTAGCTTGTTCCCCTTGATCGGAGTCGACCGAGGCTTCCCTGATTGGTAGAAGGGGTGTTGAAGTTATCATCAGTAGGACTCCACTGGAGGGAGAAACTCCTGCTTCCTCAGTATCTTCGGCTTCACTACTGCTAGCCGTGTCAAATTTGGCTTGAAGGGCCACCTCTTTAGGGTAGACCTGCTCCCAGCATCGGCAGGAGGCCATGGTCTCTGCTTTTTGATTTCTGGGTCGAGCCAGTTCAACATGCTCAGCTTCAACCGGGTATTCATCAAAAGTTGCTTCCAGCGAGCTATCTTCAGCAAGGTAGAAGGCGGAGATGGTGTCCACCTCGTATCGCCCACTGTAATAATATTCTTCCAGGGTGAAGCCCAACCTTGGATGTTGAGAGACACGTCTCATTTCCTTATCCAGATTTGCGAGATACCACATTTTCTGGAAAGCTTCCTTGTGCTTTTGAGACTGATCGGGGGGAATGTGTTGCTTCTGAAACATCCTGGCCATCCGATCAATTATAAATGCCAGACCTTGGACAGGAACCGGCGGGTTGCTTATATCTTCGGGGAGGCTGCAGTCTGTGTCTTCCCGAGTAGGATGCTCCTCAGCTGTATATAACAAGCTGTTGGGTCCATCTTCCTGTGTCACCTCCCAAGTCTTGAAAGGCTCGACAGTAGGGTTGTCAAGGCCGGGAGCTGGCTTGGTAAGGCCATCCGGGATTTCAATATGATTGTGCCGCCGAGCGACCCGCACTTCATTAGCTTCGGGGTATAATATTGGGGGTGATATCCTGCCCACATCCCCGGATGCTGTGATATGGGAGACCACCTTGGGCTTGATATATCCGCGCGGCAGTGGTGGATACCAACTGCTGTCGGATGTGCTTCTGGATGCCCCCGCAAGGGCCTTAGCTTCAGAGGTCTTCTGGGAAGGCTCTGTATATAGGTTGGCATCCGCCAAATGACATTCAAACACCTCGAATGGATGGGGATCTGCAAATATCCTTTCCTCCTTCCCTTGGAGACTGTACTTGATGCATTGGTGGAGCGTGGAGGGCACCACCATATTTCCATGCAGCCATGGGCGGTCGAGCAGTGCTTTGTACGAGGTGCGGGAGTCAATGACATGGAACTACACTGTCGTAGTGAAATCTACTAAGGTGAGGGTGAACTCTGCCACTCCCATTGACACTTCACATTTTTGATTGAAGCCGGCGGTACGCATATCTCCGACTTTCTCGAGATGCACATTAAAGTGGTGCCTCTCATATATTCTATAAGGCAGGATGTTGACCGTTGCACCGGGGTCAACCAGAATCCTGTTCAGCTCCCTTCCATTCAGGTGCCCCTTCATATACAGCGGCCTGTTGTGGCTGATGGTGGGCAGCAGCATGTCGTCTGGAGTGAAGGTCATACTGGCTTCCGGTACAGCTTCAGCTATGCAAGTCTCGAAATGAGCAGGCATTTGCAGAGCCGTGATGATCACCTGTCGGGTCTCTTCACTCAAAGAGAGGATCTCCCAGATTATAAATCGAGCAGGGAGCTTTTTGAGTAGATTCATTATTCGGCTCCCAGCTCGGACATTGGAGAGCTTCATCTCTTTGGCCCATCTGGGCTTTGGGAGGTTTTGATTTGCGGGCCCTAACGGACCTGCTTCATCTTCCTCAGATTCGGTGCCTTTCTGGCTGGTACCGACTTCTGGGTCTTCTTTGTTAGTTGCTGCGGAGCAAGCTCCATCTATATTTGGCTCTTCAGCAGATTGTGCGAGCTGCGGGTGTAGGGTTAGCCTCCTGGCAAGGCTGTTTCCCCTTGGACATCTTCATGAATTCAAGAAATGAAGGGACCCCCTTGCCCCCACTCTTGTTATATACGCCTGACAGAGGAGGGATTTGGACTCCCTTGACCTCCGGCGGAGGTGTCTTGTAGGGTTGTTCCCCTCTGAACATGATGTTGTGGTTGGGTGGCGGCTGGCGCCCCCATCTTCGGCCTGACCGGGTGGCATGTGCAGCAATTGCAGCCTCGGCCTTGCCTCCCCCAGCATGGGGTGTGAAACAAATTTCCTCTTCTTCCTCCTCTCTGGGTAGGTTGATGAGTGCTGACAAGGTATTACAGGAGACAACCTGCACTTTATTGGCCCCAGCGGCCTTTCTTTTCTTCTTCTTTTGCTTCTTCTTCTTTTTTGCTTCTGCGGGCGGATGCCCCCAGAATAGACTGCCCTCTCCGTCGGGTGCCTCTTCAGCTTCCTCTTTTTGTTCAAGTGAGAGCTGTTCTAAGTCTTGCCACGGGACGTGGTCCCGCACCAGCAAAGGTTTCAATTCGGGCTGCACATATTCATCTAGCCCCTCAATGAGGTTTTGCAACCGAAGGACCCCAGGATTGGTTTCCTTAATCACTGGCAACCGAGTTTGTCTCCTCCGATTATGTGTATGTATCCTGACAGTTGAAGGTGGAGTGACCCATACGGGTGCTACCACTGGTGGAGCTGGACGGGGTGTAACACCACGGACATGTGCCCCTTCTTTCAGGCGGGGTGCCCTCTTCTTCTTGTGCTTTACAGGGGCCTGCTGCCATCCCTGCTATTCTTTCGCGGGCTCCAAGAAATGAGTTTCATAGGTGCTCCGCGTACTTGCTTCAGAGATCTCCTCGGGCACTGCCTGGCAGAGGGAGATCATGTTGACTGCTGCCCTTCTCCGAGGGACTTCATGTGGCTGAGGAGGGTCTACTTTGTACTCTCCCAGCTCAATTTCATTCTTCTTCACCATCCCTTCGATGATGTCCTTAAAAACATAGCAGTCTTCGATTGGATGCCCCAACATCTGGTGGTAGGGGCAGAATCTTGGACTGTCTTTTCTTTTCAGGTCCTCCGGTCTTCTTGGCTCTGGCAGGGTGACCATGCTATATTCTGTTACCCAGTCGAATAGAATCCGGGTCTTGTCCTTTGGAAAGGAATAAGCCTTCTTCATCTTGTCCCTCAGCGAAGGACCTTCTTTGCCGTCTGGAGCTTCTGCAGGCTGTGGGGTGACTCCCTTCTTGCCTTCACCTTTTTACTGTTCAAACGTCTTTATGTCAAGAGTGTTCGCTTCTTTGGGCGAGGAGCGCTGGTCTACCGCCTTGCCCTTCTGGGTCATGCTGGCAGCAGACATAGGGGTAGGTCTGGCCAGGAAAGCTTCCACCTCGGCCACGACATTATTAAGTCGGTCGAACGACCGTATTTTCATTCCGATCATCTTTTCCGGAACCTCTCTTCTGAGATTCTGTTTGCATATTTACACAGCGTCCTCCTGATGCGGGGGCCGCTTGCACCTCATTCCGAGGTTTCTCCACCTCTTGATATAATCGAGGGCTGTCTCATCGGCCCTCTGCCTTGTTGAATAGAGTTCGGCCACTGTGACCTCCCTCTCTGTAACATGAAACCTTTCTCTGAACTTCCTCTGCATATCCGACAAGTCATTGATCGACCCGACCGGGAGGCTAGAGTACCTGATGAGGGCATCTCAAGACCCTCCCTCTAGCTCGGGTTGCCTGCACACTTTTGATATGGGATAGCTGTGATCTCTACATGTTATCTTCCTTTTCCACGATCCCATCTATGTATTTTCATTTTATTGAGTCTTATCTTATGTACTTTCTTTTATTGAGTCATGGTGTCTAGTCTATTTCTCTTATTTTGTGTAATTGGGCCTTAGTACCGTAGTATGGGCCTAATGGGTTGAGTCTAGGACTTGTTGAGTCTTTTGTCTTAATGTCAGGGTCATTTTGGTCATGTAAAGAATGGGTGCCTATATATAGGCCCATCTCTCCTCATGTACTTAACTTTTGATGAATCCATTTGAATAGCAATATTTCCCACATCTCTTTCTCTTCTCTTACTATCTCATTATCTCTCTCTCTATCTCTCCTTCTCTCTCCCCAAGGAAAGGGGCGAACTTCTCCTCTCTCCTCCCTCCTCCCAACCACTTCCAACCCCCACCTACCTCCATTAACTCCCCACAACTTCCCACAACCCCTCTTTAATCCTCACCTTGTCCCAAGGAAGTTCCACCACTCCAAGCCCCACCACCCAACTACCACCTACCCATCACCACTTCCTAAGCACCCTTCCTCTCCCCAAGGTTGAAGGGGCTCTTCCCTAAGTCCAAATTCGAATTTCCCTCTCCCTAGGGCTGTGCCCTTCCATCTCCCCACCTCCATAATCACCCTAGGTCGAAATTCCCCTCCTCCCTATAGCCAAGTTTGCCCCCCACCTCCTCTCTCACTCACCCTCTCTCTTGTGCCACCCTCCTTCCCACCACCACCTCTAGCAGCTACAGCTCCCCCTCCAGCCCCAATTCACCCTCCCCACCACCTTCTCCCTAGCCTTCACAACCCCTAAACACCCCACATCACCCTCCCATAGCCATTAGACACTCCTCCCACCACTTACTCTCTTGGCCATCCCCTTCCCCACACCTTCTTCTTCTCCTCATTCTGTCTCTGTTTCAGGCAGCAGAGTTGCAGTGACTTGCAGAGGCAGCCACGACCATCCCTCAAAGATTCGGGTGGCAAGGCCTACATTGCTGGAATCGTCTGCGAGCTAGATTTCCAACGGTGGTGGTCTCGCCGGCTTCCGAGGTCGGAGCTGATCGTGAGAGCAGATCTTGTCCGACTGCGTCTGTTGTCCCTGTCAGAAGACCTGAAGCTGAAAGCTGGAGCCACCACGACCAGCTCGGGATAGGTTTGGGCGCCATTTTCGGAGGGCAGGAACTACGTCCAGTTAGCTTCCATCTCCAAGAAGAAGGACCTCATTCGGCGGAGCTATCAGTTACCATTTTCTTCGCCGGAGTGTGCAGTCTGCCACCTGCGGGTCCAGGTTTGACCTGTCCTCACATATCCGACCACCAATCTCCTCTCCGACCTCCGATTGGGGCCCCGTCAACTCCTGCTCGAAGCTACTTCGACCACGATCGCGTCACTGCTAGGCTTGTCTCATTTGGAGTTCAGGATCATCCGCAGTGCCATCTGTAACCTACTATATCAGTTCTGCACCAGCCAGAGGCAGAAGTTGCTGACCTGTTCCAGTCGCCGGCTCGATCAGCCCCGAGTTCCATAGCTTCTGTAAAAATTCAGACACCATCCTCAGCTTGTTGGGGAACTTCTGGCGCAAGTCTCATCAAGATCCGAGCTCTGTGGAATTTTTGGCAGCATCATCACCAAACCACTGTCCGGTGAACCTGCAGGTTGGCAGAACCGGCGGAATTCGGCAAGTCGGGTTTCCTTTGCTTAATTCCCCGCCCCGCTTGGCCAGCTGAAGGCCCCTCCCTGCGTGGAGGTAGTTTTGGATGTAATAAGCTTAATCTCCACCCCAAGATCACCCCTCCTGCGAGAGGCGTAGTGTTGTACTCTTTGCACTTTCAGGTCAAGCTACATCGCCGCGGCGATCGGGTGTATACCCTCGCCTCCCGGCGCGCCCACATCTCCGAGCGGGATCGGTGTCTTCACACCAATCAGGTGAGCCTCTGATACTAACCTTGATAGCCTTACTTCTGCGAGTTTAGTATTGCTTTGATTACTCATCGGACGGTTAGAAGAGGGCCCGTACTTGTATGTTCATTTGTTGGTGCCACCGCGGACCGGGAGAGAGTGCCGCCCCAAACCCCACCCCTCTGGCCAGCCGCCCACTAAGTTGGGAATCCTAGACTCTTTGGGGTCAGCCTAAGCCAACTAAGTCCATTAGACTCATTGGGTCCCGCCTCGGACCCTTGCCATCATCCCACGGCCCCGCCGGGTGACCGCCTGTGCCGTGTGAGTGAGATGCTATTGTGAGAATCATTGGGGTGATTGTATGCTTGTGGATCTAGGTCCTAGGTTGTTCATTACATGCTTAGTCATCCTTGGGCTGTGCCACATCAAGTGGTATCAGAGCGGTCATCGGCTTATCCTTACAAGTCTAGTCTTGGGTCACACTAAGTCTTTTCATAGGTGCATCCGCACACCCTTGCATAGCCCACCCAACTTTGCATGATCACTCGTAGTGGAACTCATTATCAAGTCAATTCATCCTCTTCCAATAACACTATGGATCCCAATCCCCAAGGAAATCCCGCTCACAATGAGCGTGAGCTTCCCGACCATATGAGGTTTCTTGTGGAAGGCATGACCAATATTATGGGAAGGCTTGACGATATTACGGCCCGGCTTGAACAAATTTAGGAAAATAGGCCTATCCCAAGGGCAGGAGATAGGAGGGAACCACCTCCACATGTGGAGCCAGCCCTAGGAGAGATCAACCTTGATCACCCTCCCGAACCGGAAAGGGACCCACCTCCTAGAAGGAATGAGAGACTCCCCCGGGACAACCCGGATGACCAACTAATGAGACTTGTGAAAGTCGATGCACCCACCTTTGATGGGTCTCATCATCCGAGCATTTACTTAGATTGGGAGGCAGCCATGGACCAATATTTTGATTGGTACCCAATGACCGAGGATAGGAGAGTCCGACTTGCAAAGATGCAATTAACCAAACTAGCCAAGACTCATTGGATGAATGTGGAGGCATTAAGGATAGTTAGGAGGGAAGCTCCCATCACCACATGGGGGGCCATGAAAGACCAACTTAAACTCAAATATGTCCCACCCTCCTACCATCAAAACCTCCTAGATGAGTGGCAAGCCTTGACCCAAGAGGGAAAGACCGTCATGGAATATATTGAAAAGTTTGACTACTACCTTCTCAAATGTGGAGTCCAAGAGGACCCCGCCGTCACGCTCTCCCACTTTAGGAATGGACTTCAATTCCATATAAAAAAGGAGTTATTCATGCGTCAAGTAGCCACTTTAGAGCAAGCCTATCAAGTAGCTCGGGATGCCGAGAAATTCTCTCGGTATACACGAATGGTTCCCCCTCGGGGGATGGACCCCAAAGCCATGGCACCTCGGGCCAACCCTCCACCTCCCCAAAGAGGCCTCCTTCCCACACCCATGGGAGCTCCTCCCACCCGGGTCACCCCTCCTAGTGGCACTCCACCACCCCGCCCCACAAGTGGGCCCCTAAACACAACTCCCAATAGGCCCAATCCGACACCCACTCCCCCTCACACTAAGATGGCCCCAAACCATCAAAATGGGCAGCAATGCTTTAGGTGCTATGGGTATGGACACTTTGCCAATCAATGCCCCACCAAGGGAGCATCTAACTTGCTCATAGAGGAGACCAACCCCCAACCCCAAGCTGAATTTGAAGGGGAAGTTGAGGTATATGAACCCTCTCTTAAATGGGAGGAGTATGAGAACCACTACATAGAGACCAACCAAGAACAACTCTCTCCACCCACCGACTCCCACCTCGGAGTGGTTAGGTGCACCCTCACTCAAACCCAAGAGCATGATTGGAGAAGAAACACCATATTCCATACCTACATACGGATAGGGAGCCATGTTAGGAAGGTCATCTTGGACAATGGGAGTAGTGTGAATGTGGTGTCACCCGATACCGTCAAACTTTTGGGCCTTACCACCTCCCCACATCCCCACCCCTATCGGGTAGCATGGATTGATACCACCTCCATACCCGTTAGTGCTCGTTGCCTTGTCCCCATTACATTCCAATCCTATCAAGGCCAAGTGTGGTGTGACATCCTACCAATGGAAGTTGGGAGTATACTCCTAGGACGACCTTGGATCTACGATGTAGATGCCACCTTTCTAGGAAAGACAAACACTTGCATCTTCATTCATGAGGGGAAGAAAATCCAACTCAACCCCTCTCCACCCCGCCCCCTCCCCAAGAAGGCATCCCCCTCCCTTGAGGGATCCCCTACCCCTCCCACTATTCCAAACCCACCAAACCCCACCCCATCAAACCCTAATCCTAGTATGATCAATAAGCCTCCTAGGAGCCTACACCTCATCACAAAGAAAGAATTTGAGGAAGAGACCAACCAAGGGGGACAAGTGTGTGCCATTGTCATTTGCCTCGGGGATTCCACCCCAACCAACCCACACCCAATAGAAATCCAACAACTCCTTGAGGACTTCCATGATGTATTTCCCGAGGAACTTCCGACAAACTACCACCCATGCGCGATGTGCAACATGCCATCGACCTTGTACCCGGGGCCACCTTGCCCAACCTCCCACACTACCGCCTCAACCCCACCGAGCATGCCGAGCTCAGGAGGCAAATTGAGGAGCTCATCAAGAAGGGCTTCCTCCGGATTAGCAAAAGCTCTTGTGCCGTCCCAGCTCTTCTCACACCCAAAAAGGACGGGACTTGGCGCATGTGTGTGGATAGCCGAGCCATCAACAAGATAACGGTCAAGTATAGGTTCCCCATCCCTCGGTTAGATGATATGTTAGACATGCTAGCTGGAGCCACCATCTTCTCTAAAATTGACCTCAAGAGTGGCTACCATCAAGTTCGCATTAGGCCCGGGGACGAGTGGAAAACCGCCTTTAAGACTAAGGACGGTCTCTATGAATGGCTTGTTATGCCTTTTGGCCTTTCTAATGCGCCAAGCACCTTCATGCGCCTCATGACCGAGGTCCTCCAGCCCTTCATTGGCATCTTTTTAGTTGTCTACTTTGACGACATCCTCATATATAGCCAATCCAAAGAAGCCCACCTCGATCACCTCAAACAAGTGTGCACCATTCTTAGGAAGGAGAGTCTCTTTGCTAACCCCGGGAAGTGTCATTTCTTGACCAATCAACTAGCCTTCCTAGGATTTATTGTCTCATCCCAAGGGGTATCCATGGACCCCAAAAAGGTCCAAGCTATTCTTGAGTGGCCCGAACCCAAGACCCTTCATGAGGCCCGAAGCTTTCACGGGCTAGCTACCTTCTATAGGAGATTCATCCGTGGGTTTAGCACAATCACCACTCCTATCACGGATTGCCTCAAGAAAGGCACCTTTGTGTGGACTAGGGCAGCCTCAAAAGCCTTCCTAGAGCTCAAGGAAAAGATGACCCAAGCCCCGGTCCTTTGCCTACCCGACTTCTCAAAAGTCTTCGAAGTCACTTGTGATGCATCCGGGGTAGGGATTGGGGGCATTCTTAGTCAAGAGGGTCACCCGGTAGCCTATTTTAGTGAGAAACTTTGTGAGGCTAGGACTAGGTACTCCACATATGACAAAGAGCTTTATGCCGTGGTTCAATCCCTTCGGCATTGGAGGCACTATCTCCTACCCAAGGAGTTTGTGATCTTCTCGGACCATGAGGCCTTGAAGTACCTCAACACCCAACAAAAGCTCAATGCCCGCCATGCCCGATGGGTAGAATACATTCAAGCTTACACCTTTGTCCTCAAGTATAAGATGGGTAGTGAGAACCGCGCCGCCGATGCGCTAAGTAGGCGGGTAGCCTTACTCTCCACCATCCAGGTGGAAGTGAATGGGTTTGATAGAATCAAAGGAGAATATCCAACTTGCCCCGACTTTGGGACTCACTACAACACCCTTTCCACTCAGCCCCACAAGGAACATGAGGGGTTCATACTTCACTAAGGGTATCTATTCAAGGGAGCTAGGCTTTGCATACCCCAGACTTCACTTCGGGACTTCTTAGTTTGGGAGTTACATAGTGGTGGCCTAGCTGGACACTTTGGGGTCCAAAAGACCATAGAGTTAGTTGAGAGGCAATTCCATTGGCCTAGTCTCAAGAAGGATGTGGCCCACATTGTGGGACAATGTCGCATTTGGGCCTCAGCTAAACAAGTAAAGCAGAATACTGGGCTTTACACACCCCTACCCATACCAGACCGACCTTGGGAGGATTTGAGCATGGACTTCATCCTTGGCCTACCTAAGACCTTGTGCAAACATGATTCCATCTTTGTAGTGGTTGATAGGTTCTCTAAAATGGCCCACTTCATCCCATGTTCAAAGACCTCCGATGCTTCTAGGGTTGCCCGACTATTCTTTGATGAGGTGGTCCGACTCCATGGATTACCTAAGACTATTGTGTCTGATCGGGATGTGAAATTTACCAGTTATTTCTGGAAGACTCTTTGGCACCTAATGGGAACCCTCCTCAAATTCTCCACTGCTTACCATCCTCAGACCGATGGCCAGACTGAGGTCGTCAACTGAAGCCTTGGGAACTTGCTCCGTTGCCTTGTAGGGGACCACCCTGGGAATTGGGATCTCCTCTTATCTCAAGCCGAGTTTGCCTACAATGATTCTGTCAATAGGTCCATAGGCAAGAGTCCATTTGAGGTTGTACATGGTTATAGGCCTAGAAAACCTTCCGATCTTATTCCCCTTCCCCCACATGCTAGAGTGTCAGTCTCAGGTGAGTCCTTTGCACAGCATATCAAAGAGTTGCATGATGACATCCGCAAGCATATAGGAAAGAGCAATGAGGCTTACAAAAGGCGGGCAGATGCTCATCGGCACCACTGTGAGTTCCAAGTGGGAGATTCGGTGATGGTGAGGACGGAGCGGCTCCTTCCAGGGCCTGCCTCCAAGTTGAGGGCACGGGGTTCGGGACCCTTTCGAGTTCTAAGATGACTTGGCAGTAATGCTTATGAGCTGGACCTACCTGAGGGTTCTGGGGTACATCCTACTTTCAATGTGGCGGATCTGGTCCTCTACAAGGGCCCCGCGGTGGAACCTAGTGAGGAACTCGAGCCTTTACCCCTCCTTGAGAGAGACACTCCCAGAGGGACTCCACTTTCTAGCTTGAGAGACCGACGAGAGCAGGTAGAGGTAATACTGGATGAGCAGAGTATCATTACTAGGCACAAGGTGTATCAGCGCTACCTAGTTAGGTGGAAGAACCGTCCCCCGATAGAGGATACATGGGTGAGTCGGGAGGATCTGCTGCGCTTGGACCCCGACATGCTGGAGCATTACGACAGCCAGGCGGACCCATACTCGATGGGATCGAGTTCTCCCCACCCCGGGGGATTTGATGAGGGCATCTCAAGACCCTCCCTCTAGCTCGGGTTGCCTACACACTTTTGATATGGGATAGCTGTGATCTCTACATGTTATCTTCCTTTTCCACGATCCCATCTTATGTATTTTCATTTTATTGAGTCTTATCTTATGTACTTTCTTTTATTGAGTCATGGTGTCTAGTCTATTTCTCTTATTTTGTATAATTGGGCCTTAGTACCGTAGTATGGGCCTAATGGGTTGAGTCTAGGACTTGTTGAGTCTTTTGTCTTAATGTCAGGGTCATTTTGGTCATGTAAAGAATGTGCCTATATATAGGCCCATCTCTCCTCATGTACTTAACTTTTGATGAATCCATTTGAATAGCAATATTTCCCACATCTCTTTCTCTTCTCTTACTATCTCATTATCTCTCTCTCTATCTCTCCTTCTCTCTCCCCAAGGAAAGGGGCGAACTTATCCTCTCTCCTCCCTCCTCCCAACCACTTCCAACCCCCACCTACCTCCATTAACTCCCCACAACTTCCCACAACCCCTCTTTAATCCTCACATTGTCCCAAGGAAGTTCCACCACTCCAAGCCCCACCACCCAACTACCACCTACCCATCACCACTTCCTAAGCACCCTTCCTCTTCCCAAGGTTGAAGGGGCTCTTCCCTAAGTCCAAATTCAAATTTCCCTCTCCCTAGGGCTGTGCCCTTCCATCTCCCCACCTCCATAATCACCCTAGGTCGAAATTCCCCTCCTCCCTATAGCCAAGTTTGCCCCCCACCTCCTCTCTCACTCACCCTCTCTCTTGTGCCACCCTCCTTCCCACCACCACCTCTAGCAGCTACAGCTCCCCCTCCAGCCCCAATTCGCCCTCCCCACCACCTTCTCCCTAGCCTTCACAACCCCTAAACACCCCACATCACCCTCCCATAGCCATTAGACACTCCTCCCACCACTTGCTCTCTTGGCCATCCCCTTCCCCACACCTTCTTCTTCTCCTCATTCTGTCTCTATTTCAGGCAGCAGAGTTGCAGTGACTTGCAGAGGCAGCCACGACCGTCCCTCAAAGATTCTGGTGGCAAGGCCTATATTTCTGGAATCATCTACGCGCTAGCTTTCCAACGGTGGTGGTCTCGCCGGCTTCCGAGGTCGGAGCTGATCGTGACAGCAGATCTTGTCCGACTGCGTCTGTTGTCCCTGTCAGAAGACCTGAAGCTGAAAGCTGAAGCCACCACGACCAGCTCGGGATAGGATTGGGTGCCATTTTCGGAGGGAAGGAACTAAGTCAAGTTAGCTTCCATCTCCAAGAAGAAGGACCTCATTTGGCCACCGGAGCTATCAGTTACCATTTTCATCGCCGGAGTGTGCAGTCTGCCACCTGCAGGTCCAGGTTTGACCTGTCCTCACATATCCGACCACCATTCTCCTCTCCGACCTCCGATTGGGGCCCCGTCAACTCCTGCTCGAAGATACTCCGACCACGATCGCGTCACTGCCAGGATCGTCTCATTTGGAGTTAAGGATCATCCGCAGTGCCATCTGCAACCTTCTGTATCAGTTCTGCACCAGCCAGAGGCAGAAGTTGCTGACCTGTTCCAGTCGCCGGCCCGATCAGCCCCGAGTTCCAGAGATTCTGTAAAAATTCAGACACCATCCTCATCTTGTTGGGGAACTTATGGCACAAGTCTCATCAAGATCCGAGCTCTGTGGAATTTTTGGCAGCATCATCACCGCCCCACTGTCCGGCGAACCTACAGGTTGGCAGAACCGGCAGAATTCGGCAAGTCGGGTTTCCTTTGCTTAATTGCCCACCCCGCTTGGCCAGCTGAAGGCCCCTCCCTCTGTGGAGGTAGTTTTGGATGTAATAAGCTTAATCCCCACCCCAAGATCACCCCTCCTGCGAGAGGCGTAGTGTTGTACTCTTTGCACTTTCAGGTCAAGCTACATCGCCGCGGCGATCGGGTGTATACCCTCGCCTCCCGGCGCACCCACGTCTCCGAGCGGGATCGGTGTCTTCACACCGATCAGGTGAGCCTCTGATACTAACCTTGATAGCTTTACTTCTGTGAGTTTAGTATTGCTTTGATTGCTCGTCGGACGGTGAGAAGAGGGCCCGTACTTGTATGTTCATTTGTTGGTGCCACCGCAGACCGGGAGAGAGTGCCACCCCAAACCCCGCCCCGCGGGCCAGCCGCCCACTAAGTTGGGAATCCTAGACTCTTTGGGGTCAGCCTAAGCCAACTAAGTCCATTAGACTCATTGGGTCCCGCCTCGGACCCTTGCCATCATCCCACGGCCCCGCCGGGTGATCGCGTGTGCCGTGTGAGTGAGACGCTATTGTGAGAATCATTGGAGTGCTTGTATGCTTGTGGATCTAGGTCCTAGGTTGTTCATTACATGCTTAGTCATCCTTGGGCTGTGCCACATCAGTACCATTCAAACGCGAGTCCTGTCAGCGAGGACCCGAAGAACTTCAACAAATATGACTCGTCGGTGGCCAGATCACCCATGACGGTCATGTAATATGCAATGTGCTCCTTCGGGGACCCCTTTCCGTTGAATTTGTCGAACTTAGACGGCTTGTTGACCCCCTGGGGAAGTCGTTTAGCCGCATGGTGTTGCGGGTAGGGCACCCAATAGGCATCAAATGTGACATAGTCGCCTTCACTTTTCTCTGCGAGCTTCAGCTCGATCATCCTCTCCACCATCATCCGGTTCATGACCGTGGGGTCAACTGGCTCCGGATAGAAGTGTGCCGGCTACAGGTACGGGGTGACCAGGGTGGTCGCCTGTGGAGGACACGGCAGCGGGGGTGTCTGGTGCGCCTGAGGAAGCACCGGAGGTAGCAAGGGCTGTAGCTGTGGCGGCCGCTGTTGCATTGTCGCCATGCTTGGTTCTGATGACGAAGGTAGTGTGTAGTGTGGTGGAGGGCCGTCACGATGGATTGCTCCCCGAGATGATTCACCCTGGACTTCGGGTGGTTTGGAAGCTGAGGATTGTTCAGTTTTCTCCATCAGCTGCTTCTTTAGCAAGTCTATCTCTTGCCGATATTGTTGAAGTAATATCAAGACCGATGGGTCTATAGTGGCTGTAGTGGGGATAACTTCTGTTGTCTCCCCGAACGTACCCTCGAGCAGGATGTCGAGGGGAACGTCGTCTTCTTCCTCTGCCGTCACCATATTAGCGGTCAGGATGGGGGCCTTGTCATCCCAGTGGTGGTAAACCTGGGGTTGCTTTCCTTTAGTCATCATCAGGAGCTCCCTCGCTGCTTCTGTTCTGCGAGTGCTCGGCCACGACCGTGTGGCCAACTGAGCCAATTCTCGGGGATCTTTGGGGAGCAACCCATATCGGCTGGATATACCAGCCATGTTGCAAGTGAATACCTGCATCCTTTTCCTTTGTCGATGGACCCTCCTTTTAGCTTGCTGCGGGAAGGTCAGCCTCTCGAACACAGGAACCCTTCTTCTTTCTTCCCGCTCGGGGATGGCTTCATCGGCTTCGATATCGAAGCCGTTATCATATCCATTATCGTCGACTGACGATGCCATCATTCTTTCTCCCATATCTTCTTCATCTGCCACTGTCGGGCAATAGTCTTCATCAGTGGCTGCTTGCCTCAGTCACTGTTGACCAAGCGAGGGGTTGCCTAACCCTCGAAAATAGTTTCTGACCAAACAGGTCATCTCTGCTCGATCCCGCTCTTGATGTAACACGGGGGATGATTGTCGACCTCCCGCAGGAGGGATATAAGCCAGCTGAGCTCTGTCGGCAGGTTGTTGGAATCTTCATCCCGCAGCTGGGACATTGGCTTGACGGGCAGCAGCCCAGAAACTTTTGCGGCGCGGAGGGTCCACAGCCACTTCTTCTTCCTTCTTTAGGGGAAAGCCCCTTTCTCTTCTCTCTTCCGCCCCGTCATTCACAGGACGGCGGCGAATGGGTGTCAGCTGATGGACAGGTTGGGCCCGCTTGAGAACCCACACCTGCTTGAACTTCCTTGGCCTGGGGGCCGACCTTCTTTGGCCATAGTGGCCGGTTTCTTCTCTTTCTGCCCTCCTTCCAGCGAGAGCTTGGTATGTATTGTGGACAGGGATGGTGGGGATGACTCGGTCTGGGGCCACCCGTGCATTGCGTCCGTTGAGGAAGACGCGCATGCCGCCAACCATCATAGACTTCCCAGACTGGGATAGAGTCCCGGTGATCACAGCAGCACTCCTTTGAGCTTGGCGACATTGACGTCCTCCAGGGTGCTTGTTGACGATATCGGGGTGGGTCCCACGTATGACGTGGTACACCAGACAGCTAGCGGCCGGGGCCGGACTCTTGGATGAGTCGCTGCAGTAGGGAGCCTTCAGAGGCTCCACCTCCCCCACAGCTTCCTCGACAGGTTCTGGGGCTTCGACTTCCAGCATATCAACAAAGGCTAACCCCAAGAAGTTGGGGAAGCCAACAGCGGCAGGGAAGCTGCCGAACTCCATGGTCACCGCCAGGTACCCTTGTGCATGTCCAGCGACGATTGAAGGACCGAAGCCAACGCCAGTTAATCCATTGGTTGTCATCGTGCGCCTGCAAAGACAAACAAGCCAACGATCAGTAGCCTTTGAGAGGGCCTCAAAGCCCAAGTATCTCAGCAAAGAGATGAAAGGTGACACTAGTCCCACCGGGCGTGCCAGACTATTTGCGATGGGTTTTATCCGACCATCTTGTTGTTTTATTTCATGTATATATGTATATATGTACATATATATATATATCTTGTTTCACGTGTCGATCAACCAATTAACTAACTGGTAATTAACTGACTGATTGATGACGCGGGCGTGCCAGTCACATAGGTGACAAGTTTACTATGCGCTCATACTGACCCATGTCGGGCCAAAGTGAGGATCGGTCGGGACCAGCAGTCCGCCATACCGTAGAGGTTATGACGTTAATTACATCCCCCACGAGGAGGGAACACCTTTGATTAATTGCCGAGATAATGGGCTGTCGAGGCCGGAATAAAGGATGCGACGTTATGAACATGACGGAATCATGCGCGATGCATCTATCTATCATACAGGAGAGGCATGGTTCATTGAACTGGAGACCCTTGGTACACGGCGGAGGACGCAGGTCCGGAGACCACCATCGCGCATAGCGGAGACTTCCGATCGGGCGTAACCCGACCTTCTATCAACGCCATTTAATATACCCAGGGGTCTATGCAAGTATGCAAACATGATGATGATAACTATATTAAGCATGGCAACAGAATTGTGAAAGCGATGAGTGCTCACTCACGTTTGTCAATCTCCGCCAAGTGAGGCAAGAATAATAGCACAAACCGAATAGCAAAGCGATTCGGATCCAAACATCACTTCTCTTATTCAGTTTATTAGGATTCGCTGATTCCGATGACGGGAGATGTAGGTCACACCGAGGGTAGGTGGATGATTAGAACAACATCAGGGCTTAAGAACGATGCGGCCACGCGTAAGGGTAGAGTTCCCCGGCGCGGCCAATCGTGGGCAAACGGAACAAATCCAGCACGGCCAAAAGTAGGTAAAAGTCTAAACCGCCGTGGCCAAAATGTAGGAAAAGTTTAAAACGGCGCGGCCATAGGCACTTGTTAGCCCGACGTGCAGGGAACGGGGCGCGCCGGTTTAGGGCGCGCCGGGAATTGGCCAGCCAAGAAAATGGAACTTATGAGTCTTTTGCTAATCCGGCGCCGGGGGGGGGGGGACCGCGCCGTATTAGGGCGCGCCGGACTAAGACCGCACCGTCTTGATTTGTTTTTGATGCCTTTTGAAACCATTAAGTTTGTTAAGCTTATTTTGAGAGTTTTAGATTTGTTTGATTGAAGTCCAAAATCCTTCGGAAGTGATGCAGTGAGTCAGTGCGAGGTTCATACTCGAGCACTGAGTTGATTGAGTCCAGAACGAGTGTCCGATTATGGCTTTACTACTCTGAGTCTATCCAAAATTGGGCAGCATCTCCCCTGAACACGAAGAGTTGCAGGGGAGGAACGAGGTCATACTCACTCATGCAGTAAGCCCCTAAACCGCCGGTCTGCACAGTGGCAGCCAGCAAATTCCCATCGGATAGGATACCCCGAGGACTAGTCTGCGAGGGGCACCAATACTCCGTGGGTGAAGATAGAAGGATGAGGCCATTGATGATGGGAGCATCACCCCGAGGGCTAGCCTACATGGGGTGGACAACCCACAGCTTATGGCACATCCATTGAAGGGACCGGCCGTTAAGAGAGTGGAGCTCCGAGGGCTAGCCTACCAGGAGCATACATCCCTTGGCCTTGATCGGCCGATTGTCGGGGCTAAGCTTGTTGGGCTAAGACCCCTGTCACTGTCTGCTATGGCCTCGAGAAAGCATCTACCATCGAGAGGTAGAGCCCCCGATCGCCCAGCAATTCCATGAAGCAATAGGGGAATGTCCCCCTCCCCGGGTGATTAAGACGGGATGAGAGAATCTCGAAATGGTTCAAATGACCATGATGCAGAGGGGTAGTAGATGCACAGATGAGATGGGCCCATCGTAGAAGCATATGCTCGAACAGTTAGGACGCAGCATTCAGGGGGATGGATCCGGAAGTCCCCAAAGGCAACTCCCACCTTGCGAACAATGAGAGCAGTACGAAGGGAGGAGTTAATGGAAACTAGACCCTCTATACCACGGCGGGAAGAAGCATGCACATAAGCACAGCTCTGTCCACGGGGGGATACAGAGATCCTTAAGTCAGAAATGAAAGCAGTCGATCGGAAAGACCCGGGGAGGGGTCGTTTCTGTAGCCCACGATGCTTCGGGGCATGATCGGGACTTCGGGGAAATCAGAATCAAAGACCACGCGTGGAAGAACTCAAACATTCACATTGATATAGATAGAGAAGGGGACAGAGGCTTGGAGCATTCATTCGACCTACTGGTCTAAGCATTTATATACATATTACCATCCCAGAAACGGGAATGGGCTAACATTTACATGTTAAGAATCCGGCGCCGGCATCATTGGTCAGTCGTCGTTCATCAATGGCAGAGGCAAAGGGACGTGTAGAGGCACAGTAATAAAGCAAAGGGAAAGAGAGAATTGTAGAGGAGGGTCAGGGGGGTCGGCTCGTATCATCGCCATCCCTCCCCCTCTCGCTTACATATGATAGATGGAAACCTCAAAAGAAAAGAATCCACGAAAGGCAGAGGAAGATAGGCGCCGACGCCCACCTATTCTTGAAACAGAGTATCGTATCTTCAGCGAGCGAAGGAAGAGGAAGATGGCCGGCGGAGGATGCTCAGAAGAAACCCTGTTTTCCAAGGAAGCTCTCTCCCGATTCCTCCTTTTCTCTCTCCGTCTCCTCTTCAAAAGCCTCTCTCGAAAACCTCTCTTCTATCTTCTTCTATCTGCCCTTTTCTTATTTCTTCTCCCCTCTTTTCTTTCAATCGAACAACCATACATATATAGGAATAGGTGTGAGACCTTGATCCGACGTGGAGATTGGCGCGCCGGGTAAGGGCTCCACTCTTTTGCACGCCGGGCTAAGAAGGCGCTGGATAGTGGGGTTCTTGCGCGCTGGGATAAGGGCATCAGGTGGGGGGCGCGCCGGTTTAGGGCGCGTTGTGCTAATGCTCCTCGTGCGCTTAGAGCCAATCGATGAGTACGGGGATGATTCCGGGGGTCATCGTGAACACTTATCTTGCCAATGCTCCTCGAAACCTCGATGAGATGTCTTGTCGAAGCTCCTAGGTTGACGTACGGCCATTCTCAAGACTCCAGATAGCTTTGATTTGATCACACGGGCCTTCCGCTGACATAGCCTTCGGCTTTGTGATCCGTGCTGCTGGCTCGGCCTGGCTCGTGCCCAAAGCTCCTTAGGGGGTGGGGTAACACCAGGGATAGTTCCGCCTAAGCTGGGTGATCATTTGGCCACTAACGGGCCCATCTTGGCGGGAAGCCGTACCTGTGCCGGGTGATCGGGATCTTCTGCCGTCAGAGCTTTCGGTCCTCCGTCTCGGAGAGCCAGGGGGACTCTTTCATCTTCAGGAGAGCCCTTCATGAGGTGGGAAGCCACTGGGTAGACCGTTGTCCTTGATCGGACAACGGGTGTAGTGTATGCGGCACGACAGAGTCGATGCCGGTTCATTAGGCAGGCTTGATCGCACTGTTGGTTGGTTGTGAATTTGTCTCGGCTGTCCTGAGGTGAAGTCCCCGTGTCCATACGGGGTGACTCAAGGCTCTGACAGCTTGAGAAATATTCAATGTGTTGATCTTTATCGACTTCCGTGCTTCAGCGGGCCGGGTCCTTTGTCTTTGTGGCTTGGTCGCCGACGGTCATATTTTGGGTGCCAACAATGCTCCAGCGCATCTGGGATTTTGTTTCTGGACTGATTGAAAAATCTAGCTAGGCGTGTGTCTTCCTTCATCTCTAACTTTGAAGCTGCCCATTTTGCTTATACCTTCCTAGACGTTTTCTTTGATACACGATATTATGTTTTTAAATGCATGATTGCCTGCTTGTGTGCCCCATGTTCGTGTCCTTTCTCCTTGGTCATGTTGTTACTCTCTACAACTTCGTTTCTAACCATGTTCCTTGATCATGCTCAGTCTACTGTGTGGGATCTTGCTCTGCAAACCTTCTTTTTGCTCATGACAAAGGGGGAGAAGTGAATGCAATTTGGTAGTAGAATTATGTGGACATGTCATGCTATGCTTTTTTCTTTAACCTTGGTTGCTATGTCATGTTTTGGTTTTTTGGAACCTTGAATGAAACTGGATGATTTGTCACTCCTTGGTCTTTTGAAATTTGATTGAAGCGGGGCTTGAATAAATGGTCAGATGGTTTGATGTATGGGCATATGGTTGCATCAGTGCGGATGTTCCTTCATTGCTTAATGTCTTGATTCTTTTTTCATAGTGCTCAAATTGCATTAGGATTTTGTCATCATCAAAAAGGGGGAGATTGTTATGCCCCATGTTGATTTTGACGATGACAAAATACTATGCTAATGAATAATGCATTTGGAATTCATGGGTTCCTCATATGTGTCAATGAGTCTATCAAGTCACTATAGTTAAGAAACATCATGTTTTCATTTGAGCATTGAGTACCCCCTCTCTTTGTGTTTCATGCATCCAGTCAAATGACAACTTCTTTATGTTAACTACAATTCTTCCTTTCCTTGTAGGGCTTGGTGGTTTGTAGGTGTTACGGGGGTTCGTTTTTCTTCTTATGCCGATGACCGGGGTGAAGGTAGGAATACAGTTGGTAAAGGAAAATATAGAAGTTTGATATTTCTGAGATATTCTTCCTTACGGTTGTATGCCTTTCACGGCGGTACCGAGCACTCTCCTTTTTACGGAAAGCCGAAAAGGGTCGAATGGCAAGGGAATGTAGGGGCATAAGTTAGCCGGATAGGGTGCGTGCGTGCCAGTCGATTTCTCGACAATCACCTATGGAACCAAGTGTTGACCGGGGAAGCGCCACCAGGACGCGGCACGTGGGCTCGAGAGGTCGGGCGACACATGGATCGAGGGGGTTCCACGGGTGCGAGTGCACAGGCGATTGTGGGAATCATGTACTGGACGTCTTTCCCCACCGACCGCAAGCGATCAGTGTTTATTTACATTAGATTGAATCCGAACACCTTTGTTCTATGCTGAAGAGAAGCATGTTTGTTTCTGAAGTCCTGGACGGAGAGCAGGGGCACTCGACAGCTGTGGGTTCGCACTAGACAGGGCGATGTTGGCTGGGGTCAGTGGGGCTGTGGGTTTACACTAGGTGACATAAAAAGGGGTTGAGGGCCCGAACGCGGATGCGAGCGCATTCGTTCAAATGGCAGTATGATTTCTGAGAGCTATATAGCTTTATAGGAGGGCCACAGGGGCCGAGGTACAAACAGGTGCAAGCCGCGGGACAATTCTGACATGATGATCAGTCCTCGGGTCAATGCGTGATAAAGCGGGTATCCGCATATTTTACAGAGGGTCCCTCTCGTGGCATGGGCCAGGTTTGCTTTGCCAAATGAGGGGTTATTACTGGATAGCTGGAGAAAGGATCGGGCATGTGTCCGGGTGAGGGTTGATCACGGCTCGAATCGAGCGGTCGGACGTGGCCTCATGACTACGGGGAAGCGTGACGTCATGGTGCATGCGTAGTTGCGGTCGGTGGGCACGCGAGGGGAAATCTCGGCATAAGGGGGCGTTCACCCTTGTCATGATGTCACACACGTGGCGGGGGTAGACTTGTGTGTCATGGAAGAACACCGTGTGAGGGAAGTACAAGCGACATACCCTCAGCGTCCTTAGCCGACGACCAAGTCACCCACACACAATTCTCCTTGCTCGTTGCGTGGAGCCGCTTGAAGCTTGAAGATCACTGGAAGCCTTGATTCATGTATCCCTCTCACCCCTTGAGCTTCAAGGGGCTTTTATAGGGAATTTGGAAGGTCATGGAAGGGTTTAGGCAGGCTAGGGTGAAGGGTTCAACCTAGCCCGGGTAAAACATTTAAATAGTGCAGGGGGGAAGGGTTTTGGCGGACCAGCCCATAGGGCTGGTCTAGGCTGCCCAAACCCCTCCCCTGGATGGGGTTTAGGCGGACCAGCCCAAGGGGCTGGTCTGGTCCGTCTAATCCCCTCGCGGAGGGGTTTTTCTTAATTAAAAAACCTTTTGTTTTTGGCCAGAATGGGTTTAGGCGGACCAGCCTGGGGGTCCAGGCTGGTCCGCCTAAACCCCACCCCAGGGGGGGTTTAGGTGGGCTGGAGGATGACTTTTTAATTGATTAAAAAGTAAATTTTTTTGTTTTTACGGAGGAGGTTTAGGCGGACCAGCCCAGGGGGCAAGGCAGGTCCGCCTAAACCCCTCCCCACGGGGTTTAGGCGGGCTGGCTTCTAGGGAGAGAGGGGGGCGGTCCCCACCCTATAAAATCCCATTTTTTGTGTTTTTATTCCTAATTTACTAAGAAGAAAAGAACAGGTGGAGCAAGATACGTGGAGCTTTGTGTGCGTTGACTTGAGGACCAACCCTCCCGTGCTGTCGCTTTGCTGCTTCTGCGTGTTGCTCCCACATACTGGTACGAACGAACGACGCGCACCCTTCACCCCAGATTAGGGAGTCGAATGAACATAGACTGAGAATCGGATGAACTGGGACTGAGCGGGCCGTGGGGCCACCGGGCTGGAGAGAGGGCGCGGCCCCTCGGGGAATTCACCCTCCCTTGGGGGCGCGGCTGCGCCCTAGGGCGAATGGGCCCTAGGCAGGCCGCAACCCCGAGGGATGGCCCCCGGGGGTCTTCTTTTGTCACCTGGGAATGTCTTTTGAGGGACACTGGGCTCTGGGATACTGGGATGGCCCGCGGGGGCCGTTGTTCTTCGAGTCGTAGTAGCCGCTCGCAAGGTGTTTGGGTAAATGCCCGACACACCCCGGGTTGTCGGATGGCTTGGGTAACTGGCTGAGGGGCCTCAGCACGGGCCTTGGGCTGAGGATGAGAGCTCGTGGGAGCTAAGGAGAGGCACTTTGGGCTCATGGGCCATACCTCGGGTTACGTGCCATATTGCACGGCGGGTTGGTGGGGTAGCCTCGGGTTGGCCCGAGAGCTAAAGTTAAGTGGCTCATCGCCACGTGTCTGAGGGTCGGGGGTGGCCCCAACTTGCTGGGGGGTCGTTGTAGAACCCAATTAGTGTGTTGGAACCATGGGGCAGCCCGTGGCTTGGTGTAGAAGGGCTGGAATATACGCGCCCACAAGGTGTTTGGAAAAATGCTGAACACACGCGTGTGAGCCGTATATGCACGCGGCGGGCCTCCAAACCCTATGGGTGGCCTAATTAGGTCTCCCTTTGACCTTGAAGGGTTGGAAGTAAGTGCCTTGGGATGGGCCCTTGGCCCTTTCACTGGGCGCCACGTGGCATGGCTCGAAGTCGGAGCGCGCCCGGGTTGGCCCGGGCGGCCATGTGGAGTACTGACAAAACCCATAGTTGAGTGGCCGCGATTGGTCCGGGTTAGTCGTCTGTGTATCCGCATGTCCCGGGAAATTGGTTAGGGCCCCTGGTGGGGTCCTAGGAGTTGTAGGGATAGCCGGGTAGCTCATGCCTTAAAGGTGTTCGGAAAAATTCCTGAACCCTTATTTCTTGTTATTTTGCTAGGAAATCATCTGGGTACAACAAATGCCCCCCACGGGCCGAGCGTCGGAGGCAAAGACGAGGGCGTACGGCCCGTGAGTCCCCCTGTTCTGAGCTGTTGTAGTTGTATTTTGACACTTCATGTGCCTTTGGTTTGTTTTGTTCTACATATTGACTTTCTGGTGTTTTGACCATTTTGGTGTGCCCTGTCTTGCAGCTATGGCACAATTTGGCAGAGATGAGCGGGTCCTGAGGCGTGTGGCTCGGGAGGAGGACCACTGGGTGCGACAGATTGAGCGATTGATGCCCCATCTGTGTCCACCGGTGGTTACTGTGGCTAGTGTAGAGCAGATAGATTTAGGTCGTATGACCGTAGCTGAGGGCCTCGTCGGCGAGAGGGCAGTTGGAGCAGGGACCGTAGAGGTGGCCCAGATTTTGGGGGTAGGCGGTCTGTATACCTACGATCGGAGAGGAGGCTACCCCGTGGAGTTCCCCCTGGACCGCCATATGTTCAAGTTTATCAGGAGCTATGTCCCACCTGGTATGGAGGAGGATGACACGCAGATTCCGGGAACCCGTCGCCCGTTGAGCGGGCCATTCTGATTGGCAGGGACAGCCTGCATGGTGTTGCATTTTACAGCTATCCGAGCTTTTCTGAGGACTAATAGAGGTAGCGTCAGTTTCCCAGTGCTGAGTGCCTGACATTCTTTGGCAACGATGAGCAGTCCGGAGTCAGAGTTGGGCCGATAGGCCCTACTTCTTGGGACCTGCATGGGCGCCACCGTACTGAGACAGAGGGGACAGCTGAGCTAGTGTTGGAGCCTGCCAGTCTGTAGTATGCTGGGGAGGGTTACGACGACCACAGCATTCTGGAGGGAGTTATGCGGCAGACTGTCTTCAGTTGGTACAGTCACTGGGTAGTGATCCCTTCACACCGGTACCGTCAGGGGGCCATCGAGTGGCTGATGGGGATTGTGCACCATTACCGGGTGCTACTGGACAGAGCAGAGATCAGGTATGCGGTGACTGCTGCTTTATACGTGTACCCTTGTTACACTGGGCTGCTATCGGGACTGTTGGAGCATTTTAACCACCGATGGAACACGGTGGCGACAGTAGAGGGAGAGACCTCGCTTGACTTATGATCTCTGTTCTGGATTTCTGGGTTGCCGATCAGCGACGAAGGGTATGAGGAAGTGGTATTGGATGATCTCCATCGCAGTCATACTAACGAACATGGGCGATATCGGGTACCTCATAGTTACCAGTATCTTCTGAAGACTTGGAAGGACCTGGCCCTAGCAGGGAGAGACAGAGCTGCACAGACTCCCAGGGTGCCGTTGAATGTGTGGGTCCACCATTTCTACAATGGGCCCTTCTATTTTTATCAGGAGTTTGCCAGGGATCAGACTCCGTGAAAGGAGTACACCGAGGTGGAGCTGCACTTCCGAACATACTCTAGATATATATATGCACCGCAGGAGGGGTTGAATCCCCATGGCTTGCCGGACGTCACACATCTTGCCGCATACTTAGCGTATTGGTTAGCGACATTTGTGGTCCTGCACGGGGAGGACGACATGCTGAGGGCTGAGCTGCTGTGGCCAGCATGCCTGCTGCCAGAGGGGAGACAGTTGATGTTGGCTCTAGCCACATTGGCCAATGTGTATCAGGGGTTGGGAGTCCTAGCGGCGCACCCGGCGCCTAGAGAGAGAAGCTTGTTGTTGCCGACCCACCATCTGAGTGCGTGGGCTGGATTGTTATTTCTGGGGTTGGTGACTCGGGGGACTGTAGCTAACTCGACTACACCTTTACTTTTCAGCTTTACTCGCCAGCCTGACGGAGATACCGAGGCACAGTTGGAGGGGGCTAGGAGAGCCCTTTGCTACCTGCCCGGTCAGGGTGAGGAGGGATTACCTTTTGATAGCGCCACGATGGACTCCAGCCTATTTTTGGGGGTGTTGGAAGGAGGGGCAACCAGTGCCCACCCACATTAGAGGGAGTCGGGGGCTGGACTACGGATAGAGTGGGTGATGAGCACCCAACCGACCGTGTTGACGCTACACCGGTGTGCGACGAGTTCTTTGGAGCCGTACTACCCATTCCGGTTCACCCAGAACTTCGGCTACGACCAGGGGATCCCACCGAACTGGGAGTTTCCGTTGACAGGCCGACAGTATCAAGGGAAGGACACCCACCTACTGGTGGCTGCATGGTGGGACTTCTTCTACCGCCGGGAGTCGGAGTAGTATCCGATACCGAGGCAGGGGCGTCGATGATGATTCGATGTCCATTATGCTAAGTGGTGGTTTGAGCATAGTCATTTGTACCAGCAGAAGGCCTCCGCGGTCAGGAAGGCGGAGGAGAGTCATTTGCTAAGAGAGGATTTGCCTCCGATTCCGCTGGACGACGGGTATTTGACGACCCGCGTCACTCGGATTCATCGGGAGGTCGAGCGTCTTGCGGAGCAGTGGCCCCGGGGCAGCCGCGGCTCGTTGTCTGGAAGCTGGGGCAACGGCGGGGCGTTGAAGCCCATGAGACAGGCAACGACGGCAGCGACGACGACTGGAGCGAAGGTGCCTCGAACGAGGGCATAGAGGAGCTGGTGGACCCAGTTCCTGGCCAATTGTGGCTTCCGGAGCAGAGGTTCATTGGACCGGGTGCTCCCTGAGGGGTGCTTTGCTTGTACAGCTGTTCATGACTGGCGGTGGCACATTGGCCACGTGATCGGGTCGGTTGGACCCGTGGAGTTCGTATCCCATATTGAGTGTACTCATGCTCTGAGGGATATCCGGGAGGTGGTTGCAAAGGCTGTCCGTGTGTTGGCACTGAAGCCAGAGCGGTTGGTCCCTCTACTATTGACCCCCTTAGGGGCTTCGGGTAAAATTTCTCCCCTCAGTGTGTTGTCTTAGTTTTACTATCTTCTGATGTTTGCAACTGAGATGTCGTGTGTTGATGTGCCTATTGACAGGTTCTATGGCGGAGGGTGATCACCCCTCGATGGAGACATCCTCGGGGGATGGGGATGGGGGGCTGCAACCTAGGCGGAAGCACCCTCGAGTGGATGCTGAGGAGACTAGAGTCGGCAAGCCCCTGAAGGGACTCGAGGCTGACGAGGAGGTTGAGGCGAAGCCAGCTTTGAGTAAGCATTGTATTTGCCCCTTTGCTCCTTGTTGGTTTTGTCCCGACTGCTGGTTGACTTTGCTCTGTTGGTCTTGTTTCTTGTAGCTCCAATGGAGGCCGATGTGGAGGTGGCCTTCTCACCCCCTCAGGAAGTTGACCCCATGCCTGATGATGGGGTCGAGTGTGAGATCGATGTGGAGAGGTTCCTTCATTTGATGGACGAGGCTGCCCTTAACATTGAGACTTTCCCTGACTTTGAGTCGTGGAAGGCTCCAGGGAAGGCCCACTCAGGTGAGAGCCTCTGATAATGGACATACGATGGCTGTGGCTTTGTCCGGTTGTGGCCACTGACATAGCCGTTCATACTGTGTAGGGATAGCAGAGGTGTCAGGGGCCGAGGCCACTTCCGGGACACAAGGTGGAACATCCGACCAGATGGAGGACCAGCGCCAGTTGTAGCCTGAGGTAGCTCCGGTAAGCATCGAATTGCTGTGATAGGAGTAACCCTATTTTAGTTGTGCTTTTGACATGGCAGGGTCGGTTTACGTTGTTTTGCTCTCTAGGTGAGGACACGGCTGCCACTCTATAGATGATTCATGAGTTGGCCAGCGCTGGAGAGTCAGTGGCTCTCCCGTGCTTTGAGGGCGATTCTGAGCAAATGGCCCCCTTGCCTTCGTCCGTTGCTGGGGACACACTGGGCGCATTACCACAGTTGCTAGCGAGAGTGCCTCTCCCGCCTTTGTCCACTGTGGTGTCAGCCTACACTGTGGGACTGGTTGAGTCCTCTAGTGTGGGACCCTCAGGTGTGCAACCGAATGCCTAGTCATTCATGGTCGGGCCTTCTGAGTCATCCGCTAATGCTAAGCTTTTACCGGTATTGGTTGCAGGTTGTTCTTCCCCTCTGGAGGAGGGTGAACTTCCTCGTGACATGACCGGGGCAGCCGGGGGTGAGCCCGCGCTTGAGGGTTTGGCTGGAGGCGACGAAGAGTTCATTGATATTGAGGGGGTTTCCGAGGGGGATGCCCCTGCTGGTGAGCTTCTTATCCAACACCCTCGACTATGGAGTTGTTCTCATATGAAACTAGATTTTATAATAGCCTGACTCGGCTTCTTGTTGTACAGGTGCCTCTGATTTACCCGCGCCTGGGGGTTCTTCAAAGACCTCATCTTGTTCTTCGAACAGTTACAGTGCGGCGATGGAGACCGACGAGAGTTCGAGCTCGGGCTCTTCTTCTTCTGAGACGCCGAGATGGAGGCAGCTTTGGAAGGTATATAGAGATCCTTCCCTCGTCGCTATTGGCTTTGGTTTAGAGTTTATAGCAGGGTGTTGACGTTATTGTGTTAATGATGGAGGCATCACCCGTGACTCCCTTTGGCTCGGGTCTTCCTCACACTCCGGCACCATTTGAGTTCAGGCCTCTCTCCATAAAGGCCCAATTATCCTTTTTGTGCTTTCTATTTGAGTCATTTGATGTAATTTTCATTTTCTTGAGTCATGTCCCTAGGTCTTGTGTTTATTTTCCTAAGTTTGAGTGTCATTATGTTGTTTAGTTAGCTATTGGGCCCATTTCATTGGGCTTGGCCCAAGAGCCCCCCCTACCCCCTCGGTTATTTGTCATTGAGTCTTTTGTCAGGGTCTTATTGTAAAATGTGGGTTGCCTATATATAGGGCCCCATTCCCTTCATTTGGAACTAATGAATCAATGAATGAAAAACTTGCCATTTTGAGAGTTTACACTTCTTATCTAGTGGAGAGATTCCATTTTTTGGGTGAGAGACCCTAGGGGAGAGATTCCCCACCCATCCCTCTCTTAATCTCCCTTTTTCACTCCCCTTTCTCTCTCCTCCACACCCAATTTCAAAAATTTTCTCTCTCCTCCCTTCCCAACCACCACTCTCCCACCTACCCCCATTAAAGACCACTCCCCTTCCCCACACATCTCATTACTCCACCCCCTAATCCCAAGAGAGCTTCCACCAATCCTAGCTCCACCTCCCAACCCCCAACTACCCCACCCACTTCCCCAAGCACCCTTCCCACTACCCAAAGCAGCCCTCCACCTTCCCAAGGCACCTCTTCCCATCCCCAAGACCACCATTGACCACCCCACATTAAAGGAAATTCAAACTCACATGCCCTCCACCCACTTGTGCCCCCCCCACCTTCCTCCTTCTCCCTCCAAGCCAAAATTCGTAGCTTCTCCTCCCACCACCTATTAGACCCCCTTCCAGACCCTATTCTTCCCCTCCCACACCTTGGAAGACCCCCTCCTAGACCCCCTCACAGCCAGGGTTCTCCCCACATTCATCCACCTCCATTTCCCCTCCCATATACCCTATTTTCCCCCACCATCTTCAACCTTCAGTTTTTAGTTCACTGGCAGTAGAAGAGTATCAATTTGTAGAGGTGACCCCGACCACATCCCAGAGAATCTGAAGGCCCAAGAGGTATCCATGGAAGCATCTACCTACCTTCTTCGCAATGGCAGTGGTCTCGTCCCCTTCCGAGCTCCGAGCTGACCAGGAGATCCGTTCTCCTACAACTGCGCAGAGCTGCCCCTGCTGAGCACCTGAGCCATAGTAGAAGCTCTACCACGACGAACCTTAAAAGATTCAGGCCACATGTTTTTCTGAAAAGTTGTTCCTTTTCCTATCTACTTTCAGAATCAAGAAGTGGAACTTCTATCGACGTCCATGGGCCATAGTTATCATTTTTCTTCCTATTCCCATAGCCTGCACCGACCTGTCATTAGTGTTCAGAGTCCCCTGGTCTTCTCCGACATCGTTTGACTTCCCTGTCAGTTTTTCTACGAAGAGGACTTGTCCATGATTCCAAAAACTCCAGCGGTGCTTTATTCTGAGTTCGGGAACTGACAGGACATCCTCTGCAACCTGCTGTTGGCCGCCAAAAGCTGCCAGTCCAAGAATCTGCCTCCCTCTGCTCGGGCCTCCACCCAGACCTGCGTCGGCGCCAAAAGAAATCAACAAAATTTGGACGACTTCCCTGGCATCCTACGAAGATTTTCCAGGTGGTTTCATCCCCCAAAAAATTCGGCATCAGTCGCAGTAACCATTTCTTCGATCATCTGTCAGCACCCACAGAACGTGGACAGAACCGGCGACCTCCCATCTTCGGTGTTCCTCTCTCAAGTTCCCCTCCCCGCTTGGCCGGCTGAAGGCCCCTCCCTATGTGGAGGTAGTTTTAGTTGTAATATCACTTAACCCACACCCCAAGATCCCCCTCCTGCGAGAGGTGTAGTATTGTAATCATTTGGGCAGGTCAAGCTACCCCGACGCGGCTTGTGGGGATCCACCCGCCTCCCCGCTCGCCCTCGTCTCCGAGCGGGACCGGTCGAGTAAGTGCTCCAAACTTTGCTCTAATTTGTGCTTGTTCTTTCAATATTAGTTCATAAACTCCGCTGGCCGTGAATGAGAGCCCGATCCTTAAGCTCCTTTGCTATAAGTGATCACCGTGGGAAAAGAGTGGAACCCGTGCCCTCGGCACGACGTCGGCTCCCTTGAATTGGGCTGCCATTACCCTTGGGAATCAACTTAGGCCTTGCTAGCCCTCTACCAGCAAGGGCCCAGCCCACACAACCTCCACTTGGCATTGCCAAGTTACCCCGGGTCTTGGTGAGCATCGGGTGAGCGGTCGCCGACATCGGTCTGTTTGATTGCGATTGTGCTTGTTTGTTTAAGTCCTAGGTTGTGTCACATCAATTGGTATCAGAGCAAGTTTTAGACTTGTCCCTACTAAGTCTAGTCCTTGGGCACATTTGCATTCATCAACATGGCTACCTCACTTTGGTCACATTCATCCCACTCGACCCCCCATAAGGGACCGATCAACCCTCCATTTGACATAATCTCTTTTGAGAATCTCCTCTTCGATGGATCATGCTATAGTGACTACCTACAGTGGGAGGTCACCAAGGAAAAACACTTTGAGAGAACTATGGTTTATGGACCCGCAAGAGTCCGCGTTGCCATGGGACAATTTCGGGGTCAAGCCAAGGAAAAATGGAGGAACATAGTGGGCTTAAGGGACGTTAGGAAACAAGAACCCATTTCCTCATGGGATGATATGAAGAAAGAACTTAGAAAAATCTACATCCCCAAATATTCTCACCCCTTCTACTCAAACACCCCTAGCCCGAGGTGCACTACCACTCCTCCATCCCCATCCGACCAACTTGATATCACCTTTAGGCCTCCTCCCCCACCACTCCCAACAAATCACTTCTCAACCATCATAACTACACTTCGCGACCAAGTCCTCTCCCTTAAGGCCCAAATAAACCAAGCATCCACCTCTCCACCAAATCCCCTAAGGATCCTCACACTCCAACCAAAACCCCCTTCCACAATCCCTCACCAAACCCATACCCCGCATCTCCCCTTGGTCCCCACCACTACCCCTCCATCGTCCCCTAAAAAGGGTACACCCCCCAAAACCCATCAACCCAAATCTTGTCACCCAACCCACCTTCCACTTCCAACCCCAATCCTACCCCAACCTAGGCCTCCACTACTTCCACTCCCAAACCCCACTCTACCAATCCCAATCCAAGTTTCCCTTTACCCTCCACCCCGGGAGCACCACACACCAACCCTCATCACCCCAAAAGACCCCCTCACCTCCTTGGTAGAAGAACTCATACCCGATCCAATAGTTGTGAGCACTCCAAACCCACCCCCCACCTTGGAGGAAACCCAAGTCCAAGTTGAAGAAGAAACCTCACACGATGGTCTTTACCTTACACCACCCTGTCTCGTTGGAGCGGAGCTCATCTTAGGAGAACCCATTGTTAGTTGGCTAAAGGAGAGCCCAATTAGAGAGATCCCGGCCCATGTTTTCGCTCCCATAGAACAAGACCTTCTCTTAGTGCCCTTCTTCTCCTATCACACCACAATCCAAACATCCTATCAAGTGGAGACCTTAGAGGACCTTCTCAAGGGCATAGCATAGCAATTAGAGATGACTAGCATGTTGACCCCTATGGTCGAACAACCTAGGAGCCTTAGCCTCCTACACCTATGCATAGGGTCTATCACCTCGGTTTGCACCATTGGTTGCTACACTAGTGACCTCCTTCTATTCCTCCCTACACCCGATGAGCCCAACCTTCTCCTCGATTTAGAGCTTCTTATCTCGGGTAGAAAGTCAATCCCTCCACTCATGGCCGACCCACTTGCCAAGAACATTGGCCCAACTATCATGGAGAAGGATGACTTAGCACCTTTTGAGGATCTTGAGGACATGGAGTTCCTCCCCCTAGGTGACCCATTCTATGATCCATATGATCCATTCCAATGGGAGTCAAGAGACTCGTGTGACCCAAACACTTTATCCACCACCCACATTTTCCTACACCAACTCACCATGTTTGACCCAATCCACTCAATCTTAGACCCGGGTTACACCTTGGGAGCCATGATGATGGGGACATCTCCGACCGTTCCACATTTTTTTGAGATTCCTGAAGATCATCAGCAGTACTACATCTTGTTTGCCACTTTATTTCGAGTCATATGATGTATTTTTCACTTTCTTATTTGAGTCTTATCATGTAATTTTCCTTTTAATTGAGTCAAGTACCTAGGTTAATAGGTCATTAGAGTGGTTAATGTGTCATTTGGGCCCAATTAGATGGGCTAGGCCTAGGGAAGCCCCCACCCCCTTGGTTTCTTATTAGTAGTCCAAAATTCAGGGACTTATGTTAAATTGTAGGAATCCTATAAATAGGACCCCACTCCCACCATTTGGAGCTAATGAATTATTGAGAAAAGAATTATCCACAAGAATTGTGCCTCCTTCTCTCTCTAGCTCTCTCTCTATTTCTCTCTCTCTCTCTCTAAAGGGGGCGAACCCCATTCTCTCTCATCCCCACCCCAAAATTCAAAATTCACTCTCTCTCCTCCCTATTCACCTCTAATTAAGACCCCTCCCCCTTCCTCATACCTCCCATTTAAGTCCCCTCCAACCCATAGGTGGAATCCCCTTCTCCTAGGCACCTCTCCCTCCTCCCAAGCAACCTTTCCCCTTCCCCATACAACCTTTCATTTTCCCAAGGGAGAATCCCTTCTCCCAAACACCCCTTCCCCTCCCCAAGGCAACCCTTCCCATTCCCTAGGCCCCCATTAACCCCTCCATTAACCCACCATTCAAAACAAAGGAGACATCTCTCCTCCCTCTCTCCTTCCCAACCCAAATTCGCATCTCCCCCTCCCTCCACTTGCTAGACCACCTCCCAGCCCCCTTTCTACCCTTCCCACACCTTGAATCACCCCCTAATAGACCCCCACATAGTTAGGTGTCACCCCCACACCCATCCACCCCATTTCCCACCCCATCTACTCCGTCTCCCATCACCTTTCATCACCCTATCCATCTCAGTTCGTAGGCAGTAGTTGGAGCCCGACTTTCAGAGACTGCCCCGGTGCTGTCCGACGTCATCTGGAGGTGCAACATACATCGACGGAAAGGTCTTCCAGTCTTCTTCGCAGGCGAGGTGGAATCGTCTCATTCCAACTTTACTACAGATCGTGGTGCCCATTCTCGTCCGACTGCGCAACCAGGATCAGAACCTGGACCAGAGCTGCAGTGCAGAAGCTACCACAGCCACACCCCTCAACTTCTGAAGGCGCCACTTGGCCGAGAGCTGCTACCACAAGGCATCTACCATCAACAACAAGCGGCATCCCTTTCGCCATCAGGAAGAGCCTTTTCCAATTTTTCTCTTCCGGGAGCACAGAACATATCTTTCAGGTCCTGCCCTGACCCCCCCTCACTCAACGGACTGCTCCTCTCCACCCCGACATCGTTTGATGCTCTTCTTGGTTGCTGCTCGAAGAAGACTCGTCCACGGTCATCCTCGACTTGGTCTCGCATCAATCGGACTTTAGGAGCGGACGTGGTGACTACATCCATGTGCTGCTGCACCATGGGAACAGTACGAATCTGAGCGCAGGGGCCTTGTTCCAGAGCCTGCCCCAGCCGGTGAAGACTTCAGGACTGCCCACAAAAATTCACAGACGTGCCTGGATCAGTCAGCGTCGTTTCAGCACTGGTCTTGTTGAATTCTGAGTTCAGAGAAGTGCACAGCGATGACTACATCGACCCCCTGTCCTGCTGTCCCAGACCTAGGCAGATTCGGCGGGGTGCTTCATCGGCGCTAATCAAGCATAACTCCCTTCCCCGCCTGGCCGGCTGATGGGGACATCACCTCCCATGCCCACCTTCACAGCTCGTCTCCTCGCCCCGGTTGCATCCGGCATGGTTTAGTCATTTAATTTTGAGTCCTATGTAATTTTACTTGAGTCATTTGATGTAATTTGCATTTTATTTGAGTCATGTCCCTAGGTCTTGCATTTATTTTCCTATGTTTGAGTGTCATTAGAGTGTGTAATGTGCTAATTGGGCCCATTTCTTCGGGCTTGACCCAATGAGCTCCCCTACCCCTTCGGTTATTTGTCAATGATTCTTTTGTCAGGGTCTTATTGTAAAATGTGGGTTTCCTATATATAGGGCCCCATTTCCTTCATTTGGAGGTAATGAATCAATCAATAAAAAAAATGCCATTTGAGAGTCCAAAGCTTAGTTTAGTGGAGTGATTCCAACAATTTTTGGGTGAGAAACCCTAGGGGAGAGATTCCCCACCCTTCCCTCTCTTAATCTCTCTTTTTCACTCCACTTTCTCTCTCCTCAACACCCAATTTCAAATTTTCTTCTCTCTCCTCCCTTCCCAACCACCTCAACCCCCACCTACCATCATTAAAGCCCTCCACTTCCCCATGGCCTCCATTACTCCACCCCCCTAGTCCCAAGAAGATCCCTCACCATTCCAACACCATCTTCCACATTCCAACACCACTTTTCCCATTCCAACACAATCAACCCCTTCCCCACACAACCCCACAACTTCCAAGGCCATTTCAAATTTGAAATCCACCCTTCCCTCCACTCACTTGTGTCCCCCCTCACTTTCTCCTCTCACCCACCTTCCCAAATTCGTAGCTCCTCCTCCCACCACCTGTTAGACCCCCTTCCAGACCCCATTCTTCCCTTCCCCCACCTTAGAACATCCCCTCCTAGACCCCCTCACAGCCCGGACTTTCCCCACACTAATCCACCCCCATTTCCCCTCCCATATACCCCATTCCCCCCCATCATCATCAACCTACAGCTCTCAACTGAAGATCTACAGCAGACTAGCAACTTGCAGCGGCCACCACGACCTCCTCTGGATAAGTTTGAAGACCCAAGAGCCATCGTCGGAAGCGTCTGCCAGTCGCCTTCGCAACCGAAGTGGTTTCGTCTTCTTCCGATCTCCGAGTCGTCCAGGAGGTCTATTCCCCCACAGCTGTGCGGTTCAGCCTCGGCTGAGGACCTGAGCCGGCTTAGAAGCTCTGCCACGACCAGCCCCGAAGGAATCAGTCTTCAAGTCCTTCTTCAAAGTTCTTCATCAGCCTGTCTACTTTCAGAATCAAGAAGCGGAAGCCCATTCAACATCCGGGAACAGAAGTTACCAATTTTCTTCCACGGTCGCGCGGCTCTGCCTTCCCTAGTCTGCATCGACACCTCCTCACTCTTCTGGCTCCACAGATCGTCTCCGTTCTCTTCTGGCATCCCCGTTTCTTTTGCTGCAAAGAGGACTCACCCACGGTTCTAACGGTGCTAACAGCATCAAATTTGGAGTTCGGGAGCGGTCAGGAAAGTCTCTGCATCCTACTATTGGTGACCTACCCCTGCTAGTCTAAGAAACAGAGGCCCTGTTCAAGCTCCTGCCCCATCCAGCAGCGACTCCAGAAGAAATTACAAAAACTTCTGAGGCATTCCCCTTCCTGTTACGAAGATTTTGCCGCCAGTCTCGCCATCAGCACAATTCCTGAGCAAGATCTACAACAACAACACCGACCCTCTGTCCTGGTTCGCTGACAGTAGGCAGATTCGGCATCCACCCTTATTCCTCGTTCTTTGCTTTGGTTTCCCCACCCCGCTTGGCCGGCTGAAGGCCCCTCCCTGCGTGGAGGTAGTATTGATGTAATATCATTAACCCCCACCCCAAGTTCCCCCTCCTGCGAGAGGTGTAGTGGTGTAATTTGTTTGGGGCAGGTCAAGCGACACCGTCGCGGCGTGTGGGGATCCACTCGCCTCCCCGCTCGCCCTCGTCTCCGACCGGGACCGGTTTCTTCAAACCGGTCGAGTAAGTGCTCAAACCTTCACTCCAATTAGTGCTTGTTATTCAATATTAGTTCTTAATTCCGCTGGTTATGCGAGTGAGAGCCCGATCCTCAAGCCCCATAAACTTGAGTGATCACCGTGGGAATATTGCAACCGGTGCCTTTGGCACTTTGTCGGCCCCCTTGATTTGGGCATCCCCACCCTTTGGGAATCAAGTCTTGGCCTTGCTGGCCCTCTACCAGCAAGGGCCCAACCCCACATCCTCCCCTTGGCATTGCCAAGTCACCCCGGGCTTGGGTGAGTGACGATAGAGCGGTGGCCCAATTTGGCCCGTTTTGAATGCGATTGTGCTTGCTTGCATTAGGTCCGAGGTCGTGTCACATCAAGTGGTATCAGAGCAAGTTCACAACTTGTCTCTCCACAAGTTGGTCCTAGGGCATGTTTATGCATTTAGAGTCCTCGGTTGCATCTCCCATGTCCACTAGAATGGCCACTTCATACCCGTCATATCCATCCCCATCAACTTTCCCAAGAAGCCCAAATCCTCATAAAAGTTCCATTGCCAACATAGTGGGTAGCAACACCTCGATCATAGAAGCCCTACCTAATGTCCTTAATAGGCTTGAAGATATCATGTCTCGACTCGACCGACTTGAAGGAAATAGCCGAGCACCAAGAGTGAATGAGAGTGACCTTTGGGGAAATCTAGAAACCATATTTTTAGAACACTTGAAAATCAAAACCCCCGCCTTTGATGGATCCAACAGCCCAAGCCTTTACCTAGATTGGGAGATTTCCATAGACCAATTCTTTAAAAGTTGCCCCTTGAACGAAGGAAGGAGAATGAGGCTAGCCAAGGCACACCTCTCCATACAAGCTAAAACTCATTGGTTAGTTGTGGAAGGTTTGAGAAAGATCCGTAGGGAGGCTCCAATTAGCACTTGGGATGAGATGAAGACCGAGCTTAGAAAAACCTACACTCTCCAACCCTCTCCCTCCTACTCAAATCACCAAAGTCCAAGGAACACTTCAACTCCACCATCCCCACCCAGTCAATCCAAGACCCCAATCACCCATTCCCCACCACTTCCCATCTCTCCTACCCCAACCACTACATTTACACCCCACCTCCAAATCCACACCACAACCATAGGTCCCCATACCCAATTGGGCCCCATGACCAACTCTCCACCTATGCCCATGGTAACCCCCACCACTACCTCTCCATCACCCCCAAAAAGAGACACTCCTCCCAAAATAAATCAACCCAAACCCCTTCAACCCACCCATCTTCGTCTCCCTACCCCAATCCAACTCCCACCAAAGCCTCCACTACTACCCTTACCTATCCTAACCCAAGTTTCCCACTACCTACCACCCCGGCTACACCATGCCCCAATCATCACCACACCCTCAAAAGCCCCTCTCACCTCCTTGGAAGAAGAACCCATACCCGATCTAATAGTGGTGAACACCCCAAACCCACTCCCCACCTTGGAGGAAACCCAAGTCCAAGTTGAGAAAGAAACATCACACGATGGTCCTCACCTTACATCACCCTCTCTAGTTGGGACCAAGCTCATCTTAGGAGAACTCATTGTTAGTTGGCTAAAGGAGAGCCCAATTAGAGAGATCCGAGCCCATGTTTTCCCTCCCATAGAACAAGACCTTCCCTTAGTGCCCTTCTTCTCCTATCACACCACAATCCAAGCATCCTATCAAGTGGAGACCTTAGAGGACCTTCTCAAGGGCATAGCATGGCAATTAGAGATGACTAGCATGTTGACCCCTATGGTAGAACAACCTAGGAGCCTTAGCCTCCTACACCTATGCATAGGGTCTATCACCTCGGTTTGCACCATTGGTTGCTACATTAGCGACCTCCTTCTATTCCTCCCTACACCCGATGAGCCCAACCTTCTCCTCGATTTAGAGCTTCTTATCTCGGGTAGAAAGTCAAGCCCTCCACTCATGGCTGACCCACTTGCCAAGAACATTGGCCCAACTATCATGGAGAAGGATGACTTAGCACCTTTTGAGGATCTTGAGGACATGGAGTTCCTCCCCCTAGGTAACCCATTTTATGATCCATATGATCAATTCCAATGGGAGTCAAGAGACTCGTGTGACCCAAACACTTTATCCACCACCCACCTTTCCCTAAACCAACTCATAATGTTTGACCCAATTCACTCCATCTTAGACCCGGGTTACACCTTGGGAGCCATAACCTTGGACCATATATCCCTAGGTAATAAGGTGGTGCCCCACCCCATGATGACCACCTTCTTAGATCTATTCGATCCTTTCCAATGGGAGTTCAAAGGTTGTCCCACACCTATACACATGGAAGTCACTTTTGGGAAAAGTATGCATGTGTCTAGGTTTTCCACACCCTTTGGCATGAACACTATGTTGGGTCCATTCATTCATATCACCCACATGTCTAGTAGAAGGCATGAGTGGGCCACATTCGGATGTCATGGTCCTCCTTCATTCATCATGGATCGTAAGCATGTCAAAAGCATCTACGGATGTCTGGGCCTCCCCACATTCATCACCACTTTGCATGATAGGTTCACCTACGGGTGCCCCGGCCCACCCAGGCCCACCAAAGTCTACATGACAACATTGCATGATAAGTCCACATATGATTACCCCGGCCCTCCAAAATCCATCAAAGTCTTCTTGACATCAAAGCATGATCGGTCTACTTTTGGTTGCCCAGGTCCACCCATCACCTCTAGAATGTCAACATTCACAAAATTGCATGAAAGCCTTTGCAAGCACATAAGCAAAAAGAATGAGGCTTATAAGAGGCGGGCCGACTCTCATCGGCGTCACCAAGACTTCCATGAGGGTAACTTTGTGATGGTAAGGACTGAGAGGTTCTCCCCGGGAGCCATCTCCAAATTGAGGCCACGTGGGGCTGGTCCCTTCCAGGTCCTGAGGCGCATTGGTGCAAATGCCTATGAGTTAGATCTCCCCGAGGAGTATGGAATAAGTCCCACATTCAATGTTACCGACCTAGTGTCATATAAGGGACCCACGGTGGTATCTAGTGAGGAGATTGAGCCTACGTCTTCCCTTGAGAGAGCACCCACCCGTGAGGAGAGACCACCAGCGAAGAGAGCCCAGCGTGAACAAATTGAACAAATATTGGATGAACAAGTCACTACCACTCGGAGCAAGGTATACGAGCGCTATCTCGGCAGGTGGATGGATCGGTCCCATTCGGAAGGCTTGAGGGCAGTACCATTTCTACACCCTCCAAGGAGGGAAGGACACTTACTCGACAGAGTCGAGTTCTCCGCACCCCGGGAGTATGATGGGGACATCACCTCCCATGCCCACCTTCACAGCTCGTCTCCTCGCCCCGGTTGCATCCGGCATGGTTTAGTCATTTAATTTTGAGTCCTATGTAATTTTACTTGAGTCATTTGATGTAATTTGCATTTTATTTGAGTCATGTCCCTAGGTCTTGCATTTATTTTCCTATGTTTGAGTGTCATTAGAGTGTGTAATGTGCTAATTGGGCCCATTTCTTCGGGCTTGGCCCAATGAGCTCCCCTACCCCTTCGGTTATTTGTCAATGAGTCTTTTGTCAGGGTCTTATTGTAAAATGTGTGTTTCCTATATATAGGGCCCCATTTCCTTCATTTGGAGGTAATGAATCAATCAATGAAAAAAATGCCATTTGAGAGTCCAAAGCTTAGTTTAGTGGAGTGATTCCAACAATTTTTGGGTGAGAAACCCTAGGAGAGAGATTCCCCACCCTTCCCTCTCTTAATCTCTCTTTTTCACTCTACTTTCTCTCTCCTCAACACCCAATTTCAAATTTTCTTCTCTCTCCTCCCTTCCCAACCACCTCAACCCCCACCTACCATCATTAAAGCCCTCCACTTCCCCATGACCTCCATTACTCCACCCCCCTAGTCCCAAGAAGATCCCTCACCATTCCAACACCATCTTCCACATTCCAACACCACTTTTCCCATTCCAACACAATCAACCCCTTCCCCACACAACCCCACAACTTCCAAGGCCATTTCAAATTTGAAATCCACCCTTCCCTCCACTCACTTGTGCCCCCCCCCTCACTTTCTCCTGTCACCCACCTTCCCAAATTCGTAGCTCCTCCTCCCACCACCTGTTAGACCCCCTTCCAAACCCCATTCTTCCCTTCCCTCACCTTAGAACACCCCCTCCTAGACCCCCTCACAGTCCGGACTTTCCCCACACTAATCCACCCCCATTTCCCCTCCCATATACCCCATTCCCCCCCATCATCATCAACCTACAGCTCTCAACTGAAGATCTACAGCAGACTAGCAACTTGCAGCGGCCACCACGACCTCCTCCGGATAAGTTTGAAGACCCAAGAGCCATTTTCGGAAGCGTCTGCCAGTCGCCTTCGCAACCGAAGTGGTTTCGTCTTCTTCCGATCTCCGAGTCGTCCAGGAGATCTATTCCCCCACAGCTGCGCGGTTCGGCCTCGGCTGAGGACCTGAGCCGGCTTAGAAGCTCTGCCACGACCAGCCCCGAAGGAATCAGTCTTCAAGTCCTTCTTCAAAGTTCTTCATCAGCCTGTCTACTTTCAGAATCAAGAAGCGGAAGCCCATTCAACATCCGGGAACAGAAGTTACCAATTTTCTTCCACGGTCGCGCGGCTCTGCCTTCCCCAGTCTGCATCGACACCTCCTCACTCTTCTGGCTCCACAGATCGTCTCCTTTCTCTTCTGGCATTCCCATTTCTTTTGCTGCAAAGAGGACTCACCCACGGTTCTAACGGCAGTGATGGCATCAAATTTGGAGTTCGGGAGCGGTCAGGACAGCCTCTGCATCCTACTGTTGGTGACCTGCCCCTGCTAGTCCGAGAAACAGAGGCCCTGTTCAAGCTCCTGCCCCGTCCAGCAGCGACTCCAGAAGAAATTACAAAAAATTCTGAGGCATTCCCCTTCCTGTTACGAAGATTTCGCCGCCTGTCTCGCCATCAGCACAATTTCTGAGCAAGATCTACAACAACAACACCGACCCTCTATCCTGGTTCGCTGACAGTAGGCAGATTCGGCATCCACCCTTGTTCCTCGTTCTTTGCTTTGGTTTCCCCACCCCGCTTGGCCGGCTGAAGGCCCCTCCCTGCGTGGAGGTAGTATTGATGTAATATCATTAACCCCCACCCCAAGTTCCCCCTCCTGCGAGAGGTGTAGTGGTGTAATTTGTTTGGGGCAGGTCAAGCGACACCGTCGCGGCGTGTGGGGATCCACTCGCCTCCCCGCTCGCCCTCGTCTCCGACCGGGACCGGTTTCTTCAAACCGGTCGAGTAAGTGCTCAAACCTTCACTCCAATTAGTGCTTGTTATTCAATATTAGTTCTTAATTCCGCTGGTTATGCGAGTGAGAGCCCGATCCTCAAGCCCCATAAACTTGAGTGATCACCGTGGGAATATTGCAACCGGTGCCTTTGGCACTTTGTCGGCCCCCTTGATTTGGGCATCCCCACCCTTTGGGAATCAAGTCTTGCCCTTGCTGGCCCTCTACCAGCAAGGGCCCAACCCCGCATCCTCCCCTTGGCATTGCCAAGTCACCCCGGGCTTGGGTGAGTGACGATAGAGCGGTGGCCCAATTTGGCCCATTTTGAATGCGATTGTGCTTGCTTGCATTAGGTCCGAGGTCGTGTCACATCACCGGCTTATCGCCCCTCCCTACGTGGAGGTAGTGTTTATGTGTAAACCCTAATTCCCCACCCCTAGTCCAACCCTCCTATGTGAGGAGTAGTGGATGTAATTAATTTTAACAGGTGGAAGCTTCATCGACGCAGCGTGCGGGTGGCCCACGCTTCACCGCTCGCCCTCGTCTCCGGCCGGGATCGGTGTATTCACACTGATCAGGTGAGCTTCGGGTTGCACTACTCTGCTGAAATTGCTTTTCTTGTTTAGTAATGCTTCTTAGTGCCGTCGGTCGGTGAGTGAGTGCCCGATCTCAAAAATATCATCGATTTGAGCGACCACCGCGGGGTGAGTTGAGAGTACGACCCTACAACCCATGCCCTTGGCGTGCTGGCCGCCCACGGAATTGGGCATCCAAGGCCCTTAGGGGTTCATCCCAAGCTAGTCAAATCCGCGGAAAGGTGAGGACCATCCTCGGACCCTCACCACTATCGCCGGTCCACCTACGGACCCGGGTGTGCGCGACGCGGGTGAACCCGCTTGAGTGGGTCCGTCGTTCGGTTCGATTGCTTGAAAATCTAGGTCTGAGGGGTCGTGTCACATCAATTTGGTATCAGAGCAAGTTCTAGACTTGTCTCTACTAAGTCTTGTCCTAGGGCCATTACATTCATCACCCGTTCATCATGACCACTTCCTACTTAGCCTAATCGCCATCCTTAGACCCATTAGCGGCTTTTGTGTTTGATGGATCCCGCCCTAGCATATATCTAGAATGGGAGAAGTCCATAGACAGACACTTTGGGAGGTTCACCCTGTCAGGGCCTATCCAAGTCAACTATGCCTAGAGTTTGCTCTGGCGCCAAGCTAGGAAAGAATGGGAGTACATTGTAGGTTTGAGAGAAGCCAAAGGGGAAGCACCCATTGAATCTTGGGTTGAAATGAGGGCTGATCTTAGAAAGATCTACGCACCCCAATCCGGACCTCCTCAACCAACCACTTTTCCACCCCCAACCCCAACTCCAACCCAAGTACTTCCCCTATCAAGCCTAACCCAAGCCCGTCCATGTTCACCACCCTGGGAGTACCATAAGCCGGCTATCTCCACTCCTCCACCAAAAGACCCATTCCTCCCCTTGGAAGAGGATCCCATGATCCAAACACCTGATCCCTTGGAAGTAAAGACCGACCTAGACCCCCTCCCGACCCTCGAGGGAACCCAAGTGATGCGGAACGGGACTAAAAAGGACTGGACCTACTATGAAGACCAAGTGCGGACAGCACTCACACGTGACAAGGCAAGCCGAGAGATCGACCTCCGTACTATTCCTCCGAAGAGAGGCGTCTCTCAACAAGAAACCCAAGTCCACGGCCGTCCCTATGAGGGAAACGAGTGGATCAAAGCGGCAAAGGGAGCCGACGCGCAACTATGGGAGTCTAGTCCGAGCTCGGTGCTCGACTAGGGCCACGGAATGGTGCTCTCAACTCGCAAAACCCACGGTGAATTGAATATGTAGCTAGGATCCTACACTCGCACGCTGCATAATCGAGAGCATACTAGCAAAGCAAATGCCAAGGGAAGGAACGTCGCACGTACCTCCACGCCTAGGCGTGGGGAAGGAACCCCGGCCGAGACCAACAACCCCGATACACGTAGAAGTAATAATACACAATTGACCCAAAATGCCCACTCCTCGCAGGGAGGTAACAGGCTACAAACAGAGGAGTCGGGGCTGCCGATGCACGGGCTGACGGGCAGCACTCGGTGAAGGGGTGGGCCGCGAGGAGGTCCCGGGTAGCTCTGCGAGCTGCTGAAAGAACGTCCACCTCTGGAGGGGCTGAGGTGGCAGGAGTCCCCGGTACCTTGCTGTCGTGGGGTCGCTCCTCCGGGAAGAAGAAGGATGTCGCCGATCCTCGGGGAAGCCTCTGGAGTGCGTTCGGAAGGAGGGGACAGGTTGCTGGCCAACCTGCACAAGCCCGCCAAACAGCCCGGGGGCGACTCCGGTAAGTGCCCTTAATCACGTCCTGGACCTGCGAAATTCAGCGAGGGCGCTGGTGGGGATGTCCCACAGGCGCCCGTGGAAGGAGAACTGCAGTCGAGGCCGATGGTGACCGTGGCATTTCGTCAAACACCTGGCGTGCAGTCGGACTGCCTGTCTGCCCACACCGGTAGAGACCAGGAGAACAGTCGGTACGCAGGCTTCCGGACAGATTTAGGGATGGGGTTTTCTCTGGTGGGTAGCTGACAGGTAGGGCTAACAGATGACCAAGGTAGCGGGGGCGGTGCCTTGGAGGATTTGGGCGTGGGTGGGGTGGAAGGTGGGGGTCGCAGCCTGCACTTCAGGGCAGTCAGGTCTGTGAACCCGAGATGGGATATGAGGGCGTAGGGGTGCGGATGGAATTCTGACCAGGGGCGGCCACTGGAGATGGAGTGGTGTGTGTGGAGATAGCCCTCCAATTTTCAGGCCATTCCAGTAAGGGGAGGTGGTGGTCCCTTTGGAGGGTACTGCAGATCTGTCCCGCCGGGTTACTGTAGCGCCCAGAGGAGGACCGAAAGTAGCCACAAAGGGAAGTTTCAGCCCCAATGGAGTTTTGGGATGAAACCACCACGAATGGTTCGGGGACAGGAAGGGGAACAACTTATGTGAAGAGGTTGTGGTCGATCGGAGAAGGAACGGGGGTGCACACGGGTGTCCAAGGCGACTCTGATCACAGGCGAGTCTGTCCAGGGAGCAGCCTGCGCGACGAAAGTGTCTACAAAGACAACTTCCTCTGTGATTCGAGTTTTGGGACAAGGCCGGTGGGGTTGGAAAGATGACTGGAAGGGGTACGAAAGTCGTGAAGAAACTCGGATGAGATGCTGCCGGGAAGCGGACGCACCGGACCGATCTCTGGACACCAAATCTGCTGTCAGCACAGGGACGCCCGGGGAAGAGGAAGACGATCCTGCGTGCACCGTCGCTCCACCGAACTCGTTGCCGTGGACGATGATTGAAGGCTGCTGGCGTTGGAATCCCTTGGGGGAGGTCTCCTACCCCTGGGCGTCGCACCCAAGGACTGGAGAGGAGGTGAGGGCGTCGCACCCTCAAGGAGGAGGAAGAAGAAGGGGTCGCCCCTTTTCACAATGTGGCACTCCACAACGAACACTCAAGCATCAATTTCTTCATTATTTTTCAAAGGAAAAAATACAAGGTTTATATATGGGGAGGGGAGGTGCTAGGGTTGAAACCCTAGCCAAGAGGGAGGGGAGGGGGATGCGCCACATGGCATGGGGAAAGGGGGGGCGCAACAAGGCAAGGGGGGGGGAGGGCCGCACCCCTCTTCCTATAATCTAGGAGAGGGGCGGCTGCCACCTTCCAAGAGGAGGGAAAAGAGTTGGGGCGCCCAAAACCCTAACCCTAGGTGGGCTAAGCAAGGGAGTGGGTGGCCAGCCCATATGGGCCAGAGATTGAACCAAAAAAATGGCCCAATAGCCCTAACTCCTATCTAATAAGCATAAAATGGTCCAACTAAAGCCTAATTTGCTCCAAATGGCCTACAAAGGTCCACACAACTAATAAAAGTGTCCACGCAGGGACTAATCCAAGGCCCAACATGGCCTAAAGCATAAAATAACTAAAGATAGCTCTACTAGTCTGCCAAGTGGTCGCCGAGCCAAAGGGATGCCGGCATGCTCCGTGTGCTCCGTCGAGTGATGCGGCGCGTGTCCTCACCAATTCTCCCCGGGTGGGAAGAACTCGACCCCGTCGAGTAAGGGTCACGGTCGCTCAAGTAACGCTCCAGCAGGTCCGGGTCGATCCGCTCCAGCTCTCCACGTGTGATCCAGGTGTCGTCTGTCGCAGGGCGCCCTCTCCAACGCACTAGAAAGCGCTGGTAGGCTCCGCTCCTGGTCGTGGTCACCTGCTCATCCAGTATGCAATCTATATGCTCGCGTGTCTGTAAAGGGGCTGGAGGAGGTGGGCGCTCCGAAGGTGAAATGCTCTCAACAGGAGGGGTAGGCCCAAAAAGTTCACTGGGAATCACCGCGGGATCCCGATATGCCACCAGATCTGAAACATTGAACGTCGAACAGATCCCATAGTCGTCTGGCAGCTCAATCTCATACGCATTTGACCCTATTTGCTTCAGAACTCGGAAGGGTCCGGCACCGCGGTCCTGGAGTTTCTTCACGGCCCCCGAAGGGAACCGTTCAGGTCTAACCCTGATCATGACATACTCTCCCACTTGGAACTCACGGGTGCGTCGATGCGTATCAGCTAAATCCTCATATCGTGCGTTGCTGGCCTCAAGATGGTGATGATGATGTAGACTCCGAACTAGCTGTGTGGACTCATACCTATATGAATGCAGGGGTGGTCCTGGACATCCAAATATGGATCTAATAGGCCTATGACACCTACCAGACTTGACAACGTGGGGAGGACCAGGACAACCAAAGTTGTATCTATCATGCATGGGTGTCCTACGGAATGTGGTAGACTCATGGGGACTAAATTGCCCAAACTCACTCATGACATTCCCTATATGAGACAAACCCCTATATGATGGTGGACATGAAGAAACATGAGAGAGAGACATGCGTCCCTGGCCTCCTAAGCTCGGGCATCTGGATGCCTGCAAGGTGAGGTGTTGACTAGAAGGCCTAGGTTGTGTATGATAGCGGACCTCCTCGACAAGGTGGGGAAAAGAATATGGGTCGAGAGGCTCACTAGGGAGGGGATCGAAAGGGTCAAAGAAATGATGACCCCTCCCGACAGGTCCCTTCACTATACTTGCCCATGTGCGACATTCGCCCAGGTGCAGATAATCACCTTCAGGCACTCTCATGTATGGGGCAAGGGGCTCATGAGGAAGGCAAGGAAGGCAAGGTTCCTCCCTCGGGACCGTGAAACCATAAGCGGGGACAAAATCAACCTCCACGGGTATAGGAAATAATAAAAGGACCTCGGATGTGATATGTCCTATGGTGTAGACCGAGGTAATAGACCCCAAAGCAGGGAGTGTAAAGCTATGACTATAGGGTTGGTCAGACCCTAAGGTCAACATGTAAGTCAACTCCCATTGATAATCTAAACTCCTAAGGAAGTCCTTCACATTTTCAAGAAAGCAGAAGGACCGAAAAGTGGTGTGAAAGGAGTTAAGGGGTATTATTGGGAGGGCTGGTCCCATGGGTGTGTAGCAAGGAATGGAGACATCTAGAAGTGGACCCTCCCTTAGCCAGCTAGCTAAAGACTCTCCAATGACCAGTTCACCCTCGGAAGGTAAGAATGTCTCTATATGAGGGTCTAAGGGTGAAGCCTCTCTCTCGGGAGGGGAAACGGAGTCCTCTATGATGTGGAGGGGATCACTCCCTAACTCCTCAACCTCAGTTAGGTACTCCTCAATCAACTCCTGTTCAGCCTCGTAACTCACTGGAACAAACCCAGGTGATGACATGGAGGTGGTCGGCGTAACGCCGTCATGGAAGACAAACTCACCGGGAAGGTGAGACGGGTGTAAGGTGCAAGTCCTCCTATCCAGGTCGATGGTCGCACTTCTTTCCTCCAACCAAGTTCGCCCTAAAATGATGCATGGACCAGCAAGTGTGCTGATCTTGCACCAAGCGCCATCGAAATATTTAACGGGGCCAAACCACCGTTGAAACTCGATAAAAGCTAAACCATCACGGAGAACAATCTCCCCAGTCTTAGAGAGTGACTCAATAATGTCTTGTGAGACACAGTTAGACGACACCCTACTGATGAAGTCGATCTCCGTATGCATCCCATTAGGTAGGATGGCAGTGGACATGACAGGGCGCTGGAATGACTCGGTCATCGATATAGGGGTCGGGTCTCCCGACGACTGAGTGGTAGGGGCGACACTTAGAGGTCGTACTATAAGAGCATCGAATCGGACCAATAGGGATGACTCACCTGACATGTGGGCTCGAGGAACCACCATGGGGTTGGCGCGGAGCTGGACATGCAAGACTCAACGAGACAAGGACAAAACTCTAACTAGACACAAACCTAACATGACAATGCAATGGTGGGTTACCTAGATGAACGAAGAGACTCAATGCAACCTAGATAACTCTAAGGCCTCAATTGCACCCTAGACAACCTAAAGACTCGAATGACCTAAGACCCCAATTTGTTAGAACAAACTGGTTCCCTAAGCTCTGATACCTAATTTGGCGCGGGACAATATGCTCTGATACCAAATTTGATGCGGAACGGGACTAAAAAGGACTGGACCTACTATGAAGACCAAGTGCGGCCAGCACTCACACGTGACAAGGCAAGCCGAGAGATCGACCTCCGTACTATTCCTCCGAAGAGAGGCGTCTCTCAACAAGAAACCCAAGTCCACGGCCGTCCCTATGAGGGAAACGAGTGGATCAAAGCGGCAAAGGGAGCCGACGCGCAACTATGGGAGTCTAGTCCGAGCTCGGTGCTCGACTAGGGCCACGGAATGGTGCTCTCAACTCGCAAAACCCACGGTGAATTGAATATGTAGCTAGGATCCTACACTCGCACGCTGCATAATCGAGAGCATACTAGCAAAGCAAATGCCAAGGGAAGGAACGTCGCACGTACCTCCACGCCTAGGCGTGGGGAAGGAACCCCGGCCGAGACCAACAACCCCGATACACGTAGAAGTAATAATACACAATTGACCCAAAATGCCCACTCCTCGCAGGGAGGTAACAGGCTACAAACAGAGGAGTCGGGGCTGCCGATGCACGGGCTGACGGGCAGCACTCGGTGAAGGGGTGGGCCGCGAGGAGGTCCCGGGTAGCTCTGCGAGCTGCTGAAAGAACGTCCACCTCTGGAGGGGCTGAGGTGGCAGGAGTCCCCGGTACCTTGCTGTCGTGGGGTCGCTCCTCCGGGAAGAAGAAGGATGTCGCCGATCCTCGGGGAAGCCTCTGGAGTGCGTTCGGAAGGAGGGGACAGGTTGCTGGCCAACCTGCACAAGCCCGCCAAACAGCCCGGGGGCGACTCCGGTAAGTGCCCTTAATCACGTCCTGGACCTGCGAAATTCAGCGAGGGCGCTGGTGGGGATGTCCCACAGGCGCCCGTGGAAGGAGAACTGCAGTCGAGGCCGATGGTGACCGTGGCATTTCGTCAAACACCTGGCGTGCAGTCGGACTGCCTGTCTGCCCACACCGGTAGAGACCAGGAGAACAGTCGGTACGCAGGCTTCCGGACAGATTTAGGGATGGGGTTTTCTCTGGTGGGTAGCTGACAGGTAGGGCTAACAGATGACCAAGGTAGCGGGGGCGGTGCCTTGGAGGATTTGGGCGTGGGCGGGGTGGAAGGTGGGGGTCGCAGCCTGCACTTCAGGGCAGTCAGGTCTGTGAACCCGAGATGGGATATGAGGGCGTAGGGGTGCGGATGGAATTCTGACCAGGGGCGGCCACTGGAGATGGAGTGGTGTGTGTGGAGATAGCCCTCCAATTTTCAGGCCATTCCAGTAAGGGGAGGTGGTGGTCCCTTTGGAGGGTACTGCAGATCTGTCCCGCCGGGTTACTGTAGCGCCCAGAGGAGGACCGAAAGTAGCCACAAAGGGAAGTTTCAGCCCCAATGGAGTTTTGGGATGAAACCACCACGAATGGTTCGGGGACAGGAAGGGGAACAACTTATGTGAAGAGGTTGTGGTCGATCGGAGAAGGAACGGGGGTGCACACGGGTGTCCAAGGCGACTCTGATCACAGGCGAGTCTGTCCAGGGAGCAGCCTGCGCGACGAAAGTGTCTACAAAGACAACTTCCTCTGTGATTTGAGTTTTGGGACAAGGCCGGTGGGGTTGGAAAGATGACTGGAAGGGGTACGAAAGTCGTGAAGAAACTCGGATGAGACGCTGCCGGGAAGCGGACGCACCGGACCGATCTCTGGACACCAAATCTGCTGTCAGCACAGGGACGCCCGGGGAAGAGGAAGACGATCCTGCGTGCACCGTCGCTCCACCGAACTCGTTGCCGTGGACGATGATTGAAGGCTGCTGGCGTTGGAATCCCTTGGGGGAGGTCTCCTACCCCTGGGCGTCGCACCCAAGGACTGGAGAGGAGGTGAGGGCGTCGCACCCTCAAGGAGGAGGAAGAAGAAGGGGTCGCCCCTTTTCACAATGTGGCACTCCACAACGAACACTCAAGCATCAATTTCTTCATTATTTTTCAAAGGAAAAAATACAAGGTTTATATATGGGGAGGGGAGGTGCTAGGGTTGAAACCCTAGCCAAGAGGGAGGGGAGGGGGATGCGCCACATGGCATGGGGAAAGGGGGGGCGCAACAAGGCAAGGGGGGGGGAGGGCCGCACCCCTCTTCCTATAATCTAGGAGAGGGGCGGCTGCCACCTTCCAAGAGGAGGGAAAAGAGTTGGGGCGCCCAAAACCCTAACCCTAGGTGGGCTAAGCAAGGGAGTGGGTGGCCAGCCCATATGGGCCAGAGATTGAACCAAAAAAATGGCCCAATAGCCCTAACTCCTATCTAATAAGCATAAAATGGTCCAACTAAAGCCTAATTTGCTCCAAATGGCCTACAAAGGTCCACACAACTAATAAAAGTGTCCACGCAGGGACTAATCCAAGGCCCAACATGGCCTAAAGCATAAAATAACTAAAGATAGCTCTACTAGTCTGCCAAGTGGTCGCCGAGCCAAAGGGATGCCGGCATGCTCCGTGTGCTCCGTCGAGTGATGCGGCGCGTGTCCTCACCACCAAGCCCACACCATTGAGGAGGAGGAGCCACAAAACTCACCCACCCCTCCTAGTCCGGGTCCTCATGAGCTGCACACCCTCACCATAGACGAGTTTATACTCCAATGGCTCAAGCAAAGTCCCACCTTCCTGAGCTCACCACCATTGGGATATCAATCCCAAATTGTTCCCACCCAGTCTCCCCATGTCACTTTACAAACCTTCTACTTCACGGGAGACTTGGGAGACCTAGTGGATTGCCTATATTGGCAAGCCCATTTGACCGGCTTGCTTGCCATGGGACCTTCAGAGCCTAGCACCATTAACTTTGCCCACCCCACCATTGGCTCTATCACTTCCGTTTGCACGAGTGGGCATTGCACTATTGAGATTCTTCTATTTCTCCCCTTGGAGGAAGAACCCACTCCGATCTACTCCCCACCAATTGAGACCCCAAATGCCTTAAACGGTCAACTCACTAGAGGTCTTGGACCAATTACTTTGGAGGAGGATGACTCACCATCTTGTGAAGACCTTGGGGACATGGAGTTCCTCTCTCTAGGTAGCCCTTACCATGATCCCTTTGACCTATTCCAATGGGAGTACAGATACCCATGTGGCCCAACCACCTTACCCACCACCCACCTTTCCCTACCCCAACCAACCATAATGGATCAAATCCACCCCTTCCTAGACTCGGGTTACACCATGGGAGCCATGACTTTGGGTAATGTTCACATAAGGATTAAGGAAGTGTCTCACTCTGTGCTACCAACCTTCTTAGATCCCTTTGATCCTTTCAAAAGGAAGTCCAAAGGTCATCCCACAACCTCTCACATAGAAATCATCTTTGGAGTAGGAATGCCTATGTCTTGGCATCTCCCACCACTTGACATGATTAGTAAGTCGGGTCCTTTCATTCATAACACCCACATGTCAAGTTGGAAACATAAGTGGTCCATATTCGGTTGTAATGGTCCACCTTCATTCATCATGGGTCTTAAGCATAGTAGGAGCATTCACGGATGTCCAGGACCCCCGGCATTTGATATACCCATACGCAATAGATTCCCCTATGGATGCCCCGGCCCTCCGACCATTGTTATGAAGTCCATGCATGATAGGGCCACTTATGGCTGCCCTGGTCCACCTAAGTTCATCAAGGTCCACATGGCATCAAAGCATGATAGGTCAATTTATGGTTGCCTCGGTCCACCTTTGCACACTATCCACTTTCACACCCACTGACCGCATCATAATGCATGGTATGAGCATACACGCAAGCAATTCTCGACGAGCGGTGAGGTTCACAAAGAGCGGAGATGATCTCGCGAGCGCCACTTGGAATTCCAAGTAGGCGATCTGGTGATGATGACATTGGAGTGGCTCTACCCTAGGGTCACCTCCAATTCGAGGGCACGAGGACTTGGACCTTCCCAAGTTCCGAGTGGCTTTGGCAACCAAGCTAACAGGTTAGACTTACTAATGGGTTTTGGGATTCACCCCATTTCCCACGTGGCGGATCCGACACCCTATATGGGCACCGCGGTGGATCCTAGTGAGTGCCTCGAACCTATATCTTCCTTTGAGAGGGACACCCTCGGAGAGCCACCAAAAATCAGTCTGAGAGTCCGACGTGTGCACACGGAGACAATACTAGGCAAGCAGGGTTCCATCGCCAGCAAGAGGGTGCACCCGAGCCACCTCGAGAGGATGAAGGACCGTCCCATGGTTGCGGACACAGGGTTGAGTTTGGAGATCATGGCTCGCCCAGAGCTGCCTTGGAAGACCGCCTCCCCGGTGGACCCATACTCGACGGAGTCGAGTTCTCCGCACCCCAGGGGTATGATGGGGACAACTCCGACCGTTCCACATTTTTTTGAGGTTCCTGATGATCACCAGCAGTACTACATCTTGTTCGCCATGTATTTTTCACTTGCTTATTTGAGTCTTATCATGTAATTTTCCTTTTAATTGAGTCAAGTACCTAGGTTAATAGGTCATTAGAGTGGTTAATGTGTCATTTGGGCCCAATTAGATGGGCTAGGCCCAAGGAAGCCCCCACCCCCTTGGTTTCTTATTAGTAGTCCAAAATTCAGGGACTTATGTTAAATTGTAGGAATCCTATAAATAGGACCCCACTCCCACCATTTGGAGCTAATGAATTATTGAGAAAAGAATTATCCACAAGAATTGTGCCTCCTTCTCTCTCTAGCTCTCTCTCTATTTCTCTCTCTCTCTCTCTAAAGGGGGTGAACCCCATTCTCTCTCATCCCCACCCCAAAATTCGAAATTCACTCTCTCTCCTCCCTATTCACCTCTAATTAAGACCCCTCCCCCTTCCCCATACCTCCCATTTAAGTCCCCTCCAACCCCTAGGTGGAATCCCCTTCTCCTAGGCACCTCTCCCTCCTCCCAAGCAACCTTTCCCCTTCCCCATACAACCTTTCATTTTCCCAAGGGAGAATCCCTTCTCCCAAACACCCCTTCCCCTCCCCAAGGCAACCCTTCCCATTCCCTAGGCCCCCATTAACCCCTCCATTAACCCACCATTCAAAATAAAGGAGACATCTCTCCTCCCTCTCTCCTTCCCAACCCAAATTCGCATCTCCCCCTCCCTCCACTTGCTAGACCACCTCCCAGCCCCCTTTCTGCCCTTCCCACACCTTGAATCACCCCCTAATAGACCCCCACATAGTTAGGTGTCACCCCCACACCCATCCACCCCATTTCCCACCCCATCTACTCCGTCTCCCATCACCTTTCATCACCCTATCCATCTCAGTTCGCAGGCAGCAATTGGAGCCTGACTTGCAGATACTGCCCCGGTGCAGTCCGACGTCATCTGGAGGTGCAACATACATCGACGGAAAGGTCTTCCAGTCGTCTTCGCAGGCGAGGTGAAATCGTCTCGTTTTGACTTCACTACAGATCGTGGTGCCCATTCTCGTCCGACTGCGCAACCGGGATCAGAACCTGGACCAGAGCTGCAGTGCAGAAGCTACCACAGCCACACCCCTCAACTTATGAAGGTGCCACTTGGCCAAGAGCTGCTACCCTAAGGCATCTACCATCACCAACAAGCGGTGTCCCTTTCGCCATCAGGAAGAGCCTTTTCCAATTTTTCTCTCCCGGGCGCACAGAACATATCGTTCAGGTCCTGCCCTAACCCCCCCTCACTCAATGGACTTCTCCTCTCCACCCCGACATTGTTTGGTGCTCTTCTTGGTTTCTGCTCTAAGAAGACTCGTCCACGGTCGTCCTCGACTTGGTCTCGCATCAATCGGACTTCAGGAGCGATCGTGGTGACTACATCCATCTGCTGCTGCACCCTGGGAACAGTACGAATCTGAGCGCAGGGGCCCTGTTCCAGAGCCTGCCCCAGCCGGTGACGACTTCAGGACTGCCCACAAAAATTCACAGACGTGCCTGGATCAGTCAGCGTTGTTTCAGCACTGGTCTCGTTGAATTCTGAGTTCAGAGAAGTGCACAGCGACGACTACACCGACCCCCTGTCCTGCTGTCCCAGACCTAGGTAGATTCGGCGGGGTGCTTCATCGGCGCTAATCAAGCATAACTCCCTTCCCCGCCTGGCCGGCTTATCACCCCTCCCTGCATGGAGGTAGTGTTTATGTGTAAACCCTAATTCCCCACCCCTAATCCAACCCTCCTGTGTGAGGAGTAGTGGATGTAATTAATTTTAACAGGTGGAAGCTTCATCGACGCAGCGTGCGGGTGGCCCACGCTTCCCCGCTCGCCCTCGTCTCCGGCCGGGATCGGTGTATTCACACTGATCAGGTGAGCTTCGGGTTGCACTACTCTGCTAAAATTGCTTTGCTTGTTTAGTAATGCTTCTTAGTGCCGTCGGTCGGTGAGTGAGTGCCCGATCTCAAATATATCATCGATTTGAGTGACCACCGCGGAGTGAGTTGAGAGTGCGACCCTACAACCCATGCCCTTGGCGTGCTGGCCGCCCACGGAATTAGGCATCCCAGGCCCTTAGGGGTTCATCCCAAGCTAGTCAAATCCCCGGAAAGGCGAGGACCATCCTCGGACCCTCACCACTATCGCCGGTCCACCTACGGACCCGGGTGTGCGCGACGCGGGTGAACCCGCTTGAGTGGGTCCACCGTTCGGTTCGATTGCTTGCAAATCTTGGTCTGAGGGGTCGTGTCACATCACATGACCTTGGGCCACATATCCCTAGGTAATAAGGTTGTGCTCCACCCCATGATGACCACCTTCTTAGATCCATTCGACCCTTTCCAATGGGAGTTCAAAGGTTGTCCCACACCTATACACATGGAAGTCACCCATAGGAAAAATATGCATGTGTCTATGATTACCACACCACTTGGCATGAACACTATGTTGGGTCCATTCATTCATATCACCCACATGTCAAGTAGAAAGCATGAGTGGTCCAAATTCGGATGTAATGGTCCACCTTCACTCATCATGAGTCTTAAGCATGATAGGAGCATTCTTGGATGTCCGGGTCCCCCAGCATTTGTCACCCCCATAGATGACCGGATCACCTACGGATGCCCCGGCCCTCCAACCTTTGTTAGAAAGTGCATACTTGATAGGGCCACTTTTGGTTGCCCCGGCCCACCAAGGTTCATCAAGGTCCATATGGCATCATGGCATGATAGGTCCATCTATGGTTGTCCAGGTCCACCCATCACCCCTAGAATGTCAACATTCACAAAATTGCATGAAAACCTTCGCAAGCACATTAGCAAGGAAAATGAGATCTATAAAAGGCAGGCTGACTCCCTTTGGCGTCACCAAGAATCCCATGTGGGTGACTTTGTGATGGTGAGGAAGGAGAGGCTCTCCCCGGGAGTCATCTCCAACTTGAGGCCACGTGGGGCTGGTCTCTTCCAGGTCCTGAGGCGCATTGGTGCAAATGCCTATGAGTTAGATCTCCCCGAGGAATATGGGGTAAGTCCCACATTCAATGTCGCCGACTTAGTGCCATATAAGGGACCCACGGTGGTACCCAGTGAGGAGATTGTGCCTATTCCTTCCCTTGAGAGAGCACCCACCTGTGAGGAGAGACCACCAGCCAAGAGAGCCCAGCGTGAACGCATAGAACAAATATTGGATGAACAAGTCACTACCACTCGGAGCAAGGTATACGAGCACTATCTCGTCAGGTGGAAGGATCGGCCTCCTTCGGAGGATTCATGGGTGAGTCGGGAGGATCTCCAGCAGTTGGATCCCGACCTTCTCGAGCAGTACCACAGCCGGATGGACCCCTACTCGACGGAGTCGAGCTCTTCGCAGCCCAGGGGATTTGATGGAGGCATCACCCGTGACTCCCTTTGGCTCGGGTCTTCCTCACACTCCGGCACCATTTGAGTTCGGGCCTCTCTCTATAAAGGCCCAATTATCCTTTTTGTACTTTCTATTTGAGTCATTTGATGTAATTTTCATTTTATTGAGTCATGTCCCTAGGTCTTGTGTTTATTTTCCTAAGTTTGAGTGTCATTATGTTGTTTAGTTAGCTATTGGGCCCATTTCATTGGGCTTGGCCCAAGAGCCCCCCTACCCCCTCGGTTATTTGTCATTGAGTCTTTTGTCAGGGTCTTATTGTAAAATGTGGGTTGCCTATATATAGGGCCCCATTCCCTTCATTTGGAACTAATGAATCAATGAATGAAAAACTTGTCATTTTGAGAGTTTACACTTCTTATCTAGTGGAGAGATTCCATTTTTTGGGTGAGAGACCCTAAGGGAGAGATTCCCCACCCATCCCTCTCTTAATCTCTCTTTTTCACTCCCCTTTCTCTCTCCTCCACACCCAATTTCAAAAATTTTCTCTCTCCTCCCTTCCCAACCACCACTCTCCCACCTACCCCCATTAAAGACCACTCCCCTTCTCCACACATCCCATTACTCCACCCCTAGTCCCAAGAGAGCTTCCACCAATCCTAGCTCCACCTCCCAACCCCCAACTACCCCACCCACTTGCCCAAGCACCCTTCCCACTACCCAAAGCAGCCCTCCACCTTCCCAAGGCACCTCTTCCCATCCCCAAGACTACCATTGACCACCCCACAATAAAGGAAATTCAAACTCACATGCTCGCCACCCACTTGTGCCCCCCCCACCTTCGTCCTTCTCCCTCCAAGCCCAAATTCATAGCTCCTCCTCCCACCACCTGTTAGACCCCCTTCTAGACCCTATTCTTCCCCTCCCACACCTTGGAACACCCCCTCCTAGACCCCCTCACAGCCAGGGTTCTCCCCACACTCATCCACCTCCATTTCCCCTCCTATATACCCCATTTCCCCCCACCATCTTCAACCTCCAGTTTTCAGTTCGCTGACAGCAGAAGAGTAGCAGTTTGTAGAGGCGACCCCAACCACATCCTAGAGAATCTGAAGGCCCAAGAGGTATCCACGGAAGCGTCTACCTGTCTTCTTTGCAACGGCGGTGGTCTCGTCCCCTTCCGAGCTCCGAGCTGACCGGGAGATCCGTTCTCCTACAACTGCGCAGAGCTGCCCCTACTGAGCACCTGAGCCATAGTAGAAGCTCTGCCACGACGAACCTTCGAAGATTCAGGCCACATGTTCTTCTGCAAAGTTGTTCCTCTTCCTGTCTAATTTCAGAATCAAGAAGTGGAACTTCTATCGACGTCTGTGGGATTTAGTTATCATTTTCTCCCTCGGGTACGCGGTTCAGCTTCCCACAGCCTGCACCGACCTGTCATTAGTGTTCAGAGTCCCCTGGTCTTCTCCGGCATCGTTTGGCTTCCCCGTCCATTTTTCTGCGAAGAGGACTCGTCCACGATTCCAAAAACTCCAGCGGTGCTTGATTCTGAGTTTGGGAACTGACGGGACATCCTCTGCAACCTGCTGTTGGCCGCCAGAAGCTGCCAGTCCAAGAATCTGCCTCCCTGCTCGAGCCTCCACCCAGACCAGCGTCGGCGCCAAAAGAAATCAAAAAAATTTGGACGACTTCCCTGCCCTCCTACGAAGATTTTCCAGGTGGTTTCATCCCCAAAAAAAATTCGGCATCAGTCGCAGCAACCATTTCTTTGATCATCTGTCAGCACCCACAGAACGTGGACAGAACCGGCGACCTCCCATCTTCGATGTTCCTCTCTCAAGTTCCCCTCCCCGCTTGGCCGGCTGAAGGCCCCTCCCTATGTGGAGGTAGTTTTAGTTGTAATATCACTTAACCCCCACCCCAAGATCCCCCTCCTGCGAGAGGTGTAGTATTGTAATCATTTGGGCAGGTCAAGCTACCCCGACGCGGAGTGTGGGGATCCACCCGCCTCCCCGCTCGCCCTCGTCTCCGAGCAGGACCGGTTTCTTCAAACTGGTCGAGTAAGTGCTCCAAACTTTGCTCTAATTTATGCTTGTTCTTTCAATATTAGTTCATAAACTCCGCTGGCCGTGAATGAGAGCCCGATCCTTAAGCTCCTTTGCTATAAGTGATCACCGTGGGAAAAGAGTGGAACCCGTGCCCTCGGCACGACGTCGGCTCCCTTGAATTGGGCTGCCATTACCCTTAGGAATCAACTTAGGCCTTGCTGGCCCTCTACCAGCAAGGGCCTAGCCCACACAACCTCCACTTGGCATTGCCAAGCTACCCCGGGTCTTGGTGAGCATCGGGTGAGCGGTCGCCGACATCAGTCCGTTTGATTGCGATTGTGCTTGTTTGTTTAAGTCCTAGGTTGTGTCACATCAGTTATGACCAAGACTGGGATCTGAGGGGGAGCACGTGCCGGCTCCTTCTGAGGATAACCAGGGGGAGCCTTCCATCTCCCTGATGACCACTGAGGACGACCGGATTACGGAAGAGCCTTTGCCCTCCTCGACCCCGGCCGGCGAGATTGCTGATGTGGGGGAGCGATTGCCCTCACCGACCTCTGCGGAAGAGACTACATGAGTGGCGGGAGCCGCACCGGGTAAGGACTGAGACTTTTCTCAGGTTTTTCACCTTGTCTTGTCAGATGAGCTTTGGATGTTGTGTATTTCCTTCTCATGCTGGGTGGGGTTGTGCAGGCTTTGCTGGTGTGTTCGCTGAGATGGGCCACTCTTCCTTGGACCTAGGGGTTGAGTGGCCTACGTCTGCTCCCCGGCCCGAGCCGCTGCTGGACGCGATCGTGGGTGTGGCCTTGCTTCAGCGAGCTCGAGGCTACCTAGGAGGCGGCCCCTTTCCTTCTCCAGAGGAAATTAGGCAGCGGTTGAGGGACTGCACCCAAGGGTACCACAACCTTGGTTTCTCGTGCGAGCTCTGGATGTCTGGCTTGGCCGACATCTGGGCAGAGTACCTGCGGCTTCTGGTGGCTCAGGAGCAGAGGGCGTAGTAGTTGGAGACGATCCGAGAGGCTCAGGAGTAGCTGGCCCAGCTCGTGTCGATTGTAGCTGAGCAGAGAGGCCATGCCGAGGCGGCCGCGTTGGCGTCCCAAGACCGCGCCACACAGCTGGGGGAGGCAGAGAGCTGGGCTGAGGTCTTGAAGAAGGCTTGGGAGGAGCAGTGGTTGGTCGTGGAGCGCGCCCAAGTTTTGTGTCATCCAGACTGTATGGATTTTGTCACCCCAAGGGCATGTCTTGGGCTCCTTTTGTAGAGTATTTATGACAAACTTGTCAGATTCTCTGGTTGTTTACTGGGTTGTTGTTTCGCACATCTTTTTCTTCTCCTTTCGTTTTGCCTTTTCGTTCGCGTATCGATCAACCAATTAACTAACTTGTAGTCAACTGACTGATTGACGATGCGGGCGTGCCAGTCACATGCGTGACGATTCTATTGTTCGCTCATTCTGACCCATGTAGGGCGAATGTGAGGTTCGGTTGGGACCAGCAGTCCGCCATACCATAAAGGCTATGGCGTTAATTACATCCCCCACGAGGAGGGAACACCTTTGATTAATTGCCGAGATAGCGGGCTGTCGAAGCCGGATTAAAAAGAGCTACATGATGATCACGACGAAGGCATGCCGGATGCATATGTTTATGGAATTATGGATCCTCGGTACATGGCGGAGGACGTGGGTCCGAAGACCGCCGTCGCGCATCGCGAAGACTTCCGACCAGACATAATCCGGCTTTTCCGTTGACGCCATTTGATATACCCGAGGATGTATGCATGGATGCACATATGACGTTCATGACTATATTAAGCATGATAATGGAATTGTGAAAGTAAATGATGGTCAGCCACGTTTATTACTCCTCATCGAGAGGACGGAAGGCAACATAAGTGTGACAGCGAAAGCAAAGTGCTAACAGACGTGGTAATGAAGATATGATGACAATATAATTCGGGCTCGCTTAGTCGCTCCCTTATTCAATTTATTATCCATTATGATTTATTAACGCCAACCCCAAGGGACGAGGTCCACTCGGAGGGGCTAATAAGCGATTAAAGCAACAAGAGGCTTCAAAATCGACGTGACCCTGCAATAGGTAGCTTATACGGCGCGAAGAAACGTAGGTATAGATGTTAATACGGCGCGGTGAAACGAAGGTATAGATGTTAATACGGCGTGGTGAAACGTAGGTATAGATGTTAATACGGCGCGGTGACCATGCGCATTGAAACGGCGCGCAAGGGCTTGGGGGCGCGCCGGTTTAGGGCGCGCCGGAAAGTCGCAAAGGAAAAAAAAATGGAAATGAGTCTAACGTTAATCCGGCGCGGGGGGGTACCGCGCCGGATTAGGGCGCGCCGGCTAAGGCCGCGCCGTTCAACCCACTCTTTCTATGAATTTTGCAATTATTGAGTTTGTTAAGTTTTGGGTGAGGATTCTGAAGTTATTTGGGGCCAATTACTTATTGAATTGAAGTCCAGGACCCCGAAGGACGGTGTGATTAAGCCAGTGCGAGGTTCCTACTCGAGCACCGGGATAATTAGGTCCAGAACGAGCGTTTCATTATAGATTACTCAATCTTAATTTGTCCAAAATTGGACAGCATCTCCCCTGAACCTGAAGGATTGCAGGGGAGAAGCGGGGTCATGCTCACTAATGGAGCAAGCCCCTAAACCGCCGGTCTGCACAGTGACAGCCAGCAAAATCCCATCAGATAGGATACCCCGAGGACTAGCCTACAAGGGGCACCAATACTCCGTGGGTGAGAATAGATGGACGGGGCCATTGATGACGGGAATAACCCACAGATCATGGCACAACCGCTGAAGGGACCGACTGCTAAGAGAATGGGGCTCCGAGGGCTAGCCTACGAGGAGCGTACATCCCTTAACCTCGATTGGGTCTTAGACTATCGGGGCTGAGCTCATTGAGTTAGGACCCCCCTGTTGTTGTCTGCTGTGGGCTTGGGAAGCATCTACCACCGAGAGGTAGAGTCCTTAGTTGCCCAGCAATTCCGTGAAGCCACGGGGGAATGTCCCCCTCCCCGGGTAGTTAAAACAGTATGTGAAAATCCCGGACTAGTTCGAACGACTATGATTAGGAGGAGTAAAGGCCCGGGTGAAACGGGTCAGCCGTAGAAGCATAGACTCGAACAGGTAGGATACAGCATTCAAGGGGATGCATCCAGCCACCCCGACGATGACTCCCACCTTGCGAAAAGTCAATAGCACAAAGGGAGGAACTGATGGGGGGGGGGAGACTTTTGATACCACGGCAGGAAGAAGCATGCGCATAAGCACAGCCCTGTCCATGAAGGGGGACACAGAGGTCCATGGATCAAAGCCGAGAACGGTCGATTAGAAGGACCCGGGGAGGGGTCATTTCTGTAGCCCTCGGTGCTTTGGGGCGTGGTCGGTACTTCGAGGAAACCGGAATCAAAAGACATGCACGAAAGAACTCAGAACCACATCGGCGTAGATAGAGAAGAGGATAGAAGTTCTGGGCATTCATTCGACCTCGCGGTCCAGACATTCATAGGCATATTGCCATCCTAGAAACGGGAATGGCATCTTATTTATACATTAAGAATCCCGGCGCCAGCATCATTGCTTGGTCGCCGTTCATCGTTCACGGGGGAATACACAGTAGTAAAGAAGAAATCACAGAGGAGGGGAGGGGTCGGCTCATATCATTGCCATCCCTCCCCTCTCTGCTTACAAATGGTGGACGGAAACCCGCGAGAGAGAAGAACCTACGGAAGATCGAGGAAGACAGGCACTGGCGCCCACCTGCTTTTAAAAACAAATAGAGTATCGGCCCCCTCCTTCTTCTCCGGCTCCGGAAGACTTCGATCGGAACAGGGGAAGACGGCCGCCGAAGAACACTGGGATAGAACTCCTTTTTCCTCGGAAAGCTCTCTCTCCCTTTTCTTTCTTTCTTCCCGGCCTCTCTCTCGCGTTCTCTTTTTCTTCTTCGAACCTCGCCCCTATATATAGCAGGTTGGAGGCTCTTCATCCGGCGTGAGCTTTTGGCGCGCCGGGGAAGTCTTCATCAACTTATCGCGCCGGTTTAAGGTGCCATTCGATAGGGTAACTGGCGCGCTGGGGAAAGGGCTGAAGGCAGGGGCGCGCCGGGGATAAGGACAGGAGATAAGGGGCGCGCCGGGATAAAGGCATTGGGTAAGGGGCGCGCCGGTTTAAGGCGCGCCGGGCTAATGTCCCTTGTACGCTTTTAAGCCGGTCGATGGACTCGGGGCCATCGTGAACATGTACTCTGCCACTACGCACTAAGACTTCGACGATATGATCTGTCGAAGCTCCTAGATTGGCGTACGGCCATTCTCGAGGTTCTGGATAGCTTTATCTCGATCGTACGGGCTTTCTACCGGCACGGCCCTCGGCTCTATGCTCCATGCTGTTGGTCCGGCCTGGCTCGTACTCAGAGCTTTCTGGGAGGTTAGATAGCCGGGAGATAGTTACGCCTGAGCCAGGCGATCATTCGGCCACTAGTGGGCCCATCTTGACGGGAAGCCGTGCCCATGCCGGATGATCGGGATCTTCCGCCGTCAGAGCTTTCGGTTCTCCGTTTCGGGAAGCCGGGGGGACTCCTTTATCCTCGGGAGAGCCTTTCATGAGGTGGGTGGCCACCGGGTAGACCGTCGACCTTGGTCGGACAACGGGTGTAGTGGATGCAGCATGACAAAGTCGATGCCGATTCATTGGGCAGGCTTGGTCGCACCACCGGTTGGTTGTTGGATTCATCTCGGCTCTCCTGAGGTGAAGTCCCCGTATCTATATGGAGCGACTCGAGGCTCTGGCAGCTTTGAAAAGTATTCAATATGTTGACATTTATCGGCTTCCGTGCTTCGGTGGACCGGGTCATTCGTCTTTACGGCTTGGTCGCCGACGATCATATTTTAGGTGCCAACAAATGCCCCCCAGACATGGGTGTTGCGAGCAAGGCACGAGTGCAGCAAGGCCGACAGATGAATTTCATCCGGACTGGCCCCTTCCTTGATTGGCGGGTGCCTGGGATGGCCCTTAATTCGGCACGGGCGTTGACCCGGCACTGTTTGGACGTTAATACGGCGCGCCCTTACCCTTTGTGGTCTTAATCCGGCGCGGTCTCGGGCGATTCGGCCATGAAGCCGGCGCGGCCTTGGCACCTTGGGGGTAGTTGGCCCGGCGCGCCTTTTCCCGGCGCGCATTCTCTTAAGGGGTTTTTAACCCGGCGCGCTAAATAGCGCGCCGGTTTTAACAAGGGGGACTCCCCCTATTTATCTTCTTCTTCCTCGTTTTTTCCTTCATCGCCTCCTCATTTGTGAAAAAACTTTCTCTCTCTTCTCCTTCTTCTCCCCTTCTGGCGTCGAGAGCGGCGATTTTTCCTTCGGGTGAGTGGAGATGCTGTCCCTTTGGGTCTCGAAACCCATTCTTTGGACCCCGGGAGGCTTCTAGCAGGGCTTGCCCTCGGAGCTATTCCCCCGGGTGTTCCTCTGGCCTCGGTGTAATGCCGATGGCTGTCTTTTAGGGACCGTTCCTCAGTGGACGCGTTCCCGCTTTTCTTCGGCAATTCCCCGTGCTGGGGAGACTCTGCAGAAATTTTGTCAGAAGTTTGCCTTTGATTAGCCGTTTCCTGACGTTGTTTTTGTTTGATATGCTCTTTTCGCAGCTGTTATGGCATCCAGCTCTTCCTCTCGTGCCGTGGTGACATGGGAGAATGTTAATTCTCTCGACTGGGGTCACAGTCAGGTGGCCATAGTTGCGGAGTCCTCAGATTCGGAGACGGACACCGTAGACACCGGTCGTCTCCTTATCCTCGGGGGCGACTCCTTTCATTATAATAGAGAAGATGTGATCAGGAAGGATCATCCCAAGGACAAACACCTGATGTCCCTTCTTCAGCGTTTCAACCTTCAGGGGAAGCGGGACGTGTTTGCCGTGCGGAAGGTCGAGCAGGCTCTGCTGGTGGAGAGAGACAGCTTGGCCGAATGCGTAACGCGGGGAAGACCCATCTATCTCCCTGGGGAGGTCAGGAAGTGGAGCGTTGTGCTGGGGCTGCAAGACCTGGCTCCGTCAGATGGACTGTTGACCAGAGCTCCTGAATTTGTGCCTGCTCGGTGGAATGACTCCGCGGGCAGGGTAGATCGGGAGAAGCCGATCTTTGGCTTATTCCTTGCCCCGTTGAGGTGGGGATATAGAGATGAGTCATTTTTGCTGGATTGCTTGGCGATTCGCTTCAAGCACCAGATCTCCGTGGGATGGTTTGTTGATTTGAAAGTCACAGATGCCCACGCATTCAGGCCCGGAGCAGTGGAATTCACAGACTATGTGCTGCATCACTATGCTCCTCTTTTGACCAGAGCTGGTGTTTATCACAGCGTATATGCTTCGAGGTATCGGTATCCGATTTCCCGAGGCTTGTAATGTGGCATGATCGAGGTGTTTTGCCCCGAATACAACACCTTCTATACTTCAGAGGGGGAGACCTCTTTAGACTTGTGGAGTCTATCCCAGCTCAGCGGCCTGCCCATTGATGGAGAGCCGTATGAGGAAGTTTGTTGGCCCGACTGGTTGAAGGACCAGACCGACGGTGACGGTCGGTATATGGCGGGCTACGCCTATCGATATCTAATGAAGGCGTATCGCACCCTCTTTCATTCGTCGCACGACACGAGAGAAGCTCGAAAGCCGGGCGAGAAACGAAGAGTGCGGATGGGCGCTTGGCTTCAGTATTTCTTCCAGGGGAAGACCAAGTATGAAGATTTTCCTCCGATAGCACCGGTGGCCCAGAAGCGGAAGAAGAGGATACGACGCCAGGCCGCTTCGTCATTTTCTTCGAGAGGAGGGCAGGGGGAAAACCCAAACCCTACTGGCGTTGATGCAGTGACTCACTGTGCTGCATATTTGGTTTATTGGCTTTGTTCCTTTGCTCTCCCTCAAGGTGACGAGAGCGTGATCAGGGCGGAAGCCATATAACCGGCCTGTCTTATGGCTTGGGGTACCAAGCTGTCTCTTTGCCCAGTGGCCCTGTGCCTCATTTACAAGATGTTGGGAGATTTGCACAAAACGCGCCTCCCCAGAAGCCTTCGGACGGTTGGTCCGTTACATTTCTTTAATGCTTGGGTCTGCACCCTGTTCCCAGAGGCAGCTCCTCGGGCATTATAAGCGGTTCCTCTGGTCCCGCGCATGATAGAGTTTGCAAGTGCCGAGCCATCATTGCTAATGGAGCAACTTTATGCTATTCGGGGTAAATTGACCCGTCTTCCCGTGGATTCGCCCGGGGTTCTTCATTTCTGGAGCTTAGCTGCTCACTCGAGCCCATTGACTAATAGGACGAGACAGTGCAAACTCTTTGAAACTGAGGAGTACATCCATCCGATTTCCCAGGCCAATTATACCAGGCCTATTCTGGAGCCGGAGTTGGTTGATTGGGCACTGGCCATAAGGCCTAGTGTCCTCGTCTTTCGCAAGAGCTGCATTCTGTGGTTGGAGCCGTATTACCCGTTCCGTTTCAGTCGGAACTTCGGCTATGACCAGCAGATTCCACATTCCTATTCACAATTTGCACTGCCCAACAGGCACAGGGCCGGGCAAACGTCCAATGACGACGCCCGGATATGGTGGGACTTTTTCCATCGTCGCGAAGACGTTTCTTTCCGGGTGCCCGCCCCCGTGTGGTTCCCTCGCGTCACGCCTGAATACATCAAGTGGTGGAACGCGCGGACGGGATTTTACAGGACCTCCCGGAGAGAGTGCTGGGCCGTGGCGGAGCACAGGTTCTTAGCTTCCCAACTGGAGCCAGTTCTTGATATTGATGCTTCTTATTTGAAGAAGTTGAAATCTTGGACTAATACGTATGTGAAGGCCTATCTAGAGGCCCGCAAGCTCATAAAAAGCCGCAGGACGAAAGTTGAGCTGAAGTTGCCCCCGATCAACAAGGATGACTATGTGAAGACCCTTCGGGGTTTATGCCGGGTGAGCAGTGAGAGGGTGATTCTCCAGCAACTCCCTTTGCCGGTAGAAGAGCCCATCGCGACCGTGGCAGACTGGCGTCCCGAGGTAGACAGGTTGTATCCCTACCGGGCTTTCATTCGCAAAGAGGACAGGCGGGCTGATTTGTATGCCAACACCCCTTGGCTGTTTGCGCTCCTTCGGTGTCACGGCCTCTCGGTGGGTAGCCCCGGCGAAGCCATACTGGACCATCCTCTTCAAATCTCCTTCAAATACGCAGACAGGTGGGGGCTGGACCATCTGAGTCTGTATTACCTGCTATCCTCCCGTGGCCATGAGGACCTGGCACTGTTGGCTGAGCCGAGCGAGAAGATCGGGGATCTATGCTGGCTTATTCGCGAGGCGGCTTCGAGGGACAAGACGCCCTCACTGTTTTATTGGCCTCTCTTCCCCTTTTATACGGTACCGGCAAGTACGTTCCATCTCTTCCTTCAGGCCCTTCGGCCAGCCTCTTCTTTTTATTGTGGTTGTGTCATTCTCACCCTTGTGCGTATGTAGTCCGACCGACTTCGGAGGAGACTCGGCACTTCAGGGAATTGATCATAAAGGCCCAAAAGCCGACATATTTTGAAGTTCCTGAGCCGGCGCCGACCACGACGCCATTGCCTCCTGGGGATTCGAGGAAGAGGACCAGGTCCCAACTGCGAGAGGCCGTCGGGAAGGCGAAAGCGGCGGTGACCCGGGTGACACGGGCACGTCGAAAGAAAGCTGCGGAGCAGACATCGACAACCCACCTTCCTCCCGTTGTATCTTTCGAAGAATTTGAGGCTTCTCGCGCACAAGGGCCAGAGGCCGAAGGTAGGCTCTTCTTTTCTTCAAAGTGCATTAGCTTGTCTTGACTGCTTGGGGCGGCCCATGCTGACAGTCACTGATACAGCTGCTGGGGTTGTCGGTCCCGAGGCGACGGTGGATGTAGAGGCTGGGGACGGGGCAGAGGAAATCCTTGTTGTTCCCATAGAAAGGGATCTGCCCTCCCCCACACCCCAGCGGGAGATGGAAGGTAATCCACAGTTTAGTTACGATAGCAACGTAAATCTTTGTATCTTCAGTCATCCTGACCCTGTTTTGCTGTGAATTTGTAGTCGATATACAACCATCATTGCTTCCGGGCTCGGAGAGCGTAGAGGAGGTGATCCCCTCGGGGCAGGGAGAACCCGCCCCTGAGGTATCATTTATTGCTGCCCCTGGTGCGGGGAGCACTGGGGGAGTTCCTGCCGAGGGCGATGCTCCTGCTGGCGAGGCTCCTGCTCCGTCGGTGGAGCATCCCGAGAGAGCAGAGGGATCCTCTTCCTCTGAGCGTGTAGACTATGGTGGCGGCTCCAGTGACAAGGAGTCACCGCTGCTTGATTTTGAGACCGACGATGCTGGGGTGTCCTCGGCCTACGAGAGCGACTATTTGACTTTCAGCCCGGCCCGGTTATCATGGGGCGGTCCTGTGCCGTCATTATCGCTTACGAGTGAGGGAGTTGGCGCTGGGGAAGCAGCTCTTAAAGAGTTGAGCTTAGTCCCGGCCGAGGTAAGGACCTATCCAGGGTCAATACTTGCCATGCTTCTTTCCTCCTCCTTTTAGCCAGGCTTTTAAGTGTATATATATCTCTGATGCAGACTGAGGTGGCGCTACCGACTATGACGGTGCAAATACCACTCCCGGCCCTGGGGACTGGGCAGGCGACTTTCCCGTCCGTCCTGCCACCCATCGCATTGCGGTACCCAAAGGATCATGCAGCATCAATGGTTCCAGTTGGTCCCGGAGCGCTCGTGGAGGTTGATAGTTCGGCGATAGCCGGAGATTCTCTGCCACGGGAGGCTGCACAGTAGTCAGCTCTGGAGAAGGGTGGCTCTGCTGAGATAGAAGCCGATGAGATTATTGAGGGACGGACGTCCCCGAACCTTGGGGTTCTTGTTGGACTTCCATCCCAGGGGACCGGTAAGGAGATTGTTGTTGTTGAGGCTCCAGCCACCGCATCTGCCGGTGCAGTTGTTCCCGGTGGTAGTGGGCTGCAGCTTATGCCGTCGTCATCTTCCGGGACGGCTGATGATATATGGGCTGCCGTGGATAGCAGAGTAGAGTTTGAACTGCCCGAGACGTCGCCACTTGGTCTTCACTCCTCGAGTGATGTCGTGTGGCAGTTCCTGGGGACCCTCCAGCAGGCCGTAATAGCCAGTAGGGATTTAACTTATGTTCAGCTGAGGGGGTTGATAGAGCATCTGTCCCGCTCGCTGCTGGCCCTTGGCTGTCCCATGGACGACTGGACTCCACGGGTGATCCTGCTCCTGAAGTATGTGAACCGGAGGGAGTTCTTGGGCCGGGAGGCAGCTGACCAGTTGGTGGCCATATCAATGGAGCGGGCTGAAAACAAGACGGCCCTCATTTCCCTGCAAGAGACCGCGGTGAGGGCGAGGGACGAAGCCAACGCCTCTCTTCAACGTCGGAACTCCCTGACGGCCCGGATGACGGCATTGTGGGCCGAACTTTCCAGGATAGAGGCTGAACTTGAAGAAGTAGATCGCCTGGGGGTCCAAAAGGTTGAGGATGCTGAGATGGCCGAAGGACAAGCTGCTTCCCTGGAGGCGAAGCTATCCGAGCTGGAGGCCACCGAGTTCAGATTGCAAGAACTGATCCGTCATCCATCCTTGGGTATTCCTGTGCTGGAGGACATCTTCCGACGCCCTTTGCCGTAGTCTCTTTTCTTTATGTGCTCACTTTTAATGCACCTTATGTATCCCAGGGCATGGTCCATGTAATCATGCGCCTTCACTTCATAGTAATGAAAAATCTCCATCCTGATTTTGAATGAAGACTCCATCTCGTCATTGTGTTGTTTCCCTTTTTTTTTGGTTTGCCCGTCGATTCTAGTTCGAGTGTATGAGTCATTAGGGCAGGAGAGCGCTCACGCCTTCAGGGAAGGGGTGAGGTGTTCACTCCACCGCGCCACGACTTTTCTCAAGACTAGAAACGGCTTTATGCTGGTCGAGAGTTCGGGGAACTTAGGGGGGCATAGTGAAACTGGCGGATAAACGGTCATGTCGAGAGCGGCAAGAACCGAGAACGGGTAGCGACCGATCTTGCCGATGGTGACAAGGGTCGAAAGGGTAGACGGTCTTGCCGATGGTGACAAAAGCCGGATAGGTAGTGACCGATCTTGCCGATGGTGACAAGGGTCGAAGGGGTAGACGGTCTTGCCGATAGTGACAAAAATCGGATAGGTAATGACCGATCTTGCCGATGGTGACAAGGGTCGAAAGGGGTAGACGGTATTGCCGATGGTGAAAAAAACCGGATAGGTGTAGCGACCGATCTTGCCGATGGTGACAAGGGTCGAAAGGGCAGACGGTATTGCCGATGGTGACAAAAACCGGATAGGTAAGTGACCGATCTTGCCGATGGTGACAAGGGTCGAAAGGGTAGACGGTCTTGCCGATGGTGACAAAAGCCGGATAGGTAGTGACCGATCTTGCCGATGGTGACAAGGGTCAAAAGGGTAGACGGTATTGCCGATGGTGACAAAAACCGGATAGGTAGTGACCGATCTTGTCGATGGTGACAAGGGTCGAAAGGGGTAGACGGTCTTGCCGATGGTGACAAAAACCGGATAGGTAATGACCGATCTTGCCGATGGTGACAAGGGTCGAAAGAGGTAGACGGTCTTGCCGATGGTGACAAAAACCGGATAGGTAGTGACCGATCTTGCCGATGGTGACAAGGGTCGAAAGGGTAGACGGTCTTGCCGATGGTGACAAAAACCGGATAGGTAGTGACCGATCTTGTCGATGGTGACAAGGGTCGAAAGGGTAGACGGTATTGCCGATGGTGACAAAAACCGGATGGGGTAGCGACCGATCTTGCCGATGGTGACAAGGGCCGAAAGGGATAGACACTGGACGTGTATAAGTGGGATATCGGATGAAGATCCTCGTCACGACCTTGAAAGTGGCCTTTTGGACGGCGGATGGTTCATCACTATTCATCATTCAAAATTTTTTATTCACATTACTGACCTAAGCGCCCTTTCGGGTTTTCGCCGAGGCCAGCCCCCTCTTGCTTTTGCCCGCGTGCCCTTTCGGGTTTTCACGCGGCGGGGTACCCAATTTTGCCTGCGACGTCCTTTCAGGTTTTCACCACAGCCGAGTTATAGCCATTTTTGCACTTGTCCTGATATAGGAACAAGTCTGGCGGGGTATCTCTATTTTTAACCCCAATTTCTTTTCTCTTTTTTTTAATTCGAGATTCAGAAGAACTGGATCGCGGGAACGCCGACCGTCCTTGTTGATGAGGACAAGGGTGGGTCTTAGGTTTATTTCATCGACACTAGTTAAATGTCGAAGCAAGGAAGTAGTTTATTAACAAGGATGTAGGATCCAAGTTCAAGAGTAGAGGTTGACCGATCTCGCAGATGATGGCGAGAGTCGAAGAGGGTTTATACGTCGGCATATGTCACTGCCGAAACAAGAATGGGGTTGTCAACAGGGACGTAAGGTCAATGTTGGGGGTAGAGATCGACCGATCTCGCTGATGATGACGAGGGTCAAAAAAGGGTTTGTTCATCGACATGGGTTACATGCCGAAGTAAAGATGAGGTTATTAACAAGGACGTAAGGTCCAAGTCATGGACAGAGATCGACCGATCTCGTCGATGATGACGAGGGTCGAAAAGGGTTTGTTCATCGACATGGGTTACATGCCGAAGCAAGGATGAGGTTATTAACAAGGACGTAAGGTCCAAGTTATGGACAGAGATCGACCGATCTCGTCGATGATGACGAGGGTCAAAAAGGGTTTGTTAAAGTATTCTCGGTGGGACTTTGATGATTGTCCCTTTCGGAGTTTTATTGGGTGGAGAATAGGAGAGGCATTTGGGAAATTACCACTTTACTGACTCAAGCGCCCTTTCGGGTTTTCGCCGAAGCCAGCCCCCTCTTACTTTTGCCCACGCGCCCTTTCGGGTTTTCACGTGGCGGGGTACCCGATTTTGCCTGCGACGCCCTTTCGGGTTTTCGCCACAGCCGGGCTATAGCCATTTTTGCACTTGTCCCGATGTGGGAGCAAGTCTGGCGGGGTATCTCTATTTTTAACCCCATTTTTGTTATATATATATTTTTTTTGACTTCTTTTTTTTATTTTATTCGGAATGCGAGTCGAGAAAGGGTAGCTTGATCAGGGCGGAATGCCACTAACCAAGGAGAGATAGCTTGATTAGGGTGGAAAAACCGCCTAATCCAGGGAAAGTAGCTCGATTAGGGCGGAATGCCGCTAACCAAGGAAAGGTGGTTCGATTAGGGCGGAATGCCACTAACCAAGGAAAAGTAGCTTGATTAGGGCGGAGTGCCACTAACCAAGGAAAAGTAGCTCGATTAAGGCGGAGTGCCACTAACCAAGGAGAAGGTAGCTCGATTAGGGCGGAATGTCGCTAACCAAGGGGAAGGGTAGCTCGGTCAGGGCGGAATGCCACTAACCAAGTAAAAGTAGCTTGATTAGGGCGGAGTGCCACTAACCAAGGAAAAGTAGCTCGATTAAGGCGGAGCGCCACTAACCAAGGAAAAGTAGCTCGATTAAGGCGGAGTGCCACTAACCAAGGAGAAGGTAGCTCGATTAGGGCGGAATGTCGCTAACCAAGGGGAAGGGTAGCTCGGTCAGGGTGGAATGCCACTAACCAAGTAAAAGTAGCTTGATTAGGGCGGAGTGCCACTAACCAAGGAAAAGTAGCTCGATTAAGGCGGAGCGCCACTAACCAAGGAAATAGCTTGATTAGGGCGGAGTGCCATTAACCAAGGAAAAGTAGCTTGATTAGGGCGGAGTGCCACTAGCCAAGGAAAGGGTAGCTCGGTTAGGGCGGAGTGCCACTAGCCAAGGAAAGGGTAGCTCGGTTAGGGCGGAGTGCCACTAGCCAAGGAAAAGGGTAGCTTGGTTAGGGCGGAGTGCCACTAGCCAAGAAAAGGGTAGCTTGGTTAGGGCGGAGTGCCACTAGCCAAGGAAAAGGGTAGCTTGGTTAGGGCGGAGTGCCACTAGCCAAGGAAAAGGGTAGCTTGGTTAGGGCGGAGTGCCACTAGCCAAGGAAAGGGTATGTTCCGGCCTATCACTCGGGGTGTGTTGGCTGCGCCGCATGATACAGCTTAATGTGTTTTCTGTTGAGGGGAGAGAACTGGACGGCTCCTTTGTGGTCTACAAGGACGTAGGCACCCCCTTCATATACTCGGCGAATGATATACGGTCCGACCCAACTTTCGACTAGCTTCCCTTTGGGGTTAGAGGCCATCACTTCTCTTCTTTTGACCATCACCAGGTCTCCTTTCTTGAACTCTCGACCCTTGACTAACTTGTCAAAAGCACGGGCCATGCGAGCTTGGTAGAGTTGGATGTTTTGTTGCGCCTGGAGGCATTTTCCTTCGAGCTCAGCGAGCTCTTCCAATCTTCTTTCTGCGTTGGTCTGCTCACCACTGACTAATCTGTGCTGGATGGCAACTCGCAATGAAGGGACTTCGAGTTCAATCGGCACTACAGCTTCCGACCCGTAGACAAGGGAGAAGGGTGAACAGCCGGTTGGGGTCTTGTAGACAGTACGATAGGCCCAAAGCGCTTCGTACATCCTTTCTTCCCAATCTTTTTTGTTAGACTTGACAGTCTTCGCCAATAGTGTGCACAAGGTCTTGTTAAAGGCCTCTGCTAATCCATTGGCTTGAGGGTTATAGGGGGAGGAGGTCCTCTAGTCAATTTTTTATTTGTCGGCCAGCCGATAAACCTTCTGGTTCCTGAAATGGCTGCCGTTATCAGAGATGATTCGGCTGGGGATCCCGAACCGAAATATTACATTCTGCCGGAAGAATCTTGCAACTAGTTCTCCGGTCACATCTCTTAGTGCTACTGCCTCCGCCCATCTGGAGAAATAATCTGTAGCTGCTAAGATGTATCTGCATCCTGATGAAGATGCTGGAAGTGGCCCTACCACGTCCGTGCCCCACTGAGCAAACGGCCAACTTGGTAGAGTGGGATGTAGTGGCACTGGGGGTCTCCTCGCCACATTAGCATGTTCTTGACATTTCTGACAAGCCTTGGCGAACTTGCAGCAATCATTGAATATAGTGGGCCAATAGTAACCCAATTTCTTTATCTCTATCTTCATTTTCGGACCGGCCTGGTGTGCCCCAGCTGATCCTGCATGAACTTCTTGCATCACCTGTCCTGCTTCTGCTGAAGACAAGCAACGGAGTAGGACTTTCCTTCTGGCATCTGCCATAATTCGGAACAACGTCCCGCTTCTCATTTCATAAGAATCCTTGATCCTCAGGAGCTTCATTCTTTGTTCCTTTTCTTTTGGAAGTTGCTGGTGTTGAAACCAGCGTAGGAGATGCTCTCGCCAGTCGGGCTGCTGGACCCCTTCGATGACTGTTACCTCCATCTCATGTTCGTCGGCAAGGACCTCTGTTACGCTGGGGACCTGTCGGTGGTTGATTACTGTTATATTCAGGCTTGTGTTTGGCGGGACCGCCAATGAACTGGCCAGCTTAGCGAGGGCGTCTGCCTGAGCATTCTTGCCTCGATTGATGTGCTTGATGCTGATGAAGTAAAATTTTGACATCAGTCGAGTTGCCAACTGGTGATAGGGGAGGAGCTCTTGCTTTCGCACCTCGAACTCTCCTTCCAGCTGTTTTATAACTAGCATGGAGTCTCCGAACGCTTCCAGCATCTGAATTCCCATGGACAGAGCGATCTGCAACCCGATTATCATGGCTTCATATTCTGCTTCATTGTTTGTGCATTGTTTGTTTATGGAGCAGGATGTATGCACCACTTCTCCTTCTGGGGACTTCAAGACTATGCCCGCCCCTGCTCTGACCCTAGATGATCCGGTGGCAGAGGTGTCAATTCTGGAAGCGCCATCAAAATATAGCTGCCATAAGGAAGGCTGTACTTGGGCGGCTTCTAGGGTTTCATCCTCGGGAAGTTCCGGTTCCCACGGGCTTTCCCCGGGTATCGGATGTTCAGCAAAGAAATCTGCAATAGCTTGACCTTTGATGGCTTTGCGCGGTACGTAAGAGACATCAAACTCCATAAGGATTACCGCCCATTTGCCCAGGCGGCCTTTGAGTGCTGGCTGGGACATGATATACTTTAGGGGATCCTCCTTGGACACCAAGCTGATTTCATGCGACAACATATAATGCCAGAGCTTTTTGACTGCGAAGACTAGTGCCAGACAGATCTTCTCAATATAAGTATATTTTTCTTCGGTTCTGACCAGTCTTCTACTGAGATAATAGAGGGCCTGCTCTTTTCCTTCTTCATTGTTCTGGGCTAGCATTGCCCCCAGAGAATTGTGTGTAGCTGCTATATACAGTATCAATGGCCGTCCTTTCACCGGTGCGCCCAATACTGGAGGAGTCTTCAGATAGTCTTTTAATTTGTCAAAGGCTATCTGGCAGTCTTCATCCCAATAGAAGGGGACATCTTTCATCATCAACTTGGGAAAAGGCTGGCATCACCCTGACAAATTGGAAATGAATCGCCGGATGTAAGCCAAGCGGCCTTGTAGTGACCTCAGCTCAGAGATGTTCCTTGGTGGAGGTAACTCCTGAATCACCTTGATCTTTGCGGGGTCTATCTCGATCCCCCGATATCGGACGACAAAGCCCAAGAATTTTCCGCTCGACACTCCGAACGCACATTTCATAGGATTCATTTTTAGCTCATGCTGCCTCAGCCTCTGAAAAACAATCCGGAGGTCTTGCAGGTGATCTTCTTTTCTTCTGGTTTTGACCACCAGGTCATCTATGTAGCACTCGACCTTGTGGTAGAGCAACTCATCAAAGATTTTGGTCATTGCGCGCTGATAGGTTGCGCCAGCATTCTTCAGTCTGAATGGCATTCTCTTGTAATGATAAATGCCTTTGGGAGTTCGGAAAGCAGTATGGACCCGGTCATGCTCCGCAATCCAAATCTGGTTGTAGCCGGATGACCCATCCATGAATGACAGGGCTTCATGGCCGGTTGTAGCATCGATCATGACCTCGGTTATTGGCACCGGGAAGTCATCTTTAGGACAGGCTTTGTTTAGATCTCGGAAGTCGACACAAATCCGGATCTGTCCATTCTTCTTTTTCACGGGGACGATGTTCGCCAGCCATGTGGTGTACTGATTTTCTTCAACAAATCCCACATCAATGAGCTTGTCAACTTCAGCACAGATTCGGGTGATGAGCTCTGGCCTCATACGCCGCGGTGGTTGCTTCACCGGCTCGGCTTCAGGGTTGATTGCCAGCTCATGCTGTGAGACAGCAGGGCTTAGACCTGGCATCTCTTTATAAGTCCAGGCGAAGCAATCCCAGTATTCTAGTAGTAGTTGAATGTACAGCTCCCGTTCTTCCGGGGATAGTTGGGCACTGAGGAAGGTAGGCCTAGGGTCCTTCTCATTTCCCAGGTTGACTTCTATCAGTTCGTCGACTGTGGCTTGGCCTCCGTCTTCTATCTCCGGAGGTGCCGGTTGGAGGTCGACGAAGTCTGGAATACCATCTTGAGGGTTGAGTACTTCGACTTCCTCGTCAGACACCGCTAGAGCTTCATGGGGTCTCTTGATCTCTTGTGCTAGCGACTGTGTGGATGGATCTATTGATACTTCCGTTGCCGTTGCAGCTCCTGAGGGTGAGGGAGCAGCTTCAGTGCTTGTAGATGAGGTTGCAGCCATGACAGGCCAGTAGTTGTTTGCCGCCGGACTCAGACAGCATATTGGATTTGTAGCAGAAGTTGAGGGAGTCTCACTTTCTGGGACAGTTGTATCTTCCACAGAAGTGGCTTTTTCTTTTCTGGTAGTCGGCTCCCCTTGATTGGAGTAAACCGAGGCTCTGTTGACTGGCAGAAAGGGTGTTGAAGTCGTCATTAGCATGACCCCTGCGGAGGGAGAGACTTCTGCTTCTTGAGCATCTTCGGCTTCGCTGCTGCTAGCCGTATTAAATTCGACTTGAAAGGCCGCTCCTTCAGGACGGACCTGCTCCCAGCATCGGCAGGAGATCAAGGTCTCCATTTGTTGATTCCCGGATAGAGCCAATTCAGCATGTTCGGCTTCCGCCGGGTATTCATCAAAGGTTGCCCCCAGAGGGCTATCTTCAGTTGGATAGAAGGTGGAGATGGTGTCCACCTCGTACCGCCCATTGTAATAGTAGTCTTCCAGGGTGAAGCCCAGACCCGGATGTTGAGAGACACGTCTCATTTCTTTGTCCAGATTTACAGGATACCACATCTTCTGGAAAGCTTCCTTGCGTTTTTGAGGTTGATCGGGAGGGATGTGTTGCTTTTGAAACATCCTGGCCGTTTGATCAGTGGTAAATGCCAGGCCCTGAACAGGAACCCGCGGGTCGGCTAGATCCTCAGGGAGGCTCCAGTCTGCGTCTTCCTGAGTGGGATGCTCCTCAGCCGTATAGAACAAGCTGCTGGGCCCATCTTCTTGTGCCACCTCCCAGGCTTTGAAAGGTTCGACAGTGGGACCATCGAGGCCGGAGACTGGCTTGGTGAGGCCGGTCGGGACTCCGATGCGGTCGTGCTGTCGATCAACATGCGCTTCCTTAGCTTTGGGGTATAATGCTGGGGGTGTCACCCTGCCGACATTTCCAGAAGCCATGATGTGGGAAACCACCTTCGGCTTGACATATCCACGCGGCGGTGGTGGATACCAACCGTCACCCGATCTATTCTTTGATGCCCCTACGGGGGCTTCAGTTTCAGAAACCTTCCGGGGAGACCCCGTATACAGATTGGCGTCCGCCAAGTGACATTCAAACACCTCGAACGGGTGGATGTCAGCAAATATCCTTTCCTCCTTCCCCTGGAGGCTGTATTTGATGCACTGGTGGAGCGTGGAGGGCACCACCATATTTTCGTGCAGCCATGGGCGGCCGAGCAGTGCTTTGTAGGAGGTGCGAGAATCAATGACGTGAAACTGCACCGTTGTAGTGAAATCTGCCAGGGTCAGTGTGAACTCTGCCACCCCCATAGATACTTCACATTTTTGGTTGAAGCCAGCGATACGCATATCCCGACTTTCTCGAGATGTACATTGAAGTGGTACCTCTCGTATATTCTATATGGCAAGATGTTGACTGCTGCACCAGGGTCAACCAGAATCCGGTTCAGCTCTCTTCCATTCAGATGTCCTTTCATGTATAGAGGCCTGTTGTTACTGGCAGTAGGCAGTAGCATGTCTTCTGGAGAGAAGGTCATACTGGCTTCTGGTATAACCTCAGCTATGCAGGTTTCAAACTGAGCAGGCGTCTGCAGAGCAGTAATGATTTCCTGTCGAGTTTCTTCACTCAAAGAGAGAATTTCCCAGATCGTAAAACGAGCAGGGAGCTTCTTGAGCAGCTTCATTATTCGGCTTCCAGCCCGAACATTGGAGAGCTTCATCTCCTCAACCCACCTGGGCTTAGGGAGGGCTTGATTTGTGGGTCCAGATTGCCCTGCTTTATCTTCCTCGGACTCGGCACCGTCCAGGCTGGCACCGACTGTCGGGTCTTCTTTATTAGCTGCTGTAGGGCAAGCCCCATCTGCATTTGCATCCTCAGTAGATTGCACTGGCCGAGGGTGATTGACCCCGAGTGTAGGGTTAGCCTCCTGACAAGGCTGCTTTCCCTTTGACATCTTCATAAATTCAAGGAATGAAGGGGCTGTCTTGCCCCCAGTCTTGCTGTATAGACCTGACGGAGGAGGGATTTGTACTCCCTTAACCTCCGGCGGAGGTGTCTTGTAGGGTTGCTCCCCTCTGAACATAATGTTGTGATTGGGCGGCGGCTGGCGCCCCCATTTCCGGCCTGACCGAGTGGCATGTGCAGCAGTTGCGGCCTCGGCCTTGCCTCCCCCAGCATGGGGTGTGAAGCAAATTTCTTCTTCTTCCTCTTCTCCGGGTAGGTTGAAGAGTGCTGACAGGGTATTGCAGGAGACGACCTGTGTTTTATGGGCCCCAGCGGCCTTTCTCTTCTTTTTCTTTTGCCTTTTCTTCTTTTTGATTTCTGCAGGTGCTTGCCCCCAGAACAGGTTGCTCTCTTGAGGTGGTGCTGCTTCAGCTTCCTCCCCTTGCTTGAGTGAGAGTTTCTCCAGCTCTTGCCATGGGACGTGGTCCCGTACCAGCAAAGGTTTCAGTTCGGGCTGTACATATTCCTCTAGCCCTTCAATTAAGTGTTGCAGTCGAAGGACCCCAGGATTGGTTTCCTTGATTACTGGCAGCGGAGTTTGTCTCCTCCTGTTGGGTGTATATATTCTGACAGCTGTAGGTGAAGTGACCCATACGGGCGCTACCACTGGCGGAGCAGGCCGGGGTGTAACGCCACGGATATGTGCCCCCTCTTTTGGGCGGGGTGCCCCCTTCTTCTTGTGCTTCACAGGGATTTGCTGCCACCCCTGCTGTTCCTTCACGGGCTCCAGGAAATGGATTTTGTAGGTGCTCCATGTGCTTGCTTCAGAGATCTCCTCGGGTAGTGCCTGATAGAGGGAGACCATGTTGACTGCCGCTCTTCGGGGAGGAGCTTCATGTGGCTGAGGAGGGTCTACTTTGTACTCTCCCAGCTCTATCTCATTCTTCTTCACCATCCCTTCGATGACGTCTTTGAAAACATAACAGTCTTCGATTGAATGTCCCAGCATTTGGTGATAGGGGCAGAATCTTGGACTGTCTTTTCTCTTCAGGTCCTCTGGTCTTCTCGGCTCAGGCAGAGTGACCATACTGTATTCCGTTACCCAGTCAAACAGGATCCGGGTCTTATCCTTAGGAAAGGAATAAGCCTTCTTCATTTTGTCCCTCAACGAAGGACCTTCTTTGTCATCTGGAGCTTTCGCAGGCTACGGGGGAGCCGCTTTCTTGCCTTTCTCCTTCTGTTGTTCGAATGCCTTGATATCAAGTGCATTCGCTTCTTTAGGTACGGGGCGCCGCTCCGCCGCCTTGCCTTTCTGGGCTATGCTGGCAGTTGACGTCGGGACAGGCTTGGCTAGAAAAGCTTCCACCTCAGCCACGACATTATTCAGCCGGTCGAACGACCGTATTTCCATACCAATCATCTTTTCCAGGACCTCCCTCCTGAGATTTTGCTTACATATTTGCACAGCGTCCTCCTGGTGCGGGGGTCGCTTGCATCTCATTCCGAGGTTCCTCCACCTCTTGATGTAGTCAAGGGCGGTCTCATCTGCCCTTTGTTTTGTCGAATAGAGTTCGGCCACTGTGACCTCCCTCTCTGTGACATGGAATCTTTCTCTGAACTTCCTCTGCATATCTGACCAGTCATTGATTGACCCGGCCGAGAGGCTGGAGTACCATTCAAATGCGAGCCCCGTCAGCGAGGACCCGAAGAATTTCAGTAAATATGACTCGTCGGTGGACAGATCACCCATAACGGTCATATAATATGCAATATGTTCTTTTGGGGAACCTTTCCCGTTGAATTTGTCAAATTTGGGCGGCTTGTTGACTCCCGGGGGAAGTCGCTTAGCCGCATGGTGTTGCGGGTAGGGCACCCGATAGGCATCGAATGCGACGTAGTCGCCTTCGCTCTTCTCTGCGAGCTTCAGCTCGATCATCCTCTCCACCATCATCCGGTTCACGACCGTGGGGTCGACTGGCTCCGGATAGAAGTGTGCTGGCTGCAGGTACAGGGTGACCAGGGTGGTCGCCTGTGGAGGATGCAGCAGCGGGGGTGTTGGGTGCACCTGAGGAAGCACCGGAGGTAGCAGCGGCTGAGGCTGTGGTGGCCGCTGTTGTGTTGTCGTCACAGTTGGCTCTGACGGCTGGGGTAGTGTATAAAGTGGTGGAGGGTCATCTCGACGAGCCGCTCCCCGGGATGATTCACCTTGGACTTCGGGTGGTTTAGAGGCCGATGAGTGTTCAGTTTTCTCCATCAGCTGTTTCTTCAGGGAATCTATTTCCTGTTGATATCTTTGCAGCAACATCAAGACTGATGGATCTATAGTGGTGGGGACACCTTCTGTTGTTTCCCCGGACGTACCCTCGGGCAGGATGTCGAGGAGTACGTCGTCTTCTTCTTCCGTCGTTACCACATTAGCGGTCAAGACGGGGGCTTTGTCATCCCAGTGGAGGTATAACTGGGGCTGTTTCTCTTTCATCCTTGTCAGAAGCCCTCTTGCTGCTTCTGTCCTGTGGGTAGCTGGTCCCGGCCGTACGGCCAACTGAGCCAGTTCTTGGGGGTCTTCAGGAAGCTCCCCATATCGGCTGGATACACCAGCCATGTTGCAAGTGAAAACCTGCATCCTCCTTCTTTGTCGATGGACCCTCCGCCTTGCTTGTTGCGGAAAGGTCAGCCTCTCGAACACAGAAATTCTTCTTCTTTCTTCCCGCTCGGGGAAGGCTTCATCGGCTTTGATCTCAGAGCCGTCATTGTGTCCATTGTCGTCGACCGACGACATCCTCATTATATCCTGCATTTCTTCTTCATCTGCCGTTGATGGGCAGTAATTTTCTTCAGTGGCGACTGTCTGCATCAGCCGCTGCTGTCCTAGCGAGGTGTTACCCAATCCTCGGAAATAGCTTTTGACCAGGCAGGCCATTTCTTCTCGACCCCGTTCTTGATGTAGCACGGGGGAGAGTGGTCGACCTCCAGCAGGAGGAATGTAGGCCAGTCGAGCTCTGTCGGCCGGTTGTTGGAACCTTCGCCCCGTGGCAGGGACGTTGGCTTGACGGGCCACAGCCTGAAAACTTCTGTGACGCGGAGGATCCGCAACCACCTCTTCTTCATTCATCGGGGGCAAGCCCCTTTCTCTTCTCGCTCCCGCCTCGTCGTTCATAGGACGATGGCGGGTGGGCGTTGGATGGTAGGTAGGTTGGGTCCGCTTAGGAACCCACACCTGTTTGAATTTCCTCGGCCTGAGCGCCAGGTTTTCTTGGCCATGGTGGCCGGCTTCTTCTCTTTCTGCCCTCCTTCCAGCGAGAGCTTGATAGTTGCTGTAGACAGGGACGTTTGGGATGACGCGATCTGGGGTCACCCGTGCCGTGCGCCCGTTGAGGAAGACACGCATGCCTCCCACCAGCATTGATTTTCCGGACTGAGAGACAGTTCCGGTGATCACGGCAGTATTTTTGCGAGCCTGGCGACGCTGACGTCCTCCAGGGGGCTTGTTAATATGAGTGGGATGCATCCCACGTACAAGGTGGTGCACCAGGCAGCTAGCCGCCGGGGCCGGATCCTTGAGCGAACCATTGCAGCAGGGAGCCTTCAGAGGTTCCATTTCCTTCACGGTTTCCTTGACGGGTTCCATGGCTTCGACTTCCAGCATGTCGACAAAGGCCAACCCCAAGAAGTTGGGGAAGCCCACAGCAGGAGGAAAGCTACCAAATTCCATGGGCACCGCCAGGTACCCTTGCGCGTGTCCGGCGACTATCGATTGGTCGAAGTCGACGCCAGCTATTCCATGAGTCGTCATTGTTTGCACTGAAATATCAAACAAGGCGATAATCAGTAGTCTTTGAGAGGGCTTCGAAGCCCGAATATCTCGGCAAAGAAATGAAAGGTGACACTGGTCCCACCGGGCGTGCCAGACTTGTTTCGCACATCTTTTTCTTCTCCTTTCGTTTTGCCTTTTCGTTCGCGTATCGATCAACCAATTAACTAACTTGTAGTCAACTGACTGATTGACGACGCGGGCGTGCCAGTCACATGCGTGACGATTCTATTGTGCGCTCATTCTGACCCATGTCGGGCGAATGTGAGGTTCGGTCGGGACCAGCAGTCCGCCATACCATAAAGGCTATGGCGTTAATTACATCTCCCACGAGGAGGGAACACCTTTGATTAATTGCCGAGATAGCGGGCTGTCGAAACCGGATTAAAAAGAGCTACATGATGATCACGACGAAGGCATGCCGGATGCATATGTTTATGGAATTATGGATCCTCGGTACATGGCGGAGGACGTGGGTCCGAAGACCGCCGTCGCGCATAGCGAAGACTTCCGACCATACATAATCCGGCTTTTCCGTCGACGCCATTTGATATACCCGAGGATGTATGCATGGATGCACATATGACGTTCATGACTATATTAAGCATGATAATGGAATTGTGAAAGTAAATGATGGTCAGCCACGTTTATTACTCCTCATCGAGAGGAGGGAAGGCAACATAAGTGTGACAGCGAAAGCAAAGTGCTAACAGACGTGGTAATGAAGATATGATGACAATATAATTCGGGCTCGCTTAGTCCCTCCCTTATTCAATTTATTATCCATTATGATTTATTAACGCCAACCCCGAGGGACGAGGTCCACTCGGAGGGGCTAATAAGCGATTAAAGCAACAAGAGGCTTCAAAACCGGTGTGACCCTGCAATAGGTAGCTTATACGGCGCGAAGAAACGTAGGTATAGATGTTAATACGGCGCGGTGAAATGTAGGTATAGATGTTAATACGGCACGGTGAAACGTAGGTATAGATGTTAATACGGCGCGGTGACCATGCGCGTTGAAACGGCGCGCAAGGGCTTGGGGGCGCGCTGGTTTAGGGCGCGCCGGAAAGTCGCAAAGGAAAAAAAAATGGAAATGAGTCTAACGTTAATCCGGCGCGGGGGGGTACCGCGCCGGATTAGGGCGCGCCGGCTAAGGCCGCGCCGTTCAACCCACTCTTTCTATGAATTTTGCAATTATTGAGTTTGTTAAGTTTTGGGTGAGGATTCTGAAGTTATTTGGGGCCAATTGCTTATTGAATTGAAGTCCAGGACCCTGAAGGACGGTGTGATTAAGCCAGTGCGAGGTTCCTACTCGAGCACCGGGATAATTAGGTCCAGAACGAGCGTTTCATTATAGATTACTCAATCTTAATCTGTCCAAAATTGGACAGCATCTCCCCTGAACCTAAAGGATTGCAGGGGAGAAGCGGGGTCATGCTCACTAATGGAGCAAGCCCCTAAACCGCCGGTCTGCACAGTGACAGCCAGCAAAATCCCATCAGATAGGATACCCCGAGGACTAGCCTACAAGGGGCACCAATACTCCGTGGGTGAGAATAGATGGACGGGGCCATTGATGACGGAAATAACCCACAGATCATGGCACAACCGCTGAAGGGACCGACTGCTAAGAGAATGGGGCTCCGAGGGCTAGCCTACGAGGAGCGTACATCCCTTAACCTCGATTGGGTCTTAGACTATCGGGGCTGAGCTCATTGAGTTAGGACCCCCCTGTTGTTGTCTGCTGTGGGCTTGGGAAGCATCTACCACCGAGAGGTAGAGTCCTTAGTTGCCCAACAATTCCGTGAAGCCACGGGGGAATGTCCCCCTCCCCGGGTAGTTAAAACAGTATGTGAAAATCCCGGACTAGTTCGAACGACTGTGATTAGGAGGAGTAAAGGCCCGGGTGAAACGGGTCAGCCGTAGAAGCATAGACTCGAACAGGTAGGACGCAGCATTCAAGGGGATGCATCCAGCCACCCCGACGATGACTCCCACCTTGCGAAAAGTCAATAGCACAAAGGGAGGAACTGATGGGGGGGGGGGAGACTTTCGATACCACGGCAGGAAGAAGCATGCGCATAAGCACAGCCCTGTCCATGAAGGGGGACACAGAGGTCCATGGATCAAAGCCGAGAACGGTCGATTAGAAGGACCCGGGGAGGGGTCATTTCTGTAGCCCTCGGTGCTTTGGGGCGTGGTCGGTACTTCGAGGAAACCGGAATCAAAAGACATGCACGAAAGAACTCAGAACCACATCGGCGTAGATAGAGAAGAGGATAGAAGTTCTGGGCATTCATTCGACCTCGCGGTCCAGACATTCATAGGCATATTGCCATCCTAGAAACGGGAATGGCATCTTATTTATACATTAAGAATCCCGACGCCAGCATCATTGCTTGGTCCCCGTTCATCGTTCACGGGGGAATACACAGTAGTAAAGAAGAAATCACAGAGGAGGGGAGGGGTCGGCTCATATCATTGCCATCCCTCCCCTCTCTGCTTACAAATGGTGGACAGAAACCCGCGAGAGAGAAGAACCTACGGAAGATCGAGGAAGACAGGCACTGGCGCCCACCTGCTTTTAAAAAAAAACAGAGTATCCGCCCCCTCCTTCTTCTCCGGCTCCGGAAGGCTTCGATCGGAACAGGGGAAGACGGCCGCCGAAGAACACTGGGATAGAACTCCTTTTTCCTCGGAAAGCTCTCTCTCCCTTTTCTTTCTTTCTTCCCGGCCTCTCTCTCGTGTTCTCTTTTTCTTCTTCGAACCTCGCCCCTATATATAGCAGGTTGGAGGCTCTTCATCCGGCGTGAGCTTTTGGCGCGCCGGGGAAGTCTTCATCAACTTATCGCGCCAGTTTAAGGTGCCATTCGATAGGGTAACTGGCGCGCCGGGGAAAGGGCTGAAGGCAGGGGCGCGCCGGGGATAAGGACAGGAGATAAGGGGCGCGCCGGGATAAAGGCATTGGGTAAGGGGCGCGCCGGTTTAAGGCGCGCCGGGCTAATGTCCCTTGTACGCTTTTAAGCCGGTCGATGGACTCGGGGCCATCGTGAACATGTACTCTGCCACTGCGCACTAAGACTTCGACGATATGATCTGTCGAAGCTCCTAGATTGGCGTACGGCCATTCTCGAGGTTCTGGATAGCTTTATCTCGATCGTACGGGCTTTCTACCGGCACGGCCCTCGGCTCTATGCTCCATGCTGTTGGTCCGACCTGGCTCGTACTCAGAGCTTTCTGGGAGGTTAGATAGCCGGGAGATAGTTACGCCTGAGCCGGGTGATCATTCGGCCACTAGTGGGCCCATCTTGACGGGAAGCCATGCCCATGCCGGATGATCGGGATCTTCCGCCTTCAGAGCTTTCGGTTCTCCGTTTCGGGAAGCCGGGGGGACTCCTTTATCCTCGGGAGAGCCTTTCATGAGGTGGGTGGCCACCGGGTAGACCGTCGACCTTGGTCGGACAACAGGTGTAGTGGATGCAGCATGACAAAGTCGATGCCGATTCATTGGGCAGGCTTGGTCGCACCGCCGGTTGGTTGTTGGATTCGTCTCGGCTCTCCTGAGGTGAAGTCCCCGTATCTATATGGAGCGACTCGAGGCTCTGGCAGCTTTGAAAAGTATTCAATATGTTGACATTTATCGGCTTCCGTGCTTCGGTGGACCGGGTCATTCATCTTTACGGCTTGGTCGCCGACGATCATATTTTAGGTGCCAACAGTTGTTCCCTCCCTTCTCCGGTGGAACTATGCTGTGTGAAGGGACTGGCGACCACTTGCTGTTAGTCGTGCTTATTTTTCCCTGACATGCCGGTGTAAGTGACAGGGGGCTGGGTGTGCCCGATTTTGGGCGTCGGAGTAACGGGGGTTGAGTATGGAGGATAGTGTAACTAGATGGCGGGTACTGGGTTTCGGGGACAGAGTGTTAGAAACTGGAGGCTGAGTACTGAGTAGTTGGGGGGAATGACTAGGTGTTGGGGAAAATCCCCTTGAAGGATAAAGGCATGTGTAACATGGAGCCGACATGAACCGTCGGCATATGATGGTCTATACAGTTTAGGGCTACTGGGGTGTATCGGTCACATGCCGAGTAGTAGAGTGTCTGCTAACATCATGTTGTCAGCCGGAAATGTTGTGTATACTAGCCGGGAAGACTGGGATCGACCCGGCTGGGTTGCCTGGGGGACATCACGGCCAAGACTGGGACTGGGAGGGGGGCTGGAGGTTGAAACTAGGATTATGACTGGAGATGGTGACCGGGGCTAGAGCCAACTGGCTGGCCTGTAAAGGCGTTGTAGCCGAGACTGGGGCCAGAGGCTGAGCGGTTGGCCTGTAAAGGTGTTATAGCTGAGATTGGGGGGCTTGAGACTGGGCTGCTGGCCTATGAAGGCATCGTAGTCGGGACTCGGATTGGAAGCTGGCGGCTGGCCTGTGAAGGCGTTGTAGCCGAGACTGAGACTGGAAGCTGGTGGCTGGCCTGTGAAGGCGTTGTAGCCGGGACTTAGACTGGAAGCTGGCGGCTGGCCTGTGAAGGCATTGTAGCCGAGATTGGGAGTTGGGAGCTGGCGGCTGGCCTGTGAAGGCGTTGTAGCAGGGACTGGGAGCTGGGAGCTTGCGGTTGGCCTATGAAGGTGTTGTAGCGGGGATTAGGACTAGAAGCTGGCGGCTGGCCTGTGAAGGCGTTGTAGCTGGGACTGGGAGCTGGCGGCTGGCCTGTGAAGGTGTTGTACCCGGGATTGGAGACTGGGACTTGGGGTGACTGACCCTTGGGGGTGCAGTGGTCACCATTGTTGTAGAGTAGTGTTGAGCTTGCCATCGGTGAGGTGTCGCGGTCGATAGCTTTCATCCGCGAGGGGTAGAGAGGGAGAGAGTTTTTTTTTTTGCTTTACCAGCTCTACCGCCCTTGCGGGTTTCCTCTAGAGTTGGCCCTCTCTTGCTTTTTTCGGTGCGCCCTTACAAGTTTTCATACCGAGGGGTTACCCGATTTTACCTGAGGTGCCCTTTCAGATTTTCACCTTAGCTGGGTTGGTGGCAATTTTTGCCCCCAGCCGCCTCTTTGTAATGAGGATGGTTGGGTCCGCCGGGGTATCTCTATTTTTAACCCCATTTTTTTATTATATATATGCGTATATCTACATATTCTTGAAATCATTGTCCTTGGCATGCTGCTGTCAGAGGACATAATCTGGAACTAGAGATTGTGAATGACCGGATTTTGTTCCTCCTTTGATAGGGGTTTTCACAAGTTGCCGAGTCATGGAGATGGGGGCCAATTTGTTATGGCAGGATTTGACCGGAGTTATGGCTAGGAAGAGTCAGGGATTACTGGGAGGACTGGAATTAGAATGAGACTGGGGGGCTCTAGACTTATAGAAGGTGTGGAATGCAGTGGTGTGAACTGGTAAGAGTCTGGAGATAGGCTGGGACTGGGATTTGCTGGGATGGCAACTAGGATGTCATACCGCCATAGAAAGTTGTTGACCCACCGCATCGAAGCGAGGGCCGAAGGTGGCATAAGCTGAGCAGGGTGATGTAAAGTTAACTGGGGGTCATGGGGTTAGTGCTCTAGCGATGTGAGTTGATAGAAGGTTGATGTTCGGTGGGGCTAATGATTTATCGAGGGATGGGTGGAACGCCACCCCGACTGGCGAGGATACGGAGATTTTCTCGTTATCGTCTCTACCGCCCTTTCGGGTTTTCGCCAGAGCCGACCCCCTTTAGCTTTTTTCGACGCGCCCTTGCGGGTTTTCACGTCGAGGGGTTTCCCCATTTTGCCTGAGGTGCCCTTTCGAGTTTTCACCTCAGTCGGGTTACTGGCCTTTTTGCCCCCAGCCGCCTTCTTACAAAAGAGGACAGCTGAGTCTGCCGGGGTATCTCTATTTTCAACCTCATTTTTTATGTTGTTGTTGTTTTTTTTTGACTTACCTGGGAGCCTGACGGCTAAACTGGTGCTGGTGCAGAAGTGCCCATGCTCTCATGGTGATGGGAACGAGGGCAGGGGATTAGTCCCCAAGGATGCCTGGCGGCAGTTCTGGGGAGCTGGGCTGCGCCTGCTGCTTGACTGGGGATTAAAGACTGGAGGAATTGGCTGGACCGACCTTTCCCGGGGGAGAGGCGACTTCACTGGTAGTAGCTGGAACATGCACCTTAGTCTAGCTGGTGCACGAACTCGTGTTCAGGTGCATAGTACAGCTTCATATGCTTGCCATTGAGAGGCAGGAAGGGTCGGTGACTTTTGTGGTCGACGACCGTGTAGGCCCCACCCTCGTAGACGTTACGGACTATATATGGGCCTCACCAATTCGACTGTAATTTTCCACTGGGGCGCCCCGCCATGACTCCCTTTTCCTTGATCATGACGAGGTCACCTTGCTTGAAGGCTCGCTGCTTGATGATCTTATCATAGGCCCGGACCATACGGGCCTGGTATACTTGCATGTGTTTGTAGGCTTCGAGCCGTTTGCCTTCTAAATCGGCCAGCTCTTCTAGCCTTCTCTGGTATTCATTTTCGTCTGGGCCGGCGAGGCCGGTGTGGATCGCCACGCGATAAGAGGCTAGCTGGACTTCAATGGGGATAACGGATTCTGCCCCATAGGGGAGGGAGAACGGCGAACACCCCGTAGGAGTTTTGTAGACCGTCCGGTAAGCCTACAGTGCTTCGAAGACCTTCTCGCCCCAATCACATTTCTGGTGGCTAACTATTTTAGCCAGGAGCTTACAGAGGGTCTTATTGAAGGCTTCCGCTAAGCCGTTGGCATGGGGGTTGTAGACCGAAGAGGTTCTCCAATTGATGTGAAACTTGGCCGCTAGCTGGTACACGGCCCTATTCTTGAATGGTGTCCCATTGTCAAACACGATACAGCTGGGGGTATCGAACCGGTAAATAATGTTATGCCAGACGAATCTGACAACCACCTCGCCGGTGACTTCTCGCAAAGGGAGAGCCTCCACCCAGCAAAAAAAATAGTCAGTGGCGGCCAAGATGTATTTATGGCCCTTGGAAGATGGCGGGAAAGGCCCCGCGATGTCCATGCCGCACTCCACGAAAGGCCAAGTGGGGGCTGTAGGACGCAGTGGGTTAGGAGGTCTCCTGGGCACTGGGCCGAAAGCTTGGCACTGATGGCATGTACGGGCGTACTGGACGCAATCCACGTACATGGTTGGCCAATAGAAGCCTTTGAGCTTGATGCTGTGCTTCATTCTATCTCCGGCATGGTGAGCGCCGCACAATCCGGAGTGAACCTCCTGCATGATGGCTCGAGCCTCCGCGGGAGAGACGCATCTCAGGAGAATTGACTTGTCCTTCTCATGGACGAGTCGGTACAGGGAGTCGCCAATCAACTCATACGAGGTTGCTCGGTGAAGTAGCTGGACCCTTTGAGCTCGGTCAGGAGGGAGCCACCCTTTCTTGAGTTTTATGATTGGCTGTCGCCAATCCTCTCCTTCTGGAGGAGTGTTCTGGTCAAGGTCGTGGACCCCATAAATGGTGAGACCGGTGTTATCTTCGAGTGAACTCGGCATCAGTCTTCTATGTTTGATGACGATGTCGACCTCGCCCTCGGGCGGGAGTTTGATAGCCGCCGCCAATTTTGCCAGGGCGTCTGCCTGAGCATTGCTGCTTCTGGGGACATGATCTATCTCAAAGAAATAGAATTTCTGGGTTAATCTTGTGACGGCGGCATGGTAGGGGACCAACTCCAGTTTCCACATGTCATAGATGCCGAGGACCTGTCGGACTATCAGCTGGGAGTCCCCGCAAGCTTTAAGGCATTTGATGCCCATGTGGAGAGCCATCTGGAGTCCAATGAGCAGAGCTTCATACTCCACTTCATTGTTGGTCAGGATTTCATGAGGGCACCGGAGTTGTACAAAACTCCTCCCTGAGGAGTCAGGAAAACGATGCCGGCACCTGCCGTGGTGGCTGGATCCTGGTTACTCCGGGTAATCCCTTGGGTATTGTGCAACATCTCGTCGAATATTTTGGTCATGGCCCTTTGGTAAGTAGCGTCGACGTTCTTCAAACCGAAGGGCATGCGCTTGTAGTTGAAAATCCCTTTGGGGGATCTGAAGGCTGTGTGGTTCTTGTCTTTGAGGGACATCCGGACTTGGTTATACCCGGACGACCCATCCATGAAAGATAAGGCCTCATCTTCGGTGGTCATGTCGACCATTGTTTCTATGATTGGGACTGGGAAGTTGTCCTTCGAACAAGCTTTATTGAGGTCCCGAAAGTCGACGCATACGCAGACTTCACCATTTTTCTTTCTGACTGGGACTATGTTGGTGAGCTAGAGCGGATAGATACACAGCTCAATGAAATCAACCTTCACCATTTTATCGACTTCGATCGTGACCTGGAGCTTCAGCTCATGGCGCATGTGCCGCTGTGGGTGTTTAACTGGAGTGACCGAGGGAGAAATGGCTAGCTCGTGCTCCGCTATGGAGGGGTCTAGCCCCGGCATCTCCCTGTATGTCTAGGCAAAGCAGTCTTTATACTCCCGTAGGAGTTGTTTGTAATCCCGCCTCTCTGCCTCGGTGAGGAGAGCGCTGACGAATGTGGGCTGGGGGGCTTCATCTTTGCCCAGGTTGATTTGAACGAGCTCATCTACGGTCGCTTGGCCGCCGTCCTCTAGCTTGGGAGGAGTGGGTTGGAAGTCGATGAAACCCTCATCATCGGTGTCAGCTTCATGCATTTCTTGATTCTCGAAGCCACTAGTTCACGCCGATGGGACTGGAGAGTGGTTGTCGCTGGGATCCACCAGGGATTTATCTGGGCCGCCGGCTTTTGGCCAGCGATTTTCAACCGGGGCTACTGAGGTCTCCCTGGGGTTGCCTGCTAGAGCTGACGATCCTTCACAGCTAGTAACAGAGATATTCCCCTCCTCGGGAGGGTTTATTGAACTTGGTTCTTCGGCCAACTGAGAGACCGGAGGAGCTTCTTCGGCACCTTTATCTTGGCAGGGAGGCGAGGAGGGTTCTTCGACTGCTTGGACTGGGGTGCCAGCTTTGACGGGGATTGGGATCAGGATCTCTTCTTCCTCATCCCCGGACCTGTCAAATTTGGCTTTGACTTTAGCTTGGTTGTCAGCTGGTTGCGCCAAGCCTATGACATTGACTGCATAGTGGACGTAAAAGTCCGGGTCTTGGTCGTAGCCAAGTCCTCTTATATCCTTATAGAAGGACGGGGGTTGCCCCAGGACGTGAGAAGGGGTCCATAGTCGGTGAAAATATTCACGTCGCGCAGAATCTTGCCATTGAGGGATGTGTTGCTTTAGACACATCTCCCGAATATGCGGCGGTCGGTCGTCCAGTACTTGGACTGCTTCAGGGGTATCATCAGCTTGTCTGGACTAGCCGAAGTCATCCTCTGGTGGGGCTTGAGGGACCATGTCTCCCTTATAGAAGACAATGGGTTTGTCCCTATTGGCCTTCTTCTTATTTCTACGTTGTCACTTGAAGGTGACAACAAATGTTGGCAACGGCTCAACGCTGTGTTCTTCGGAGGCACATGGGAACTGGATGGAGTCTGGGGGCAAGCATATACTCTTTCCAATAGCTCGACTAATGAGGTTGGCCTCAAAGTCGATGTTGCGCCTTTTAGGGCGATCTGGGGTAGACCTGGAGCTGAGGCGTAGCCGATGAAGCTTGGCCTTCTCTTCGTCCACGGAGAAGAGATCATCATCGTCTTCCTCTGAGAGCCAGCCATTGCTCTTGCTCTTGATCACAAGGTATGGACTAATCCCCTTGAAGTAGAGCGCAGCGTCGGCCAAGTTACACTCTGCTGGTCTGAACGGTGACAGGTCTACAAAGACCGTATGTTGCTCCCCGTCCTTAGCATACTTGATGCATTGGTGGAGCGTTCACGGGACAACCCAATTTTCATGGAGCCAGGGTCTACCCAATAGCATCTTATATGATGTGGTGGCATCGATGATGTAGAATGTCACCTTGGAGGTGAAATCATCGAGTACCAGGTCGATGCCGACGTGGCTGAGGACATCCTCGGTGTTTTGGTTGAAGCCGGATATCCTGACCACTTGAACCTTCTGGAGGTATGGGGTTAGATATAACATCTTGAATGTTTTGAGCGGCATGATGTTGACGACGGCGCCAGCATCTATCAGAATTTAGTTCACATCATGCCCATTGACCTTCCCTTTCATGTAGAGAGGACAATTGTGGCATGAAGGGGATAGCAACATGTCCTTCTCCGCAAAGGAGACGGTGGTAGTGAAGGCTTCATAGGCTGCTATCTTCATTTTCGCGACATGCGCCTCGTAAGCTTCTGGCTCCTCGAGTATTTTGATGAGAGTTTCTCTCAGCTCTTTACTCCAAGCGATGGCTTCCCAGATTGTAATGCTGGCAGAGAAGCGCTTCATCTGGTAGAGGACCTTTCGATCAGCTCGGGCTCGAGCATCCTCCAAGGAAGGTAGTATGTTGGGCTGGACTTGCTGCGAGCTGTCGTGCCGCTCTCCGTCAGGAAGTTGCACTGCCTTGCCTTTATTGTTTGGATCAGTCTGACCCTGATCACCGGTGGGCTCCTGGAATAGGGGTGCCAGGGATGACTCCTCTAGGGGTAACTAGCGGGCAGGCCCATCCTTGCCGGACGGTCCCGCTTGTTCCACAGAAGAAGCCTGAGCTGGTACAGAGATAGGGAGGCCGGCGGGAACCTCTTCAATACCGGCAGGATCGAAGATGTCGGGTCCTTTCTGAATTTCTACCTCCGGGATGGGGGTAGGTTCCTCTCCTCGAAAGAGCATGATTCACTTCGGATCGAAGGTGGATGGGGAGAGGGGTAACTCAGGAGTTCTCCCGCGGCCTCTACCGTGTCCCAGACCACGACCTCGGCTGCGGCCGGTGTGTTCTGGATCTGGCTGTAGCCCAAGCGGGGTAGTGGTTCTTTGTCTGGTTTGGGAGGCCCCTGGCTCGCCTCGCCGAGAAGCGTTGATGTTATCAGGAGGTGGGATGGCCACCATGTTACAGGTGCAGCCTCGAAGCATTTCTTCTAGCTACTCTGTTATGATCTCCTTGTCCTTATTGCACAAGGAGAGCTCATCTAGGATCAAGAGTCTTTCGCCGTTTTTGAGCTTTTGGATCATCTCTTGGACCCAGTTTCAGAGGTGGGCTCTTTTCTGCATTTCTTCCCACGGGATGTAGCTGTCGAGTGGGAGAGCCCCGGTAGGACGAGGAGGAACGTATTCTTCCAGGTCATCAATGAGCCGCTGGAGCCTCTGGAGAGGCGTTGGCTCAGCTGGTAAGTGTAGGGTGGCTGCTTGTTCAACTTGTTTCTTGAGCTACCTTCTGAGGTTCTTCCTCCTATTTTTCTCTTGTCTTTTGGCAATAGCGGTCTCTAAGGGAGTTGGAGGGAGAGGTGCTGGGGTCGGAGTTGATAAATTCCCAGGAGGGTGTCCCCGGGCTAGTGCCTCGGTGGGGCGAGGTCGACGACTCTTCTTCTCCTGAATTTCAATCCAGGCTCCTTCCGCTTGTTGTATCTGGAAGGTGGCATTGATCGCCTGCTCGATTACCTCGAGCGGTAATTCCTGGTATGCCGGAATGCTGGGACTGGCATCCAAAGACGTGTGCGCGATTTGGTGCCTTACCCGTAGTGGCGACAGGAGCTTACGAAGAGTCTGTAGACTGGTGCTGGCGTCCGAAGGCGTATGCGTGGTTTGATGCCTAAGCCGCAGTGGTGATAGCTTTTGTTGAGAAGTGAACCGAGAGATGTGCTTGTTGTCCTGCTCCTTAGCCTTGCCCTTGTGATCATGTTGAGGGCCGGGTCTAGCGACAACCGAAGGCATCGTAGGATATTGTTGCTCGGAGCAGTTGCCCCGACTCTGGGGACTGACTAAGCCTTGTGGCGGTGGGCCCACCACTTGAATCAAAGCCGCTGAAGAATCCGAAGATGTCTTCTTTGTACTTTGGATTGTGTTAAAGGGTAGGTGGAGAGGACCCGACGGCCCATCAGCTGAGGGGGCGTGACGCGGCTGGGCCGGGATCTCACCCTGCTTTTGCTTTCCCTTCCTATCCATGGACGCCGGAGACGGAGATAGGACTGGAGGAGGATGAGAGAAAGTTGAGGAGCCCGTCGTCATCTCACCCACCAGAACGTCCTCTCGGCCGAGGAGGACCCGGAGGAGCCTGGCGGTGTCTTCTTCGGGGAAAGGGAGAGATTTCAGCTCTCGCCATGGCCGCCACTGCACAGCCGAAGTGGCTGGGGGTGGCTCGTCGGAAATTGGTGTTTGGGAGCCCGAAGGGGCTGGAGGAGCAAGAGAATGGATGACATTGACCGAAAAGTTGGTCGGCTCTGTCTCTTGACTGGCATCCCGCTCTCTACGCCTTTGCAATCGCTCGAGCGCTTCTTGGTTGTCGGCCCGAAACTCGAGCCATTCTGGGGGATGCTGGTAAGGCAGTTCATGCCCGTTTTCTTGAGTGGAGTCTGGCCGCTCTGGCGCATCCCTGGCGATGCTCAGGATTTCTTCGACTACTTGCCGAAGCCTGACAAGTGACATGGAGTTTCCCTCCGTATCGATCTGCTCCCATTGGATCTGTTCCTGGATGAGGTATTGAACTTCCTCACAGGACTCGATCGGGTGACAAATTCTGGCGTGGAAGGGGCATTATTGGGGGTGATTAAAGTCCCAATGGGTGTAGTCGGCCGGCGAGTCGCGGGGCATGATTTCCCCCCTCTCGATGAGGATATCAAAGAGTCACTGGGTTCTCTCCTTGGGGAAGGAGAGGGGTCTGTGATCATGCCAAGGCCTCCACCCCGGATACCAGAGTGAATGTTCCCCCTGACTGGTGCTGAGCTCCCTTGCTTTTACATCGGAGAGAGAGAACGCAGCCATCATGTGGATCACGCTGGCCAAGTAGTGGACCACGCGTCCTGCCTTAGCTAGTCTAGACCACATATGTGGTTGCGGAGGATCAATGAGACCCCTCTTCATTTTAACAAGGCCATCTCGGATCAGCTTCTGTGCCCGGGTCTTGAAGACATAGACATCTTCAATTGAGTGGCCCAGCATGCGATGATACGGGCAATAGCTGGGATCGTCGGTCTTCAGGGCCTCGTCCGGCTTGCGGATTTCTGGCAGCTCGATAATCTTCTGGGCCATGCAGAGGTCGAAGAGCATCTTCATATGTTCCTTCTTGAATGAGAAGGGAGTCTTCATGCGCTCTGAGAAGGAAGAAGCGATCGGCTTGTCTGCTGGCTTTTTGTTAGAACCTCTTGGTTCAGCCTCTTTATCGGTTTTGGCGGCAAGGGTGAATTCAATAGTATTCACCTCCTTACCAGACTGGCGTTCTCGTGCTTGCTTACCCTTTGCTACAGTATAGCTTGGGTTATCGACGAAGAACATCTCTATTTCGGCGACTGCCGAATTGAGTTGCTCAAAGTCTTTGATGTTGGTGCCGAGAAGCTTCTTGCTGACCTCAGCTGCCAAACCCCACCGGCATATAGTAATGACATCCTCCTAGACTGGCGGGTTGACACACCTCATGCTGAGGTCTCACCACTTTCTGATGAAGTCAAGGGCGCTATCGCCCTTCCTTTTCTGGAGAGAGCAGAGCTCGGCCAAGGAGATCTTTCGCTCGGCCATTTGAAAGCGGTCGAGGAACTTCTTCTGGAGATCTGCCCAGTTGATGACTGAGTCGGGCTTCAGGCGGGAATACCATTGAAAGGCCATTCCCGTAAGCGAAGTAGGAAAATAGTGGAGGAGGTACGACTCATCCAACGCTAACTCGCCCATGGCCGTAACATAGTAGGCCAAGTGTTCATGTGGTGACCCCTGCCCGTCAAAATTTTGCAGCTTCAGGGGCTTGGCGTACTCTGGATGAAGCTTTTTCAGCTGGTGGTGAAGCGGGTAGGGCACACTATAGAGATCTATTGTGACAATCTGATGTGAAACGGGCTTGAGGGTCTTCTTCCTTCTAATCAAAGTCACGCTATAGGCTCCTAGTGCCTTCATGAAGAACGCGCTACGACGATATAGCGCGTTCTCAGACAGCCGCCGGATGATGAAGTTGGACATTGGGGTTCCCATGGACGACGACGGGAGAGTGAAACACATGGGGGGGGAACACGTAGAAGGGTGGGTATGACACGGGGGATCTTAAACAAACACATGAGGGCCCTAAACAAAGATTAAACTATCCTAATACTAACTAGGATAACTTGGTGAAGGTGGATGCGGGGGTGGGCGATGAGGGAGAAAGATGGCGTGGTGGGGCGTGCTAGGACCATGTAGGGTTTTGGCTGGGGCCTCACACCTGATCCCATCGCAAGACCGGTGCAACCAAGCTTCGTCTTGACCATAGCAGCATCATTGGCGGTGGTGGAGGGCGGCGATCGTCGGTGGAGGAAGAACGGAGCCCCGAATGGGGCCTCACACCCGACCTCGTCTCAAGGCCGATGCACCCGGAACTTCGAACGTCCTCCGTTGAAGAGGAGAAGGGGAGGATTAGAAGAAGAGCATGGGCATCGCACCCGAAGAGGGAAGGAGGGAGGGGATTCCAAAGATTGGGGGGGTAGATAGCCATGGCTATACTCAAGCTCTTTCAAACATTCATTTTTTCTCTATTCTTAATCAAACAAGATAGGGTACATATATAGGGGGAAGGGGAAGACAAAACGACACTAAAACATTAATTACACTTATGGAAAACAGTGGACATTGAAGACATTCGGAGTTCCAAGCGTCGAGAAGTTGGACCGCCTGCAGTCGAGCTTCTGGCTGAGATCGCGCTAGGGGAACCTAGCGCCTTCTTCAGGTCACGCTACCCGAAGGTAGCGCGTTCATCAACGGCCCAGCAGCTTCCACGATCAGCTTTGGCCTGGCAGCATGCTTTGATTTCCATCAAACCCCTCCACTTTAGAAGGTTCGTCCTCGAACCTAGTAGCTCAAGATCCCAGTCTGTGGGAACAGGCTGGTTCCCTAAGCTCTGATACCATTTGATGTGAAACGGGCTTGAGGGTCTTCTTCCTTCTGATCAAAGTCGCGCCATAGGCTCCTAGCGCCTTCATGAAGAACGCGCTAGGACGATATAGCACGTTCTCAGACAGCCGCCGGACGATGAAGTTGGACATTGGGGTTCCCATGGACGACGACGGGAGAGTGAAACACATGGGGGGGGAACACGTAGAAGGGTGGGTATGACACGGGGGATCTTAAACAAACACATGAGGGCCCTAAATAGAGATTAAACTAACCTAATACTAACTAGGATAACTTGGTGAAGGTGGATGCGGGGGTGGGCGATGAGGGAGAAAGATGGCGTGGTGGGGCATGCTAGGACCATGTAGGGTTTTGGCTGGGGCCTCACACCCGATCCCATCGCAGGACCGGTGCAACCAAGCTCCGTCTTGACCATAGCAGCATCATTGGCGGTGGTGGAGGGCGGCGATCGTCGGTGGAGGAAGAACGGAGCCCCGAATGGGGCCTCACACCCGACCTCGTCTCAAGGCCGATGCACCCGGAACTTCGAACGTCCTCCGTTGAAGAGGAGAAGGGGAGGATTAGAAGAAGAGCATGGGCATCGCACCCGAAGAGGGAAGGCGGGAGGGGATTCCAAAGATTGGGGGGGTAGATAGCCATGGCTATACTCAAGCTCTTTCAAACATTCATTTTTTCTCTATTCTTAATCAAACAAGATGGGGTACATATATAGGGGGAAGGGGAAGACAAAACGACACTAAAACATTAATTAAACTTATGGAAAACAGTGGACATTGAAGACATTCGGAGTTCCAAGCGTCAGGAAGTTGGACCGCCTGCAGTCGAGCTTCTGGCTGAGATCGCGCTAGGGGAACCTAGTGCCTTCTTCAGGTCGCGCTACCCGAAGGTAGTGCGTTCATCAACGGCCCAGCAGCTTCCACGATCAGCTTTGGCCTGGCAGCATGCTTTGATTTCCATCACAATCGCTTCACCATACTGGGCGAGTTTTATCTCGATAATACGCTCGATCATATGGCGTTGTGCCAGGAGATTTTCTGGCATTGGCGTATTGGAGACTCGTGGCTGAGCCTCAACCGGGGGTGTGCCAAACCCAGTTGCCAATGGGGTTCGGGCGATCGCCGCTGAGGTGTTGGCAGTCTCGTGGGCAGCCGACGGTGCTGATGCCGATGCCTCGGCTGGAGGCCTGGCAGGTTGCTGAGGATAGAGCTCCCGTTCCTAGAGGAGGTCTTGCAGGAGGGCCTTTAGATGCTGGTTCTCCTTCATGAGAGTATCAAGGGTCACTTCTTGAGCCTCGTTCATAGGACGGTCATTGTTGACCGGCTCTATGTTGATAGGAGGATCGCGGTCTTCGATCGGGGCCTCTTTCGCGCGTTCCGACAACTGCGGTCTGGCAAAAGTACCGATGTGACCTGTTGGGGGAGGCGGCGGAACCTGATGGCGCAGCCTCCTGAAGTGGGACAGGGGCTGATTCAGGTCATCAGACTGGGTGTCCGGTTGGTGTCCGATGGTGTAGCACGCGAACACTCGAACCGCATCGTTGATGAATCGGGCCGTCCGCTTCCTGCGCGGGTGCCGTTCGGGGTGAACAGGCGCCCCTAGTCTGTCAAACACCAGGTGCATTGCAGAGGGGGCTCACTCCCGATATCGGTCGGAGGAGAGCCCAGGATAGGCTGCCGGAGGGCCCAGGAGCGGGCTCGCCTTTGCCTCCGCTTGCTTGTGCGGGGGACATTAGATGACTGGGCGTCGTCAAACAATGCTACTGTGGGACCAGTCGCATCCTGCCTGATGCCGCGTCTGAGTGCTCGTATGGGGTTTCTAATATGTACCCTTCGAACGGCATGAGCTTCCTGTGGGGTGACCCATATTCTCCTCAATTCAGATTGCTTGTCTCCCTTGTCGCCATTTTTTCGACGAGTTATCTTGGGAGCCAGTGCATCGGCTGCGGTGGGTGCCCCCGGACTGCTGCCGAGGAACCCGCTCCTCTAAGATTCGCCTCATCCTCTCGCATTTGACGCAAGAGGTCAAAACGGTTGGAGGTGGTGATGGTGGGAACGGTCCGCTCCTAGGGTATGATTGGTTCGGCCCCATCGAGGCGAATCCACAAGTCACTGACAATAATAGTACTACCGGAGTTGCTGGTTGTAGCGGCGAGCCATCTGCCTTTGCGGCCATGGCGATGCTTCTTCAGGGGAGCGGAGGAAGACTCCGCCCCAAGATGGTAGACCGAGAAGACCCGGCCTACGGCGACCGGCAGCATGGAGCTGTCAGTCGGAGGTACTGGGACCGATCCCCAAGGTACGAGACCCACACCGGGAGTCGATGGCTGGGCGACTCGGGTATAAGCCCTTGCCCGCGCCAATAGAAGTGTTACCGATGCTCGAGATGACACTCTTGCATCGGGAAGCGATGCCGTCGGAAGTGCTGAGGTGCCGACGGCCCTGAGTCGAGGACCCACGGTGAGTGTCAGTGTAGTCCGAGCTTGGGTCGGGAGGCCCGAGGAAGGTGCTGAGGAACCTTGCCCCCTGGGTATGAGACCCACGGGGAGAGCCAGTTCCGCTGGTGCTCGGGACTGTGATCCTGAGCAAAATGTCAAAGAACTAGAGAGTCGGGGCCGAGAGCCCGTACCGGGCGTCGGCTTTGCTAGGGCTCGAGCATGGGGGCCCGAGGAGGGTGCTGAGAAACCATGAACCTGGGGCTGAGAGCCCGCGTTGGTTGTCGGCTTTGCTGAGGCTCGGGGTTGGAGGCCCGAGGAAGATGTTGAGAAGCCGTGGACCCAGGGCTAAGAGCCCGTGTTGGGTGCCGGCTTTGCTGAGGCTCGGAGTCGGAGGCCCGAGGAAGATGCTGAGAGGCCGTGGACCTGGGGCTGAGAGCCCGTGTTGGGTGCCTGCTTTGCTGAGACTCGGGGTTGGAGGCTCGAGGAAGATGCTGAGAAGCCATGGACCCGAGGCTGAGAGCCCGTGTTGGGTGCTGGCTTTGCTGAGGCTTGGGGTTGGAGGCCCGAGGAAGGTGCTGAGATAGCGGCTGAAATCCAGGGCGCGGGGCCCGTGCCGGAGATCGGACGAGGCTGGCCTCGGGAGCTAATGCTTACCAGGGCCGGTGATGATCTGGGGGCCCTGCAGGGGCCAGTGGTGGCGGTCCGGTGCCTGGTGCTCAAATGGGACACCGGTGTTGGAGGTGCGCGTGGCGCATTGGCCACCAGAGCCGATGGAGAAACTGGGGTTGGCTGATGGGGGAGCCACAGGGATGACGCCCAAAAAATACGGCGATTCAATGACAGGGACGAAGCTGCCGAAAGCGATCGGCGTCGCCAAGTAACCCACCCGTGAATGGGTGGCGATGACAAGGGGACCGTAAGTGACGGCCACCATAGTTGCTGGAGTGCTGAGTGCTGTTGAGGCGGTTGCCGACAATCGCCAAGCGAGGTCCGACTGGGGCCCGCTAGGGAATGCATGTGCGAGTACCCTCCTCTGCCTCTCCTACAATGACAGGAAAAGGTCACCAGGACTTCAGGGTTGGCATAGGCTTTTCTTCAGTAAAAAGAATGAAGGCGGGAGACGTCCCACCAGGTGTGCCATCCTCTCTGTTGCGGGGTTTTTTTTTCTTCTTATGCCGATGACCGGGGTGAAGGTAGGAATACAGTTGGGAATGGAAATTACGGGAGTTTGATATTTCTCAAGTATTCTCCCTTACGGTTGTATGCCTTTCACGGCGGTATCGGGCACTCTCCTTTTTACGGAAAGCCGAAAAGGGTCGAATGGCACGGGAATGTAGGGGCATAAGTTAGCCAGACAGGGTGCTGGCGTGCCAGTCGATTTCTCGACAATCACCTATGGAACCAAGGGTTGATCGGGGAAGCGCCACCAGGACGCGACATGTGGGCTCGAGAGGTCGGGCGACACAAGGATCGAGGGGGTTCCACGGGTGCGAGTGTGCATGCGATTGTGGGAATCATGTACTGGACGTCTTTCCCCACCGACCGCAAGCGATCAGTGTTTATTTACATCAGATTGAATCCGAACACCTTTGTTCTATGCTGAAGAGAAGCTTGTTTGTATCTGAAGTCTTGGGTGGAGAGAAGGTGGTACTCGACAGCTGTGGGTTCGCACTAGACAGGGCGATGTTGCCTATGGTAAGAGGGGCTGTGGGTTTACACTAGGCGACATAAAAAGGGGCTGAGGGCCCGAACGTGGATGCGAGTGCATTCGTTCAAATGGCAGTATGATTTCTGAGAGCTACATAGCTTTATAAGAGGGCCACAGGGGTTGAGGTACAATAGGCCCAAGCCACGGGACAATTTTGACATGATGGTCGGTCCCCGGGTCAATGCGTGATAAAGCGGGTATCCGCATATTTTACAGAGGGTCCCTCTCATGGCATGGGCCAGGTTTGCTTTGCCAAACGAGGGGCTATTACTGGATAGCTAGAGAAAGCATTGGGCTGGTGTCCAGGTGAGGGTCGATCACGGCTCGAATCGAGCGGTCGGATGTGGCCTCGTGACTGCGGGGAAGCGTGACGTCATGGTGTGTGCGTAGTTGCGGTCGACGGGCACGCGAGGGGAAATCCCAGCATAAGGGGGCGTTAACCCTTGTCATAATGTTGTACATGTGGCGGGGGTAGACTTGTGTGTCATGGCGGAACATCGTGTGAGGGAAGTACAAGAGACATACCCTCGTCGTCCTTAGCCGACGACCAAGTCACCCACACACAATTCTCCTTGCTCATTGCCTGGAGCCGCTTGAAGCTTGGAGATCACTGGAAGCCTTGATTCATGTATCCCTTGATGGGTGCAGAAATAGGAAGAAATGTAGATCCAGAGGGGGGTGAATGGATCTTCTTAAAACATTTTGCCCAATTTAAGTTTGAATAGAATTATGATGGCTTATTCTGTGGACACTATCTCAAACACTAGAGGTGCACGCCTAATCAACTATTTGAAGACATACAGATGGAAGCTATGTAGGCGATTAGGAACAAACAATCTCACACGAGAAAGCATTCAACCACACTGCACAAGATATTTTAGGTGGTTCGGTCAGCTAACCTACATCCACCCCATACTCCAACCAGAGTATGACTTCCTGCTGACTCATAGCTTGAAAGATCACTGGGCCTCACAGCTTGCCAACAACTGTTGAGCAACACAACTTGCTATCGAGAGGAACCAATCCTCTGCAACGCTGACAAATAGCTTGACCCACTGGGCTTTACAGCTTAGCCGACCAGAGGAAACCTCCTCTGCAACCGCTGACGAACAGTTTGAACGAGTGTCAAAGAAGAAAGAACAAAAAGAAGAAAACACAGCAACCGAGGGCTGTCAATAAGTCCAAACTAAAATGCTCACGCTGGAGCCAAGTCTCTCGGATCTGATCCAGAGAACACTACAGAGAACCTGATCTTCAATGTGCTACTCTTGCTTCCCTTCAAACTATCTCTCTCTCTCTTTCCGTCTTTGTTCTTTTCAGGTGCTTGAACTCCTTTTTCTCTCTGATTCTTCTTCTATATCATGCTCTCTCTCTCTTCTTCTCTTCTCTTTCCTTTTTCATGAGCATCAGATGAAGGGCGTGTGCTTTCCACGATTCCCGCCCAAATGCCTTGGCCCACGTGGCAGCATCCTAGCTCAATGCTTTCCACGTGTCTCGATCCTGGCACCTCCTTCACTCTTGGATCACGTGCCACTTTTAGAAGTTACGATCACTTGGCCTCAGTTCTCTGGAGAGAGAATCTCTATCAGGAGAACAGTAGTCATTAGGTCAAACATCTTATAGGCAGAGTTATGCATGCACGGACTCGTATATGAATAAGTCAACATGCACTGACTTGATACATATATTGGGCAAGTCACACACACAGACCATCGGTGTACATAATGAGGTATGCACAGACTACGTGTGGGTGCATCCTGCAAGAGTTCACTATGTGCCAAACCCCAAGATGCATAGACCTTTCGATATGTACAAATGAGAACGTGCACTAACTTCAGTAATGAAATGCACTGATGTTGGAATGCAGACCAAGCAAAAGCTTGCACCGATCTTTTATGTACGCCGACCTAGATATGCCTTAGGCCAAAGATTGCACCGACTATTGAATGCACTAACATAGGTAAATGCATAAACAGGTACTGCACCGAGGATGGATATGCAAGGCACGCAATGCACCGACTTGTGCTCACAACAAAAGCTGCACTGACTCAAGCTAACACCAAATATGTATTGATGCTAACAAAGCTAATACAAACTCTGTGCCAACCTTCTATGAACTAAGTATAAATGGACCAACCATTGCACCAACCAGAGCTATAAGGAATAGCACAGACTTTGTATATACAAAGGTGAAGGCTGCACTGACTTCTGTAAGCAGAATGTAAGATATGCATTGACCAGATGTTTGATAAAATGTCATACACATAGAACTGACATGCACAGATCTGCATGGACCTCAGTTAGCGTGTGCGAAGACTGCACAGACCTCGGCTATATGCAATGCATGTTATGCACGGACTCTCATATGAAGGACGTAGAACATGCACCGACTATGAATACATTGCACCGACCCTGAATATGCAAACAACAAAGACATATGCAGTCTATGTTTGCCAAGTAACATGGTATGCACAGACCTGACTATGCACTGACTTCTTTAACCTATACATGGACTGTATGCAGCAAACGTAAGGTACACAGACCTTGTATGCTGAATAACTCAACTATGCACAGACATACATTTTATATGAAATGATCAAATGCAAACAAACTTATGCAATCCAGTCTACACATGACTCATAGATTGTCATCATTAAAACTAGGGTTCCAACAATCTCCCCCTTCTTGATGATGACAACTATAATTCATGTATGATTGAAACTAGCAGAGAATTTACTTGTTGACATGCATGGCAAAGATAACATTCAACATAAAATATGCACTATGCAGAAGTTACATTTCTGTGTACAATAAGAAAATACAGACAAGTGTTTGAGTGAACTATCTCATTCAACATTTTTTAGATCAGAAGCCTGAAAAATTATCCATAAGTAAACTGTAAGCTTTCATACATGACCACCTACCACCACAATATCTTCTCCCCCTTTGTCATTATCAAAAAAAAGTGGGGAATCCTTGGGAATCATTGACCTCTATAACTCCCCCTGTCTCTAGGAGGATGTGCACAACAGGAACCAGGGGTTAAAGATCTGTGCTGAAGGTTTCTCAAAGAGTCTAACAGGTCATCTAGCTTTCGATGTACAGTGTCCCCAAGTCTGTCCACTAGGGAGGTGGTAGAATTTTGCTTTGTGAGATTTTGTTTAATGGTCTTTGAGAGGGTTTCCAATTGAGACAGAACATCTTGAAATTTGTGGATGACTTTAGGCTGATTGGCTGCAATATTGTTCAATGTATTCTTTATCAACTCAAATTCAATCTTCAGATCAAAAGTGTGGCTCAGAATTTGAGCAAGCTTGGTGAAAGTAGAGAGTTGTGTATCTTGAATCTTGCTCACCATGTCACCAACTCTAGTACTGATTCCCATAAGAGATTCCAAGATCTCTCGGACTGTTGCATCAGTTTTGTGTTTGGCAGTCAAAAACTCAATCCCTTGGGTCTTCACAACTCTTTCCAAATGCTGCAATCGGGCATCTACTCTGTCCAGTTGAACGATATTGAACAAAAATTGTTTATTCATTAATTCATTTTGGTTCATCACTATCTTAGTTAGATTTGACAGCATTTGGGCAATATCAGGCTCAGTACTAGGTATAGGTGAACTAAATGTAGATGCACTAGACTCTGGAAATTCAGTATAGTATTCATGCTATGGTTCAGGAGATGAAGTGGGTGGTATACCAAGACTAATCATTTCCCCAAGATAAGGTCCATATGAGGGAGCCGGAGCAAGAGACATTCTTGGATACAACTGAAATTGAGGAGCTGGTCCCATGACATACTGTTGTGTATCCTCTTCAGTGGCCCCTGGAGCTTCTTGTGGAGCTTCTTGTTCTCTTGGTTGATCACCCTCCTGATCATTGAAAACTGACTCAACAATTTCTTCATAAATTTTGTCAGTCTCTTCTATCAAAATCTGTGTGACCATCTTAGACAGTGATTCTTCATTTACTTCAATTTCTTCTTCTCTTTCCTCTTCTACACCTTGTGTATCAGTCTCTTGAATTTATGCTTCACTAGGTTAATCTTCCTCTTGTACTTGCTGAACACGTTGCTGTTCCTGCTCAGATCGTACTCCAAATTTATCAAATAGTTCACTGATATTTTGATCCAGCTGTTGTACAATTTGGACATCAGTTAAATCCAATTCACAGATTTCTTGTTCTAGTTGAAGATCCTTGAGATTCTTCTCAATAGGTTTATCAGCATATACTTGGCCTTTTCCAGCTAACATAGGAAGAATTTCTTCTTGAGGAACTATTGACACCTTGAAAATGAGCAACGGCAGCAACAGAATTGAAAGGAAGATCAGACCAATAGTGAAAGATCAATGACGAAGTTCGTCAACCATCTACCGGCTGAAGCCTTTTCCGGGCCAAGCTGATGTCCGATGCCATTGTCAGTCAGACGACGGCACTGATGAAATAGCAGTCACCTGGCTGAAGTCTTTTCAGGCTAAAGCTGATGTCCGGTCTTGTCACCGTTCAGGTGACGATACCGATGAGATGATGTCCGATTTTATCGTCATTCAGATGGCAATGCCGATGAAACCCCAGTCTACCGACTGATGAAAATCTATGAATGATCTCAATAGAAGCTGTGTCACCAGTGGAGGGCCTTCTCGGGTTCTGATACATTTGAAGGACCAATAAAGGCCGAAGTCTATGTGAGGTCTTAAAAGCCCTAAATAGGCCTATAAAAGTGGCGCCGGGATCCCCTTGTCCAAGCCCAAAAGCGGCGCCGAGAAGCTTGAGTCCCACGCGCCGGGAGCTCTGCCTACAATTGAGGCGCGCCGGGACGAGCCTGCCGGGAGGACACCAACGAGGGATATAAAATCCCCTAATTCGAAGAAAGAGGGGAGGCAACAGGGAGCCTGAACAGATAGCCACAAACGAAAACAAGGAGAGGAGAGTGGAACCTGCAATCTGATCCGAGATAGGAAGAGGCGGAAGGGAAAAAGAAGAACGGAGTCTCGAAGCCTGATCGAAAGTGGGCAACGGGGAGGGAGAGGAGTCAATGCTCTGCCCTCCCCTCCCCATTTTCTGTAGTTCATTATTTTAATTTTCGATTGCTTCTGTCTCTTCCCCCTTTTGATGTATGATGTGATATCACAACCGATTTTACTCTGCTAGGGCAAGGCATAGTCTGCCTATACCTTCTTTTATGTATTGCCCCTGATATGCGAGTGTAATCGTGATGTTCGAATGAATGAAAACTACAGGCTCCCGTTGAGGCCTGCTGTCTATTTCTCCGAAACCCTATTGCTATCTCCCCATGTTTTCTATTTCTTCTTAAGACTCAATAGCATGCTATCCCCCTCCCCAGTTCGATCGATCGCCTGTTTATTCGCCCGTTTCTCGAACGCTCCTCATGCTTGCTTCCGAGCCAGGGACAGACTATCCCTTGGCCTCTGAAGCAAAGCATAGATACATAGCAACCGCCTCTCGGTTTTAGATGTTGCATTCATGCTCATCGGCTTTGCCGAAGTCATCCCCGGGGCCAGAGACAGTCACCTCTTGGCCCCCAGATGATGGAGAGTATACCAGAATCATCCTCACGGATCATCAGGAACGCTAGTGACAGAGATACCCTAAACCGTGTTTCCCCCAAATCACTCTCCGCCTCCGGCCTTCCCTTTGAAATCCAAGCCAAAGTCAGTTGTAGTCTGATGAATTGAGCTCTTTGGTTTCCCAAGGCCCGTCTATCTTGGCCTGAATCACCAGGAAAATCCCTGAATTCTCAACATACCCAAGAACAGGGTACCGTAAAGCTCTGTTTCTCATCCCGGCGCCCTCACACCTCTCGGCCCCGCATACAGTAAATCAGATGAATAGCTCTCGGCGCTATCCTTCAGGCGCCGAGAACTGTCCTGGCCTTCTGACCTCCGCGCCGGGAACCTTTGCATCTTGGCCGCGCTGGGAAACCCCCCCTGGCTGCTTTGCCATCGCGCCGGGAAGCCCATCCTCTGGCTTTCTCCCCTGCGCGCCGGGAAGTCTACTCCCTGGTTGCTTTTCCATCGCACCCCGCCGCGCCGAGAATCACCCCTGGCTACTTTGCCGTCGCGCCGAAAAGCTGGACTTCTCTCCTGCGCGCCGGGAACCCCCCCTTGAGCGATTCCTCTTCACGCCGACAACCCCCTTTGGCCATTTGGCCCTTGCGCCGAGAGCCTACTTCCTGGCCTTTTCCCCGTCGCGCCGGGAACCTGCCATGTTGAACCCACCGAGAACCCTTACCCTCTGGCATCCTTCTGGCGCCGAGAGCCCTAATTACTTGGCCTCCTTGCCTGCGCCGGGAGTCTAACTCCTTCACCCTCTTGCCTTGGCGCCGTAGTACTCCTTTGCTTTCCTGCTTGTCTGCGCCGAGAACTCCACTAACGCCAGCTTCCCGGCGCCCCAAATAGTGCCTTGCAAAGAACCCATCTCGGTGCGGTGGTCTTCGCACTGGGAACTCATATACCCATTCAAATCCGTGCCGAGAGGCTGCCCTGTCACCCAATGAGCCTCCGACGTCTCTATCAAACCCACTTGGGGATGTCCATGAGTCACCAGAACCGTCCCGAGGATAAAATCAAAGGGAGTCAGACTCCCTTATTTTCCACTGATCCGTACCGGGTCTATGAGCAACCCCTTTAGCTAAGGTGAGCTCTGCCACTGCACGAGTGTCACCGGCTCCTATAAGGGAAGAATCGAACATTGCCCCAGGGCATACATGTACAGTGTGGGGGGGGTTCGCTCAGCTCCCTCCTTTTTCTCGGCTTTCATCCCAGCACTCCGTGGGTGATAGCCTATTCTCCCTTGGGCATAATCCAGATTATGGGGAGATGCTGTCGAAATGTCGATAGATGTTTTAACCCCGATAAGTCCCGGGAAGTGCACATCATACACCTCCCGTCTGGCTCAATTTTTCGGGGAATATGAATACTGCGAGGCCTTTGGCTGGATGAGGAACATGAAAGGGGATATGTCCCCGATGACTGTCCAGGCTCCGCCCCGCCGCTGCGTGGACGGCGTCCTATCTCCACCCGGCATGACCTACACAGGGGGGGGTCATGCTGATTTAATAAACTATCGTTCGCTCAATTACCTTCTCAGAATAATAATATCTTCAATATCACGCACTGTTATTTTTCTTTTATTATCGCCCCGAGTGGCCTCCTATTTTGACATTTAATCAAGGGTTGTCCTTCTTAGGAAGGGCGTAATTAACGTCATAGCCTTTATGGTATGGCGGACTTTTGGTCCCGACTCGGACTTCACAATTGACTGACCAAGTCAAGTCGAGCGCACAATGAAATCGTCACACATGTGACTGGCACGCCTAACAAACCAAATAAATAAATAAATAAATAATAATAATAAGGAGATAATAAAAATCCCGCGTCCACAAGTCTGGCACGCCCGGTGGGACTTAGTCTCCCTTCATCTCTACGCCAAGATAGGAGGCCCAGTGGGCCCCCCCTCAAATTTCTGATTCGTGCTTTCTCTATTTTCAGGAAGCTACGATGACGGCTGGAATCATGTCTGTACGCTTTGATCAACAAGCGGTCGATGTACATGTTCGAGAGGGCTACCTAGCGGTACCTCTTTCATTCGGATCGATGCCGCCTGCTGTCAGGATGCCCAACTGCCTGGGCCTCATCTTCACTGACTTGCTCGAGATTGACAACCAGGAGCAAAAGACTGTTGTCGAGACATTAACGCAAGCTACCAGCCCCAAAAATGAGCCAAGTGATGCAGGATACTCCTGAGGTCGTGGCCTGCTTCATCAATCACGAGGCGAAAAGGGGCACATCCTCTGCTGCTGGAAGAAGGAGGAGATCCGATAGGAGAGCCCGATCCACTGCTGCGGGTCGTCGGATATCCAACTCAGGAAAGACAATGCTGATTGGAGATGTCCGGGTAAACCTCAGTGGTTGCCCAAGGGCGGTCAAGCCAGACGTGATCGTCCCGACGGTGCCTACTACCAACAGGTTCCGGGTACTAGCTGCCAAGAGGGTCAACATGAAAGAGGAGGATAGAAGACCACTGGCGCCGAAGCCGCCCAAGTTCAGGCAGATCTGGCGGTTGAAGAAAATCCAGAGCTGGGTCCCAGCTCGAGAGGAAGAAAACATTGTTGATACCACTGTTGCCCGCTTCAGGGCAGGAAGCAGAAGAGAAGAAGGAAGAGACATAAGAAATGCTGTTGCTGTTCACCCCAGGGCTCGGGGTAGGAGAGATGAGAAAGGGAATGAAGGGAGGAATCTGACTACTATTCGCCCCAGGATGAGGGGCAGAAGATATGGGCAGAAGGAAGACCTAACGGTCACCCACCCCATGGCTGGGGGAAAAAGATGGGAAAGAAAGAATTATGCTGCTGCTGCCAACTGCTGCCAGGATGGGAGTAGAAAGTTCAAGGAGGAAGAGGAAATGAGAATAAGCGAACCAGTCACTGCTGTCACTCTAAGAAGACCAAGAGCCTGCGCCAGACAGGCCGATATATTCAAATACTGCAAAGCCGAGCACCTGACTGCTTAGGTGGGGAGACTGGCTTATCAGCAGAAGAGCCAGGAAAGATTGATGCTCCAACCAGAACCACGAAGGCACAATCGAGAGGAGATGAAACAAGTGGCTCAAGACTACTTTCACTACCTGGGGAACTCCGCCCTCGGGCAGCAAAGATTATCCCGTGCCTTGGGCACCATGGATGAAGAAGAAGAAGAAACCCTTCAAGAAGTGATGCTCGGAGTCTCCTCCTCCGATTCTAATGATTATGAAGAAGGCCACAGAGCCGGGTATGGGAAAGAAGACCTGCATAGGGAAAAAGCTAGAGAAAGAATATCAGTCTTTGACCGGCTCAAATACCCCGATCAGGTGAGAAGGAAAGTCTACAGGCAGAGGGAAAAGATGCAGATCTTTGCCTGCAATATGGCCGGGCTTGTCAGAGGGCAGGATATGTTACCAACACAGCCAGATGAACTGCTCAGACTAGCAACCAGACCAGGCCCCGTCACAAGAAGAGGCCAGGCGGCAAAAGATAAGATGAAGACTAATGATAAAGCCTGCAAGATCACCACTATGACAGTTAATGTGGTGACCACGGAAGATGACGATAATCCCTTCGTCGATGATGCTGAAGGGACTTCAGAAGATCTACAGATCCCGTCAACCCTGGATCCATGATCCAGATGATGTTTAGAAGATATCAACAAGAGATCAATGCTCTCAGAAGACAGCTAAATGAGAGGCATGAAGTTACACCGGTCTCCAAGCAAGCCGAACCTGTAGGACAGACTGCCAGCTCAACAGAAATGGCTATCCCAGCTAATCCTCTTCTGGCTGATAAGGGCAAAACACCGAGCCAACCCGTTCTGCAGCAGACGGTAGCTCAGCCCTCTGTATCTCAGACGCAGCCTGCCGCGCCGGCCTTGCGCGCAACTGTGATGACAACTCCTTACAGTCAGCAACAAGCTCACTTCCTCCCAGAAAACATAGATCCAGCCATAGCCCAGAAGCTGATGATTGAAAAGATTGTGGAGATGAAGCTGTCTGAAAAGACTGGTGATGATGCTAGTACCTACGATGTGTACAAGGTACCATATCCTCCCCAGTATGCTGCTAAGAGACTACCTCCAGGCGTCAGTAAGCCGCCGAAGTTTGAAAATTTAATGGCCAGGGCTCTCCCAGGGAGCACATAGCTTACTACACCACAATCATGGGTGACTTGGCAGCTGATGAAGCTTATCTGCTTAAGTTCTTCGGCTCATCCCTCACCGGGATAGCCTTTGAATGGTATTCAAGCCTGCCGGCTGGGTCAGTGACAGATTGGCCTGATATGCAAAGAAAGTTCCGCGACAGATTTCACGTCACGGAAAGAGAGATTACAATGGCAGAACTATATGCAACCAGGCAAAAGCAAGATGAAACAGCACTGGACTACATCAAAAGGTGGAGGAACTTAGCTATGAGATGCAGAAGACCTCCTCATCAAGAAGATGCAGTGCAAATATGTAAGCAGAGCCTCAGGAGAGAGGTACTGGAAAAGATGATTGGCGCAGATGTCAGAACATTTGGCCGAATGAACAATATAGTGGCGGAGGTCGAGACGTTCCTCTCCAAGTGTCCGATGGCCAATGCTCCAACTGTGCGAAAGGGAAATCTAATGATCGACGACCATCGCACTCTGAGGCCAACACCGTCAATTTCAGAACCTTCGAGCAACAGAAAGGGAAGAAGGGGGCAGATGAAGCTCCCCCGCCAGCAGACACAGCAGAAAGAAAAGATAAGGTCTCTCTGAGAAACAAAATGAGAAAGCCTACTCTTTCCCGAAAGATAAGACAGCCGCACTATTCAACTAGGCATACAAGTTCAACAAGGTAACATTGCCTGAACCAAAGAGACCCGATGACGCGGCAAAGAAAGGTGATCCACTGTTTTGTCCATATCACCGTGCGCTGGGGCACGCAATTGAAGATTGCTACGTCTTCAAAGATATTATGGAAGGCATGGTCAAAAGGGGCGAGCTACAGCTGGGAGATTACCAGGTAGAGCCACCTCGTCCACATGAGCCTCCGGCATTAAAAATGGCCGCCAATATGATTTCAATCTACCAGCAGCTGCCTAAGGAGGCCGTTGAAGAATGTACCAGGCATACTTATGAAGCTTGCTTCCTCACCCCACTGAAGGATCAGGAAGGATGGCAGATGAAACCCATAAAGAACAGAAAGAAGACTCTCGCAGCCAATACCAATGGAGCAGTTATCCGCGGTGTCACACCAAGACCTGAACCACCTCCAATAAAGCCAGTATGGCGCACAGCTGAGACAGGGCCAGTCATCTGGATCCCCACTCATAACTGGAGAAGACAAGTCCCCCTACCTGCACATAAGGAAGTAAGTCCTGCAGCCAGGCGTTTACAGCAGTATATTAATGGGCTCGATGAATATGAACAGAAAAAGCCCGGGCACCTGCTGGTGAAAGACTGTATACTCTGGGAACAGCTCGAAGAATTGAAAATTAAAGAGCAGTCAGAGGCAGAACAAGAAAAGGCTGAGACTGAACCCTTCTGGGGGCAGGGGCCAATAAAGCCAAATTCCCAAAAAAAGAAGAGACGGCCCAAGTCCAAGAAGGGAAAGAGGGTCGTGACAGTACAATGTAACACCCTGTCGGCACTCTTTACCTCGCCCAGGGAGAATGATGAGGATGAAACATCAAATGCCCCGCTAGAAGCCAACCATGCCGAGACCTCAACCTCAGCACATGCAACACGCTCCGGAAGAAGGTGGGGGCGCCCACCACCAGCTAATCATAACATTATGTTCAGAGGGGAACAACCCTACCAGATTCCCGAACCGGAGGTACGAGGTGTCCAGGTTCCTCCCCCTGCCAGCTTGTACCAAGAAAAGAAGAAAGGAGGTCAAACTCCAACATTTCTGGAATTTCTATCTAGTCTAGAAAATGGGCAGTCGATACAGGCTGGGCCAGATAAAGGCAAGAGACCTCAGCAATCGGCGTCTGTAGCCTACAAGCAGAATGAGAAAGAAGGGGATAACCCTCTGACGGCACCAGGGGCCGTTGCTATAGAAGAAGCCCCCCAAGAAATCAATCCAGAGGATGAAACCAGCACTGGACAGCAGAGGCCACGGGCACCACATGAATCTCCAAAACCCCGATGGGCGGAAGAAATGAGACTATCTAATGTCAGGGTGGGCAGCCGGATCATGAAAATGCTAAAGAATCTCCCTACCAGATTCTCCATCTGGAGATTCTCTCTCTGAGTGAAGAGGCTCGCCAAGCAATTGTTGATGCCTTGCAGTCGCCGGCACAATATGAAGCACTCTTGACAGAAGTGAATTCTGGGCCGTCAGTTACATTCACAGAGGATGACATGCTGATTCCGAATTCCTGCCATAACAGACCACTGTATATGAGGGGCTCCCTGAACTGTCAGCCACTGAGCAGGATACTGATAGATCCCGGGGCTACCGTGAACATTCTCCCATACCGCATCTACCAAAAATATTACTTTGATCTGCAGCTTACCAAGGTCAGACACATGAAAATTGTGGGATTCAACCAGAAATGTGAGACGCCCCTTGGGGTGGCTGATTTTAACCTCACATTGGGGGATCTCACTACCGTGGTACGATTATATGTAATCGACTCCAACACCACATATAAGGCCCTGCTGGGGAGACCGTGGCTGCATGAATATCAGATAGTGCCGTCCACGCTACATCAGTGCATTAAATACTGCCATGAAGGAAAAGAAGAGAGGGTGTTTGCGGATCTACACCCCTTCGAAGTATTCGAGTGTCATATGCTCGATGCATCCTACTACACCGAGGTGTCGCAAAATTGCAAGGAGAGAGAGGCTGTGGTCAGCCAGAAAAAGCCGGCGATGAAGGCAAGAAACTGGTCTCCCCCGCCACCAAAGGGCTATATTAAAAAGCATGAGGTATCTCACATCTCTTATGCTGGTGACTTTGCTCGGATCACCCCTCCTAGCATTCACCCGGATGATATCAATGAAGAAATGAAAGAAAAGTATACACAGGTGGAGGTTCCGCAGGGTTTAGTTAAACCCATCGTCAGCCTCGAGTACCAGACGGTGCTACCACTGAAGACTATGGAAGTCCCTCGCTTCTGCGAGCCTCCTACCATATTCTACACCGGGGAGTCAGTCGAGGAAGATGATCAAGACTGCATGGTCCCTGAAGAGGCTGCAAACCGGATGGTGCCAATTACAGGCTTGGATTATACTACCCAACGGGTTTCGCAGATGTTCTCTAAGATGTGAATGCCGTCATTGCAGCCTGTTGCCCAGAAGAAGGCGTTCAAGGAGCTATGGGATCCGCCTCGGGATAATAAAGAACTGAGGAAGATCACTCAACACCCGGGATTGGGTTATACCCTTCAAGAGTACTATGAAGCTGAGGTGGACGTCATCTCTGTCTCCTACCAGCATGAAGACCCTCCCGAGGTGGGATATGACAAGTACCCCTCGGAAGATGAAGAAATCATTTATCAATCCATAATGAACAATGAAGCCCCAGACAGTCAGCCGGAGACGGGGACGTCTGATGAAGCAAAGAAAGATTGGTGCTGGGAAGACCTACCTTGCAAAGAGGATCTGTTCCATGCTGAAGCAAAGTTTGATACGGGAACCCCGGATGAAGACCAAGTAGCCAAAGAGCTGAGGGAATGCCTGGAGTTTGAGCGCATCCTGGAAGAAGTCCGGGCTCTACAGGATGATGATCTCTCAAGGGAGTCTGCACCAGAAGAGCCTCTAAGGGCGGAAGACTCCATTGTTGAGTTTCCTGCTAAACCAGTCACGTCTTCGGGGCAGACTAAACAGAATCCAACAATATTGGCCGTATATGATGAGCCAGCACCCGCTGATGACCAGTATGATGAAACAGAGGGTCATGAAACTGAAGAAGATTATATCCCGGGAGGCTTCATTGACTTGCAAGAAGCCCCGCCCGAGGTCGAAGATGGAGGTCAGGCCACCGTCGATGAGCTTGTGGAAATAAATCTGGGGACCGCAGATGAGCCAAGACCGACATTCCTCAGTGCACTGCTGGAGCCAACTGCCAGGGAACAGTATGTACAGTTCTTGAAAGAATTCTGAGTCTGCTTTGCATGGACATATGATGAAATGCCGGGACTGAGTTCTGATGTGACACAGCACCGTTTGGCAATAAACCCAGAGGCTAGCCCTGTAAAGCAGCCTTCCAGGAGAATGCTCCCTGAATTAATAAATCAGATTAACAAAGAGGTTGACAAGCTGATTGATGTAGGCTTTGTTGAAGAAAATCAGTATACTACGTGGCTGGCAAACATAGTGCCCGTAAAGAAGAAGAATGGGCAAGTCGGAATATGTGTTGATTTCCGGGACCTTAATAAGGCTTGCCCGAAAGATGACTTCCCAGTGCCAATCACTGAAGTGATGATCGACGCGACTACTGGTCATGAAGCCCTGTCATTTATGGATGGGTCATCCGGATACAACCAAATCTGGATTGCTGAGGAAGACAGAGTGCACACTGCATTCCGTACCCCGAAAGGGATATTCCACTACAAAAGGATGCCGTTTGGCCTCAAGAATGCCGGTGCTACCTACCAAAGAGCTATGACCAAGATCTTTGATGATTTGCTCTTCAAGAAAGTAGAGTGCTACATTGATGATTTGGTAGTAAAAACTAAAAGAAGAGAAGACCATTTGCAAGACCTGAGGGTAGTATTCCAGAGGCTGCGCAAATATGAACTCAAGATGAATCCCATGAAATGCGCCTTCGGCGTGTCCAGTGGAAAATTCCTCGGGTTTATTGTCCGGCATAGGGGCATTGAAATCGACCCATCCAAGATTAGGGCTATCCAGGAGCTCCCTCCACCAAGGAATCTGCCCGAACTGAGATCTCTGCAAGGGCGTCTGGCCTATATCCGACGATTTATATCAAATCTGTCGGGAAGATGCCACCCCTTTCACAAGCTTATGATGAAAGATGTGACGTTCCTCTGGGACGATGGCTGTCAGGAAGCCTTTGAGAAGCTGAAAGAATATCTCAAGACCCCTCCGGTGCTGGGGGCACCAATTAAGGGCAGGCCCTTAATACTATACATCGCAGCCACATACTGTTCCCTGGGGGCAATGCTGGCACAGACAAATGAAGAAGGCAAAGAACAAGCCTTGTACTACCTAAGTAGGAGGCTGATTAGAACTGAAGAAAGCTACAGCTACATAGAAAAGACCTGCTTGGCACTAGTCTTTGCTGTCAAAAAGCTCCGACACTATATGTTGTCACATGAAGTCAGATTGATATCTGCAGCAGATCCGATCAAATACATATTGACTCATCCAGTACTGAAGGGCCGATTGGGCAAATGGGCAGTGATCCTGATGGAATTCGATATTACCTATACACCCCAGTGGACGATAAAAGGACAGGCCGTGGCTGATTTCTTCGCAGAGCATCCTGTGCCGAAAAATGATATGCTAGGGATTGAGTTACCCGATGATGAGACACTCGAGGCTTGCCAAACCCAATCAGTTATGTGGCAACTATTCTTTGATGGAGCATCCAGAACAGAGACAGACTCCGATGGAAAGACCAGAATATGGGCTAGAGCCGGTATTGTGCTGAAATCACCAGAAGGGGAGGTCGTGCATACTTCCTGTTCTATAAACAAGCCCTGCACCAATAATGAGGCCGAGTATGAAGCTCTGATAATCGGGCTATATATCAGCCTCAACATGGGTATCGAAATGCTTCAAGTATTCGGCGATTCGATGTTAATAATAAAACAGATCCAAGGGGAGTTCGAAGTGCGGAAGCCAGAACTGAATCCCTACCACCAAAAAGCTGTGCGCCTCATGGTGAAATTCTACCATATTGAGCTCAAGCATGTGGGCCGTGGACACAATGCCCAGGCTGATGCACTAGCGAAGCTGGCCAGCTCACTAGCAGTCCCACCAAATAAGACACTGAACATTGTCGTTATGAACCGGTGGCAAGTCCCCAGTATGCTAGAAGAGTGCCCCGAAGGAGACGAGGTTGCCACCATCAGCACAGAACAAGCGTCTGATTGGAGACAACACTTGCTGCAGTGGTTTCTACACCAACAACTGCCGCAGAAAAGAGAAGAAAAGATGAAACTCCTAAGAATCAAAGATTCTTATGAACTCAGGAATAGAATTTTGTTCCGAATAATGGCAGATGCACGCAAGAAGATTTACTCCACTATCTGTCCACTGAGGAAGCCTGGCAAGCGATGAAAGAAACACATGCTGGGACAGTAGGTGCCCACCAGGCAGGTCCCAAGATGAAGATAGAAATCAAGAAGCTGGGCTACTATTGGCCCACCATGTTTGAAGACTGCTGTAAATTTGTAAAATCATGCCAGAAATGCCAGGAGCATGCTACTGTGCCTAGAAGGCCTTCTACGACTCGGCACCCTACAGTTCCCAGCTGGCCATTTGCACAATGGGGAACTGATGTAGTCGGGCCACTGCCGACTTCCTCGGCCGGACATAAGTACATACTGGCCATAACAGATTACTTCTCCCGATGGGCGGAGGCTATATCATTAAGAGAAGTGACTGGTGAATTTTTCGCCAGATTCATCAAACAGAACATTATCTTCCGGTTCGGGATCCCCAGCCGAATAATATCCGACAACGGAAGTCATTTCAGAAATCAGAAGGTCTATCGGCTTGCTGAGAAGTATAAGATCGAATGGAGGACCTCCACTCCTTACAATCCACAGGCAAACGGATTGGCAGAAGCTTTTAACAAGACTCTCTGCACCTTGCTGGCCAAGGTCGTCAGTTCTAATAAGAAGGACTGGGAGGAGAAAATGTACGAAGCTCTGTGGGCATACCGCACTGTCTTCAAGACACCTACAGGGTGCTCACCATACTCGCTGGTATACGGCTCAGAGGCAATGGTTCCGCTAGAGCTGGAAGTCCCGTCACTCTGAGTGGCAGTCCAATATGGCCTGGCCCGTGGCGAACAGACCAATGCAGAAAGAAGACTAGAAGAACTAGCTGAATTGGAAGGGAAGCACCTCCGAGCTCAGAAGAGTATCCAAATGTATCAGGCCCGCATGGCCACTACATTCAACAAACTCGTAAGAGGACGAGAATTCAAGAAAGGTGACCTCGTCATGGTCAAGAAAAAAGAAGTCATGGCGTCCAACCCAAAAGGAAAGCTGAATGCTAATTGGGAAGGTCCTTATGTGATACAGAGGGTCTACGAAGGAGGGGCCTACGTGGTCGTTAACCATCGAGGGGAAATCCAATTCTCGCCACTCAACGGAAGACATCTGAGGCTATATCATACAGCACAACCAACATTCCCCGAGTAATCAGGCAAAATCTACCCTTTTCTTGATATAGCGGCGCTCCGCCCTAGCCAAGCTACACCCTTTTCCCGGTCTAGCGGCACTCCGCCCTAGCCGAGCTACCCTTTCCTTGGTCTAGCGGCACTCCGCCTTAGCCAAGCTACCCTTTCTTCATCTAGCGGCACTCCGCCCTAGCCGAGCTACACATTTCTTGGTCTAACGGCACTCCGCCCTAGCCAAGCTACCCTTTCCTGGTCTAGTGGCACTCCGCCCTAGCCAAGCTACCCTTTCTTCGTCTAGCGGCACTCCGCCCTAGCCGAGCTACCCCTTTCCTTGGTCTAGCGGCACTCCGCCCTAGCCGAACTACCCTTTCCTTGGCCTAGCGGCACTCCGCCCTAGCCAAGCTACACCCTTTTCTTGGTATAGCGGCACTCCGCCCTAGCCAAGCTACACCCATTTCCCGGTCTAGTGGCACTCCGCCCTAGCCAAGCTACCCCTTTCTTGGTCTAGTGGCACTCCGCCCTAACCAAGTTACCCTCATCTTGAGCTGGTGGCATTCCGACCTGTCACCCTCTAAAAAAAAAAGAGGAAGGAAGAAGAAAGAACAAAAAATGGGGTTAAAAATAGAGATACCCCGCCAGACTTGCTCCTATATTAGGGACAAGTGCAAAAAGGGCCCAAAACCCAGCTGTGGTGAAAACCCGAAAGGGCACTGCAGGCAAAATCGGGTACCCCACCACGTGAAAACCCGAAAGGGCGCGTGGGCAAAAGCAAGAGGGGGCTGGCTCCGGCGAAAACCCGAAAGGGCGCTTGGATCGGTAATGTGGTGATTCCAAAGAAAGCCTTACCTCCCACCATAAAGCTCCTCATCGATCGACCGGCGCTTTGCCCGATCAACGATTAAACCCATCCGGAATGGACCTTACGTCTATTCTGTTGAAGCCTTCATGCATTACTCAAGAACAATTCCCTCGATACTAAGCCCACAACGGGATAGACCTTCCGTATGTTCTGATAAAACACTTCCACTTGTTTCTATCTAAGACCCACAACAATGAAACCCTGTCCGGTTTAGACCTTACGTCTATCCCGATGAAACCTATGAAATCCTTGCATTGGTATAAACCCAGTACTGAAACCTGATACTGATCGACCGGCACATTGCCCGATCAGCAATAAAACCTTGTCCGGTTTAGACCTTACGTCTATCCCGACTAGATCTACAGGCCTCTTTACGTCCCGCCGTGATGAAACCTGCCGTTGATCGATTGGCACACTGCCCGATCTATGATGAAATCTATCCAGTTTAGACCTTCCGTCTATCCTGATGAAATCCATGAACTCCTTGCATTGGTATAAATCCAATACCAATGATGAAACTCGCCATTGATCGATTGGCACCTCGCCTAATATCAATGATAAAACCCTACTCAGTTTAGACCCTACGTCTATCCTGATGAAGCATATGAAATCCTTGCATTGGTATGAGCCAATACCAATGATGAAACCTACTATCGATCGGTTGGCACGCTGCCTGATCGACGCTAAAACCCATCCAGGGTAGACCTTCCGTCCGCTCTGACATAGCACAACACTGCTCTTTGAATCGATTCAGACCCTCCGTCTGGATGGATCATGAAACTCTATTCCTTTGCGTTAATGTTAAACCCCACATTAACAATGAAACTCATATTTTCAGCAAACGGCCTCGTGTCCGAGCTGCTATCTATATCCTCTAAATCAATTCGGACCTTTCGTCTAGATAGATCATGAAACCCTACTTCCTTTTGCATTGATGTTGACACCCACATCAATGATCGTGTGTCCACAATAAACATATGGCACCATGGTCCATAGGATGAAAGTTCTGGTCCCAGAAAAGATAATGAAAAAGAAAAGAGAAAGAAAATGACAAAAAGTACATATATAGAAATGGGGTTGAAAATAGAGATACCCCACCAGACTTGTTCAGGCATTCTGGACAAGGGCAAAAATGGCTAAAACCCAGCTGTGGTGAAAACCCGAAAGGGCACTGCAGGTAAAATCGGGTACCCCGCCACGTGAAAATCTGAAAGGACGCGTGGGCAAAAGCAAGAGGGGGCTGGCTCCGGTGAAAACCCGAAAGGGCGCTTGGGTCGGTAATGTGGTAATTCAGAAGTTCCATGCCAACCGGCACGTTGCCTTCACCTCCCCTTCACTGATGAGGCCTTCCGTCGGTCATCTGGCTCTAGGCCCCACCGATGATAAAGCCTTTCCGGGGTAGATCTTACGTCTACCCTGATGAAATCTACATACCCTCTGTCACGCCCCGAGCGCGGAAGATACCCGGAGGTGCGCGACGTGTCTATATCAATCATGTCAATCAGAGTGGTCGTATATTCGACACAAAGACAGAGATGTGCAAAATAGCAAGATAACCCAATCCTTTATTCCTTTATAATAGACTATTACAAATCCAATACTCTGTTTAATAAAAAGAAAAGTACATAGTTGACTCAAGAAAACTATAGAAACAACTAGACGACACTTGAGCAGCTCTATCACTTTCACTCTTGAATATTCCCATCCGATTGACTTCCGTCGTCGTCGGACTTACCTGAAAAGTACAAAGGGACAAACGGAATGAGCTAACGCTCAGTAGGAAATTATATCTCAAGCATTAGCAAGGGGTTTAAGTAATTACATCTTTCATGATTGCAATAAAGCTATGCATGCTCGCATAAAACGACAAGATAGAGAGAATGTAATATCAAAGAAATAAGATGAACTTAATTATGAACTTTCAACAAGATAACAAGTTATTCAAGATATTCAAGCAAGTACGTTTAACAAGCCATGTCAAGAACTTTGGCTATCATGTATCAAGCAAGTAAGTTACCCTTTTTCGGGCCACGCATTTCATGTCAAGCCAAGTACGATTCAAGTACAAGATGTGTGTGGAATGTCCAATCAAGCAAGTCAAGTACTCGGTATAATGCCAGATACCTTATCATTTTAACTCCCATGGGCACAAGTACTTTCGGGTGCTCCTCCCAGGACCAGATCGGGCCCTATATGCACAGGCATTTATCATGTGTTTTGACATCCACTCTTGTTTTATAGCCAATATAGAATTTCAATAGTCAAGCTGGTAGACACGTATGACAACTTTGATAGAATAGATTCCAAAATATGACAAAGGACATAGAATGACGATAATAACGGTATAATCACGATATCGATAAAACTAGGTAGAATATGGTTCCTTTAACTTGGGTACCATGACAAATCAATATGGACATTCTTTATATAGAATTGAGGTCCACAAGAACAGTATATCAAAGGTAAGATACCCTCTTTCTTATCATAGAATTGAGGTTCACAAGAATGGCATGATATGGCATGATATCATCATCCCATTAAGGAATTTCTTATGATATACTCTTTGTATAATCATAAGGGCTGGTATACCATGTTTCTTTAGATTGACATGGCATTAAATAGGTTTTTAGGGTACAACCAGCTCAGTCGGCCTTGAGGGAATCCAAGGCTACGAGGAGTCTTACGGAGGTCTCTATGACTAACTCGCTAGTCCAAAGGAACGGAATGTCCAATGAAGAGCTTGTATGTCAATGAGAGTTGAGTGTGATCGATGAAACAACGTGAAAAGTGGGACTATACTCACGGAGTGGAGAATAGTGCCGATATATATATTATATAATATGAAACCATCGGTTAACAGAATCAGGATAAAAATTATTTTTACAGTAAAATAACGACTTATGCCAAGTCGTTTCTCAAGTAAATAACGCCTAACAGAAGGGCGTTTACATATGTTTCCATTTTTACAGAATTTTCAATAATTCAGTAATTTATCTAAAAAGCGCCCTGGGAAGGGGCGTTTCTTCATGATTTGACGACTATACCAGAAGGCGTCTTACTATTTATAATTTTGGACAGGATAAAATAAATTTCAGGAATTATCAAAAACGCGCCCTGGGCAGGGGCGTTACTATTTAATTCTATTTTTCAGAATAGATAAATTTCAGGATTTTAACTGATAAACGCCCTAGGAAGGGGCGTTACCTTTCAGATTCACGCCCTGATCGGGGGCGTTAACATATGGCAAACGACCTAGTCTAGGTCGTGAATTCAAGGAATTCAGGAATAAAATTTCAAGAGACATGATACATGGTCATGACAGGAAAATTAGCAGAATTTCATAGGTAGAGTCATGCAAGATATTAGAATCGATATCTCATATTTAATGAATTTTTAAACAGGATCAATTATTAATTACATGCGATTTTCATGAAAGTAACGCCTGCGTGCAGGGCGTCAATATGAAATTGACGACCTGGACAGGGTCGTTTCTTGTAAATTAGCGCCCTTGACAGGGGCGTTTCTTTCAATAATATTTTAGAAATGAAAAATAAAACTGTATGCATGCCATGCTTATACATATATCTTGCGTTATTTTCATTTGGGCTACAATAACTTGAGAAAACCTACCTTTAATGGTTGATTTGGATATGACCGGTGAAGGGCTTTGAAGAACAAGATGGAACGTGAAGAACTTGAGAAGCCTAGCCTCCGAAGCCTCAACTTCAAACTAAATAATCGTAACAGCAGCAAGGTGGATGAACCCTACAGAGGATAGGTTGAAGATATTAGTTTTCTTGAAATCCCTGGACTGTAGGTAGAGGAAGGGGTACTTACACACGGATGAAGAACTCTTGTTCCTCAAAACGTAGAGCCTCTTAACCTGTTAATAGGAGGAGAAGAATAATCAATATTCTTCATGCATCGTGGAAGAGAACTATTAGAAAAACTCACTGTTCTTCAACTTACCGTAGCAGGCGACTGGTCAAATAGGTTTAGGGTTTGTTCGATCAAGACTATTTATAGGATTTTGGAGTCCTAACAAAAGTAGTGTTTGATTGAGGGTAACATATCCCTAATAGAGTCCTTACTCTAATAGACACTTACTAGATTAGGTTAATCTTTCCCTGGATAAGCTCTGGGTCGAACGGTTCCCAAATGGAATTAACGACTTTGGTCAGGTCGTCGATTCTTTAATTGACGACCTTGTGCTGGTCGTGTCTTAGGAAGCGCCTTGAGGAAGGGCGTTTCATGTTTCTAAAACACGCCCAAGATTGGGGCGTTTATTGGCTTACCGTCTTTGGCGTTGGAATTTGACGCCGTCAGGTGAGGGCATCCTTTCTTTAGTCACGCCGTATATAGAGGCGTTTCTTTTTAAATTAACGTCTTACTAAGAGGCGTTTGTTTTATTTCGTCTAATTAACCCTATTCTTATTATCTGTATTACTTCTGTAATATATATGTTTTAATTCATTTCAAATATTCATTTGTCAGGGTTGCTACACCCTCCCCCACTTAAAAAGAATTTGGTCCCCAAATTCAATTGCATATTCTGTATACACGCGGAGAGTGTAGAGTATATACCTCTTAGAACAAGTCGGGAAATCGTTTCTTCATAGATTCCTCGGTCTCCCATGTCGCTTCGTGTTCAGAATTCTTATTCCATTGCACCTTAAGCATGGGAATAACCTTATTCCTTAGAGCTCGTATTTCACGATTTAAGATTTTCATAGGCTTCTGTTCATATGTGAGATCTTTCTTGATCACCAGATCTCCATGTTCAATAATGTGTGATGGGTCGTGTACATACTTTTTCAACATGGATATGTGAAATACATTGTGTACTTCGGACAATTGAGGAGGCAATGCGATGCGATAAGCAACCTCGCCAACTCTTTCGAGTATCTCAAATGGTCCGATGAATCTTGGCGTAAGCTTGCCCTTAACACCAAATCTTCGTATGCCACGTCCAGGCGATATTTTAAGAAATACATGATCTCCGATTTGGAATTCAAGATCTCTCCTTCTTGTATCTGCATAAGCCTTTTGCCTGGTCTGAGCAACTTGCAATTTTTCTCTGATTACTTGTATCTTCTCAGTTGTATCCCTTACCATGTCTGGACCTAACAGTTGTTTCTCTCCAACTTCGTTCCAGCATAAGGGTGATCGGCAACTCCTTCCATATAAAGCTTCGAAATGTGCCATTTGGATACTAGCTTGGTAGCTATTATTATATGCAAATTCCACTAGTGGCAAATGTTCATGCCAGCTTCCACCAAAGTCAATGATGTAAGCTCTTAGCATATCCTCAACAACTTGGTTAGTTCTCTCGGTCTGACCATCCGTTTGAGGATGAAAAGCTGTACTAAAATTTAGTCTTGTCCCCAACGAATATTGTAATCCCTTCCAAAAATGAGAAGTGAAACGGGGATCTCTATCAGACACGATTGAGACAGGAATTCCATGTAACCTGACTATTTCCTTGATATATAATGCAGCTAAGACATCAATTGACCATCGACTCTTTATTGGCAAGAAATGCGCCGATTTAGTTAAACGGTCAATGATAACCCATATTCCATCATGTCCTCCTTTGGATTTAGATAGACCCATGATGAAATCCATACCAATATCCTCCCACTTCCATTTAGGAATATCTAGAGGATGTAGTTTTTCAGCAGGCTTTTGGTGTTCCGCCTTGACCTGTTGGCATGTGAGACAGCGTGATACATTGTCCGCTATTTCTCTTTTCATGTTGGGCCACCAAAAGATCCTCTTTACATCTTGATACATTTTGGTTGATCCTGGATGAATAGTGTACTTTGATCGGTGAGCTTCATCTAAGATCTTCTTCTTTAATTCTGGACAGTCGGGTATACAAGTTCTACCTTTGAATAGTAATCTTCCATCAGAAGTTAGTTGAAAAATCAGATTGTCCTTCTAATCTGCCTTTGATTTCCACTAATATAGGATCATCATCCTGAAGTGCTTGTATCTCAGATAATAAATCCGACTATATGCTTACATGAGATAATGTGATAAATTTGGCTTCCTTGTCCAAGCTTATATTGAGCTCGGAGAATTGTTCTAGCAACCTCCATTCTTGTATCATACAATTGGCTATCATTGCTCTCGGCTTTTGACTAAGGGCATCAGTAACATAATTACCCTTTCCGGGATGGTATTGTATATTGAAGTCGAAGTCCTTGAGATATTCGAGCCAGCGTCTTTGTCTCATGTTTAGCTCCTTTTGTGAGAATAGATATTTGAGACTCTTGTGATCGGAATACACAGTAAACTGCACTCCATATAAGTAGTGTCTCCATATCTTTAGGGCAAATACCACCGCGGCCAGTTGTAGGTCATGGATAGGGTAATTCTCCTCATGCTTCTTTAGTTGACGTGAAGAGTATGCTATGACCCTTCCTTGTTGCATTAGGACACATCCGAGGCCAATGCCAGAAGCATCTGTGTAGACCTCGAATTTCTCTCCTTCTATTGGTAGAGCTAACACCGGAGCTGTAGTGAGATGATCCTTGAGAGTTTGGAAACTTCTTTCACATTCCTCACTCCATTCATATCGGATCTCCTTACGAGTTAATCTTGTAAGTGGTACGGCGATCTTAGAGAAATCTTTGATGAATCGCCGATAATAGCCTGCAAGACCTAAGAAACTTCTGATCTCGCTTGCATTGGTTGGTTTTTCCCAGTTTCTAACAGCTTCAACCTTTGACGGATCAACAGATAGACCATCCTTGGATATCACATGTCCGAGGAAAGTCACTTCTTCAAGCCAGAATTCACATTTGCTGAGCTTTGCATATAATTGATTTTCCCTCAATACTTGCAATGCGATCCTTAAATGCTCCTCATGTTCTTCCTTAGTTTTGGAATATATCAATATATCATCAATGAAAACCACCACAAATTGACCTAGATAAGGCCTGAATATGTTATTCATTAACTGCATAAAGGCAGCAGGGGCATTTGTTAGTCCAAAAGGCATAACAACAAATTCGTAATGGCCATACCTGCTTCTGAATGCAGTCTTATGAATGTCATCATCCTTGATTCTTAATTGATGATATCCCGACCTGAGATCAATCTTGGAAAAATATTTGGATCCTGAAATCTGATCAAATAACTCATCGATTCTCGGCAGTGGATACTTGTTCTTGATAGTGAGATGATTCAACTGTCGATAGTCGATGCACAATCTCATGGATCCGTCCTTCTTCTTTACAAATAAGACTGGTGCTCCCCACGGGGAAGTACTTGGTCTAATAAACCATTTTCGAATTAGTTCCATCAACTGCTCCTTCAATTCTTTGAGTTCCGCAGGGGACATTCTATAGGGTGCCTTTGAAACTGGACCAGCACCAGGGACTAAGTCAATGGTGAAGGCCACTTCTCTTTGAGGGGGTAATCCCGGCAAATCTTCCGGAAATACGTCTGGAAATTCTTGCACTACCTGAATGTCTTCTATCTTAGTGTCCTTTGTTTCCTTAACTGTGACAAATGCAAGGAAGGATACACATCCTTTCCTGACGAGCTTGCTTGCTCGAAGAGCCGAAATAAGAGGGGATTTGCTCCGACTCTTGGGGCGAGTAAAGACTAATTCTGGAAAATCTTTGAAAGCAATTTGGCTATTGCGGCAATCAACCGTTGCATGGTATTTGGATAACCAGTCCGCTCCCAGTATAACATCATAGTCCTTTAGATCGAGGCATATGAGATCTATAGGTAAATTCCTACCTTGAACCATTACCTCACAGTTTTGATAGTGATGAGTAATATCATTTTCACTTCCAAGAGGAGTAGTTAGAACTATTTTTATCCATTCTGGTTCTAATGGTAACGGGTCGGCAAACTTCTTAGAAATAAAGGAATGCGATGCACCCGTATCAAATAAGACATAAGCACTTTTGGAACAAATTTTCAATGTACCTTCTACCAGTCCACCTTCTTCTTGTTCGATCTCCTTTATTGCATGAAGTCGAGCGTTCTTTGTCACCGGGCGTTTACCATCACCGGCTTGGTCATTCATTAATGGACAATCGGGAATCCGATGTTCGCGGCTCCCACAACGGAGACAAGCTCCTAATTTCCTCCAGCATTCTTCGGTCTTGTGACCAGCCTTGTCACAATGCTTGCACACTACGTTTGAAGGTGTAGTGGTGATAGAGAAGGGCTTGGTCTTCTTGAATTTTTGATCTTGAGAGGAAAGACCTCCATTACTAGGCCTCTTCTTAAAGTTGGGTTTAAAAGAACCCGAACCTGTGACTTGCTCCTTCTTGTCTTTTCCACGGATCCTATCAGATAGTTCCGTGGCATCTTCAAGTAATTGAGCTCGGCGCACTATTTCAGAATAAACTTGGATGTCCATAGGCGCCAGTTGAGTAATATAGTGGGGCCTAAGCCCATTAAGAAATCTACGGGCTTTCATCTTCTCCGTGCTAATAAGATGCTTAGCATATCTAGACAACCTGGAGAACTGAGCTTCATAATCTGCTAATGATAAAGATCGTTGCTTTAATGCAGCGAATTCTGCAGCCTTCTTTTCTTGGACTCGGTCCGAGAAATATTTAGCATTGAAGTATTCCACAAATTCTTCCCATGTTACTTAAGTAGGGTCGATGGTTGCTTCAATAGACTCCCACCAGCATCTAGCATCTTTCTCTAACTGGAATGTAGCTAATAGAACTTTGTCCTGATCTGTGCATTGCATAACACGGAATATACGCTCAGTCTCCCGAACCCAATGCTCGGCATCGTCTGGATCGGTCGATCCCATAAACTTCAGGGGATTCATGCTCTTAAAGGCTTGGTGTAAGTTTCCAGCTCGTGGAGCACCACCCTGTGCTACCTGTTGTAGCACTTGAGTCATTCCTTGAAGGGTACACTGCATGTTGCGCCATTGAGCACGTTCGGCAGCCATTATCCTACAATTACAATAGCTACGTTAGTATCATATCACTGTGATCTTATTAAAAGACTTATTGACTCTTAACCCTTGGTTCTACCCAATCTCACTGGTTGAAAGGTTCAAACTTATCCTTGGACTTGGGTTTTTTTCCTAGGAATTGAATACCTTAGGCTCTGATACCACAAAGACTGTCACGCCCCGAGCGCGGAAGATACCCGGAGGTGCGCGACGTGTCTATATCAATCATGTCAATCAGAGTGGTCGTGTATTCGACACAAAGACAGAGATGCGTAAAATAGCAAGATAACCCAATCCTTTATTCCTTTATAATAGACTATTACAAATCCAATACTCTGTTTAATAAAAAGAAAAGTACATAGTTCACTCAAGAAAACTATAGAAACAACTAGACGACACTTGAGCAGCTCTATCACTTTCACTCTTGAATATTCCCATCCGATTGACTTCCGTCGTCGTCGGACTTACCTGAAAAGTACAAAGGGACAAACGGAATGAGCTAACACTCAGTAGGAAATTATATCTCAAGCATTAGCAAGGGGTTTAAGTAATTACATCTTTCATGATTGCAATAAAGCTATGCATGCTCGCATAAAACGACAAGATAGAGAGAATGTAATATCAAAGAAATAAGATGAACTTAATCATGAACTTTCAACAAGATAACAAGTTATTCAAGATATTCAAGCAAGTACGTTTAACAAGCCATGTCAAGAACTTTGGCTATCATGTATCAAGCAAGTAAGTTACCCTTTTTCGGGCCACGCATTTCATGTCAAGCCAAGTACGATTCAAGTACAAGATGTGTGTGGAATGTCCAATCAAGCAAGTCAAGTACTCGGTATAATGCCAGATACCTTATCATTTTAACTCCCATGGGCACAAGTACTTTCGGGTGCTCCTCCCAGGACCAGATCGGGCCCTATATGCGCAGACATTTATCATGTGTTTTGACATCCACTCTTGTTTTATAGCCAACATAGAATTTCAATAGTCAAGCTGGTAGACACGTATGAAAACTTTGATAGAATAGAGTCCAAAATATGACAACGGACATAGAATGGCGATAATAACGGTATAATCACGATATCGATAAAACTAGGTAGAATATGGTTCCTTTAACTTGGGTACCATGACAAATCAATATGGACATTCTTTATATAGAATTGAGGTCCACAAGAACAGTATATCAAAAGTAAGATACCCTCTTTCTTATCATAGAATTGAGGTTCACAAGAATGGCATGATATGGCATGATATCATCATCCCATTAAGGAATTTCTTATGATATACTCTTTGTATAATCATAAGGGCTGGTATACCATGTTTCTTTAGATTGACATGGCATTAAATAGGTTTTTAGGGTACAACCAGCTCAGTCGGCCTTGAGGGAATCCAAGGCTACGAGGAGTCTTACGGAGGTCTCTATGACTAACTCGCTAGTCCAAAGGAACGGAATGTCCAATGGAGAGCTTGTATGTCAATGAGAGTTGAGTGTGATCGATGAAACAACGTGAAAAGTGGGACTATACTCACGGAGTGGAGAATAGTGCCGATATATATATTATATAATATGAAACCATTGGTTAACAGAATCAGGATAAAAATCATTTTTACAGTAAAATAACGACTTATGCCAAGTCGTTTCTCAAGTAAATAACGCCTAACAGAAGGGCGTTTACAAATGTTTCCATTTTTGCAGAATTTTCAATAATTCAGTAATTTATCTAAAAAGCGCCCTGGGAAGGGGCGTTTCTTCATGATTTGACGACTATACCAGAAGGCGTCTTACTATTTATAATTTTGGACAGGATAAAATAAATATCAGGAATTATCAAAAACGGGCCCTGGGCAGGGGCGTTACTATTTAATTCTATTTTTTAGAATAGATAAATTTCAGGATTTTAACTGATAAACGCCCTAGGAAGGGGCGTTACCTTTCAGATTCACGCCCTGATCGGGGGCGTTAACATATGGCAAATGACCTAGTCTAGGTCGTGAATTCAAGGAATTCAGGAATAAAATTTCAAGAGACATGATACATGGTCATGACAGGAAAATTAGCAGAATTTCATAGGTAGAGTCATGCAAGATATTAGAATCGATATCTCATATTTAATGAATTTTTAAACAGGATCAATTATTAATTACATACGATTTTCATGAAAGTAACGCCTGCGTGCAGGGCGTCAATATGAAATTGACGACCTGGACAGGGTCGTTTCTTGTAAATTAGCGCCCTTGACAGGGGCGTTTCTTTCAATAATATTCCAGAAATGAAAAATAAAACTGTATGCATGCCATGCTTATACATATATCTTGCGTTATTTTCATTTGGGCTACAATAACTTGAGAAAACCTACCTTTAATGGTTGATTTGGATATGATCGGTGAAGGGCTTTGAAGAACAAGATGGAACGTGAAGAACTTGAGAAGCCTAGCCTCCGAAGCCTCAACTTCAAACTAAATAATCGTAACAGCAGCAAGGTGGATGAACCCTACAGAGGATAGGTTGAAGATATTAGTTTTCTTGAAATCCCTGGACTGTAGGTAGAGGAAGGGGTACTTACACACGGATGAAGAACTCTTGTTCCTCAAAACGTAGAGCCTCTTAACTTGTTAATAGAAGGAGAAGAATAATCAATATTCTTCATGCATCGTGGAAGAGAACTATCAGAAAAACTCACTGTTCTTCAACTTACCATAGCAGGCGACTGGTCAAATAGGTTTAGGGTTTGTTCGATCAAGACTATTTATAGGATTTTAGAGTCCTAACAAAAGTAGTGTTTGATTGAGGGTAACATATCCCTAATAGAGTCCTTACTCTAATAGACACTTACTAGATTAGGTTAATCTTTCTCTGGATAAGCTCTGGGTCGAACGGTTCCCAAATGGAATTAACGCCTTTGGTCAGGTCGTCGATTCTTTAATTGACGACCTTGTGCAGGTCGTGTCTTAAGAAGCGCCTTGAGGAAGGGCGTTTCATGTTTCTAAAACACGCCCAAGATTGGGGTGTTTATTGGCTTACCGTCTTTGGCGTTGGAATTTGACGCCGTCAGGTGAGGGCGTCCTTTCTTTAGTCACGCCGTATATAGAGGCGTTTCTTTTTAAATTAACGCCTTACTAAGAGGCGTTTGTTTTATTTCGTCTAATTAACCCTATTCTTATTATCTGTATTACTTCTGTAATATATATGTTTTAATTCATTTCAAATATTCATTTGTCAGGGTTGCTACACCCTCTTTCACATGTCCCACCGACAATAAAACCCGTCATCATTCTGATAAAGCCTGGCCAGTTCAGACCTTACGTCTGTCCTGATCAAACTCCTAAACCTTCCCTTGATCGATCGGCTTCTTGCCCGGTCAACGATAAAACCCTACCAGGATAGACCCTACGCCTAGCCTGATGAAACCTACGTATTTCTTGGCAAAGTCCCACCCACCATAAAACCCGCTGGAATAGACCTTACGTCTGTCCTGACGAGACCTACACTTCTACATACGTCCCACTGTTGATCGACCGGCACCTCGCCCGATCAATGATGAAATCCTTTGTCCGGTTTAGACCTTACGTCTATACTGATGAAACCTATGAAACTCTTTGCGTCGATATAAGCCCCATATCGACGATGAAACCAACCACTGATCGACTGGCACCTCGCCCGATCAGTGATGAAACCATGTCCAATTAAAACCTTGCTAGTTTAGGCCTTTTGTCTATTCTGATGAAACTTATAACATTTTCTTTGCATCGATATAAACCCAATATCGATGATGAAACTAGCTATTGATCGACCGGCACCTCGCCCGATCAATGATGAGATCCTATCCAGTGCAGACCCTACGTCTGTCCTGATGAAAACCACGCACCCTCTAATGTTCCACCTGTGATAACCTCTACCCAGTCTAGACCTTACGTCTGCTCTGATAAAACCTGAAAAGCTCCTTTGCATCGATATAAACCCAATATCGATGATGAAATCATGTACTGGTCGATTGGCACATTGCCCCGACTAGCTTTGAAACCTGCCCGGGACGGACCATTCGCCTGTTCTGGATAGTGCTCTGAGCCTCTTCGTTCACATTCCTGCAAACCGTCTCCCTTGCGGCACGTATGGCCAAGAAGGACGTTTGCTACCACCAACAGAACTCGGTTTAAAGCACCCCCCCGGAGGCCGTCACGCGGTGGAGCGAGTTCCCCATCCTTTCCTTGAAGGGGTGGACGCTCTCCTGCTAGGTACGGGCTATTCCCATAGGGACCGCTGCAACCGCTGCCAAATCGCCATGAAATATTGATGGTGCGATAAGTTAAGAACAAGCCACATATGAGACTGGTGTAAAGATTCCTTTCCATTGAATAAAAAAGGGAATACAAGAAGGGCCCCTGAGGGGGAATTGTATTACAAAAAGGGGGAAACAGATATTCACGGGCGCCGGAATATGTCTTAGAAGGCCAGAAGCCCTACATGCGGGGCAGCCCCCAGCTCATGAAGTCGAGCTTCCTCCTCCTGTAGCCGAGCAGACTCGTCCTGAAAGGATGCCACCTGCCCCTCCAACAGAGCTACTTCCTCCGCAAGCTGCGGCCGAGAAGTTGTTATCTGCAGCAGTTCAGCCCGGAGGTCAAACAGTTTAGCCTCCAGGATGGTTATCCGGTTGCGCACGAACTGCTCCCGCTGCGCCAGAGACTGTAGTTGGCATTGGTGCTCCTGAAGAACAGAGTCCATCTTCTCCAGCTCAGATTTGCACTCCTTCCTTTGCAACTTCAAAGCTGCCAGTCTGTCAGACATAATATGTGCCAAGAAGTCCCGGCGATGTATAAACTTTAACAACAATAGAACCCGTTGGGCCCATATTTCCATGGGATAGCCCATCGCCTGTAGACGAGCGGTGAAACGCTCGGCTATCTCCTTCAGCCGCAGATAAGTCAGTCCGGGCTGGGACTCCACCAGCTGGCGCAGCATGTCCAGATTTTGCCAGACGAAACTCTCGGATGAAACGAAGCCAGGAGAAGGAACTGGAGCTACTTCGACAGTCACCTCGCCGTCAATGTCTGCCCACAGTGCAACATCCGGCTGAGAGGACGAAGACGGCAAATCCGCTGGAAGAATTGGTCGGTCCCTCTCTATGCTCTCCGGCTGAGCTGAAGATTCCTCCTCTACCGTTGTGTCGGGAGCTATGGCTTGAACATCCGCGGAGGGAGGACCAATGAATGATGGAGCTATCTCTTCATGAGTCTCCTGAATAAGGGCTTCATCTTCAGCTACTCTTTCTGATAATGGGGGCGAAAGGTCCCTAGTCTGTAGAGGCAGAAATCCAGTCTCTATAGCCACTGTGGCAGGGACTGCTGACTCGGGCGCAATCGACATTACGGCGACCGGTATAAAAGCGAAGCTTCTGGCTGGGTCTACTTCGGCTCTGAACTCTGAGGCCCTGACAGGGATGGAAATCTCTCCTGATGATCCCAAGTCCAGTGATGTTAAGTCAGTTGAAGATTGTATTCTTACTGGCATGGGGCGAATAACCTCAGAAATTTCCATGCAAGTTGAAGGTAAAGTAGGGATGATGACCAAGTCTGCAGATGAGACATCCATAGAGACTGCGGCCGCGTCTGAGCTGGTAATGACAGGGTCCTGAGGATAAGGCAGAATGATCCTCATCAATGAATGAAAGAAAATAAATAGAACAGCAAACAAAAAAGAAGCTTACCTTTAAAGTGGGGTCTATATCCTCAAAATGAGACAAAAGGGGAGAAAGCTCCGTAGTTGAAGCAACAAATGGAGGGGTTATGTCGACCTCGGTGTCGAGCCCGGCAAACTCCTCTTACAATTCCTCCTCAGAAGATAGCATCAACAGTTTAGGAGGTTGAAAAGGCGGGAGGCCTTTTGCAAATACGGGCAGGGCTTCTGATTTTAGGATTTCCTCCTCGCTGCCGATGAAAGTCACTTCCTCCTCATTATCAGGGACGGTCTCGGAGCTGCTCGAGGATACCTCCACACTAGCTATATGCTGCGGGGTCACCTCTAGAGCATGCCGGGATGCGGACCGGGTGATTATACGTCTGGCCGGGACAGGGCTCCGTCTTGCTTGAATCCTGTGACCCTCCTGCGGCTGAGGCGACTCTCCCGCTGCTATCATGGCCTCAGTCTGCTCCCTGACTGCCACCTCAACAAAATGGGAACTTTGAGGGATATAATGGAAAAGAATAACAACAAAAGTATAAAGAGAAAAGATGAGAAAGCACATTTACCCTCCTCCTCGCCAACCGGGGTAGGAGAAGGCAACCTCGTGTCCCTTTCCACAGGCACTGCAACCTGCTCCGGGGCTGTATCAGATAAAGAGAAGCTCAGTCTCGAAGGACGCCTTAAAAGATCAGTCAAGAAAATAATGAAGATTGAATCTGCAAGATATTTACCGCCACTCTCGGCAGGTTCCTGAGCAGCCTCCCTCTGAGACCTGAATTCGTCAAAAGAGGGGATGTCTGGAAGAGGGGTCCCGGCATCCGTCGCAACTGGAGCTGACTGCTGGACCCGAACAACCTTGGCCCTCTTGGCCTTGACAACTGCAGCTTTCACCACAGAAGGCTTCCTCTTCTTGCCCGGAGGCAAGGGAGTGGTCGTGGGTGCCGCTGCAGGAATTTCAAAGTAAGCAGGCTTCTCAGCTTGAGCAATAATCTTCCTGTAAAGTCCCTGCCGTTTTATGTCCGGTCTATCTGTGTAAAACACAAGAAAGGCAGTCAGAGTCGACAGATGCAGAACATAACAATAAAAGAAAGACGCCATGAGCGCACAGGAAGGGTCATACCTGCTGGGCCGTCATAGAAGGTGGAAAGCGGCCAATACAGATAAGCCACCTCCTTCGAGCGGGAAGCAGCCTCCTTCACGAGCCAGCATACGTCACCAATGGTCTGGCACTTCTCCGTCAAGGCAGCCAAATCTTTATGTCCGTGGAAGTCGAGGCAATGAAACAGGTCGAGATAATCCGTGCACCAGCCGTCGACATAATGAAAAGAAATAAAAAGCGGCTTATTCAGAATGCCAGCTATCAGGTTCTCTACTGACAGCCCGTGAACATTCAGCAGTACAAAAAGCCAAGAAGTGTGCTGATAATATGTCTTGGTGCGATCTTCCCTCCGCACAAACGCCCTATAAGGGTGAAATCTGTCCACCGGGTCCCTCCAGGGGGCTGCTGTCGGGAGAGGCTCCTCCGGGGGAAATGGATACTGCACCTCCACATGAATACTCCCTATGTGGCCCAGCTGTCTCAGGTCCTTTGTAAAAGCATCTTCATTGATCTCAGAAAAGACAGGAGTGGGTATTTCAGAACCTTCCTCTTTTAAGGACCGACGCCTGGCAATATATGTTTCCGCCTCCTTCGGATGCGGTGAATAGAGCCTTTTCAGATGAACCTCATCAATTTCAAACACAGGCCCTGATTGCCGCTTTAAGAAAGAGCGCTCGGCCACGTCCCAAAAGACGCCTCTGCCGTCTTTATAGAAATTGGTACGGGTATTCCACCACTTAATATATTCTGATGTGACACGGGGAATACGATTAGAAACGGTCGGGACCCTGAAAGTTATGCCCTCTCGGCGATGAAAGAAATCCCACCATATCCGACCGTCACTGGCAATGGAGGACCCATGCTTGGCACGGCTGTCCAAAGGAAGCTGAGCAACTGATGGAGGAATATGTTGATCATATCCAAAGTTTCTGCTGAAACGGAATGGGTAATAGGGCTCCAAAAGAAGCAAGCCTCCCTTCCTGAAGACCAATACACTGGGTCGGATAGCCATGGCCCACCTTACCAGTTCTGGTTTTAATATGGGCCGGGTGGCATTGGCCCCCGAAACAGGATGAACATAAACTTCTACCTCCTCCATTCTGCATTCCCTCTGAGGGTCTACTAAAGGAGCCGAACCTGCTGCCAAGCTCCAGAAATGAATGCTGCCAGGAGCATCTACAGGCACTTTTGTCAACCTACCCCTTATCTTAAACAGCTGCTCTGAGAAAAGACCGGGTTCGGCGCTAGCAAACTCAATCATCCGAGGGAGCAGTGTGTCTGACTGCAAAGTTCTCGGGGCCAGCTCGGGGAAAATGCTGCAAACCCAAGCATTAAAGAAATGAAATGGACCTACAGTCCGTAAGGAACGGGGAACCCGATGTCTATGCAAATCTCCCAACGATTTGTAAACTAAACACAAAGCCATCGGGCACAGAGACAGTCTCATCCCCCAGGCCATCTAACAGGCTAGATATATAGCCTCCGGTCTGATAGTCGTCTCGTCCCCTTGGGGGAGAGCGAAAGTGCACAGCCAGAAGGTCAGATAAGCTGCACAATGAGTAATGGGGTCAACCCCTGCTGGGTTCGGGCCGTCTACACCTGCTCGGCGCAGTGAAGCCGACAATGCTGATTTGTAACGAGGGGCCCTGATCTGCTTACTGGGAGTCGGTCCCACGGAAGGGAAGTCTGTATACTTCAAGGGACCCCGAAGAAGTACTGTATCCACTGTCCTACACGGACTCTCAATCTGCTGCTCTTTTCCCGGGGTTGATATCCTTTGGAAGATCCCCTGCTGTAGGCCAGACAGATGGTGCGATAAGTCTTCATCAAGTACCGGTATGCATAGCCAAAAGAATATCAGCTCTCTCCATCAGAGGCATCCTTTACAGAGTCGTCTAGACAGACCTCCTCGTATGGCTCCCCATCTATAGGCAGGCCTGCAAGCTGCGCAAGACTCCAAAGATCGAGAGAAGTCTCGCCTTCTGTTGTATAGAACGTATTAAACTGTGGGCAGAACACTTCAAGCATGCCGCAACATAATCCCCGAGAGATGGGATAGCGGAACCTGGAGGCAAATACACTATGATATACCCCAACTCTAATCAGTAAAGGAGCGTATTCCTTCAAGACAAATTCTATAAACTCCACTGCTCCTACCCTGAAGAGATGGGCGTCTGTCACTTTAGCGTCTCCAAACCAGCCGGCAGCTAGCTGATATTTAAATTGAACGGCCAGACAGTTCAGAATAAATGGCTCGTCCCTATAACCCCACTTCACAGGAGCTAGAAAAAGTCCAAAGTTGGGCTTCTCCCGATGGACGCGACCGGCTGCATGGTCCCACCTTGCCGGGGTAAACTCTGGAGCCCGGGTCAGCATCTTCTTCTCCGGCTCTAATTCAGAAATGCCCAGCACGGCATTCCAGTCCCTCTGCTCACCCGGGAGATATATAGCTCGGGCGCGATAAACAGAACCCTTCATGCTATCTCTGTCAGCAAGTATTACCGCTTCCACAGACCGAGCAAGCAGGAAATCCCTCATTCCGCCTATGGTGAAGGTCCGGATAAATGGCAGCAGATGACGATCCTTCGGCAGGTCCGGACGGTAGTCAGCAGCCCTTCTGAAATCAATACCCTCTATGGAAGAATAGACTCCGGAAGACGGCACTGTGTCAGTCTCGGAATCAGAGGACTCGTCGATAGTGGCGATCTGGTTATAGCCAAAGCTCAAACTATTCACATTTAGCCAGTTGACTGAAGCCCGAGATATGTCCGACTGAGCCGATGAACTCGCTCCCACAGTCATGGAAGCCGTAGCAGAAGATTCGGAAGCCATGTCAGTGACTGCAATCAAGAAAAGATGAAAATAAGCATCGGAAAGATGAATGAGCATGTGATGATTAAATAAAGAATTCCAATTAAATTTCGGCAGCATCTCCTCTTGTCCGGGATCTGCCCAAGAGAAATAGGGAGTCACCCACCAAGAGGGAGTGATCCCGAGCATAAAATGGGACTCAATCCCACATAATGAACCTACCCGAGAATGAATCGGTCAAAAGGGGGGAAGAATGAAGTAAGGCTCTCGGGGGAGCTCACCGCAGCCGCCGAGATGAAGAGAGAGAACGGAGAGGTAAGAAATGAGGTAAAAACCCTCTCGGGGGGGTTAAAAAGAAGAAGAAGGAGAGGCTTCTCGGCGTGAAGAAAAGCGCGCCGAGAACCCCCGTCGGTCGGAAGAAAGGGGCACGCTGAGACGCCCGCGCCGAGAACCCCGCCGAAGATGCCCGCGCCGATAAGGCCGCGCTGAGATGCCCGCACGGACAACAGGCCGCGCCGAGAAGCACCCGTGCCGAGAAGGGTCCTACCTCGCGCCGAGAAGCCCAAGGCAAGGCCAAGAAGGCTCCAAAGTGCTGGCAATAAAATCAGAAGATATGGAGATGAAAAAATATGAAAATGGAAGATACATGTGCATAATATTGCTACAACAACATGATTAAGCCGAAGAACAATGTCAAAGAGAAATGGAGGAAGATACCCTCGAATGATGAAAGGCACCTGTAGACCCCGTGCCGCTTATTCTGCGCTTACGCCACCCGCAGGTGGGGGGCATTTGTTGACACCTTGAAAATGAGTAAGGGAAGAAACAAAATTGAAAGGAAGATCAGACCAATAGTGAAAGATCAATGACGAAGTTCGTCAACCATCTACCCGGCTGAAGCCTTTTCCCGGGCCAAGCTGATGTCCGATGCCATTGTAAGTCAGACGACGGCACTGATGAAATAGCAGTCACCTGGCTGAAGTCTTTTCAGGCTAAAGCTGATGTCCGGTCTTGTCACCGTTCAGGTGACGATACCGATGAGATGATGTCCGATTTTGTCGTCATTCAGATGGCAATGCCGATGAAACCCCAGTCTACCGACTGATGAAAATCTATGAATGATCTTAATAGAAGCTGTGTCACCAGTGGAGGGCCTTCTCGGGTTCTGATACATTTGAAGGACCAATAAAGGCCGAAGTCTATGTGAGGTCTTAAAAGCCCTAAATGGGCCTATAAAAGTGGCACCGGGATCCCCTTGTCGAAGCCCAAAAGCGGCGCCGAGAAGCTTGAGTCCCACGCGCCGGGAGCTCTGCCTACAATTGAGGCGCGCCGGGACGAGCCTGTCGGGAGGACACCAACGAGGGATATAAAATCCCCTAATTCGAAGAAAGAGGGGAGGCAACAGGGAGCCTGAACAGATAGCCACAAACAAAAACAAGGAGAGGAGAGTGGAACCTGCAATCTGATCCGAGATAGGAAGAGGCGGAAGGGAAAAAGAAGAAAGGAGTCTCGAAGCCTGATCGAAGGTGGGCAACGGGGAGGGAGAGGAGTCAATGCTCCACCCTCCCCTCCCCATTTTCTGTAGTTCATTATTTTAATTTTCGATTGCTTCTGTCTCTTCCCCCTTTTGATGTATGCTGTGATATCACAGCCGATTTTACTCTGCTAGGGCAAGGCATAGTCTGCCTATACCTTCTTTTATGTATTGCCCCTGATGTGCGAGTGTAATCGTGATGTTCGAATGAATGAAAACTACAGGCTCCCGTTGAGGCCTGCTGTCTATTTCTCCGAAACCCTATTGCTATCTCCCCATGTTTTCTGTTTCTTCTTAAGACTCAATAGCATGCTATCCCCCTCCCCAGTTCAATCGATCGCCTGTTTCTCGAACGCTCCTCATGCTTGCTTCCGAGCCAGGGACAGACTATCCCTTGGCCTCTGAAGCAAAGCATAGATACATAGCAACCGCCTCTCGGTTTTAGATGTTGCATTCATGCTCATCGGCTTTGCCGAAGTCATCCCCGGGGCCAGAGACAGTCATCTCTTGGCCCCCAGATGATGGAGAGTATACCAGAATCATCCTCACGGATCATCAGGAACGCTGGTGACAGAGATACCCTAAACCGTATTTCCCCCAAATCACTCTCCGCCTCTGGCCTTCCCTTTGAAATCCAAGCCAAAGTCAGTTGTAGTCTGATGAATTAAGCTCTTTGATTTCCCAAGGCCCGTCTATCTTGGCCTGAATCACCAGGAAAATCCCTGAATCCTCAACAGACCCAAGAACAGGGTACCGTAAAGCTCTGTTTCTCATCCTGGCGCCCTCACACCTCTCGGCCCCGCATACAGTAAATCAGATGAACAGCTCTCGGCGCTATCCTTCAGGCGCCGAGAACTGTCCTGGCCTTCTGACCTCCGCACCGGGAACCTTTGCATCTTGGCCACACCGGGAAACCCCCCCTGGCTGCTTTGCCATCGCGCCGGGAAGCCCATCCTCTGGCTTTCTCCCCTGCACGCCGGGAAGTCTACTCCCTGGTTGCTTTGCCATCGCGCCCCGCCGCGCCGAGAATCACCCCTGGCTACTTTGCCGTCGCGTCGGAAAGCTGGACTTCTCCCCTGCGCGTCGGGAACCCCCCCTTGAGCGATTCCTCTTCACGCCGACAACCCCCTTTGGCCATTTGGCCCTTGCGCCGAGAGCCTACTTCCTGGCCTTTTCCCCGTCGCGCCGGGAACCTGCCATGTTGAACCCGCCGAGAACCCTTACCCTCTGGCATCCTTCTGGCGCCGAGAGCCCTAATTGCTTGGCCTCCTTGCCTGCGCCGGGAGTCTAACTTCTTCACCCTCCTGCCTTGGCACCGTAGGACTCCTTTGCTTTCCTACTTGTCTGCGCCGAGAACTCCACTAACGCCAGCTTCCCGGCGCCCCAAATAGTGCCTTGCAAAGAACCCTTCTCGGCGCGGTGGTCTTCGCGCTGGGAACTCATATACCCATTCAAATCCATGCCGAGAGGCTGCCCTGTCACCCAATGAGCCTCCGACGTCTCTATCAAACCCACCTGGGGATGTCCATGAGTCACCAGAACCGTCCTGAGGATAAAATCAAAGGGAGTCAGACTCCCTTATTTTCCACTGATCCGTACCGGGTTTATGAGCAACCCCTTTAGCTAAGGTGAGCTCTGCCACTGCACGAGTGTCACCGGCTCCTATAAGGCAAGAATCGAACATTGCCCCAGGGCATACATGTATAGTGTGGGGGGGGGGTTCGCTCCCTCCTTTTTCTCGGCTTTCATCCCGGCACTCCGTGGGTGATAGCCTATTCTCCCCTGGGCATAATCCAGATTATGGGGAGATGCTGTCGAAATGTCCATAGATGTTTTAACCCCGATAAGTCCCGGGAAGTGCACATCATAGACCTCCCGTCTGGCTCAATTTTTCGGGGAATATGAATACTGCGAGGCCTTTGGCTGGATGAGGAACATGAAAGGGGATATGTCCTCGATGACTGTCCAGGCTCCGCCCCGCCGCTGCGTGGACGGCGTCCTATCTCCACCCGGCACGACCTACACAGGGGGGGTCATGCTGATTTAATAAACTATCGTTCGCTCAATTACCTTCTCAGAATAATAATATCTTCAATATCACGCACTGTTATTTTTCTTTTATTATCGCCCCGAGTGGCCTCCTATTTTGGCATTTAATCAAGGGTTGTCCTTCTTAGGAAGGGCGTAATTAACGTCATAGCCTTTATGGTATGGCAGACTTTTGGTCCCGACTCGGACTTCACAATCGACTGACCAAGTCAAGTCGAGCGCACAATGAAATCATCACACATGTGACTGGCACGCCTAACAAACCAAATAAATAAATAAATAAATAATAATAATAAGGAGATAATAAAAATCCCGCGTCCACAGGAACCTGAGGAGGCTGTTCTGACACTGTTTCCACTTGAACATTCCTCTTCTTCTTCAACGGAGCATGCTTTTCTGATTTATCCTTTCTTTGAATTTCACCAGAAGGACTCTCTAAGTCAGTCTCTTTCAGCCTCAAGTAAGTTTTAGTAAAATCCATGTTGTACACATTAAACTTTGGAATTTCTTTCGAAGGATCATCTTCTAAAGCTATGTTTGCCTTCTTAAAAATAGCAGTTAGGTGAGCTGCATAGAGCAAATGTCTTCTAGACTCTTTGCAAGTTCTCATAATCTGAATAATTGTTTCAGGCAAGCAAACTCTGATTCTCTTCAGCAGACAGTATAAAACAAATCTCTGAGTGTTGGTCAGTCTTCCTCTCCCTCCAACTTGTGGAGTGATCATAGCAGTGAGAATGTGATGCAGCAATCTCTTGAGAGGAGAGAAATTGTTTGCATTAAACTGACCCAATTTTAACTGATTTTTGTCTTAGGGATTCTTAGGCTCATCTGTGATGAGAGAATATACATCATGAGAATCACATGCAAACTTTCTTTCAGTTTCTCCTTCTTCTGGTATTCTAAATACTGTATGTAGGAGATGCTTAGAGACTTCAATCCTAGACCCGTTGACTTTAGAAACCAGTTTTGCCTGATCCAAATCATACTTCAGATTCTGATAGAACTCAGCTACGAGTCTCGGATAGTATACTCTGTGCTTACTCAAAAATTTTATCCATTTCTGAACTTTAAACATTTCAATCAACTCAGGAAATTTCTTAATCATTTTTTGATCATGAAAATCTACGTACCGTGGGAAGACTATCTTTCCAGCTTCCAGTGTTATTTCTACCTGTCTTGATGCTTCAGCTGAGATATCTTCTTCTTCGAGTACCTTTCTTTTGCCTCGACCCTGTGCTGTCTTTAGCTTCTTTACTTTTGGTAGTGGCACAACAGCCTTTACTGACTCACGATCTTCTAGTGACTGTACCTCTGTTTCCTTTCTCTTCCCCTTGTCAGATTTCTTCTGAACCAATTCAGATGTTACTCCTTCTGCATGTAACTCCTTTGATCTCCGCTTGTAGCATTTGGTCACATCGGTCTCCAAGGCTTGAGGAGATGAGGGTTGCCACTCTTCCGTGACCTTATTCTTCCCCTCACTCGTGGCGGACGGAGAGGACATGATGGAGGCAATAAGAAGAGAAGGACGAGACGTAGAGAAGGAATGGACGAGATGAGAAGAGGGAAGGCTGGAGAGGCGGGCTTGCTAGTAGAACTCGAGAGAGGAGAACAAGAGAGCAGGAGGTCGCTTCGACTTCAAAAGAAAAGGTATGATGGATAAGACAAGTAGGGTTACGTAAATACAAGAGACACTGTCAACTTTACCAATATTCAACAATTAATACCCAAACTACCCCTTACTTAAAATAAAATGCCTTTCTATGAAGAAATGTGATTTCCGGCATATGAGATTATATCTTAAAGCGCTATTCTCCACAAGTTATCCCTGATAATCAATGGAAATGAGATAGCTTAATCAAGGAAATAACCCAGTCAAGGAGATCATTAATCTTACTAGCTCCCTTTTATTAGCCAATTATTGATTGAAAAACCCAAAATTTTATATTGACATTAAACCAGTCTAAATTTTTCTGAAGAGACCATAGGGTCAACCATGTTTTAACTGATCTTTTGCAAAAAGAGATTTTTGTTGAACATTTCAGTATAACTGCCCTCCTTTTTTTTTACTCAAAGAAACATGTTGATCAAACACCAAAGTCCCTGGTTACTCAGAGTAGTTTACGCTTATGTTTCATATTATTTTTGTTGAACAGAGATAGCATTCATTATCATGACTTGACCTCTGAATTTCTTTGAGACAGATGATCAGTTTCTCAAATAATATGCCATTGCTCTGCCACACTCAAATTTTTATTTAATGGCGTATTCCCAGGTCTTTTGTCAGAATTTTCTTTAGACATTACTTAAGAACCATATAAAACTTAGATTTTCTATCAGATTGGTTTATTACTAAGGACTTTCAGATTTTTAATGTCCTACTGAGCAATTTCCAATTTGGACTATTTTAAGACCATTGAGGTAACTTTCAGGGTTAATTGAGAGATTTTAGGATAAGATTTAATGTTCATACACTAAAAATTACACCTCAGTTAAGATCAGCAATTTGTTCTTAGTTCAGAGTGATATTAGTAGTTAATTATTGAAAATAAGTAAAGGTGATAGTATTTAGATATTACTCCCCCTGATTAGCACATTCTATGAATTTCTTTGAAGACAGATGAGAGTAAGGAAAGGAGACAAAGAGCAAAAAGATGTAGGTGAAGACCATTCATGAGCAGGGTAAAGACTGGAGGCTAGATAGCACAAATCCAAGAACATAACCTGAATGACCATCATCATATGACAACCCATCTCTATAAACCAGCAAAATTCAGTCTTCTGGGAGATCAGTGTGTCCAAAAGCCCAAAATCCCACCATTTGACCTCTCATCTTAGATCAGCCTCAAGCTGACTCCAAGGTCAATATCACAACAGCAGAACCTTGCAATACATCAGACACAGAAAGCTAACTGTCCAGGTAGCAATAAATCACTGACCAAAACATGTATTCGATCTCTGATTAGCACAGCTCCCCCTCAACATGTGTAGAGATGTCAAACAACCACTATCTGATTTTCTTAAAGTACACAGATATGTATCAACATTATATGCATTCTGCCGAAACATGCACATACCGGATTAAAACCCAAGCCTTCTTTCTGTCAAACAACCACTTTTTACAAAAACAGTGAAGTTCTTTTTTATGTCAATCTTCTTATTAGCCGGATTAAAATCCAAGCCTTCTTTCTGGAAATTCACATTTGACCCAAACAGTTTATTCAAGTTATCTTTTCCCTTAACAAACTTTGAAAGAGAATTTTTTAGATCTTCAATTTCAGCTTGCAAAGTGGCAGCATCATTTTCACAGGAGATAACTTGTTGATGCAGACAGTCATTGAGATTTTTCAAAGATTCATTTTCTTGTTGTAGCTTTATTTCATTGTTTGTTTCCTTTTTCTCCAAAATAGATTTTTTTTTCAATTGTCAGCCATCTTTCAGATAAGACTGTATTAAGAACCATCAGCTTTTTATTCTGTTCCTTCAAATTACTATTTTCTTCAATCAATTTGTCTTGATATTCATCAGTTTCTTTTTTCTATTTAACCAATGACTCATTTTCTTCTTTCAAGGATCTAATTAGATTCTTCTGCATATTGTCATCCAAGTCAAGGTCTTCAATTAGTTCCTTTAAGAATGCACATTCATTACATGAATTTTTATTCTAGCAAATTTGTTTCTTAAACTATCATTTTCAGATTTCAAATTTTCCTTTTCAGCTCTTAAGCGAGTAACTTCATGAATCATTTCTTTTCTCAACTTGTTCTTTTCTGATTTGACTCTATCATATTTATTCAGTAAATGCTCATTCATGGAGACTAAATCATCATAGCTAAAATTCTCAGCTTCAGAATTTACTTGGGAGGATGAGTCCTCGGACTGATCTCTGACCATCAGGCACATTTCCTCATCTCCAATAGATCTTCCCAACATTCTGTTGATCATAGCCGCTGCACTCCTGCATTCATTGACATATGGAGCATAGTTAGAGTCTATTGCCCTTTTGGTTAGATCTAGGGCCTTTTTATTTTCATCAAATTCCTGTCTATCTGAAGATTTCCATTGGGATTTATCCTCTGGAACTTCATACAGACTAAGAGCTATAGGAATCCAAAGGTCTGAATCCATATGCATCACATAGTCTCTAAAGGAGCCATACCAGCCATAAAAATTCAAACTGGTGTATACTGGAATTTCAGCCTTGAATTCACTACAAATCAGATCAGGAGCAATGCTAAGAGTCGGATCAAACCAGATCGCACCTAAACCAAATCAAGGAACAGATCTGCATGTCGTTGGACCCTCTGTGCAGAAAACCCGCTCTGATACCAATTGATGGGTGCAAAAATAGGAAGAAACGTAGATCTATATGGGGGTTGAATGGATCTTCTTTAAACATTTTGCCCAATTTAAGGTTGAATAGAATTATGATGGCTTATTCAGTGGACACTATCTCAAACACTAGAGGTGCACGCCTAATCAACTATTTGAAGACATACAGACGGAAGCTATATAGGCGATTAGGAACAATCTCAGACGAGAAAGCATTCAACCACACTGCACAAGATATTTTAGGTGGTTCGGTCAGTTGACCTACATCCACCCCATACTCCAACCAGAGTATGGCTTCCTACTGACTCACAGCTTGAAAGACCGTTGGGCCTCACAGCTTGCCTACAACCGCTGAGCAACATAGCTTGCTGTCCAGAGGACCCAATCCTCTACAACGCTGACAAACAGCTTGACCCGCTGGGCTTTACAGCTTAGCCGACCAGATGAAACCTCCTCTGCAACCGCTGACGAATAGCTTGAACGAGTGTCAAAGAAGAAAGAACAAAAAGAAGAAAACACTGTAACAGGGGGCTGTCAATAAATCCAAACTAAAATGCTCACGCAGGAGCCAAGTGTCTCGGATCTGATCCAGAGAACACTACAGAAAACCTGATCTTCATTGTGCTGCTCTTGCTTCCCTTCAAACTATCTCTCTCTCTCTTTCTGTCTCTGTTCTTTTCAGGTGCTCAAACTCCTTTTTCTCTCTAATTCTTCTTCTATATCGTGCTCTCTCTCTCTTCTTCTCTTCTCTTTCCTTTTTCATGAGCATCAGATGAAGGGCGTGTGCTTTCCACGATTCCCGCCCAAATGCCTTGGCCCACGTGGCAGCATCCTAGCTCAATGCTTTCGACGTGTCTCGATCTTGGCACCTCCTCCACTCTTGGATCACATGCCACTTTTAGAAGTTACAATCACTTGGCCTCAGTTCTCTGGAGAGAGAATCTCTGTTAGGAGAACAGTAGTCATTAGGTCAAACATCTTATAGGCAGAGTTATGCATGCACAGACTCGTATATGAATAAGTCAACATGCACTGACTTGATACATATATTGGGCAAGTCACACACACAGACCATCGGTGTACATAATGAGGTATGCACAGACTACGTGTGGGTGCATCCTGCAAGAGTGCACTATGTGCCAAACCCCAAGATGCAAAGACCTTTCGATATGTACAAATGAAAACGTGCACTAACTTCAGTAATGAAATGCACCGATGTTGGAATGCAGACCAAGCAAAAGCTTGCACTGATCTACTATGTATGCCGACCTAGATATGCCTTAGGCCAAAGATTGCACCGACTATTGAATGCACTGACATAGGTAAATGCATAAACAGGAACTGCACCGAGGATGGATATGCAAGGCACGCAATGCACCGACTTGTGCTCGGAGCAAAAGCTGCATCGACTCAAGCTAACACCAAATTTGTATTGACGCTAACGAAGCTAATACCAACTTTTGCCATCCTTCTATGAACTAAGTATGCACGGACCAACCATTGCACCGACCAGAGCTATAGGGAATAGCACGGACTTTGATGCGAGACAGACACGCGACTCCACTCCAATTGGATATGCGATCCTTGGACTCTAAGTAAGCTCGCGATCGCCCCTAACGAGGGAAGCGTACGGACGTGCACGGTTGAGAAACCGACAGTGAGCTAGGGTGGTCGGCTCTCTCTCGTGCCCGGATCGGGTCACGGGACGGTCTCGCTCTCTCTCGCAGCAGTGATGAATAACAATATATGGTGAGCTAATTACCCAATCATGCTCTCTAGCAGCGGCATAAACAAGTATATACGAATAAAGTAATGTCGAGTATGGAGCGAACACGATACCTCCACGCGCTGGGCATGGGGAAGACGGTCCCGGCCGATCACGTACTCCGGAGCAATAAATTACATAAGTTACAGCAATGACTTTACGGCCCACTTCACGCAGGGAGGTAAAGGGCTACACAGTGGGACCCGGGAGTAGCAGGCTCAGGTTGACGAGTAGCTTCTTGTGTAGCTTCGGCGGCACGCATACTCACGAATGTGGGGCCCACGTGCTGGTCAGTGGGGCTGAGTGGGACTGGGGTGGCGCCAGTATGATGGGGACGCCTGGAGGGGCGCTCCCTGGGACGGTGGCACACTGGTTCACCTTGTGGAAGGCGAGTCGGCCGGCCGGGCGGTCGGTTCGGCTTGCTATCCACGGGCTGGAGTTTCTATTCTATAGCGCGCGACTCGGCGAGAACGGCTACTGCAATCAGGACCGATGTCAGATCGACACGAAACTGGCACCGTTGGAAAGCTGACTTAAAGTACTTAGATATATGGCCAGAGAGGAAAATTTGACTATCCCGGATCTGGCCTTAGTCCAATTTAGAAGTTGTTGGTTGCCAGAACCAGATCTAACAGGACAGATCTGAGTTTTCCTGAGAACATGAGTTGACCGAAGGAAGAACTTTGGATCTAGAAGTTGACGCCTTGATGAAAGTTGTGGAGAATGAAGTAAGGAAGATGGAGATATTTTTTTTTAGAATTTCGTGTGGAGGTTTAATAGGGGAAATAGAATTTATGGCACTGGTGGGTCGGATCTGGACAGCAGAGACAGAACTGATTTTTGGATCTGACAGTGATTTTTTTAAAATAGGTAGAGGACTCCAAAAATTCCACGAAAATTCGTGGATGATGGGGGTGGTGGACAGAATCCTCAATAAAATTGGTGACCCAAGAAAATAAGGGGAAGGGGGTCGAAACGTGGAAATACAGAGCTGCTGTTACACAGATCTGAACAGAGACAGATCTGGTGGATCTAGACGCTAAAAAGGAAAAGAAAATTGAATGAAGCTCTGATTTCGAGGGAAATTTACTGAAAGTGGGGGTTCACGTGGGGAACCTACCCTGAAAATTTCCGCTCCAAAAAATGTGAGAGTTGGGAGCTGAAATTCTTGGAGTGAGCCTCTGTCTAGCAGAATAGCAGTTTGGACAGCACCTCGGAAGTTGCTTCGCTGTGGCTCGATGGCGGCACGAACGGCGGCGGTGGCGACAGAGATAGAATCCAGAGGGGGAGGGGATGAGATAGAAGGGTTCTATACCCTGGTGATTGGAGGAGGAAGAGGGAAAACCAGAGGGAGAGGGAGGGGGCGCAAGTTTGCTCTTTGCATTACACAATTTTTTCTTCTCATTAATTCACAAAAAATGGAATTTACATAGGATATATAGTTCCACCTTAATGACCCAAATGACCCCAGATCTAGGGCTAGAGGAGGGGCAGTCCTGGGATTGGAAATATTATCCCCACATGGTCAAAAAAACACACAAAAAAATCAATATATGATGGAGTTCGCCCCCTCCTTTAAGAGACCAATTTGAAGTTGGTCTATTTATTTAATTCTTGGTCCAAGTCCATATTTGGACCATGGGCCCTGGAGTCCATGTGGACCAATAAGAGGGAGGGAGGGGTCCCTGCTGGGCCTAGTGCCCTTTTGCAAAGAAACCCATTGACCTTTTGCAAATAAACCCACTAAGACTTACAATTATGTACCCATATAACACAAGGGTATACATACAAATATACAAGGACATAAATGTAAACAAAATGTGAGCGGTCTTGCTTTGATGTCCCCATCAATTCTCCCCGGGTGGGAAGAACTCGACCCCATCGTGTAAAGGGGGTGACGGCTCGAGTAGCTCCGGCGGATCCGGCACCGTACCAAGTAGCGCGGGTACGCTCCACTCCAAGTGATCGTCACCTGCTCATTTCGTATATACTCGATATGCGCATACTGCTACGGGAAGAGGCTAGTGGTGGAACACTCCGGGATAGGGTCACTCTCAAGGGGAGGAGGCGGCTTGAAGACTCTCTAGGAATCACCGCTGGGTCCCTGTAGGTGACTAGATCCGGGGCATATATGTAGAACTGATCCCGTACTCCTCTAGCAAGTCCACTCGCCTCTCACTCATAAGGGACTTATATCTACGAGATTTCACAAGACGCATGCAGGCTCCTAACAAACCATAAACCACACAAAACAAACCACACAAAGAAGAAACAAACTGACTCATGCATGACCCTAGACTTAAGGTGGTGACATCAACCCCACTAGGTGGTCATCATCCGAGTGCCGCATCCTGAGTGTCGGTAGGTTCCTCCAGGCCTTCTTCATAGTACTCATCAGCTAGTTCCGGCTCGGCCTCGTAGCTGATAGATACAAGCCCAGAAGGTGATGCTTCTCCTACCCCTAGGGCTAGAGTGGTACGAGTGGGACATTGGTTGGCAAAGTGGCCAAACCCATGACAGTGGAAAAATTGTAGCCGTGACCTATTGGCCTCTCCGATAGGAGGGCCCTTACCCTTATCCTCCCTACGGGTAAGGGGTGTGGGCAACAGGGGTGGAGGTGTAGGTGCCGTGGGCAACAAGGGTGGGGGTGCCGGGGCTAGAGGATGGGCAATGGGTGCCGGGGGGAAGGAAACGGGTGCCGGTGGTTGGGATGAAGGTAGATCCCGGGGTGGGGGAGGGCGAGGCCTTGGAGCGAAATGCTCCTGATGGGCGGGCTCCTGAGATCGAGCCATGGGGGCCCGTAGATGTGGGCCTAGAGAGTGACGGGGCTCGGTACTACGAAGAGGGGTGGGACCCGGCAGATGGCTAGACTAGAACTCTCCCTCAAATTGCTCCAACTCGAGAGCAACCTGATATGCCTCTTCCAACATTTTGGTATTGCGGCGGAAAAGCTCATACTGGTAGTGTGACTGCAAACCACGTCGAAAGCGGGAAACGAGCATGGTGCTCTCCTCCGTGACTCCACATCGTAGAAAGTACTCATCAAATTCAGCGATGTACTCGGAGACGGACCGGTCTCCCTGGCTGAGACTCTGCCACCTATCGATGAGTCACTGGCGGTATGTGGTAGGGAGGTACTTTTGCCGAAGCATGAACTTCATTTCACCCCATGTCTCAATTTGGGGCTCTAGCCGCTAAAATAACAGTCTCTCTACATTCTTCCAATATGTTTGCGCCTGTCCCATTAGCTTCATGGTAGCGAATCAGACTCTTCGACGCTCCGACATATCGTACCAGTCAAAGTATCGATCCATGCCGGACTCCCAATCTAGATAGACTTTCGGATCCAAAGACCCGTAAAAAATTGGAGGGTCCGCTCGCACGGTCTTAAGGACCCTATCATCCTCCTCATCCCTCTGTGGCTGGAGGCCACGACGGCATTGACCATACCCCTCATAGGCGTTATCGGACCCATAGTCCACAAGACCAAGGTCATGGAGCGGTAGTTTGGGGGCCCGAGGAGGGGCTGGTGGAGGATCCTGTACTGGCTGAGGAGCATGTGCGGGCGGGTCTTGGGCCACAAGGGCGGGCTGGGCCTAGGCTATGGGAATGGCTTGGCCTTGGGCAGCCACTGGAGCGAGTGTGGGTGGGCCCGGGGCCACTCTAGGAGGGTCTTCGTGTGACATCCTATCCAATCGTCCGACTAGACCTTGGACAGATCTGTCGGATGACTCTATCCGTTCCTCCATGGCGTTAAACCGGCCATCAATACGGTCCGCAAAGCCCTTAAAGGTTGCCTCAGATTGGTCCATTCGGGCTACGAGGGCCATGATCACCTCGTGCAAAGAGTGAAGGTCTCCCGAGATGGTATCCCGTGGGTTGGCCATAGGTGTAGGGCGATGGTATTGGGTACCTCGCCAAGTGGGCATGCAACGACACAAGGACTAGGAGACACGGACTAATGCAAAGATGATGCACCTAGACTTAGCCAATATCCGGTACGTGGCGGAGGTTTGACCCAAGGGACTCCTCGACGCGAGTGTGCGGCCTTCCCGATAGGCGTAACCTAACGTTCGGGCGACACCTTTTGATATACCGGGTTATTGGGATGAAAATGTGACCCAAAACACTTTTTTTTGTTTTAAAACAATGATGATTCTAGAATCGACTTTGACTCCTAGACTTAAATGAATGCAAATAAGACACCTATACTTAGACACTTTTTTTTTGCATTTGTTAAGCAATGACTAATGACTACCCTAGACTCAATTGGCGCTCTGATACCAATTTGATGCGGGACGGACGGGCGACTCGACTCCAATTGGATATGCGATCCTTGGACTATAAGCAAGCTCGCGATCGCCCCTAACGATGGAAGGGTACGGACATGCACGGTTGAGAAACCAGCAGTGAGCTAGGGTGGTCGGCTCTCTCTCGTGCCCGGATCGGGTCATGGGACGGTCTCGCTCTCTCTCGCAGCAGTGATGAATAACAATATATGGCGAGCTAATTACCCTATCATGCTCTCTAGCAGTGGCATAAACAAGTATATACGAATAAAGCAATGCCGAGTAAGGAGTGAACACGATACCTCCACGCGTCGGGCGTGGGGAAGACGGTCCCGGTCGATCTCGTACTCCCGGAACAATAAATTACATAAGTTACAGAAATGACTTTACGGTCCACTCCATGCAGGGAGGTAAAGCGCTACACGGTGGGACCCGAGAGTAGCGGGTTCGGGTTGACGGGCAGCTTCTTACGTAGATTTGGTGGCACGTGTACTCATGAACGTGGGGCCCACGTACTGGCCAGCGTGGCCGAGTGGGACCGGGGTGGCGCCACTGTGGTGGGGACGCCTGGAGGGGCGCTGGTTCTCCTTGTGGAAGGCGAGTCGGCCGGCCGGGCGGTTGGTTTGGCTTGCTATCCACGGGCTGGAGTTTTTGTTCTACAGCGCACGACCCGGTGAGAACGGCTGCTGCAATCAGCCCCGAGGTCGGATCGACACGAAACAGGCGCCGTTGGAAAGCTGACTTGAAGTACTTCAATCTATGGCCAGAGAGGAAAATTTGACTATCCCGGATCTGGCCTTAGTCCAATTTAGAAGTTGTTGGTTGCCAGAACCAGATCTAACAGGACAGATCTGAGTTTTCCTGAGAACATGAGTTGACCGAAGGAAGAACTTTGGATCTAGAAGTTGACGCCTTGATGAAAGTTGTGGAGAATGAAGTAAGGAAGATGGAGATATTTTTTTTAGAATTTCGTGTGGAGGTTTATGAGGGGAAACAGAATTTATGGCACTGGTGGGTCGGATCTGGACAGCAGAGATAGAACTGATTTTTGGATCTGACAATGATTTTTTTAAAATAGGTAGAGGACTCCAAAAATTCCACGAAAATTCGTGGATGATGGGGGTGGTGGGCAGAATCCTCAATAAAATTGGTGACCCAAGAAAATAAGGGGAAGGGGGTCGAAACGTGGAAATACAGAGCTGCTGTTACACAGATCTGAACAGAGAGATCTGGTGGATCTAGAAGCTAAAAAGGAAAAGAAAATTGAATGAAGCTCTGATTTCGAGGGAAATTTACTGAAAGTGGGGGTTCACGTGGGGAACCTACCCTGAAAATTTCAGCTCGAAAAAATGTGAGAGTTGGGAGTTGAAATTCTTGGAGTGAGCCTCTGTCTAGCAGAATAGCAGTTTGGACAGCACCTCAGAAGTTGCTTCGCTGTGGCTCGATGGCGGCACGAACGGCGGCGGTGGCGGCAGAGATAGAATCCAGAGGGGGAGGGGATGAGATAGAAGGGTTCTATACCCTGGTGATTGGAGGAGGAAGAGGGAAAACCAGAGGGAGAGGGAGGGGGCGCAAGTTTGCTCTTTGCATTACATAATTTTTTCTTCTCATTAATTCACAAAAAATGGAATTTACATAGGATATATAGTTCCACCTTAATGACCCAAATGACCCCAGATCTAGGGCTAGAGGAGGGGCAGTCATGGGATTGGAAATATTATCCCCACATGGTCAAAAAAACACACAAAAAAATCAATATATGATGGAGTTCGCCCCCACCTTTAAGAGACCAATTTGAAGTTGGTCTCTTTATTTAATTCTTGGCCCAAGTCCATATTTGGACCATGGGCCCTGGAGTCCATGTGGACCAATAAGAGGGAGGGAGGGGTCCCTGCTGGGCCTAGTGCCCTTTTGCAAAGAAACCCATTGACCTTTTGCAAATAAACCCACTAAGACTTACAATTATGTACCCATATAACACAAGGGTATACATACAAATATACAAGGACGTAAATGTAAACAAAATGTGAGCGGTCTTGCTTTGATGTCCCCATCAATTCTCCCCGGGTGGGAAGAACTCGACCCCATCGTGTAAAGGGGGTGACGGCTCGAGTAGCTCCGGCGGATCCGGCACCGTACCAAGTAGCGCGGGTACGCTCCACTCCAAGTGATCGTCACCTGCTCATTTCGTATATACTCGATATGCGCATACTGCTACGGGAAGAGGCTAGTCGTGGAACACTCGGGGGTAGGGTCACTCTCAAGGGGAGGAGGCGGCTTGAAGACTCTCTAGGAATCACCGCTGGGTCCCTGTAGGTGACTATATTCGGGGCATAGATGTAGAACTGATCCCGTACTCCTCTAGAAAGTCCACTCGCCTCTCACTCATAAGGGACTTATATCTACGAGATTTCACAAGACTCATGCAGACTCCTAACAAACCACAAACCACACAGACAAACCACACAAAACAAACCACACAAAGAAGAAACAAACTGACTCATGCATGACCCTAGACTTAAGGTGGTGACATCAACCCCACTAGGTGGTCATCATCCGAGTGCCGCATCCTGAGTGTCGGTAGGTTCCTCCAGGCCTTCTTCATAGTACTCATCAGCTAGTTTCGGCTCGGCCTCGTAGCTGATAGATACAAGCCCAGAAGGTGATGCTTCTCCTACCCCTAGGGCTAGAGTGGTACGAGTGGGACATTGGTTGGCAAAGTGGCCAAACCCATGACAGTGGAAAAACTGTAGCCGTGACCTATTGGCCTCTCCGATAAGAGGGCCCTTACCCTTATCCTCCCTACGGGTAGGGGGTGTGGGCAACAGGGGTGGAGGTGTAGGTGCCGTGGGCAACAAGGGTGGGGGTGCCGGGGCCAGAGGATGGGCAATGGGTGCCGGGGGGCAGGAAACGGGTGCCGGTGGTTGGGATGAAGGTAGATCCCGGGGTGGGGGAGGGCGAGGCCTTGGAGCGAAATGCTCCTGACGGGCGGGCTCCTGAGATCGAGCCATGGGGGCCCGTAGATGTGGGCCAAGAGAGTGACGGGGCTCGGTACTACGAAGAGGGGTGGGACCCGGCAGATGGCTAGACTAGAACTCTCCCTCAAATTGCTCCAACTCGAGAGCAACCTGATATGCCTCTTCCAACATTTTGGTATTACGGCGGAAAAGCTCATACTGGTAGTGTGACTGCAAACCACGTCGAAAGCGGGAAACGAGCATGGTGCTCTCCTCCGTGACTCCACATCACAGAAAGTACTCATCAAATTCAGCAATGTACTCGGAGACGGACCGGTCTCCCTGGCTGAGACTCTGCCACCTATCGATGAGTCGCTGGCGGTATGTGGTTGGGAGGTACTTTTGTCGAAGCTTGAACTTCATTTCACCCCATGTCTCAATCTGGGGCTCTAGCCGCTAAAATAACAGTCTCTCTACATTCTTCCAATATGTTTGCGCCTGTCCCATTAGCTTCATGGTAGCGAATCAGACTCTTCGACGCTCCGACATATCGTACCAGTCGAAGTATCGATCCATGCCGGACTCCCAATCTAGATAGACTTTCGGATCCAAAGACCCGTAAAAAATTGGAGGGTCCGCTCGCACGGTCTTAAGGACCCTATCATCCTCCTCATCCCTCTGTGACTGGAGGCCACGACGGCATTGACCATACCCCTCATAGGCGTTATCGGACCCATAGTCCTCAAGACCAAGGTCATGGAGCGGTAGTTTGGGGGCCCGAGGAGGGGCTGGTGGAGGATCCTGTACTGGCTGAGGAGCATGTGCGGGCAGGTCTTGGGCCACAAGGGCGGGCTGGGCCTGGGCTATGGGAATGGCTTGGCCTTGGGCAGCCACTGGAGCGAGTGTGGGTGGGCCCGGGGCCACTCTAGGAGGGTCTTCGTGTGACATCCTATCCAATCGTCCGACTAGACCTTGGACAGATCTGTCGGATGACTCTATCCGCTCCTCCATGGCGTTAAACCGGCCATCAATACGGTCTGCAAAGCCCTTAAAGGTTGCCTCAGATTGGTCCATTCGGGCTACGAGGGCCATGATCACCTCGTGCAAGGAGTGAAGGTCTCCCGAGATGGTATCCCGTGGGTTGGCCATAGGTGTAGGGCGATGGTATTGGGTACCTCGCCAAGTGGGCATGCAACGACACAAGGACTAGGAGACACGGACTAATGCAAAGATGATGCGCCTAGACTTAGCCAATATCCGGTACGTGGCGGAGGTTTGACCCGAGGGACTCCTCGACGCGAGTGTTCGGCCTTCCCGATAGGCGTAACCTAACGTTCGGGCGAGGACCCAAAACACTTTTTTTTGTTTTAAAACAATGATGATTCTAGAATCGACTTAGACTCCTAGACTTAAATGAATGCAAATAAGACACCTATACTTAGACACTTTTTTTTTGCATTTGTTAAGCAATGACTAATGACTACCCTAGACTCAATTGGCGATCTGATACCAATTTGATGCGGGACGGACGGGCGACTCGACTCCAATTGGATATGCGATCCTTGGACTCTAGGCAAGCTCGCGATCGCCCCTAACGATGGAAGGGTACGGACGTGCACGGTTGAGAAACCAGCAGTGAGCTAGGGTGGTCGGCTCTCTCTCGTGCCCGGATCGGGTCATGGGACGGTCTCGCTCTCTCTCGCAGCAGTGATGAATAATAATATATGGCGAGCTAATTACCCTATCATGCTCTCTAGCAGTGGCATAAACAAGTATATACGAATAAAGCAATGCCGAGTAAGGAGCGAACACGATACCTCCACGCGTCGGGCGTGGGGAAGACGGTCCCGGTCGATCTCGTACTCCTGGAACAATAAATTACATAAGTTACAGAAATGACTTTACGGTCCACTCCATGCAGGGAGGTAAAGGGCTACACGGTGGGACCCGAGAGTAGCGGGTTCGGGTTGACGGGCAGCTTCTTACGTAGCTTTGGTGGCACGTGTACTCATGAACGTGGGGCCCACGTACTGGTCAGCATGGCCGAGTGGGACCGGGGTGGCGCCACTGTGGTGGGGACGCCTGGAATGGCGCTGGTTCTCCTTGTGGAAGGCGAGTCGGCCGGCCGGGCGGTTGGTTTGGCTTGCTATCCACGGGCTGGAGTTTTTGTTCTACAGCGCACGACCCGACGAGAACGGCTGCTGCAATCAGCCCCGAGGTCGGATCGACACGAAACAGGCGCCGTTGGAAAGCTGACTTGAAGTACTTCAATCTATGGCCAGAGAGGAAAATTTGACTATCCCGGATCTGGCCTTAGTCCAATTTAGAAGTTGTTGGTTGCCAGAACCAGATCTAACAGGACAGATCTGAGTTTTCCTGAGAACATGAGTTGACCGAAGGAAGAACTTTGGATCTAGAAGTTGACGCCTTGATGAAAGTTGTGGAGAATGAAGTAAGGAAGATGGAGATATTTTTTTTTAGAATTTCTTATGGAGGTGTAATGGGGGAAACAGAATTTATGGCACTGGTGGGTCGGATCTGGACAGCAAAGACAGAACTGATTTTTGGATCTGACAGTGATTTTTTTAAAATAGGTAGAGGACTCCAGAAATTCCATGAAAATTCGTGGATGATAGAGGTGGTGTACAGAATCCCCAATAAAATTGGTGACCCAAGCAAATAAGGGGAAGGGGGTCGAAATGTGGAAACATAGAGCTGCTGTTACACAGATCTGAACAGAGACAGATATGGTGGATCCAGAAGCTAAAAAGGAAAAGAAAATTGAATGAAGCTCTGATTTCGAGGGAAATTTACTGAAAGTGGGGGTTCACGTGGGGAACCTACCCTGAAAATCTCAGCTCCAGAAGATGTGGGAGTTGGGAGCTAAAATTCTTAGACTGAGCCTCTGTCCAGCAGAACAACAGTTTGGACAGCACCTCAGAAGTTGCTTCGCGGTGGCTCGAAGGCGGCACGAACGGCGGCGGCGGTGGCAAAGATAGAATCCAAAGGGAAAGGGGATGATATAGAAGGGTTCTATGCCCTGGAGATTGGAGGAGGAACTCAGAGAAAAACACTTCTCCCTTCTTCTGAGCACTCAGAAGGAACCTGATCCCTAAACAGGGGATCGGAAGAACATTGTAGAAAGGAAAATCACAAATGAAAACACAAAAGGAAATAAAAAAAATATAGCTCCACCGGAGCAAATTAGTTGTGGATTTGATCCACGAACTAAAGAGTACTTCAGATCTTCAATTGGCACCGGCTGCACTCTATTTCCCTCGAGCTCTCTCTTTCTCTTCTTCTTCTTCTTCTCACGAGCTCTCTCTTTTTCTTTTCATTTCTGTAGCTCACGAATTGGCTTTCTTTCTCTCTGATTAGCCCTCTTTCTTTTCCTTCTAAGAACACTCTCACTTCACAACAGATTCAGATGTTTAGCTCTCCCACCCTTATTTCCTTGAACAACATTGAACACTGGTTTATATACAGCTGAACATTTAAATCTTCGACCTGGCATTTTACTTTAATTTGAAGTTTTGTTTGTCCAGAAGTTTTGGAGGGAATGTTCTGACATTTCAGCCTTGTACGGAAGCTGGCAGGTGCCTGGGATCGTGTGCCAATGATTTGCCTTCGAAGCCACATGACCACTTAAGCAACTCACGTGACTTTGCCCATTTTTCAGCCTTATGAGCTATTTGTCAGACTTATTGGGCTATTATACACCCTTACTAGGCTATTTGTCAACCTTAAGTAGCTATTTGTCACACTTATCCATCAATGCATGTCGCCTTTGCTTGCGACATATTTGTCACCCTTAGCAGGGTATTTGACACCCTTACTCACCTATTTGTCAAGGTTAACGAGCTATTTGTCACCGCTGCTTCACTTCTCTCTCTTATGCCCAGTTCGACTTCCTTATGATCTATTCTTCAACATTATGATATCTTTGTCACCTATAATCTTCATCTGACACTTGATTTCTTTGTTGGTCAGCTTGTTTGATACATTTAACACCTTGATATCTTCATTAACCACCTTGGTCTTTTGGTCTTTTTGCTCATAGTTCTGTTTTTCTTGTTTTGCAGCTTCTACTTGAAATGGAGTCGACTCCAGAGCCTTTTGGAGTCGACTCTCCATCTTGTGTTTTCATGTCTTCAGCACTGCCATCTATTTTTCACCGCTACTTAGCTATTTGTCACCCTTATGCGTCTATTTGTTACCCGTAAGTGTAGATTCTAATTAAAAATCCACTAAGAAAATATAGACATAAAAGAATTAAGCATGCACGTGGTGCTAATAAGGAGGGTGATCGCCAGAGGGGTTACCTCAAAATATCGAAGGAGTGATCGCATGTACCTTGTATTGAGCTGGTGAGATTGGGGGTTCTTCCTTCCTCCTATCGGCTGGCTGACGAAGGGGGTTTATAGTTTGATTACCCTTGCAAGAAACACACAAAATGAACAAAGATATGGATTAGCCAAAGAGTGTAGTATTAATGCTCTAGAAGTATAGAAATCAATCAAATTGGGCATGAACACACACCTTGTGTGTTTTAGTTTTAAAACCCCTAAGAGGAGTAACAAGGGATGGGATTATGGATGAGTATGCTAATGCAACGTAAACTAGTGTAATATGATCCTCTCTAGCAAAGCAACTAGAGAATGATATGTAATGATATGATAATAGCAAAATAAAATGAATAAGAGAGAGGGGTCACCCTTCTGCTGTATGGCAGCAGTAAAGGTTGGAGGACAAGAGCTTCAGCTGCTACGGGAGGAAGGAAGCACTCCGGAAGGAGAAATCTCCACCGCCGTGGAAGAAGAACGTTCGTGGAAGAAGTAGGCCGGAGGAAGAGCTTGGGAGGAAACAACCTGCAAACAATGAAACGCTCCTCTCTGTTAGCTCTCTCTATGTGTAGTTGTTAGCTCTATTCTGCGATGTCCTCTACTACACTCTTCTTCTGTGCTCTTTCTCGCACGTGAGAGATTCAAGGGGGTATTTATTTGGCCTAAAATCCTTGCCTTAATAGGATTAAAATAAGGCAAAGAATCCTCAATAATGAACCCTCTTCCCAATCTAACACAAGGTGCAAAATGGGGAAAGGATTACTACTAGAAAGAAGTAGGCGAAAGGGAGACGGAAGTGAAAATGACGACCTAGCTAAGGGCGTCAATTGAAATGATGACATTTACACAGTCGTCAATTCCTGAATTTAATTATAGAAATAAAGGACTTTCCTTATTTAAAATTATCAAATGACGCCTGTTTGAACGGGTGTTAAATAATCAACGCCCCTCAATAGGACGTCAATTATGTTGAGTTTTATTTTCGTTAGAATTTGTACAATCCAGGAATTGACGACCGTTTGGACAGTCGTTTATTTAAGAAAAATTCCCCTAATTAGGTCGTCAATTAAATGACGCCCTCCCCACAGGCATTAATTTTAATTATTAAAGAAAAAAGCCAAGAAATTACAATTAATATGGAGAAATTAGAAAAACTTCATATTAAGTCAATATTGAAGTGCACTTTGGGGCGTCACATGGTGACATGAGATTTACTCAACGTAGTATCGATTTTGGCGTGTCTACAGCTGCCCCGCCTTGGCGTCTGCTTTGCAAGGGAGTGAAACGAAATGAAGCGAAAGCGTAACGAGCGGAATAAAGTGAGAACGAACTGATAAGTAGATGCCAAGGTGTGATGTGACATGTCTCCGACACTAAACGTTGAAAATCTTTCCAGAATTCTAAATGAAGTAACTTTGGATGATTACAAGAAAGTAATGATTAACTGGATGAAGGGACTAATCTTAAAGAACAAAATGTGTGCGAGGGCACGGAAGGAAAGACACCATTGGAGAGCGATTACCAGCCAATGTGGACGTGCTACAACCAAGGTGGATTTGTAGAAAATAAAATGAATTGAGATAAAGACCCAGCAAATGAATGCTTTTCAAGGAACCAGCCTTAGCGACTTCAAGGAGAATAAAGTACTTGATTTGGAATGGAATATCTCATGTCAACTCCATTAAGAGCGAGTGGCCCTCATCATTGGCGTAATATGAGGATTTTCATCATTAGAGCTCAAAGTCCTACATGATGCATGCTGGGCTAAAAGAAAAAATTAAAACGAACTAAAATAGAAGATAATCAAGGATAATATTGCTAAACCATCCAGATTTGATCAAGAATCCAGATCTCTAAGCTGACTCTAAGTCGAAGCCCGTTTATCCACGCATCAACTCAGAAAGTGGAACCGTCGTCCCAAACCTTAGATGATTCAACGGCCTATCCGTGTGATCAAGACTCGTATGGAATTATCACTATTTTTGATGGAGGGGAACTCAAATTCCAGGTTCATCAGAACCACAAGGTCCTTGATATGCTATAATAGCGTAGATATCATATGCGTACAGGAGAGTACAAAGATGGAACAATGTTACCAGCGGAAGAAATCCAATCGTTTCAAGACCTGCATAACCTGCGCTTTTCTATGATCAAAAATTATTAGCTCAGTAAAGAATCATCAGCTTAATAAAGATCATAAGCTCAATAAGCTCAAAGTATGATCATAAGTGCATGACATAATAAACTTCATCAAGATATAATAGCACTTAAGTTCATCAACAATCATCATGCTATAAAGCAATTCAAAAGTGTAAGCTCAAGAAAAGACGACCCTATGCAGCGGCGTCAAAAGAATAAATGACGATGGTCATTAGGGCGTTAATTAAAAGTACCATTACACTTGGAATCGGACTGAAACTGACGCCCTCAAGAGAGGCGCTGGATAAATGACGACACTGAGAATGACGCCAATCAAATAAATGACGCCAAGCTATATGTCGTCAATTAAATATCTTACTGGCACTCCGTTCCCTGCTCGGAATCAAACCTCCATCGACTGATTCGAACTCAAACTCAAACTGTGATGTTCTAAACGGCTAGCCAAAGCTCCGAATCATTATAAAAGGATGTACCTCCTGCTAAATCGAGATCATCAGAACAACTGAATGCTGTAGCAATCGAGCCTCAATAGCAAACCAAAACAGAGACCAGAGGGACCTCTCCATCAATCGAAAGAAGATGGACAGGATGCTGAAGAAGCCTAGGATGAGCTTTCCTAGGATCTCTGAAGTTGCAAGCCACATAAGCGGGAGGATAGCCAAAGACCAAGTAAGTTATTTTTAATTTAAAGCTTCTATTTCATTCTTCCTCTTCTCTTTTCAAAAACTATGATTGCATTCTCTTCTCTTCTTCTCTTCCTTTTATATTTTTAAGGACTACCCAAACGTACCAGGACCAAGGAGGTTCTTAAGAATTAAGTGGCTCCCCTTACTCCTCTCTAAACTCTCTTTAGACATGAGATCTTTTCTTAGCAGATGGCACCTACTAGGCCTTATAACCCATGCTACCCATTATGATGATATCCACCTAGATTGGGCCTCCATAGGAGCACTAATAGAATTATGGCATCCAAGCACTCATACCTTCCTCTTTCCCACTTTTGAAGCCACCATTTTCTTAGAGGAAGTAGATATGCTCTTTGGATAAAGAAAGATGAAGCAAGGAGAAGAATCAAGGATGGCTAGTATGACCAAACCAATAAATGCACATGACATGCTTACTAGCCTCATACCAAACCCAAATCTAGTGAACCAAATCAAAGCCCACAAAGGAATCAATCTTTTGAATTTAGCTTCATGGGTATATAAGAACATGGACAAAGCCCAAGAGGAGGAAGACTTATTGGAGAGAGTACTGAAAGGATTTGTTGTATGTATAGTAGGAGCTCTCCTCTTCCCTTCAATAGAAGACCACCCTGGAAGAATGCCACTTAAGCACCATAGCTAGCATATGGGAAGGCAAAAAAATAGGACCGGAGGTACTAGCCAACCTATATAATGGACTCACATCGGCTTCCTTGGGGTGACCTCACTATGGGTCAATGCTACTCCTTACTTGTTGGGTGGACTTCCACTTAAAATTTGACCCATGCCAAGAAACTCAATTGGCCTCAAAAATCTTCTCAAAAAGCCCTCTTCGATATATGCCAGATTCTCTAGGCCTATGTGAGAGAGTGACTAATCGGGTGCCAAAGCTCAAGAAAAGAAGTGAATGGAGGGACCACTTCAAGATAATGCCCAAGTGCGGCTTCACTTACACACTGGGGTTTCTAAAGACCCAAGAACTTCGCTCAAGACTCTCCTCCGACATAGAACTTCGATTGATCGGTGAGAACGACTTCATCCTCTACAATGCTCATCGGTGCCTCCCACAGCTTGGATTACCTCGGCACACTTTTGAAGAACCTTCTCATCTTCCACCACTTATGAGGAGGGAACTAGGCTCAAGTGGAGATCAAGAAGAAGTCAAAACAATCATGGCTCAATGGAAGGTTGGACTTCTCCATAGGTCCAAAACATATGTTGAAGAAGAAGAGAACAAATGCAAATCTTATGTAATAGCACTTAGGAAAATAAGGCCCACGGCGGCTTAGTGAATGTAACAATGATTTTCATCAAATGAAATAAAAGGATTTTTCCTTTAATTGAGCCAAAATAATATGTTATATGATCTTGTCTTCCAATTCAATGATTCTGTCTAATAAAACGAAGCCTCGGGCTCTCTGTTCTGAGACGCGCCCCCAATAATGGCGTCAATTCTTCAACCCGCGCCTTAGCACATGTCATCCATTTCATTTAATCAATTTTCTGAAAAATAGATAAAACCATAATTGACGCTTATCCAAACATGTGTTTATTAATTCGCACCTCAAGGAAAGACGTTAATCGCTTTAAATTCCTTAAAATATTTTCAAAATAATTCCTCAATTTCATAGAAATGACACCTTCATTTATGTCGTTCCTTAACAAACTGACGCCTGCTCACTAAGTCGTCAATTCTAAATAGTAATCGTGATGATCGATCACATCAATCAATTTCCCATTAATGCACCTGACGACGGTTACAAGTTCCCATGCAAACATAAATGACGCCTAGTCTTGGGTCGTCAAATACTTAAACCACGCCTTACCTCAGACCGTCAATTAATATAACGATGACCTCCCTCAGGGCGTCAATTCTTTTCGATCGTTAAACCCCTTTTCCCTCCTTCTTCTCCTTCCTTTCCTTTCTTTCTCAAACCCTAACCGAGCCCCCCCTTTCTCCGTTTCTCCCATTTCTCTCTCTATTCTCTCTCTTCTCGAACCCATGGCTGGAGGTGCATTGAAACGGCAGAGGGTCACTGCCCCTGAGGTGGTTGACCTGGGCGACCAGGGACGCGCCGTGGAGGAAGCTCCCGCAGCGGCCGAAGACGCTCCGATGGTGGAGCATGGCGGAGGGGAAGAAACCGCCAACGAAGGGGAAGATGACAATGGGAGCGAAGAAGAAGAAGAAGAAGAAAATGATGGCGAGGATGGAGAAGAGGACGAAGAAGACGACGACGGTGAAGAAGAAGAAAAGAAAGAGGAGGAGGTGAAGAAGAACCATCGGTGGCGGCGGCGGTGCCCCCTCTACCCGGCCAACCACGGCGGCCACGGCAGCCCTGACAACCACTCCGCGGAGGGCTTCTAACGCCCGAACGAAGCAAGGTAGGTGTCCTACCCAAAGCCCTCATTTCAATTAAATTTTGATTTTATTTTTATTTCCATCAATTTCCATAGCCGTCGGTGAAGGGAAAACTAGTGACACAGTCAAATGACGCCCCAGTGGGTGCCGTCAATTGAAACAATGAACCTCCCTGGGTCGTCAATTAAAATTGTTTTTATTTTCTAAAAATGATTAATTCTTGAAACCACGCCCTGCAGCATGTCGTCAATTAAAAATTTATCATCTTTATTCATTATTTGCTGTTAATTTCCATGCCATTTCTCTTATTTTTGATATATATATTTGTTTTATTTTTATTTCGTGTACTGGTATATATTAAACACCTCAGAAAACAACGCCTCCCCACTGGGGCGTCAATTCATTAAACGACGACCAAGGGGTGGTCGTCAATTAAAAAAAACTTTCACGATCATGTTTAGGACATGAACTTACTTGCAAAACAGCGCCCCCCACAGGGGCGTCACTTAAACAAATAATGACCCAGGGTTGGTCGTCAATTCAAATTACGCATAAAATCACCAAAAACACATTCTGAAACAACGCCTCCCTCAGGGGCGTCAATTGAATAAGTCACGACCTAGGATGGGTCGTCAATTCAAACAGAAGGTAAATTGAAACGTCCGATGAATACCCATATGATAAACTTATAAAACTTAACTGAAAAATGTTCTTTTGTTGTTTGCAGGGGTTGATGAGGACTCGGATTTCCTGGGTCCAAGTTCGAGCAGCTTACTATGGGCTTCCAGACTTTCAGCGGGATAGGGTAGATGCCATGGGGTTCAGACCCTTCCTACGCATAGAGCCCATGAGACCTAACCTACCCCTGATCCAGGTGCTTAGGGAGAGATGGGATAGGACTAGCCGGGCATTCCTGATGCCATGGGGTCACATGGTTCCTAGACTAGAGGATGTTGCTAGGATCACCGGGCTGAGGGTAGACGGCGAGGCTGTGAGCGGGATCACCCTACCTGACTATAGCGAGTTGACACAGAGGTTGCTAGAGGTTAGAGAAAGTCTACGAGATGACGAGTGAGTGTAGGACCATCTACCGCACCGATCTTACCATTGCTATGGGGTTGGGTGACTCTAGGCAGAGCAGTTCTCACATAGGTTGATTGATGGGGCTAGGGCTGCCTATTGCCAGGACCCAGCAGAGAGAGAGAGAGCAGATTGAGATTTGAGGAGGTTTCTATTCCTGATGCTCGGGAGGTTATTACTCGGCACGAAGGGCAACATAATCAACTGCCGATTCCTAGGGATTCTTGAGGACTTAGAGGGCATCGGCAGATACACTTGGGGAGCAACGTTGCTGGCGCACTTGATGGCCGACTTGTCCGCAGGGACAGGTCGAGAGACGACTGTTAGCGGCTTCTCACCTTTTCTTCAGGTATGCATTTTTTATTTCTTTTCCTTTTTTTAAATGTATGTGAATGCTTTACTAATGTAATGCATGGATGCAGATATGGAGCCACCTATACATGCCGATGGGGCGTGTCGACCCTCGACCCAGAGATGAGGGATCCTTCCTTCTAGCACGGCGTTGGCTGACCATCGTGACAGGAGTGCCCCTCGCCTATGAGTTGTGAGTTCTACGGAGGGAGTTCCGTGACTACCCTACCTCACTGGTATGCATGCTAAATACGATGCAAAATTTGTTTTATGAAATATGTATGAAATGATGATGATGGGATATGATGATGCATGTTTGTGAATGCAGGTGGTGTGGAGACCCTATGAGGGGATGACCGATGAGGGCCAGCCCTGGGTCGTAGCGGGCCGACCTCGCTTTGGGCATGAGCTTTGGGTTCATTGCCTGAACGAGATTGAGCCGTTACGGCGTAGGCTGGTGATGAGGACCCTCGGCCTACACCAGGAGTGGGTCGAGGTGGGAGAGCCCCGGGGGATAGGCAAGAAGACACGCGGTCGCACGAAGGCGATCGACTGGAGAGCCCGGTATCCTGACCAGTATCCCGACTGGCGGCGTGGCGGGACCCGAGTTACCTCACATGCGACAAACAGCTCCGAGTACCTCCGACGCTACTGGGAGGTTTATGCCGATCGACCCCAGATGAGGGTCTTAGGGGTACGTATGAATGCACTTTCTTTCTAATTAATTGCAAATGTTATATATCTATTGTGTGACTGATGTGCATGATGAATGCAGGATGCACGAGACATAGCGACGATGGACATGCAAGCCCATCTCCACAACCTAGAGGCCCAGCTGGCTACCACACGGGCAGACCTACAGACCCTGGTGAGTGTTTAAATTATCTATATGCAAATGATTTCCTAAATTATTGATGATTAGCCATTGACAATCTCAATGAATGTAGCGTGCCCAACAGGGAGCAGCGATGAGAGAGATGAGAGGAGCCTCCAGCTCGAGGGGGCCTAGCGTAGAGACGACTGCACTAGCAGAGCAGCTGGCTGGAGCGGTGGCACGGGCTGAGGCAGCAGAGTGCGACCTCGCCACACGGGTAAACTTAAACTCAAAATTAGCTTTGCATTTGATTACATGTTATTATGTGTTGATGAAAATTTGGGTTTTTTACAGATGGAGGAGCTTCGAGCCTCGCTTGCCTGCATCGAGGCAGGACAGCACGCGATGACTACCCGGGTGAGTTAACAAAGGTTTTATTTCAGTTGCTTATTTCATGAATTTTTGAATTAAATGTGTAACCGATGATTCGTTTAATTGGTTACAGACCTCCGAGTTATAGGCGGCACTTACCCAGGCTGCACTAGCTGGGACGGAGCTGACCATCTGTGAGCAGTGAGTCACAGAGCTGGAGAGGGCCTTGAGGCGGCGAGAGGAGCTACCTCAGGACGTGGCAGAGCTGAGAGTCACCCTCGAGATGGAGCGTAGGGAGCGTGCCCGAGAGCAAGAGGAGCGCCGTGAGCAGGAGGCAGCACGCGAGCGAGAGCTTGCTTGGGAGCGAGAGGAGCGCCGTGAGCAGGAGGCAGCACGCGAGCGGGAGCTTGCAGACTTTAGGATCCAGCTAGCTGTCACTCAGGAGCGGCTACGGTTGACCGAGGAGCGGTTACAGCGAGGCCGGGACCGAGCGAGAGCTGCGGGGTACGTGTTCACCAGTTCCACCTTTGTAGCGGGTTCCTCTCTTCGACAGAGGAGCGAGGTAGAGGAGCAGGTTCGAGCTCCAGCTACTTCCCGGGGGTCCATGCCCCCTCCACGAGCGCCTCGTCGGGACGACGATAGTGAGGTAGAGAGTAGGAGAAAGGAGGGTGGAGGCGAGAGTTGAGAGAGACTTACTTGTACCCCTCCACCCTCACACCTGTACTCAGATATACATTGATATAGTTATGAAATTGAAATTTTTGTTACCTGAGTTACTTTGAGCACTTGTGGACTTGTGTACTTGCCTTCTGCTTTCACTTTCCTTTTTTTTTTGTCTTCCTTCTTGCCCTGTGTCTGTAGTTCATACTTAAATAAACAGATTAATCCATCTGTCCAGCTTGGCCCCTTGCTCAATAAGCAAGGGGTTGTCTCTTCTTTGACCTTGTTGACGGGTCAAGGGGCCAAGCCTCTAATTAATAAAGGTGGATAATAAAAATATATAAGAAAATGCAGCATGCAAGCAAGCAGATGTTAACTTGAAATAAAAGATGTCCAGACAAAGAGGCAATCAAGCATATGAGATGGAAAGCAACATGCTTAATTTTTTATTCTTTTTCATTTTCTTCTTCTTTTTATTTATAGTTTAAAAAATGACGCCCCCGCAAACGGGCGCTGATTGTGGAATTGACGCCGAAGTGGGAGGCGTTTATTTAGGAAATCATTTTATTATTATTTTTATTTTTATCATGAAAAATGACGACATCGACAAAGCCGTGAATTTATGAAATGACGCCCCTATAAAGGGCGTGAATTAAAAGATCAATTATATTTTTATTTATTTTTTTGTTGTTTTTTTTGTTTTTTTTTGGAAATGACGACCCTAGAGGAGTCGCGGCTCATGAAAATGACGCCTGCATAGAGGGCGTTAGTTTTAAGGAAAATAATTTTTTTTCTTTTGATGGGACTGGGCACAGTATAAGGGCCTTAAACCTTACACAATCATCATCTTGAATTCATTAATCTTTCTTAAAAGATTTAACAAAGGGTCAACATACTTAAATACTTGTGCTTTTACTCATGTTCTCTCGCGGCCCATCCTTCTTAGTCGGTCTTCGCCATGCTCTGAGCTTGTAACCTACCAAGGAGGGGGAAGGGAAGAATAAGTTAAGGAAGCTCACGGGAGGTTTCCGAGAACGGGAAAACTTTCCTCCCCTGCCTTAATGCCCGTTGGGATTCGGTCTTCGGCTTAGGGAAATTTTGTTGCTCTTTTGCCCTTATTCATACATGCTTACGACCAGGGTTTTCCCTGCGGGGACTTTGCCCTCTTGACATGCTTTTCCTTTGTTTTGACTTTCTTTTTTCCTTTTCTTCAAACAAATAGAGACCTAATTGTACTTGGGCTTTAAGCTTCTGTTCCCTTTTGGGCCCTGACTTCCACCTACTAGGGCGGCGGACAGGTTTGGTTAGTATTCCTTGACTCGTACTCCCTCTCGTGAGCCGAAGATGATAGAATAGGTAAGGTTCGTATACTCTTAGTTCGGGTCTGACTTTCCTCAAATTCCAGGCCGCTCGAGTTTAAAAGTAAAGCGTGTAGTGTGTGTGGGAGTTGACCCCAAAGTTAAACCATCAAGACTGAAGAATGAATTAAGGATTTTGATTTTTCGGGCTCGTGGCCTATGTATCGTGCTAGTCTGCAATTTTTGATTTTTGTTTTGTTGTTTTTGATCTTCTCTTTCCGACTTTTTTTCTTTTTTCTTTTTAGGGGTAGTATTTCTTCAAGTAAAGACCATTCCAGGGGTGAGCCAGCTCTTCACTTTCAGTATTAATTAATTTGTAAGCGTTGCCAGGATAAACATCTTTTATGACGAAGGGCCCTTCCCAGTTAGGTTGAAGCTTTGAACGAGGCCCTCCGGGTTTTACGAAGATTCTTTTAATTATCATTTCACCGATTTTGAATTTTCTCTCAATTACTCTCTTTTGGTAAAAACGTGAAAGCCTGTTTTGTTAAATACGCGCATGCTCGGCGGCGGCCAGACGCTTCTCATCTAGGAGTTCCAACTGAGCAAGGAGAGATTCGCGACGCTCATCAATGGGGAGCTCCTTGTCCAATTGTACTCCAAGGGAAGGGATAAGAATCTCGTAAGGGACTACCGCCTCCATTCCATAAGTAAGGGCAAAAGGGGTCTGCCCAGTAGGGGTACAAATAGAAGTGCGATAGGCCCAAAGAGCTTCAACCAATTTTTCTGGCCAATCCACAAATTTAGTAGCCTCACATGTTTTCTTAATAATCTTGATCAAAGTTTTGTTAGTTGCCTCTGCTTGGCCATTGCCCTGCGGATAATAAGGAGACGAATGATGTAATGCAATATTATACCTGTTGCAGAGGTCCTGAAGCTCCTGAGAGATGAATTGTGGCCCATTATCGATGACGATGGTACTTGGGATGCCGAACCTTGCGATGATGTTCTTCATTATAAATTTGCAGATGGTTGACCCTTTTATTTCCACGTAAGCTTCCGCTTCCGCCCACTTGGTGAAGTACTCCGTGGCCGTGAGTATAAATGACTTTGGTTTTGTGAGGAGGTTCGGATCACCAAGGGGTCAATGATGTCGAAAGCCCACATGGGGAAAGGCCATGGGGAGGATATAGGATGGAGTGAAGAAGCAGGAGAGTGAATTTTATCGGCGTGCAGTTGGCACTTAACACACCTTCGAACATATATGGAACAATCCTCTTCTAGAGTGGGCCAATAGAAACCTAGCCTAAGGATCTTCTTAGCAAGCATCTGGCTATTGACATGACCACCACACACTCCTGAATGCACCTCTTCTACGACCTTCCAAGATTCATCATCATCTAGGCACCTTAATAAAACTCCGGTGAGACCTCTTCTATAGAGTATACCTCCAATCAGGGTGTATCGCTGAGCAACTCTTCGAATGGCTTTCTTTTCTTCAGCCGTGGCCACCTCAGGATAGGATTGATCCTGGCAATACTTAGCAATCTCGTAATACCACGGCTTTTCCTCATCGTCCAATTCTTCTTCTAAATCTAATAGCATGACCTCCTTATTCTCAATGATTCCACCTTGCTTAACCTTCCTAAGCACCTCCTCCTTAACACTAAGGAAAGCTAGATCATTAATAGCTGGAGTGAGCCGCTTGTGAATAATGATAGAATGGGAATCCCTTTCGGGAAGGAAAACCAGGGAAGATGCAAGAGAAGCGATAGCATCAGCTAAAATGTTATGTTCACGAGGAATGTGAATGAAGATTAATTTGGTGAAAAGCTTGGTATAAGCAGAAGTCAATTCCTGATAGGGTTTGAGTTTAGGATTGAGTGTACGGCACTTGGTGAGCACTTGGCAAAGAATAAGCTGACTATCACCTACAATCCGCAATTGGGTAACACCGAATTGATGAGCGGCCTCTAGTCCGGCCAGAAGACCCTCATACTTAGCTATATTATTTGTAACTGGAAATGCAAGCTGAGAGGCGAGCGGAATAGTGATACCCTCCGGTGATAGACTTTTGAATTCAAAGCTCCATCAAAAAATAACGTGCACATCGAATCGGATTGATTGACGGACATTAGTTCCTCATCTGAAAATTTTGAGCGAACATGGTCAAATCTAGGGAGAGGGTGATGAGCAAGATGTTATGCTATGGCATAGCGTTTAATCACTTTTTGCTGAATGTAGATAATATTGAATTGAGAAAGGAAACTTTGCCATCGTGCTAATCGGTCGGTGAGAACGGATTTTTCAAGAAGAAACTTGATTGGATTCATACGAGCAATGAGATGAATTTCGTGAGCTAAGAAATAATGCTTGAGTTTCTGAACTACCCAGACTAAGGCAGCACAAGTCTTTTCTATAGCTGAGTACCTCTGCTCACAGGGGTTGAGAAGCTTTGACAAGTAGTAGGTTGCCCTTTCTTTTCCTTCTTCGTCAACTTGGGCTAGGACAGCACCTACAGAGTCATCTAGGATAGAAATGTAGAGAACAAGCGATTTGCCTGGAACTGGCGGCCTCAGGACAGGAGGATTTGAGAGATAATCCTTCAATCCGTCAAAAGCTGCCTGACATTTGTCATCCCAAAAAAACTTGACTCCCGACTTAGTAAGCTCGTAGAATGGCCTACATCTTTGTGAATGCTGGGAAACAAATCAGCGAATGAATTGCAACCTCCCGATCAACCCTCAGACTTCTTTCAAATTCCTGGGAGGAGGCATTTCCCTTATGACCTTTGCCTTGTTGGGATCAATCTTGATACCCCTCTTACTTACGATGAACCCAAGCAACTTCCCTGATGAAACACCAAACACGCACTTCTTGGGATTCATTTTCAGCTGATACTCCCGCGCTCTTTGCAAGACTTTGGTTAGAACCCCAGGATGCTCAATCCTTGTTCTTGATTTCACTACCAGGTCGTCAACATACACCTCTATATAAATGTGGATCATATCATGAAAAATCACCATCATAGCCCTTTGATAGGTGGCTCCAGCATTCTTGAGTCCGAAGGGCATGACCACATAGCAATAAGTTCCCCATGGTGTAGTGAACGATGTTTTCTCTTGATCCTCCTCAGCCAGGCGGATCTGATTGTAGCCTGAAAAGCCATCCATAAAGGAGAGAGTCTCATATTTTGCCGTATTGTCGATTAAAACATCAATATGAGGGAGGGGGAAGTCATCTTTAGGACACGCGCGGTTGAGGTCCCGAAAGTCTATATAAATCCCCACCTTTCCATCTTTCTTCATGACTGGGATGATGTTAGCCACCCAATTGGGATAGAGGACAACTCTAACGAATCTAGCCTTATGAAGCTTATCGACCTCTTCTTTCATTTTTAATGCCATATTAAGGTGGAAACGTCTCAACCGCTGTTTGACAGGAATGGACCCTGGCTTAAGCGTAAGTCGATGTTCAACAAGCGCAGGGTCTAGTCCCGGCATATCTTCATAACTCCATGCGAACGTGTCCTTATATTCTTGAAGAATCAAAATAAGCGCCTCCTCTTCGGAGGGCGGCAAGTTCTTACTAATGAGGATAATCCTAGGGTCTTCTTCAGTACCCAGATTTATTTCTTTGGTAGGCTCTTCTACTGAGGCTGATGGCTCATCGAATCTTCTCATGCCATTGGCAAAAGCATCGGCCTCGTCCTTATATTCTACGTAACCTTCATCCCCCTCTTCAATAGAGTCTTCATCATTCATTATCTCATAAACACCAAAACCCTCCTTAAAAACACAAGTATCTTCATATTCAGCTTCTGGCAGGATAATTAGATTCTCCACAAACTCGGGAATGGCTAGACATGCCCGGCACCTTCTAGCTAATTCTAACAAGAATCTACGGGGAATCTGCTTACCCTTAGATCTCTTACGTGAAGCTGCCCCATGAGTCTTAAAACTAGAAGAGTAAGAGCAACTAGCCTGATCACTAGAATTCATCAAAGATGAAGGAGGTGAGGAAAGGACGGGTACAGAAGGAGATACATATAAAGACCCCTCACCGGAGGGGTAGGGAAGGTTCCCTAATTAATCTTGGAAGAGCGGCCCTTGGGTCGGGACACACTCAGGAAGAAGATAGGAGGTCTCCTCAATGAAGATGAAAGATTGGAAAGTTTGAATTTTGGTATTTTTTTTTGTTTTTATTTTCAAGAAGAAGGCAATGAGAGGGAGGAATATGGGGTGGTGTTGAGATTGACAGATTGATGAAAGATTGAGTAAATGATGACCCGCGCGGGGGTGTGATGGAGAGTTTAGAGAATTGCTCGAGGAGCGAGGGAGGAATCAGAGGAGAAACTTGAAGTGAATTTGGAGAAAAGGTTATCAAGACCGCAGGCGGTCTAGGGATATCTGAGCAAAATATTTGATTAAACAAGCGGACAACAATCGTTGGATGAATGGATTTAATAGAGAAGAGGCCGGCCCATAGCCTATCCACGTTGAAACCTTTTTCAAACGGCACATCAGGCTCCCCGGTATCTGTGTAATTGCTTAGAAGCTGCCTCTTGTCCGTGATCACTGCTGGCTTTTCGATTAATTCATGAATTAGTGGCGGCCATTCCGAATCAGTTGGCATAAACAGTCGGCTCAGAGCAATAGTGATATCATTCATGTCGAAACATCTATACCAGTCACATTCGGGGTCATCCATCTTTCTTCCTTTATCTGGCCGTAAAGACTCCAGAGCTTTGTATGTAACCAGTGGGGCTATGTGACGAGCAAACTGCCGTGCATGTACATCTTGACAATCCATCATGGAAGTGATTAGCGTGGTTTGCTCATCATTATGAGTGTCTCCTTTCATGAAGTGTGTTTGTAGGGTCCATGTAAGAGGCTGCCGATCTGTCTTGAGAGTGGAAGTCATAACGGCCCATTACTCATCTTTGTCTTTGCTTGGCCCATTATACCCTAGGCCACCCCGGGGAATCATCTTTTGATGCCTGACGGGCTTGACTCACCCCTGAAGATTAACACCCAAGCCTTTACCAGTTCTATACCCCATTTTCATCAGAATGTTCATCCTAGTGTGTTCATCAAACCTTTTTTCTTCTTGCCTTTGGATGGCTGTGGTGGCATTTGAGTGGTAGGAGGGGTTGAAGGAGACGGCCTTATCAAGTCTTGCCGCAGATCGGTAACATCCAAAATTGAGAGCAAAGGCCTATCGGAAGGCCACATAGAAGGCACCGATGTTGCGGAATGTATATCTTCTGTCGGCAGAATGGGCATACTAGTGACTTTAATAATTCGCCCTTTGTGCGGAAATTTTATGCATTGATGATTTGTTGAATGCACAGCATCAAGCTCTTGAATTTAAGGGCGACCAAAATGCCATTGAATGTCAGGTCCATGTCCAGAATATGAAAATCCGCTGTGACTGAGACTGGACCCAAACCAACTTTTAAAGTGATCATTCCTAAAGGCGGCTTCTTGGTGTTGTCATAGGTTGTAATAGTGATTGTAGATGGCCGGATTTGACTCTCCGGAATGCCACACATTTTCAAGGTACTTGGTGGCAAAACATTAATGGATGCCCCAGTATCTACCAAACATTATTTCACCGCCACCTTGTTAATGTCAATAGTAATGCACAGTGCATATTTTATGGCTGGCTGCGGAGCCAATTCATATTCATAAAAAGTGATGGCTGGTTGATTGCTGGCTGGACTTAAGACTGTAGTGACCTGTTCAGCTGGGATATCTTCGTTTACCATTACTTTCTACAGATATTGCTTCAAAGCCTGCTGATGTGTAGTAGATCTTTTGATCAATTCTAGAATAGAAATTCGGGCCGGTGTTCTGTCCAAATGCTTTAGTAAGTCATACTCCGTGCCCAGTGCAGACTTTTGTTCCTGTTCTCCTTGTTCTTGTATCGATCCTGCTCCCGCTGGAGAAACACTCGATGGAACATCCGTCCACTACGGAGCACCATTGTTTTCGGAGCCTCTGTCGGGCTTAGAGTGGGTAAAGGGGTAGAGGAGGTAGAGGGAATGGTGTAGGGCGTGTTGGGTGCTGGTGCAGGATTGGCAGGAGGAGGGGTTCTTATAAGAGGCCTCACCGGCTGGGGATTATCGGAAGGTGGCGACGGGGATTGAGTGACAAGAAGGGGCCTTGGAAGCATGATGGTGGTGGACGAGGTAGATTGTGGTGAAACAGGAGGGGTGACGATTGCCGGTGAGGGGAGGATAAGGGGAGGTCTATTTGGTGGAGGATTTTGGGGTGAAGGAGAATTCGTGGGTTGGCATAAAAGAAGAGGCCGTGAAGGAGTAGGGTTAGGGTTGAGTGGCCCTGGAGTGCTGGAACGTATAAGGGGACGTGGTGGTTGGGAAGGGGGTACAAGCTGAAGCCTCCTTAGCAATTGTGGTGGTTGTGGTTGACTGGAGTTTTGATTAATGGCCCCGACAGAGCCATTTTCCTTATGCCAAACCTGCCCTCTCTCCACTTCATGGATTGAGGTGACAAGGTTCACTTGTTGATTTTGAACCGGGTGCTCCGGTAGCGGATTATTGACAATCCCCATATTTGGCTGGGGTGCAGGAGCCTGATGTTGTTGGGGAACTTGTTGTTGCTGACCTTGTTGCGGGTGCTGCTAAGCCGATGGTTGTCGAGGAGGCCTCCGAGCTTTTAAAGTAGCAATAACCCTCCTCATCTCATCCCAATCAATATCACCTTGATCATTCATATCATGTATGTAATCCTTGAAGTGAAAACAATGATCGATGTTGTGCCCCGGCTGCCGATGGAAGACGCAATACCGAGAGGTGTCTACATGTTGCGGCCATATCGTTCTTTCTTTAGGCAAGGTGAGCAAGTTGGCGGCCATGAGGGCATTGAAAATATCTAATAGGCTTTCGGGTAAGGGAGGGTATTGTGCTCTTCGGGGACCCAATGGTCATCTTGGTTGTTGCAGTTGTTGCTGTGCATAATTGGATGGCGGGGGCATTTGGTGGTACTGTGCAAGTTGATGCTGTTGAGGAGGTGGAAGAGGCCATAGGGTCTGAGGAAGGTTATTATTTGGCTGGAGGACTTGGTTTTGGAAGGCGGGCTATTGTGGTGGTGGCCCTTGGTTTTGAGGGTGGCGGAAGGGTGTGGAATTACCGAACGAGCTCACATGCTCATGAATAACAGTGCCTTCAGTGGTCGCACCAGTATTGCCGACATTAACGTTCCTCTTTATTACCTTTGGTCTTGACTCAAACATGCCCATAATAGGCGAATCTTTCATCTGTGTTTATATGTATCTAGCTCTTTCATAGAGCTCTTCCACAGTGCTCAACTTGTTCATGGCTAAAATATGACGGAACTGCGGAGTGGAGTTTGATATAATCATCTTCACTTGCTCTGTTTCCAACAGTGTGTCCTTTAACTTCTCGGCCATAGCTCTCCACCTATCAGCAAACAAAACGAAGTCCTCCTCGGGCTTCATCTTTTCGGCAACCAGATCAGTAACAGACAAAGAGGGACCCACACGGTCCTTGTACTTCTGCAGAAACTTTCGTTGAACTACATCAAAATCACCGGCATCCGTCGGCTCCAGGGAGTAAAACCATTCTAGTGCCGGGCTATATAAAGACCGCCTAAAGAGATAAGCCAGAGAAGTCTTGTTATCTTACTAGAATGATACCTCATATAAGAAGTCTTTCAAGTGGATGTGTGGATTACCCATTCCATTGTACCGTCGGAAATTCATCATTTCAGACGGGGGTAGGTGAAAAACTGGCAGAGTGGGAAGCATAATTTCGGGAGCGACCTTGGATGCAGTGACCTTCTTGAGCTGCTCCTCCATACTAGCCATCCTTTGGAGGAGTATAGTGTGGTTATCGGACTCAGCTGGGGCCGGATGAAAAGAGTATTGGGTCGTCATAGGCCTTCTCAAAATTTGAGGAATAGGAGGTTGTTGAGGCCTAGCAATGGAGTGACTTGTCGGTTGGGTCAGCGTAGTCATAACAGGAGTTGATGGGCGCGAGGGCACCCTAGGTGCGACCGCCTGGTCGTTGGGAGAACTAGCAAAGTGGCCACCCATGGCCTGGGGAGGGTTAGAAGATGACGGGACAGACTTTCCCTTTAAAGCGGCTTGGGCCGCCTGGCGTTGGGAGTCATCCAGGTGAGCAAGAACTTTGAGAACTTCGTTGAAGTTGAAAGAAGGGGAAACATCCCCTGAAGTATTTTGAGTGGTAGGTTGAGCTTGGGAAGAAGGCTCAACCTCCAGAAAAGTGGTGTCCACCATGTGGACTTGAGTGGGAGAAGAAATATAGTTTCCCTCGTGGTAGACAGGATCCTGAGAGGGAACCTCATAAAACGGGTCAGAGTGACCCTCCTCATAACCATCATAAGTATATCCGTAGTTGGCCATTTTGATGATTTTACCTGAACGGAGTTTCATGCTTTAAGGAAGAAGAAATAGGTTTCCAACAAACAAGTATACCCAAGAGATATCACCTTATCAAACAAAATAAACACTCAAGTTGTAATGAGCCCAAAGTTTTAAGGTTTTCTTTAAAGATTAAGGTGAATTTTATAATAAGCTCTCTCCTTTGAATGTGGGTCCTGGTTGAAAATTTGGGTATAATCTCCGGGTATATAGGTTTTTCCTCTCTCCTCACCAACGTATGGGTCAACTATACTCCGGGTACTTCAATGGTACAACCTGCCCAGCGTCCGTGAGGGAATCCACGGGTGCGGGGACTTACGGAGGCTTGGTTTAGGAATTTCCGATCCAATGAGACGGAATGCTCAAAGGAGGGTCCTTCCTTCACCAAGAGGGGGGTGTGACTCCTAAAAGTGTGGGGAGAGGAGGTCTCCCAAACCGAATGCCCTAAATGTAGCCTAATGCAGGCAATATCAAGCAGGTGATATCAAAATGAATCAAATGAATGAACAGCAGTAAACGGGGTTCTGTGGGCACAGAAAAAAAAATGACGACCTGGATAAGGTCGCTATATCAACAAGAGACGACTGAGTGTCAGTCGCTAGTTACTGTGGACATTGCAAACAGATAGCAATCAAAATAAAATAACGCCTTAAAGTGAGGCGCTGCCTGTGGAAATGACGCCTATGCAAAGGGGCGTCAGATAGCAGTAGTCGAACTTAAAATGTGAATAAACGCAATGATAATCAAAATAACGCCTTTCAGTAAGGCGCTGTACTGGTAAAAGACGCCTCTGAGAGGGGCGTCAAAATGCAGTAATTAGAAAGATGACGCCTTGGTGTGAGGCGTTATATTGGGAAATGACGCCTCTGTGAGGGGCGTTAATTATAAAATGATGAAAATGTTCGCAATAAAAAAATGGAAACAACGCCTATATGAACAGTCGCTGTATGTGAAAATGACGGAGGTATGAAGGGCGTTATTCAGTTCCAGAGAACTGTTAACCCCGGTGGCAGACAGAAATCAATTCTTTTCTAATAAAAATGATATGGATACTACGCAAATTGGCTAATCCAGTGGGAGGTGTGCACATGGTGCACAAAAGGAGTGTGCTACGGGGAGCACGAAGGAGGGGCACGCGAGGGCGCCAAAGGGAGGGGCACGCGAGGGCGCCAAAGGGAGGGGCACGCGAGGGCGCCGAAGGAGGGGCACGCGAGGGCGTCAAAGGGAGGGGCACGCGAGGGCGCCAAAGGGAGGGGTAATCAAACTAAAATAAAAAGAGTCCCACCGTGATCGTCAATTTGTAGATTCTAATTAAAAATCCACTAAGAAAATATATACATAAAAGAATTAAGCATGCACGTGGTGCTAATAAGGAGGGTGATCGCTAGAGGGGTTACCTCAAAATATTGAAGGAGTGATCGCATGTACCTTGTATTGAGCGGGTGAGATTGGAGGTTCTTCTTTCCTCCTTCTATCGGCCGGCCGACGAAGGGGGTTTATAGTTTGATTACCCTTGCAAGAAACACTCAAAATGAATAAAGATATGGATTAGCCAAAGTGTGTAGTATTAATGCTCTAGAAGTATAGAAATCAATCAAATTGGGCATGAACACACACCTTGTGTGTTTTAGTTTTAAAACCCCTAAGAGGAGTAATAAGGTATGGGATTATGGATGAGTATGCTAATGCAACGTAAACTAGTGTAATATGATCCTCTCTAGCAAAGCAACTAGAGAATGATATGTAATGATATGATAACAGCAAAATAAAATGAATAAGAGAGAGGGGTCGCCCTTCTGCTGTATGGCAACAGTAAATGGAGGAGGACAAGAGCTTCAGCTGCTACGGGAGGAAGGAAGCACGCCGGAAGGAGAAATCTCCACCGCCGTGGAAGAAGAACGTCCGTGGAAGAAGTACGCCGGAGGAAGAGCTTGGGAGAAAACAACCTGCAAACAACGAAACGATCCTCTCTGTTAGCTCTCTCTATGTGTAGTTGTTAGCTCTATTCTGTGATGTCCTCTACTACACTCTTCTTCTACGCTCTCTCTTGCGCGTGAGGGATTCAAGGGGGTATTTATAGGATTAAACCAAGGCAATGAATCCTCAATAAGGAACCCTCTTCCCAATCGAACACAAGGTGCAAAATGGGGAAAGGATTACTACTGGAAAGAAGCAGGCGAAAGGGAGACGGCAGTGAAAATGACGACCTAGCTAAGGGCGTCAATTGAAATGACGACATTTACACAGTCGTCAATTCCTGAATTTAATTATAGAAATAAAGGACTTTCCTTATTTAAAATTATCAAATGACACCTGTTTGAACGGACATTAAATAATCAACGCCCCTCAATAGGATGTCAATTACCTTGAGTTTTATTTTCGTTAGAATTTGTAAAATCTAGGAATCGACGACCGTTTGGACAGTCATTTATTTAAGAAAAACGCCCCTAATTAGGTCGTCAATTAAATGACGCCCTCCCCACAGGCGTTAATTTCAATTATTAAAGAAAAAAGCCAAGAAATTACAATTAATATGGAGAAATTAGAAAAACTTCATATTAAGTCAATATTGAAGTGCACTTTGGGGCGTCACATGGTGACATGAGATGTACTCAACGTAGCATCGATTTTGGCGTGTCTATAGTAAGGAGCTATTTGTCACCCTTAGTCTCTTCAACTGGTGGGTGACTTTGGAGTCGACTTGAAGGTCGAATGGAGTCGACTCTCCATCTCAAGATTTTCTTCATTGGCAAGCGTCCCACCTATTTGTCACCACTAAGGGTCTATTTGTCACCCTTAAGCTTCATTTGTCACCTGTAGGCACTTATTTGTCAGCGATAGACACCATTCTTCTTCTTCTTTACTTTAGCCAGTGGGTAACTTCTTTTGTGCCATTAGCTCACCAAATCTTGTTACTATGACTTGTTTTCATCCTGGGAGACACTTGCATGTTGGTCTTGAGACTTCCTGGCAATGTAGACTTCCATTTCAGAAGAGGTCAATGCCATTATGTTTTGACCAAGAAATAGCACTTGCAGTCAACTGTGACAACATTTTGGTTGACCGAAATAAGCAAGTCGGTCGACCAATCCTGACTTTAACCTTGATCTTGTGCTACTGGCTTCTGATGTTGAATTTGGTTCTAAGCTTGAAAGATCTGCTGGCATGTTGCTGTTGAATCTGATGTTCTTGAGCTTAATGTCCATCACTGCCTGTCTACCCAAGTCGACTTGTGGAGTGCTATAGTCGACTTCACTTTGTACAAGATGTGTTGTTGTCCAACATGTTCTTTTCAACATTTAAACACATACTTCTACACATGATAAGATCATGATGAGATCAAAATTATCAAGGTCATAGTTTTATCAAGATATAAAATCCATGCATCAAGATATAGAATCCATGCACCAAAAATAATGCACCAAAGCACTGACTCATAGATTAGTCATAGTGGTTGACATCATCAAAATCACAGGGATATAACAATCTCTCCATTTTTGATGATGGCAACACTATGAGTCATTATGACCAATTTATTACACATAATGTATATTGACTCATATCAAACTATTCTCCCCCTTTGACTTCATCAAAATAGAAAATAGTTTGATATCGATAGTTGAAATGTTATCCCCCTTTGAAATATGCAAAGCTACTCTCCCCCAACTATTGTCCCCCTTGACATGAGAAAAATTTTCTCCCCCTTGATGAATGAACACATCTCCCAGACTAATCAAACTATCTCCCCCTTTGACAAACAGAATGATTTGAATGGAAGTTTAAAAGATGGAGATGATTAAGGCAAGAAGGAAGTTATGACAATGAAAGACTTCAGAAACACAGTCAATGAGGATATGAGCAAGAGCACAGGGAGGAACTGATCTCAAACAAAGACAATTCAGGTCATGAGGAAAGCATGTCATGAAATAGTGAGAAAACAACAAGGATAATCTATTATCAAATTGAATAGACAGTGAAACAATGGGTGTGACATGAGCAACAACAAATGATTTCTAGCAGGGATAAAAATGGATCATTCAAGCAGTTTCAATCAGATACCAATCTCATAAATTAGAAAGTAATGAATTTTTAGATTCTTCCATTATAAAAGCCTTGTGAAATGATCCTTATTTGACAACATGGTTTAAATTTGATGTTTTCACAGTTTGTCAATAAGATTTATGTAATCATATCTGAGTTCAAGTTTTAATAGAAATGAACCAATTTCCCATATTGAAATCTTATTTAACCTCCGTTCATCTTACTCATTCAAATTTTAATGACTCCTTTAGGGATTAATAAAATGAGTATTGAGGTTAAACACTCATGATGACATCTGATTTTGTCCTGGGTTTCAACAATTTCCCTTTTTAATTTGCTACCAATTTCAGATTTTTTCTTTTGTTCATCAATAATTTTTCTTTTAAGAATAATTAAGTCAAGTACGTACTTTGTATCAAGAGGACACACATTATTTAGATGCAAGTATCCCTAAGAACTCAGTATGAACAGAGGTAGCTTGTCACTTCATGACATATCTCTTCTCATTTCATTGATGAGTGAGACATGTTTCCCAGTAAGTTAGCCATTGCTCTACCTAGTTTTTGAATGATTGTTCAGCAGAGATGACTATGGCACTTCATGACACAGTCATCTTTTCTTCACGGAAAAGAGACATAGTTTCTCAGTGACCAATGACATTGCTCTGACAATTTTTACCCTAGGAATTTTTCAGATCATCCAGATGTTTAAAAATAATACTCAATACATGTATCTCAACCGAAGATAGCCATGATTTTAGAACTTTTAGAATTCAGCAGATCATTTTAGACATAACATGAAAAGGCTAGTTAAAGTCTATTAAAGTTAACACAGATATTTTCAAGATATTTATGTTTAAACTCAAGGAATACATTAAACTTAAACTAGATGAATGTATTGGACATTCATAATCCTGTATAATAGAAGATTCCTTATTAAAATTATTTTCAGATTTATGATCAAGGTACACAAATTGAAATCTTCCTAAATTTCATGTATCTCAAGGATATGACAGAATCAGTCAATTTAAGCAGCAAACATGAAGGTGACTTTCAAGTGTAATCATTCAAGTTGGCAGTCAACAAGAGAGTTTTTAAGGTGCAGCCAAGATAAGTAGCAAGAGTAACAGAGATTTTCAATAGAAAATGCAACAATGAGCATACAACAGATATGTGAGTACCTTGAAGACAGTTAGCTCGAGTTATGACAAAGGTGTTCAAAATTCAGCAAGCAGAAATGATTTCTAAGATGATTTCAATGACATCAATGGATGTGAAATATTTGCAGAGTGACTAGCTCAACGATATAGCAACAGAGTCCAAAGAGTGATTTCAAGACATGGTGACAGTTAGGGTCCGATAGCAGATGTATGATGAGCATATAGCAAGAATATTGAATTTTCAGAGAAAAATAGATAGGATCAATTTGATAGTATTAGTTCTCATGGAAATAAGAATCATGAGATGTAAAATGGTTCAAGAATCTTTCATACAAGGCTCCCCCTCAGCAAATGCAGGAGCAAACAAACAAGGAATTCAAGAACCATGAGAATAATAAGCTCAAGTGATTTCAGAAGTACCAAATCATGGAATGAGTGTGATAAACAGACAATTATGCATTCCAGATTTGATTTCAGGAAAAAATAGGAATTGAAATCCAAATATATAGAAATCAGATGAAGCTTTGAACTTTCCACAAGTAAATTGACTTGGACTGAATAAGGTGTCGACTTTGAGATTTTCACAGTACAACATGTGAACAAATAACTACATGCATTAGCTCCCCCTAAATGTGTGCATGCCTTTCAAATGTTCTTTTTGGAATTTTTGAACATGAATGATATGCAAATGAAATTGAAACTATTGTATGCATGATCAAACAGTTGTATGCATTGGCTCCCTCTATCTAAATACACTAACCCAATGGGCTCAACATGAAGACTGTTCAGGGAGTTATTGAAGTATGCTTATGACTGACTGAATTTGCATAAATGCAATTTTTAACCCATGGTACTAGGCGGAGTACTGTTCGCGAACCTTTTTTTTTCCTTTCTTTTCTTTCGCGGGTCGATCGACCATCTGACCAACTGGTAGTCAAATGATCGATTGACGACGCGGGCGTGCCAGTCACATGAGTGACGATTTTATGATGCGCTCATTCTGACCCATGTCGGGCGAATGTGAGGTTCGGTCGGGACCAGTAGTCCGCCATACCATAAAGGCTATGGCGTTAATTACATCCCCCACGAGGAGGGAACACCTTTGATTAATTACCGAGATAGCGGGCTGTCGAAGCCGGATTAAAAAAGAGCTACATGATGATCATGACGAAGACATACAGGATGCATATGTTTATCATGCAGAAAATGCATAGTTCATGGAATTATGGATCCTCGGTACGTGGCGGAGGACGTAGGTCCGAAGACCACCGTCGCGCATAGCGAAGACTTCCGACCAGACGTAATCCAGCTTTTCTGTCGACGCCATTTGATCTACCCGAGGATGTATGCATGGATGCACACATGACGTTCATGACTATATTAAGCATGATAACGGAATTGTGGAAGCAAATGGTGATCAATCACGTTTATTACTCCCCATCGAGAAGAGGGAAGGCAACACAAGTGTGATAACGAAAGCAAAGTGCTAACGGACATGGTAATGAAGATATGATAACAATATAGTTCGGGCTCGCTTGGCCCCTCCCTTATTCAATTTATTACCCATTGTGATTTATTAACGCCAACCCCGAGGGACAAGATCCACTCGGGGGGCAAATGAGCGATTAAAGCAACAAGAGGTTTCAAAACCGGCGCGACCCTGCGATAGGTAGCTTATACGGCGCGATAAAACGTAGGTATAGCATCTTAATCCGGCGTGGCCATGATGAATGTTAATACGGCGCAAAGAAATGTAGGTATAGCGGCTAATACGGCGCGGCCATACAGCCGGTTAAGACGGCACGCAAAAGGGATGGGGCGCGCCGGTTTATGGCGCGCCGGAAAGGCGCAAAGAAAAAAAAGAGGGATATGAGTCTAACGTTAATCCGACGCGGGGGGGGTACCGCGCCGGATTAGGGCGCGCCGGCTAAGGCCGTGCCGTTCAACCCACCTTTTCTATGAATTTTGCAACTATTGAGTTTGTTAAGTTTTGGGTGAGGATTCTGAAGTTATTTGGGGCCAATTGCTTATTGAATTGAAGTCCGGAACCCCGAAGGATGGGGTGATTAAGCCAGTGCGAGGTTCCTACTCGAGCACCAGGATAATTGGGTCCAGAATGATCATTTCGTTATGGTTTATTCATTATTAATCTGTCCAAAATCGGACAGCATCTCCCCTGAACCTGAAGAGTTGCAGGGGATAAGCGGGGTCATGCTCACCTATGGAACAAGCCCCTAAACCGCCGGTCTACACGAAGGCAGCCAGCAAACCCCACTGGATGGAGTACCCCGAGGACTAGCCTGCTAGGGGCACCAAAATTCCATAGGGGAAGAGACAGAGGGACAAGGTCGTTGACGAAGGGAGCCATACCCCGAGGACTAGCCTGCGAGGGGTGGAGGACCCATAGTCTGCGATTCATCCCATGGAGGAACTGACCATTGGGAGAGTGGGACTCCGAGGGCTAGCCTACAAGGAGCACACATCCCCCGGTCTCGATCGGGCCCTGATTTGTTGGGGTTGAGTTCGTTGAGCCAGGACCCCTATCATTGTCTGCGATGGCTTCGAGGAGGCGCCTACCATTGAGAGATAGAGCCCCCCCCGTCGCCCAGTAACTTCAGGAAGCAACAGGGGAATGTCCCCCTCCCCGGGTGATCGAAGCGGCGAGAAACCCTCGGAACAGTGCAGATGATCGTGACGCCCAGATGCAGTAAATGCATAAACGAGGCGGGATCATTGCATGGGCATATGCTCGAACAGTTGGAAAGCAATGTTCAGGGGGGATAGACCCTGGCGGGCAGAGGCACGCGCAGAGGCACGGCTCCATCCGAGGAGAGAAGGAGATGCGAAAATCCTTGAATCAAACCTAAAAAAAAAGGAATGAACGAGAGAAAAGCCCCCAGGGGAGGGGTGTTTCTATAGCCCACGATGATTCGGGGCGCGATGCAGACTTCGGGGGGAAACCGGAATCATAGCCATGCCGAGAAGAACCCAGACACGGGCATTGGCGTAGATAAAAGAGGCTAAGGATCATTCATTCGATCTATTCGTTTGACGTTCATACGCACGTATATATATTACTATCCCTGAAATGGGAAGGGTTTAGCATTTACATGGTGAAAGTACAGCACCGGCACCATTGTTTGGTCGCTGTTCGACAACATCAAAGGCAGAGGACGCTCGGAGCGCAACAACATGGGAAGAACAAAAGAAGAAAATCGCATAGAGGGGAGGGGGGGAGAATCGACTCATATCATCATCGCTCCTCCCCCCCTCGCTTACATTCGATGGGTGGAAGTTTTAGAAGAGAGATCTTCGGAAAACTGAAAAAGAATCAGCACACCGGCGCCCACCTGTTCCCGAAACAGGGTATCGCAGAGGAAGAAGATGACCGGCCGAAGCTCCTCCTACTCCCTCTCTACTTCAGGAGGAAACCCTCTCGAGAGCTCCTCTCCCTCCTTTTCTTCCTCTTTTCTCCTCTCTATATCCTCTGGTCTTTCTTCTTGATCTGCCTCTCTTCTTCTTTTTCGTCTCCTCTCTCTTTTGTTCTCGAACAGCCATATATATATACGGGCACGAGCTCGAGCGTTGAGCCGGCGTGGGATTGGTGCGCTGGGGGGAGCCTTCAAGGCTTATCGCGTCGGGATCGGAGCCATAGGGTGATTTGCGCGCCGGCATAAGGGCTGAAGATGGGGCGCGCCGGTATAAGGGCTGAAGAGGGGGTGCGCCGGGACAAGGGCATGCTGGGCTAGTGCTCTATACGAGCTTCGAGCAGTCGATGAGTCCGGGGACAATTTCGGGGGTCATCGTGAGCTTTTATCTCGCCAACGCCCATCCAGACTTTGACGAGGTGTTTTGTCGGAATCCCTTGGTCGACTTACGTCTATTCTCAAGACTCCAGATAGCTTTAGTTTAATCGTGCGGGTTTCCTGCTGACACGGCCCTCGGATCTACGATCCATGCTGTTGATTCGGCCTGGCTCGTGCCCGAAGCTCCTTGGAAGGCGAGATAACCCCAGGGATAGTTCCGCCCGAGCTGGGCGATCATTCGGCCACTAACGGGCCCATCTTGTCGGGAAGCCGTACCCATGCCGGGTGATCGGGATCTTCTGCCGTCAGAGCTTCAGGTCCTCCGTCTCGGAGAGCCAGGGGGGACTCCTTTATCTTCAGGGGATCCTTTCATGAGGTGGGTAGCCGCCGGGTAGACCGTCGACCTTGGTCGGACAACAGGTGTAGTGGATGCAGCACGACAAAGTCGATACCGGTTCATTGGGCAGGCTTGGTCGCACTTCCGGTTGGTTGTGGATTCATCTCGGCTCTCCTGAGGTGAAGTCCGCGTATCCATACGGAGTGACTCGAGGCTCTGGCAGCTTGAGAAGTCTTCAATATGTTGATCTTTATCGGCTTCCGTACTTCGGTGGGCCAGGTCATTCGTCCTTATGGCTTGGTCATCGACGATCATATTTTGAGTGCCAACAAATGCCCCCCAGACGTGGGTGTTGTGAGCAAGGCACGAGTGCAGCAAGACCCACGGATGAACTTCCTCTGACGGATCTCTTCTTTGATTGGCGGGTGCCTGGGATGGCCCTTAATTCGGCACGGGCGTTAACTCGGCGCCGTTTAGATGTTAATACGGCGTGGCCTGTGACCCTTGGGCTTTTAATCCGGCCCAGCCGTTGACGTTCATGCTTTGACCCGGCGCGCCTTTCGCTTAAAGGGTTGTTAATCCAGCGCGCTAAATAGCGCGCCGGTTTAGCGATGGGGGACTCCCCCTATTTATCTTCTTTCTTCTTTGTTTTCTCTTCATTGCCCTTCATTCGCACCAACTCTTCCTCTCTCTTCCCTTTCTTCTCTCCCTTTGGCACCGAGAGCGGCGATTTCTTCCTTCGGGTGAGTGGAGGTGCTGTCAATTTGGGTTTCGAAACCCATTCTTTTGGACCCCGGGAGGCTTCTAGCAGGGCTTGCCCTCGGAGCTATTCCCCCGGTGTTCCTCTGGCCTCGGTGTAATGCCGATGGCTGCCTTTTAGGGACCGTTCCTCAGTGGACGCGTTCTCGCTTTTCTTCGGCAATTCCTTGTTCTGGGGAGACTCTGCCGAAATTTTGTCAGAAGTTCGCCTTTGATTAGCTATTTTCTGACTTTGCTTTTGTTTGATATGCCCCTTTTTGCAGCTATCATGGCATCCAGCACTTCTTCTCATGCCATAGTGACATGGGAGAACGTCAATTCCCTCGACTGGGGGCACGGCCAGGTGGCCATAGTTGTGGAGTCTTCGGATTCAGAGACAGACACTGTGAACACCAGCCGTCTCCTTATCCTCGGGGGTGACTCCTTTCATTATAACAGAGAGGGCGTGACCAGGAGGGATTATCCCAAGGACAAGCACCTAATGTCCCTTCTTCAACGCTTCAACCTTCAGGGGAAGAGGAATGTGTTCGCCGTTCGGAAGGTCGAGCAGGCCTTGCGGGTGGAGAGGGACAGCCTGGCCCAATGTGTGATGCGGGGAAGACCCATCTATCTCCCTGGGGAGGTCAGGAAATGGAGCGCTATGCTGGGGCTGCAAGACCTGGCTCCGACAGATGGATTGCTGACTAGAGCTCCCGAGTTCGTACCCGCTCGGTGGAATGACTCTGCGGGCAGAGTGGATCGGGAGAAACCGATCTTTGGTCTATTCCTTGCCCCGTTGAGATGGGGATATAGAGACGAATCGTTCTTGCTGGATTGCTTGGCGGTTCACTTCAAGCACCAGATATCGGTGGGGTGGTTTGCTGAGCTGAAAGTTACAGACGCTCATGCATTCAGGCCCGGAGCAGTAGAGTTCACAGACTACGTGCTGCAACATTACGCTCCTCTTCTGACCAGGGCCGGTGTATATCACAGTGTGTACGCTTCAAGGTACCGGTACCCAATCTCACGGGGCTTGTGTTGTGGAATGATCGAGGTATTTTGCCCCGAACATAACCCTTTCTACACTTCAGAGGGGGAGACCTCTTTAGACTTGTAGAGTCTATCGCAGCTCAGCGGCCTACCCATTGACGGGGAGCCGTATGAAGAAGTCTGCTGGCCTGACTGGTTGAAAGACCAGACCGACGGTGACGGTCGGTATTTGGCGGGCTACGCCTATCGGTATCTGATGAAGGCGTATCGCACCCTCTTTCATTCATCGCACGACACGAGGGAAGCTCGGAAGTCGGGCGAGAAGCGAAGAGTGCGGATGGGCGCCTGGCTTCAATATTTCTTCCAGGGGAAGAATAAGTATGAAGATTTTCCTCCAATAGCGCCCGTGGCCCAGAAGCGGAAGAAGAGGGTGCGACGCCAGGCCGCTTCATTATCTTCTTCGAAAGGAGGGCAGGGAGAAAACCCAAACCCTACTGGTGTTGATGCAGTCACTCACTGTGCTACATATCTGGTTTATTGGCTTTGTTCGTTCGCTCTTCCTCAAGGTGACGAGAGCGTGATTAGGGCGGAGGCCATTTACCCGGCCTGTCTTATGGCTTGGGGCATCAAGCTGTCCCTTTGCCCAGTGGCTTTGTGCCTCATTTACAAGATGTTGGGAGACTTGCACAAAACGCGTCTCCCCAGAAGCCTTCGGACGGTTGGTCCGTTACATTTCTTTAATGCTTGGGTCTGCACCCTGTTTCCGGAGGCAGCTCCTCGGGCATTACAAGCGGTTCCTCTGGTCCCGCGTATGATAGAGTTTGCGAGTGCCGAGCCATCCTTACTAGCGGAGCAACTCTACGCCATTCGGGGTAAATTGGCCCGCATTCCCATGGATTCGCCTGGGGCACTTCATTTCTGGAGCTTAGCTGCCCATTCGAGCCCGCTGACGAACAGGACGAGGCAGTGCAAGCTATTTGAGACTGAGGAGTACATCCATCCGATTTCCAAGGCCAAATATACCAAGCCAATTCTGGAGCCGGAGTTAATTGATTGGGCACTGGCCATCAGGCCTAGTGTCCTTGTATTTCGCAAGAGCGGCATTCTGTGGTTGGATCCGTATTACCCGTTCCGCTTCAGCCGGAACTTTGGCTACGACCAGCAGATTCCACATTCCTCTTCACAATTTGCATTGCCCAATAGGCATAGGGCCAGGCAAGTTTCAAACGATGATGCCCGGATATGGTGGGACTTTTTCCATCGTCGTGAAGACGTTTCTTTTCGGGTACCCGCCCCTGCGCGCTTCCCTCGTGTCACGCCTGAATACGTCAAGTGGTGGAATGCGCGGACGGGATTTTACAGGAACTCCCGGAGAGAGTGCTGGGCCGTGGCGGAGCACAGGTTCCTAGCTTCCCAGCCGGAACCAGTTCTTGACATTGAAGCCACTTATCTGAAGAAGTTGAAGTCTTGGACCAATACAGAAGTGAAGGCCTATATGGAGGCCCGCAAGATTGTGAAAAGTCGTAAGACGAAAGTTGAACCGAAGCTGCCCCCGATCAACAAGGATGATTATGTGAAGACCCTTCGGGGTTTATGCCGGGTCAGCAGTGAGAGGGTGATTCTCCAGCAACTCCCTTTACCGGTAGAGGAGCCCATCGCGGCTGTGGCCGACTGGCGTCCCGAGGTGGATAGGTTGTATCCCCATCGGACTTTCATTCGCAAGGAAGATAGGCGGGATGCCTTGTACGACAATACTCCCTGGCTATTTACACTCCTTCGGTCGCATGGCTTGTCGGTGGGTGATCCGAGCGAAGCCATCCTAGACCATCCTCTTCAGATTTCATTCAAATATGCAGACAGGTGGGGGCTGGACCATCTGAGCCTGTATTATCTCCTATCCTCTCGTGGTCATGAGGACCTAGCACTGCTGGCCGAACCCAGCGAAAAGATTGGAGATCTATGCTGGCTTATTCGCGAGGCGGCTTCGAGGGACAAAACGCCATCGCTATTTTATTGGCCTCTCTTCTCCTTTTATACGGGACCGGCAAGTACGTTTCATTTCTTCTTTCAGGCCTTTTGGCCAGCTTCTTCTTTTCATTGTGGTGTGTCATTCTCACCTTTGTGCATGTGCAGTCCGACCGACTTCGGAGGAGACCCGGCACTTTAGGGAACTGATCATAAAGGCCCAAAAGCCAACATATTTTGAAGTTCCTAAGCCTACTCCGACCACGACGCCACTGCCTCCTGGGGATTCGAGGAAGAGGACTCGGTCCCAGCTGAGAGAGGCCGTCGGAAAGGCGAAAGCGGCGGTGACCCGGGTGACACGGGCACGCCGAAAGAAAGCTGCAGAGAAGGAGTCGGCAACTGTCCTTCCTTCGGTTGTATCTTTTGAAGAGTTTGAAGCTTCCCGCACACAAGGGCTAGAGGCTGAAGGTAGGCTCCTTTTCTCTTCGAAGTGCATTAGCTTGTTTTGACTGCCTTGGCTAGCCCATGATGACGGTTGCTGACACAGTCGCCGCGGTCGTCGGGCTGGAGGCGACGGTAGATGTAGCGGCTAGGGACGGGGCAGAGGAAGTCCCTACTGCTCCTGTAGAAAGGGATCTACCCTCTCCAACACCCAGGCAGGAGATGGAAGGTAATCTATCGCGATAACACCGCAAATCTTCATGTCTTTAGCTAGCTTGACCCCTTCTTGCCGTAAATTGCAGTTGATATACAACCGTCATTGCTTCCGGGCTCGGAGGGTATAGAGGAGGCGATCCCCTCGGGGCAGGGCGGACCTGCTCTTGAGGTATCATCCATTGTTGCCCCTGGCGCGGAGAGCACCGGGGAAGTTCCTGCCGAGGGTGATGCTCCTGTTGGCGAGGCTCCTGCTCCGACGGCGGAGCGTCCTGAGAGAGCAGAGGGGTCCTCTTCCTCTGAGCAGGTAGATTATGCTGCCGGCTCTAGTGACGAGGAGCTCTCACTGATTGATCCCGAGACCGATGACTCCGGGGCGTCCTCGGCCTATGAAAGTGATTATCTGACTTTCAGCCCGACCTGGTTGTCATGGGGCGATCCCGAGCCGTCATTGTCGCTTGAGAGTGAAGAGGCCGGTGCCAGGGGAGCTGCTCTTAAAGATTTGAGCTTAGTACCCGCTGAGGTAAGGACCTGCCTAGGGTCGGTGTCTGCTGTTCTTCTTGATCTTCCTTCCAGCCTCATTTTTTTTAATGTATATATATTTCTGATGCAGGCTGAGGTGGCGCTGCCAACCATGACGGTGCAGATACCACTCCCGGCTCTGGGAACGGGCCATGCAACTCTTCCGTCCGTCCTGCGGCCTATCGCATTGCGATATCCCAAGGACTATGCAGCGGCAATGGTTCCAGTCGGACCCGGAGCACTTGTGGAAGTTGGTAGTTCGGCAGCAGCCAGGGATTCTCAACCAATGGAGGCTGTACAGCAAGCAATTCTGGAAAAGGATGGTCTTCCTGAAATAGAAGCCGGAGAGATCATTGAAGAGCAGATGTCTTCGGCTCTTGATGTTTCTGTTGCACCTCCATCCTAGGGGGCAGAAAAAGAGATTGCTGTTATTGAGGCTCCGGCCACCGTATCCGCCAGCGCGCTTGTTCCTCACAGCAGTGGACTGCAGCTCATGCCATCGTCATCTTTCGGGACGGCCGATGATATCTGGGCTGCCGTGGATAGCAGAGTGGAATTTGAACTACCCGAGACGTTGCCACTTGGTCTTCAATCTTCAAGTGACTTTGTGTGGCAGTTTCTGGGGACCCTCCAACAGACCGTAACGGCCAGCAGGGATTTAACTTATGTTCAGTTGAGGGGCTTGATAGAGCATCTATCCCGGTCGCTGTTGGCCTTTGGTTGTCCCATGGACGACTGGACTCCACGGGTGATCCTGCTCCTGAAGTATGTAAACAAGAGGGAATTTCTAGGTCGGGAAGCAGCTGACCAATTGGCGGCCATATCATTGGAGCGGGCTGAAAGCCGAGCAGTTCTTGTTTCTCTGCAAGAGACTGCGGCGAGGATGAGGGATGAAGCCAATGCCTCTTTACAGCGCCGAAGCTTCTTGACGACCCGGATGGCAGCATTACAGGCCGAACTTTCAAGGGTAGAGGCCGAACTTGAAGAAGTAGATCGCCTGGGAGTCCAGAAGGCAGAGGATGCAGAGATGGCTGAGGGACAAGCTGCTTCCCTCGAGGAGAAGTTATCTGAGCTGGAGGCCACCGAATTCCGATTGCAAGAACTGACCCACCATCCTTCCCTGGGTATTCCTGCGCTGGAGGACATCTTCCGACGCCCTCTGCCGTAGTCTTCTTTCTCTTTATTTGCTCCCTTTTTGACACACTTCATGTACTCTGGGGGATGGCCCGTGGAACATGTACCTTTTACTTCATAGTAATGAAAAATCTCCATTGTGCTTTTTGAATGAAGATTCCATCTTGTCATTACTCTTTTCTCTTCCATTCGCCCGTTGTTTCTAATTCGAGCGTATGAGTCACTAGGGCAGGAGAGCGCTCACGCCTTCAGCAAAGGGGTGAGGTGTTCACTCCACCGCGCCGTGACTTTTTTTTTGAGACTAACAACGGCCTATGCCAGTCGAGAGTCCGGTGGACTCAAAAGGGTATATCCAAACTGACGGGTAAGCGGTCCTGCCGAGGATGGCAAGACCCGAGAATGGGTAGTGACCGGTCCTATCGATGATGACGAAGGTCGAAAAAAGGTAGACGGTCTTGACGATGATGACAAGAACCGGGTAGAGTAGCGACCGATCTCGCCGATGGTGACACGGGTCGAAGAGGGTAGACGGTCTTGCCGATGGTGACAAAAATCGGATAGGGTAGTGACCGATCTTGCCGATGGTGACAAGGGTCGAAAAGGGTAGACGGTCTTGCCGATGGTGACAAAAATTGGGTAGAGTAGCGACCGATCATGCGGATGGTGACAAGGGTCGAAAAGGGTAGACGGTCTTGCCGATGGTGACAAAAACCGGATAAGGTAGCGACCGATCTTGCCGATGGTGACAAGGGTCGAAAAGGGTAGATGGTCTTGCCGATGGTGACAAAAACCGGGTAGGGTAGTGACCGATCTTGCCGATGGTGACAAGGGTCGAAAAGGGTAGACGGTCTTGCCGTAGCGACCGATCTTGCGGATGGTGACAAGGGTCGAAAAGGGTAGACGGTCTTACCGATGGTGACAAAAACCGAATAGGGTAGCGACCGATCTTGCCGATGGTGACAAGGGTCGAAAAGGGTAGACGGTCTTGCCGATGGTGACAAAAACCGGATAGGGTAGCGACCGATCTTGCCGATGGTGACAAGGGTCAAAAAGGGTAGACGGTCTTGCCGATGGTGACAAAAATCGGGTAGGGTAGCGACCGATCTTGCCGATGGTGACAAGGGTCGAAAAGGGTAGACGGTCTTGCCGATGGTGACAAAAACCGAATAGGGTAGCGACCGATCTTATCGATGGTGACAAGGGTCGAAAAGGGTAGACAGTCTTGCCGATGGTGACAAAAACCTGATAGGGTAGCGACCGATCTTGCCGATGGTGACAAGGGTCGAAAAGGGTAGACGGTCTTGCCGATGGTGACAAAAACCGGGTAGGGTAGCGACCGATCTTGTCGATGGTGACAAGGGTCGAAAAGGGTAGACAATAGATGTATATAGGCGGGCTATCGGATGAAAATTCCCCGTCGACCTCGTAGGGGTCTCCCGGACAGAGAATGAATCATCACTATTCATCATTCAAAAATTTTTTTATTCACATTACTGACCTAAGCGCCCTTTCGGGTTTTCGCCGAGGCTAGCCCCCTCTTTCTTTTGCCCGCGCGCCCTTTCGAGTTTTCACGCGGCGGGGTACCTGATTTTGCATGCGACGCCCTTTCGGGTTTTCGCCACAGCTGGGTTATAGCCATTTTTGCACTTGTCCTGATATAGGAACAAGTCTGGCGGGGTATCTCTATTTTTTTAACCCCATTTTATTTTCTTTCTTTCTTTTTTCTTGAATTCGTGATGCAGAAGAACTGGACCGCGAAAATATTGACTGGCCTTGTCGATGATGACAAGGATTGGACCCTGCTTCGGTCTGTTGACACTGGTTAGATGTTGAAGCAAAGGATACGGTCTATTAACAAGGATGTAAGATCCGAGCTAAGGGTAAAGATCGACCGCTCTCGCCGACGATGACGAGGGTCGAACGTGGGTTTATTCATCGGCATGGGTTATTGCCGAAACAAGGATGGGATTATCAACAGGGACGTAAGATCCGAGTTGAGGGTAGAGATCGACCGATCTCGCCGACGATGACGAGGGTCGAATGTGGGTTTATTCATCGGCATGGGTTATTGCCGGAACAAGGATGAGATTATCAACAGGGACGTAAGGTCCAAGTTGAGGGTAGAGATCGACCGATCTCGTCGATGATGACGAGGGTCGAACGTGGTTTGTTAAAGGATTTCCGGTGGGTCTTTGATGATTGTCCCTTTCGGAATTCCATTGGGTGGAGAATAGGAGAGGAATTTGAAAATTACCACTTTATTGACTTAAGCGCCCTTTCGGGTTTTCGCCGAAGCCAACCCCCTCTTACTTTTGCCCGCGCGCCCTTTTGGGTTTTCACGCGGCGGGGTACCCAATTTTGCCTGCAGCGCCCCTTCGGGTTTTCGCCACAGCTGGGTCATAGCCATTTTTGCACTTGTCTAGCGGGGTATCTCTATTTTTAACCCCGTTTTTCTTATCTTTCTTTTTTTATTTGTATGTATAGGGTGTCAGATCGAATCGTGACATTCGACTCCTGGTTGATCGTAGATGGCCCGTAGTGGCAACAATGTGAGAATGCTAGCTAGGACACAAAGTCTTCAGTCGACTCGGGTTTATTCGTTAGCGAGAAGATAATGCTAACGCAAGGAGGGGCTTTCGTGCCAATCCGAACGTAAGGCTCGTAATGGCGGTGTGGCGTATTCTTTTGGAAGCTTGATTAGGGCGAAATGCCACTAGACCAAGGAGAGGGTAGCTTGATCAGGGCGGAATGAAACTGAACCAAAGGGAAGGGTAGCTCGGTCAGGGCGGAATGCCACTGGACCAAGGAAAGGCAGCTCGGCTAGGGTGGAGTGCCACTAAACCAAGGAGGAGGGTAGCTCGGTTAGGGTGGAGTGCCACTAAACCAAGGAGAAGAGTAGCTTGTTTAGGGCGGAGTGCCACTAAACCACGGAAGGTAGCTTGGTTAGGGCAAAGTGCCACTAAACCAAGGAGAGGGTAGCTCGGTTAGGGCGGAGTGCCACTAAACCAAGGAGAAGAGTAGATAGGTTAGGGCGGAGTGCCACTAAACCCAGGAAAGGGTAGCTTGGTTATGGAGAAGTGCCACTAAACCAAGGAAAAGGTAGCTTGGTTAGGGCGGAGTGCCACTAAACTAAGGAGAAGAGTAGCTCGGTTAGGGCGGAGTGCCACTAAACCAAGGAAGAGGGTAGCTCGGTTAGGGCAGAGTGCCACTAAACCAAGGAAAAGGTAGCTCGGTTAGGGAGGAGTGCCACTAAACCAGGGGGAAAAGTAGTTCGATTAGGGCAGAGTGCCACTAAACCCAGGAAAGGGTAGATCGGTTAGGGCGAAGTGCCACTAAACCCAGGAAAGGGTAGATCGGTTAGGGCGAAGTGCCACTAAACCAAGGAACAGTAGCTTGATCAGGGCGAGATGCCACTAAACCAAAAAAAGGGTAGCTTGATCAGGGCGAGATGCCATTAAACTAAGAAAAGGTAGCTCGGTTAGGGTGGAGTGCCACTAAACCAAGGAAAAGGTAGCTCGGTTAGGGCGGAGTGCCACTAAACCAAGGGGAAAAGTAGTTCGGTTAGGGCAGAGTGCCACTAAACCCAGGAAAGGGTAGATCGGTTAGGGTGAAGTGCGACTAAACCAAGGAACAGTAGCTTGATCAGTGCGAGATGCCACTAAACCAAAAAAAGGGTAGCTTGATCAGGGCGAGATGTCACTAAACTAAGAAAAAGGTAGCTCGGTTAGGGCGGAGTGCCACTAAACCAAGGAAAAGGTAGCTCGGTTAGGGCGGAGTGCCACTAAACTAAGGAAAAGGTAGCTCGGTTAGGGCGGAGTGCCACTAAACCAAGGGGAAAAGTAGTTCGGTTAGGGCAGAGTACCACTAAACGAAGGAGAGGTAGCTCGGTTAGGGCGGAGTGCCACTAGACCAAGGAGAGGTAGCTCGGTTAGGGCGGAGTGCCACTAAACCAAGGAAAAGGTAGCTTGGTTAGGGCGGAGTGCCACTAAACCAAGGAAAAGGTAACTTGACTAGGGCGAAATGCCACTAACCAAGGGAAAGGGTAGCTCGATTAGGGCAGAATGCCACCAACCAAGGAAAGGTAGCTTGACTAGGGCGGAGTGCCAATAAACCAAGGAGAGGGTAGCTTGGTTACGGCGGAGTGCCACTAAACCAAGGAGCAGGTAGCTCGGTTAGGGCGGAGTGCCACTAAACCAAGGGAAAGGTAGCTCGAATAGGGCGGAGTGCCACTAAACCAAGGAAAAGGTAGCTTGGTTAGGGCGGAGTGCCACTAAACCAAGGAGGAGGGTAGCTCGGTTAGGGCGGAGTGCCACTAAACCAAGGAAAATGTAGCTCGGTTAGGGTGGAGTGCCACTAAACCAAGGAAAAGGTAGCTCGGTTAGGGCGGAATGCCACTAAACCAAGAAAAAGGTAGCTCGGTTAGGGCGGAGTGCCACTAAACCAAGGAAAATATAGCTCGGTTAGGGTGGAGTGCCACTAAACCAAGGAAAAGGGTAGCTCGGTTAGGGCGGAGTGCCACTAAACCAAGGAGGAGGGTAGTTCGGTTAGGGCGGAGTGCCACTAAACCAAGGAAAAGGTAGCTCGGTTAGGGCGGAGTGCCACTAAACCAAGGAAAAGGTAGTTTGGTTAGGGCGGAGTGCCACTAAACCGGGGGAAAGGTAGCTTGGTTAGGGCAGAGTGCCACTAAACCAAGGGAAAGGTATCTCGGTTAGGGCGGAGTGCCATTAACCAAGAAAAAGTTAGCTCCGATCGATCATTCGGGACATGTCAGCTGCGCTGCATGATACAGCTTAGTGTGTTTTCCGTTGAGGGGAGAGAACTGAATGACTCCTTTGTGGTCTACAAGGACGTAGGCACCCCCTTCATATATTCAGCGGACGATATACGGCCCGACCCAGTTTTCGACCAGCTTCCCTTTGGGGTTGGAGGCCATTACTTCTTTTCTTTTGACCATTACTAGGTCTCCTTTCTTGAATTCTCGACCCTTGACTAGCTTGTCAAAAGCACGGGCCATGCGAGCTTGGTAGAGTTGGATGTTTTGCTGTGCCCGGAGGCGTTTTCCTTCGAGCTCGGCGAGCTCCTCGAATCTTCTTTCTGCATTGGCCTGTTCACCACTGACTAGTCCGTGCTGGACGGCAACTCGCAATGATGGAACTTCAAGTTCGATGGGCACTACAGCTTCCGACCCATAGACGAGGGAGAAAGGTGAACATCCGGTTGGGGTCTTGTAGACAGTACGATAGGCCCAAAGTGCTTCGTACATCCTCTCTTCCCAATCCTTTTTATTAGACTTGACAGTCTTCGCCAGCAGCGTGCATAAGGTCATGTTAAAGGCTTCTGCGAGTCCATTGGCTTGAGGGTTGTAGGGGGGTGATGTCCTCCAGTCGATTTTGTATTTGTTGGCCAGCCGATAAACCTTCTGGTTCCTAAAGTGACTGCCGTTATCAAAGATGATTCGGCTGGGGATCCCGAACCGAAATATTACATTCTGCCGGAAGAATCTTGCAACTAGTTCTCCCGTCACATCTCTTAGTGCTACTGCCTCCGCCCATCTGGAGAAGTAGTCCGTAGCTGCTAAGATGTATCTGCACCCTGATGAAGATACTGGTAGCGGCCCTACTACGTCCGTGCCCCACTGAGCAAACGGCCAGCTCGGTAGGGTGGGATGTAATGGCACTGGAGGTCTCCTTGCCACATTAGCATGTTCTTGACACTTCTGACAAGCTTTGGCAAACCTGCAGCAATTGTCAAATATAGTGGGCCAATAGTAACCCAGTTTCTTTATCTCAATTTTCATCTTCGGGCCAGCCTGGTGTGCTCCAGCTGATCCCTCATGGACCTCCTGTATCACCTGTCCTGCTTCTGCTGAAGACAAGCAACGGAGTAGGACTTTCCTTCGGGCATCTGCCATAATTCGGAACAGGGTCCCGCTTCTCATCTCGTAAGAATCCTTGATCCTCAGGAGCTTCATTCTCTGTTCCTTTTCTTTTGGGAGTTGCTGGTGTTGAAACCAGCGTAGGAGATACTCTCGCCAATCGGGCTGCTGAACCCCTTCGATGACTGCTACTTCCATCTCTTGTTCGTCGGCCAGGACCTCTGTTACGTTGGGGACCTGTCGGCGGTTGATCACTGTTATATTCAGGCTTGTGTCTGGCGGGACCGCCAATGAACTGGCCAGCTTAGCGAGGGCATCTGCCTGAGCATTCCGGCCTCGATTGATGTGCTTGATGCTGATGAAGTAAAATTTTGACATCAGGCGAGTTGCCAACTGGTGATAGGGGAGGAGCTCTTGCTTTCGTACATCGAACTCTCCTTCCAGCTATTTTATAACTAGCATGGAGTCTCCGAATGCTTCGAGCATCTGAATTCCCATGGACAGAGCAATTTGCAACCCGATTATCAGGGCTTCATATTCCGCTTCATTGTTTGTGCATTGCTTGTTTATGGAACATGATGTATGCACCACTTCTCCTTCTGGGGATTTCAGGACTATGCCTGCTCCTGCCCTGACTCTGGCTGATCCAGTGGCAGAGGCGTCAATTCTGGAAGTGCCATCAAAATGTAGCTGCCATAAGGCGGGTTGTACTTGAACGGCTTCTAGGGTTTCGTCTTCAGGAAGCTCCGGCTCCAACGGGCAATCCCCGGACATTGGGTGCTCAGCGAAGAAGTCTGCAATAGCTTGGCCCTTGATAGCCTTGCGCGGCACGTAGGAGATATCAAACTCCATAAGGATTACCGCCCATTTGCCCAGGCGGCCTTTGAGTGCCGGTTGAGACATGATGTACTTCAGGGGATCCTCTTTGGATACCAAGCTGATTTCATGCGACAACATATAGTGTCGGAGCTTCTTGACTGTGAAGACCAGTGCCAGATAGATCTTCTCAATATAAGTATACTTCTCTTCAGTTCTGACCAGTCTCCGACTGAGGTAATAGAGGGCTTGCTCTTTCCCTTCTTCATTATTCTGGGCCAGCATTGCCCCCAGAGAATTATGTGTAGCTGCTATATACAGTATCAATGGTCGTCCTTTCACCGGTGCGCCCAGCATTGGAGGAGTTTTTAGGTAGTCTTTTAGCTTGTCAAAGGCTGCCTGGCAATCTTCATCCCAAGAAAAGGGGACATCTTTCATCATTAGCTTGTGGAAGGGCTGGCATCGCCCTGACAAATTAGAAATGAACCGCCGGATATAAGCCAAGCGGCCCTGTAGTGATCTTAGCTCGGAGATGTTCCTTGGCGGAGGTAACCCCTGAATTGCCTTGATCTTTGCGGGGTCTATCTCGATTCCCCGATATCGGACGATGAAGCCTAAGAATTTTCCGCTCGACACTCCGAACGCGCATTTCATAGGGTTCATCTTCAGCTCATGCTGCCTTAGCCTCTGAAAGACAATCCGGAGGTCTTGCAGATGATCTTCTTTTCTTCTGGATTTGATCACCAGGTCATCTATGTAGCATTCCACCTTGTGGTAGAGCAGCTCATCAAAGATCTTGGTCATCGCGCGCTGATAGGTTGCGCCAGCATTCTTCAGTCCGAACGGCATTCTCTTGTAATGATAAATGCCTTTAGGAGTTCGGAAAGCAGTATGGACTCGGTCATGCTCCACAATCCAAATCTGATTGTAGCCGGAAGACCCATCCATGAATGATAGGGCCTCATGGCCGGTTGTAGCATCAATCATGACCTCGGTTATTGGCACCGGAAAGTCATCCTTGGGACAGACTTTATTTAGATCCCGGAAGTCGACACATATCCGGATCTGTCCATTCTTATTTTTCACGGGGACGATATTCGCCAGCCACGCGGTGTACTGGTTTTCTTCAACAAATCCCACGTCAATGAGCTTGTCGACTTCAGCACAAATTTGGGTGATGAGCTCTGGTCTCATGCGCCACGGTGGTTGCTTCACTGGCTTGGCCTCAGGGCTGATTGTTAGCTCATGTTGTGAGACAGCGGGGCTTAGACCTGGCATCTCTTTGTAAGTCCAGGCGAAGCAATCCCAGTATTCTAGCAGTAGCTGGATGTACAGCTCCCGTTCTTCTGGGGACAGTTGGGCGCTGAGGAAGGTGGGCCTAGGGTCCCCATCATCTCCCAAGTTGACTTCTATCAGTTCATCGACTGTGGCTTGGCCTCCGTCTTCTATTTCCGGAGGTGCCGGTTGGAGGTCGACGAAGTCCAGAATGCCATCTTGAGGGTCGAGCACTTCGACTTCCTCGTCAGACACTGCCAGAGCTTCCTGAGGTTTCTTGATTTCTTGTGCTAGCGGCTGAGTGGATTGTTCTATTAGCCAATCCATTGCCGTCGCATCTCCCAAGGATGAGAGAGCAGCTTTAGTGTTTGCAGATGAGACTGCAGCCACGACGGGCTGGTGACTGTTTACTGCCAGGCTCGGACAGCATGCTGATTTTACAGCAGAAGTTGAGGAAGTTTCACCTTCTGGGACAGTTGTATCTTCTGTAGAAGTGGCTTTTTCTTTCCTGGTAGGTGGCTCCCCTTGATTGGAGTTGACCAAGGCCTCCCTGATTGGCAGAAAGGGTGTTGAAGTTGTCATTAGTATGACCTCTATGGAGGGAGAGACTCCTGCTTCTTGACTGTCTTCGGCTTCGCTACTGCTAGCTATATCAAATTCGGCTTGAAGGGCCGCTTCTTCAGGGTGAACCTGCTCCCAGCATCGGCAAGGGGCCGAGGTTTCTACTTCTTGATTTCCAGACTGAGCCAGTTCAAGATATTTGGCTTCTGCCGGATACTCATCAAAGGTTGCTCCCAGAGGGCTATCTTCAGTAGGGTAGAAGGCGGAGATAGTATCCACCTCGTACCGCCCACTGTAATAATATTCTTCCAGGGTGAAGCCCAACCATGGATGTTGAGAGACACGTCTCATTTCCTTATCCATATTTGCAGGATGCCACATCTTCTGGAAAGCTTCTTTGCGCTTTTGAGACTGATCGGGAGGAATGTGTTGCTTCTGAAACATCCTGGCCATTCGATCAGTTGTAAATGCCAGGCCTTGAATAGGAACCCGCGGGTTGGCTAGATCTTCAGGGAGGCTGCAGTCTGTGTCTTCCCGAGTGGGATGCTCCTCAGCTATATAGAACAAGCTGTTGGGCCCATCTTCCTGTGTCACCTCCCAAGCTTTGAAAGGTTCGACAGTGGGGTCGTTGAGGCCGGAGACTGGCTTGGTGAGGCCGGCCGGGACTCCGATGCGGTCGTGCTGTCGATTGACCTGCAGTTCCTTAGCTTTGGGATATAATGCTGGGGGTGTCACCCTGCCGACCTTTCCAGAAGCTGTGATGTGGGAGACCACCTTCGGCTTGACATATCCGCGCGGCGGTGGTGGGTACCAACCGTCACCCGATCTATTCTTCGACGCCCCTACGGGGGCCTCAGCTTCAGAAACCTTCCGGGGAGGCCCCGTATACAGGTTGGCGTCTGCCAAGTGACATTCAAACACCTCGAATGGGTGGATATCAGCAAATATCCTCTCCTCCTTCCCCTGGAGGCTGTATTTGATGCATTGGTGGAGCGTGGAGGGCACCACCATATTTTCATGCAGCCATGGGCGGCCGAGCAGCGCTTTGTAGGAGGTGCGAGAGTCGATGACATGAAACTGCACCGTTGTAGTGAAATCTGCCAGGGTCAGTGTGAACTCTGCCACTCCCATTGAAACCTCACATTTTTGGTTGAAGCCAGCGATACGCATATCCCCGACTTTCTCGAGATGCACATTAAAGTGGTACCTCTCGTATATTCTATATGGCAGGATGTTGACTTCTGCACCAGGATCGACCAGGATCCGGTTCAGTTCTCTCCCATTCAGGTGCCCTTTCATATATAGCGGCCTGTTGTGGCTGGCAGTAGGTAGTAGCATGTCTTCTGGAGAGAAGGTCATACTGGCTTCTGGTATAGCTTCAGCTATGCAGGCTTCAAAATGAGCAGGCATCTGCAGAGCAGTGACGATCGCCTGTCGAGTTTCTTCACTCAAAGAGAGAATTTCCCAGATCGTAAATCAAGCGGGGAGCTTTTTGAGCAACTTCATTATTCGGCTCCCAGCCCAGACATTGGAGAGCTTCATCTCTTCAGCCCATCTGGGTTTGGGGAGGTTTTGATTTGTGGGTCCAGACGGACCTGCTTCATCTTCCTCGGACTCGGCACCCTTTTGGCTGGCACCGGCTGTCGGGTCTTCTTTATTAGCTACTGTAGGGCAAGCTCCATCTGCATTTGCATCCTCAGCAGATTGCGCTGGCTGCGGGTGAATGGCCCCGGGTGTAGGGTTAGCCTCTTGACAGGGCTGTTTCCCCTTTGACATCTTCATAAATTCAAGGAATGAAGGGACTGCCCTGCCCCCACTCTTGTTGTATAGGCCTGACGGAGGAGGGATTTGGACTCCCTTAACTTCCGGCGGAGGTGTCTTGTAGGGTTGCTCCTCTCTGAACATGATGTTGTGATTGGGTGGTGGTTGGCGCCCCCATTTTCGGCCCAACCGAGTGGCATGCGCAGCAGTTGCGGCCTCGGCTATGCCTCCCCCAGCATGGGGTGTGAAGCAAATTTCTTCTTCTTCCTTTTCTCCGGGTAGGTTGAAGAGTGCTGACAGGGTATTGCAGGAGACAACCTGTGCTTTATTGGCCCCAGCGGCCTTTCTTTTCTTCTTCTTTTGCTTTCTCTTCTTTTTGGTTTCTGCGGGTGCCTGCCCCCAGAACAGGCTGCCTCTTCAGGGGGTGCTGTTTCGGCTTCCTCCACCTGTTTGAGTGAGAGTTGTTCTAGTTCTTGCCATGGGACGTGGTCCCGTACCAGCAAAGGTTTCAATTCGGGCTGCACATATTCATCTAGCCCTTCAATCAGGTGCTGCAGTCGAAGGACTCCAGGATTGGTTTCCTTGATTACTGGCAGTGGAGTCTGTCTCCTCCTGTTAGGTGTATGTATTCTGACAGCTGTAGGTGGAGTGACCCATACGGGTGCTACCACTGGCGGAGCAGGCCGGGGTGTAACGCCACGGATACGTGCCCCCTCTTTCGGGCGGGGTGCCCTCTTCTTCTTGTGCTTCACAGGGATCTGCTGCCACCCCTGTTGTTCTTTCACGGGCTCCAGGAAATGGATTTCGTAGGTGCTCCGTGTGCTTGCTTCAGAGATCTCTTCAGGTAATGCCTGGTAGAGGGAGATCATGTTGACCGCTGCTCTCTTGAGAGGGGCTTCATGTGGCTGAGGAGGGTCCACTTTGTACTCTCCCAGCTCTATTTCATTCTTCTTTGCCATTCCTTCGATGACGTCTTTGAAAACATAACAGTCTTTGATTGGATGTCCCAACATCTGGTGGTAGGGGCAGAATCTTGGACTGTCTTTTCTTTTCAGGTCCTTCGGCCTCCTTGGCTCAGGCAAAGTGACCATGCTGTATTCTGTTACCCAGTCGAACAGGACTCGGGTCTTGTCTTTTGGAAAGGAATAGGCTTTCTTCATTTTGTCCCTCAGCGAAGGACCTTCTTTATCATCTAGAGCTTTCGCAGGTGGCGGGGGAGCCGCCTTCTTGCCTTTCTCCTTCTGCTGTTCGAACGCCTTGATATCAAGCGCATTCGCTTCTTTAGGTGTGGGGCGCCATTCCGCAGCCTTGCCTTTCTGGGCTGTGCTGGCAACTGACGCCGGGATAGGCTTGGCTAGGAAAGCCTCCACTTCGGCCACTACATTATTCAGCCGGTCGAATGACCGTATTTCCATTCCAATCATCTTCTCCAGAACTTCCCTCCTGAGGTTTTGTTTGCATATTTGTACCACGTCCTCCTGATGCGGGGGCCGCTTGCATCTCATTCCGAGGTTCCTCCACCTCTTGATGTAATCAAGGGCTGTCTCATCTGCCCTTTGTTTTGTTGAGTAGAGTTCGGCCACCGTGACCTCCCTCTCTGTGACATGGAATCTTTCTCTGAACTTTCTCTGCATATCCGGCCAATCACTGATTGACCCGACCGGGAGGCTAGAGTACCACTCAAATGCGAGCCCTGTCAGCGAGGACCCGAAGAATTTTAGCAAATACGACTCGTCGGTGGCCGGATCACCCATAACGGTCATATAATATGCAATATGCTCTTTAGGGGACCCTTTCCCGTTGAATTTGTCAAACTTAGGCGGCTTGTTGACCCCCGAGGGAAGTCGTTTAGCCGCATGGTGTTGCGGGTAGGGCACCCGATAGGCATCAAATGCGACGTAGTCACCTTCACTTTTCTCTGCGAGCTTCAGCTCGATCATCCTCTCTGCCATCATCCGGTTCACGACCGTGGGGTCGACCAGTTCTGGATAGAAGTGCGCTGGCTGCAGGTATGGGGTGACCAGGGTGGTCGCCTGTGGAGGACGCAGCAGTGGGGGTGTCGGGTGCACCTGCGGGAGCCCCGGAGGTAGCAGCAGCTGAGACTGTGGCGGCCGCTGTTGTGCTGTCGCCATGCTTGGCTCTGACGGCTGGGACAGTGTATAGAGCGGTGGAGGGTCGTCATGACGAGCCGCTCCCCGAGATGACTCACCCTGGACTTCGGGTGGTTTAGACGCTGATGAATGTTCAATTTTTTCCATCAGCTGCTTCTTCAGAGAGTCTATCTCCCGTTGATATTTTTGTAGCAGTATCAGAACTGATGGGTCTATAGTGGTGGGGATGCCCTCTGTTGTCTCCCCGGACGTACCCTCAGGTAGGATGTCGAGGAGGACATCGTCTTTTTCTTCTGCCATCACCACATTAGCGGTCAAGATGGGGGCCTTGTCGTCCCAGTGGGGATAGACCTGGGGCTGTTTCCCTTTAACCATCATCAGAAGCTCTCTTTCCGCTTCTGTTCTGCGGGTAGTTGGCCCCGGCCGTGCGTCCAATTGAGCCAATTCTTGGGGGTCTTCAGGAAGCTCCCCATATTGGTTAGATATTCTAGCCATGTTGCAGGTGAAAACCCGCATCCTTCTCTTTTGTTGATAGACCCTCCTTCTAGCATGCTGCGGGAAGGTCAGTCTTTCAAACACAGAAACTCTTCTTCTTTCTTCCCGCTCGGGGAAGGCTTCATCGGCTTTGACCTCGAAGCCGTCATTATATCCATTATCGTCGACTGACGACACCATCATTCTATCTTCCATATTTCCTTCTTCGGCTGCTGATGGGCAGTAGTCTTTCTCAATGGCGACTGTCTGCATCAGTCGCTGCTGTCCGAGTGAGGGATTGCCTAAACCTCAGAAATAATTTCTGACCAAACAGGTCATCTCTTCTTGACCCCGCTCTTGATATAGGACGGGGGGTGATTGTCGACCTCCGGCAGGAGGGATAAAGGCCAGCCGAGCTCTATCGGCCGGCTGTTGGAATCTTCGTCCCGCAGTAGGGACGTTGGCTTGACGGGCCGCAGCCCGGAGACTTCTGTGGCGCAGAGGATCCGCGACCACCTCTTTATCCTTCTTCGGGGGTAGGCCCCTTTTTCTTCTCACTTCCGCCTCGTCGTTCACAAAACGACGGCGGATGGGTGCTAGCTGGTGGGCAGGTCGGGTCCGCTTGGGAACCCACACCTGTTTAAACTTCCTCGGCCTGGGTGCCGGGCTTCCCTGGCCATAATGACCGGTTTCTTCTATTTCTGCCCTCCTTCCAGCGAGAGCTTGATAGGCATTGTAAACAGGAATGTTGGGGATGACTCGGTCTGGGGTCACCCGTGCAGTGCGTCCGTCGAGGAAGACGCGCATACCCCCGACTAGCATAGATTTCCTGGACTGAGACAGAGTTCCGGTAACTACAGCAGTATTCTTGCGGGCCTGGCGACGTTGGCGTCCTCCAGGGTGTTTGTTGATAACATCGGGGTGGGTCCCACGTATGACGTGGTGCACCAGACAGCTAGCGGCCGGGGCCGGACTTTCAGACAAGTCTTTGCAGCAGGGAACCCCCAGAGGCTCCATTTTATCCACAGCTTCCTTGACAGGTTCTGGGGCTTTGACCTCCAGCATATCTACGAAGGCTAACCCCAAAAAGTAGGGGAAGCCCACAGCGGCAGGGAAGCTGCCGAATTCCATGGGTACCGCCAGGTACCCTTGCGCGTGTCCAGTGACTATCGAAAGATCGAAGCCGACGCCAGTTATCCCATTGGTTGTCATTGTCCGCCTGTATGAAATAAACAAGCCAAACATCAGTAGCCTCTGGGAGGGCCTCGAAGCCCAAGTATCTCGGCAAAGAGATGAAAGGTGACACTGGTCCCACCGGGCATACCAGACTTGTTCGCGAAACTTTTTTTTTTCCTTTCTTTTCTTTCGCGGGTCGGTCGACCGCCTGACCAACTGGTAGTCAAATGATCGATTGACGACGCGGGCGTGCCAGTCACATGAGTGACAATTTTATGATGCGTTCATTCTGACCCATGTCGGGCGAATGTGAGGTTCGGTCGGGACCAGTAGTCCGCCATACCATAAAGGCTATGGCGTTAATTACATCCCCCACGAGGAGGGAACACCTTTGATTAATTGCCGAGATAGCGGGCTGTCGAAGCCGGATTAAAAAAGAGCTACATGATGATCATGACGAAGACATGCAGGATGCATATGTTTATCATGCAGAAGATGCATAGTTCATGGAATTATGGATCCTCGGTACGTGGCGGAGGACGTAGGTCCGAAGACCACCGTCGCGCATAACGAAGACTTCCGACCAGACGTAATCCTGCTTTTCTGTCGACGCCATCTGATCTACCCGAGGATGTATGCATGGATGCACACATGACGTTCATGACTATATTAAGCATGATAACGGAATTGTGGAAGCAAATGGTGATCAACCACGTTTATTACTCCCCATCGAGAAGAGGGAAGGCAACACAAGTGTGATAGCGAAAGCAAAGTGCTAACGGACATGGTAATGAAGATATGATACCAATATAGTTCGGGCTTGCTTGGCCCCTCCCTTATTCAATTTATTACCCATTCTGATTTATTAACGCCAACCCCGAGGGACAAGATCCACTCGGGGGGCAAATGAGCGATTAAAGCAACAAGAGGTTTCTAAACCGGCGCGACCCTGTGATAGGTAGCTTATACGGTGCGATAAAACGTAGGTATAGCGTCTTAATCCGGCGCGGCCATGATGAATGTTAATACAGCGCGAAGAAATGTAGGTATAGAGGCTAATACGGCGCGGCCATACAGCCGGTTAAGATGGCGCACAAAAGTGATGGGGCGCGCTAGTTTAGGGCGCGCTGGAAAGGCGTAAAGAAAAAAAAGAGGGATATGAGTCTAACGTTAATCCGGCGCGGGGGGGGGGGTACCACGCCGGATTAGGGCGCGCCGGCTAAGGCCGCGCCGTTCAACCCACCTTTTCTATGAATTTTGCAACAATTGAGTTTGTTAAGTTTTGGGTGAGGATTCTGAAGTTATTTGGGGCCAATTGCTTATTGAATTGAAGTCCAGAACCCCGAAGGATGGGGTGATTAAGCCAGTGCGAGGTTCCTACTCGAGCACCAGGATAATTGGGTCCAGAATGATCGTTTCGTTATGGTTTATTCATTATTAATCTGTCCGAAATCGGACAGCATCTCCCCTGAACCTGAAGAGTTGCAGGGGAGAAGCGGGGTCATGCTCACCTATGGAACAAGCCCCTAAACCGCCGGTCTACACGAAGGCAGCCAGCAAACCCCACTGGATGGAGTACCCCGAGGACTAGCCTGCTAGGGGCACCGAAATTCCATAGGGGAAGAGACAGAGGGACGAGGTCGTTGACGAAGGGAGCCATACCCCGAGGACTAGCCTGCGAGGGGTGGAGGACCCATAGTCTGCGATTCATCCCATGGAGGAACTGACCATTGGCAGAGTGGGACTCCGAGGGCTAGCCTACAAGGAGCACACATCCCCCGGTCTCGATCGGGCCCTGATTTGTTGGGGTTGAGTTCGTTGAGCCAGGACCCCTATCATTGTCTGCGATGGCTTCGAGGAGGCGCCTACCATTGAGAGATAGAGCCCCCCCTGTCGCCCAACAACTTCAGGAAGCAACAGGGGAATGTCCCCCTCCCCGGGTGATCGAAGCGGCGAGAAACCCTCGGAACAGTGCAGATGATCGTGACGCCCAGACGTAGTAAATGCATAAACGAGGCGGGCTCATTGCATGGGCATATGCTCGAACAGTTGGAAAGCAATGTTCAGGGGGGTTAGACCCTACGTATGGCGGGCAGAGGCACGCGCAGAGGCACGGCTCCATCCGAGGAGAGAAGGAGATGCGAAAATCCTTGAATCAAACCTAAAAAAAAGGAATGAACGAGAGAAAAGCCCCCTGGGGAGGGGTGTTTCTATAGCCCACGATGATTCGGGGCGCGATGCAGACTTCGGGGGGAAACCAGAATCATAGCCATGCCGAGAAGAACCCAGACACGGGCATTGGCATAGATAAAAGAGGCTAAGGGTCATTCATTCGATCTATTGGTTTGACGTTCATACGCACGTATATATATTACCATCCCAGAAATGGGAAGGGTTTAGCATTTACATGGTGAGAGTACAGCACCGGCACCATTGTTTGGTCGCCGTTCGACAATATCAAAGGCAGAGGACGCTCGGAGCGCAACAACAGGGGAAGAACAAAAGAAGAAAATCGCATAGAGGGGGGAGGAGAATCGACTCATATCATCGTCGCTCCTCCCCCCCTCGCTTACATTCGATGGGTGGAAGTTTTAGAAGAGAGATCTTCGGAAAACCGGAAAAGAATCAGCACACCGGCGCCCACCTGTTCCCGAAACAGGGTATCGCAGAGGAAGAAAACGACCGGCCGAAGCTCCTCCTACTCCCTCTCTACTTCAGGAGGGAAACCCTCTCGAGAGCTCGTCTCCCTCCTTTTCTTCCTCTTTTCTTCTCTCTATATCCTCTGGTCTTTCTTCTTGATCTGCCTCTCTTCTTCTTTTTCGTCTCCTCTCTCTTTTGTTCTCGAACAGCCATATATATATAGGGGCGCGAGTTCGAGCATTGAACCGGCGTGGGATTGGCGCGCAGGGGGGAGCCTTCAAGGCTTATCGCGCCGGGATCGGAGCCATAGGGTGATTTGCGCGCCGGCATAAGGGCTGAAGATGGGGCGCGCCGATATAAGGGGTGAAGAGGGGCCCGCGCCGGGACAAGGGCATGCCGGGCTAGTGCTCTATACGAGCTTCGAGCAGTCGATGAGTCCGGGGACAATTCCGGGGGCCACCGTGAGCTTTTATCTCGCCAATGCCCATCCAGACTTTGACGAGGTGTTTTGTCAGAATCCCTTGGTCGACCTACGTCTATTCTCAAGACTCCAGATAGCTTTAGTTTGATCGTGCGGGTTTCCCGCTGACACGGCCCTCGGCTCTACGATCCATGCTGTTGATTCGGCCTGGCTCGTGCCCGAAGCTCCTTGGAAGGCGAGATAACCCCAGGGATAGTTCCGCCCGAGCTGGGTGATCATTCGGCCACTAACGGGCCCATCTTGTCGGGAAGCCGTACCCATGCCGAGTGATCGGGATCTTCTGCCGTCAGAGCTTCCGGTCCTCCGTCTCGGAGAGCCAGGGGGGACTCCTTTATCTTCAGGGGATCCTTTCATGAGGTGGGTAGCCACCGGGTAGACCGTCGACCTTGGTCGGACAACGGGTGTAGTGGATGCAGCACGACAAAGTCGATGCCGATTCATTGGGCAGGTTTGGTCGCACTGCCGGTTGGTTGTGGATTCATCTCGGCTCTCCTGAGGTGAAGTCCGCGTATCCATACGGAGTGACTCGAGGCTCTGGCAGCTTGAGAAGTCTTCAATATGTTGATCTTTATCGGCTTCCGTACTTCGGTGGGCCGGGTCATTCGTCCTTATGGCTTGGTCACCGACGATCATATTTTGAGTGCCAACAAGTACTTAGGTCTGAAGACCACCTCTCGCATAGAGAAAGTTTCTAGATAGGCCTTAGCCTTACTTGCCCTTCGGCAATACACTATTTGATATACCATGTGGCCATGCATGAAAATGCACAACAAATGCAGTTCATTCCAGTATGCGCAACAAGTTTTTCAAATTAAGCATGACAATCCAAGATAACATATGCAATAGATTTTCAATTTGCATTTTTATGACATGCAGTTTAACTCAGAAGAAACAGACATATTTTTCAAGTATTGTGCATGTCACTGCATGAAAACATAAGACCGTGAACACATATGCAATTCAAGTTATTTCAACTCACAATCTGAATTTTCATTGCATGCCAAATTATTTAAAGTTCTTCTTGATTATTCAAACTAGAATTCTAAATGAACTACACAAGCAGTCCCCTGGTACCTGGCGGAGTTTTTTAACTCAAAGGCAATACTTGCAAGGTGAGACGAGGAAGACCATTCACCCCTTCTCGGAAGGGGAGAGACGTTCCACCCCGGACACTCGGCAAGCAGATTTTCATTAAAGGAGTGCAGAAGGAAATAGAACAGTAGAAGGGAAGGGCAAGAAAAAGGCACCCAAACTTATAGAGACGAATGGGGCCAAAGACAACAGGGGGGAACTAAGCCCAAGAAGCCCAACAAGAACATAAACCAAAAGAAACCATCAATGGTGCCGAGTGGAACTAGTGGAGTTGGATCTACGGTGGGAGCTTCTGGTTGCAACTCCTTCAGGCCTAGAAGACTGCCTCGAATGCTCATGGCCATGATCACCCACCCAGTTGGCATGGGCACGGTGGATGTCCAAAGGACTAGTCAGCTCGAAGCCTAGGACAATGAGAACCTGAAGAAGGATAGTGAGCTTGACGGAGCCATCATCAGAAGAGGGCAGGGATTCGACGATAGAGGACCCTTCCCAGATGCAGGAGCCATGGCTGGAGGTGCACACACGAACAATGTTGGCAGTCCACGATCAGAGGACTTAGTTGCCCATTTCAGGGCCTGAGCGAAGGAGAGACGAGGCTTGACAAGCTCGTCTGAAGGCGAATGCTGGGCATCAGCCTCTCTAGGAGAACCAGAACCCTCGACTGCACGGGTACCAAAAGGGATAGAAGGGGAAGCAGAAGGAGACCAAGCAGAAGCAGCAGCGTTAAGACCAGAACCGAGGACAAGGGCTGACGGCCCAGAGGAGGAAGTGTCTTGGGAGGAGGCCAAGGCCCCATCTGATGAGGGAAATTGAGCTCCAGAGCCCTGAAAGCCGGAAGGAGAGGAAGCAAGGTCCACAGCTGAAGAGGAAGCCAAACCCAAAGCAACAGTAGCAGCAGGCCGTGGCTGGCAGAGGCCCAACACAAAGGAGGAGTGGCTGAAGTCGACTCCCACGAAGGAGGGGTCGACCCCCATCATAGCAGACGTGGCGGCGGACGAGAGACTAGGCCTAGGCAGACACTCAACAGGTCCGCTGCCCATCGAAGCAATAGCAACAGCTAGAGGAAGAAGAGAGACAACGGGAACAAGCCCCAAAACTGAAGGCAGGGGAAGGCTTAGTGGCACAGTGGGTAGAGGCATGGGTGCAGCGGCAGGCCCATGCGAGCAGAGGCCACCAGGTGGTGCAGATCGACATGAGTCAACTTTCGGGGGCTGGGAGTCGACTCCGAGAAGAACAATAGAGGGTTGCGGAGATGGGCAGCACTCGAATGAGGGACGCGCTGTGTCGACGCGAAGGGAGGGGGAGTTGACGCCAGAAGGGGCAACAGAGGCTATGGCCGAAGGGGGGCAGGCCACAGAAGGAAGCACAAGGGGAGCATGTAGCATCGATGCCTCAAGAGAGGCAACACCCAGAACAGTAGCACCAACAACCTTGCACTTAGATAGGGCCAAGGGCGTAATAGGTGCCAAGGGAGGAAGAGGCAAGGCAGCAACCACAACGGCAGCAATGGCAGAGACTACCGGGGATGAGTTACAGCACTCGTGCATAGTAAGGGTTTTCAGATAAACATAATCTACCCTTCCACCACCACTATTTTATATACCACAGGGTTTAAACATGATGAAATGCATGAAATTGTATTGAACGAATAAAGCAAGATATGCAAGTTTCATGATAGGAAGTTATTCAAAACATCAACTAGAATATCAGAAATAGACATGGGATTTTACCAACTACGGGTGCCTTGATTTATTGAACCCCTTTTATTCTCTTCCTCCAAGGCACTCCTGCAAAATAGATTCTCATTTTGCATTTCTAGGTACCCAAGAATTCTTGGGTCCTCCAATGTTAGCAACACCTCTAGTAGGTGTCCTCCATAGCTTTTGAGTATGAATATCATTAAATTTCATCAAATGACAGTCAAACATATGATGCCCAAGTTTTCCACAATAATGACAAGAAATGGAAGGCTTTGTGTTTTTCTTGTTCATATGAGCACGAGCATGGAATTTCTGTGCAAGACCATGAATGTTATTCTTTTTAACATGGAAATTCTTTGACGCGGGACGAGCGCACGCATGGGAATGTCGATGGCGGCGTCCGGTGCGACCCTGTAAGTACAACCTTATGCAACTACGCTCCACGTAGGGAGAGGTCACGGGGACGGGATTGATCAATACAAAACTACCCTCATGTAGGAGGGGGGAACACGGGGAAGGGGAGATGGGCTTGCTGCCCTATGCCTGTCCTACTGGACAGAACCGAATTGATCCGAACGGTACGCTGCACACAGAGATTAGAAAAGGATGCCGCTTGCGCCCAGACGAAGCTTGAGAAGTCCACAGGCGCTCCTGAAAGTTTTGCGTCATTCTGAGGTCAGTGGAAGGCATGGCTGGCCAAAGAAGAGGTCATGAGCGGTTCTGTCCCGCAGGATAGGTCTGCGCAGTCGGCGTGCGAAGGGTGGCACGCTCTCCACTGAACTCTGAATAGCCCGAGTACAGTGAGGTCGGATAGAAGACTGGGAGATCTATGTACACTCAAAAGATGAGCACCATCGGATCACCGAGCTGGGCGTGGTCGCAACTGTGGTGAGCTTCATTTTTCTGGGTGAGCAGACAGATAGGGGTGGGATGGCCATGGTGGTATTCTCAGCACGGAGCTCAGAAAGCAACAAAACCACCTGGGTTGGTTTTGGGATGCCGAGAGGTACAACTCCGAAGAAGAGAGTTCGGCCAGAAGACCGACAGGGAAAGCGTGGCATGATCTTCAAGATGGCTGTACACCCTGGGTGGACTGGTTTCCATAGGTTATGCGCAGTCGTAGGAGAACGGGCGCCACGATCTGAGCCGAAGTCAAAATGATGCGAAATTACCTCTAGAATGAAGAGGACTTGGAGAAGAACAAAACCACAGAAGGAGGTTTGGGATGATTCACGTCGTGGATGTCGGGGTAGCCTCTGCAAACCAAGCCTCAGAATCTGCCACAGATCTGTGAGCAGCAGATCAAGGTTCCACTGATGCCGAGGGGTGGGCGACGTCGGGGGAACTCCGGGACCGCCGTGGATGAACTTGGGAGGGGTGGTGGCGTGGGCAGTAATGTGGGAAGGGTGGCTGGAGGCTGGGGATGTGGGAGGCTGGGATGGGGTGATTAGAGGTGCGCTGGGTTTGGGGAAGAGAGGAGGGGTGCGGCTAAGCCTTGGTGGTGGGAGAATATTTTTGGTTTTGGTAATTTTTCTTGAAAGGGGGAGGAATTCTAGGGGGATTAGAATCTCTTGGAGGGATAATATGGGGGATTGGAGGGCTAGGATTTGATTTGGACCGGGATTAGGAAGGTGATAAGAGAGATAGGAGGGGGTGAGTGAGGTTTCCTTGGGAGGGGGAGAGAAAATAGGAAAGAGAGAGATATTCTAGGAGAGATGGGCTGATGTGGCAAGGAAGGTTGGGAGGTGAGAGGATGTTGCGCCCAAGGCTGAAGAGAGAGAAGGGGGGCTGAGAACTAGAGAGATAGAGAGAGAGAGAGAGAGGGTTGGGTGCGCAAGAGAGAGAGAGAGAGCGGGAGAGAGACCAATAATTCTCACACAAAACTAATTTTCTTCCAAAATTTTATTAACTCCAAATGAGAGCCCTTGGTCCCCTATTTATAGGAGAGGCCAGGGTTTACAAATGACCAAACTTGCCCCTAGCAAATGAAAAAAGACCCTGCTATCCCCGGGGGTGAATTTAAGCTACCAGTGACCCATAACCGATCTAGTCTCAACAATTGGCCCTTTGGGCCTTATTTAGCTGGCCCATTAAGACTTACATGACTCAAATGGACTCAATTTAGACTTAACTAAATACTAGTAAAGGGAAAATCATAATAAAAAGAGAAAAAAGTCCTAGCATTGTTGGGCCTGACCCAATGGGCCATGGGACGGGAGTGATCTCCCCATCAAATGGGTTGAGACCATTAAGCCCCCATCTAGATGTCCCCATCATGCTTTCTCTCATAAACAACCGACCAGCATTCAGATGCTTTGTGGCATGGCTTCCCACAATTAAAACACTCAGTGTGCCTACGATTTGAAACAAATTTATTTCTATGAAAAGTATGTTGGTTTACAGGAATTTTAGCAAGATCAGCATGAGAATGAAATTTTCTTTGTGCATTGGCAAACCAGCATTGTTCACCAACATGTCCTACTTTACCACAATAATAGCAATGAATTTTCTTTTTCTGAACAGTAAGACATTTCCTAGCATGAAAAATTTTAGCATTCTTCCTACCAACATTTTGTTCGTCCTTTTTCATTACAAAGCAATTATGCATCAAATGTCCATGCTTACCATAGTAGAACAATTTGCATTATTTTGTTTTGAAGCATGGGGCTTCACATTAGATCTCTTAGCATTCACATTGTTGTGTTCTTGTTTATGAAATTTGCTTTGTTTGTATGTTTTCATATTTGTAGGCTGTTTGACTTGAGATATGCTAGCTACTTGGGATGCCTTAACAAAAGATGTCCTTAACTTGTTTTCAAAGGATTTCTTATTGACATTGTTGTAGCCCAGCCCTTCTTTTTGGATATTGACTTTAACTCCTAATAGCCTATCCAAATTTTCTTTGCCATCTACACATCTAGACAGTGAGCTTTTCAAATTCTAAATATCATTTTCCAAAGAAGCAATAAGCAATTCAGAGTTTGCATTTTCTTCTTCACATTTAGCCAGTCTTTCATTCAGCATGTGATTAATAGTTTTGTGGCTTTCAATTTCTTGTTCAAGACTAGCTAACTTATCTGAATTATCCAAGTTCACACACTTACCATTTTCAAATGCAATCAGTTAGGGCAGTGATCAACTGATTTAGATTTTCAATTTCTTCTTTGAGTTTGTCATTTTGTACTAACTCACTTATTAGAACATGATCATCACAAGATGCTTATTGTTTATGTTTAGTTTCAGAATTTTGCAGATCTTTCTGAAGTTCCAAGTTCACTATTCTAACTACCTCAAATTTCTCAGAAATCAGATTATTCTCTTCTCCAAGTTTCTTGAGTTTTTCTTGATCTTCTTAAATGTATTTTCTGAGAACTCCATTTTCAGACTTCAATTTATCCAGTTCTGAACTAACGATATCAAAGTTTTTCAATTGTTTTCTAAGACAATCATTTTCAGTTTTCAGAACTTCAACAACTTCATTTTTAGAACTAGTATTCATGACAGCATTCAATTTCTTTTTAGAGTTTTATTCTGTTCTCTAAAATTTTCATTTAATTCAATCAATTCAGTATATGCATTATCCCAATCTTCTATAGAGAAATTTTCAAATGGATTACTTACCTCCTCGTCATTCTCATTTTGATCACTACTGTGATCACTTCCATCAGCCATCATGCATCTGTCCTCCTTTTTCCAATTGACATCCATCAAATTTTCCAATATGACCTTAGCCATGTTGCAAGCAGAAACACAAGGACGTATGCTAATATCAATAGCAGCTTTCATCAAATTTAAAGCTCTAACATTATCCTTGTTCTTTGATCTATGAGCATCAGTCCACTTGGATTTATCCTTAGGCAATTCGTGTGGACCATGACAAATTAAATTCCATAACTCAGGATCAATTGAATTAACAAACCTACGCATGTTGCTTAGCAAGATGTTAAAATTGGAACTATTAAACTTAGGTTGGTGAGACATTGAACTCAATTCAAAGCAATGATTCAAAGATGATAATGCACCAAAATAGCAGTCCTTGATAGCAAATGCACCAAATAAGCAGGATCTACTCTATAGACAGTTAGATCTGATCAATCAGAGACCCACACTAATACCAATTGTTGGGTGCAATGTGGGATCTAGAGGGGGGAGTGAATAGATCCCTCTACAAAAACTTATGCTTAATTAAAAGTTCACACAATTCAATCACAATGGAAGCTAACACTGAGGACTAAGTAGAACTAAGCAGCCTACTTATGATCAAGTTTAAGCACAATGGTAAACAAGGACACCTTACAGCAAAGCTTGAACTGCAGTAAGTTTCAAGGTAATGACAGTTTGAAAATCTAGCTAAGTAGTGAACAGCCAAGTAGCAATCAAAACAATTTAAGGATTCAACTACTTAGATCATAGCGCATCTAGCAGTTCTCACAGAACTAGTCTCGAATACTTACCATATAAACGACATTGCAATGTAAAAGTAGATCACACATTACCCTATGAAGGAGGTAGATGATAAGGAATGTACGCACAAAGCAAACCACGATGGATAGGATTTTTAGGCGGTTCAGTCTGCTACCCACAGACCTACGTCCACCCCTCACTCAAACCCGAGTGAGGCTTCCCTTGCAGATGCAAGACCGCATACTCAGTCTGCAATAAAAGCTGACAAACAGCTTGAACCCGAGGGAGACAAATCCCTCAACCTGATCTCACACTTAGCAAGACAAGTCCCACTACCACTGGTAGTGACCGGAGGAACAAATCCTCCCTTCTTCTATAGCCACAGAAGGAACCGTGAACAGCAACCCACTGCTCACAAAATCTAGAGGATTCAATCCTCTCTTCCTATGAAACCACAGAGGTAACTCAGAGAAAAACACTTCTCCCAAAATCAAAAAAAAATATAGCTCCGCAGGAGCAAATTAGTTCTGGATTTGATCCACGAACTAAAGAGTACTTCAGATCTTAAATTGGCACCGGCTGCACTCTATTTCTCTCGAGCTCTCTCTCGCTCTTCTTCTTCTCACGAGCTCTCTCTCTTTTTCTTTCTATTTCTGTAGCTCATGAATTGGATTTCTTTCTCTCTGATTAGCCCTCTTTCTTTTCCTTCGAAGAACACTATCACTTCACAGCAGATTCAGATGTTTAGCTCTCCCACCTCTATTTCCTTGAACAACATTGAACACTGGTTTATATACAACTGAACATTTGAATCTTCGACCTGGCATTTTACTTTAATTGGAAATTTTGTTTGTCCAAAAGTTTTGGAGGGAATGTTATGACATTTCAGCCTTGTACGGAAGCTGGCATGTGCCTGGGATCGTGTTCCAATGATTTGCCTTCGAAGCCACATGACCACTTAAGCAACTCACGTGACCTTGCCCATTTTCAATCTTATGAGCTATTTGTCAGACTTATATATTGAGCTATTATACACCCTTACTATGCTATTTGTCAACCTTAAGTAGCTATTTGTCACACTTATCTTCAATGCCAGTCACCTTTGCTTGCGACCTATTTCTCACCCTTAGTAGGGTATTTGACACCCTTACTCACCTATTTGTCAAGGTTAACGAGCTATTTGTCACCGCTGCTTCACTTCTCTCTCTCTTGTGCTCAGTTCGACTTCCTTATGATATGTTCTTCAACATTGTGATCAATTTGTCACATGTAATCTTCATCTGACACTTGATTTCTTCGTTGGTCAGCTTGTTCGATACATTCGACACCTTGATATCTTCATTAATCACCTTGGTCCTTTCGTCTTTTTGCTCATAGTTCTATTTTTCTTGTTTTGAAGCTTCTACTTGAACTGGAGTCAACTCCAGATCCTTTTGGAGTCAACTCTCTATCTTGGGTTTTCATGTCTTCAGTGCTGCCATCTATTTTTCACCCCTACTTAGCTATTTGTCACCCTTATGGGTCTATTTGTTACCCGTAAGGAGCTATTTGTCACCCTTAGTCTCTTCAGCTGGTGGGTGACTTTGGAGTCGACTTGAAGGCCGAATGGAGTCCACTCTCTGTCTTAAGATTTTCTTCTTTGGCAAGCGTCCCACCTATTTGTCACCACTAAGGGTATATTTGTCACCCTTAAGCTTCATTTGTCACTAGTAGGCTCTTATTTGTCAGTGATAGATGCCATTCTTATTCTTCTTTGCTTTAGCCAGTGGGTAACTTCTTCTGTGCCATTAGCTCACCAAATCTTTTTACTATGACTTGTTTTTCATCCTGAGAGACACTTGTTGGTCTTGAGACTTCCTAGCAATGTAGACTTCCATTTGAGAAGAGGTCAATGCCATTATGTTTTGAACAAGAAACATCACTTGTGGTCAACTGTGACATAACATTTCGGTTGACCAAAATAAGCAAGTCAGTCGACCAATCCTGAGTTTAAGCTTGATCTTGTACTGCTGGCTTCTACTGTTGAATTTGCTTCTGAGCTTGAAAGATCTGCTGGCATGTTGCTGTTGAATCTGATGTTCTTGAGCTTAATGTCCATCACTGCCTATCTACCCAAGTCGACTTGTGGAGTGCTAAAGTCGACTTCACTTTGTACAAGATGTGCTGCTATCCAACCTGTTCTTTTCAGCATTCAAACACATACTTCTACATATGATAAGATCATGATGAGATCAAAATTATCAAGGTCATAATATTATCAAGATATAAAATTCATGCATCAAGATATAGAATCCATGCACCAAAAATAATGCACCAAAGCACTGACTCATAGATGAGTCATAGTGGTTGACATCTTCAAAACCACCGGGACACAACACATCTTTTATCCATTATCTAGGATTTGGCCTGAGAGAACACCTACCTTTAATTCGCTTAAGGAAGAAGAAGAGAAAATGCAAAGAACACGAAGAACGCCACCTTAAAACTCCTCGATTCCTCCTCTCGGATCGCTCCTCCCATGCCCAACAGCCTACTAGCATGAACTAAGGTCAGCCAGAGGGGATTGGGATCGGTTTTATTGAGTTTAAGTCCCCTAATAGTCCGAATTTGGTCAAGGTTCCCTGGTTGACGTCCCACTCTGAAAACTCGGATTCCCATCCAATTCTAGCGCCGCCAACACCCATCTAGCCCTAATTATCCTAGGGTTTTTGCAGAGATCGACCCTATCTTAATCGGTTAAGGATTGGTTACAAGATTAGGCCCAATTAATTAGGTTTTAACCTCTTAGGTCCACCTAGAATTAGGGTTTCTAGAAATTATGAATTTTAGACTTTTATTCCCAATTAGCCCAATTAGCTCCATCTTTTTAGCCCAATAATTTTTTAGAAATTAGTCCTTGTAAAAATTATAGAATTTACAATTTTTATTTACCCCATCTTGTAGTTATGTTAATTGCTATTTTCATTTAGCCCATTTCATTATTATACAAATTTTAGTTAGCCTATTTCCTTAATTACAATTATTACAAATTTTCTATTTAGCTTATAATCATCATGTGAGATTTCCTCATTTTATTCAAGAAGTTGTATTTATTCGAATATTAGATTTATTTAAATCCAGGTTGCTACAATGCATCTTCATTAGTGGAAATATAAAGTTTTTCCTTCAATATAATTCATTACCAGAATTATTAAAACATTTGCTAAACAACATAGTTGATTGACTAAATTAAATGCAACAATTTATATTATGTTACTCTTTATTCTATTTATGTATTTTTGGTTATTTTTAAAAGAATAAAGTACTATCATAATATTTAAATGAAGAACATCATTAGACGTTATTAATTAACTATCAATTTAATTTCACATTAGGAGTGCAATATTCTGAATAGTCTTATAATAAATTCACTCTCTTTAACTTTACCTATAATCTCACCAATATTTATACATTAGAACTCAACTATCCTCTTATTAAATATCTTGTTAAATTCTTATTTTTTATCATTATTATTTATATCCCATTCGATTGATTAGCTTGATCTAATTGAGTCCCCTCGATAGCAATCACAGCTCTTACTTTGTTATCTTTCATTGCATGTGCCCCACCCCTTTATCTTCATTCTTATATCTTCATGCCTTTATTATCATCATTATTTTTTTGATATATTAATTTGGTGGTGATTTTTTATGATCTACATTATGTATGCTATTTAAGAAGCATCCGACTAGCTGTTAACGAGTTTTTCATGAGGCACCAGAATTAAAGGTGTGAATGCTTTGTACCCATTCTAGAATTTTTAATGAAATTAAAGCGAATGAAAGGAAGAGAATTTGTCATTGTTTGTATTCTCACTTTTTGTGTGTTTATTTTGTTTTGAATGGGGATAAGCCTACTAGAAATGCATTGTACAGGGTGCAACGCAGCCAGGGTTTTGGCCGCCCTGGTCTCAGGTGGGCAGCCAAGACTTTGGCCACCCTGACCGGGGGGTTTTATAAAAAGGGGAAGGGTTTAAATCAAATGGCCACTTCCCTTCCTATCGAACACCACTCTAGGGCAGTCATCCCCGCGCTCCCCTTTCCTCTAATCGATCTCTCGCTCTCTCCTTTCACTTCTCTCAACGCCATTGGGCCACAGAGGGCTGCCATCGCCTGTGAGAACTAGGAGGACAAGTCGAGAATCATCGGATCAGATGGATCCTCTGAGAGCATGTCAGCCAACCCGCCATCCCGAGTGGTGGATGAATCATCCAACAGTGAAGGGAGTGGGGATACAGAGAGCTCAAGCCAATCCGGAGATAGTAGGGCAAACTCGGAGGAAGAAGGCGACGATACTTTCAAAGAAGCGGAAGGGGGTGCCCCACTAGTGGAGGGTGAGGGTGAGACAGAGGTGGCACCATGCTCATAGGTGAGCTTTAATTTAATTTTGAAGATCTTATTCCCATCTTTAGGTAAAGGGTAGGCATGAGGATCAAATGGGGATGATCAGGGGAGCAGGCAGAAGGCGGACACACCGCTGGCCATCCAGGCCAAGAGGCGGTTAGCACACTGGCCGTCTTCTAGGAACGAGACAGCCAACACCTTGGCCGCCCAGGGGGTTAGGTGGCCAGGGATCTGGCTGCCCAGGCCTTGCATTGGGCTTTCAAAATGGGGTTGTTTTGATAAGAATGCCTATAAGAATTAATGAAAATTTGTTATTTGCGTTGTGCTTTGTAAGGCCAGTGGCGCGTTTGTGCCCAAGTTTCATGGGATTTAGTATGGGCATGGTACCACTCCCTCCCACATGAGCAGTAGTTGAAGGTCGACCAGTTGGGGTTTGCCCCCTTTTTCAGAATTTTGCCATTCCTAGTAGACGCTACATTCTTGGCGGCACTCTGAGAGCAATGGGTGGATGACTGCTTCACATTCGTGATGCCGTGGGGGAATATGATCCCCACCCTAAAGGATGTAGCCTTCCTAACAGGCCTGTCGGTAGATGAAGCACCCATCATTGGCTAGGAGCTGAGAGATTATGTTGGGTCCGATAGGTGCAATTGGATCTAGAAGGGGGCGTTGAATAGATCCTACTAAAGACTATGACCAATTAAAAACTTTTGCTAATTAAATCATAAACAACAACTAGAGTGCACAAGAGGCACTTAGAGATAAAGCACATCGGAATAAGTAGATGGCTCAAATGAAAATGACAAAGCATGGTCCTACGAGTTTGAGTGTGCGATGGAGATAACCAAGATTACATGCGTTGAAACATGCCCACCAACCATAACCAAGATTACATGCGTTGAAACATGCCCACCAACCTATGAATGGGGATAGAGAAGATTGATCAATCTCACAAAGAACAACCCACTACACAGTGCGTTTTTAAGGTGGTTCAGTCTGTAAACCCATAGACCTATGTCCACCCCTCACCAAGCCGGTGAGGCTTTACCACACACTGCAAACGCAGCTCCACTTACTACACACAAACCGGTAGGGAGGGTTTTCTACACACACTGCGAATGCAGCACCACACGGGGACGACGCCCCACACACACACACAAGAGGATGAGGTCCTCCACACACACACACACACACAGAAAAAGAAACAAACACAAGTTGCAAGTGCAATAATGACACTTGGGACAGTCTCCCAAGAACACACAAGGCTGAACACAGCCAAGGACTCACTTTTGATCTCTAAACAGAGCACCGGACACACAGTTGAAACATTGATTCAGAAAAGCAAAATGAAGGTCTAACGTCAGGGCCGGAAGAAGGCATTGTGGCTTCGTGATGAAGCTCAACTAAGCTTGGGGGCTGGCTGCAGAGAGGGGCTATTCTCTCATTAACTTCTTCTTCCTTCTTCACCACTGGTTTAGCTTGAACCAGGGCTGGGCTGCACTCTTTCTTTTCTCCCTTCTCAGATATTCTTCTTTTAATGCTCAATGGCATGGCTCTTTCTCTCTCTCCAGTAGCTCTCTCAGGTTTGGCCTTGAACTCCAGCATCGCTTCTTCTCTTGAGGAAGCTTCACAGAAATAGAAGAGTCCAGGGAACTTTTCCCGCCTAGAAGGTCTTCGGACACTCTCCAAATCGTTAGGGAGCTTGGGTCTTGGCAGCCTCTGCTTGGCCAGAGAGGTAGCAGAAAAAGGTTTTAGCTTTCTTGAACCTTGGATGATCAGAGAGAATGTGAGTAGAGATTCCCAAGTAAGATATGCAGCATCTTCTTTTTCTTCAGCTGGCAGGACAATCAAGGACGTCCTTTTGTCCTGGTGATCTTAGTGAGAGAAAACTCTGATTGGGTGGAGCAAAAAGGTGGGTACCAAGAAAGGTGACTACTCCCAGATATGGTAACCTACTTTTCTATTGACCAAAAGGACTGATTTAGCAAGCCAATGATGGCAAGGATGTTTGACTGACCAAGGACACCTTCCAGACCTCAAAATATGTGTTTTTGGGCATTTACGATTCCTATTTTTGCTCTCGGTATTCTTTTCTGAAAAGATCCCAGGATTGCTAAAAGAGGCCTTGGGAGTCGTTCACTAAGGAATTTCATCAAACAGGTTCTACTACTTCATTGTTGCGGTCGATGCATAAGAGGACTTGAGCAAGTGAGGTCAGTGCAGTTGAATTAGGCTCACTGAGGCATTTCATCAAACAATATGTATATGCATAGACTTTGCTCTCTACATGTGCACAGACCCTGGACAAGCTTGGACTTCAATGTGCATGAACTTATACATGTGCATAGACTTGAATTCCAAATGTGCACACACTTGGTTAGGCAAATGTGCACAGACTTGGATATGTGCACAGACCCCTGGTTATGCAAAAGTGAATGTGCACGGACTTGGTTAGGTAGATGTGCATAGACTTGGATATGTGACACATGCATAGACTCAGATGTGTTGAAGGCAAACATGCACAGACCTATATACGTTGACGACAAACATGCACATACCTTTTATGGCTAAGATGCAAATGTGCACCGACCTTGTGTAGCTTAGGTGCAAATGTGCACCGACCTAGTAAGGCTATCGAGTAAATGTGCACCGACCTTAGTCTTTAGTCTTCAGCATGTGCATCGACCTTATATAGCTTAGGTGCAAATGTGCACTGACCTGGTAAGGCTATCGAGCAAATGTGCACCGACCTCAATCTTCAGCCTTCAGCATGTGCATCGACCTTAGTCTTTAGTCTTCAGTGTGTGCATCGACCTTGCCTCTTCATGAACAGTAACATGCATCGACCTTACCTTCTTCATGAATAGTAATGTGCATCGACCTTAGTATAGTGTTGGCAGAAGGTGCATCGACCTTAGTTACTGTGCCAGCCAGATGTGCATTGGCCTTGCTTCTTCATGAACAGTAACATGCATCGACCTTAGGCATGTGTATTGACCTTTGTACTGTTCTAACTCGATGTGCATCGACCATGTCATGTTGAAGGGAAGTGTGCACTGACCTTGTAACATGTGCATCGACATTTCCTGATAGACATAGGGTATATGCACCGACCTTGATGTGCTAGAGTGCAGATGTGCATCAACCTTGCCTGGCAAGTAGAAGATATATGCATCGACCTTGATAGTCACATGTGCAGAGACCTATCAACGTGCATCATCCTTAGTCCTTCAGCTTGGGCATGTGCATTGACCTTACCTTCAGAAGTAGCCAATGTGCCTTGACCTTGATACGCAGCAGACTGGAATGTGCATTGACCTTACTTCTTCATAAATAGTAATGTGCATCGACCTGATCAACATGAAGTTTTCAGCTTGATTTCTATGCTACCAACTGCCTTGATTTTTGTGTTGCCAGTTATCTCATTTACTGTGCACTTATTAGTAATATCACCTGCCTTGATTTTTGTACAGTAAATTACCTTGATTTACGTGCCATTCTTGATTTCTTTCACTTTACTTACAATGACCTGAAATACAAGTGTTGACATCATCAAATGCACATAAGACTCATCAATGAGTCATAGTCAAACATCATCAAAATAACGTATATCCAACATTCTCCCCCTTTTTGATGATGGCAACTATGAGTCATTATGAGTATATTGTAAGTCAATGTGCATAGAATTATAATCATGAATGGAATTCAAGGCTCTCCCCTTTATGCATCCAAGGCTCCCCCCTTAGTTAATGACACAATGAAATTCTCTCCCCCTTTGACATTATCAAACTAGCATAATAGAGAGAATATATGGCACATTTAGGAAGGAAGGGAGTTTAGTAGGAAATTATTAGCACAGGATGTACAGACCTTCACAACAATTCTCTTCCCCTGATAAAAGGTCATGCAGTTATAGCAAGGTAACATTGACATGGGGAACAATTATATGCATGAGATTTAAATATAACAGGATGATGCGATTTGAAGGCAATTCTGCACCCATAAAGACACATTTGGTTTTCAAGTTTTTCCAATTTTTTAATGCTTTGCTGGTTTTTTAAAATTTTAATGCTTTACTGGTTTTCAGATTTTTAGGATCTTCAGACTTTTCAGCTTTTTACTGGTTTTTCTATTTTTCAGATTTTTAAAGTTTGCTATGCAATGTATGGAAGAAGGAAAATGCAAACCACCCAAGTGCATGACAAACTGAAACCAATTGGATTGGAGCCATGATGCCAATTGATGAGAAGGCAGAAATCATTGAGCAGGAAGCATCAAGAGACCAAATGTTCTGATGGCAGATGTCAGAACGGCTAGACCGTAGTCTGGTTGCAAGGAGTCGACACTAAGGGTCGACACTTGGAGATTTTTGAGGTAGAGAATCCAAGGGTTGATAAGATGAGGGATCCTCAACCTAAAGCCCAGTTCACAAATATAGAGTTACAGATTTTTCAGAATATCCAATCATTGAACTCTAGTGACAATGCCCTTAAATTCAGATTGGTTTAATACTGATGAATTCTGAGTTTTTCAATAAAAGACACTTGAAAGCATGTGCATTAGAAATTAATAGAGATGAACCATAAATTCATACTTACAACAGGTTAACCTCCTCTCACCCTACTCATTCAAAAACCATTATCCCCCTTGAGAGATTTTGCAAGAAGTATTGAGGATAAACAATTAGACAAATCTGATTTTAACCAGGAGGACCACAAATACAGATTTTTCTATGGAGATCATTGTTGGAAACCAATTGTTAACCCTGTTACGAGCAGTCACGTGTAGCATGCACCTTTTGATGTGAGAGTGCATGTTGATTAGACGCCAGCATTCCCAGTTACTCACTGTAGCTCACCATCTTGCCTTAGCCAGAGCAGAGGTAGCATGGCACTTCATGACACTGTCCACTCCACTTCTTTGGTCAAGGGACTTGGTTTCTCGGTGAATCCAATGCCATTGCTCTACCTTAGAGCACTGAATTCAGCACACACTTTTTACGTAAGGATATACGTTTATCAGATGCCAATATCCTTAGTTACTCAGTATGACTGAAGCTCATTGCTTTCATTGTAGCCTCTTTTTGAAATCTACAGATTTAGTAATTGTTTAAGAACAATACTTTCAATGATGTTACTCAATCAAGGATGCCTTCAATCAAGAGACAAACTTTCAGATTCAAGAAGGCAAAGTAAGTTAAAAACATGAAAAGCTGGTTTAAATCTATTAAGTGTGAGTGCAGCCAATTTCAAGATAGTTAAAATCAAAAAGCTCACAAAATCATTAATTTTAAACCAAAGGTTTCCATGTTTAGGGCAGTCATAAAGCTTCATAAAGGAAGATTCTTCTTGATGATATACTCTGATAAGCAACTCAAGTACAGTTACAAGATCCTCCAAGAAGTACAAGGCAATTCAGATTCAAGGTGAACTGCATAGAATTATCAGCATATGGTGCATTGGACTGGCTTAAGCAGAGAGTGCTGATAGGTAGAGGGGTAGAGAGTTGACAGTGAACACTCCCCCTGAGTTTAGGCATAGAGCTCACATGGGAATTGGTGAGATATGACCATCGGATGCAAGAAAGTGTCGACACTTGCGCTTGTTGGTTTCGACACCCTTAGCTCAGGCAGAAGGTGATTTTCAAACAAAGAAGTTTTGATGTTGACTCCCCCTCAGCACATGCATGGGTTTACAATGAGTAGGTGGCCTATGACTTATATGACTACGCAATGCACTAGAAATGCTGCCAATTGATTAAGCATTCTTGCATCCCTTAACCATGATATGCATTGGAATGCCACTGCACTCTAGACTAATTTGCAAACTCATAGTCTCCCCCTTTGTCCAATGCTAAAGGAGATGAAGACATATTAACAATGTGATGTGTTTCCATAAAAATGCAGCCATGGCAAGATATCATCAAAAACAATAGTCAATTGATGCTAAGCAGGATGTTCATATGGCTGCCAAAGTGGAAGTACATGTTTGCAAGCAACTTAACATTATATTAAATCACTCATATAACAGATTCAGACATATCACACTACAAGAAAAAGTGGCAATAGCGACCGAATTAGAGACCGAATAAATCGGTCGCTAGTCGGTCCCAAATAGCGACCATATAGCGACCGATATAATCGGTCGCACGTCTGAGACCCATTTTGCGACCGAATTTATTTCGGTCTCTAATCGATCGCTGATCTTGCGACCGAATTTATTTAGGTCGCGAAGCGGTCGCGGATCACTCATCTCCCCCCCCCCCCCCGCCACCAGCTCCCCCCCCTCCCCCCCCCCCCCCGCCCGAGCCCCCCTCCGCCCGAGCCCCCCCTCCCCCTGCGGCCCCCTCCCGCCCGAGCCCCTCTCCGCCCTAGCCCCCCCTCCCCCTGCGGCCCCCTCCCCTCCTGCCCGAGCCCCTCTCCGCCCTAGCCCCCCCTCCCCCTGCGGCCCCCTCCCCTCCCGCCCGATCCCCCCTCCGCCCGAGCCCCCCCCTCCCCCTGCGGCCCCCTCCCGCCCGAGCCCCTCTCCGCCCTAGCCCCCCCTCCCCCTGCGGCCCCCTCCCGTCCGAGCCCCTCTCCGCCCTAGCCCCCCCTCCCCCTGCTGCCCCCTCCCGCCCGAGCCCCTCTCCGCCCGAGCCCCCCCTCCCCCTGCGGCCCCCTCCCGCCGGAGCCCCCCTCCGCCCGAGCCCCCCCTCCCCTTGCGGCCCCTCTCCCGCCCGAGCCCCTCTCCGCCCGAGCCCCCCCTCCCCCTGCAGCGCCCTCCCGTCCGAGCCCCTCTCCGCCCTAGCCCCCCCTCCCCCTGCTGCCCCCTCCCGCCCGAGCCCCTCTCCGCCCGAGCCCCCCCTCCCTCTGCGGCCCCCCCATCTCCCCCCCGCGACCAGCTCCCATCGGCGGTGGACGGACGACTGCGAGCGGCGTGGCGAGCGGCGGTGGACGGACGACCGGCGTGGCGAGCGGCGGTGGACGGACGACTGCGAGCGGCGGCGGGGACCGGCCATCGGAGGTAAGTGAGGCGGACCCCCGCCGGAGCCCCCCTCCGCCCGAGCCCCCCCTCCCCCTGCGGCCCCCTCCCGCCCGAGCCCCTCTCCGCCCGAGCCCCCCCTCCCCCTGTGGCCCCCTCCCGCCGGAGCCCCCCTCCGCCCGAGCCCCCCCTCCCCTTGCGGCCCCTCTCCCGCCCGAGCCCCTCTCCGCCCGAGCCCCCCCTCCCCCTGCGGCCCCCTCCCGCCCGAGCCCCCCCTCCCCCTCCGGCGCTGCTCTCCCCTCCCCATCTGGTTTCCCCCTCCGGCGCGGCTCTCCCCTCCCCATCCGGTCCCCCCTCCGGCTCCGGTCCCCCCTCCGCAGGGCCCCCCCTCCGGCTCCGCCCCCCCCCTCCGCAGGGCCACCCCTCCGGCTCCGGTTCCCCCTCCGCAGGGCCCCCCCTCCGGCTCCGGGCCCCCCTCCGGCTCCGGTCCCCCCTCCGCAGGGCCCCCCTCCGGCTCCGGTCCCCCCTCCGGCTCCGGTCCCCCCACCGGCTCCGGTTCCCCCTCCGCAGGGCCCCCCCTCCGGCTCCGGTCCCCCCCTCCGGCTCCGGTATTAAATTTTAATATCCTGCTATATTTGATTTCTGCTCTTATGAATGTGTTGGATGTTAAAATAAAATTCATGCTTGGAGTGGTCTCTGATCTCAAACTAGCCCACCCACCTCCTGTTGCTACAGTACCATTAGGAACTGGGAACAATCTTCCTTTTGCATTTGGCTGGGTAGGTTACATTTCCACATGTATAATGTACATGTACAATTTGACTTGTTCATGCATGTGCATGTGGTTTGGGGCTCAGGGGATGCTGATCATGTACTTGCTTTCACAATTAGACAAGCTAGTCACATTGGGGTTCCTTAATTTCCATTTGTGTACATGCTCCCAATTTTAACCATTTTTGAGCCTTCTTCTGAGCCTTAATTGGCTACATTATGTTGATACTTAACAGTGGTGAGCAATGCATTATGCATTCTGAGGACCCCGAGTGGGTCGATAGAACAAGTTACTTCCTTTTCCTTGCTTTTCAGATGATGTATTCAATTTTAGAATTCATCACGTTATCCAACAAATGGATGCACATGAGATTAGATGCCTTTATTTTTCTTTTCCAAGTCCTAAGGTGAAAGCAACTGCTGTTGTAGGGAAAGAAGAATCCTGGTAATGGATGTATATGTATTTGGAGCTGATAATCAGTGGTGTACCCAAAATAAATAAACTAATATAATAGGTATTAATATGATGTTTAAATTTTATTTTATGTATACTTGATCATTAGATTAAATTAATGGATGATATTAAAGGATAAAATAGTAATTTAAGTATTATTCAATTATCTGATATTTATATGATACCTATAATACTGTAGCTTTTCGATAGAACTATAGGGTCTTATAAGACAGTTTAAGATGGTAGTTTCCTTGTTGACTTGGATTTGGATGCACCCGCACCCCATATCTGCACCAAAATCAGACCTGTTCATCCTTAGCCTGGATCTAAAGATTCAATTATGTTCAAAAGCATCTGGCAGCATGATTTCTTCATGTGTTTGTGGGAGTGGATCATAGATTCGTATGCATGCACTCAGTCAGAATCTTTTTTCCTTTTTCCCTTGTCCGTAGTCCAAATGGAATGATATGCAAGATATATATCTGACTATCACAACCTTATGATGTAGAGAGTTTGCTGCTGATTTTATTTTTTCTTTATGAAATGTAATTCAGTTGGCATATAATCATGAGGATGAGAATTCCTAAAGAAGGCTCTTGTGATCCTGTGGCGCTTCTAATCAGATTTCTAAAACAGAATGATGCACCTAACCTTATTTAGATGCTGGGCGGTTTGATCACGTATCTTGCAATATATCCATGCTCTGTCTAATCAGAATACTGTGTCTGAAGACCACTGTTCCGTTGTTTATTTTTTCTTTTTTGTTATTTAGACTTGTAGCATTTCTAAAATAGTAATTATATATGAAGCTAGAGATAGTTGGGTGTTACTTGCAGCATTTCCAGCACATTCATAAGAGCATGAATTTTATTTTAACATGTTACTGCTATGTTTTTAGAATGTGTTATTATCTTGTCAATATTTAATTAGTTGGGTGTTGTATGTGAGCTGAGATGCGTGGGTGCAACCTAACATTGCACGCATCTTAGGAGAGCGTGTTAAACCCGTGTCAATCAATCTACCCGTTCAAGACTTTGGGATTGATGTGCACGTTCTCATTTTGAATGATGAGAATGTGTATATCTAACTCAAAGTCTTGAATTGTCCCGTTTGGACAGTCTGTGAATGTTTGATCGCACTTAGGTGGTTAATTACTATATGTGTTTGTGTTGTTTGTTAAAAATTTTGGCTGGATGCGTCTTCTCACTCCTCTCTGATATACCTTTATTGATTTTGATTAATTTCTTAACCACTTATTAGTAAGTGTTTAAGAAAATTTCTTAATCAATAAATATTTTGTGGTATATCGGAGAGGTGTGGGGAGATGCTGCCGAAATTTTTAGCAAATAACACAACACATATAGTAATTAATCGTGCGATCAAACCTTCACAGATGGGTTAAAAAGTGAAAATCTAAATGATATTTCCGTCCTATTTAAAATGGCAGAGATGGACGATGTGAGGAAAGGGTTGGACTTTTTATTTTGTTAAACATGTTAAAGTTTTGTGTGTTTACATTTCATTCGCATAGGGAAAATGTCTGAAGATCGTTCATGGATGTACCGTAGAGTAGTTGATCAGGTGGTGTCTATGGAATTTAAAAATGGAGTTGAGAGATTCATTCAGTTTGCTTTGAGAAATCCTATTGAAGCTGTAGATTGTGAGGGTCGTATCCGATGTCCTTGTGTAGTCTGTAAGAATTTGAAGTGGCTGACAACATGGGATGTACAACGTCATTTATACAGAAAGGGGTTTGTTAAAGATTATACAAACTGGATATGTCATGGTGAAACATTGTGGTCCTACGAGCCTGCCAATAGAGGAAGTGGAAGTTCATATGTTGATATGGTCATAGATGCTGCTGGTCCAGAACTGGAACTTATTGATAGAAATGGTAAAACAGTTAAACCGAAAGCAATTTACGCCCTTGGAGCTGCACAGATTAAAGAAGTATGCTTTTGGCTAAAACAATTGAGATTTCCAGATGGTTATGTGTCTAACATTGCTCGTTGCGTGAATACAAATGAGGGGAAAATATATGGAATGAAAAGTCATGACTGTCATGTGTTCATGCAGAGGTTGTTACCTATTGTATTTCGTGATATGATGCCGAAGCCGATATGGGGAGCAGTGACTGAGTTAAGTCAGTTTTTCAAAATTTTATGTGCATCAGAGCTCAGGTATGAAGATGTGGAAACTATTGAACAGAATGTGATCACGACAGTTTGTAGATTGGAAAAGATATTTCCACCCTCATTCTTTGATTCAATGGAGCACCTGCTTATACACTTATCATATGAGGCTAAAGTAGGAGGGCCAGTACAATTTAGATGGATGTATCCATTTGAGAGGTAATATATATATATTTTCTCCTCATAATTCAA